>OX376161.1:14504803-15976712 GCA_947363495.1 Euzophera pinguis | reverse complement strand
AAGTTTAATCGTAGTTTACACATTACAATTTCAGCACAAAATATTCAATTTTATACACATAAGAACAAAGAAAAATCGAATCAAGTAAATGAATAATGGTTTTTAAATTAATTTAATTAAACAGTGCCAACACGTTACAAATATTTAAACTAATTTATTTTATGATTCATGCGAAATCATCACAAATAGCAAAAACTAATACAGTATGATATTTCTTTCTAACAACACAGCGTATGTCGGGTCCACTTATCATTCTATAAAAGTTTTGTGTGAGGTAGATCAAGAAAAAGTAATATAAAAGACTTAAGTTTTGATAGTTTCAATCGAAACTCGAAAGTCATCAATATTTATTTAAAGAATAGCTGTAATAGATTGTTACCTACATAGCAAATCTGGCAAGCAAGTTATTCATTTCTTTTTGAAACGTCTTTGAGCACTTAAATATTATAAACTATAATTCTCAAGACTGGCACTCATTTTAATAATCTTGTTGTAAGCCTAAATTGTAAAAATAACAACATTGTTAATTTTAAAAATATGACACTTAATATAAATGTCAAACATGTTGATTAAAATATAAATTGCAAAAAAAAGAATTATTCTTAATGAAACCTTTATTTATTTGAATATATAAAGAGATTATACACTCAATGATCCCCTTGTCATTGCCTTAAAATATTATAGTGTATTAAAAATGGTTTAAAAAGTAATTCAAGATAATTTAAATAAATAAAAAAGCCACAAGTGACTACATCCTTGCATTAAAATGAAAACATTTATGTTTATTGTATTTAATTCGTAAAATGAACAATCTCTAATCATTAACAATCATCATTATCATTTCGTGTAGGTTACATTATCTATCGACTATGTACACCCTGGTGTCAGAATTGTTCGGAACCGCCTCTCGGCCTCTGACGTGGTTAACAATTATTGATGATAATGAAAGAAACATAACAAGAAAATAGTTTAATAGATTATGACGGCTAACATCGCGTGATAGCCTAAAGGTATAATTTAGAATCGTAAACTAGGTTATAAACAGTAACTATGATATTCAAAGGAATTATATTTGTTATAGCTTTAGCACGATTTAGAGATAAAGACCAAGGATTTATGATATATTTGTACGATTAATATTTTAACATGCAAAGCTATTTAGAGTCAAAATCATTTCAAAGTATTATAATATAGACTAACTAATAACGAAATATAATAATGCACAATACTACAAAACAAACATAATGTTTAGAAGATTCTAATATTTTTATTTATCAACAGAACACTTTATGAACATATTAATTTCTTGAAAAAATACATAATTAGACTATTAAAAATAGAAACAAACATTTTATATAAATGTTTATGACAGCATAATACAATATTGCATATGTGTATAATACGTAATTTACACTAAACTTAAATTAAGTTTTCCCGGCACTATATAAATTTATTTTTTGTTTGGAATATGCAGTGCGTTAGATTGCCATAATATTATGAAGTTGGCATAAAACATAGTTAGATAACGAATCAAAATTAAATTGACTATTTGACTCAATGTCTTGATTCGGTTATGCAAGTTATGGCATTTTACTACCTTAGATACACGGAATTATGTTATTATATTTAAATAATTGTTATATACATCCAAGAACCAAAATAAAATTATTACCTGGCGTGACGCGAGTTTAAAAAAACTTGAGGTTTTTTTCTCAGTAGTAGTATTTTATTTTTATAGTAGTATTTTATTCTATTACATAATTGTATTTTTTTTGTGGGAAACCCTTGCTCACTCTCTTACACACTTGTCATTGAGTATGCCAGTCGTACTTTAATTTCAATAAACCTACAAAATTATATTTACAACTTTTATTGATTAGCGGACGTGATAAACACATATTTTGTCCCGGTACATATCTACGTCGTTTGCTGTTAAGAGTACTAAGTAGTAGTAGTTTACTTGTAACTTCAAAAATGTTCATTTGAAGGTAAAACAGCCTTTCATATTTTAGAAAAAGCGAACATAGGCTCGTAACCAAAGTTGGCGCTCAGTGAAATACAAATAGGTACTCTTCATTCGAAAAATTACTGATTCACGATATTAAAGTTCAAACTCAAATCACAAGCTTTTTTTTCGCCAAGGCCAAGCCACATGTTTTATTTTAGATATTCAAATTTATATTTATTTCTTTGATAGGTATTTAATGACTTATTGTAATAAATAAATTAAAGTTCGGCTTGTTATAAACAAACTCATCCCGTCTCGACTTTTGCCTAGGCCTATAGCCTTCCTCGATAAATAGGCTATCCAACACTGAAAAATGTTGTAAATCGGACCAGTAGTTCCTGAGTTTAGCGCGTACAAACAAACTCTTAAGCTTTATAATATTATAATAATACATATATATATATATATATATATATATATATATAGTATAGAGAAAAAATACGTATGTAATATTTGACGTCAATACCATAAATATTTATGCAATAAAACTTATACATGAAACAAAATAATTTTTAATTAATATTTTCGAGATTTTTTTGTACACTTCAATTCTTTCTTTGGATAATCTTGCAAGATAAATATTCAACAAAATATACACTTAAAAATTGTAAATGTTATTTCATTAAATTTTGCGTACGAACTTTATAGACAAGGTATCATAAAAGTTCCGTCTATTTGATGAGGATTGTTAGGTTAGTAAATCAACACACACCTAAAATAGTTATAGCAGTATAGGTAGGTGTATTTATTTATTTATATTTTTTAACACACTAGCAGCTTAAATTAGCTGATGCGTGTGCATCTTGAAGTTTGGAGAGTTTATAAAATTGTCCAATCTGTTTTTAAAAGTTAGCTAGGGCTATTAAAAAATATTTATGTAGCTGGCAGACTTAATATTAAAAGCATTTTACTATCAACCATGAAAAAAAATCAAATTTTTACTGTAACGAAAGTCTGTTTTACGTGATTTGGTGTTAATTGATTTATTTTATACAACATAATATAAAGATGCACAAAAACCTTGATAGGTTTGTACGCACATCCACTACATTTGGTTATTACACTTACATAATGAAAAATTTTGCATTGTCTATTTGAGCATTAATAAGATTCGTATTAATTTTAAAATTTACTTTTAGTCATATTTTTATCCTTAAAATGTCACTGGAAAAGGAAATAACCATAAACAGCCTACATAAAATCTAGTTAAACAGTCTCGCAGTCCCGCGGTAATAAACGCTACGTGACAACGCCACAAGTCAGTCCGCCGCCCGCCACAAATTCAGCGGCACAAATTGCCCTTTTCACTGCGAGATTACATCATGCGGGAGCGAAGTGAAATGTCAAGCGGGGCCGACGGCTGCCAGACGCGCGGATAATGGCGCGTCGGCCGCGTGATTGGACCTCCCACTTCCCCTCCGCTTCACCCCCGCGGTTCCTTTGTACACCCGTCACTTGCAACCTCGACCCGACGTTTCATTTCATAAACTGCCTCTTTTTGTTGCAGCTCGACGCGAAAAAGAGCCCGCTGGCGCTACTAGCGCAAACCTGCAGTGCGATTGGATCGGATTCGCCCAACCCGAAACTTATTTCTGCTGCAGAAAAAGCCAGCAAGAAGTACGATGATAAACCCGTACATCATGACAACAAACCCAGCTTCAAGCCTTACGAATCGTGCCTAACAGCGAGAGAAAAGACTAGAACGCCAGAAGATAGAGCATCCGTTGGTAATACTCATTCAAAGACGCCACTATCGTCAAAAGGAAGTACTTCGACGACTCCAGTGCAAGGGCGCTGCGGTAGTAATCAGAGCTCTTCATCACAGAGGACTCCTCCTCCAGCGCTTAGAAAATCTCCATCTGAAAAGTCTGATGAAAGGTCCAGCCCACTACGTGGATCACCTGCTCTAACTAAATCTAGTTCTGAATCTACCCGGAGCCCTTCAGCTTCGAAGTTACCATTTACGCCTACCTCTTTATCTTCAAGCTCCGACAACAAAGATATGTCGAGTTTTAAACCTAGTGTTCCAATTAGTTCATCGGCTTTCCTTGGCGGACTGCCACCAACTGGGTTTCCGCTACCAATGGACTTGATGACAAGCAGTTTGATGGCAGCTCAGCACCACGCTTTAAAGAATGGACTAAATCCATACTTAGCCTATGCTAGAATGAAAGCACCTGGAAGCGAGTTGGGCATCTGCAGAGATCCTTATTGCACTGGCTGCTCTCTTAGTTCACATTTACTCAAGTCAGCTGTGTGCCCTGCTGGATGTGCACAGTGTGATCACGCTAAAACGCCTTTTCCAATACCGTCTGGACATCCTGCAGCTGCAGCGTACGCTCACGCTCAATTGGCAGCTTTAGCAGCTGCTTCTCAATTGCCTTTCGTCTGTAGTTGGATGGCAGGAGATTCCGCTTACTGCGGCAAGCGGTTCGCGAGCTCCGAAGAATTGTTGCAGCATTTAAGATCTCACACGGCAAGTGGAGAGTCCAGTCCGAGCCTGTCTATGCTAAGTGCTACTCATCCATTACTGCAAAGGACTTATCCTACTCCACCATTGTCTCCACTAACTCCAAGGTTCCATCCATACAGTAAGCCATCGCATCTAGTTTCGTCACCTCCACTTCCGTTCCCGCTGCCTCCTCACCCATCTCTGGCAGCGTATTTCCCATCATATCCGTTATTCGGACCGCGTCCTCTCCACCCTTGAGGACCATCGGCGCTCCACACTAATAAGAAGGGGGGCGCCGAGCACTAACGCCCATGCCAAAAGGACATTCGGAACCGGAGTGTGTATATATAAGCTAGTGACTTCGGGTTTCTAGTCTGCTCATATCGATTATTTTCCATTGAATATCACTTTTGGACCATATTTATTTATTTTATTATTACTAAGTCACATATACTGCTGTTCAACCTCAATTATTCTGTTTTGTCGTCGAATTCCTTGTAAAACCAGTGTAAATTTTATAATTCATGTGTTAAGTCATTTCTGGGTTTAATTTAGACGAATATGTATAATTTGATTACAATTTATTGTATACTAAAGTACAGCTCTTTGGATCCAACGATCAATAACAATATCACGATTTAACTGGGGCAACTGAGGATGAACGCAAGTAAAATATGGGAATGATTTCTAATGGACCAAAAGTGGAATTTAATAGAAAATATCTTCATATCAATAATCATTGATTGAAAAAGCGCCGTAGTGGCCGCGACAGCTGTGATCTCTAATATAATCATAATAATGTTTAGTGCACTGAAAATTTGTAGCCTTTGCCGTGAGTGGATCATTTTTTAGTTAGACTAACGAAATTTATGTACCAAATCTATAGATTGTATTTTCATTTTTAAGTTGTTGCGTTTAAGATGATTGTTGATTGTGTTTGTATTTTTAATAACGAGGTGATTGGCCCGATTGTATAATTAAAGATTGACTGAATTATATCAATAGGCACTCTGATTCAGAATTGTTACCGCAACGTAACTGCCCACTATTTTGTTACTATTATAATTGTCATTACCACATTTTTCAATTTCTAAACTGATTAGATCGTTCATGAATCTCACATTTTGAAATTTGCATAATAAATGCTTGCAAAACACTTATTTTTGTGAACGGATGTGTAACTTTATAAGCATACTGTCAGATTTCTAATGATAACAAGATTAATCAAATCGTAACTGGATGTATTTGCATTACATTTTAAGTAATAAGCACTTGATATCCTCGAATATCTGTTGATATAAAAAAAGTTGTTATTATAAACGAAATAAAAAAGAAAAAATATACGTAAATATCTAATTTGGCCTTCTGTTTTTAATTTATAATACCCGACATCTATAATTATTATGAATCATTTTAAATTAAAAGTAAGCTAATTATCAACTTATTCTTTCCAATAGCTCGTTAATTGACTCAACTTTAAAAACGTGAAAACAATATGATATTTAACTGTCTATAATTACCCATCATTAAAGAAAGTCAAAGTGGCTGACAATTTACCATAATAAAAGCTGTATAATTTATAGTTCATCATAAATTATAGCGCAATGAAACAAAATATCAAAGGGCTAACAAATTAGTTTTCCCGGCCATTATGACTGTGTATAATTAGGGATTCCGTATAACTATAATAAATTATGAGCAATTTATACATCCGTCTGTCGCTATTCATCACTCCACAGTGCATTTGTTAGTGCTGAAATATTATGAGCAATGTTCAGGGTAAAGTACCCATTAGTTGACACCTACGCCTAAAGTCGCCAATCTTAATTTCGGCACTTAGTGTTCGAATAATGGTGAGTATTCGTCGCTCATGAATCATGATTTTTCGGTGTTAGCTCCGTTGAAAGATATTTATGACGCTATAAATTTGCAGCGAGATCTTGTAATTTAAATTGTGACCTCAATAAAACAGTCAAGTGTTGCTGTATATCACAGGAATACTAATTTGTCTTGCTTTTTTATTGGGCTAGTAACTGCCTCCGTGGTCAAGTGGCTTTCGCCTTCTGATCTGGAGGTCGTGGATTCGAATCACACGGGAAAATGCTAGCAGACTTGAATAACGCAATTTCTAAAATAATGATGCCTTGTCTTTTGAAAGGTTGAACATTTTCTCTTTATCACACTGCCAATTTCTTTAGAAAGTAATTGAAACTTGAATACTGTAGACAGTTTAAAAATTGGATCGTATTTACATACGTCAGCTATAACAAGACGGCATATTAAAAGATATTCTTTATATGCTGAATGTCTTAAATAACCTGACCTGTATAAAGAATTTTTGACTGACCTGTAAAAATAAAAATAAATTAATATTTACTGCGATAGCGACCAGCGACCCTAATCAGGTTTTGGGGTCCGACGCAAGAAGGTGCGATTTCTTGAAGTCTTGCACCAGTTACCGCCAGTCTTTAACTCATAAGCACTGCAGGTTCTTCAGCACCTTATCGCTCCAGTTATACCTAGATCGACGTCCACGGGGCCTGTTCAAGTATGGCTTGAATATCATTTGGCGTTAATAAAACTTATTTGCTTAGAAGAAATTCAAGATAATAAATAACTAGTACTAAATTACAGTCTGGTAGCTACAAAGTGCAGTAAATTTATAGTTTCCTGCACATAATTGAATTGATAAGGGACTATAAACACGACACTAGGTTATGACATTTGTGCACTTCTGCTTAAGTTTAATTTTATTCGTTATTTTAATTTTAATGAGAAGTTTGAGTGCTTAATAAGTAGTAGTACGAGTAGTATTAAGTTAAAAAAGTCGTATAAATAAAATCCATACTTAATATTATAACTGCGGAAGTCTGTCTGTCTGTTACGCTTTCACAATCAAACTGCTAAACGGTTTTTGATTAAATTTCGTGCGAATATAGTTGAAGACCCGGGGTCAAACATAGGCTACTTTTGACGCAGGCGGAGCTGTGGGAAATAGATAGTAATAAATAAATATTAAAACCACGTTAGATTACGAAATACGGCCACAACGTGTCTCTCCCCAAATGACGCATCTCCTGTCCTACCCTGCTTGTCCAGCTACCTACACGCTCGGGAACCTATTTGAAGACACTAAAAAAGCCTTGTTGGTGGCGGAGTTTTGGTCCTCACGATAACAGCCGGGACCAACGGCTGACACAGTCGTGAAGCTGTGTCAGATGCCTTTAGGCAGCCTGACAAATTCTGACAGTGTTGGCCACTAACACACCTAAGGTCTTGTTCCTGTTTCTCCGGTTTCCCTGTAAAAGGAATTACGCAGATCAGACGGCAGTCGCTTCATCGTAATTACCAGTGCCGC
The DNA here is from genome assembly GCA_947363495.1 of Euzophera pinguis. Taxonomy (NCBI): domain Eukaryota; kingdom Metazoa; phylum Arthropoda; class Insecta; order Lepidoptera; family Pyralidae; genus Euzophera; species Euzophera pinguis. Next base: position 15,968,894 of record OX376161.1, on the reverse strand, counting down.
CAAATCTAGGTCCGTACCCTAGGCTCCGAAGCGTAAGCTGACTACGCAACTAGGAATACACGCTAGGATAAAGAAGAAGACTCAGCTACTGATAATGACAATGTTGTCATTTTGCGTACTAATAAAGGAAACATGATCAATTGAAACGTCAGCCACAATACTTTACAAGCCGGTTCGAAGTGTGGTCGGCTTCTTTGAGCCTTCAGTATAACTGACAAGCTGGGTAATGCATTTATGGCTTCGACGTGTTCAAAGATAAGATCTGAGTATAGCACTGAGAAATACGGCTAGTTAATGTTGTAAATGATAAGGAAATTAATTAAGTATCTACTTAGTACAGTTTTCTGACGTCATCATTGTAAGTATATCTTTGCATTGGGTTTCAAAAACGCTTACGGATGACGTTTTGAACTCCCTAGCCAATTTTTTTTGTTTTACGTACCTACAAGAAACTTTATTAATCTCAATAAAAATTAATTGTAAAAGTAGTTTAGTTTCACGTAATAAATAGGTACAGTGTAAAAATTTTGTTGATGATAAAAAAGTTAATCTATCTATGCAAAGCATTTAGTTGCTTGCAGCTGCATTTAAAGTCGTTATTTACTATAGATTTACATAATTTTACAGCTCCTTAGTTTAGATTTAAAAATTCTCTCTTAAGAAGATTTTAATTTAAGTTTAAAGAATTTGCTTAAGTGGTCATTAACAACTCTGAGTACAGACGTTGAAATTCTTCAACAAGTTAGTTGTGCAGAGGAAACAATAACATCATAAAAACTTCATGCATTTCTTATCTTTCCTTTAATCTTTTGTTAAATGCATTTGCCAGTTACCGATATCGAGGCGGCTCTTTTCAAGTCTATGAAACAGGAAATACGTCATTTAAAAATAATTGACAGTGTATGTATTTATAGTAATTACGTTATTTATACGATTGATGATGTAATGAGTCAATGGAACGGTGCAAAAATATATGAATTTTTAATTACATAAATAACTTAACCCTTCAAGTTTCTAAGAAACTGGGAGTTTCAAACATTTTTTACTATTTTGTTCATATTTTACTAAGTATTTTCTGGGAAAGTATTCAATACCTTGGAATTAGTATGTCTAACTAAAGTTTATGCGTGGGATTCAATTGCATAACTGAAATAATCGGTTCTCCTTACACTAAACATCACAGAATTATTATTACTGTTATTTTTCTGAGCGTGTTTCCCAGGTGAATCTAAAGGGTCTTCACAGACAATGGTAGGTACAATATTATAAAACGAGCCTAAAATATCACTTAATATATCTAAATAATAATTTTGTCACGGCTATTGGATGCGTGCACATATCAGTCGACACAACCATGGTCAATTTGATGTCCACCGTGCTAAACTACATTGTTTGCTTAGGACATTGTAAGCTTGAATCACCTGATTGTCTGATAATAATGATAAAACCGTGCTTCGGAAGGCACATAACTACTGCCATTCAACTTGTAGTCGTCAAAGGAACCACGGCAAGCCGTGGTACCAGGGCGTACAGTGTCAATTGACCATGTAACCCACTCGATATTAATGAATGAATAGTATTACTCCTTAACTTATCATTACTTCCAAGCCTGTGAAACCTTAAGATCATAATGACAAGATGTCACATGACAATACTAATCACAAACATCAGAACATTTTAATTCGAAGCAATGGAGCCTGTACAGTCGCGGCCGGTTTGATGTGGCGTATTTGAGACTTGACAGTCATTGTACTGACGCCGCTTTATACAGGATGTAGATTTGTTTGACTGGAATATTTAAATTTAAAGTACGCAACTTTTATTGCATCAAAGTTATAGTAATTTTTCATATTTGGTTCGGAGTGATGTCTGATCACTTTCTTCACGTTTTTAAACTGTTGAAAGCGGTTGTTTGTTGAGGTGATGTTTATTTTATTCCTTAGATACATTTTACGACATTCATGGGGAGAGAGGAATTAAGCTCTAAAATTGAGGATTGATGTCAGGCAAAATTTTGACAAAATAATGCTAAATCTTACAGAAATCTGACCTCAGATTGACTCTTTGAAATGATTACTGCATTGGCTCAGTGAACCGAAGCGGATCTTGCCCTCCGACGACCTAAGTAAGTAATAATTCCTCTTTGTAATGATTGCAATTTTTTTATGTTTTCGATACATACAATACAATAAATAGGCTAGATAACAAAACCTTCAGCCAGATCGATCGACAGTGTGAGAAGCGTTGCAGGGCAGCGTATACAGAGCGGTCCGTGGTTAAAAGGACCGCGTACCTTAAAATCTCATATTTGGCCACGATCCTGAGTGAGGGGCCGATGAAGAAGACTGTATAATGTAGCAATGTGATTTCAGCAATAATAAAAACGCTAGAAATAAACACCCAGAAGTAAAAAACGTAAGTGTATGTCTTTGAAACAACATTGGTTCTATAATAAACCTCATAACTTACCAAAATCATCCTGTATAACTTACTGGCGAGCGCAGCAGTCATTATTGCCGCCTTTGAGCCGCGCACGCATCGTCAGATTAGATTAACGTGGCGTTTCGACTACCGACAGCCATGTTTTTATTTTATTTTAACACTTGTGTGGCCGATGCTATCTGCTGTTAGGGTTCTTGACACTTTCATCTTTTATTCTGATGATTATGCATATAATTTTTTTTTATGTATTTAGACTATTTTTGACTCAAGTTCACCAACTAAATCTTTACTTACTAAGTTGTGAGCGACCTAAAGTGAGTCTTGCTAACCATTTATTTATCACTTTGTTAACTTTCATCAGCAGCCTTTTAAATAAAGAACTAATAATTCTATTGTGAACATCAAAAAATTATTGAATGTTTTAGATGTAAACAGTAAAAATTTTTTTGATTACGATGTTTTAAAGTTAAGTATTTTGTACTTAAATCCCACGGGAAAAGGACTTTCATCCGGGATGAAAAGTACGCTATTTATTTAACTTTATTACATGACATGTAAATGGAGGACTTAAAGCCGTAGGGTTTTTCTACCAGTAAACCTCGGTGGTGCAGAAAAAGTGATCGCTATGTTCTCAGTTAGCCTATGCGAAGTTCGTATGCATACTTTCAGCACCTAGGTGTAGCCTGAAAAGGTTTTATATGTCGTACGATTTGGTGCTCGTTGGTGCGAACCCCATGAGAACCATACTTTGTGCAGTTGTCTTAGGCTCAGCCCATTTGCCTACAGGAACATCATGATCCTTTCGTTCTGGTTTGCCTATTAAAAAGGGTTACGGAGATCAGACGAAATTTAGGACCATGATTAAAAGCGTACCCTGGGCTCCGAAGCGTGAGCTGACAACGCAACTAAGAATACGCGCTACGAAGAAGAGAGTTGATTCCTAGCTTCAGAAGGCACATAGATAGATAGATTTGTTTATTTGTTGCTACAGACATAGTATTACATAAAACAAAAATAATTTACACATCAAGTCTTCTTAATTACAGTAACTCAAAAAATGATCATGCAAACTCGAAGCGAACGGAAAGGTTTGAAAATATATCCAAAGAAAAACAACCACATAGTTATGAGGCCACAGACAGACAGTTTAACTCTTTATTTATATAGACAAACCATCCAAAAGCACTTTGTTTTCACACCAAAATAAACACCTCAGTTTATTAAAAGGTCTTTAATTCTGAACGTGATAAACTTTTCTCTGCAATCGTTGGCGTGTTCCATTTGGCACCATTCAACTACAAAAAAAATATTCTTGAGAGATTAACAGACAACCAAGTGAACTCATTAGGGTTTCTTTTTTATCTTTTAAGATACGGAACCCTAAAAAGGAGGCGAACCTAGCATCGATAAGTGGACGTTCAAGAAATAATCAAAATAATATTTGGACTAAACGTAATACAAGCACTTTTACAATTTACTAGGTATTTCAAAAATTGTTTTTGTCGTGGAGTTATAAGAAAATAAATAAGTGGTTACGAGTGCTTGTGGATGGTTGTACATCAGATCAACTGCCCATTCATGCCGGAGTACCCCAAGGGTCAGTTCTTTCTGCAACACTTTTCCTACTGCACATAAATGACCTGCTTAAACCCGGCTTCATCTGCATACCCTAGAAAGCCGGGTTTGACAGCACAGTTGCAGAGCGGTATCTGTCCTCGGCACAGGCTACCGCAGACGAAATACGGACATGGCGGAGCGAGTAAGGGATGCGTTGCGGACAGTGTCTCTGAGTGGGGCGACGCTAATTAGGTTAAGTTAAACATATCCAAGACTCAAACATGGCTATTTTCTGCAAAAAAGAGGCCTTTTCACCTGACTTCCACTTGCAGGGTGAGCCTGCTGAGGTGGGCGGCAGTTTCGGCTTACTTGGGATCGGCTTGGACTCCAGCTTGAACTTTGGACGTGCTATTGAGTCTTCAGCGAAAACAGCCGCCAAAAAACTGGGTATTCTATGTAAGACCAGGCGTTATTTCTCGTCTAAGCAACTACTCAGTTTGTACCGGGCCCAAATACGACCAAATATGGAATACTGTTCCCATCTCTGGGACGGCTAAATAGACGTATTTCCGGACTCTTACAACCTGGGTCTCTTCAAAGCTAGTTGTTAGCGATGGTTTCAATTGATTTACGAATCAATCATATTTAGGGTACATATCGAAATGTCAGTCACAATTTAATTACATGTCAGTGAGTTTTTGAGTCCTAACTCGTTCGTGGGCCACACCGCACGGCTCCTACGACATTGTACGCGTTCACGTGAATAAAGAAAGTTTTCTGGTATTTTGTGTGTTTTCTTCGACATCAAGTCGTCGACCTTCTACAAAGTGGTCTTCGAAGCCGGATCAGAATGTTCCATACACCGCGCGCGACGAAACAACAAGAAGAAACACAGAAAATGGCATCCGCCATTTTGCGTACCGCTGCCGCACGTGAGAAATGTGTTAATGATGGAAGCATAAAAATCAGAGCCTGTGGCGCAGAATGCTCACACGATTGTTGAAAAACCCACTAAATCTTGCGTATCAAAAGCTTCCGGGAGCAAGGGTTCACATAAGTCGTCGGCTTCAAAAGAAGCAAAACGGAAACAATTGGTTTTAGAGGCTGCAAAACAGAAAGCTCTCATCAAAATGGACCTTATAGATAAAACCCTGGAAGCGAACCTAGCAGCACTTAGCGACGAGGAAGACCCAGATGCATACAGTTCACAAATCTGAAGGGATAACGAACTTTCTCGAAGCCATGTGGCAGATTGGATAGATGAACAAATCAACCATCGAGTCGAACCACCAGAAGAGCAGCGAGCCCCCGAGTATGGTATTCACACGGGCAACCTGCAGCCCGCTGAGCCAGCGTCAACCCCCGTGCAGCCACGCCACGTAGCTGCCACCGCCGTCGCCGCCGCCGAGCCGGCGCTGCCAGTTCCTGGCGACAGCATCGGGTACACATGCACCGGGTGTTGCAAGCGCTACGACGAACGGGCAGTTGAAGTGCGAGCCCGTAGCTACGAGTGTTCAAGAAACTTTAACGTTTATAGACTCAAGTGATCGAGTGTTGTTAAAGGTGGTTTCAGTGCGTATACATGGACCTAACGGTGTCGTAAATTGTACAGCTATGTTCGATGACGGTTCTTCAGTAAGTTTAATATCAAAATCACTGGCCGCGCGCGCGGGCCTCGGTGGCCGCCGCAGCACGCTGCGAGTGCGTGGTGCGTTTGATAACGGCGAGATGGTATGTGACTCCACTATCGTAAACGTAAACATTGCAGGTATGGACAATAAGGTACATAACATAAATATGCGTTGTGTAGATAATTTAGACTTACCATTGCAAACTTTATCTATTTTAAATTGTGTTAATTATTCCTACTTGAAAGATATTAATAATTACCTATGTAAATCTGATGTAAAACCCGAAATTTTAATTGGACAGGATAATCATTATTTGTTGTTGCCTTCTCAAATAAAATTAGGTAAATCTAATGAGCCGTCCGCTGTACTCACTCCCTTGGGCTGGTGCGTACACGGTAGAATGTGCGTGCCGCGGGGCGTCCGTCCGCCTAACGTCGCAGCCAACTTGTTTATCGATGCTAACGATAATGACGTTTTACGTGAAATCCACGAGGACGTCCAGCGTTCTTTGGTTATTGATTCATTAGGGGTGTCGTGTAAGCCACGCCCGAATGCTGAGGAGGCGCGCGCCACCGCGCTGCTGGAGGCGTCGGCGACGCTGGTGCGGGGCCGCTGGCGCGTGCGGCTGCCGTGGCGGGACGAGCGCTGCCGCCTGCCGGACTCCTACTCCAGCGCGCGCACCAGGATGGAAGGTATCGAGAGGAAAATGGGTAAGAATGTTGGATTTGCTAAAAGGTATCGGGAACGGGTAAAACATCTGTTAGAGAATGATTACGCTAAGGAGCTATTATTACCGGAAACCACGCCGAGGACGTGGTACTTGCCGCATTTTGGAGTTGACAACCCCCACAAGGAGAAGCTTCGCCTGGTATTTGATTCTGCTTGTAAGGTGAATGGTTATTCTCTTAATGACTATTTACTGACAGGGCCGGACCTGCTGTCGTCGCTTTTTGGTATATTACTGCGCTTTAGAGAAAATAAAATTGCAGTAACAGGCGATATAAAGGACATGTTTTTGAGGATTAAAATACATGAGGAAGACCAGGATGCTCTTCGATTTTTGTGGAGGAACAGTCCTACTGAGGACGTGAAGACGTACGTAATGACGTCACTAATATTTGGGGCGAATTGTTCGCCATTTATAGCCCAGTTTATAAAAAATAAAAATGCTCTGAGGCTATCTTCAGAGTATCCAGCGGCCGCCATCGATGCCATCTGCAAGTCGCATTACATGGATGATTACATCGACAGCATCGACGATGAGGCAGCGGCCGTGGACATGGTCAGGTACGTCAGTGCTATCCACACAGCAGGCGGTTTTGAGATACGGAACTGGACCAGCAATAGTGTTGCTGTTCTCAACAGCCTGCCAAAGGAATCCCTCGGCAGCGCTGCTGTAAAGTTCAAGGTCGGTCAGCAGTTCGAAAGTGAAAGAACTTTAGGCATGAAGTGGTATCCTGCAGACGATACTTTAGGGTTTGATATGTCTTTAAAGAGAATTCCAGAAGGCATTCTAAAGGGAGACGAAAGGCCGACAAAACGCGTTATGCTCAAAGTTATTATGTCAGTGTTTGACGTCCTAGGATTTTTGTCACCTTTTACCATTCAGGGACGGATCATGCTGCAGGATACTTGGAGGCTAAATATAGGATGGGATCACACTATTCCCGATAGTATTTTTAGTAAGTGGCGCAAGTGGATAGACTTGCTTAAAGTAATTAGCGACATACGCATTCCTAGATGCTACAAAGCTACAAAATCAGTTGGATCGACAAAAGACAACCAAAAGGAAGCTAAACCGAAGCAGGCGAACGGAACCTTGGACCCTTGTGGCGACCTTCCGTCTACTACGCCGCCTGTATCGTCTCCAGTCCCCCCGCGCACCGCGCCTGCGGCTGATTTAACCGCTACGCAGGGGTCTACGCGCGGCTACGATGTTTTAGCGGTTGCTACGAACTCGGTGAGTGCTACGAGTGCTAGGAAGATGTTTACTCCAGGCTATAGCAACTTACAGTTACATATGTTTTGTGACGCTAGCATGCAGGCAATGTGTACGACTTCATTCTGGCGCTGGGAAAATAATAATGATAAATACGTTAGTTTTATCGCTAGTAAGTGCAAAGTCATGCCCGTGAAAGCCTTGACAATGCCTAGGGCTGAACTGCAGGCTTGTTTGTTAGCTGCGAGATTGGCTAGTACTATTGGAAAGGAGCATCGTCTTAGCCCCGCGCGTAGGTATTTTTGGTGCGATTCCACTACGGCGCTTCAATGGATTCGCAACAATACGCGCACATATAAAGCGTTTGAGGCGAATCGCTTAGGTGAGATTGACGAGTTGACCCAGGTCGAGGAGTGGAGGTACATTCCCACTAAATTAAATATTGCTGATTTAGCGACAAGGGATAATTTAGATGGGGCGATAAAAGAAGAATGGTTTACGGGCCCACGGTTTCTATACTGCGATGAGTCTGAGTGGCCGTTAGACATAGCTCGCTCAAACCCTGATAAGGACATGACGGCGGAGTGCGTCGCAGTCGTACAAGCGGTGACTCCGGATTTACCTGTGCCTGATCCACTACGCTTCTCATCATGGCTACGTTTGTTGCGGGCCACGGCTACAGTTCTCAAGTTTATAGCTAACTGTAGAAATCGTCGTAGAGAATCGATTGATTGCGACATTATGGAGACAGCAGAGCGGCTTTTGATTAGACGGGCGCAGGGTGAGTCATTTGCTGACGAGATTTCTGCAATAAAGTGCGGTAAGCCGTTGCATCGGACTAGCAGGTTGCATTCTTTGTCACCGTATTTGGATAATTACGGATTACTCAGGGCTGGCGGTCGCATTGACGCGGCCTGTGATGTGGGCTTGGAAGCCAAGAGGCCTGTTATACTGGATGGTCGAAATCCCATTTCAAGACTTATCGTGCGGCACTACCATATAAAGGCAGCTCACGGAAACCAAGAGACTGTGGTAAACGAATTGAGGCAGCGATATTGGTTGCTGAGACTTAGACCAACCGTTAAGTCAGTCGTCTCCAGATGCATGCTGTGCAGGATCCGCAAGAGTAGGCCGCAGGTTCCCCGGATGGGTGACTTGCCAGAAACTCGCGTCGCGCATCATCAGCGTCCTTTCTCCCATTGTGGACTGGACTTGTTCGGGCCGATGGAAGTTACCGTTGGCAGACGAAGAGAAAAAAGGTACGGCGTGTTATTTACCTGCCTGACAGTGCGCGCCATTCACATCGAGGTAGTTCCTTCCCTGACATCAGATTCTTTAATTATGGCACTGCGAAGGATGGCAGCTAGGCGCGGTTGGCCACATCACCTTTATTCTGACAACGGTACAAATCTCAGAGGCGCCGACACGGAATTAAAAAGATCAATGCAGAAATTAGACATTGAAAAATTGAAAGCTGAAGGCGTGAACAATGCCATGGAGTGGAGCTTCATTCCTGCTGCAAGTCCACACTGGGCGGGAGCCTGGGAGAGGCTCATTCGGAGCGTAAAGACATCCTTGAAGGTGGTTCTGACTGAGCGTGCACCCCGCGACGAGGTTTTGAACACGCTGTTGGCTGAGGTCGAAAATATAGTCAATAGCCGTCCCTTGATGCACGTCTCGGTTGATCCCGGTGAGATTGAGTCTCTTACACCTAATCACTTTCTTCTAGGTACCTCATCAAATCTGCCAGTTATAGGTGAATTTGATAACTCAGACTTGTCTCTGCGAAAGCACTGGCGTACCGCGCAGAGACTGACCGATATGTATTGGCAGAGATGGGTAAAGGAAGTTTTGCCCGATCTCATACCCAGAGCTAAATGGCGCGACTAACAGAAATCGTTGCAGGTAGGTAACCTTGTTGTCGTGGTGGACCCTAACTCTCCGCGGAATGCTTGGTCAAGGGGACTAGTCACTCGCGTTTTCCCAGGTAAAGACGGTCGCACTAGGATGGTTGAAGTGCGCACGGCGGCTGGGACGTTACGGCGGGCGGCGGCTCGTGTTGCACCTATTTTCCTCGATGATGAGTGCTGCGTCAGCACTAGGGAGGGGAGTGTTAGCGATGGTTTCAATTGATTTACGAATCAATCATATTTAGGGTACATATCGAAATGTCAGTCACAATTTAATTACATGTCAGTGAGTTTTTGAGTCCTAACTCGTTCGTGGGCCACACCGCACGGCTCCTACGACATTGTACGCGTTCACGTGAATAAAGAAAGTTTTCTGGTATTTTGTGTGTTTTCTTCGACATCAAGATCGTCACCTTCTACACTAGTGTTAATAAGCTTAATGAGCCAGCGAGCTCCATCATAAACCACATCTGCACTCAACATCTGGTGGAATCGTGGTCAATCGCTGGACATTTCAACATTAAAAAAAAGTCTATTTGAAATTATAATCAAGTTAATAATAAATTTATATTTTGAAATTTTATTTTTAGAAATTTATAATTGCTATCACTTTTAATCTTTAACTTTATTTATTTTTTTGAAATACAATTGCCTTCCGATTTATCTCCATTAGGTCGTCAGAATAAAATACAATTTTGATGATAATGGGTTCAAGCTATAATGACAAGGGGAACACATCGTTTCATCCATTAGACGAAGATGTACGCTGTGTGGACAGACATACAGACAAACTGACGTTGATTGGCTGCGCTCATTAGAATGTTTCAACGTGTGTAAACATCATCCGTTACGCTGTTAATAGTTTAAACATGTAATTTTATGTTTTGTTTGAGAAAAGTTAGTTATTGCAATCACACTCATAAGTACCACACATACACACCATAGTCCTATACATGACTTTTTAAATATTAGACAATTCTGCACGTGAAACTAGACCACTTCAATAAAAAAAGTGAAATCCGAGAAATGTTGTCCTCCCATCAACAAATCAAGTGATCAAACTACAAACCTTCCAATAAATAAAACTTAAAATAAATATTTATTTTAATTTTAACTTACACGGAAACGTCAACATACAAGAAAATCAACAAATAGACATGCGAAAGAGTAATCTGCACATCTACACACAATCCGATGAGAAAATCATCAATAATTCTCCTCATATTTTCTCTTTATTTTTAAAATAGTCGTATGTAAGACTAAACTTCGTTCCGCCTAACAGTCGATTGTTTAATTTTTTCGTTTTTTTTTTTATGTGGTGGCATGCGCGTGACCTGCACGCGGTACTGGACAGTACTTGGACATAGCAACATTACTTTATTTTTCTAAAATAAAAGAAATTTTCTAAAATAAAAGAAATTTTCTAAAATAAAAGAAATTTTCTAAAATAAAAGAAATTTTCTAAAATAAACGTAGCCTAAGTTACCCCTTATTCCATCAGCTACCTGCCAATAAAAGTCCCGTCAAAATCGGTCTAGCCATTTCAGAGATTAGCCGGAACAAACAGACAAACAGACTGAAAAAATTGTAAAAAAAATATATTTTGGTGCATGTACCGTATACATATTTATATGCATGTAGTAGATGTATACATGTATAGATAATCTACTCTTACTTTTTTTCGAATGTAAAAGTCGGAAGTAATCGTTACATAGCACCTATTATACAGGACAACGGTAGGAAGTAGAAGCATAAACAACTGTGTTTACGACTACGATAAGGAGCACCCTATATCTGATAAAGGTTTCAAAGCTGGGTTGCTTGGGGCGCAATAAGCTGAGATTATTTTCAAGTGTTATTTCTTTATTTTGTACTTTAGATAGTGAGGTTACGGTATAGATTTATTTGTCTAGTTTTAGAATAGACTGATCCATATCTATTTGTGGTGTCTTGCAAGGTACGAAGATATACCTTGAATTATCCATACTAATATTATAAATGCGAAAGTCTGTCTGTCTGTCTTTCTGTCTGTATGTCTGTTACGCTTTCCCGGCCGAACCGCTGAACGGATTTTGATGAAATTTGGTATGAATATAGTTGAAGACCCGGGGTCAAACATAGGCTACTTTTTGACGCAGGCGGAGCTGCGGGAAACAGCTAGTTTTATATATTTTTCAAAAAGAGTATTGCCAATAGGTTCCTTGACTTTTTTTTTTTTGTTTTCCGAAGAAATTGTCAATAACATTTACTTACTCCGCTAGCTTAGCGACCCGAAATGAATCGTGTCCTCGGAAACAAGAAAGCGCCAGAGTGTTCTATTCAACGCGATTGCTGCCAGTTGCCAGCTCCCTTCTCTCGCAGATCAGCCTGCACCTCATCGCTACAGCGGAAAAACCTCTCAATATTAGACATAAAAAAATAGGTGTCTCTATTAACCTCTAGAATGGCAAATCATGAAAATTTCGACAATAACGTACCTAATAATTCTTACTAAAAGATTCCATATGTAGTAACGTCATCTTCAAAGTTGTAACTCTTAGCTTGTTTGACAGCTACCTTATATGTTTCTTTTAATTTAATTTACCCTTATACTGAAGAACACACCTCTCTACCTAAGTAATCTGTACCTATGTACCCACATAGTGCAGTTAGTATTGTTTACAATACTCCTCACAACCAGAGCGTATCATAAAAAGTAAATATCAACATAAAGAAAATAACGTCTTCACAGCTTTAACGTTAAAAATACTGAGTCAAGCTGTTATCACAATAAATAAGAACGAAAGCAATGATAAACGTAAAAATAGACGACACAAATCCTAACACTATTAAATTTTATTTACCTAAGAAAAAGGAGGCGTTCCACTGTAATGAAATAAAAACCCTTATTTTCAATTTCGGATATAAATATTTCATATTGACGTCAAGTTTTACTTAAATTAAGTTTAAGACCACTTCCAAAGCGCAAGTGGAGAAGAAACGGCGGCACAAACTCCACTGAAGATTTTTTTTTAAATGCATCAATTCACAAAAACAATTTTTAATATTATATCTCTGCACGCAAGACCAATACACTGTGTAGGAGGCTACTAGCACATATTTGCAAAGATCAATTCAATTAGTTCAGTATAGGATCGGGTGAGGAAGTCAAAATCATAATGGAAAACAGTCCGCGATTTCGAAGAAATACAAAATAAAAATCATTATTTAAAAAAAATATCCAAGAATCTACTAGTGAATCAATCCTAAATATAACTCTCTGCTCAGCTCTGCTTGACCCAAAGGTTTACTGTTAGGTAATGCTTTTAGCATTAAGTCCACCAAGCAAGTTAAAATATATAAATAAGTAGACGGAGGAATCTAAATCAATCCACAGTTGTGTACGGATATCAGAGGGTCAGATAAGGAGTTGACTTTAACATAAAGTAAAAATTGCCTAAAAACATCATGTTATTCTGGGGGAGTAACCCCCTTTCAAGCCTCATGTGATTACTCTACGACCCCTAACCGACAGATGGATGGATGTAATCACTTCACTTTTAAGAACCAATCTGTTATCTATTTAATAGTTTATCTATATTTCACGCTGTAATTTTGGTATAAATTCATCGGCTGGTTAATAAGCTGTTCTTAATTGGCACCATAAATATTGTATGTAAAACAAACAGTGGCCGGGTTAAAGCCGAGGATATTACAAGCAGATGTGAGGATCTGAAGAGTTTGTTGGGAAATAATTAAATGTTCACTTACATGAGTGAGGGAGTGGGAAACATCTTTTAGTTCGTTCAGACTTCAAGCTAGCGAAGAAAGTTGGAATATTTTGGCCACGTAATGAGAAACAGCAATTAGAGCATTTTCAAGTTATCATACAAGGCAAAATTCTGGGTAGAAGGAGCGCTGGGAGAAGGCTGAAAAACCTCCGCTAACTGGTTCGGCCTAAACAAACCCCTGTTTCGAGCAGTGTCATCGAAAGTAACGATAGCTATGATGTTGTCCAACCTTCGAAAGGAGGAATACAAAGAAGTTTGAATTATGGTTATGTTTATTTACTGAACTAGTTCAGATCATATGTAATGCAATGCAGTTAATAAATAAATAAAGAAGTTACTTTAGAACAGAAATGCGCTGCCAGTACTATATTTATCTTGTTTCTGCACTGTTTTAAAATAATTATTTTTTTCATCCTCAGCTTATGCTTCAGACCAATTGTTTAAGATATGACAATACTAAATCTGCCGCCCGACCTCCGTGTTATTTACAAGGAAATTGAATCTATAGTGTCTTGTTTCTGCTGTTAGTGGTCAACCCTGTAAGGTTTTTTAGGCTGCCTAAAGGCATCTGATGTTCTCACAAAGCTTATCGGCTACCATATAGCAGCCAGAACTAACGGCTCAGAAAAACCGATGTGAAAGAGAAGATTTAACAGTCCGCCTTTGTATTCAATTTTCTAAATGTATTTCTTTTAATTTTAATTTTGTGATTGGTACAATACAGTGTACATCTATCTATCTAACACGTTTAGACCAGAAGAAGCCAAGCCAGACTATCGAGTTTCTCAGTTATTTAAATATTTAAATAAAATGTTCCGAAATCCCTCGCTCGCTCACAAAACGATGCTTGTTGACGAAATATGCCTTTTTTACGACGCCGTAAACACCGAAGTGTTGAAGGATTTGTATATCTTCAGATCCCCTTTTGAGATCTTTTTGATGTTGCTATTACGTTGTGAATTTGATATGTCCTAGTTTGTTAAGTGCTTGGGGATTCTCGGAAAATCATGAATTTGATAAATTCAATTCAATTCGTTTATTGTCTCCATGGTATTACAATTGGTCTTATCTACACTTGTACATCTACACTAATATTATAAAGATTAAAGATTTGTATTTTTGTGTGTATGTTTGTAATGAATAAACTCAAAAACTACTGAGCCGATTTCAAAAATTCTTTCACCATTGGAAAGCTACATTCACCCTGAGTAACATAGGCTACACACACATACATATAACATACATGAGTAACATAGGCACACTAATATTATAAAGAGGAAAGATTTGTATTTTTGTGTGTATGTTTGTAATGAATAAACTCAAAAACTACCGTGCCGATTTTAAAAATTCTTTCACCATTGGAAATCTACATTCACCCTGAGTAACATAGGCTATATACCGCAGGTGGAGCTGCGTTTTTTACGATTTTGACCTCAATGTTACTTTGAAATTAGTAAGAGCATGCAAAAAATATATATTCAGGTAAATAGATATTTAGATAATTTAATTATTAGACCTTTCTTTCAAAACCCTTAGGGCTTTTTCTAAGTATATTGTGTCCGTTCTTAGAGAAGTGTTGCATTACAATAAAGTATAAGGTATACTTATTGTGATTGATTCACTCATATCGAGTGAGTTACATGGTCAATCGACCATGCTCTGGTGTCTTATACTTAGATATCCCATCAGTAGGTACTCATTACTTCCATGATCCCATCTTAACACAGGATTTCCTATTTGCATTCCAAATATTTTGTATAAACTTTTGTTTAAACTGCGCGACATGAAAAGGATTTTTTTAGCCAAATTATGACCTCTGCATAAATTATTCTCTAATTAGCCTTCTCCTCTGTTCACGAGAAGATATATATGTATGTACCACTAACATTCAAGAGATCTAGTTTAACCAAAGTCATTAACAAAACAAGAAAACACTAAAAAACTCCTAACAACCTTCAACAAATTTTAAAAAACGTAATCACGATTGACGTTTAAGAGACGTTTACTGACATACAGACAAACAGACATGTCACATCACACGGCTGGTAATGGAGCTTTGAAAGGAGCTTTTGATGGACGATGCTTTTATCGACGCACATTCCTTTGAAGTGTAATAGATGTTAAAATAATAAACTAGTGTTTCGTTGAGTAGTTAGACTGTTTGATTTCACCAGTTTTCTGTCTTTTGTTTTAGCGTTGTCCCGGTTTCTTCCTGAATACAGTGACCGAATAGGCTACTTGACTGTATTCATAATTGGTTAATATTGTTATACTAAACAAAATATACACTAAAAAGTAACCGATTCTGAAAACAACAACAAAATTGTTTGGTAATTAAGGTTTGATTTTAAAGTTTTCTCTAAAAGAAAAGTGGGAGCGTGGTGGGGACGTCTTGCTATCTCTTTTGCACGCACGAAACCGAGTGGCAGTGACGTCACAGCTCACACAGTGCATCCTTTTCTTGTTTTTTGACAGTTTCCCCTTCCACCAAATTTCAAAGGCTTATAAACTATACTATACTAGGCTTATAACTATAATATAACTTACTAGCTTTTTCCCGCAGCTCCGCCTGCGTCAAAAAGTAGCCTATGTTTGACCCCGGGTCTTCAACTATATTCATACCAAATTTCATCAAAATCCGTTCAGCGGTTTGGCCTTGAAAGCTTAACAGACAGACAGACAGACTTTCGCATTTATAATATTAGTATGGATTTATTTTTGAACGGATTACAAAAATTCTGGCAATAAAAATATTGATATGAAAGAAAAAATAAAAATTAGTAGAATACCCAATGTTCCATCCTTCTTCATCTAACAACCTTTGCGAATGCTGGGGCTGTTCAGTCAAACACTTCCGAAGTGTATCTACCAATTGTCCAGATTCCTGCGCAGTTGAGAATCTTGGAGCGGCCAACGACAGAGCGTCAACGTTGCCTCGACTCAACTCGAAGTACTTTCTTAAATACGGCAGAACTCAAAATGGAAATACCATAAATGGCAACCAATCCTAGCCAGTCCACGCTCGATACTACTTAGCATGCATGATTATTGTAATGTTATCCTAGATTTAAATTAAAACTAAGAGGCGATTTCGAATTTATGGGTGGCGTACACTTAATATGAATGAATAATAACTAAAATAAGTGATATTCTGAAACGGTTTATCTTTTCAGCCGCATTCAGTCCGCTGCTGGACATAGGCCTGCCCGAAAGGTTTCCAAATCGACCGGTTGGAAGCGGTCTGCTAACCATGCACTTATTTCCACAAGCCGAACGCTTGTCTAAAAAAAAAAGACATTTAACAGATAAAAAAACATTCATTACCTCCTCTAAATCAGTCTTTAAAAATGAAAACAAGTGAATAATTTTCCAAGGTATTGTTTCATCATAAATTCTCTGAAATTCGACGATAAAACAGAATGTTTAGTGCTCATAACTCCAAATCTCCCTACCTCGATGTTTTCATTCACGACTCACATCGGTTATTCATAAATCTCGGTTTAACTCTGTTTACAGAGATCACAGCATCACATATATTACGTCTATTTCCACTCGACAAGCTGTATAGACAAATTTTTAACCTTAGTGTCAAAGAGTATTATCGAATTTCAGAAGTATTATTCCTTAATATTTATTAATTAAAACTATTGTCCCACAAGTACAAATTTATAACAAATGGCGAACTTAATGGTAAGAGCATTCTCTGCCTTTCTTCATTGGGATAAACAGGAAGTTTGTCTCTGGACAAAACTTGTTTGTTTTCGGCGTTAGGGCATAGTATTACTAATAGTACTTACGTACGGAACGGACACTCATTATCACCCGAAATAGATACCGCACCTCATCGCCTAGATTCAGGGTCAAAATCAAAACAATGCAAGGAAATCGCTTTTGACGCGAGGCCGCTGTGACGACTATGCTGCAGCTATACGGTAAATACCAACTCTACGACAACGACAAACACATTGACGCGCGTGCATACGCAACCGAACCGTAGTACTTAGTAGTGATAGGTATTATCTGGTTATTTTTGAACTCTTTAACTCACCTGAATTATCAAATAAAAAACATTTCAACTCAATGGTTTCGAAACTTCGTAGATTTTAAAAATAGAACTATACCACTAGCAAAATTACACCTGAAGAAGGAATGTCTCACAGAGACACTCATTTATCAGGCAACGAATCTCCACTAATCTTTGAAAAGTCTCAAGCGGGCACATAATCCAACTAGTCGCTAAATAAATCGTTCCGCTATCGAGATCTTACTCGAACATAAAACATGTTTAAGCCGTGGTGTGGTAGCTATCGACACCATCGCTGTCGATTTACGCGCTTAGTCGACTGGCGATTATAATCGCTTGTTCATACTTGGGACACACTGGATGGGACAAATTGTCTTACTAGTTTTGCTAGGCATATTAACGTAGCAATTGAAGTATCAGTTTCGCACATAGACAATTTATAGAATGATAAGTAGTAATATTTTGGAGAATGGAAACAAAGGGCGAGGGAGTACTAAAAAGCGACGGATGGATTGCATCAGACAGGACATGAGGGATGATATGAGGTTATAAAATCGTGGCAGGGAATCGAGAACTTAGGAAGAACAAGATAAAAAGACAGTAGGCAAACAGGCGTACGGCCCACCTGATGGTAAGTAGTTACCGTAGCCTATGAATGCCTGCAACACCAGAGATTTCACGAGCGCTTTCTGACCCTGAAGGAATTTTTTCACGTCCTTTTTGAAGCTCATGTTATAGTCACTAGGGAAAACCATGGCAGGAGTTCATTTCATAATCGCAGTGTACGAGGGAGGAAATTTCGTTTGAAGCGTACTGTACGCGATAACATGGGATCCAAGGTATGGGGATGAAATCCCTGACGATGGCGAGAGTTGCGCGTAGCCGCGTTCTACTATTACATGTAATGGGAACTGGGAAGGACCTAAATTGATTTTGGGTACTACTTAGAAGGTACATAGGGATTATAATTGTGCTTTCTATCTGGTGAAATATAAAATAGTCAATATGAATCTCCAGCACAGCCTTGTCATTCATATAAATGAAATGCCTTGTAAAACACTTTACGCACTATTACTTTTTATTTGGAATCCATACTTCCATATCCATACTAATATTATAAGTGCCAAAGTCTGCCTATTTGTCTGTCAGTCTGTAAAGCTTTCACGGCCAAACCGTTGAACGGATTTTGAATAAATCTTAAAGATACAAGGTGTGTACACATCTTAAAATTTAAAAATTATCCTCAAGCTCAATTTAATGACACTTTATTTATCGAGTGTCGAATTACCGACACAAACACTATTCGTTTACCAGTTTACGGTGTGAATCGACTCGATACTATCTCGATAAATAATTAGATCGATAAAAATCGAGGGGACAAATGTGGACAGCGGTAGCCGCGTTTCTCGATTGATTCTACCGATTTGTTAGCCGCATTTAATGTATAAATTATACAGTGTAGATTAGATTTTGTTACCGGAAACATTTCAAAGTCCAAACTATAAATTTGAACACAGGTAAATGTTGGCTCTTTACACCAATCAAATGTTTACACTGTGTTAAAAAAGTACATGAAACGTGACTGTGTTCTACTCTCTTACCACAAGATCGATGCTGTAGACGTCCTTTATTTATTTATTCATTTATTTTCAGATAACATAATGTTTTAGTAACTCATATAATTTTTGTGACACTACGTTTAATATACCTTTGTGTAATATACTTAAAGAAATTAGAATTTCTTTATTTTCCTAATTCGTAGTGCGAGAGTTTAGTGATCAAAGTTAAAATTATAAAAATTTAAGAAAAGCGACTTTACAATAAATTAAAAAAATAACTTTATCGAATCCATAAAAACAACAACAACCTCACTACAAATATTACATCAGTAGCGATAAAATAAATCAATTATATTTCCAATTTAATTGCCCATATTAGCATATTTTTGTATCATTTACGATACTCAATAAACAAGCCAGTATTAAATATTTCTTTTTAAGATTATAGAATTAAATTCGAATTTATTGATATTAATTGTACCGTTGCTACTTTTTTTTTAGTAATGGGTTATACGGCCATGGATACAAGTCCTTTAAAGCCCTTCTTAATTTTTCTATCTACTTCAGACCTACAGTGTGGTTTCGTCAAGTCCTAGTCAAGTCTAAAAATCTAGTCGGAAGTCAAGTCTAGTCAGAAGAATCAGGCTAAAAGAAGTATTAGAAAAACTGCAATTAGCGATTACTAGGAGCTTTTGGCAACAAGCATGAAAATCACATAAATCAAACACTGTATCACTTCCCAACACACGCTTGTTATCAAACACTTTACGAATTTTGGAAAATAAAATACAGCGCCGATATTGCTCTTCACAGCTCCCCGCCAAAGTCTACCGTTGCTACCGTCGAGCGAACTAGTTTTATTTTTTATGACTGTAAATCCAGTAACACGCGAAATTATATACTTAAGGTTGGTATCTTTAATGACATGTTTCGTTATAAATACCTTACTTGATTCGTACGTTTGGACAAAGTATACATGTCCAGGATTGTGAGTGCCTCTTTGAAAACAGAAGCACTGGCCACTAACATTAAAATAGAAAAAAGATAAAGCTAAATGTCATTCTCTGTTTAAATATTTTTCACTGCAATTTTTCCCCGCTTTCTGTTTGTAACTATGTTGATTGTATTATTTTGAAATATATTAATTTTATTGTTTAGCCTTACACAATAGTTTTATTTCATGGCCGACAAGTAATCTGATCAATACATGAGAAATTCACGGTAACGAAATAACCAAAACCATATCTCGACCGCGAGGGCTTCGAATATTAATACTACAATAAGTAAGACATTATTATATCTAGAGTTTGCTATTAATAAGAGAACTCGTCAACGTATGAAATAAAAAACCTTAAGTCTGCATATCGTAAGCTTGCTATAAAAACGTACATTTCACAATTAACTTATTAAATAGTGAATGAACTTTTAATGCTTAAAACCACCTTCACAGCGTCATAAAACGAATGCAAAGTTATTCTCATGAATTTAATGTTTATTGCAGTAATAATTTTACAGACTTCGCATTAAAAATTATAAAGGTTGGAATTTTAATAAAAGCAAATTAAAGTTTACAATCCGGAAAAAATAAACACAATGGAACATGTCTGTTAAAGTAATTACTTCGGTATTACAATCGATAAAAAGTCGGATAGCTGGTGCCCCTATTTTTGATAAATATGACTCGAGCTAATTGTCTCGATTGAAAATGGTTTGACTCACCGATTTTATCTAACGAATATCATTTGACTCGGTTTTGCGTCACTCGCACTTTTTGAAAACAGTGCCCCTGCATGACTACAATTCGATATGGGTTGCAAAATACCAATCATTCTCATTGTTCCACATTACATAAATAATGTAACAGCTACTGATAAAAAGTTGTCATTCCTTAACCAATTCATAACAATAAAAATGTCAGCGAAAGAAATCCAGTAGGAAATCGCCGTCCAATCGGGTGTAAATTAAATAGAAAGCCATCTATAAGCGCAATTATCAGTTTGTTTTTACGAGCAAAACATCCACACTGTATTTCCTTACAACCTTCTATTAGTATCTGCGAATTTTGAAATTGGAAGAATACCAACTTTATGTCAAAGGAATAAAGTCAAAACAATTGCTATCGAATAGCAAATTGAACATGACAACCCTACACTCAAAAGCAATAGCACATTTTTAGCTGGAAATTCGAAACTCATTCCATTCTGATTCTTATTTCAACAACATAAGGATTAAAGCTTTAAATTTGGAATGTAAACTGGAGCAGTCAGCGCACTAAAGGAGAACAGACACGGTCATATAAAACGCTGAATATGAGCACATAAAAATTCTTGAAGCGCTGTCAGCGGCCCCTCTAGTCATTACATTTGTCAAACGTCAAGCAGATACGCGAGGAGTACAATTTAAATGATAATTATAACGTGCCGGTTCCACACGACGACATTCTGATGGATAAGGACACTATTTTTATGTGCCGAGCGTTTTTATTGACATGTCATGGCCCTGTAATGGTTTTTTTTTTTTTTTGTTTACGGCCGGTGCTGTGACGTGTTGACTTTGGTTGCGAAACCAGCCAGTTACACAATAAGCCAAGTCCTATCTTTTTTAATTTTATTACTGCTGCATTTTTTAATTGACAAGTCTTATCAACCTGCAAGGCTAACCACGACCGATCCAAAACCTAGAATGACTTTACTTAAAAAGGATCTCACTAATGTTTTGAGATTATAGTAACTCAAAATGGATACTTAATTAATGCAATATTTTTACTGATAACACTTTAGTCATATGTAGTATATTATGTATATATATTTACATATTTCATATGATACGTATAGTTATATTGTATGTATGTATAGTTCACGTAAGTTTTTAACATTTTGGTACTATATTTATGTCCCTAACTGTTGCTGTACACCCACATTAAATATATCTGCTTGACACAAAGGTTGTCTGTTAAACAATGCTTTTAGCATTAAGTCCGCTTATTGTGATATACTATTGGGATGACGACAAGATTCAAAAATTAAAAAAGTGTTTGTGAACTCACTGTTTGTCCGTTTTAAAGTGAAAGTGTTTCTTTCACGTTAAAACGAGCAACGGATTGATGTGATTTATTTGTGTGAAGATAGTTGGAGCCCTGGAGAGTGACATAGGCTACTTTTTTCCGTGACACAAACGGAATTCCACGCGGGCGTAACCGCGGGCACAGCGAGTTATAATCGATGAACACATAAAAAGTAAAGAAACTTTCATTTAGGAACTATTTACCTAAACGCCATATTTAAGGTAGTTGTCGAACAAAATTTGGTCGCACCCTTGTAAATTACCTAGGCGTGACGTCACCGGTAGGTATCCATTAGTAAGGAGCGTTTGACATCGTCCAAAATGCACGTGAGTTTAACTTTATCATATCTTAGTTAGTTTAAATTTTATCGACGTGATGTGCCTAGCAGGGTGAGGACACATATTTAAACATGAAATCGAAAATTATTCGTCATGCCTATTGTATATTTGTAAAATAAAGTTTAAAAATTAATAAATAAATAATACCTAGTCTAAGTTAGTTACTTAGGTACTAAGTTTTATATCTATTCATACAAAATTTCCTAAAAAAAAGTTTTCGTACTGTAATTATGTAGATCAATGTGCAATTTAGGTTCCCAAATCAAATAAACTTTTATTGGACTTCCTTAAAAGTCTTACAAAATGACTGTTTTCAGTTAAGTACTATTAAATTCTCAACTCTATCATTCACACATCTAGGTTATCAACTAACGATCTAGCAGTAATATTTAATTTTTGTACATCGTGGCCCGAAGTTACATATTATATTTGTATAAATTATATTTTTAAACATCATCAAGTTTCTATAACCCACTGCTGTCTTCCGCTGTCTACTCCAACTAACTCTGTCCAGGCCACCCATTTTGCTCTACACTTCAATAATATAGACCTTTAAACCAAGAGATATCCTAGTTGAAATAGCTATTGTAGCTCCGTTTTTTTGGTAAAGTGATCAGGCAAATTACGTTACGAAATATGTAGATACTAAAGATATTTTTACGTCAAATAATATATTTACCTATTCCCGACATAAAAAAAGACTTATTTTCTTGTGCCTATATTTATTTATTTATTTATTTATAAATCTTTATTGTACCACAAGTTTACAATTGGCGGACTTAATGCTAAAAGCATTCTCTCCCAGTCAACCATTAGTAAAAACAGAAAAGTTATGAGCGGCGCGAATTATTTTAAAAATACAATGAGAGAAAAAAAAACACTTAACTGCTAAATAAACATACATATATTTACATACAGTATTCATAACTATACATATACATACATAAACATACATAAAAGAAGAGATGAAAACGGAAAAAGATGACGATTTAGGGTGATATTATGCTAGTGAGGTGAATTTTGACTTTTCTTTTGAAAGTGAATTTAGTAATGGTCTCTTTGATGTCATCAGGTAGAGCATTCCAGAGCCGTGTGGCTTGTAAGGTAAATGAATTAGACATAAAACTGGACTGAAATAGGGGAGTAAAAGGGGTAAGTTTTTTGGAAGATCTAAGTTGCCTATCGTGACCGTCAGAAAGATACTTGAACTTACACCTTAGATACTCCGGGGATTGAGGCTCCTTGAGAATTGAAAAAATAGAAGTAAGCAACCGATACTTATAGGTACTTAAATACTAAAAATAATGTCATAATAATGAGATAATTAACTACCTTCAGTAATTTACTTTAGTACGACCCTAGTGATGGCCCTAAATGAGATAACCACTAATATTTTACAGTTTTTCACGACTTCCTGCAACTACAAATACTCAACAATGTGAACATTGAATTCACTAAGTACCATTACTCATTTATTTGTTTATTTGGTTCCCAAAACTGGCATGACATGATGACACACTGACTTTACATTTACATTACAAGCATATTAAAACAAAAGAAAGTGACACATCTTCTTGAAATGAACACAGCATACGCATGTTATGTACCCACCTATACCTAGACAACGTTTAAAGGATTTATATTATAGAACTTTTCGGGACAAGATATAAATAAATGCATAATCACCTATCGCCAAGCCTCTAATTGGTATCGCCTAAGACATATCAATTAAAATAGCTGCCATTCGTGTTTTGTAGCAAGAACTAAACATTGATGTATGAACGGAAACGAAATAGGACAGTTTATATTCGGGCCAGAAGTTGTATTTTCAAAAATTGTGACTCAAGTAAAATAGACGAATCGAATGGTTTTTGTTCGATAACGAATAATTTTCGTTCGATATTGAATGATTTTCGTTCGATATCGAATGATTTTCGTTCGATATCGAATGACTTTCATTCGACATATACATTTCAAAAATAGGCTTTCAGAATGCGTAAATCAGTCTCATACAAGCTGGTGTAGAGAAAGCCGTCGGTCCCGGCTGCCATTAGGAACCACGTCAGAGGCCGAAAGGCGAACTGATACCAGGCTATACAAGTACGATTGACCACTCGATATGAATGAATTAATGTATATAAACCTGTGGCACTAATCTAGATTCTGCCACATCCATTTTTCGTACTTTCAACCTAACTCCGACATGACTACTCGAGTAGTAGTAGTTCATAGGTGCTTATGCATTTATTTACATTTATGAATTATACAGCGCATGCTAAAAACTAATTGCAGATTAGCTGTTGCTTTTACAAATGTTATAGGTGTACCCAGCGGTAAAGTTCTCACTGATACGTGCAAGGCATGCTTAGGTATTTTGACTAAATTAATTCATTTTAATACAGGAATATTTATTTAAAGCAGAATTTGTGTTTCATATTTATTTAAACTTTATTGCACAAAATACAATGCGTACAGTACAAAGGCGAACTTTTTTTTGAGAAGCTCTTTAGTCGAACGCGACACTATTGGATTGGTCGCCATTTAGTGGCATTTTCTATCTTGAGCTCCTCCGTGCTTCGGAAGGCATGTTAAGCCGTTGGTACCGGTTGTTATCGATAAATAGCAATCGTGAGGCTGTGTCAGATGCCTTGGGGCAGCCTGAAAAATTCTGACAGTGTTGGCTACTAACACACCTTGGGTCATGTTCCTGTTGGTCTGGTTTCCCTGCAAAAAGAGTTACGGAGATCAGACGGCAGTCACTCCATTGTAATAACCAGTTCCGCCAAATCTTACTATGACTTACAGCGTACCCTAGACTCCGAAGCATAAGCTGACGACGCAACTAGGAATACACGCTAGGATGATGAGTACAAAAGGCGAACTTAATGCTAGGGGTCTAACAGTTAACCTTTGAGCTATTTATTTATCATAATGTAAAAGAAAAGCATGTAAAGCTTGTTCAGGTGAGGCTAGTGCTCGGAAGATGCCTGCCAGTGTGGTGTCTCTCCTCAAACCATGACGCATCTCCTGTCATGCCCTGCGTGCCCAGCCACCTGCACGCTCAGGGTATTCCCTGTATATTTACAAGCCACTAAAAATGCCTTGTCGGTGGCGGAGTTTTCGCCCTCAGACGTATAATGACTGTAAGAAAATCTTTATGTAAGTGCTTGGGAGGTGACCGTGGTCACTTATTGGTCTAGATAATCTGAAGAGTCAGCCAATTTGACTAGACAAAAAGATGTACAATCTGCTTTCCCAGTTGCCACACAGTATATAAATGAATAGATGAATACTTTATTGAACCATTTTAAGACAAAAAATACAGTGGTTGCTAAGTGATTCATGAGACAACATTTTAATGATGTTTTATTATTGTGCATTATTGAACACTCAACCTTCTTGGGATTAAACCTTTGGTATACTTACTTTCGGTGTGACAGTATGCTATCAGCCCAACAGAAAAAAATATAAAATTAAATTAGAAGTAGTTTGTAATCTTATGACATCACAGACAAATGTTAACTTAGTCTGCCTGTGACCATGAACGCTGTAAAGTGTTTGAAACGTCAGGTGTAAATAAATAAGTAATAAACGCGATAAAACCGTATTAAAATAGTTTAATTTAATGAATAACAATCCCGAAAACATAAGAAAACATTAAATTAGAACATGACTTGAGAACCATTTTCCTAGAACCATGAAATATGTGTATGACAAACAAGAAGCAATATGTTATTCTGTTCAAATAAATAAACACAGATAATAAAAAAAATAATAATGAACACTTGTATTTAACGAAGGACTTGGATATATGTGCTACTTACCTACTTTGTGATTTTAGCATACCTTTGTCAATCTAAAATCTAGACACACGTCAAATAAAATTGTAAAAATATGACTGGAACATGCAGACAAAGTAGACATTACTGTCATGACTGTCACTCATTCAAAACAAAATTAATTATAATCAACGTCCTATTTCCAATGAGTTAGGGCGCGTCTACACTTACAAATTAGACTACCCAAGTGTAAAACGAGGCTGAAAGTGGAAAGTCTAAAATATCACTTAATAATAATGTTGTCACAGCTATTGGATGCGTGCTACATTACCAGCACGTATCTGTCGTCACAACCATGGTCAATTTGATGTCCACCGTGCTAACTAACCTACACTACATGGCATTATTTAATTTACTACGCCGGCTTAACAACAACAACAAATTAAGCAACTAACTGACATTATTTCTGCTAAGACCTATGATAACGCCACGCCTGTCGAGCTTAGACTAGTCCCCACTTTTATTAACGGGTTTTATAGATTTATTACACTACCTCTATTATTTATGACCAAAAAAACTAGCTGTTACCCGCAGCTCCGCTTGCTTCAAAAAGTAGCCTATATTTGACCCCGGGTCTTCAACTATATTCATACCAAATTTCATCAAAATCCGTTCAGCGGTTTGGCCACGAAAGCGTAATAGATAGACAGACTTTCGCATTTATAATATTTTGTAAGAATTTCATTGTTACTAACAAAATGATCGCTGGTTGGTTGAATAAAAAGTTTATTTATTATTATTATATTAGTATGGATATGTTATTGCCAGTAAATTCACAGGCGTTACACAAGTTTATTGGCGCTAGTTGATCTGATTATTCCATATTTTTGCTATCTAAGCTGCGTTTTCAGCTGCATGATTTAAAGCACAGGATTAAACCTTTGCGTTTTCTAAGTAAGACAATCTGAAGTCCGAAAGAGGGAGAAGGCATGACAACTCTAAAGTCAAACTTACTCTTCTATCACGTATCTGTTCCCATGTGCGCACATCCTTATTCATAAAAGTCGTAAACGCCAGTGGAGCATAGTAAATCATCGCTGTAAATTTAACTTTATTCGACAATTAAACTGGGCTTTCTCGACGGCCGTAAATAGAAGTAAATACGCGTAAATAATCGTAAATAGGAATTATCGTTAAAACGTCAGTTGAGTTGTAAATCTAACTGCTATGGGGTCTGGGTCTGATGGTAGTTTTATGTCTTTGTTTTTTTTAATTCGCTCGACTCGTTTGATTTTACTTGCGGATAAACTTACTGTTCCTACTTGATAGCCGCCACTTGTAGGTATAAGTTTTCCTATGAAATAAAATGGGGAAATCCATACTTTCATACTTAATATACTAATTAATATTATAAATGCTAAAGTCTGTCTGTTTGTCTGTTACGCTTTCAAGACTAAACCTTTTAGATCGATTTTGATTTAACTTAGTATGAATATAGTTGAAGACCCGGGATCAAACATAGGCTACTTATTGACGCCAGCAGAGTCCCGGTAAACGGTTCTCTATCCATTTGCAAAATAATTAACCATAAAATATGTTGGCATATGGTAATTTAACTCGTATTTACGCATATTTTTTTTAACCACAACAAATTTAGCATAATTGTCTTAATCATAAATAAAATCAGCATAATCATATTTAAGCATAAAATTGCAAGCATAACTTTATAAAGGCATAATAGTATAACCTCACTTAACCTAACCTACTTTTCTGGTAGCAAGTCTTTTCTAACTTTCCTTTGTTTAACTATACACTATGCCTAAAAACATTGTGCAAATTATAACTATGTATATATATATTAGACCTATATATAATTGTGCAACAGTACATATACTGCTAAAAATCAATTATGCCCAAGTAATATTATGCCAAAAAAAGTATGCCAAATTCATTGTGCCAAAATATTTTAGGAATAAATACATTATGTCAACGAAAGGGATCTTAATCAAATTCACTCACATTACTATCTCGGCTTTACCAAACTATTAGACAATTCTTTAAGCATTTAGTTCGCACACTAAGCTTAAATATCAGAATGCTGGGCAAAGGCCTCCCCCTTAGTTTTCCACGCATCCTTACCAAGTGCCGTTTGGTGCCATCCACTGTCGTCCAGGACACCCCTCCATCTTTTACGTGGTCTCCCTGTACCTCTACGTGGCTCAGAAACCCGCAGTGATAGTCGGATCCATTTATCTAGCCATACGGCAAACATGTCCAGGACTGCTATTTTTCAAAAGTATGTCTGGCATTATCGGTGAGCTTAATGATTTGCATTTGTCATAATCGGTAAGACGAACAATTAATTCATTCAACTTATGATTAAATCTTTTAAAAAATAATACTCCAGCCAAATCCCGGATTAGTTTGGCCGTTGTACAGTAAAGTTGAACTAGTAGTTTTGTGAACAGTAGACCTCGCGAACAGTGCCAGTATCAATACAATGTACGATAATATCTACGAATGATTAAACTATACGTGAGATTTTCTTAATAAATACTAACCCCCCTTATTTATAAAAATAAAGAAATGTTCAATAAGACCAAATTAACTAATTTATGTTTAGTCTCTTTCCGCTTTATCTTTTGTTGACGTGAAAGCACGAGACGAAACATAAATATGGTCTTATTGAACGTTTTTTTATTTTTATGAATGAGGGGGTAAGCCGCTAATGACTCTTCACAGTCACATAAGCTTGTACGTAAAATCGTACATAGTTCATTGACAATGTAACCTACACGAAATGGCAATGACATAAGTTTTCGTCAGAACGAGAATTTTTACTAAATATTGATTTTTATTCACTTAACAATTCTCTCTCCAAGAAAGGTTTTTAATATGAGCTTGAATATTTTATTTATGTAGTTGTTAACGCTTTCGAGTGCGGCAATAAGATACGTCTGCATTAATAAAATCATGATGAGGTACTGAACCTTAGCATCCTGTGAAACACTGTAGAGAACTTTAAAACATTTAAATTATTTTATTCTCGTATCAGTACATTGTAAGTAGAGCTTACATTGTATGCACTATAACTTAACACCGACAACATTATTATGCACATACACATTTACAGATAGAACAATTATTAGCAATTAATTTACCGATGTATGGTTACAAAGTCACATTCTGACGTATATGGGTATTCATGGGTTTATTGCGTCGATAAATTGTCAATGTACGGCGGTGTAATAGATAATGCACTTTAGATAAATTATAATTTAGTGGTCGTAGATTATGTTGTATTGCTTGGCTACCTGACTGTCGTACCGGTTGCGTGGCGTAGCGACGACCTGTGTGTGGCGTGGCGTAGCATGTCGTAACTGGGAGTATGAAGCATAGCGTAGCGTGGCGCAGCGTAGCTGTATGTGCGGTGGTCTAGCCGCAGTGTTGTGGCGCACTGTAGCTGGGAGTATGCGACATAGTTATGATTCGGATGAAGTACCTGATATCTATAATTTCTCACTAAATGTAAATAATATAATAGTCATTCTTAAATGCTACAGTTTTTATGTTTTATAACGTTTTTTAATTTATTGTGTTTGAAATGTTTAATTAACAACTCTCATTGCATTTTTTTAATCTTTCTGTTTTATTTTATTGTAAAAATTTAGAGCATAATATTATTTGTCATTTAAATATTACTAAATAAACTTTTTTGTCATTTATCATATTTGTTTGTTTGTTTGTAATAATTTTATTGCAAAGAAAATAGCATTACAGTAAATCTTCTTATTCGTCTTTGCTCATTCCCACTTCGGGTGGGGTCGGCAATCCTAGTTGATTTGCACCAGGACAATCTAAAACTAAAAATAAATGCACGGCATACACAGCACGCACTGATTTTGGTTTTTCATTACATATCAATCATATCATAATATGTTGTAAAACTGTTATGTGTTAATAAATAGAATAAATAAATAGTGTAGCTTGACGCAGCATTTTACAGCGTAGCGCGTAGGTATGTGTGCTGTCGTAGCGAGGCACATGCGGTTTGTGAAGTATATGTGGCGTGTCATATTGGAGTGTGTACTGTGTTGTGTATTGGTATGTTTGGAGTGGTGTATCGTAGCATACCACGGGCAGCGTAACGTTTCCTAGACGACGAACGCTACTCCACACTACGTCAGTAGCGTAGAGTAGCGTTCGTGTATAGATGTTGTTCATTCATAATCATGGGTAATTTGTTATTTTTTTATTTATTTACCAAATTCATTATTAATAGTATAGTATTATTAATAGTAACTGCACAGGGCAGAGGTAAATCAAATATCTTATAATCAAATCGATCGAACAGGATACAACATAGTACATGGGTGCTGCTTATTTCTAAAGAAATCTCTTCCAGCAGACCCAAGAGAGGAAACAACAAGAAAATTTTTATTTTTCAATATTCAGACCCACATACTCATTTTCTTTCTGATTGTACCTAAACCCAACGATGTTTATCTGTAAATGGTACAAAAAGACTTTAATGAACTCATACGGACCGCTACAGCTATACTATGCGAAATAAATAATTTCATTTCATTTCACTAGTCAATTTGCACTAGTGAAATATTTAGGATGTCACTCGCACACTGCTAACTCATTTAATAAGATCTTTTGCCACAGTACCGAGTCATTACTCTGTCTTTCCAACCTTCAAAACAGACCATAACAATGCAAGTAGCCATTTAAAATAGTTAATGATAATATTTGCTTATAATAACACTTCTATTTATTACGACTTGTAGCATTAAAATAGCAGATATTGTTACAATTTATGAACAATCGTGGCAAATCAAATCTTGTTTAAATTGCCTTACTAAATTGGTTGCAACTAATGTTCCGACTGCGTAATGGAATTAATGGAAACTAAATGGGATTACAATTTACTATGTTAGTTGATTTTATTTAAAACTAGCTGTTTCCAATTAAAAATAGCTCCGCCCACTTTTGTATCGACGAGGCGCCAATGATCACATCACTGCGCCATTTCAAACGGCATCTCCTCTTTGTAATTTCTCTACGGTTAATGACTACAATTTAGTGACAGTGTTGTGTAAGTTGAGCCATGAGCCATATTAAGAAATACATTACTTTTTTACACTTGTACAATACGTACTAGCGTTTTAAATATGTGTGTTTTTTATTTATTTATTTATTTGTTGTAAGTTTTTAAATTCGTTTTGAACCTAAATTAAAAGATTTTAAAAATCATTAAATATAACTTTATTCAACTATAAAACTTAAACGAATGTTAGTAAAATTATATCTTTCTGCATGATGTGATTTATATGAATTCACATTTTTAAGGAAGGTTAACCATATCATATATATGATTTTGGGAAATAACAAAAATCTAAATCAATCAATCAAATATTTATTTGCATAAAATGTAGGTTTTACAATGATTTTACAATATAAATAGGTACCCAAATACATTTTACCAAAGTTAAAAAAAAATGGCGGCAACTCATTCCGTCTCATTTCTCGCGGGGGCGAAAAGCGGGCTAGTAGTCTCTGCCTACCCCTACGGGGAAAAAGGCGTGATGGTATGTCTATGTCTTAACCATATCAATATTATAATTGAGAAAGTCTGTCTGTTGAGCATTCACGGCGAATTCAACTGGAGCCCTGTTTTTTTAATTTATGGCTCATGTTGAATGTCGAATGAAAATCAATCGACTCTGATTTACGTGAGTAAAATTTTGAAAAAAGCAAGCTTGTGATCCATTCTGATGACACAGGTACAGTATTATTAATAGTAACTGCACAGGGCAGAGGTAATTCAAATATCTTATAATCAAATCAATCCTCATGAAGCTCAAGGGAACTTGAGGAAATTTCGTTAGGAAAAAAACATATTTTAGTCTGTGGGCGGAGCCGAAGAAATCACCAACAGTTAGTTATCCATACTAATATACATAAAAATAAATGCGAAAGTCCGTCTGTCTGTTACGCTTTCACAACCAAACCGCTGAACGGGTTGTGATGAAATATAGTTGAGGACCCGGGGTCAAACATAGGCTGCTTTTCGACGCAGGCGGAGCTGCGGGAAATAGCTAGTTGTTAAATAAGTCAAAGCAAACATTTAACTAAAAATTAAATACCTTTGTAGAGGTTTGGCAAGTACATGGCATAGGTACTGTTTTTCAAATATTCTCATATACCGAGAATCCCATATATGCGAGTAAAGGGTTTTATCAAATTATTACTATTTATTATTTGTGGTTACATTTTGTGTATTCGTACTCGTGCGCCTATATTGATCAAGTTTCCTCTTACGGGTCTACTGGTAGAGATTTCATCCATACTAATTTATTTAATTAAAATAAAAAAAATAAAAAAATTTAATTAAAATAATAAAATAAAAAAATATAATTAATGCGAAAGTCTGTCTGTCTGTCTTTCTGTCTGTTACTTTCACGGCCAAACCATTGAACGGATTTTGGTGAAATTTGATATGAATATAGTTGAATACCCGGGGTCAAACATAAGCTACTTTTTGACGCAGACGGACCTGCGGGAAACAGCTAGTTTGAAATAAGTAGCACAATAAATTTATTGTATAATGTTTCAATGTTATATTCTGCAATTTTAATTTAGGCACTTACATAAAATATTATTACTAACAAAATTTGTGAGACCAAGTTTCTTGAAATAGAATTATTCATTCATTCATTAATTATGTGTATATGAATAAATAAATAAAAAGGAACAATAATTTTTCTATCAAAGTGCTGACGTCGTCACATGGATGCTTGGAACAATATTTGTGTCTCCCAATTTCTCGCTACAGATCTAGCATGAGGTATTGCCAGCTGTCAGACACGGTAGGTAAACTCACGTATTGGTTCGCTTCTGTCGTCGACACGTACTTGTTACTGCACCTTAACAAGAACCGGGATTAGGAAACTCTGCGGGGACGATATGGCAGTTTTTTTTTCATACTTTTAAGTAGGCAAACAGGCGTACGGCCCACCTGATGGTAAGTGGTTACCGTAGCCAATGAACGCCTGCAACACCGGAGTCACGAGCGCGTTGCCGACCTGTTCGCTATCAGCACAGCGACCCCTCTGGAGCCTGGCGACCCTACTCACCAGCAGGAACACAACACTGCATCACAGTGTTATTTGGTTGCGGTCTTCTACAGAAGACCGTGGTGGAGGTACTTCCCCAGACGGACTACTCCTTAAAAAATGTCCTACCTCTCTTGCAGTTTTGTTTCGTCCACTTGTCTCATCTGTTTGGTCGAAATTTCGGCTTGGCGGCAGTGTGCTGGGATCTGACATAAGGGAAACACCAAAAAGTGAGACAAATTACCTCCCAGCAAAATACCTATACCGAAAAGCGTGAAAAATGGAAAACGGATGGTCCGCGTTTCTGTTTTTTAGCGGCTATGATAAGTTTTGAAGAAGCTACCGCTAGAAAATTCGACAGAGAAATCTCTTAAGTAAAGACGACAAAAAGCTAACGCGTAAAAAGATCATTTTGTAAAGGGAAATGGAGTAAATTAATATTTGTTTTATGCATCTAAATAGGCATAAGTAACTGTTTGTTGTTATTTATTATAGAAAGACTTTCTATTGAGACGTCTGTCATGCATATATTGTACTTTGTCAATCATTTTTGTAAATCATTTTTATATTGATAAACGTTTCAATAAATTATACTCTATTCTATTGTAAAGCGGCCAAAAGGCGGTTCCGTCAAACTCTGACACCAGGGTTCACTTGGACGATTTACCATATTTTAACCGACTCGATATGATGAGTAATTGGTTCCAATAAATACCTACTTATCTTCTCTGAATATTCGTAATCCTGAGTCTCCAAGTCACTTGTTACCTTGAAGTTTGCATTGAACCCGCCCGGATCAGCGGACAACGTGGCCGATTTGTTGCCTGACATCAGCTTATTGTCATATATTGGTCACTCTTAAACGTTCACAAAACTATATAGCTCATCCGAATATTTGTAGTCCTGTATAATCCTGAGTCTCCCAAGCGCTTGTTACCTCGAAGTTTGCATTGAATCCGCCCGGATCAGCGGACAATGTGGCTGATTTGTTGCCTGACACCGGCGTAATGGCGTCGGGTTTGTATTGACGTTCGCAAGACGCTACAATACAGATTGATAGCATTTGTTGATATGACGTTTCAATTTTAGGCGATACGCCTTGTGTTTGGAGATAAAGATGAATACGTAATAAAATATGCACTAAAAGACCGTTTACACTGACGTGAATCCTGCGCGACAGGCGGGACGGGACGCCCACAGAAATAAGAATATATAGAGGTGTCATTAGCAGGCCAGTTAACTTTTTCATGAAGATAAACTTTATTTTAAATAATAGACAAATCAAACAAAAACATAAATGATTTCTTATGTTTTCGCGATCTGACGTGAATCCTGCGCGCTAATTAAATTAAACTATTTTAATACGGTTTAAGTAATAAACGCGATAAAACCGTATTAAAATAGTTTAATTTAATGAAAAACATAAATATCACAAATAAAAATAGTCATCCTACGCGCCGCAGGGAGGCAACGTGCCTAGGATACTGGATGCGTTTCCTCTTTGTATAGCTAGGCTTATTCGCAAAAAAAACTGCCGGCTCTAAAGTCTCGTGTTGCCTCCATGAGGCGCGTTGTGATGTCTCTTAAGAATAATTTTGCTTGAATACTTTTTCATACGCTACGGTACTTCTACCGACTCGCGCCGCCAGTCGCGCGGGATTCGTGTGAGTTTAAACGGTCCTTTATACTTATTGAAGAAAAGACAAAATCAAAATGTAGTACATTTTGATTTTTTTTTTCTTGATCAATAGAATTTACATCGATGTGTAATTGGTTTACAAATGTTTTTTTTAAACTTATAACAGTCCGTAATTTACGAAGGAATTCCACCCAGAAAATGTACGAGTATAGTGCTATATTTACCTGTTATAGAAGAAAAAGCATGTTTTTGATCACCTGATGACTCAATTTGTAGGTGAATTGGCCCTCCCTATTCACAGGAAATTCTATTATGATTTTAATTCCACCTTTGCTTCGTTATTACAAAAATTTCAAGGATTATCCTTATAATATAATTTTAACCAAACTTGGTGGCACATTTTTAAGCAGCCACAGGTCTGACTTAATTATAGATTTAGTATGACGAAATCATTATTTTATTTATCTGAATATGCTTAATCATTCCTTTTGAAGTAGATACTTCTTCGTCCAAGCGTGCTTTCCTAATTTGCGTTCTCAGCTTACGCTTACTAGGGCACGTTGAAAGTCATGGTCCTTGATTTGGTGGCGCTGGTACCTTTAGCATAATAACAATGAGTCAAATCAATTCTCTAATTAGCTTAGACAGTCGACTTTCTCAGTCAGTAAACCTTTTCCTTCGTAAAGTTTAAATTCAGATAATCATCCGAAAGAGTATTTTAACCACTACATTAATTTACAATCTAGTTGATTTTTTAACTGGCAACAACTCGACACCGTTTTGTCGCGCATCTGTCGCTCGCGTGTGTCGGATCGCGACATATTTACGATCGCGACGACAAAAATATCGCTCCGGATCGCCCGCCGATTGAAATATGGCGCCTGTTGGCGATAATTTACTGCCTGTAATGAAAACTATGGTGACTCAGAAAGGGTTAGATTGTTGCTGGCGAACTTTGGTTTTAAGACTATACCTACTTTAGTGGAATGTACTGCATTTTACTTACTCTGCTGGCTCAGCAAAGTGAATTTTGGCTATCGAAACGACAGAGCGCCAGAGTGTTAATTCTGCTTTATGGCTGCCAGTTATCAACTCCCATCTCTCGCAGATTAGCCTGCTATGCATTCGCAACAGCAGTATCTGGGACGGCCGACTGGTCTTCTGCCTGATATCTAGTCTAGACATTACAACGCAAGGATACTTAAATTAAGGTAGTATTGGTGTTTATGCGGTAAAGTGGTTTTGTATTATTCAGTTATGTATGGAATTAAGATGTCATTGTGAGCAATCAGCAATACTAGCCACCGATTTAAGAAAATCCAGGATAGAAATTGATACTTGGTCTCCTGAATAAGCTG
This sequence comes from Euzophera pinguis, assembly GCA_947363495.1. Classification (NCBI taxonomy): domain Eukaryota; kingdom Metazoa; phylum Arthropoda; class Insecta; order Lepidoptera; family Pyralidae; genus Euzophera; species Euzophera pinguis. Next base: position 15,932,763 of record OX376161.1, on the reverse strand, counting down.
CCACCATTCATTGGTTTCCTTCCGTCTTCAAGGATATTTCAGTACTACTATCTTAAATAACCATCATTGGGCATAAGCGTCCCCCTGTTTACGCCAACCATCTTTGTCCTGACCTATCGCAATTTAGTTGTTGCCAGCTATTTTCTGATATCGTCGACCTAACTAAAATAATAATAATATTCACTCATTAAAAATAGTTCCTTCGTCCTGCCGAGACCCGTTCATGAAAATGTCATCTATTGATATAGCCGAGAACGGGTTTTGGCAGGAGCGCCACATGATATCAACTTCTCCAAAGGGCCTCTACGCGTTCGATCCATAATATATCCCTGCGCAAGCCTCTCAAAAGACCGGAACAACCCGTGAATCCCAAGCGGAGATACATAATATTCTGCTAATCTTACGAGAAACTTCATCGTGAAGAGGGGTGCTCTTGACAATCCTGTTTCAGTCTAATCCATTGAACAAATTCATCGATTTGGATTTCCACATCCAAAACCTTTATTTGTTTCGGTGCCTGTTTCGTTTTGACTTTCTTTCTGAGAGTTTATGTTTCATTATACTGTTTTACAGGGTCGATCGATCACGTAAACCACTCGATTAAATGAGTACTTTATTGGAACAATTATCATACTATCAAACAGTCCTCAATATGCCTTCAGAAATAACTATATTATCCATTAACATTTCATGATTCTTTATAATCGTTACCCGAAATTTCTTCATTGAGATCATCCTAAATATAAGAATGTTTACCACAAGTGTTTATTTGCGAATCAGTTTCCCAAAGTCGACATTTCGTTTGCACTTAGTACGTCGTTTCTTAGTAATCGTGTGTAACATTTTAGCAAATTACTGCCACAAATAACAATGATGTACGGTTATAGTGCTCGGGTGGAGCTTTATTGGCGGCGTAAGCGGATAAATACGCTTGGTGAAAGGCATGAGCGGTGACGGTGAGTTAAGAGTAAACTCATATAAGTAGTTAATACCATGGCTGTAACTGCTACAACACGCTGCTTCTTCAGATCTCACCTTCAAAATAAGTAACATCAAATGTTGGCACTTAAAGTGTATCTATGACATAGAATAAGTTTGAATTGCCACGTTTAGATCGATCTTGTTTGGCCAAATTTACAAAGAGATATACGAGTATTGTCATAATTATTGTACAAGTTTGATCGACACTGATTTATTGCTTTGTAAACTATGGCTTTTACGATCCGTCACCATTAATTTCCTACTGCGCATCATTTTCTGTAACCTTTTAATACTGCGACTGCTGAAAACACCTCGCATATTATTACAAAGTCATTCCAACAGCGAATTTAGCCGCTCTCGTGTTCCGCCATATTAATTACGTTTCAGCCGCAATCAGTCCACTGCTGGACTTAGGCCTCCCCCAAATTGAGGGGTTGTTGCCATACTCGCCACGCTTGGCAGGCAGATTGGCGAGCGCAGTTTCAACGGCTTATTTTACTTCCGACGCTGCTGCCCATTGGAAATATTCTTGAGCTAGGGAAGGGTGGGATGTGGTTGGGTTTGGGGAAAGGATGAGGTACTAGGATGCTACTGACTCGGATGGGCATGGGTTGACTCAGTAGCAGCTCGGGTAAGTCGGGCTCGCGTACCCGTGTGCTATGTATCTAAGCCATCGGACAGATGCTTAGAAACAACACCCCTGACCATATTAATTACTTAACTGTAATCTGTCATTCTGACCCGACTCAGTGAAATTTACGCACTCGCTCACGCTTATGCCTTATAACCAGAAGTAGTAACAACATTCGCAGTCTTACAAAATAAACACTAATATATATCCCACGTAATTGTATTAAATGCGACGTTATTGTTCTCCTGCTGTATTTGCTCGGGCGTATTTTTGAAATGGCTCGTAAATTGTAGGAGCTTGTTTACCGGCTACCAGCGTGCGAACGGAAAAAAAATGACCTAGATTTGGTTAGTTGTAAATAAGTAACAACTGCTATGGAAATGTAGTAGTATGAGGAGCTCGTTAGTCGAGCGCGACCCGCGTATCCGTAGCGAATGCGCGTGTCAAGCAACGCGACGCGACCACTATTAGAATGGTCGCTATTAAGTGGCATTTTCTATCTTGACCTCCTCCGTGCTTCATATCATAATCATAATCATTTATTTTGTCAAACACAGGTAGCGTAGGTGTTAGTATGGTACAAAGTTCACTGTGCGCACCGTTAGGCGTACAAATTTTTTTGTGGTAGTTTAATGATAACAAAATAATAAAAAGTACTGGCATACAATTTTGTTCAAATAAGACATTTATCATTGAATTCATAATATTAAACTTATTTATCGTATTACGTTAAGTATAATTAAGAGTGATTTGACTATTACAATTAAAGAAATATTATTTACTATTAGGTATACATAGAAATGATGAATGTTGTAAAGTCATGATAGATAATATTAATAAATTAATGTAAAGTTCTATTCTATAATTAATTTAAATGTCAAGTGAAATTATCATTAAAATATTCATCCACACTATAATATGCTTTGTCTGTTAGCAAGTCAGATAATAAACATTTGAATTCACAAATTTCGTCGCACTGGCGAATATGTGGTGGTAACTTATTGTATAGTTTAGGCGCCATAGCATATATAGTTTTGTGGAGAAATGTTGTCTTTGTTGGCAAAAGATAGAGTTTATCAGAGCGACGTTGACTTTCAACAGGTTTGTAAAGATTATAGTTATTTTTTACGAAAGCACATACTTCATAAATATATAGAGATGGAAAAGTAAGTATTTTAAGTTTCTTAAAGTGTTGTTTACTTGATTCTCTTTGGTTTAAATTGCATATTGTTCTAATACACTTTTTCTGTGCTATGAAGACATCTTTATTATTTGTGGCATTCCCCCAGAATATTATACCATATCTTAGTGTGGATGCTACATATCCGTGATACGCTGTTAAGAATCATACAGCTATGATTTGCAACTTTACTTAGCATAAATAACGCATAAGAGAATTTGTGTAATTTTGTAATAACATGATTTATTTGTGTTTGCCAAGACATATTATTGTCAATAAAAAGTCCCAAGAATTTTAAACTGTTTGTTTCTTCAATTGGAATGTCGTTATGAATTACATTTAATTTATTAATTTTATTTTGTCGAATTTTAAATGTCATTAATTTGGTTTTAGATAGGTTTATTTGAAGATTATTTGCATTTAACCAGTTAATTGTTTTTGTCAGATTATTTTTTATGTCTGTATTTATATAGTCATAATTTCCTTTGTCAAATATTATCGCACTGTCGTCAGCGAATAGAGACATTTGATTATTAGTTATTTCGGGAAGGTCATTTATATATACAAGAAATAGAAGGGGAGCCAATACTCCACCTTGTGGTACTCCGAAGCAAACTTTTTCGGCGTCGGAAGAGCTAATTTCCAAAGTTTTGGTCTTAAGGTTAATCGTTTCTATTTGTGTTACTTGTATTCTATCCTCTAGGTAAGATTTTATTAAGTCAAATGCATTTCCCCTTATACCGTATACGTACAGTTTATTTAGTAGTACTTCATGGTCTACAAAGTCAAAAGCCTTGGTCATATCCATGCACATTGTGGCACTTGGTTTATTTTTATCCATTTTTAAGGTGTATTTTTTCCAGAAAGTTATATATGGCATAATTTACAGTTTTGTTTTTCCTGAAGCCCATTTGTTCTTTACAAAATATTTTATTTTTTTCGAAATAGTTGTAAAGGCTACTATGTATTACCTTTTCAATAATCTTTGAGAATACTGACAATAATGCTAAAGGTCTATAGTTAGATATCTCTTTTCTGTCATCTTTTTTATGTAAAGGTTTGATAATGCAAGTCTTCAATTTGTTTGGGAATATGCCGTTTTGTATGCTATTATTGATGATATGAGTCAATACTGGGGCTATGATTAATGAGACTTTTTTTATTATCTTCGTGCTTATTTCATCATAACCGGTACTATTTGTATTTTTTAATTTACTTATTATTTTTATTATGTCTTGTGGTATAGTTGGGTTAATAAAAATTGACTTAGATGATCCGTGTAAGCATGTATTTTTAGTCTTGGTTTGTGTGTTGCTATTCGATTTCACTTGATTTACGTAGAATTTATTGAAATATTGTGCAATATGTTTTGGGTTAGTAACGGGTTTTCCTTTTATATGTATTTCTTTGATATTTTCCTTATGTATATTCTGTTTCGCTGAGTTGATTATATTCCATGTCGCTTTTGACTTATTGTTACTGTTTTGTATGTAGAATGTATTTTGAGCTTTTTGAGTAAGTTTAAGTATTTTTTTGTATCTCATAGTGTAATTTTTAAATGTTTGTTTTGATTCTTTATTTGGTTTACGCCTGTATTTCCAGAGTAGTTCACGTCTTTTTTTGCTGGCAAGTTTAATTCCGCGCGTTATCCACTTTGTTTTTTTACTAGTTGAGATTTTACATCTAATTTTGGGAAAGCATAAGTCACAAAAAAGTTTAAAAATGTCAAAAAATCTATCAAAACTTTCATTTACATCGTTTGTCTCATATGTTTCAGTAAAGTGTAAACTTTGTAAACAATTCATAAACTTTCTTATGTTATCTTCATTGAAATCGCATTTATGAACCAGTGTTTTAAAATAGTTGTTTTATTCACTGGAAACATCATGTTTTGGGATTTGTGATCAGAAACACCTAATTCTACTACTTCACTTTTGCATCCTCTTATATTATGTATGATATTGTCTAAACAGGTACCACTGCTTGGACGGGTAACTTCTTTTATGCCCATTTTTAAATTAAACTGTTTAATTAATCGGTCAAAATTGGTGGAATCTTTCGTTATTGTGAGCATATTTATATTAAAATCACCGCAAATAATCACCTTTGTCTTTTTGTGGTTAATAGTCATAAGAATTTTATTTAATGTGTTTAAAAATAAGTCAACGTTTGAATTTGGTGTTCTGTAAATACATAGTATTATTATTTTATTTTGTGTTAGTTCGATCGCACAGCATTCAAATACATTAGTAATGTTAAATTTTTCAACGGTTATTATTTTTTTGTACTCTAATCCGTTTTGAACAAGAATACAAGCACCACCTTTTCTTTTTTTACGCGAGTAATATGTTGCTAAGTTGTAGTTGGGTATATTGAGAAACTCAACGTCGCTCGTCGTCATATTATGTTCTGTGAAACACAGAATATTTACATATTTTCCGTTTTCGTGAAGGTTATTAAGATACTCTATTATTATATCAGATTTGTTTATAAGTCCGTTAATATTTTGATGCATTATACATAATCTGTTATACACGAAAAAAATCATTTTCATCGTCCGGGTTTTCACTTTTATTTGTTTCATTCAAAAAGTCTTCATGTGTATGTGTCATCGTGATGTCAGTAGGTGTTGTATGCATTTGAGAATCATCTTTCGCTATATTATTGTATTTTTTAATATCAATTATTGTTTTTATATTCTGCATTATAGTTATCATTCCCGTAATATTAACTTTTCCAGTTCGGTATGAGAACATGTCGAATGTCAATTCTTTATTACTGTCAACTACCTCCGCGTATTTGTTTCTCCAAGCGTCAAGTGTTAGTAATGCATTAAACATCTCCACTCGACAGTTGTATATTACTGCTCCGCAGATATATGTAGGCAAGGCAACCACAATGTTTGTGTTTTTTATTTGTTTCAAACGTTCAGCCATTTCACAGACCAGTGCAGTATATTGTTGAGAGTGACTAAAATCCGTTTCTCCGATAATTAAAATACAGTAATCGTCTTTAGTGTAACCTTCTAATTTTGAGTTTAATCCTGATAAAAGTTGTGTGATTCCTCCTCCAGTTTGTATGTAATGACAGCATGTGAATTCACTAGTAAGTTCTAATTTTTCTAATATTCGTGTAACATTGTTTTGATTACTACTACTTAGAATACACATCCTTTTATTTTTAGTTTTTTTCTTATCATTATTACATAGTGTTTGGTTACTGATTTGTGATGCTTCTACGTCGGAAAATTGTTTAATTCTTTTTGTGGGAGGGTTTTTTGTGTGAGCGTATTCTCTGATGTATCATTTTCAGAGAATGAAGTAGAATTTTTCCTCTTTCGCCTTCGTGATTTTTTTTTTTTTCTTAAGTTTCGTGTTTTTAGACGAGTTTTCTGTAACATATTTATTTTGCTATCTTGAGTTTTTATTTTTTCTGATAAACAGACATTTTCCCGAGTTAAGCGTATTATTTCATTATCTGCATTTTTTAATTGATTTTGTAGTAGGTCAATTTGATGTTTCAATTCGTCGACGTCATTATTTTCTGTCAAATCTTGGGTACTTGATGTTCTTAGGTCAGACATAGTTGATAGAAAGGATTCATTTGAAGTGTTCATGATGTCATTTATGTTTTTTGTTCTTCTTAGTGTAATGTTTTCTGACGTCATTTTGTTATTTATGTTAGTTTTTGTCAATGGTGTTAGTTATTTATTTATCAATGATCCTTACTGGACTAGTAGTGCCGTGAGTGCCATTTAACCGCTATGACGTCTAGTGTTATGTTCCAAATCTGACTGTGCTCGAAGATGTTCTCAAATAAATTGATTGTTTCTGATTAAAAACCAATTTTTAACAAGCATAAAAATCTTGCACTCGATGGGGCTTGAACCAGTGACTTACGGGTGGGATATTATGTGACGAAGCGCGCAGGCGTCCACCGAGACCATTTGACCAGGAGACTTCTGATGACCGCGGCGAATTATGGCATTAGTTAGTGCGTTTCTATGCATTAAACGTTAATCGGTGAGTCACATAAGTTTGAACTGATTGGCTTATGTGGAAACAAAGAAAGTTTTTGGTTTGATAGGTTTATGCACTATTTATCTGTATTTTATCCGAAAAAATGTTTTACTCTATTTTCATACACTTTATTTTATTTATATTTATAGAATAGCACTAAGGTGTACATAGTTCATTTAAAGTCTTATTATTGTTCACTTTAATCTTTAGTCACTCAGATAACTGTTATTTAAAAACTGTTTTGCTGGTTAGATTTCGTCAAAAACACTTAACACAGATGAGTCATTATTAAGTCTTAAATAATTAGTCACTTTTGACATAAATTATCTACTTTAACAATTATACTAAATTAATTTCTGCAGAGCTAATGTTTACGTTGCAGCGCGTAACACACGCTTCGGAAGGCACATTAAGCCGTTGGTCTCGGTTGTTATCGATAGATATCAGTCGTGAGGCTGTGTCAGATGCCTCAGGGCAGCCTGAAAAATCTGACAGTGTTTGCCACTAACACACCTCGGGTCATGTTCCTGTTGGTCTGGTTTCCCTGTAAATAGGGTTACGGAGATCATATGGCAGTCGCTCCATTGTAATAACCAGTTCCGCCAAATCTAGCACCATGACTTACAGCGTACCCTAGGCTCCGAAGCGTGCTGACGACGCAACTAGGAAAACGCGCTAGGATGATGATGCTATGGAAATATGTCATTCATTCATGTCTAGTGTGCTACATGGTATATCGACTCTGTAAACCCTGATATTAGAGTTTTCAGAACCGCCTTTATGCCTAGTAGATAGCAGCCGGGACTAACGGCTAAACGATTATAGGAATCTCTATTTTTTTAATCTTTTATTTCAGACAAAATAAGATATCTCTTTTTATTTTATCTTTTATTTCAGACAATCAGGTTAGTCTTTAAGCAATTCACCATTCGACCACGAAGGCACATAGTAATTATGTGAATAAATATCTAAAAATAAAGAACAAAATTTAGGTTTTTATCATGCCCGTGGTAGCCCTTTTTACAAATGTCTTCTTAGGAACGGTTCACCTATTTCTGATCATCAATACCCACAATTGTTGAGTTCTGTGGCGAGTCATCCTAGCTTACGAGTTGGCAGCGTGCTAGTTACACCATTAATGTGAAACCTGAGTTAAGAAGCTTGAGATGAAACCGGGAGAATGCTAATAAAAGAAAATGTAATCTTCATACCGTAATACAACTTTTTTTGATCTGTTTAAGCCTTACGACATGCCTTTATGGTCTTACAACATCATGTACGTGGTTTTTTGTTGGCGGGAAGCTGTGAAGCTGAAGTGTGACGTGTGAAGCCGATACTGCTATCGGCGCTGTATTTTATTTTCTAAAATTTATGTATTTTTGAGTGTTTGTGCTTAATAATGGTGGATTATTATTCGCAAAGTGTTCGATAACAAGCGTGAGTGTTGGGAAGTGAGTGCAGTTTTTCTACCACTTCACTTAGCCTGATTCTTCTGACTAGACTTGACTACCGACTAGACTTTTAGACTTGACTAGGACTTGACAAAACTACACTGTAGGACTGAAGAAGATAGAAAAATTAAGAAGGGCTATAAAGGACTTGTCTCCATGGCCGGACAAACTATTAAAAAAAAAAAAAATTATGTACGTGATAAATTTAAAGTTATGCTATTCTACACTTAACTACCTGTCATAAATTGTACGATTATTCATAGAGATGGGCCTTCCCGAAAAATGTCCCATTTACACCCGGAATTTTAAAATTTTTCGGGAATAAATTGGAAATAATATTTTTTCCCTTTTCTATACATTTCATTTTTCCCCTCTTGTATTTCTTCCCGCTGCCCATCTCTAATTATTCATCATATTTACATTTCTGAAATTTTCCAATTTTTTCGTTCAAATGTATCTTGGACAAAGATATTTGTTATGTGTAATACCAGCCTAAGGGAAGAAATGAAGCTATGCTATTCTTAAACCGGAAACTTTACAGCCAATATAAAAGTGTTGTTACATTATGTCCATCAGCAATCCCGTTCTAAAAACATGAATACCACCACTGGAATCATCACATCGTAAAATACATACATAAAACGAGGTAACGCTGGTTTGTATATAATTTTTATAAGTATTCGTTTTATGTCTTTTAGATTTTCAGCAATCGTAAAGTGTGAGACAACATCTATGCAATAGGCTAGTTTCCAGGGTCAAAAGACTAACATTAAAATTAGTCCGTCATTTAGGAAATCAAAATATATTAGTGACGTATTTTTTCTTTTGTTAATTGAGCGATAAATTATTAAGATATAACGCACCAAAGTTTAGGAGGGCTCGTGACGTCACATATTGCGAAAAAGTGTAGCTCGCTGTGACGTCACACGGAACTTTAACGCGCCATATCTTTACCATTCTTTGTTTAATTTTCAAAAGAAAAAATACGTCTCCAATATTTTTTGATTATCTAACTGACGAACTTATTATATATATTTTTAGGAAACTAGCCTACTCTCATTTCAGATGACTGCCTTCGTGGTCCAGTAGTTAATGTGTTTGCCTTCGACCTGAGGTCGTGGGTTCTATTTCTACGAATTCTTTTCAGTTGTTTTCCAGTTTGGGTAGAACATTGCTGGCGTGATAGATAGATAGGTAGATCATTATTCACAAAAGCTTGGTACAATTACATTCATGAATCACATGATATTAAAGATGATTAAGTCCTTTGACATGGGTCCTGACTGACATATGGTGGTCATTAGAGGAATCGCATCAAAGGCCGAGAGGCGGCTCGAATAACTCTGACACCAGGGCGTACATGGTCAATCAACCATGTAACCCACGCGATATAAATGAATGAATTTCAGATGAGATTTTAGGTTATTTCCTGTAATGATTATTTCAGCCGCATTCAGTACACTGCTAGTCATGTGGAAACAACACAAGTATGCTTCCCATGTGAATCGTACCCATGTCCCCCGGGGCTGCAGGCCTGACCTTAACCACTGGCCCACAGAGTTTTAATGTAAAACAGTTAGAAACGTAAATGTTTACTGTCCATAAAAGAGAAGAAATAAACACTAGATAATTTAAATGTTGTTAAAACCCACACGTTAGGCAATAAAAGTTTTATTAAGTATAATGATAGTCATGGTATGTATGTATGTATGTATGTAAAAATCTTTATTGTACACAAAGAACATAGTATCAGAATACAGGTTACAAAAAAAGGCCGACTTATCCCAAATAGGGATCTCTTCCAGTCAACCAAACTAACATAGGACATATGGGCACAGAAGAGGGCACAACACGCAAATAAATCTTAGGTGCATCGACTTACATCTAACATACAAATTTAATTACACATAAAAACAGTAAGCTCAGCCCAAATCCGATCGTTCGCAGTATTCCCTAACCCGAGATTTGAAAGAGTGAAAAGACAGCTCTTTTATCTCCAAAGGAAGCGTGTTAAATATCGAATTTGGAAGCTTTGCCATATTATTTAGAAAATTAATTGTTAGGGCCATGAGTGCTATTTTTGAAAAGTGTGACTCATGGGACATCGGCTAGTTGAATGATTTTTAATCGATATCGAACGATTTCTGAGTCACACATTCAAAAATAGCGCTCCTATTTTTCTGGTGCTTTTAAACTTCTTGAAGAAAGTAGCTCTTCGGTATAATGTGCTTACTGTCGGATTTCCGACTAAAAGTAGCCTTCTATAGCGCTAGTTTTGACTTGCTCAAAATCGGTAAATCAAAAGATGTTCATTCGCTATATGAAACACACACAATCGCCATCATCATCATCCGAGCGTGTATTCCTAGTTGCGTCGTCAGCTTACGCTTCGGAGCCTAGGGTACGCTGTAAGTCATGGTCCTAGATTTGGCAGTACTGGTTATTACAATGGAGCACTTGCCGTCTGACCTCCGTAATCCTTTTTACAGGGAAACCAGACCAACAGGAACATGACCCGACGTGTGTTAGTGGCCAACACTGTCAGAATTTTTCAGGCTGCCCTAGGGCATCTGACACAGTCTAACAACTGCTATCTATCGACAACAACCGGGACCAACGGCTTAACGTGCTTCAGAAGCACGGAGGAGCTCAAGATAGAAAATGCCCCTAATTGGCGACCAATCTTGGTGGGCAATCGTAGTATAAACAAAAGAAATATTGATCCAAAAATTTCTCCATATACCCCCCGGCATTAAAAAGAGTCCACTAGAAGAGAGGCCCACTAAGAAGAGCCAAGCTCCAATAAAACAGGAGATAGACTTCATCTTGTCGACGAGGAGAGAGATATTCAACGATGTCTCTGTGATCAGCAAGATTAAAATCGGTAGCGATCACCGGATTGTAAGGGGCATCTTGAACATCGATCTCAGACGAGAGAGAACTCGCTTGATGGGGTCTATACTCCGACCTTCGCAAGCCTATATCCAAAGCCAAGAGTCTTTCCAGCTAGAGCTCTCAAATCGCTTTGCATGCCTTGAGGATTGCGTTTCCGTGGACGAGATTAATAACGGATTTGTAGAAGTTGTCCAGGCGGTGGGAAAGAAGATCTTCAAATCCCGCCCCAAAAATAAACCACAAAAACTCTCACCTCAGACCCTGGATCTGATGGCTAAGCGACGGTCCATGATGCTGCAGACCTCCGAAGACGCCGACGTCTACCGGCAGCTCAATAGACAAATCCGGAAATCTTTGCGGAACGATACTCGCTCCTTCAATACAGAACGTATTAAGGAGACGATAGAGCAAAACAAAGGCTCCAAAGTGTTCGCAAAGGTGGAGTCTATTGGGCAGAGCCGACTGACCAAGCTGAAGACGGAGGACGGCAACGTGGTATCGACGAGAGCCGAGGTGCTGAGGGAGATCGAGAGGTTTTACGGACAACTCTACACTTCAGTAGCCAAACCCGTTGAAAGCTTGGCCAAAGACCCAAGAGCCAAGCTTACCCGACACTATACGGAAGATATCCCGGACATCAGCCTGTACGAGATTAGGATTGCCCTTAAACAGCTCAAGAACAACAAGGCGCCGGGCGAAGACGGAATCACAGCAGAGCTTCTGAAAGCGGGCGGAACGCCGGTACTGAAAATCCTTCAGAAGCTCTTTAATTCCGTTTTGCTCGAGGGAGTGACGCCAGAGGCGTGGAACAGGGGCGTGGTGGTTTTGTTCTTCAAAAAAGGTGACAATACCCTATTGAAGAACTATAGACCCATCACGCTCCTGAGCCACATCTATAAGCTGTTTTCGAGGGTAATCACGAATCGTCTCGCGAACAGGCTCGATGCCTTCCAGCCTCCCGAACAAGCCGGTTTCCGAAAAGGGTTTAGTACCATAGACCACATCCATACGCTTCGGCAGGTTATACAGAAGGCCAAAGAGTATAACCGGCCACTATGCCTAGCGTTTGTGGACTATGAGAAGGCCTTCGATTCGATCGAAATGTGGGCGGTGCTTCAGTCTCTCCAGCGGTGCCGCATAGACTATCGGTACATCGAAGTGTTGAAGTGTTTATACAGCAACGCCACCATGTCAGTCCGAGTACAGGAGCAGAGCACGAGGGCTATTCCATTGCAGAGAGGTGTAAGACAGGGAGACGTCATTTCTCCGAAACTGTTTACCGCTGCTCTGGAAGATGCCTTCAAACTCCTGGAATGGGAAGGACTTGGCATCAACATCAATGGCGAGTATATCACTCACCTTCGTTTTGCCGACGATATCGTGGTCATGGCGGAATCGCTGGAGGACTTAAGTACCATGCTCAGCGACCTCAACGTGGTCTCCCAACAGGTGGGCCTTAAAATGAACATGGACAAAACCAAGGCAATGTGTAATGTCCATGTTACGCCATCACCGGTTTCAGTCGGGAACCACACCCTTGAAGTTGTAGACCATTATGTCTACCTGGGTCAGATGATCCAGGCTGGCAACTCCAGCTTCGAGGACGAGGTCTTTCGTCGAATCCGACTCGGATGGGCGGCGTTCGGGAAGCTACGTAGCGTCTTCTCGTCTAAAATACCTCAGTCCCTTAAAACTAAGGTATTCGACCAGTGTGTGTTACCAGTGATGACATACGGGTCCGAAACGTGGTCTTTGACTATGGGCCTCATAAGAAAGCTCAAGGTCGCCCAGAGAGCTATGGAGAGGGCGATGCTCGGTGTTTCCCTACGAGATCGAATCAGAAATGAAGAGATCCGTAGGAGAACAAAAGTCACCGACATAGCCCAGCGGATTAGTTCTTTGAAGTGGCAGTGGGCGGGGCACATAGCGCGGAGAACCGATGGCCGATGGGGCAGAAAGGTTCTCGAATGGCGACCACGTACCGGTAAGCGCAGCGTTGGACATCCACCGACCAGATGGTCAGATGACCTGAAAAGGGTCGCAGGCAGACGCTGGATGCAGACTGCTGCCAACCGATCATTTTGGAAATCATTGGGAGAGGCCTATGTCCAGCAGTGGACTGACTGCGGCTGAAATGATGATGATGATGATGATTAAAAAGAGTCAGAACAAGCAATTAAGCAAATATCATTAACGCTCTTCCATCGTTCTATTCCGAGTGCTGAGACGTCGTCCATCACTGTCGTTCCATTTATGAATGTCCTGTCAAATCCTAATGAAAAAGTTAATAGAAAAAGTTTGACAGTGTCAGCGTTCGGTGACAGTTCGGATTTAATTTAGCCGCGCTTCTGACAGTAGGGATTAATGAAGAGGCAATAATGGAATGCACATTCTTAATTTAAATCAATCATTTTCTTAAATTTTGTTTGAGAATGTATTTTTTTTTTTTTGGTGGATTCGAATTGCAAGCTTCATTTTTTTATTAAGGCTGTGATTTAGTAAAAATCAAATGAATAAATACAAATGATTACATCGCTTTATCCAATTTTTTATCTAGAAACTAGCTTTTTCCCGCAGCTCCGCCTGCGTCAAAAAGCAGCCTATGTTTGATCCCGGATCTTCAATTATATTCATACCAAATTTCATCAAAATCCATTCAACGGTTTGGTCGTGAAAGCTAACAGGCAGACAGACAGAAAGGCAGACAGTCTTTCGCATTTATAATATTTTTAAGCTTTCACGGCCAAACCGCTAAACGGATTTGGTATGAAGAATATAGTTGAAGACCCGGGGTCAAACATAGGCTACTTTTTGACGCAGGCGGAGCTGCGGTAAACAACTAGTAAATAATAAATATTAGCTTCATTTTCTTGTCAATATTTATCATTTTTATGTGGCAGTTTTAATGATTTCTCGGTATTATTACAACAATTTATATTTCAATTAGGAATATTATTTTTATTTATCTATACAATGAATGTTATGTAATTAATTATGATAATAAATTATCTTATGTTGTAAGCAAACTCAGTAGCAAAATGATCGGCAAGTTCATTGATTGATTCATGTTCATGATTCTCAAGTTGTGGCTATTTATTTAATACTTTCTTTTCTGTCAAACACATACTGACAGTAAAGGTAGTTGATATTCGAATATCATGGATACTGTCGTGAATGACAGAGGATAACTTGAGGAAATGGACTGTAGATTTTATAGGTATTTGGCACTTTGAAATTAAAGATTTTATATATTTACAAACTGGGAGTGACTATTCCGAGGGTCGCGCACTTGTCTTGTTCATTACTTGCTTGCTGTTGTTAGAATGAATTTTAGGACCGAATTAGTGCCCTTTTATACACTAAATGAACTATACGACGCATGCGCAACCCTGTGAGCAGGTATTCTCCCTCATTTACTCTTTATCCAGTTGTGATACAGACATTTAAAATACGAGGTCAACCTTAGGTTACACGTGTCGTATAATACAAGGACGACACGTGGATGCATAAGTACAAACAATATACAACTTTAATGTGTATGCATAAGGTTCTCTTTAGTTTAACAAGAATTGGTAACCTTCTATATGCATTTACTGTTACATAGTTGTATCTTACATGACAATAATAATACTTATAACGCTAAGATTGATAACAAATGATGTATAACTAAAAGACATGAAAGATAATGAGCTTAAGGAGAATTACAATCTTAACCTACTTACAAAATAAAGGAGTACAAAAAGGAACGACGTTATATTTATATTATTTACAGCTTATATGCGACAATTATTTACAGCTATATGCGACAGTCTCCCCCACGTGCGCTAGCACCACTTAAAGCGGAGCATATGACTATTAAACGGGAGGCTGGACGGCGTAGGGAGCCGGCAGCGGTTTTGACTTCCACGACTCTTACTCGTCCATCCGGACCGGCATGTGTTTTGGTGATAATGCCTCTTGGCCATACTCCTCGTGGCATAGTGTTATCGGCTATAATCACGACGTCGCCTTTTTGTAGCTGATGTGTTTCCTTCTTGGCCGTTCGGAGGGCCAGCTGTGGGCGGTATTCCCGCATCCATCGTTTCCAGAAGTTGTCGGCCAGTAGTTGAGTGGCTTGCCAGGATTTAGTGGAAAGTTGGTGGTCAGTAAAACGACCAAAAGGATGTAAGGCGGATGACCGCCCAATCAGAAGGTGATTGGGTGTCAGGGCTTCTATGCCCAAGTCTGGGTTGACAGGGGTGAGAGGGCGCGAGTTCACAATATGCTCGGCCTCTAGAAGAAGCGTGTGGAGTACTTCCTCACTGGGTGCCTTCTCTTTGAGGGTGATTTTGAGGGCGGATTTGATGCTGCCCACTAATCTCTCCCAGGCACCTCCAGCGGCTGGGTTTCCTGCTGGTATTTTCTTCCAGATGATGCCTCTCACTGAGGTGAATGCTTTGGTGTCCTCAGGGAGGGTTTGAAGGGCACTTCTGATTTCTTTTTCTGCGCCGATGAAGTTAGTCCCGTTATCGGAATACAGGACGGTAGGTGTGCCTCGTCGCGACGCCATGCGTCGTAAGGCCATTATCATGGATGCTGAAGATAACGAGGCGGCTAGTTCCAGGTGAACCGCTCGTGTGGTGAGACAGGTGAACAGTACTCCCCATCTTTTTTCATGCCGTCGGCCTATGGTGATGGTCATAGGTCCGAACAAGTCGACGCCGGTAGCTGTGAAGGGTGGTTGATACGCCTGAAGTCGTTCAGCTGGTAAGTCACCTACTGGAACTTGAAGAGTTGTTCCTTTGTAGGTCCGACACCATTGACATCGGTTACATATGTATCGCAGGCTACTTCGTAAGCCGATCATGAAATACAGCTGTTTCAACTCGTTGATTACTGTGGCATGGTTCCCGTGATTAAACTTTTCATGAAAATGTTGTACCAGCAGTCTGGAGAACTCCTCTTTGGCGTGTAAGATTGGAGTGTATGCCGTACCTCTATCTATTCGTGAGTCTAAAACCAAAATGCCGTTTTTGTCCAATACAACTGCAATCTTGAAAAGTGGTGATTTCTTGTGAATTCGCCGTCCAGCCTCTAAGTCCTTTATTTCTTCAAGAAAGGATACATGTTGACTACGCCTAATTAATAAAAGCTCTGCTAACTTAACATGCCCTGTATTCATTTCCGTTTCTGTTTTCTTTATTAGCAATTTAGCTTTGAATGCCTCCGCCGCGACCAAGACGCAAGCCGCAGCCCTAATTAGCCGTATGTACTTAGAGAACCTATTTACTGGCGGGAGAAAATCTTGCTTATTTTGAGCGCTATGTACTATGGCCGTAACCTTATTACTAGTTCGCTCTTCGCCCGTTGGCGCTACTGTCGCGTCGGACTTGTCAGTAGGCCAGTGCTCTTTTGAGCTCCTAATAAAGTCGGGACCGTGAAACCAGCGGTGGTTTTTATCAAAGTTGTTCGGGACGCCCTTAGTCGCGTCATCCGCTACGTTCTGTGCGCTAGGTACCCAGCGCCAGTCAGCTGGTGTAGTACTTTCCTCTATTTCCGCTAAACGATGGGCTACGAAACTTTTGAACGATCGCGGGTCTGCCTTAATCCACGCTAATACGGTGCGTGAATCCGACCAGAAGTGTTTACCCGTGATGACGTAATCCGTTTCCCTAATTACGGTGTTAGCGATGCGTGTACCTAATACGCAACTTTGTAATTCAAGTCTCGGGATGGAAATCGTTTTTAACGGTGCGACACGCGCCTTTGCCGAGATTAAGGTTGATGTCCTCTTAGCGTCTTTGTCGGTCGCTACGAAATAGACCGCGGCCGCATAAACCTTTTCACTGGCGTCGCAAAATACGTGTATTTCTACTTGTTTATTGTTTGCGGGCACGTAACGTGGTAATTGTAAGTTATTTAATAATTGAATGTTACTGACAAACGAAATCCAAACCGACTTTAATTCGGGGGGTATGGTGTCATCCCACCCTATACCCTTACGCCATACTTCTTGCATAAGGACCTTGCCTAGGACGGAAATAGGACTTCCTAAGCCTGTGGGGTCGAAAACCGACATTGCGCTACTGGTTACCTGTCGTTTAGTTGGTAATACGTCATTACAGGACACTTCCTGTGGTAAGTTGCGCAAGTTAACTTGAAAACCCAGTGTATCCGATTTGTGATTCCACTTGAGTCCTAATGTACGCTCTACGTCGCTCTTGGCGATGACGGTGGTGTCGGAGCCCCCCGCGGTAACGTCGCGAATCACGCTGGGTACGTTACTGGCAAATGCACGGAGTTCAAATGACGCCTTCTTATTGAGCTTATAAATTTGGTTGACGACTTCGCGTGCTTCCTCTTCGCTTTCGTCCATTGCGATGAGCATATCGTCCATATACGTATTTCGGATTACTTTGTCGACTGCCTTAGGAAATTCGATCGCAAAAGCCTGCGCGTTTTTGTTTTTTACGTACAACGCGGTAGTAGGCGAGGAGGCGGCGCCGAAAATTAATCGCCTCATTCTATACTCCGTTGGCGGGGACGAGCGGTCCTCCCCCCTCCACAAAAAACGTAAGCTATCACGATCGCTTTCGATAACTTCGACTTGTAGAAACATTTCCGCTACGTCGGCTATTACGGCGATTTTACCTTCCCGAAATCTTATGAGTACTCCGAAAAGGGATTCTAATAAGTCCGGACCAGCTAGGAGCGCGTCGTTCAGGCTCTTACCACAGTATTTAGCCGCGGCGTCGAAAACGAGACGCATCTTCTTTTTTTGCGGATGTGTGGTTGGAAAGTGCGGTAAGTACCAATTACGAGGCGATTCTACCGGTGGGCTAGACGACATTTTTTCCGCGTAACCTTTATTCAACAAATTATCTACCTGAGCTGTGTACTGAGATTTAAGTTGCGCGTCTTTGTCGAGCCGTTTTTCCAAACTATACAACCGACGGAGAGCCATGTCTTTATTGTGAGGCAATGCCTCTGAATCGCTACGCCATAGGAGGCCCGCCTGATACCTATCTTCGGACGGCAGTTTTTTGCATGTATTTTCCAGCACGGTTATTGCCCGTTGCTCTGGATCTGCCTTGGGTACTTTGCGTTCCACTCCTAACGATTCTATACTAAAATGCTGTTTCATCAAATCTAGCATCTCGTCTTCCGGGGTGACCGGTTTAACGTGACTTATGAATGCCGTGTTGACGCTTGAGGAGAGGTACTGCCCGTGCAGCACCCAACCTAGGGATGTGAGCGACGCGACAGGTTGGTTTTTATTTCCACTTCTAATCTGTCGCGACACGATAAGATGCCAGTTGTCTTGGCCTATGAGAACAGTAGGGGTAGCCGATTCGTACGACAATTCGTCCGCGATGTCATATAAGTGGTCGCATTCCTCCACCATAGTACGGGGCACCGCCTGAGGGGCGATGTTTAAACAGGTGATGGTACGCGCCTTCATCGTTTCAAAATTACGGCTACAGTGACCACGAATCGATACATTTATTTCGCAGGATTCGATATCGTTTATTATATTTCCCCCGATACCCGTTATTGTGAGCGGATCTCCCCTTTTTCTGGGACAAATTTGATCAGAGATTTCTCTTTCGACCAAAGTCATAGTGGACCCGCCGTCCAAAAGGGCGTATGTGCTTACGACGCCTAGGGGACCCGTCATTTCGATGGGAACGACTTTTAAAAATGTACTCGATTTGCTTACGTGGTTAATACTACTAACGTTAGCTCGTGACGTAGTTGCCTGTGATGACAACCCGTGCAATAATTTGTGGTGCCCTGCTTCACACTGGTTTACACCACACGGTACATATTTGCACCTCATGGGTCGCTTATGGGATGAATTTAAACACCGGTAACACAACTTATTATTTTTTGCAATGTCCCAACGCTGCTGAACGGAGGATTTCAAAAATTCTGAACATTTTGATAACATATGTTCTTTTCCACATAATACACACTTTTGCACTGAGGGTGCAGACTTAGGTTTATTATCATTATTACTGTGTGAATTCTTGAAGTCCTTCGCTTTGTTGGTATTGACTTTAGCCGACGTTCGTGACGGTCGTTTGACCGCGCGCTCGCGTTCGTATTCAGTGTCACTGCTTGAATCGACTGATGGTGGGGATGGTCGGTGCGCGTGCTTATAGTAAGGCGACTGAGAGCGTCCCGACGCTTGCTCACGTTGACTATTGTTCGTAATGTTGACGTGAGCCCGTGATTTATTTTGACGCGAGTGCATTTTTCGCGCGGTACTACTGATATTATTTAAAAATTCAGCCATAGCGACTAAGTCCGGTGTACTGGAGTTTAACGTTCTGTATTTACTCCATTCGAACCGAACAATTAAACTAAGTTTGTCAACAATTTTATTAACTAACTCGGGGGCATATAAGTACTTATCCTGCCTGAGAGCTCTAATGGTCGCTACAACATTAGCGACATGACCGGCGAAGGTTACGATGTTACTGTTATCTTCGAACAATCGCGGCATACGTTTAACGTTATTAATTTCCGTGAGGACTATTTCTTCGGGGTCTCCGAAGTGCCTCTCCAGGGCCTCCATTATCTCAAATGGGTCCTGAACGGTATACATGATGGCTTTAACGGCCGTACGGGCCTCGCCTCTGAGGGCTAGGCGGATTCGGCTTACGTTATTTACGGCACTAAACATGGGAGCACTATCTTCAAACTCAGCCCGGAATGCGATCCACTCGGAAATATTTCCGTCAAAGGTAGGTAGCTCGGGTACCGTCCGCTGCATAACGGGTACGACACGATCCCGAGGTGTCGTGATAACGTTGTTTAACGTGCGGACTCTATTATTGTCTCGCGACGTATTAGGACCCGGGTCCTGATAAGCGTCCTGAATAGCAGGCCTCGAACTCGTATGTTGTGCGACCCAGTCGGACACCCTGTGCTCTTCACTAAACCCGTGCTGCGTTCCGCCGTCGGTAGACTGCGCGACTTTCAAGCGCGCGATCTCCAACCTACAATTGGCGGATTCCGCAACCCGTTGAGCCAGTTCCAACTTAGCCTTATGCACTTCGAGCTCTGCCATCAATACACTTATCTCACTGCTTTCCCGGGGCGAGCGCGGCGCTTGAACTACCGTGCCCGGGGCACTCCTATTTGGCAACGTATCCTCAACAACACCGCTCCGCGCTTCCGGTCGCGGAGACGGTGGCACGACTGCATCTTCTACTCTTTTTTGACTTTGACTTGCGTCAGTGGTCGGGCTGGTGCTTTTGCTCCATGTGTTGGTTTCACCAGGAGTGGTGTCACCTGAGGGCGGTGTTTTTTCCCTTTCCTCTTGTGAGGAGGGAGTGGGCGGAGGGCCCCTAGACCTTAATGACCTATCGGTGCGCGTGGGGGACCTCATCATTTTTACCCTAATTTTACACACTTAAATCCCTATATAAAAATAAATGATCCTAACAACGAACAAAATATGCGAAATAATGAAAAAAAATAAAGACAAGAAAAATAAAATAAAAAATATGCGAAATTACGACTATCACTTTCACTGCACTTATTGTTTGGCTAAAATGTCACTCACTGAGTTTGGTGAAAGGACGCGAGGCTCTCGCCCCCACAGTCCTTTTGTTGCACGACGGATAAGATGACACGGAGAAGCCAGGGGGTACGTGACCTCCCGACCGACGCACAACTACACTGCCAACGTGAGGTCTGAGGGACCTGAACTAAACCCAAGGGTCGGCGAGCCTGTGCTTCGAGCCACACACCTTGGGGTACCGCAGGGAGCAGGCTAAAAAGCCGATCACCTTTGGTGGATGTTTATACAGCTAAAGCTGTCGAGCCGAGCGAGTTCAGCTCACCTAACACCGTGGGTCACTGGTACTTGTATCCGGCTGCCGAATGACCACTTTTCTGTCGTGAATGACAGAGGATAACTTGAGGAAATGGACTGTAGATTTTATAGGTATTTGGCACTTTGAAATTAAAGATTTTATATATTTACAAACTGGGAGTGACTATTCCGAGGGTCGCGCACTTGTCTTGTTCATTACTTGCTTGCTGTTGTTAGAATGAATTTTAGGACCGAATTAGTGCCCTTTTATACACTAAATGAACTATACGACGCATGCGCAACCCTGTGAGCAGGTATTCTCCCTCATTTACTCTTTATCCAGTTGTGATACAGACATTTAAAATACGAGGTCAACCTTAGGTTACACGTGTCGTATAATACAAGGACGACACGTGGATGCATAAGTACAAACAATATACAACTTTAATGTGTATGCATAAGGTTCTCTTTAGTTTAACAAGAATTGGTAACCTTCTATATGCATTTACTGTTACATAGTTGTATCTTACATGACAATAATAATACTTATAACGCTAAGATTGATAACAAATGATGTATAACTAAAAGACATGAAAGATAATGAGCTTAAGGAGAATTACAATCTTAACCTACTTACAAAATAAAGGAGTACAAAAAGGAACGACGTTATATTTATATTATTTACAGCTTATATGCGACAATTATTTACAGCTATATGCGACAGATACATAGAACAATTAGTACATAATTAATATTTTGCTTTAAATATATCATGTTCCTTGTTTGTGTTTGTAAAAACACAAAGCTTTTGTTGCTTGTCGCAATTAACGAATTGTATTTTAATACTTTGACTTATTTTGCACGTATTTTACGGGAGTGCGACTTTTGGATCTGTGAGTCACTCATTTCCGGTGAGACTAGTTATTAATATATATCTTTCGTTTTCGAACGAGTTTTCTTCAACATAATCAGTGAGTCGAATGACTTTCATTCGACATACCGTATTTGTGTAAATCATTTTATTTACCTGTACTGTCCCACTGCTGGGCAAAGCTATATTTTTTTAATCTGCCGATGTATTTTCTTTTACTCAAGACTAGCTTTTTCCCGCTGCTCCGCCTGCGTCAAAAAAGATGTTTAACCCCGGGTCTTCGACTATATTCATACAAAATTTCATCAAAATCCGTTCAGCGGCTTGGCTATGAAAGCGTAGAAGACAGGCAGACTTTCGCATTCATAATATTAGTATGGATTATTATTTTTAAAGTAAAAATCCGTCCTTATTCGATCAGTTCAAATCAACACAAATCAAGTTAACATAATGCAGAGCATATAAACGTCAACGAAATGGCGAGGGTGATTGCTTAACTTACTGTTATTGGGCCCCGTACCTATATTCAAAGATATAAAGAACAATGTAGGGTATGCAAAGTGTTATGGCCTGGCCTTTTAGAGACATTTTTCTTGAGGGCTTGGGGGAATTTCTGAATAAATTCATATTGTTAAAGTTTTATTCTTATTTACTGCTTTAGATACTAAGATTTTATTTCCTAAATAATTTATTTTAATTTGGTGACCGTGAAAATAAACATGGCAGAAGTGGTTTTGAAAAACCCAGACATCAGAAGTTTAGGGCAACTAACAATATGAATTGGTTAAATTCCTGTGAAGATTTTTTTCGAAATTAAATACATATGATGCTGTTTTAAAATTAAAATATTCACTGCATGAATAGTGTCAGTGATATTTATTGTTAAACAAACCACGTCAGAGGCCGGAAGGTGCTTCCAAAAAACTCTGACGCTCGACTATCGAGACCAAAAAAAAAATCATTAAAAAACTTATTTGTTCATCAAACCATAGAAACATGTATTAATACTTTTAAATTTAGCTCTGCAATAAAACAATTTTGTCAAATTAAAAATAAATTTATCAGATTTCTATCCTCCCACATCTCTACTTCAAAGCCCAAATACCAAACAAACAATAATCGCTGAATCTATTAACAATAAATCATATCTAGCTACAACGCAACACGATTGAGTAATAAATATCAATGAGTCTAATGGTCCCGCGCAACACGCTATAACTGTCAAACGGCGCGGACGCCATGTTGGCCGCCATCTTGATTTATGACGTTTTATTGTGAACTGTCAATAGATTGTGCGAGATACGAATTTATGGGTCAGAATCGAGAATTAATTTTGTGTTTGATAATTAAAATATGGTCTTGTTAAATTTTATTATGTTCGGAATTCGGATACTATACGAACTAGGTACTTAACTAACAGGACATGAACCCGATTTTTTAAAAATATGACTCACGGAAAACGAGTCATACTTTAAAAAGTCGAATCATATTTGTTCCGTATCGAATAATTTTCATTCGTTATAATGAGTTAAGTAGTTCAGCAGTCGTCATCGGACTCATCGATTTTGGGTAAGTAATATGACTGAATGAAAATCGAAAATAGGGCGCCAGTGCCACATAATGCCACATATCACACATTTTGTTTGTTAGCTAAACATTCTCAAATGTTGTAGATACTTTAATATGAAAGTTCCTTAAAATTTACAGAAAATATTTGAAGAAATGAAATATTAATACATGAACTCAAATATTTCCTACATAAATTAATGCAAATAAATTAAATACTGATTAACATAAATTTATAAAATACAACGTCAAATAAATTTGTAACATGACCCAAAGATGCGTCAAACTAACGACACTTTACAATTAGGAATTAATAATCTCTCTCAGCGCCCACCCGTTTGCGTCATCGGCTGTTTGTCTCGGAGCCCAAAAGAGTTCGCTTTCCTGCTCTATGAAAGAATTAATGATAAAACTTTGCCAGCGTTTCTCGCGCAATAAGTAGTAAATACATCCATAACCTTATTGACAGCAGTGGCATTTCCGTATTCATTGGCTTCAATGATAAATATATCAACTACATCGTCTGTATGTAAGCATTGATGTTCAATTGATTTTATCGCTTTTCTATGACCAATCTGCCTTTACTCATTGATAATATGTTTTATAGAGATTCCTGACATTCTAGAGCAATATGTTTATTTGTTTACTATGACCTATTTCCTACTAATTTATACTAAGTCATATTAAAATCACGATAGATATAGCCTTGAAAATTAGTAATGAACACTTAACTGCAAAATAAATCAACTCCTCTTTTCGAGGATTGAGGATCAAGGATCGAAACCAAAACTTTATATTTGTACTGTACCAAGTAAAAACCGAAATTTATAGAAAAGCAACGAGAAAGCCATGAAAAAGAATCACGACCTAAAGCTATCACACAAACATGACATCAATTGAAATTTCCTTCAAAAATACACGAAAAGGCTTTGCAGTAAAAGTCAATACAGAAGAGCGAGTGGCCATAAGATTTTATGTGACCCATTACCCGCGCTAAGTGACGCGTAAATTCTTATAGGTTTTAGGTAACTTTGTGATGTATTCAAAATATTTTTTTGGCGGGAAGTCGCCGCCATCTTGAGATGCGGTGTTGCCAACTATTGTAGTTACAGGTTTTTGGGATATTTTCTGCAATCTTTTATTTATTTATTTATTTATTTTTCATTTTACAAATTCATGTTCAATTTTTACAATCAAAAGGAAATATTATGACGCTGACAAACAACATATTGTTACGAAACGCGGTGTTTTTCTCCAAATTGCGAACCCCTAGCTCATAACAATATTAATTGTTTAAAGGTTAAATAGCAGACAGTCAAGTGCTTGAGTACAATCGAATGTAGTGAAATAAATGGTAAATGAATTAATGAATAAAAAAAAAAATAATAATAATGAATAAATGAATTTAACTTTGATGTAATTAATAAAACTGTATTTTTATTCATGTTATTTGAAGCCAGATATCTGTAACATTTTCTTTAGTGGTTTTGGATTGTACTTAAAATCTCAGAACAGACTCAAAATAGTTCACTAAACATTTTAATAGGTAAATGTATATTTTATTGTATAATTTTTTTAACAATATTATCATGGGAAACAAGCAAAGGTCAAATAAATACCTGTGGACATAACGAGTAATGAAGGACGAGAGAAATGCTCACAAAAAATTAATAAAGAAAAATATTATGGCTCGGTGCAGCCTCGCAAATTGGCCGCCGGCGGACTGTCAGACTGTCACTTGTCACGGTGTCAGCTGTCAAAATGTCAACACGCTTGACACTCGCCGAACGTCAACGTCGATTTACATAAAAGTGGAGAAGTGACAATTAAAAACGACTGATGCGCAACTGTATCCATAAAATATTTAGCGATTTGTTTGTTGTAGGTTTTTGCATCTGAAAATATGCGAATCAAAACAATAATTATGTGATCTGGAGAGGAAACTACGCTTAAAAAGGAAACTTCACCAGGCAGCGGTAAACTACAGAATAGATTGACTACAATCTGAGATGGGTGGATGTTACACATTTATTATGATATTGATATCTATTAATAAAGTGAAATAAGTTTGTTGATTATTTTAAGAGCGGTTTAAAACCATCAATCATCATTTGTTTTTAATGTTAATTTATTCATTGTTTTATTTTTAACTTACTATTGTACTGAATTTATTTAAATTGAATTTTGTTGATAATATGGGTTATGATGCCTCAAATAAATGAATTTTAATTTTTAAATTTAATTTTAAAATAGACATATTTAGATATTCACTTATATTTTGGCACTTGTCAAGCAAGTCCAGAGAAACAAGTCGTCACTTGAAATCAGAAAGTCTGTGTGAGTGCTCTAAGCTGAAAATCAATGACAATTTTTGAATTGAACTAAAGTATTAACATAGTAGTAACAAACCTTCTATTCGCAGTGTGACATAAAAGTTTTAATTTAAAAGTAGCCTATGTTTGACCCCGGGTCTTCAACTATATTCATACCAAATTTCGTCAAAATCCGTTCAGCGGTTTGGCCTTGAAACCGTAACAGACAGACAGACTTTCGCATTTATAACAATGGATAAGTACTTTTTAGCACCGTCTCTTCACGCAAACTTACAGACTAACGTATTCCTCCCAAAATAAATATATAATAATAAATATATTTAAAAATATATTAATAAAAATTAACTATACAATAAGCAATGGAGATAAATACCATCACAAAGAGAGTCTAACCCGTGGTACTATAACACAGAGTTATGGTAGCCATAACATAAACAATTACCGCGGAGCCGACCGTTACATAAAGTGCTAAGTGCTACATTAATATGAGGGGTAGAGTTAAAGGGTACGCACACTTAAGACTTCAAAACTGACATAGAGTCAGTCTGCAAAAAAAATAAGACATCTTACATCGTGAACACAAAATTTACTGAAGTTCTTACTGCAATGTGCAGAAGTGAACTGGTTAAATATAAAGTATACTAGGATAACTGGTTTGATTTAATAGTCAAGAACTTGTTAACTTGGTTTAAGAGTCAAAAGTTCTTAATGGCTATGGTCATATCGGTCATTTTGTGCCAAAATTCAAACGCAGTCGCAAATGTCGTTAGCAACATCGTCAAAGAAGCGCATTTGGTAACAGAAAGGAAAATAAAAAATATATAAAATTCCTAAATTATTGACTGAAATTCATTTCAGCGCTTCATAGCAGTTTGTCGCTTGTGTGCCCGAAGCTGGTTTAAATTATAGAAATATGAATTTGTCACATTCCTAAATCAATAGTATAAATAGCCAACATTTGTTTTAATACATAGAACTGGGAACTATGTACATCGACGCACTTATGTAAATACAATTTTAGTTTTAGAAAGGCAGAAATTCGTTTATCAATTCAGTTGAGAAATGCTGCCAGCTTACTAGGTAGATTGCTCATTTAAACATTTATTTTACCTTTTATATAAGTTATCAGTTAAATTCATTCAGATGACTTTTTTTTATTTGAAAACGAACAATAATATTTAATGAAAATCGCAAGTGTGCGCGTACCATCTCGTGGGATCGGGTTATGCGCGGTGGCATTAAGGTGCTATCAGCAGCATTAATAGGACATAAGCCAGATAGCAGCTACTTGCCTGGTTTAGACGAGATTCATATTTTATGGAACGAAATTTTATATTCAAAGTCTTGTAAAGCTGTCTTTAAAAGAAACTGTTTTGTACCGACAGCTGTGAAATAATGTATAGACACATTTTTATGCATACTAACATCTTTCCATTGCTCCTAATATATGGCTTTGGAGCGAAAAGCCGTCAAATATTGAGCGTTAAACGTAAAGCACTCTTTAAAATATATTTTTTTTAAAAAGCACTAAGCCTAGTAAGATAGATCTTTAGATCGTCTGATCATCGTCGTCTCGGAAAGTCGCGTCTCGAAAGTCGCGCTCGGTCATTTCGAAAATATTTGGGGAAGGCCTATATCCAGCAGTGGACTGACAACAGCTAAAAAGATGATACATTGTAAATCTTGTTACACATCGATAAAAAATACCATCGAGTCTCAGAAACCCTAACAAAGGTGAAATTAATTCAACACAAATACATTTTACATAATACTGAAATGCTTCCATCACGCACCCATTCGGTAAATCTTCATTATGAGCGACCACCCTAATTTACTATACTTTATCACTGTGCAGAGGAGATTAAAAAGAGAGACCATACCTTGCCTTTTTTGAAACTAATTCATTTTTGTAGCCGAAATTTATGTCTAAACTAGCTGTTGAAATCTTCGTTTGCGTTATGTCATCACAAAAGTTTCCTTAGCCCTTTTCTTTCTTTAGCAATCTGAATGTGTTGGTACGGATGATCTAGTGTTGCTAACTTGATATCGCATTAGAAGAAGGCATATAGGACGCACAACCAAACACCTTGCGTAATTGAGAAGAAAAAGCAGGTCATTAACAACTGTTTTAACCTATTTAATCTATGTAAATGGTGTAATAAAGTGTTAATTCATTAATTCATTAGATCTCTAGCTCCAACTGAGGATACAACAGGTAATATGACAAGAGAGAATATGCCTATTGTGCTTACTCTCAAGTATTTTTTACGCTCGTAACTTGGACTTTATAAAAAAATCTCCTCTTTGCATTCTGTACCCCTCTGGTGCTAAATTTTTATACAGTACTGAAACGGTTATGTTCGAAGCGAATTTGAGGGCACTGGGGGTAGACGGGACCATGGGCACTCGTAAATTTGGGAGAAGGGTTTTTCTTGTTTAAATTATGGTTGAATGTTGATGGTGCAATCTTTTGGGTCGAATCACTCGAACCCTAAAGTAATGTATGTAGCCACTTAAAGTAAAACGTAAAATGGTAAAATATGATGATTTTTATCTATTTTTTGAGTATTTTTAAACATTCACAATTTCCAGTGACTGATCATTATCTCATCATAATAAAAAATGTGGTTATCTAGTTTCTGTGTGAAAAATGGTTACGGAGGTCAGATAACAGTCAGTTGTAAATAACCAATAAGTACCGCTAAATTCTGTTACCATGATTTAAAAGCGTGCCCTCAGCTCTCGATTAAGTGCAGATGCGGTCTTAAATGAAGCTAGTGCCTTAAAAGAAGTCTGGTTTACCTGTAAAAATCACAAAGGTCAAACAACAGTCGCTCCATTGTAACCAGTACCGCTAAATCACACATTAAAAAGCGTACCCTGGGTTGTAGACTAAATGCAAATGCGGTATATCAAGCTAGTCTGATTTACCTTAAAAAAGTTACGAAGGTTAGATACCCTGCGCTTTGGGTTACGATGAAAAAGCACGCTGGGGCGAAGAATCATTTGATGCAATAATGAATATTGTATTGTAATAGAATAACTTGACTACGAGCATTTGTTTTGCAAAGCATTTTACTTAAGCGTCATTCATCCTCTTTCAAAAACAAAAAACAGTAAATTCAAAGAGATAGCTCTAATTGACAGGCTCAGACGGACAGACAGACAGAGATGTGTGACGTCGGTTTTTTGTATTGAGAAGCTGTGGAAGGAAATCCATTATGGATAATGTTGATCGCTTGAAGAGATTCGCGGTTTTGTTGTTGCCGCTGAGTTATTTCGGATTTGTTATCAGCCGGCGAGTTAGTGGATGGTAACATTGAATGTCTATTTCGATTGTTAATTATATTACCGGGCTGAATTTATATACAAACGACTTTTATTTTGTCGCGGTGGAAATTCACATAAAAAAAAAATCTCATTTTCATTTATAATATAACTAACGATATCTTTTGCAGAGAGGGTCAAATGTACATGTCTTGCATGTTTGCGAATCAGTGACCGATAGTAATTAGCCTTAATTTTGCATAGGCGAGTCCGACAGCTTCCAATCCCTCCTTTTCGAGTTACATTAGCCTTGTGCCAGTGCGCAGTCAAGACTTGTGACAGTGCTATGAGGAGGAAAAGTTGGGA
This sequence comes from Euzophera pinguis, assembly GCA_947363495.1. Taxonomy (NCBI): domain Eukaryota; kingdom Metazoa; phylum Arthropoda; class Insecta; order Lepidoptera; family Pyralidae; genus Euzophera; species Euzophera pinguis. The sequence goes on along the minus strand of OX376161.1, from coordinate 15,903,398 downwards.
TATATTTGCGATCATATAGTTAACCCTAAGGAACACCCCATTCAAAAAGTGGCTCACCGAGGCGAACACACTGTGAACGATCGCGAGTATAAAAAAGTGGAACTGCTTATGAACAATTAGATATAATTCAAGATAGTAATAAGTCTAAGTCACACTATTAGGATTATAAGGTTGTGGTCAAACTGGAATCACCTGTGACAATTTCACGATAAGGGGAAAGAAGTTCGAAAAAATTGATTTAACTACTTATTCCTAATTCTAGTAGAATATACATTTCTTCTATATATATAACTATATTCTACTAGAATTAGTCCAAGAGAACAAATTCTTAGCTTATTCTTCTATAATTAGATTAATTTAATAGTTTCTTGAACTTTTTATACCTTTACATTGACAGACAAGCATACGACCAAACAAACATGTTATTAGATCAGATCATTAATGAAGTAAGAAAGGATGTCCCGGGGTACTTTTATTGAGAAGAGATATCATTCAACTGACCAAATTTGCTTCACACATTAGGCATGACAAAGAAAAGAATGAAACTAACTTTCCATAGAGAATACAAAGTGAAATGCTTAGATCGTTTTAAAACTCCATCTATTATGCTCTCGCACTTAATGTCTATGACTCCCTCGGGATCCCGATCCGGGGTAATTGTTACCTTATTGCCGACAAGTCGTTCGCCTTGTCTTTAGCTAATGGATCGTATGTCACTGCTCTAATTATAAACAGAAACTCTACTTTTTCTCTGGCCTCTAATAGTTTTGTATAAAGTGGTATTAAACAGATTTCTAGTAGCGAAATTAGCTATACTGTTGAAGTTGAAACCAGGCCTCATCGTAATTTGATTATTAGTAAGTTAATATGTTAGTGGCGACCATTCGCAGGCAAGTGCATTGTTGGACATCCACTGCAGGCCACTTGCAAAATCTTGGGGGTAAGCCTATGTCCAGTAGTGGACTGCCTGCGATTGAAATAATGAATGTGTTAGGGGCTAACACTGTTAGAATTTTCAAGCTGCTTAATGACTGCCTAATAACAGTCAGGTTTATAGGATTCAATTTTCTTATAATGATCTTCACGATCCTCAAGATAAATATGCCTAGTCAAACTAGGTATAGTTAGTGTGAACCTGACCCTGGACTCAACAGTTGGATGAAGATGCAACCAGGAAAACGGTACGATGAAGAAGATATTTGTTGAGGGACTACTATTCTCAGTTTTAAACAGGATCACTAGGTCTTAACCGCAGTACTATTAACAATTCTTTGCCATTGTGTCGCTATACGCTCTTTTCAACCATCACCTATAGATTATCTAAACCCCGAAGATATAAATGTCAAATATCCAGAGCAATCTTTATCCGGTCTGCCACTATAACCCACAAATGACAACATACGCGCCACAACCCCGACCTCAAATAAAAAAAAAGTATCTCATCTAATTCTGCGAACAGTTAATACCTCACACACCACTCCACCTTTCAACGGAAGCCGAAAACAGCTGTCAACACTCCACGCACAAAAAAAAAGATTTGACGTTGTCAAATAGAGTAATAAAAATGGCGGGCGTATGTCAACGGCGTGACAGTGCTGCCAATTTAAATGAAACTGTAAAACGGGAGGACATGATGGAGTTTGGGGATCAACAAAAAATAATTAATGGGCCGGTTAATGAATACGATGCCCGTTTCGGTAGAGTCGACAGAAACGTGGCGAGCTGTGTAGTAAATTAATCATTGAGGAATACTAATGAAGGATTTTGGGAGAAACGATTATTGGTTCAGGAATTACAGGGATGTTAGTGATTATAACACAATGAAGAGATCATGGTAACATCCCTGTAGTCCTGAACCAATAATCGTCTCTTTAGCGATATGTAAGGCTACATTTCGCGTACTCATTCTCATTTGGTTGCATCGATGTAATTTTTTTGACAGAATTTAGTGATCCTGGTAAACCACCTGTACCCAGCGGTAATTTCACACATCGGCAATCATCTAGTAATGTAGGTACAGTACAACTAAATCTACAATTGATCCAATATACTTCCCCTTTTAACAATCAAGAAATCTAACATCGTACCATATTTTACTCATAGAAAATTAAGGACTATGAACTAATCTGCGATTTCATTTTCTTGATACGAGACGACGTTTATTCTCTACAGCAAATGACACAAATATGTATTCTTGATTTTGAGGGGCATGTACTACTTTTCTATATCTGTACAGATGTCGTCGGGCATGTTCAAATGGCAATGGGCCACATAGCCCGGAAAAGGGACTCATGGTACAACTGTCGGGTGGAGTGGAGACCTTGGGATGAAAAACGCCTACAAGTTAGGCCACAGATACGACGGGCTGACGATATCAGAAGAACAGCAGGTGTGAAATAGATTGAGATTGCCCAAGACAGAGAGAAATGGCAGCGACTGAACGAAGCCTTCAGTCTCTGCCATTTTTGTGGCCTACCCTCCTGTGTAGGCCACAGGTCACCTCATGAAAGGCTAAAGAGAGAGAGAGAAAAGATAAGACTTTTAACGAATACGTTTATCGTTTATTCTGCTACCAGTCCCGTCGTTCCCTAGGGTAGAGTTATCCCTGATTTATTTCCCTAATTTCCGCCACTCCTTGCGGCTGCACTGTTACCGCTAAATTAACCGACAATTCACGTTGTGATATCTATGTAAATGTTTATTTGTTAAATTCAACGGTTGAAGTTTGCGTCACAATTCAGATTTTTTTTAAAGGTATATATGTTACAAATGTTATTGACTGATTTGACATCGTAATTACTTTCTGAGTAGGCTCAGCGATCCAAAACTGATCTTAACACAAGACTTCTCCAGTCTTTCCGCAATTGCTTGCATTAAAATTATTGATTTCGAACTGTAAATCATCATGATTAGATTATTTAACTGTCGATATTGTTATAGTTCTGAAAGAAATCGCATTAGCGATAATGTCCAATTATTTATTTATTCTAATGTAAATCGTGTTTAATATATGTGTGTGTTTATAAAAACACAACGTGTTTTATTATAATTAACGAGATCGGTATCTAACTTTAATTTTGGTCAATTGCTAACAAAGAACATTCAAACTGCGTTTGCAACTAGAGATTTTTAAATCTTTTTTTTTTCTTTAAAAAGGGAGCGCGGCTTTATATTAACTCTAACTTTTTCTGGAGATTTAAATATTTTTTGGAAATCATCTGGTAGAGCCCGCTAAACTCTAATAAATAATGCCTACATTAAAAATGTTCTAAATTGTTTTCATCATAATTTCCTGCAGGTTACATTGTCTATCGACCATATACACGTATGATGTCAGAGTTAGTCGAATCGGAGCAAAAAATTATTGTTTTTAAATCAGTTATATAAAAATAGATATGTTTTAAAAATAATCCTGTCTTCTAAGAAAATGTGTAATATTTTGCTTATAATAATTTACTGCTCATTATCAGTAAAACCATTTACTAAAGACCGTTGCGAGTTCACGGGCATAATAACTTAGACAAACACAAACATTTAAGCCCCAAATGAATCTAAACTTCCTTCGAGATTAAGCTTATAATAATAAACTTGTGTGGAAATCCATTTCACGTATTTCTCAAGCGTTCATTATTTTCTTAATTCTTTAGCGATAAAGTTGATAATTGCTTGGTTTTTCTTGTTTTGAGGTTGGTTAGTTTTGCGCAGAAATCCCTAATTTGTGTAGCAGTTAGTGGTAGGCCGGCTAAAGTGTAGCGATATTTCAGCTTCGTATTTGTTTAGTCTGTTAGGCTTATTAGTTAGAGTAACTTTGTATTACAGCGAGTGTATGTAAAGAATATTTGGATTGCAATAAGGGTCAAATTGAAAGTTCTTAGAAAATCAAAAACTGAGCACACTAGCAAGTTATTATTTTTAATACATCTTTTCAAAATAGTGTCCTTTCACGTCAATACATCTCTGCATCCGATAGAACCACTGAGAAAAGCACTTTGCCCACTCGTCTTTAGGGGTCTCTTCGACGGCGTTTTGAAACGCAGCCACTGTTTCCTCGGCGTCCATAAAACGTTTTCCTCGAAGTTTTTCTTTTATTTTCGGGAATGAATAAAAATCACAAGGTGCGAGGTCGGGGCTATATGGCGGGTGACCTAGTAATTTCACGTTTGATGTCGCCAAATAGTCGATTGTTCGCCTGGCGGTGTGCGACGAGGCGTTGTCGTGGTGAAGGAGGATCCTACTGCGAGGTCATTTCTCCCGAACTTTTTCCAAAACAAGTGGCAAACAATTGTTAGTATAGTAGTAGTCTCTACGCTCGCTGTATAGTACAAAGATAGCTACTCTAACGTTTGCTCTCTTGTTAGCAGAGGATTCTCGTGTTTGAAGGATGGCTACCGGGATTTGGGAATCGTATGTTAGTTCGGGAGATCTGTTGCTAAATGATGTGTCCGGATGAGATGACAGCCAATGTGTTTGTTTAAGTGTAATTGGTGTTTAGCTATATTCTTGCCGGCGGGCAAAAACTTTAGGCGCTTCGGTAAACAGGCAGATTTTAAATTGCCAGAATTCTACTGTCATAAATTGTATTCTTGAGATGATTCTTTTTCATTTGTACATCGTGTTACACACACAATTTCTTTATAAGTAATTTTCTTCTGTAAAATAAAGTGCTTGTATACTTTTTAAAAGATAAAAATATATTTATTTTCTCCTACAATCTTAATAATACAAGGTGTGTAACAATACATGTAATGGTTCCATCTCAGATTGGAGGAGACTGGAGCCTGTAAAACGCAGGACCTGTGCCAGCAGATCTCCAGTGCTCTGACTTTTGGATACAAGTATGGATTAAAAAAGAAGTGAAGCCTTCTTAACTATAAAATTCTAAAGCTTACAAACTATACAATTCAAAGAACAAAATTATTAAGTAAAAGGCGAAAGTATCCTTTATATTATATGTATAATAAACATTTTGGAATGTTATTTAAAATATGTTTATGTGAGCATGTGTTTGGATTTAATAAATGAATTGGATAGAAGTAAAGATATAGGGTAAAAATTGGTAAAATAACTTTTAATATTTCTATTGTCATTCGCCGTTTGACTCTACGAGTAAAAAGGATTCTTGTAATTACTTGCAATACTTTGTAGATTTGGTACAATGAAGATACATATGTATGTAAAAGTGTGATTGTTTGTTGTTCTGACACGTCAAAACCAAACACAAATACAGTAGTTTTTGGTTGTAAAGCTGAAAATTATAACAAAGGCTCCTTTTCATGAGAGTATCAAATCAATCAAATAAATCATTTATCAGCAAGTATTATAATTATTCGCTTTAATACACATTTATATTTAAACTAGTAGTTAAATTATATGAATAGTATTGAGCTCATTTTGCGTTTTGCACAATTTGTGTTTTGATAACTTTGCGATTTGAGAAAAGTTTGCGCTTGTCACTGACTATTCGAAAGTGGCATGTAGGAAATAGCTTTTATACAATACTCAATACCTCCTTTTGTTTCCAGTATTTAATGTAAAAATTTCAAGTATAATAAATATTCAAACTTACATGATAACGCGACAATCCATTTTTCATCCCGTAAACGACAACAGGTCGTGACCTGTTTGTCGTGACGTAAGGCGTGCCTTACGTCTTAAACGTTGGATGATATCCCATAAATTATTAATGACTAGCGGTTTCCCGCAGCTCCACCTGCGTTAATAAGTAGCCTATGTTTGACCCCGGGTCTTCAACTATATTCATACCATATTTCATCAAAATCCGTTCAGCGGTTTAGCCGTGAAAGCGTAACAGACAGACTTTCGCATTTATAATATTAGTATGAATTTTAAAGATTCTCATTTATCGTTCATTCGAGGAGCTCAATAACATAGAATAATTAGGGTACTAACGTGAATTTATTGACTGTTGTGTAAGGTTGATAGTTTTAGTATTTTATTACTGTACCGCCTTTGTTTGTTTTCACTTTTTATCCTATCTACCCTAAGGTCGGCTGGAAGAAATTGCAATAGCGATAAGTCCGCCTTTGTACTCAATATTCTAAATGTATTACTTTTAATTTTAATTTTGTGATTGGTACAATAAAGTGTATATCTATCTATCTATCTAGCCTAGCGGCGAATGCATGTTTGAACAAATTAAGCGAAGGCAAACAATGAAATGAAATGAAATGAAATTGTTTATTTTCAATGTAGGATATAAATATCACTTATTGACGTCAATTTACTTATATTAAGTTTACCACCACTTCCAAAGCGCAAGTGGAGAAGAAGCGGCGCCACAAACTCCACTGCAGCATTTTCTTCAAAACGTCAATTTACAAATAAGAAAAACTTGCATGATTTGGATTGGTTTCAATTAGTGCAATATTCCATGCTTCGGAAGCACGATAAGCCATTGTTTCTGACTGACATCTGATTTGAATTGATTGAAAGGTAATTATTATTACTTGCGAATGGTGTACAATAAAGATTTTTACATACATACATACAGATATCGTCATGTGGATATTAAAAATATATAGCTAAAAATACAAAAAGTTGGAATGATAATAAACTGTATTCTGAGTAATAAACTTACTTAAGGTACTTACATATATACGATGAAATAATAATCAAAATACAGTTAATTTTAAGGATTTTGTACGGGAGGAAAATTTTTTGCTACTTTTCACTTATTTTTCTATTGAAAGTGGATTATTTTGTCAATAGTTTTAAAATCTACGTGTATATCAATCTCGTGATAGGCTTCGTGGATCTTCAGAATACCGTCATCTATCTATTACAGTGGGCAGTAGGTAATCAGTGAAGTGCAGCAGCATGCTTTGAATGCCCGATTGCGGCCGGCAAGTGACAACTTTTTATGCGGGTAATGCAAATAACAGCTAAATACAACTTTAGTCATAATACGGTTTTTATCGCATTTATCGCTTTTGTTTGACCCCGGGTCTTCAACTATATTCATACCAAATTTCATCAAAATCCGTTTAGCGGTTTGGCCGTGAAAGCGTAACAGACAGACAGACTTTCGCATTTATAATATTAGTGTGGATTTATTACAAAACTAATTTCATAATTGAATAAATACAATTTTAAAATTCACCCCGCAAGCCCAAAACTCAAGCACATTTTATTCAACCAAAGCTTAAATATTCAAAAGCCATGGAAGAAGTGTGAAATATTTATAATCTCTAAAACATCACCAATTTGTTGTGAATCCCAAATGATAAATGATGGTCGCGGAAGTGAGCCTACGAGGCGTATAATAAATAATTTATGGGCTGCAGTACTGTAGCCCAACTTGTAGGGGCGTGACGTGACGTCCGGAGAAGGATGAGAAATGGATTTATCCGACTGCGTTATATAGGGGGTTATCTGTCTGTGGTCTGTCTATGTATGGATATTTCTTAGGTTTTAATTTCTCTGATAATTGCATATTTATAATATTATCAAGGCTGCCAATGCTTGCCTGCGACCTTTTTCAAGTCTTCTGACCATCTGATCGGTCCCACGCTGCGCTTGCCTTCAGTTGTCAACTGTAGTAGATAGATAACATAAGACAAAATGTATAGTACAATCGAACTCGAATGCCTTCGCGGACCAGTGGTTAAGACCTTAGACCCGGAAGTCATGGCTTCGATTCCCGCGGAAAACACATTTAGTTGTTTCCAAATTGGTTTAGGACATTGGAGGCCTGAATCACCTGATTGTCTGATAATATCATAATAGATAGTTACAGCTGCTAAAGGAAGCACATCAAATGAACGCACGAAAAGCGGTTCCGAAAACTCTGACAAATGGTATACAGGGTTGATTGACCATGTAACCTACATGATATGAAAGAAACAAAAAAAAAAATCATGAAAAGCATAAACCGAATTTAAAATATCTCTTAGAAATCAGTAGAAAAGTAGTGAAACGCATCCGGACACTTGAAAATAATGGTCCTAGCGTGGAGCCAATTTTTTCAAACCCCTAGACGGCCGTACACATCGATTGCCACTTACAAATGTATTTATTGCTTCCTGTGGCTTCTACTCAATGTGAGGAAGTCGCCACTTCATCTAAAGGAGATTCATTGATACTCTGAAATCCATACTAATATTATAAATGCGAAAGTCTCTCTGTCTTTCTGTCTGTCTGTCTGTTACGCTTTCACGGCCAAACCGCTGAACGGATTTTGATGAAATTTGGTATGAATATAGTTGAAACCCTGGGGTCAAACATAGGCTACTTTTTGACGCAGGCGAATCTGCAGGAAAAAGCTAGTAGTCTATATTTTTTGCACTATTTTATTTATTCATATCGTATGAGTTACATCGACAATCGTCTATCTATATAAAATTTTAATAAAAACATTATTTAATGGAGAACATTTATTAAGAACTGAGGTTACTACTCTTCGATAAGATAAAACCGGCACTTCTTCAGGGAATTCATTGCAATTTTTAAGGTTGCAGTTCCTGTAAAAAGGGTTACGGCGGCGGTCAAACGGCACAGTCGCTCTATTGACGTCAAATTTAGGACCATGACTTGCAGCTTACCCTATGATCCGAAGCGTACGCTAAGGACGCAACTGGGAAAACTTGCTTAGACGAAGAAGCCGAGCCCTCTACTATGTGTCGTAAACAATAATCAGAAATTATAAAAAAAACGAATCCAACCTTCCTTACCTTCTAAGAGAGGTACCTAGGACATTTTGTAAGGAGTACTCCTGAAAGACCGCAAGAAGAACCGAAAGAAGACCGCAGCCAAATAACACTGTGATGCAATGTTGTGTTTCTGCTGGTGAGTAGGGTCGCCAGGCTCCAGAGGGGTCGCTGTGCTGATAGCGGACAGGTCGGCAACGCGCTCGTGACATCTCAGGTGTTGCAGGCGTTCATAGGCTGCGGTAACCACTTACCATCAAGTGGCCCATACGCCAGTTTGCCTACATAGTTGTATTTAAAAAAACAACAAAAATAGAAAGTTAAATCACAAAAAATATCTCAAACAAAGAAAATGTCGGGTAATAAAAATTTGGGAAAGTTATTAAACACAGCGGCACATTCAGTGTGGAAATAAACGGTATCTGTTGAGACATTGAGATATATGTGTGGCAATTAGGCTGAAAAAACTATCTTTGTCGGGAGCCATCGCATTGGGCTTCACTACCGAAATAACTCACCGAGGATTTATATAGAGCTGATAAATTCTTTATTTTTTAGACAAAACTATCTGATACAAAATTGAATCTAATTACATATTTTACTTATTTGTTTGTTAGTTAAAGGGTACTGAGATCCCGTAAATGTGCATAAAATAAAGTATCCGAAATATGCACATTCAAACATTAAAAAATAATCATCCGCCAATTGTAAAAGTATTTTTTTTACTTGTGGTACAATAAAGATTCATAAATAAATAATTTCCTTGTAAAAAAAGGTTACGGTTAAAAAATTTCATTTCAAATGAAATGCAAGAGCCTAAAATTATTCAATTGGACAAAACAATGAATTACACTTGACAAATTAATGAATTTTAATAATTTATACTTAGCGTCTGACAGGACTGTTCACCTTGTTTCTGAGCTGATATAAAACCATCGACACGCAAAAAAGAAGAAGGACAAATCAATAATAAACTTGGATTCATAAAAATGCAGCTCTATATAGATCATAGTGCTGCGCCACGCCATGACATATCGACAAACAGATGGTCGGTGCCGCGTCACAACATCCACTAATTTATGCCCTCTTAACACCGTCCCACCTATTAGCTACAGCATATCTCACGACAGAGTATTGTGCCCACGTTTTATTGCTTATTTTTATAATTATGTCATTTATTTGAATGATACTGTGTTTTTCATGTCAATCGTGAATTTTATAAGTGTATATTATTTTTAGTTTGAAATTTGACTGTCGTTTGTTTTTTCGTTTTTCAGCTGTGCTGACATTTTTATTCTTTTGCGTTCATAATTTATAATCTGTTTTTTTTTGTTCAATTATCCTATTTTTATTTTTACATTCTTCACTCATAATAGCATAAGAATGAAAGCACGGATAAAGATATCTTCTAATCAACCTATATAATAAAATTGCTAGAATACATTTCTGTTCTAAAAATTACATAGATCAGTCACAATCATAAAATATTTTCTAAATTCCACAACAGAGATAACATAAACAGTCCCAACTTCAAACACACCACTGTGATATTTAAGTATCTTTAGTGGCAGCTTGGTCAACCTACACTTCGTAAGTATCCCCAGCTGAGTTATCGAATAAAGCTGCTTTTTATTTCTGGAACGCAAGCCGACTAACAGCTCAACGGCTTTCATCTTGTAAACGTTATTAATCGACGTGGCTCCCGGACTCACCACGAGTAAGGCGCACCACTAAAATACATCCGTTATTTTCTTCCTACACAATTCTATCGATCCGCATCCATTGCTGGTTAAGCACTTAACAGATTTTAGTATTTTTAAAGAAGAAGGTAATGTATGTGATACGTTGCGATGTAATAGTGAAACAAATGTGATTTTGAAGATGTTATTCAGCAGAATGTTTATGTTTGCGGTCTTTGTTCGTTGCGAAGCGCAATCAGTCATGTTACACAAAAAGGTTGAAACCTATTGTGTCTGAATGCCGACGATATTGTGTATAATCATCCGAGTAATATGTTCTTTACAGTGTGACGGGACAAAAGCGGGGATTATCCACGGCCATAAGTCTGCGTCGGGAATATGCTACGGTAATCTAATGGGAAGTTGGTGACCATTTGTGCCACAAAAACTGTTACGATGTTTAGGCCAATGACATTTTTCATGAGAATTTCGTGACGTGACACAGTTCTAGTGAATTCCTTGATCGTTTAATTTTATGCTGCAATAAAATTTTGTAGGATACCGGGAAAATATATATCATCTCAGTAAGAACAAGACGTCTTCACATCTGTGACTGAACTTACTACGATAAAGATTTTTGAGTAAGTTTGCAGTTTTTTGCTACTTTGTTTTCATCTAAATTTATAGGCAACATGTTTTATTACTTGTACAGTAGTTACAACTTTATTAAATGTTCCAATTTAGATTTTACTTAACATCAGTCTTACTTCCATAATGTATTTACTAACATCTAATCAATAACAGCAGACAATCCCAATTCAATATCAATACATACTCCCACATCCCCACCAATTACACCAACAATAGCACAAAGACAAACCAAATGGAAAACCGAGGACAGGATCTCAGCCGCATCTGGTGCGGACATTGAAGCACCGTCCTAATTGACAGTAATCAATTCCATCCGCTTTCAATATTCCTTCATCTAGGATTTTTCTCTCGTTTTTATATCGTTCTTCTGGATTTATCGCTCAATTAGTCTTGTTTAATAGCCGCCTGCCGCGTTCATGTCTGCCTCTCACGGCTCTAAGGGCTGTCGCATTTTAAAATGTTATTTATGAAGTTAATTTATATCTGACGAGCCGAACTCCGTTTACTGTCGTGTAAGCACGTTCACGTGTTTTACTTCATTGAAATTGATTTATTTTTGTGATCTTAGACTTCAAATTTGGTTTTATGCGTTTTGGGATGTCATAAAATCTCTCCGTTTATGACTTCGGCATTAGCTCATGACAAGTTCAGTTCAGAATATGTAATCATGTTCTTTATTTTTTTATAATTTCTTGTGTATGCATGGATAGACATCATTCAACAAAACTTCAACTTATACTGTCATGGGATTTGACAGAATTTTGGCTAGAAATAGGAGGCTTTACAAAAAAAATGGGCTTGGTCTCAACAATTGCATACTGTTTTCTTATGTTTTCGCGATTGTTATTCATTAAATTAAACTATTTTAATACGGTTTTATCGCGGTTATTACTTATTTATTTACACCTGACGTTTCAAACACTTTCAAACACTTTACAAGTCTGCAGTCTGTGAACATGCTCTAGACAAACCCAACCACTATATGCGTTTTGATAATCCTCAAGTCCTTGCAAAGGAAAACAGATTCATTCCAAGGATGTTACGAGAAGCTATTGAAATTAAAAAACATCCTAATTTCAATAGAGAGGATGGATGGCAGGTACCGCCAGCTTGGGACCCAGTCATTAACTTAATAAAATCGCAAACTCGAAAGCAGACTGCAAGACCCTTAGATACTGTGAGCCAATACTGTGTGAATCGGAATAGTTCCCAATAAAAATTTCAGGCGGTAGTTTTGTAATCTTATGACATCAAAGACAAATGTTAACTTAGTCTGCCTGCGACCATGAACGCTGTAAAGTGTTTGAAACGTCAGGTGTAAATAAATAGGTAATATACGCGATAAAACCGTATTAAAATAGTTTAATTTAATGAATTGCATACTGAATCCTTTTAATACAATTAAGTAGGCAAACAGGCGTACGATCCACCTGATGGTAAGTGGTTGCCGTAGCCTATGAACGCCTGCAACACCGGAGATGTCACCAGCGCGTTGCCGACCCTGAAGGAATTTTTCACGCTCTTTTTCAAGGCTCCCATGTTATAGTCACACTAGGGAAAACCATGGCAGGGAGTTCAATTTGATATAAACTTGACAAAATACATAGAAAATAGTAATCCTACTCTTAATGCGAATTGATTTTTCCATCGTTCCGACTCTAACGAAATCCCAGAAAACGATATGACTTCCTTCCAACATAATAAATACAATATAAACAAACCGTGGAAAGTCGAAAATAAATCGCTATCATTAATACGACACATAATAATGCCTAAAAGCATTATTTATTCCTTTCAGACAATCTTTCTTAAATTCATAAAAAAAAAGAAATAGTGAAAAAGTAAAATAACGATGCTAAAGAAACAGACGTCACATAAAAGAGATCAACAGCCCTATCCTCGGAAAGACGCAGAGAAATGGGATTAAATTAATTGTCGCATCACTCAGGAGGGCGTCGGGGTGTTTTTTATTAGTCGAGTGCGCGCCCTCCCCACCCCGCGCCCCGCCGAGTAAATCACGCGCCATGACGTAAGAAACCGTGGTAGTGACGTTGAAATATGCATGGATGGTGATTTGTGAATGCTATCCGGGTATTTATTGTTTGGATTCGTTCTTTGCATAGAAGTTGATATATATATTTTTCGAAGGTCTTCTGATTATAAAAAGTATATGATTGGTGTCATAAGTCCAATTTTAATGAACTTTTGCTATTTGATGAATAGGTAAGTAATCTAATTAATATGGAGATATTATATATCATCTCAAATACAAGTTTCCATAACAACACAGACCGACCACTGCTGCAAAAACTTGTCAAAAAAAACAGAGTGCAATAAACTAGATATATATTTAGTATTCAACTGCTACAAAATGGCCTTCTTTGGAGAATAAAAATGCGAGTTGAATCGAAATGGAGATATAATAAAGACCGCTAAAACGTCTAAATGTAGAGAGAGAAACCACCAGCATAATGTACCGATTACATAGCTTAATAAAATAAAAATTTAAGCTTGAACAAAAAGGGCTCAAGATAGCATTACATGAGAGAAGAAACCTATAGCCGATAGACAAATAAAGCTGAAAATATAATATGACTGAAATCACATATAACATAAAAAGCCACATCCACAAGTCCTCAGTCCCCGCTTCACCGCCCAACCGATTTGTTTGCGCTTTGATCTCTCGCGATTTATGGACATTATTTTTAACACGCGCCCATCACTAGTAATTGACTCGCTTCATCTGTGTGTAAATTATTATACAGGCTGATATAATTCGACTTTTTATTATTTTGATGGACTTTTATTCATTTATTGAAAGAAACTTATGAAACAAATTACGGACTGAATATAAAAAGATGTCAAAAGAATTATAGAAGACGAGCGAAGAGGCTATCTGAAAAAAATATTATTTTCTTCATTTACACGTAGAAAGCGCAGTCGTTTAAGGTGGCTTCGATAGTGGAAAAGCTTAGGGAAGCAAGACTCCCTAGTATAGCCTCTTCATGAGGCGAATTTAACTCTACCTAGAAGGCAATGGACTGGAGAGGCCAAAAGGAAGTGGGAGGCCTCTCGCTACGTAGTGATCCAGTATTAGAAGCGAAGCGATAACCCCAGGGCACACAATCCTGGCACCGTATTACCAGGAGGCTAGATGAACTGAAGGGCGAAAGAAAGCAAGATTCAGTCTTGCGCACTTATGCTATACATAGAGAAAGCAGAAACAATAAATATTTAGAATCGAACTAACATTTTAATTAAACAATATTGGTGTTACTCAGAGAACCATTATCACAAGCTCCTCAATGAACATGCCAAAACTAATTCAAAAGATATCTAATCGTTAAATTATAATGTTAGAAAGATTTTATATCACTCTGCATATTATGCTGCAATAACTTATGCTCTAGATATTTATCTCATTCGTTTTATAGAGCGTATTTTTATAGAAAAAATTACAGTTTTATTTTTATAGAAAAAACATAAAATAATTTAATCATTCATAAAACATAAAATGTAAGAAATGTTTTCTGTCGGGTTTTTTTTTAATTTATTTTTGTCATCATAATGAGCTGTCCTATTTTGTCAAATATTTTGTAACCTGTATTCTGATACTATGTTCTTTGTGTACAATAAAGATATTACAAACAAACAAAGATTTTTACATACATACATATGTTTTATTCACCAAATTAATGTGACACACAGGTATCAAAAACGAGCAACGAACCATTCATCAAGACGGTAGCATGTGCGAGGAAAATACACAATATAAATTCCTAATATGTCGTCTGCGTTTTGCAATCAATCTCAAAAAACATTTATACAGGTCTACACGTATTGTCTGTACGTCCGTCGTATATTTATTGTGAATTATAGTCTTAATCGCTTCTGTGGAATTGTTTTTCGAGGAACCTTCAGACCACCAAGTCGATTGGTTTAATTGATATTCGACTTTTACTGTTTCGAAAGTTAGTGATGAAATCAGTTGATATTGGCTGCTATCTACTTGTTTTTGGTAATTCTTCAGTAAGAAACAAAGGATTTATAAACATAACATTACGCTTTCCATTTGGAAGAGCCTATGTTTGTAAAATTCTTAGCATTATATATTATTAGTACTCGTAGTTTGTGAACGTGACCGAACTTCGCGAATATGCTTCAAATATTCTATTCAAACGACGATAATGAATGAATTGTATTTTCATACTAATATTATAAATGCGAAAGTCTGTCTGTCTTTCTGTCTGTCTGTCTGTCTGTCTATTACGCTTTCACGACCAAACCGCTGAACGGATTTTGATGAAATTTGGTATGAATATAGTTGAAGACCCCCGGGTCTTCAACATAGCATAGTCAAGCATAGTCTACTTTTGAACGCAGGCGGAGCTGCGGGAAAAAGCTAGTTTCTATATATGTAAATGGTGATATTAAGCACCATTTATAAAATACAGCACTAAATCATATTATATAAATGATGTTTTCTACAAATATTTTAAAAATCTGTTTGTTAAATATAGCTGCAGCAAACTTTTCCTCTTTTTGCCCTAATTTTCCCACCAATAGGAAAATCTCTTGGTAAAATAAATCTCGGAACTCGTTTGCCAAATCTCATAAATGACCTGAAATTCCTAAAAAATTTGCATAGATGTCCAGTCCAGATTACAGAGATGGACATTTTTAATCGTAGAAAGACTGTTCTGGTGGGTAGTGGGGTCAAGAACACGTGCGTATTCGTGGACGAAAGCTTATAAAAACATAATGGTCTCTATGAAAAGAGTAATTTTTGAGAAAACAACAGAAGCCGTGTTATAAACTAGTATGAGAGATCAGAACGAATTCAAACACAAATAGATGAGGAGTTGTGGCACATAAACATACACACATCTAGTCACGAGACGATTTGCAGCTTAACGAGAGTGACACACGGACATATAGATTAACGAACATACATTCTAATTTTAATTGACCTATTTTAATTTAAGGGTTTGTATTTAATGTAAGTAGATATTTAAGTTCGTTATTCTAAAAAATGTGTACGGTTTTTATCGTTCTTGTTATTCACAGCTAACGTTTCACATGGTCACAGGTAGGTAATCGCAAAAACATAAGGCATCATTAACTGTATTCTATTCTATACTTCTTCTTTAGAAAATTGAGTACAAAGGCGGACTTATCGCTATTGTAATATCCTCCAAACAACCTTAGGGTAGATAGGATAAAAAGTGAAAACAAACAAAAGGCGGTACAGAATAAAATACTAAAACTATCATATCATACTAACATAACAGTCAATAAATAAACCTACAATCAATTAATACATACTATACCTTTAAAGAATATATACATATCATATACCTACATACAACATACAATAATAAAAATAAAAGAAGAGAAAAAAGTGACTAACGATGAGCAAGATCAGCTTCAATTGAAGAGAGATAATGTTTTCTCACTTGATGAAGTTAAAATTTTAATCATAGTTTTAATGTGATAGGTGTTCTAGTAATTATTAATTTATCCCATTCATCATTATTAAGTTTCATGTGATAGGTGTTCTAGTAATTATTAATTTATCCCAGTACTTAGTATCACAAGCCTGCAGGGTTTCAGTTATTTTTATGATCCCTCGTCGTGTGCTGTTGAATTCGCCATTGATCCGAGGATACGAGAACACTGAGACTACAGTTATGAACTAGGCTAGTTTACAACAATGTTAGCTCAACTACAATCTTAACGCCGCGCGCTGTAGTGTAGCTACCCGTAATGTATCTTGCTTGGTCTCCGATACGAGTATTATAGACCTTACACCTGTTGTCGCCAGTCTCCGCAGCTCTACAGATATTTCAGCACTCATCATCATATGATCAATCGACCCTGTATATCCTGGTGTCAGAGTTATTCGGAACCTCTGACGTAGTTCTTTTAATGACCACCAAATTGCAGCTGAGACCACTATTCCTAATCAAACTAGAAACAACTAAACAAGCTTCCCGTCTAAGCTCTAACCACTAAACAATATCGGCGAAGTAACATTAAATAATTTTCTATAATGTTTACTGACAAAGTGTAGTGTGGTAGTAGTAGAGTAAGTTAGCAATAAGTATATAAATTGTTTACGAATAATAAATAAAAGAGTCTAACGCCAACCGTCGTATCATTCATTCTACAAAATTCCAAACACAAAAGAGAGATTCTTCTGCCTGTATGTCACAATAGTTTTCATCAAGAACCAGTCAAATAAAATACTCCAACGAGCTCCGCATATAAAGGGCTGAATATGTCATGCGGTGCCTAATGAACTATTTGAATGTAGGCCTTATTGGCCGCGAATAAATAAAGAAATAAATGTGAATGCTGAGATGCGCGCGCGCAACTTAATCTGTTGTTTAGAGCGCTATTCATAGTCACGAGTCGCTGGACTAGAAAACCTTGTGGATTTATTGAAAATACGAGTGGAATAATATATCTCAACTATATCCCTGCAACTGGCTCATTGATTCATTTCGAGTGAATTACATGGTCAATCGACCCTGTATTTTATACCATGGTGTCAGAGCTATTCGAAACCGCATTTTGGCCTCAGACGTATTGATTGATTGAGACTAAAAGGTGAGGCATTAAAAAACTACTTTAAAAATACTTGGATTTCGTCCTTTTGACTTATTTTTTATTAGGAATGCAACCGGGATACAAATTATGAAATATTTTCTTTTTCAAGAAGCATATAATAACATAGTTTTTTTTCTGCAAATAAATGTACTTCATTTCATTAACAGCCAGCGTTCCTGGCACAAGTTTAGATAGTTTAATTTTCTGTTTTAGTTTTATAGTTCTGGTTTAAATATTATGTTTTATTTTTCTCGAAATAATTCATGTACATAAGAAATAAATCAGAAAAATCCTTTCGCAGACTATGAATACGAGCTGCGTATTAAGAAGTAGTAACCACGTTTGAATGTGAAAATTATACCGTCTTCGTCGTGCAGTGTGAAACGCCCTTCGGGGTAGTACCACGGGAACTGCGCTGTTACGTAGTTTCGTGCGTACTGCTTACTAACGGCTAATTGATGGTATATATATATACGACCTCTGATAGGTTTGTCTATGAAATCATGGCTGTAAAATAGGTAGATGGATAGATATTTCAGAGAACATCTATTTTTAGGGTTAAGTAACCAAAGAGTAAAACGTTACCCTATTTCTAAGACTCCGCTGTCCGTCTGTCTGCCTTACTGTTACCAGGCTGTATGTCATGAACCTTGAATTTTTTACAATTATCTACTAAAACAGAATAAAATAAATACCTATTTAAGGCGGCTCCTATACAACAGAAATGATTTTTGCGGTTTTTACAGATAATAGTACGGAACAATGATCGATCTACTCGTATTGCAATAAGGCAGCCTTTGCGCAAGGTTATTTTTCTTATAATTGCTTATAATATAACAATGTATCCTTGTTGTTCAATAAAGAGTTTTTGTATTGTATTGTAGATATTCAATACGTAATTCATTAGCAAGTCAGACGTATAAGCACATAGATACTTAAAAACATACAATACAATACAATACAAATACTCTTTATCGCACAACAAGGATACATTGTTAAATACAACAATTACAAGAAAAATAACCTTGCGCAAAGGCGGCCTTATCGCAATAGCAAACATACTGGATAAACAAAATAAAAACCATATTAATTAATTCATATTGAATGGGTTACATGGTCATAGACAATCATCAATCGACCTTGCACTCCCTAGTTTCAAAGTTTTGCGCAACTGCCTTTCGGCCTCTGATGTTGTTCCTTTAGCGACCACCAGATGACAGCCGGCACTGAGGACGGCTAAAATTGTCTTCCGAAGCACGAATTCATTATTATCAAACAATCCGGTGATTCAAACTGCAATATCCTTTTTTTTCTTTTTTTTTTTTTAACGGAGGGGAAATGCATTTACGCACTGAGTGTGGGTCTCCCAGGCAGAGTGCCTTGACTACCCACTAAAACCCCCCCCGGCGTTTACGCACCGGCTGTTGACGGCGCCATGGGGTCGCGTTAGCATTCTACCACGACGCCCTCCAGCCATGGCCTTTCGGCCCCGACCATTGGCCTTTCGCCCCCCCCCCCCCCCAAATCAGACAGTGGCCCATAAATACACATCCGTTCGCCGTCTCATCATAGACGGCGATGGAGTGGTCTGTTGGTAGAAATTGGCCGACAGTCAACAAGACCCCGACTACCAGGGAGTTATTAACTGTCACCCAGGGTGCACCGTCCCGAATCCCTTGTCAGCCCGCCCTCTCACCGGCTCCTTGGGATCAAGTGAGAATGCAAAGCTTTAAAAGGACCGGGCACTCGAGGAGGTTCCCTGCCCTGCACCCCAAACCTGCAATATCCTTACCTAACTGGAAACAACTAAACAAAGTATGCATCGCATGGGGATCAAATCCTTGACCGACCTCTGGCCAAAACAAGCCATATCTTTACTTGAAACCATAAAGAAAGGAGCTTTTTACTTTTCGATTTCGATTCTCTTTGCTTGAAACATAATATTAATAATAGGCTAATTTCCTAAAAAAAATTTATATGTCCGTCAGTTAAACAATAAAAAAAAAACGCGACAATGAGCGTAACGGGACAATGACGTCATCTTTTTCGTGCATGCAGCCCGTAGTATCGAGTTATTAGACGTTGTCACGTCAAAAATATTGGAGACGTATTTTTTCTTTTGAAAATTAAACAAAGAATGGTAAAGATATGGCGCGTTAAAGTTCCGTTTGACGTCACAGTGCGCTACACTTTTTCGCAATATGTGACGTCATGAGCCCCCACTTTGATGCGTTAAATAAAGGTTAATTCTTTATAATTTATCGCTCAATTGACAAATGAAAAAAATAGGTCACTAAAATATTTTGATTTCCTAAATGACAGACTAATTTTAATGTAAATCTTTTGACCCTGGAAACTAGCCTTTTGGTCTCGCGCGCTCGCGCTGCGGAGACCAATTATTAATCTAAGATATTAAAATTCACTTTTATAGTATCTATTATAAAGTGATTTACTAGTTCACTACAATCAGTAGCTTTACTCGTAAGTTATTACTACTTATATCAAAAGGTGTTCATATCTCAAACATGAGTCAACAGCACTATACGTTTGAAGTGTGTCCTCATATCTCACGCATGAATTACGACGATGTTAACCATGTAATGAGTTGGCTGCGTTGGAGATTATTTTCACGATGATATTTGTCTTTCAACACATAAATAATGTGTTATTTAGTGTTATTGAAGGTTTAGCGATAATATTTACTAAGTTCGCAAAAGGTTATCGGGTCTAGAAAAGGAGTTAGATAGTAAACAACCATGGAGCAATTACAAAGAGGAGATGCCGTTTAAAATGGCGCAGTGATATGATCATTGGCGCCTCGCCGACACTGCAGTGGGCGGAGCTTGTCGTTGCTCGTGCTCCATGGTTGGAGCCACGGCCGAAACCAAGCACCCCGCACGTCCGCCTTCCGCCCCTTGTAGATGAACAAATACTTTCTTAGAAAACGCTTATTACGGCATCTCCTCTTTGTAATTGCTCCATGGAAACAACTATGTATGGTACGTACGTTCCTTGGTAGGGAAATAATGTTTTTTTGGGAAGTAGATATCGTTTTCTAACTGATAACGCTATTTCATAGATACCAAACGAGCTTGACAAATTTTCTTCAATAAAATAAAGATATTAAATTGCATTTTTGCGCACAACTCAAGTGGCTTCCCATTAGGCTTCACGCGCGCATTGCCGACCCTTTAAAATCCTTTAACGCCGTTTTTGAAAGACCCCATGTTGTAATCTCTTGGGAAAACCATGTTAGGGAGCTCATTCCACAGTCTTAGCGTACGTGGGAGAAAATTTCTATTAAAGCCCACCGTACGCGATCATTTGTATTCTAATGAATGTGGATGAATCCCCTATCGATGGCGAGAGGTGCGATGGTAGAAGGTGGGTGTTGGCATCATCTCAAATAGTTCCTCGGAGCACAACCCATTATACAGGCGGTAGAAAACACATAGAGACGCGAAGTCACGTCTTAGGCTCAGTGGCTCCACACCGCATGTTATCTTGGGGTCGTCGACGATTCTTATAGCACGCCTCTGAATGGAGTCAAAAGGTCATAATTGACATTCGGGAGCTCCCGCCCAGAGGTGACAGCAGTACTCCATATGTGGCCGTACTTGCGCCTTGTATAGTAGCAGCCTCTGCTGTTTTACTTAGGATGGATGGCCTGACGTTTAGTCTTCTTACATTAAATTTTTTAATATGAAATATCAGGAAAACTCTTGTGTGGGGGACAAGTAATCGTTTTGGCATTAACCGTGTACATCCTAGTATCTGAGTTTCGTCAGCTAAGATGCGGTTCTATAATCATCATCATCATAAATTTAAGAACTGGGCTCTTTTCTGTGAAGCTTTTTCCATTCTTCTTGATTATAAGCGAGATCATCTAGTTGTTAATACGACGCGACGTTTACTTTCTCCTTTATATGCTTCATGTAGCTATGCCTTGGTCTATCTGGACCCCTTTTTCCCTTTACCTTTCCTTCAATAATCTTTTTCATGAAGTGTTCTAACATGTTACCCCTTCCACTCTTGTTTCATTTGTGCTTTAATTAATTACCAATTTTGTTTTTTATTTCAACTTCACAAAAAAAATACAATACTACATTTAATTTTTAATACTTCATGTGTTAGTCTTTCAGACCAGTTTATTTCTTGGACCAGTTTTATTCAAGTTTGTTTCTTTCTATCTTATTCAGGGTCTAACACTCGTATTCTTAAACATAACCTTATGGACGTCTTTCACTCAAACTCATTGATGGGCGCCTCAAGGCAATCCTCGAACTTTCCTTGAAAACGATGTTCTTAGTTGGTTGCTTGAGCAAACTTCAATGAGGAACGACACAGGTTATAATAACATTTCAAAGCACAAAAAATGAAAAATACAAAAGAATAGATTAAAAAATAAACTTACTAGGCCGCCTCAAGGTACCTCTCGACCAACCCAATGAGGAATCTCCTTATGTCAAGGAAGCTAGTGACGATTAATCATACCAATGAGTTGGAGTAAGGTTGAATCGAGTTTGAGGAAACGTTTAAGAATATGGGGGTAAGTTTCAGACCAGTACAATGCAATGCTCCAGATTGCACTGTACTGGTCTATACTTTACAATTCTTCGGTTTGATAACTTAAATAAAATTCATTTCGCTTTTTCTATTTCCGTCAAACAGAGCCTGGTGGTCGGCCATGTCGTGACATACCAAACAGCTGTAAATTACAGTTTTACTGCGATAAAATAAATGAACGTTCCGCCTCGGGATTGACGTATTTACGCGACGATTAACGTCGAGAGCGCGATTCTAGTTTATGAGGAGGAACGGTCACACGACGTGATTTTTTTTTTTTTTGAATAAGTAGATTCTAACTGTGGTTCAAAACAATCCCGAAGTAAAGTTTCAGAAAACTTAAACCTGACGCTGTGATAAGCTCGAATTACTTACTTGACTTTCACCAAAGTTGGATAAGTTTTATTCCAAGGATAATGACATTTTACTCTCGTAAAATGAAGTTTACATTTCACCACACAGTTAACCTGAGAATATACTGATAATCCATATATAATTCCGGACTCTGTCTCTAGAATAAAATGTCAGCCATCCATTTTTTATGCTTAGATTAGGTTATTCTTGGATGGGGTGCAGGGCAGAGAACCTCCTCGAGTGCCCGGTCCTTTGAAAGCTTTGCATTCTCACTTGATCCCAAGGATCCAGTGAGAGGGTGGGCTGACAAGGGACTCGGGACGGTGCACCCTGGGCGACAGTTAATAACTCCCTGGTAGTCGGGGTCTTATTGGCTGTCGGCTAATTTCTGCCAACAGCCCACTCCACCGCCGTCTATGATGAGACGGCGAATGGATGTGGGTCTGGGGGACGGGCGTGGTCCATTTATGGGCCACTGCCCGATTTGGGGGGGTGGCCGAAAGGCCAAACTGAGGGGGCCGCAAGGCCATGGCTGGAGGGCGTCGTGGTAGAATGCTAACGCGACCCCATGGCGCCCTCAACAGCCGGTGCGGAAACGCCGGAGGGGTTTTAGTGGGTAGTCTGGGCCGATTAGCGGCCCAGGAGTCCCACACTTTGTGCGCAAATGCATTTCCCCTCCGTTAACAAAAAAAAAAAAAAAAAAAAGGTTATTCTTGGATAGGAACGATGTTGGTGAAATCGGCTTTTAGTGTCCTAAGGCCAGAGGTGGGGCAGACAGCGTCCACAGCGTTTCGTCATTCCGATCGGTCTTGGGCTACGCGATTCGCTTCCGACCAGGTCATCCCGATGGTCTTGAGCTCCGCTGCAGTCCTGCGTCGCCAGATCTGCTTGTGACGGCCAACCATGGAGCAATTACAAAGAGGAGATGCCGTAATAAGCGTTTTGTAAGAAAGTATTTGTGAGGCTACACGGGGCGGAAGGCAGACGTGCGTAGTGCTTGGTTTCGGTCGTGGCTCCAACCATGGAACACGAGCAATGACAAGCTCCGCCCACTTTTGTGCCGGCGGCGAGGCACCAATGATCACATCACTGCGCCGTTTCAAACGGCATCTCCTCTTTGTAATTGTCCATTCCATAGCTTGTCTCGAAATGTGTGAGAACGAAATACCATTAGTGGTGACCAATCCCAGTAAGGCCCATCGCGAATACACATACCCGCTAAGCTATCAATCTCCTCGTAAAGAAGTAAAGAGTTTGATATCTCCCCGTGTAAATTAAAATCGTAACTTGATCCGAATCAAGACAGTAGTTAATAAAACTGCAGTTAAACTCGCTATCGCTGGTTTTACAGCCGCCTTAACGACACGCGACTGTCCGTTTATCTGTTAAATCGTAACTCCAAAACTGTTTGTTTGAATGTTCCAAACAACGGGTAGGGTTACGATGCAACATCATGGGGTGTTAGAATTAATTTGATGGCTGTTTTATAGGTAATGTGTAGGCGTATAGCCATTTTGGAGGCGTAAGATGAGAATCATAAGTTTTTAAATGTCACTGTTAAGATACCGGGTAGTTAACACTATATTCATTTAGTTTCGATCTATTTCGTAATTGGCCAATGTGATCAACAAAAATAATACTTAAAAGCATTGAGATTTATGCTTTTTGATTTAGAATTTGAACATATTTTCAGGAAAGTTGGTTCAGTAGATAAAAAGCGAAGCGGTAACAAACAGACAAATATAGAAACTCACTTTGGCTTTTATAATATTGGTTAGGATTATAATTGGATAGTTAGGATTAGTATAGTTTAATTTGTTATACTCTTTATTGCACGAGAACTTAACGAACAAAAACAGTGCAATCTCTACCTGGCATGGAAGTACAACAAGTTACAAGGATTAGTGTTGCTTCGTCGATAATCCTACCGATATCCTGAATAGTGTTTCGTGGTTAACTATCGATAGTGAAACTAGGATGGTTTCGCAACACTAGTTAGGATTCCAATAGACTTAATTCTTAAAACTTTCATAAGATTCGGCAGCGCATCCAATTCTCATTAACAGACAGAAAACTTATTACTATGCTAGGCATAATGACGGTCCCTGTGCGGGCGCGCCACCGGCATGACAATGGGACCACCGGGTGTGAACCTCCACGAATGCTAACTGCCACTTGTGGGCTAAGGCAAGGATGTTTTAATTAGTACTGTGTCGATAGTCCGATGACCATAAGGCATGCCAATCTTAATAGTTGTGGTTTTTAGAGTTCCGTACTCCAAGTACCTATCAATGAGACTCCGCTATCCGTTTTACACCAGGCTGTATCTCATGAAACGTGATAGTTTAGACAGTTGACGTTTTCACAGATAATATATTCCTGTCGCGGCTATAACAAAAGTTACTAAACAGACATCTCCAGTGTTGCAGGCGTTCATAGGCTACGGTAACCACTTAGCATCAGGTGGGCCGTATGCCTGTTTGCCTACTTAGTTGTATAAAAAAAAAGTAGTAGTAGTTTAAATGTATTATATCTTTGGTGCAATAAAGAGTGTTTATTACTTACTTATATCTATCTACCTCTCTCACTTTTCATTTTCAAGTGATAGAAAAATAGAACGTGACATTTTATAATTATTTCTCAACATAATGTTAGTGAAAGTCCGTGAAAGCTATTTCCTCAGGCAACCAATTTCCACCAGCATAATCTGTGACCTTAATAGAATCACCTGGATGCCTCAGATCCAAATGTCGATAAAAATTCTGGCGCCGTCAGCGAACGGCTCTACACGATTATAGAGAGAGCGTCCCGAATAGAAACAGTAGAATTAGCACATTGACATTGTATGTTCAGTGCGTAATAGACGAAAGATTTTCTTGTATTGAGTATTTTTTTTATTTTTTATTCTGAAATCGAAAAATAAGAAAAGAATGTTGCTAATTAAGAAAGAAAGCCGATCCTATTTGAAGAAGATTTGGTTAACCTAAAAAAATAAAAATAAAATGTGGAATACTCTTGGCAGAAGTATTAGTTATTTAATGGTAATTTTTTTACCCGACTGTTAAATACCAATCGAATGTATAATTTCATTTGTCTTATTCGTTCTAGCATGTTTCCTAGTTGCGTTCTCTGCTTCCGATTTAAAAGATAATGAAACTTTTTTTTATTTGTCTATTTAACGTCTAACTGGACAAATATAGGTTTTAGTGCTCGACATCTTGTAGAATAAAGGCACATTAGTAAGCGATTAAAATTATTAAATTATTAAAGCTTATATTTAGTAAAATATGTAAAGTCCCTTTCTTTCTTAACTAACTTTGACGTGAAAGAAGACGAAACATAGTTAAGTTGGACTTATCGAACTTCCGTTAATTTTTATGAATAAGTAACTTCGGGCGAAGCATTGTGACTGAAGATGCAACCAAAGATATCTACATCGAAACAGTCCTTTATAAGTCGAGATCGAATGATAACCTTTTTTGAAAAAATAATCGAATGACTTAGAAAAAATAATCGATTATTCCTCTATAAGTATAAAAGTCTATGATCACACAATATACAAGTGTTGGGAAACGTTTGATAATAAGACGGTTGATTACTAAGTAAACTGTTACGACGTCCCTTGTTTCCGGATTGACTCAGTAAATGTATTGTATGTGTGGGATATGCTAACACAATGTTCTTATTTATATACAGGTGTTAGAAGGTACTGTTTGATATCTTGTACAGCAAAGTATTTTTGTGATTGCAATTGTTGTGTTATGTGGTTACTTGGTCTTATCCAGGCAATTACCCTAGTCCACATAACATTGATACGAAGTCCAGGATAACGTAACATTTCAGTCACGCTTACAACTTAAATGTTACGCTCTTAACAGGAGGAAATTTTGCAAGCAGGAAATAATGACAAAATATTAATGATTTTGAGAAAATATGTTTTTGAACACACAATAAACTAAAATCCTCAAAACTCTAATATGTAGAGAGTACTAATATGTTGACTTCACGACAAGGTTTCCCGGTTTTGTATCTGGAAAAGTTTGATCCACGCAGTATGAATGCCATTGGCAAAGATAATTATTACTATGTAAACTTAAAAGCATAAATATGCTATTCAAGATATCTAAATCCGCCAATACCCACATAGTGTTAAAAATATAATACATGAATCCAACCTGAATTGAATAATGATTTATTATACTATTTGTCACAAACATATGGATAATTGTGACATTAAAAATCTACATTGGACCTGATCACCATAACAGCGTTGTAATGGGCCACACACAGACCAACTGACTATATATAGATAGTGCAATGATACGTGCTGCTAATCTCTGATGTGAACAGTGCGGTACAAACTCTTTCTATGGATATAGTAAGAGGTAGGTCTTTAGAAGACCACTTCTACTTAGATATTAGATTAAGAGGTGACAACGTTTTGACTGAAAACCGACTGAATAATTTATTAAAACTTTATTTTGCCACAAAGTAAAAATATAATTGACGGACTTAATGCTAAAAGCATTCTCTCCCAGTCAACCATTAGGAAAAACAGAGAAAAAAAAAGCGGCGCAAGAAAGCTTCGTGTGTTTTTGCTATTACAGAAAAAAAACCTACAGCTAAATAAACATACATAGATATACACAAATAGGGTGTATAATATACATACATATATATTTAAAGATTTCAATGCAGAGAAATTGTGATGCTGGTATAAAAATTAGAGAGAATTCATTATGAGCTTGAACCTTTTTCTTAAAGGCGTTTTAGTATTCGCAATGTGTAGGTCACTTATGTGAGTTGGAAAAAGTTGGTCAGCCATCATGACTTTGGTGCGTTTGATAGGTATAGTTGTTGAAACATGAATTATGGTTTAGACAACTAAACGATCACTAGACCGACAGATTCAAGGATAACATGATACTCCACACTCTGCTCATATAAACAGTACAAAAACTGACATGATATCTTGGTGTGTTTAAATTATATGGCCATTCAAAGATTTTCAGTCGTGACTTCTGTTAGGACTATTTCCGAAGTGATTTATCACATACAGGTCAAATCTATAACAATCTTTTCAAAAGTTGGTTAAAAATAGACTAGTGTTTCTATTTCACTGCGCCGACTATAGACTGCAATTTGCCCAACTGCCAATCGCTGCCAATTTTCACATTCATAAATCACGATACCGCCAACAGATAACGTAGACCATTTGTCCTGACATCGATTCCGTGACACGTATCGATATAGTATCGATACCTAATGGCTACTCCGCCCACAAGATAAAATTGAGCTCAATCATATCTGCTATTTATTGATTTACTGTGGCGTAGGAGAATGATCCAAATTTGCCTATGGTATAGTCGTTGAGCTGTTTGCCTGAAGGCTCAGAGGTAGCGGGTACAATTCCTGAGAGAAGCATTTTTTTTATACAGCTAAGTAGGCAAACAGACGTAGGTACGGCCCACCTGATGGTAAGTGGTTACCGTAGCCTATGAACGCCTGCAACACCGGAGATATCACGAGCGCGTTGCCGACCTGCCCGCTGTCAGCACAGCGACCCCTCTGGAGCCTGGCAACACTACTCACCAGCAGGAACACAACACTGCATCACAGTGTTATTTGGCTGCGGTCTTCTGTAGGGTGGAGGTACTTCCCCAGACGGACTACTCCTTACAAAATGTCCTACCTCTCCTAAAAACTTAAATACTCTTTAAATACTTGCTTTCAGTTGGTTTGGCCACTGACAGAGCTGTTCAGATGACTTGTTTCTGGGATAGGAGAGTATAATACCATAGACACGCAATGAAAAAGTTTGTTTAGATAATTGTCTGATAATAAAGATGATTGTGATGAATTTATAGGTAGGTAATAAACATAATAGTAGCCTCCTACCCTCCAGCAATTTATTCATCCAACTTGCAAAGGTACGCCCTTTATAAACTACTGATCAAAAAAGCAGTATTATTTTCTCTTACTGTTACGCGACCCGTTACAAAAAAAAGAGTAGGGAACTATCAAATATCTACTCCTGAATAAATACATGTGACACAACCTAGCAACTGCCATCCAGTCTAACAGAACCTACTTTCATCCAACTATTCTACATCAACCTCCGGCATACCTAATCAGTTTGTTGCCATACAAAACCTCAATTCCCCAAGTCGTGCCGCCATTGTGACTTTCCTCCATAAAAACCCTTTCTCAAATGGAGCCAATTCGGATCAATTGATACAACGTCTCGTCACTCAGTCGCATCATCAAAGATGCCGCATCCTGCAGCGAGAACTTAGAGTTACTAGATATACCGTCTTTGGGCAACTTCAGGTGGAAATACAAGTACAGAAAAAGTTGACTCCACAAGTCAAATCATTATTAAATCTACATGTGACATGTCAAAGCGACTGCGATCTGTTGTTATGATCCAGGTGCCCGATTATCTGCATCTTGAATAACCTGCATTTTGCATCTTACAGAGATATAGATGTGTTTTTTTTTTGTATGACAAAATGATATTTTCATTTATGTCTACGACAAGAAAGAAGAATAAGCCTAAACTAGCGACAACAGTCGACAGCTGTCTTAAAAATAGTTCGACAATAATACAGTAATGTCTGGTTCCAAACCATTTCTAGTTCAATAAATCGATGTTGCATGCAATCAATTCGTAACGACAATCGAGTCAAAGGAGCCGATGATCGAATAAACGACGTGATACCGATTTTTTTATCAGCTCATTGGTGTAAGGTTGTTTGAAATTGGAATTCTTTAATTTTTTATTAGACGGAAGGGTGGTCTACTACTTATTGATTTGTGGCACTGTAGCGTTTGAAGTATCGACATTGATTGACAAAAATTAGAGGACACTTAAATAAAATACTAAGTTTATTTGCTTAAAAGTAGTTTGGATTCCACACTGTACCTATATTACACAATCATACTAATATTATAAATGCGAAAGTCTGTCTGTCTATCTGTCCGTCTATCTGTCTGTAACGCTTTCAAGACCAAACCGCTGAACTGATTTTTAAGAACTTAGGTATGAATATAGTTGAAGACCCGGGGTTAAACATAGGCTACTTTTTGACGCAGGCGGAGCTGCGGGAAGAAGCTAGTATAATATATTAATAGAAAAGTATGTAATCGAACGTGACGTGAACGAAGTCGCGGGCACTGCTAGTTTATAATATGTTCAATTCATCCACGAATAAAATCCAAAATATTTGCAATCATTTCAGATTGCAAATACCTTTCATTCGTCTTCGATATTCCATCAATCAATCGAAAATGTCCGTGCAACGTGTCTGTTGGCCTCGAAGTAAATTGGAGGCCCCGTGGGACTCGTCAGCTGGCATGATGGACTGGTACATAGAGTTGGTATAATGTCATAGAAGAACAATCGTATTATAATCCTCACTCATCTCTCTCATCTCAGCGCATTCCCGGTTGCGTCCTCAGCTGTTACAGTCCTATCATGCCCTAATAGCCCTTTCTCTAAATCGCCTCAGTTAGGCCGTTTCCGGGATAACTTCAAAACGAGGTTTAATTCCAGTGTGGCTATCCGTTCCAAATAGTTTAGCACCTTCTAAAGTATCATTAAATGTAACGTAAGTAAATAAATCCATACTTCCATCCATACTATACTATATACTATCCATCCATCAATACTTCCATACAAATATTATAAATGCGAAAGTCTGTCTATCTATCTGTCTGTTACGCTTTCACGGCCAAAACGCTGAACTGATTTTGACGAAATTTGGTATGAATATAGTTGAAGACGCAGGGTCAAACATAGGCTACTTTTCGACGCAGGCGAAGCTTCGGGAAACAGCAAAAACCTTATTAAAATAGTTAAATTTAATACATAAAACACTGTTTATCTATTACTCCCGTGTAATCCCAGCTATCCTCTGTAATGATGAGACTACTGGAAACCTGTAATTTTGATCACTTTCGCCTCAATCAAGTTAATGCCTGAGATACGCCAACGTTTTCTTGACATCGTGTTACGGATTGGAGATGCCATTCTATCTTAAATGTGCAGCAATTTTTTTGTTATAAAGCAACATCCTTTTGTTGTTAAAGAAAAAATTAGAACCTGATATGATGACATCCAGACCATTTCAAACTGATTAAAAATCTTAATAATCAGGTGAAGATACAAAGAATTATCCTCCAACTTCTGACTGTTAAAGAGTTTATACCTTCCAATATCAGCTCATCACCATAATATGGTGACTACTGGACGTAAAGACTTGACTAGCATCAAAAAATACTTATATGAAATATGTGACGCCTGCCTAAAAAAATTGAGAACTGCCCTCGGTTTTCCTGGGATCTCATTATCAGAGTCTGATCAGGTAACAATGGAACCATCTCAGGAGTATTCCAAACCATCTCTGGAGCATTTCATAATTATTTTTCCGAAAAAAAAAAAAAAATATAAAAATCGATCCATTATTGGCGGAGTAATCATAAACATAAGTGACGCGTGCCTAAAAATTTGAGGTTTTCCCTCGATTTCTCTGTGGTCTCATCATCAGATCCTGACTTGGTGACAATGGGACCACCTTGACAGTATGCCCTTTCGAATAAAAACAGAATTATGAAAATCGGTCCACAATTGGCGGAGAAATCGGTTAACATACATAGAAAAAAAAATACATACATAGAACCTCCTTTTTCGAAGTCGGTTTACAAAAATGGACGAAATAGGCTATCTTATGTCGTAATATCTCACCATACATTATACCTGCACTAAATTGCTTTCATAAGCGACTTATCGGCCATCTAGACCCGACAAGTCTCTCCATAAACAAGAACCCGTGTTTGAGCTATAATTTGAAACCACAGGTTAGCAACCGCCTCAGGAATCGCCAAGGAGGGGGGCTAATCACCAGAATTACGCTCCCATGCCCATTTACCATCAGATTTATAACCACCAAAGGCTGTGGTTGAATAACCATTCATATGATCTTAAAATTGCGAAGATCGGACGTCTAATAGGTCTAAAATGATTTATTCCTATTAAGTTATTGGTGATGAAAAGATTAAGTTTTTAGACGTGATGGTCAAGGAGCTATTATAAAGTATTTACAATTATTATGAGGAAGATGACATCATCTGACATCATGTCTTTGTTCAAAGTCAAGGATTGTTGCAATAATAGTTTTTATAATGTGATTTTGGAAGATTTAATAATTTTGGTCTTGTGGTAATTTAAATTAAGATTTGACATTATTCTTCATACTCAAATCTTATGTGCACGCTTATCTGTACATAAGATTTGAGTATGAAAGTCTTTGTTACAGAATTTATTCAAGTTTTATCTCAAAAATAAATTAACCGACATTATATCTCATAAAAACTCAACATCATGATATAATATGAAAACTTAAGCTTTACTTTATCAAAAAGTAGCGCCGCAAGCATGTACAAGAAAACAAAAATTTTAAAATTGACTTCAATTCAGTGTCATACTCAAATTTTCATCTAATCATGCTTCAAGTTTCGTTCTCGGCTTACGCTTCCAAAAATAAGATACAAGAAACTAGACTAACAAGTACATGACCCAAGCTAAGTATGTCAGATTTTTCAGGCTACCTTAAGGCAGCTGACACAGCCTAACGACAATCATCTATCGATAACAACCGGGAAGAACGACCTTCCATAGCATAGAGGAGCCACTAAGTGGCGACTAATCCAATAGGGGTCGCGTCTCGTCGTCACTTGACACGCGCATTCGCTACGGATACGCGCGTCGCGGTTAGCTACCGAGCTCCTCTCGCAATGACAATATCAATCTTGAATTCAGTGTTATATTTATTTATTTATTTCATGTACACTCTGTAAATATACATTGGAAACTTAACATTAAGAAAACTGTGTACAAGGGTTCTACTTATTTCTAAAGAAATTTCTTCCAGCAGACCCGCAACAGGAACTACGAAAGAAAGAGGCAAAGAGGCGTACAAGAAAAAGAAAAAAAAAATACAAAAATAATAGGCTCAATCTAAACCTATTTTACTACTTACTATATGTATGATAAACTAAATTATAAATACAATAAATAAACCTACTAATATATACATAAATAATATATATTTAATACGATTTATGAATTTAAGGAGAAATAATGATCTCTTACTCGCTTCTTTAATGTGGACAGAGTTTGGGACTCTTGAACGCTAGGTGGTAAAGTATTCCATAACCTGACTGCTTGAACAGAAAAAGAATGAGAATATGAGGCAGTGCTATGAGGAGGAAAAGTACTACTGACTCTATTTATTTTGCCAACGACTTTCCAAACCTACACTTATTTCACATCAGGAATACTTTTTAATTTGCTGTCAGTCACGACCCAAACACTCAATCGGCATCGTAAATAATAAAAAGTATAGCCTCAATGGGTCTACTGATTCACTTCCTTTCTTTGATGATGAAAACCATAGACAAATAGATAGATTAGAAATTTATTGATACCATAGCACATTAACAAAAAGAATTTCTATAGTAGGCAAGTCTTGAACTTTTTGATGTAACATACTCTCCAGCCTAACCGATAACAATTCTACTATGTAGACGAAATCTCATCTGAAGCAACAAACTATTTTTAATACAAACTATTCTATCGTAAGAATAGGAGAAAAATACTTTATGTACAATCACTTTGGCAGCCAAGCGTAGGACTCGCAAAAGATAAGTTAATTAATTTAATTAATAAATTTAATCTTAACCAGACAACCTTTCTACAAAGGTTTATCTTTAGTAAAATTGTAATGAACGAGGCTGAAATGAAAACACAGACGCAAGAAGAAACCACCAAAATAAGCGAAATAATTTATTTTCTTAATTTGCCAAGAAAAAAAAACTCAAGAATGATGCGAACGACATCCCCTTTCTTCGCTGGTGTCGTAAATTTTTCAAAAGCGTTTTTAATCAGGCGTCAAGCACTTACAAATTAAATAGGGCCGTGTTATGAAGAAATATCGCGGGTTGGCCGGCACTGTTTCCATTGTCACTGCGCGGTAATTAGGTCTATGCATTGATAAATAATTATTACGCCATCCCCGCCTGCGCCAGGTAATTTTGAAAATTTCGCTCTTGATTTGTTTGAGATATCGAAACATTTTGGGCACTTTTCACATACTTACTAAACACACTGTAAAAAATATGGACAGTAGTTTCAAAATAAAGCTATGTGTATGTTTTACTTTAATTTCCTTAAAGTTGCCTGGAAGAGACTGCACTGCGACAAGGTCGCCTTTTGTTAACTTTAATTAAAATCATTATATATGTTTTAAATTTTGTGTAATGTTTTAAAATATGTCCGGGTGCAATTTAGTAATAAAATAAATAAATATGTTGCTTTTCCACCACATAACAAAAATTTGAGGATTGATTTTAAAAAAGTAAACTATGTATGACTTCGGTTTAGTTATTCCGGCACTAGTTATGACAGTGGAGCGATTGCAGTCTAACTTCCGTCACCCTTTTTACAGGAAAACCAAATCAACAGGAACACGGCCCGAGATGTGTTAGTGGGCAACACTGTCTGATTTAATCAGGCCGTCTAAAGAGGTTTAACATAGCCTAAAGACTATCTATTTATCACAACTAAATAAATAAATAAAAACTTTTTATTTATTTTTATTTTACAACTGAGCACGGAAGAACTCGAGAGAGAAAATGTCAATAAATGGCGACTGATTCAATACGAATCGCGTATCGCTGTAAACATGTGCAAATTATCATTCTAAAACCGTGTCGTCCAAAACAACGCAAACGTGACGAAATAAGAAATATGGCGCGCCCGGATCTACGCAAAAAGCTCGAAAATTTCGTCATCAATTATCATTATTACGAGAGCGTTGAGGCAGTAATTGAGTTTTATAAATGGCGGCGGGTGCCGACGACGTCCGTCATAACCGGGTTAGGGTTGACGCTCACTAAATCTTGTTCTTCATTCTAAGGCTTTCCCAGTTGCATTCTTTGGAAATCTGCCCACTAGAACGTATCATACCATGACCGTAATAGAAACATTCCAGGAAAAACTGCCGCCATGATCCAGTGGAGAGGTTATTGGTTTTATAAATGGCGGCAGGTGCCGACGACGTCCGTCATAACCGGGTGTAAGGTTGATGCTCACTAAGTCTCGTTTTCATTCTAAGGCTTTCCCAGTTGCATTATTTGGAAATCTGCCCACTTAAACGAATAATACCATGACCGTAATAGGAACATTCCAGGAGAAACTGCCTCCGTGGTCCAGTGGCTAAGGCGTTTATCTTAGACCCAGTGGTTATGGATTTTATAAATGGCGGCGGGTGCCGACCATGTCCGTCATAACCGGGTATAAGGTTGATGCTCACTAAGTCTCGTTTTCATTCTAAGGCTTTCCCGGTTGCATTATACGGCTTACGTAAATATGATCACATCTCCGCTTTTCGCATGGAACTCAAGTGGCTGCCTATCAGACTACGTCGTGATTTACATATCCTTTCCCTTCTATACTCAATTCTATTTAATCCTTTTACACCTATGTATCTAAAAGAATGTTTTAAATTCCTTAGTGAGATCAATAATCGCAACGTGCGTAGCGCTAATTCTCTTCATCTGGCAATCCCTGACCACACTTCTCGTTTTTATGCAAAGTCCTTCACGGTTCAGGCTATTCGTCTCTGGAATGCACTCCCGGTAGATATTCGTAAAGCATAAACCATCGCCTCCTTCAAAGATTTAGTTAAGTCTCACTACCTTTCTAAGGTTCAATAAGCTTGTCTCTTTTTTTTTAATGTCACTACTGTCCTACTCGTTTTATGTATTTTATTTATTTAAGTATTATATTTAGGTTTATATCTATGTAAGTTTATTATCTGTTTTGTTGTAGATAACATCTTGCTTTCTGCACCGCTCGCTCAAGTTTTTTTTTATTGTCTGCTCCTTTCTACCATAAGGTTGGCTGAAAGAGATTGCATTAGCGATAAGTCCGCCTTTGTACTCATTTCTCTTAATGTTAATTGGTTTCAATGATGTATCTTTTCTTAAATGTATGTAAATGGTGCAATAAAGTGTTCATTCATTCATTCATTCATTATTTGGAAATCTGCCCACTAGAACGTATCATACCATGACCGTAATAGGAACATGCCAGGCAAAAAGTATACTTTGTATTGAAAAGACTAGGCCGAATAGACCGTTCATTCATATACCGTGCATATTGTCGGTGAAGATATTTTATATACGGATTCACTACGTGCTTTGGCACTCATGTTTACTCTTATAGGGTTTGCCCTTTCTTCCTCGGAAAAGACGGCGAAACGTAACTTGCTGGTTTTTGTTACACGTAGCTGTACTATTACTTTGGAAGGCACGTTAAGCCGGCCGAAAGAAGGTGCCGAAAATCTCCTACCAGTGACAATGATAATGATGTCATTTTCTTAGGCCCTTGAAATACCGATACCTCTAAATTTATTTGTGTTATAACAGGCACCAAAGCCCTGTCGAAATGCTTCATCATGTGAGCGCCATACCTTCGTTTATACAGGGTGATGGGTTACTGTGTCAATGAGTAATGTTTACATAATTTGCTAGTGCTATAAGAATTGGCAATTATTTATTTATTTGTTCATGTGCACGTAACAAAAACACAGAAACATACAAAAAATTTAGTATTATGTTCATATTTTGTGAATAGTTTTGATCGCGTCTGTTCTCCATTTGATTAACTAAGTAACCCTCAATAAGTTAATGAAAATATTTTCAATCATCATCATTATTTCGTGTAGGTTACATTATCTATCGACTATGTACACCCTGGTGTCTTGTTCGGAACCGCCTCTCGGCCTCTGATGTGGTTCCTTTAACGACTACCAAATGGCAGCCGGGAGCAACAGCTTAACGTGCCTTCCGAAGCACGGAATCATCTTTATTATCAGACAATCAGGTGATTCAAACCTGCAAAGTCCTAACCAAACTGGAGACAACTAAACAAAGTATGCTTAATATTTAAATATTTTCAATACGACAATTATTAAGCTGTAAAACTTTCCAAACCTGTCCACTTGTTCCCGGCGATAAATTAAACAGCTTTATATAGCAATAATTCCAACAGTAAGCCTACGATATTAGAATTTCACGAGGCCTCGTCCCCTGTCAGATATCACCCGATGTCCAATAATCGTTAATTTTAACTGCTATAACAATAACAGTAAAACTTACAGCGATATAACACTTAACTGCAAGGGCAAGTCTTGTCAGACGTCAAATATAGAGCGCTATTCGTGGACTTTTAAAGGAACAATGATTACAATGTGGCGTGTGACCTTTTAAAAGCACAAGAGGATTTACGTGTCTTTTAGAGATAAAGTTCGTGATTTGTTTGTCAATAAATCTCGGTTTTTTTTTTCAAAAAGTGTCCTGGACTTTTAATTTTGAGATCTGCGAATCACACAAATTCTGGTGAGTTTTTGAACTTTTTGGCGAAATGCTGCTAATATCTTATCGATGATATTTTATATTGTATTATGGAATAATAACTAATTGACTCTACATTTTTATTATGTAATCATTACATATTTTATGTCAATTAGTATTAGCTACATTTTATCGAAATGGCTGTCAGACGACTTGGATTAACATAATTAAGAGGGAAATTTTGATACAAGACAGAATAATCATCTCTCAATTTTAACGAATAATAAACATTTAACTCAACATATTTGACAACAAGCCGATCTACTAGTCATACTGTTTCCACCGATTGTAGGGTTGGAGCGAAGCGGAGATTCAATCAAAAGAATAGGTCGAGTAAAACTTTCAACTATCATTATCGGTCAATCCCGCTTCGCGTCAGTGAAAACGCAGCCTAAAGTCATAATAGTGACAAGTAACTGTTATTGAGTGAATTTATGTCCGTGACATGTTGTCACCTACTGATAGTGGATGGTTTTCTAAATGCCTTATCTTTATTTCATCTGGATATTTCAATACATCTAAAAAAGTCTAAAAAAGATGAAATGAAATCGTTTATTTTCAATATAGGATATCCATACTTCCATACTAATATTATAAATGCTAGTCTGTCTGTCTGTCTGTTACGCTTTCACGGCTAAACCGCTGAACGGATTTTGATGAAATTTGGTAAATATAGTTGAAGACCCGGGGTCAAACATAGGCTACTTTTTGACGCAGGCGGGAAAAGCTAGTAGGATATAAATATTACTTATTGGCGTCAATTTACATTTAGTTTATCACCACTTCCAAAGCGCAAGTGGAGAAGAAGTGGCACACACTCCTCTGCAGCATTTTCTTCAAAACGTAAATTAACAAAAAACTTTCCTTTTTTAACTAAATGAATGAATTCACATGTTTATCAACATTTTGCACGAGTAACAAAATTTTCAAGCTGCCAATTAAAAGTTTTTTTTTAAGTATTTGTGCATAATAATGATGGATTATTATTCGCAGAGTGTTCTAGAACAAGCGTGAGTTTTGGGAAGTGATACAGTGTTAGATTTATGTGATTTCCTTGCTTGTTGCCAAAAGCTCCCGAAAATCGCTAAGTGCAGTTTTTCTACCACTTCACTTAGCCTGACTCTTCTGACTCGACTTGGCTGCCGACTAGACTTTTAGACTTGACTAGGACTTGACGAAAGAACACTGTAGGACTGAAGAAGATAAACAATTAAGAAGGGCTATAAAGGACTTGTATCCATGGCCGTAAAACCCAATACTAAAAAAATCAACTAATCAATTTGTGGCTGCTATCATCACAAAGCAAAAGTACAAATTGTAATCATCGAAAAAATCAGCACTTTTTAATAACTAGCTGTTTCCAGCAGCTCCGCCTGCGTCAAAAAGTAGCCTATGTTTGACCCCGGGTCTTCAACTATATTCATGCCAAATTACATCAAAATCCGTTTAGCGGTTTGGCCGTGAAAGCGTAACAGACAGACAGAGAGAAAGATAGACAGACAGACTTTCGCATTTATAATATTAGTATGGAAGTATAGATGTCCACCATGAATTCATGAATCTGAAACAAAATTAATTCAAAGCTAAATCCCTATTATTGGAAATTTTCAAAGATTGAATTTACAAACGTTCACAAATCAAACAATATAACAAATATTAATAAACGTCAAGCTTCAAAGAGACGAAAAATAAATAAAGATAGGAACATTAAACTGAAAGATCAAAGACTAATTAAAAACGAAATGATATTTGGAAGAGAAAAAAGACAATGAAATATTGGTTGTTGCGCTTCGAGTAAATAAAAAAAGTTTAGACGGAGCGTAACTAAGCACAATAGGCTAGATGTTTTTTCATCCAACATGTTACCCGCCTTTTGAACACATTGTCATAGTACTATCAAAAATTATGTGACATTGATGCGATGTAACGATTTGCAGGGACTACTTTTTAATGTTAGCTTTTAAGTAGATTTATTTTTATGCAGCGTAATGTGTTTTGTTTGAGCATTGCAGTCACTTTCAATTAGCCTGAAAACATCTGATTTTCTTGTAAAACGGTTTACCAAAATCAAGATGGCCGTCGTCGCTCTATATGTATTAACCAGAAGCTAGTAGTAGTAAGACCAATATAAAGTTTTAAATAGGTAAGCACTACACTGTCCCTATTATGTTTAAAAATTAAAATGTCCTAACCTCTATCTAAAAAATGTTTGTTTTACCATATTAACCTCTTTAATGCACCACAAAAAAATATTGTTTCTAACAATAAACTGAACTAACACTGTATATATTACTCTTATATTAATAACTAGCTG
Source organism: Euzophera pinguis (assembly GCA_947363495.1). NCBI lineage: Eukaryota > Metazoa > Arthropoda > Insecta > Lepidoptera > Pyralidae > Euzophera > Euzophera pinguis. Next base: position 15,864,078 of record OX376161.1, on the reverse strand, counting down.
ACCCGGCAAACTTCGTACCGCCTCCGAATATATTCACCTTTCAAACCTTCCCTGGACTTCCACAAATAATTCAAAACCAAAAATAGCCAAATCGGTCCAGCCGTTCTCGAGTTTTAGCGTGAATAACGAACAGCAATTGATTTTTATATACATATATAGATTAACGTGAAATGACAACACGAAACACATTTTAGTTTAGATTTGCTAATTAACTTTTCAAGCGTATATAGGTAATATTTATTTTCCACAGCATGGCGTCTTAATTTCCAAGAAAGAATTCAATGAAATTAATTCTTGAGGGTACCTATTTGTCTTGCGACTGGAAGATTAAGAGCTGAAATAAAAGAAAAAAGGGCGCTAATAGCTTAACTTTTCATCTGAAAACAAATTAGGGGGAGACGTGTCTGATGCAAATAAACAATGATTAATTGGACGCATTGTTTTTGTTAAGTCACGGTTGTACCGCTGTGTACTTAAGGATTTAATCTTGGAGATGGTTTATGTTAGTAATGGCTAAATTTTTGATACTTTTGTTCCGAAAATAAATTTGGGATGAAAATATCTATTTTACAATTAAATTTTTATTGATTGTCAAAAGTTATTTAGTTATAAAATACATAAATTATGTCAATGAATATGACATTTATACAAGGTGACCAGTTTCTGGCTCGTACTTGTCATCATTTCATGTAGGTTACATTGTCAATCGACCATGTACAACCTGGTGACAGTGTTGTTTGGAACCGCCTCTCGGCCTCTGAGGTGGTTCCTAACGACTACCTAATGGCAGCCGGAGCCAACGACTTAACGTGCCTTCCGAAGCACAATTTCATCTTTATTATCAGACACTCAGGTGATTCAAGCCAGCAATGTCCTGCAATAGCTCGTACTGAGTAAAAAGTACTACAAAATAACGACATTAGCATCCATATTACCAGAAAACAGAAGTCACAAATCACACTGTATCATAACTTAGCGATAACAGCAAGAAAAACTGTTTTATTTACCCCCACACCATAAATATTGCCGTGGCAACCTCGTATAAAGCGTGCTCCAGTTTTACAAGTACATTTAAGTTTGCATTAATCATTTTTGTTACCAGTTTATTAAAGTGTTTTAAGAACATCGATACTTTACTATTAATATATTACTTTACTATATATACTTACTATAAATGCTATATAATTACTATTTACTATATATCCATACTTAATATTATAAATGCGAAAGTCTGTCTTTCACGGCCAAACCGCTGAAGGGATTTTGATGAAATTTGGTATGAATATAGTTGAAGTCCCGGGGTCAAACATAGGCTACTTTTTGACGTAGAGCTGCGGGAAAAAGCTAGTAATAAATCTTTTTGATTTTAAAATTTCTTTGCTTTAAAAATATAATTCTTTTTCTTTTGGAACAAATGAAGTCAATTTTTTTTTTGTATGAATGGCCCGCGGTCCAATTAATCTGTATGCCAAGTAGGTAAGACATATTTAAAGAGGACTAGCTTCAAAAGGAATTTTGTAAATTATTAAATTTGTTAGCCTGAGAAGCAAAAAACTTTTTACATTTCATGTACAGAATTTTGTAAAAAAAAAAACAATATTTCCTTGCACACGATTTTAATTGAAATAATCTGCACCCTTGTTTTCTATTGCCTAGAATCCTGTGTGAATATTTTGTTGTGTATTTAAATAAAGTGAAAAGTGGCATTGAGCAGCGGAAAAGATATATATCATAGATTTATAACACCCTGTATGTCAGACCATAGTGCACGCAGATAGTTCATAGATAAAATGAATTTACGAGCGAACTTGATAAACTTAATTTGGTTATTGAAAGATAAATGTTAGAATTTATCGTGTCAGCGAACACATTATTTTTGTGAACAATCTTTTAATGGAAGGTCACCAGTCCTCAGTTATCTTAATGATGAATGGACATAAGAGAGGTGGGACATTTTGTAAGGAGTAGTCCGTCTGGGGAAGTACCTCCATCCTACAGAAGACCGCAGCCAAATAACACTGTGATGCAGTGTTGTGTTCCTGCTGGTGAGTAGGGTCGCCAGGGTCCAGAAGGGTCGCTGTGCTGACAGCGGACAGGTCGGCAACGCGCTCGTGACTTCACCGGTGTTGCAGGCGTTCATAGGCTACGGTAACCACTTACCATAAGGTGGGCCGTACGCATGTTTGCCTACTAGTTGTATAATAAAAAAAAATTAAAAATGAGACATGTGTATAAAACATTTTTCAGCAAACAATATCTTGATGATAAATCGTCACTTTTAATGTCATAAATGATAGTTAAGTGAAGATGGTCATTGACTGCTACACTATATAAAATTTGTCCATAGCTTTGACCCCAACTTAAACCTAGTTTGGTCAAGTTTAGAAATACCCAAATTCGTTAAAAATCAGTTTGAATGAGTCTGATTCTCAAGTGTAAGGGATCTCGTTACAGCCTGTGAATAATTTCTATTTTCTATAAAAACAGAAATTATGCATTGCCTCCTTAAACTTTTTTAATTTTGAGTATATTTAAATACTACCTGTCTCTCGCAGCTCCGTCTGCGTCAAAAAGTAGCCTATGTTTGACCCCGGGTCTTCAACTATATTCATACCAAATTTCATCAAAATCCGTTCAGCGGTTTGGCCGTGAAAGCGTAACAGACAGACAGACTTTCGCATTTATAATATAAGTATGAATAGTATGAATTTAAATATTATCTGTTATATTCGTAACGTTAGTTTAATACACAAAGATGTTGAGTTTCTAGCTACAACAGATTAGGAATTAAGTTTTCATAATTCGCTCAAAAAGCGTCTTAAAACATTTTTACTCGAAAATTCTTTATTGAAGTTTTTTTCTATCAAGGAATGAATGAATCAACTACACCTTTTTAAAAAAGAAATGACATAAATGTCAACTGTAACATTAACTTGTACAATGTACAAACAGCGAGCGTGCCCAACACCCACAACGTTGGTAAATTCTAATATTTCTTTCGTGATATATGGCTGGAGTAACACTGTAGGGTTGCCAAACTATTTTACAATGGAAGTAATTGTTGTTCTTCTTATCGTGTCGACGTTCACCTCAGGAGTGCTATTTTTGAGAAGTATGACACACGCAAAAAAATTCGTTAAATCATATCAAAAATAGAGCTTCAGAAATCCGGATACCATTCGATACCTTGGCTAAGTGTTTCACGCGCCGCAGTGAGTTATAGCTGAGTTATACACTAAGATAGTCGATATGACCTTTGTTTTTAGAAATTAAAGGATAGGGCTAACCTTACATATCTGTACAAGTCATCCAGGACTCCAGCACTCTAGCAGCCAGATGCCAGTGTCAGACAGGACACGCTGGGTACCTCTAGTAATTATTTGGAACTTCAGCTGTTTACTATGAGCCCAGGGTAGTGGTTAATTCGTGATTCAAAGGCGTGGCCGTGATTTTGGCTGGTCGTTGCATAATATGAGCTTCATCACACTTCATCATGTAAAGCCGTTGGTTCTGGAGGCTATAGATACATTCATTTCGTTCTAATTTAATGTGTAAATATTTTCTACGTACTTTACGTGTACTTTGTAGAACAATAAAGTTTTAATAAATAAATAATTAAATAAAACATTTTACATGTATTCTGTGTCATTATTCAGAGAATCAAAACGATGCTTCCAGGTACCTTAAAAATTCTGACCACAAAAAAAACTAAGAAATATGGCAGTATTCCTTGTAAAATATTTTATGAAATATTACTTCAAGATGGCCAAGATGTAAAGGCCTTCTGAAATCCCGACACTCCCTGTAATCATACTACCCCTACCCACGGCAATAAGTTACAAATTTAACGACAAAGCTAGGCCATTTAACATGAAATACTGTGTCACAGACAGCGGTCATAAAAGTTAAGGCTTTACGTGGAGGTTTATTTTCCTTCACTGTTTTACTTGTGGGGTTGAACTTACGTAGGTACATTTTTGTTTTAGTATTAATGTATTTATAATCTGGATTATAACAGATTCTTTTTTTAAAACATGACCTTAGAACAAGAAATACAACCAAGGACAAAGTCAGATGCCGGAAGTGAGTCGCAGGCAGGCGCTGAATACAGGACGCTTCCAACGTAAGTAGCGTAAGCGGTAAGTATAACTTAGGAATATCTGCGGGTCATATAGCATACATTTCATAAATGATATGCCATTTTGAAAATCAACATACGAAAATTTAAATAACGAACGACGAGTGTCAACTCACTCACAAAGTGATGTGAAAATATTCTAATACTTCATGGCCTTCATCTTAATTTCTAAATGCGAAGGTCATCCAATAACTCAAGAAGCTTAGCGGTAACTCGGCATTGTCTCACAGCTAGTCACTAAGCATAACATTCATAAAAGACACCCTATTTTGAAGAAAGCATTTTAAAAAAATCAAGATAGACGATGCGTGTCACAAAAGTGAAGTAAAATCATCCTAATAATTCAGTCGCTTCGACTTAATTTCTAAACTCAAAGGTCATCCCAAAACTTAGCTAGCTTAGAGAAAAACTTAGCAAATATCTCACAGCTAGTCACTCAGCATAAAATTCATAATAATAAGACAAGCTATTTTAAAAAACAATATTTAAAATAATCAAAAGAAGAACGATGCGTGTAACAAAAGTAATGTTAAATCATTCTAATTATTCAGTGCCTTAGACTTAATTTCTAAGCGTAAAGGTCATCCAATAACTCAGCCAGCTCAGCGTAGAACTCAGTAATATCTCGCCGCGGGCCATTTAGCGTGAGTTACTGCCGGCGACAGATTTCATAAAACCAACTCCGATTTATTAATGTTTGCGGACTTGATAAGGCGGAGTTAATAACCAGACTTAATTAAGTGCCCTTTGGTAATGGATTTAAATTATGTAGAAACTAGGGGTTTAGTTGAATGTTTTTGTCGTCTGTTTTTTAGTACGTGTAAAATGAATTATTTGATTAGTTTTTTCATATCAAAAGGAAAGTTGAGTACTGATTCTCTTCATGTATAAGTTTAAGAAGTGTGTCCTTATCAAAAAAATCACCTCAGATACCGCTGTAGCGATACATTGCAGGCTAATCTGCGAGAGATGGGAGGAGCCGAAAAGTGGCAGCCATCGCGCAGAATAGAAAACTCTGGCGCTCTCTCGTGAGGAGGCCGAGATCCACTTCGGGTCGCTGAGCCAGAGGAGTAAACTGTATTTTTTTTTATCTAACTAACCCATATAACAAGCCCACCTGATGGTAAGTGGTTACCGTCGCCTATGAACGCCTGCAACACCGGCGATGTCACGAGCGCGTTGCTGACCTGTCCGCTGTCAGCACAGCGACCCCTCTGGAGCCTGGCGACCCTACTCACCAGCAGGAACACAACACTGCATCACAGTGTTATTTGGCTGCGGTCTTCTGTAGAGTGGAGGTACTTCCCCAGACGGACTACTCCTTATATGTCCTACCTCTCTTAAACGTATCTCGGTATGTGTAACAATCGCGAAAAAAGGAAATCATTATTGAAGTAACTTTTAATATATTTATAGCAATGCCGTCTGCCTGTCAAACATGATAACAAAGACACTTTTTCATACAAACAACCATAGTGCACAGCAAAATGCAATTTAAATGTAACACGAACGCGAAATCCTTTGGGACGTCAATGAAAACCTCCTGAATAAAATATAAGGGCTGACTGCACAGACAGACAAGAATACAGTATTGTATATGTAAGTTAAGTACACAATATTAATACAAATAACGAGTTGACTGTTGAATGTTAGCAAAAGGAAAACGTTGCCTCAAAATTAGACATTTATTATTTATAAGCAAATATTATAAACTTGTGTCTGAAACTGAATCAGTCTTGGAAAAAGTAGCCAATTGGGGACACAATAATCTTGTCGAATTCAACCCCTTGAAGACACAAGTTTGCGCATTCACTACTAAGAAAACCCCCTTTGTTGTTGGTCCTCAGTTCCTGGGCACGACCCTTTCCATTAACAATAAAATTGGGATTCTTGGCGTCGACATATCTCATGACGTCCAATACTCTAGTTATTTGGAAGATAAGGCAAAGCTGGCATCTAAAAAGCTGGGAGTTCTCAATAGAGCAAAGCAGTTCTTTACTCCGCAGCAAAGGCTGCTACTATACAAGGCGCAAGTACGGCCACATATGGAGTACTGCTGTCACCTCTGGGCCGGAGCTCCCGAATGTCAATTAAAGCCTTTTGACTCCATTCAGAGGCGTGCTATAAGAATCGTAGACGATCCCGGGATAACAGGCGGTGTGGAGCCACTGAGCCTAAGACGTGACTTCGCATCTCTATGTGTTTTCTACCGCCTGTATAATGGGTTGTGCTCCGAGGAACTATTTGAGATGATGCCAACACCCACCTTCTACCATCGCACCTCTCGCCATCGACAGGGGATTCATCCGCATTCATTAGAATTCAAAGGATCGCGTACGGTGCGCTTTAATAGAAATTTTCTCCCACGTACGCTGAGACTGTGGAATGAACTCCCCGACATGGTTTTCCCAAGATATTACAAAATGGGGTCTTTCAAAAAGGGCGTTAAAGGATTTCTCAAGGGTCGGCAATACGCACGTGATGACCCTGGTGGTGCGGGCGTTCATGGGCTACGGTGACCACTTACTATCAGGTGGGCCGTATGCCACTTTGCCTACTTAATTGTATAAAAAAAAAATATGTCAATTAAATCTAATCTATCAATAGGGTCTTGAACAAAATGATTTTGGACATCTGCTAGCAAACTGATCACACTTGACAACCCATTTCGTAACACCTTTTTCTACATGTATCAAAACAAATAATTCTGATTCTTTTGCTGAAAGCGCTGACGACGTCAAACGTCACAAATATGCGTAACAGAAGCCGACATATTTATGCCGTTTGGACTAGAGACGTTTGGACCTTGGGCTCCAAGTGGCCTATACTATTTAAGAAAATTTGCTCCGCTGCTGGTGACTTGAAGGCTAGGAGAGGGACTTATTGGAAATCATTAAGAGAGGCCTTCGTCTAGCATTGGCCTGACTGCGGCTCAATGATGATGATGAAATGGGCATACAGCTTTTATCTTTTATCTTTGCTTGTTATTTCTTCGAATCGGTAGCAGCGTCGGAAGTAAAAACGATAGCCGTCAAAACTACGCTCACCAACCCGCCTGCCAAGAGTGCCGAGTTTGGTAAAATCCTCCATGGATCTACTGAGAGTGTGTTCAGCAGTGGATGTCTTGCTGCTGATATTTATTTATTTAATTAATTGTAGACAGGCAGCTGTTACAGCTGATGCATCGATATCAAGCAGTATCTTGTAGTTTCAAAAAGTCTTTCACTTCAAGTACATTTCTGCACCAATGTTACTTTAGTTGTTTGCGTCCATTTGTCTAAGTGATTTTTAAAGATTACAAATGGCGCTAAGACCACGAGACCCAGAGATGGTGAAATTTAATACCATAATAATCGCAGAAACTTAAAAAGTCATCTGTGGAAGTGATTTCGTGAAAAGTTATTAGGAAAACTGTCGCGTCAGCTTGCAAAAACAATTAGCAAGAAAAACAAACAGAGCTCTTCATTAATACGCAAATCGGGGCTCCAGCCAACCCCTTAATTGAGGTCGCTGGGACGCCGGAATATTTAGTGGAATGAGAGGATTTACAGTGTCTGTGGTACAGTGGTACATTACTAGGTTTCTAGTTCGAAGTATAGACAGGTTGAGACAAAAAAAATTACATATTGAACTTGTTGTTGGTCTAGATTTTTATCTTATTAAAACTATGCAAAGTGTCAGTTTCAAATTAGGAATTTGTAAACGCGATAGTATATCTGTCTGTTACGCTTTTACGGCTAAGCGACTGAAGTGATTTTAATGACATTTGTACATAGATATTTTTTAATCAACCACCAATAGTAAGTAAAAATTTCTATGAAGACACATAAAATTGTATTTATGCTGCGGCTGAAACCTGATACGCTGGGGTTACAAAGATCCATTAGGGAACCTAGTGCCAGTGTGGCAGTGCCATTTGGATGGCACTGCCACTGATGGAGGTGGCATGTTTCTGGAAAAACTATGTCAGAGTTTAAGCTAAAACCACACGAAAAGAAGAAATAGAACTGCATAAAACAGCCTTACAACAGCCTTAGGGCTTGATCTTCCATTTAAATATTGTACTTACGTACAAGTCATCCCTCTGCCTACTTTAGGTCTTAGCCCCTAAACGCCTAAATATCGCATGAACTAAGTATGATTTCCAAATACCCACAAGCAACTTCCGCTGCTCAAAGCCCTATAATTTCATTTTCTTCTCATAACCACACATTATTTGTAAACGGCCGGTATTAAATATAATTAAAGTAGGTCCAAATAACATATCGTAAGCGTAATAGCGGGGTTTGGCCTTTAATTTTATGGGGAATCAGTCGCGTGAACTGCCTGGGCCGATGGCTTGTTAGATATCAAATTGGTGGCGGTTTTAGGGTTCCTTGGGACTTGTTTTGGTTGAATTTATTACTGAACTAGAGATTTAATATTGCACTAAACATACTCTGTTGGTTGACTGCTACCTGTGTGGTATGTCAAGAAATTATTTTTTGCACAGAAATATGAATTTTGAAGTGGGACTTTTAGCGAGTCGACTCCGGCATTTTTACATGTAAGGACCAAAACTTCGCCACCGACAAGGCAAAGTCAGTGGCTTCATACAGGTCATATAAATCCACACTCCGAACAGGTTACTAGGTACGCAGTGCACAACAGAACTGTAACACCCGTATTCTTAAACATAACCTTAAGTACACTCAAACTCATTGGAGGAAGCCTCAAGGAAGTCCTCGACCTTTTCTTGAAAACGACATTCTTAGTTGGTTGCTTGAGCAAACTCCAATGAAGAACCACACAAGTTATATCCACACTAATATTATAAATGCGAAAGTCTGGCTGTCTGTCTATCTGTTACTCTTATACGGCCCAACCGCTGAACTGATTTTAATGAAATTTGGTATGAATATAGGTGAAAACACCTATCAAAACAAAACATCACCTGTCTTGCTCCTACCATTTCTACGCCGACGACTTGCAACTTTATACACAGACGAACACGGATAACATTGACCAGGCAATTTCTATATTAAACGAAAATTTGAACGGTGTTTTGGAATGGTCTATCAATTTTGGAATTCGTGTAAACCCCGTGAAATGCCAAGCAATAATAGTGGGTAGCTCATATCACATTAATAATATAAATTTTAACAACTTGCAGCCGCTAATGTTTGAAGGTAAGGTGATTCCCTTCGGTCCTGTAGTAAAAGATCTTGGTCTACACATAGACAGTAAACTTTGTTGGGATACCCATATGGTCCAAATTAGTAGTAAGGTATATGGTACTCTTCACTACCTGCAGCGTCTTAAGAACTTTCTGCCCGTCAAAACCAAAATTATGCTGGCTCAAGCGCTTATTCTACCCCTCATTGATTATGGTGATCTGGACTTAACCGAAGAACAGCTGAACAAACTAGAGCGTCTCGTAAATAATTGTATTAGATTTATCTTCTGTCTCCGAAAGTATGACCATATTTCGGAATACCGTTCTGAGCTTAAATGGCTACCTATACGGCAACGCAGGAATTTGCATATATTATGCCAACTTCATAATATTCTTTACAATCCACTGTCCCCTGATTACCTCAAAACTGATTTCAAACTATTGAGTTCCACTCATGAAAGAATCCTGCGTTCCTCCAACAACATGACCCTCGCTACTCCTTCTCACCATACCGGGTTTTTCTCCAATTCCTTCGCTGTGACGGCTGTTAGACTCTGGAATAATCTTCCTGAGTCCATTAGAACAGTCTCCAGCCGTGCCAACTTTAAAAGGCTTGTCTACGATCTCCTACTCTCGCGGTTACGGGAGCAAATTTAGGCAGTTAAACATGAGTAAATTTTGAGTTGCTGCTATTATTTCGTTGATATAACTCTTAAAATTAACTGTATTTTGATTATTATTTCATCGTATATATGTAAGTATATTATGTAAGTACCATAAGTAAGTTTATTATCATTCCAACTTTTTGTATTTATAGCTATATATTTTTAATACCCACATGACGATACCTGTTTAACCCAAAGGTTGACTGTTAGATAATGCTTTTAGCATTAAGTTCGCCTATTGTGCTATACAATTGTATTATGTACAATAAAGTTTAAATAAATAAATAAATAAATAAAACCCGGGGTCAAACATAGGCTACTTTTTGATGCAGGCGGAGCTGCGGGAAATAGCTAGTTAACAATAAAAGGCACAAAATTTGATAAATACAAAAGAATAACGTAAAAAATAAAATAGGTAAGTAGAAATCTAGGCAAAAAGTGGCAGAAAACTAATTTATAACCACTTTATTTCATTTCGAGGACGCCTTAAGGTACCTCTCGACTAACCTTATATTTGACAGTTCGATATTCACCTCCAATAAGTAAAATACTTAAGTCAAGGAAAGCTAGTGACGACTAATCACACCAATTAGTTGGAGTAAGGTTAAGTCGAGTTTGAGCAAACGTTTGAGAATATGGGAGTAAGTACCATTGAATTGCCACAGATAAATAAGTTATTAATTTGACAGCTGTCAATTTAATAGTTTGATTTTATTCAGTCCTGTATACAAATGCTGCAAGAAAGTGTTCATTCAATCATTCTTTTTTTATTAGACAGAACACTGGAACCCCCTCCACCAAATTCGACTCGCATTTGACCAAACTTATTTTTAAAAATATCGATGCATTTTGACGGCTATCAATCAGACAAGGCTAGCACGTAATGGTTATGATGGGTTGCCGTCATGCGTTTAAGGGAACGCGAAATTGCCAGTCAAAACCTTTGAGGTTAGTGATTGATGTTATTATAATATAATAGGCTTCAATTTGTAGGTCTATATCAGATAATTAGGTCAGGTAGTTGGTCTACCACTTTCAATAAAAAATAAAACTTGTTTCGCCCGATAGAGTTCTTTATAAAAAAGTTTTGTAGTTAGTTTTTCTGTTTTAATTCTAACTAACTGTTTCCAGCAGCTCCGCCTGCGTCACTAAAGTAACCTATGCTTGACCCCGGGTCTTCAACTATATTCATACCAAATTTCATCAAATCCGTCCAAAAGACAGACAGACTTTCACACTTATAATATTAGTATCGAAGTATGGACTAGAATCCTGTCCCGGCTTCGCGCGGCTGCTTGTAATCGTCTGGATAATATTGTATTTCATCCAATTTATTTAAAACCGTAATTTATTTATATACCATAATCTATTTATTCGTTCGAGTTTATCGCAAACTGACAAAGTCCTCAGGCGAGCTAATTTTCTGTTTCCCGCAGCTCCGCCTGCGTCAAAAAGTAGCCTATGTTTGACCCCGGGTCTTCAACTATATTCAAACCAAATTTCATCAAAATCCGTTCAGCAGTTTGGCCGTGAAAGCATAACAGACAGACACACTTTCGCATTTATTATATTAGTATGGATGGTTAACTCTTGCATCGAAACTCTTGTAATTTTTATTGTGATGTGAAAACACATTAAATTAATAAAAACGAGATTTCGCTATTATATTCATAATTTTACTTTATAACATACTCTGTAATACAAGGCTACATTATAATGCGTAACTGCAGACTACAAATAACATATTATTATTTACCGAATAAAAGAAAAGCCATAAAGGCACAACGAAATCCAAAATTGATCACCACATTTTACAGAATCGTGCGGAAAATTAAAAAAAAATAACAATAGTTGCGCAAGACATTGTAACTTTATGCACAAGTACGATAAAACCACAAAGGGTGCCAAAAATGGGGTTCGAATTACAAAACGTAATAAGCTTCTCGAAAACTACTCGATATAGTGAACTGAATTCACATTGGTCTAATAGGTTAGCCCAGTAGCGGGGCGAGTTAAATTCATCTTGTTTTTACCAACATTTGAATTTCTAATTAGTGCGTTCGTTCAGGCAGGGGTTCAGTTGAAAATATCCTAATAATCTCACGAAGAAGAAAGGCGATGTATTTCACCGACAGATAGGTTAATATTCCACTTTATAATTTGTGTTTTTGCACTTTCTGGTATCGGAAAGAGTCAGTAATATCGTTAAAGATAAGTGATACACAGCAATGGCTCCTTTTCCTTCCGCTATTTGCGTTACGTTTCCTATAATGTACTAGCAAGTTCACTAGCATGACAATCGCCTAATATGAATTTTCTGTTACAGTCACAATAAACACACATAATGGGATGACAGATGCCGTAATATGAGATTACAGCACAAGCGAAATGCCGAAAATCGATTCATTCAAAATTTTTTGCAACCACTTCAGGGTTGGCAACGCGCTCATAGGCTACGGTAACTACTTACGGCCGTACGCCTGTTTGTAGTCAAAAAAAATAAAAACAAAAAAGTCCTGTTAGTTGTATAAAAAAAATAAAAACAAAAAAAAATTCAAAAACTATATTACGGCGGATTTTGGAGTTCTGTTAGAATCGTATTAAGCAAATGCTAATCTACCTATTTTGTAAAAAAAACTACATTTTATTTTTGTCCGACTTCAAAAAAGGAGGAGGTTTTATGTTCGTGTGTATGTATTTATTTTGTTGAAAATATTTTACATAAGTAGGTACATAATTTATTGTATATAATTATAATCTTCATCATCAGTTCGGCAATTGAATTTGTAAATATTCTTGTAAAAACTTTAGGTACTGTAAAAGAACTACTTACTTATTGTTAGAACTGAAATCACATACAAACAAATGAAATTATTGATTGAAAAAGATTTGATTAATTAATTATTTTTCTATTTACTTTAAATGATATAAATTAATTGTATATTAATACAACAAAAACCTTCTTGCGCAATAAAGAGTTTTTGTATTGTATTGTATGATATATATATATAAATGGTACATGATACATTTATCTAAAACAACTATTGTTATAGCATAGGGTTCACTTCACATCATAGAAATATGAAATGGCCTATTTTTTAACACATACTACTCTCTTGTACCCTGCTTTAGTAAGCCCCCAGTGCTACTTCGCTATCTATTTACTTGTAAATGTTATAATAGTCTCCTTAATTCTATAAGCCACCAACACAGATCGATGCTCATAACGACGGCGTATTATCTACTAGCTGTTTCCCGCAGTTTGACCCCGGGTCTTCAACTATTCATACCAAATTTCATCAAAATCCGTTCAGCGGTTTGGCCGTGAAAGCGTAACAGGCAGACAGACAGACTTACGCATTTATAATATTAGTATGGATAGCTTATCTTCTAAGTTTGCTCAAACTCTATTATTATTCAATCCATCATTCCATATCAAACAATGATGTCAAGTAATACGGTCGACACCCCATGACACCCCCAATCTGTGACAATGTGTCATGACATGACACTGTTATACTGGACAAATGAAGAGGAAATAAAAGTCTAAATACCTCTGGAAAATTGGCCCGACTGCTTCGTCGAACTTAGGAAAACTATAAAACATTTACGAGGCTCTCACGTGGTTAATTTTATGACTAACAGTCTGATTTATCGCACAAATTACGGTCTTAGAGGATGTGATAACACAGTTTTTAATTGTCACATGCATAAAAGGAATCCACTATCCAATATACTAATAATATTTTTTCGCAAAAACATAAAAACGATTTCCATTCGTTTTCTGGGGTCATCTTGAAAATATTTTGAATCCAAGAGGTTCATACAAAGATATCATCGAAAACAATGAGGTTATGTAACCGTCGACACCCCATGACACCCTCAATCTGTGACAATGTGACATGTGATCCCTGTCATGACATGACATACCCTGTTATACTGGACAAATGAAGAGGAAATAAAGGTCTAAATACCTCACAAAAATTGGTCCTACTACTTTGGCCGATCGATCGGGCGATGTTACTTCTCCTAATAGTCTAATTTACGAACTAGCAACTAATAAAATATTCTTATACTTTTTCATTTAATTTCGGTTTGTTTATGTACTTAGTACCTACACACGCACGCATACATCTTCATCTATACACATAAACTACGATTATTAGTTCGTTAAACTAGAATTAATAAATGTCATAATTACCTCATATTTAAGACCACGAAAAGTGCCCATTACAAGTGTTTTGCATGAAAAATAACTTCAATATTTTATATTTAATTGAGCTTTAAAAACAAGAATTCAACATTTGGAGGCAATGTGAAGGCTTAATATTCAAATTCCCGTACACGATTGTAATTCAACAAGAAAATATTAACATGCAACCGTAATTACACCACAAACGGGCGAATTGTTGTAAAAAAAATGCTTCTATAGAAAAATAAATCAAGCTTATGAAGTAGTAGGATTAAATCAGATCCTACGATAAGCAAACAAGCAGCCATATTTCATATTACAATGCTAATTAATATCCATTTAAAACTCGACTTTAATGCAAAGCCATAGAGTCTATTTTGCAGAAATGCTGGTTGTAAAATAAGGCTGGTGTCACACAGTATGCTATGAAACCGCGATCCGTCATGTCGGGCGTCACATGCCCGTCAAGCCACATCTATTCATGCGAGTAATTAGCGCCCGTCAGCCTACAATATATGATTCCGTTGACAATACGCCGTGTTGTGAATAGGGGGGCCTAATCCGATTTTTTGTTGACTGACAACTCGGATTTTGAGTGTGTATTGAATGTATTGAACGAGTTTGAATGATGAATGCTGGTGTTGCATCAGATTTGAAAGGTATCGGATTACGAGCTTCCAATGAGGACTTAACGTGATTTCAATATCATGAGTGGATTGGTTGTTTCCGATTTTCTTTTGATTTTTATTTATTATTTAACAGAAACAGAGAAGCAGAGGGAAAGGCAATTATTTCTAACGTAATCGGATCGCTACATGATGTAGATAACAAACCAATTCTTGCACTCATTGCATTTCACAATACTCGCCAGCTGAATCTCTCCATCACCATATAAAACTCTATTAAGAAAAGTTCTAAGTACTTATTTTGATAACATTTAAACTTACATGTTTTTGTATTTGATTGTGGTAGTATGTGCAGAAAGTAGGCGTTATATCAAAGAAAGTCGCAGGCCAGCGCTGTATGCAGGGTGCTGCTAACCGGTCAAGTTGAAAATTTTTGGGGGTTCTATGTGCAGCAGTAGACTGACTGCGGCTGAAAATATGATAATATTGATGGTGCTGTCAGTAATGTTTGAAAACAGAGCAAATTCTTGTGAACACAACGTACTAGTAAAAAATTCCGTCCAATTGTCTTAAGGAATAAATAAACTATTGTATCATCACAACAATAAAAACAATTATTCCTTCGCCACACCTATTCCGCCTTTTTCCGATCTTACTTATGTCACATGAGTAGAGATAATATATTCTGTGCAAGTTTATTCTCCGTCCAAAAAAAAAATGTTATATATATAATAAGTTTGTAATAAACCACCCCACTGAACAAGATACTCCGATAGCCAATTCGACATCAACATTTCCTGCCCTTTTAAATTCAAGTAGCCAGATCTTTATCAACAATAGCATAACAACGCGTCGGTTTACGAGTGAACGTCGGACAATGGCCGGATTTCGTTCATTCATTCGTTTTAATTTGACACCTGTCAGATTTTATTCTCTCAGGAATTACCGGTTTTAGGGTTGGGTATATCTACTCGTGCTGTGTGAAATGACTCTAATTTTGTCCGGTCCGTGTCTCTGTACATTTTTTTTTATTTGCATTAAACTATATATTAAAGAATGACGGGGATATTAAAATAATGAGGATATATATAAGACTATGCATCAAAGTAACAGATTTTCAGAATGTTCGGTTCGCGAAATTCTCAACAATTTATCTCATGTTTAATTTCTTAACACAGATTAAGTACTAATGAAAATATAAATTTCAAGAAAAAATACTAATGTTCCCATGGAATCTTATTTAAACAAAAAAGGAAAAATAAGGTGCCAAGAACATGGTAGGCACTTATAAATCATTGTATTAAAATATCAAGTCATACACAGTTTCACCTTACTAAAACTAAAAAAATTATCTCAGAATGTCATAATTAAATTGTACAGAGTTACTGTAGCCACGGAACCCTATTACCCTTGAGCAACTCGACTCAACTTAATTTTTTTACTGACAGATTAGGCGGTTTATACACAGTCGGGTGTGTGCCCGGCTTAAATTTGTTTTTGTTATTGTAATACAATCATTGTGTTTCGGGTTACACTTTTGAAAACCAGCTGCTGCTTTTGTGTTGAAGTACAACAAACTCTGCTTGAAAACATACTTTTAATTTACTATTTTACTGAATTAAAACCGAACGAAGTAAAACGTACCTTTCTCAACGACTAAAACATTACAATCACTAAGTAACAATAAAAATGCAAAAGGTGACCTTATCGCACTCCTTAGTAATAGAATAATTAAATATAGACAAAACGAAAAAACAAACTGAAATTATAGACAATCGTTGAATTAATTGGTAGAGACCATGGAGCAATTACAAAGAGGAAATGCCGTAATGAGCGATTTGTAAGAAAGTATTTGTGAGGCTACACGGGGCGGAAGGCAGACGTGCGGGGTGCTTGGATTCGGCCGCCATGGAGCACGAGCAATGACAAGCTCCGCCCACTTTTGTGTCGGTGAGGCGCCAATAATCACATCGCTGCGCCATTTCAAACGGCATCTCCTCTTTGTAATTGCTCCATGGTCTCTACCAACAGGTTATTCTGAAAATCTTTAGCAGACCTATGTCCAACAGTGAACTGACTGCGGCTGAAATGATGATGATAAATTACAGTACGGTATGGTTAAATAGGATTGGGCATTCATAACCGTTTTAGTAACTGACCTATGCTGTCAACTCTCATCTGGAAATATTATAAGTATTTTGACTTGTTAATAATAAATAGATTTAGAATAGATTTATTTATTTATTTTCTCCCGCAAAATGAACATTCTCACAATTACATTTCAGTAATATACAATTCTCTATGACACATTGCAATAAGAGAAGCTAAAGTCAAGTTTTCACTACAATTATAGATAAAATGTGGAGACTGGTGACTAAGCTAGGCTAGGCCTGTATTTCAGCTCACCAGGTCTCCACCCCTTGAAATTTCACAGTGATGTCAATAGTTTTCCCAGTTGTACGTTATGTTGATTTTTGTTTTATACAGCAAAAAAAATAATAATGAGAGATCTATTAAACTTTCAGTGTCATAATCTAAACCATGTAGTCACTCTTTTACTATCTTCTTACAAGCTTTTTTAGTTAAATCATATAGATTCAATTCCCCAAAAAAAGTTAAACAATTAAGGTACCCTGGAAGAAATTTCTATAAAGCCGCCTTTTGTACTTACATCTTTTCTTATATATTTGGTGCATTAAAGAGTTTTTACTTACTTGGTATTTAATTAAAGTTCCAATATATAAAATGAAATCGTGAAATTCATCATTCACATGACAATATCTCGTTAATATTTAATCATCCGGAAAAGCGGAAGTGGTATATTCTTAAGCCGGATAGGATACGGCTAGAAAGACTGCGTTATATTGAATTTACTTTTATATATATTTTATTTATTACATTTACCACCTCAATCGCTCTGGTTCACCAATTATTTAAAACGTCAATAGTACAAGTTACTATTGACACATTACAGGCAAATTAATTAGGTAAAATTAAAAAAAGAAATGTAAAAATATCAGCTGTTTTATATGTAAAAAAGTAATTAATAGTTCCACGTCTACTAGATGATTAACCGGGACCACGTCATTTTATTACTGTATTTTAATTACTTTTATCGACAATTTTTAATAACTTAATTGTACACAACCCACATATTAACGAGCGGCTGCTGTCATTAAATTCAATTATTTTCCTTGTTAACCAAAGTTGGTTAATAAGTTATAACTTAGCCCTGCCTTTGTCACTTTGTAATGATAGTTAAAAGTAGATCGTGATTAAAAAATCTATATTTATTACGAAGACCTTTGCAGAATGTAAGACTTGACAAAATCACAAACATTTATTTCAAAGAGTCGACAAAAAAACGCAAATGATCAGATCATCAAAAATGCTCTTAAATTTTATCAGGCGTTTATGTACTTTAGTACTAGTACTAAGTATAATCACTACAAGTGATTATCATCCTATTCTAGCATAAACAAATTATATCCTTTATGACTTTACAAAATTAGCTCTCCTTACATTCAAAGGATCTAAATCAAACAATCAAATTAAATCTGAATTCCTGCTCAAATCCGAGTGCAAAAGTTAGGGCATTAACAACCAAAGTCGATGTAAGAGTAATCCTTGCGAAGTGATCTATGGGCTCCGACCCTGCGACCCGCTCTGACACCACGTGAGTAGGTAGATAACAGAGGAAAAGCTTTAAAAACAGCACTGCCAGAGACTGTAACAAGATTGGTAAGCGAAACGGCGAAAAATGTGGCATTTTAACAACATGGGCTTACGTCGGTACACTTTACTTTCATTTTGTTTAATTGTCATGTACAAGCTTCACCGATCACAAACAAACTACCAATCTACGACGTATCTTCAATCTTGGAAAAATTCCAGTTTCCATGCTTGACTGCTACAAATTTTTGTGCATTTTTTTCAGGCTGTGTGGTCAACAAACTCCGAAGGCCTTGAGAATGTTGTTTAGCGACAATACCAGTAATCTCATAGCCTCTCTCACCATTTACTTACAACAAACAAGAAATACTTTTGATTTGCTGATATGTTGTTTGGCAGTAGAATAAGACTTCGTCGGAATTTGCATATCCTTTCACTCTTGTACTCTATCCTATTAATTCCTTGGACTCCTACTTACCTTAAGGAACGCTTCAGATTTCTCAGTGAGGTTAATAATCGCGAACCGCGTGAATATAATACTCATCGTCTAGCTATCCCTCCTGCTGCTACCTCTTTCTATTCCCATTCCTTTGCGGTGCAGGCTGCTCAGTTATGGAATGCTTTGCCAGTTGAAATACGAAAGGGTAAAACAATTTCTTCTTTCAAAAATTAAGTGAGAAAACATTATCTCTCTGCAATTGAAGCTGATCTTGCTCATAGTTAGTCATTTTCTTCTCTTCTTTTATTTTTTATTATTGTATGTTGTATGTAGGTATATGATATGTATATATTCATTAAAGGTATAGTATGTATTAATTGATTGTAGGTTTATTTATTGACTGTTGTGTAAGGATGATAGTTTTAGTATTTTATTACTGTACCGCCTTTGTTTGTTTTCACTTTTTATCCTATCTACCCTAAGGTTGGCTGGAAGAAATTGCAATAGCGATAAAGTCCGCCTTTGTACTCAATTTTCTAAATGTATTACTTTTAATTTTAATTTTGTGATTGGTACAATAAAGTGTATATCTATCTATCTATCTATCTTTTTACTGTCTTCCTCTGGTAAAGTGATCTGGAGAAATTCTATGATAGCTCTCTATATTCTCTCTTTCCCGTATAACTCCTCATGCTGTACAGTCGCTCGACCCAACGACCCGCCCCAAACACCGTATTTCACTGAGAAACCCCAGGATGTTTTATTACCTGATGAAAACCGTCTACGAGTCGGTGCGGTAAATCCGACACGTCCGGGCTTATCTGACTTTGATGACTGCCTGTCTAGGACTTGAGGAATGTAACTAAGTAGTTGCTAAGTGGTTGGGGTCGTTTTTCACCAAATGTTAAGAATTAATTTAGTTTTTTAATTTGAAGATCAACCTATCATCGTCATTTTGTGTAGATTGGAAACAACTAAACAAAGTGTGCTTCCCGTGGGAATCGAATCCACGACCCCCGGAGTCGAAGGCGAACGCCTTAACCACTGGACCACGGAGGCAGTTACTATATAAGTAATAATAGATATTGCGTTGTCGGAAGGCACGTTAAGCCGTTGGTCCCGGCTGCCATTTGGTAGTCGTTAAAGGAACCACGTCAGAGGCCGACAGGCGGTTCCGAACAACTCTGACACCAGGTGTTACATAGTCGATAGACAATGTAACCTACACGAAATGATGATGATGTTAACTGCTAGGGTTACGTTTAAGCGTTTTGTAGATCCTGGAAACAAAGACCTTGTAACAGTACTTACATTAAATCCAGTTTTCTAGCCAACAGACACAAACCGGAACCAAATAAAAGAAGTTTCCTCTCTGCGGTCAGGAACTCTGAATATTCATGAGGCTAACTCGATTTATGACGTCACAGCAGTTTCAGAGAGGACTTCAAGAGATTTTTTTCCAAAATTTTTATTCTACTAGGGGATTAGATAGATAGATATACATTTTATTGTACCAATAACAATATTAAATAATTATTCCAAGTATGAAATATATGAAGCAAAAGAGTTCGTTTTAAACGATAGTGACAGGTTTTTATATTTATGCATACCATAGACTGAATTTTGACCCTTCCCGCCAGATTTATCGGCACAATGGGTCAAATATCAAAGCACCATTTAAGGTTCGAGCGTAATAAAAACATATTTATTGCCCACATGCAGAAAAATAATTTTACAATATTATAATAATTAGAATTGTACATAAGCTTAAATATATGGAAATAATTATCATCACTTTAGCCGAGGTCAAATCAGCTTTCAAACAAAAAACCGTATCAAAATCTGCTCATGCGATACCACAGATAGGCCTTTTTATTTACCATACC
Source organism: Euzophera pinguis (assembly GCA_947363495.1). Classification (NCBI taxonomy): domain Eukaryota; kingdom Metazoa; phylum Arthropoda; class Insecta; order Lepidoptera; family Pyralidae; genus Euzophera; species Euzophera pinguis. The sequence continues at coordinate 15,843,305 of OX376161.1, read as the reverse complement.
CCTCTTTTTCCTCCGGGGGTTAAAAATGTGTAATGTTGGAACAATTTCAGTCTACATATTTAGTTGCTATTGAGTCACACGCCCATATGATTTCAAAACAAATAGAAAAATAAATTGTTACTGCAATATATCACTAAACTAAATGTAAAAGTGCAAGATTGGCGTCCTCCCCCCAGGAAGAGGGGATACAGTGCTAGGTGTCAAGTGGGGAATGAATTTGTCAGTTTGTGATTCTTCGCCGCACGCCCGCCCATATATCACTAGGGTAATGGCTGCGGTTCACAATTTGTGGATTTATTTCGTTTCATTTATTGCTCACTAAAAATAAGATAGAATGCAACTAAAATCAGAATTTTCGGATGGGCATGTGGAGTGATAAGACCAGATAAAATAAGGAGTATGAAAGTTTCACTTGTTAATGACAAGGTAGAAAGTAATAGGTTGAATGGTACGTCATGATAAGCAGATAATATTTCATTTGAAGGTTGCGGGAGCAAGAAATAGAGGAATAACAAAAAAGAGAGGGTGGGAAAGTGTGATCATGGTTAGTGATAGAATTAAGTGTAAAGATTTTGCTTACTGTGCTGATCCCACAAATGTGTGATAAGGTAAAGAAGAAGATTCATTACTTACTAGTGTTTTAACTACTTTTAACCACCCTTTCTCTGGGGCTGTCTGTAAAGCGAGATTAAATATTGACACCCCGTAATCATAAAAATTACGATCTTTTGATAAGTCGAAGTCAAATAAAATAATGTTTCATCTCGCTCTTTCACGTCAAACATTGAGAGGGACTAAGCATATTTTAGATAATGTGGGTACCACTTTTAACGCAAAAAAAATATTTGATTTGATAAACTTGGTTATGAATAAGAGAAAGTTATACCAAGTACTTCTAAAGTGCACAGTCAAAAAGGACATTCCCCGTTTTGTGAGCCGAGTAACCGTCGCCCGAGGCGTCCGGGAGATTTATCGCATGATGAACAACTTCCTTCATAAAACACGGTGCCGACTCACGGTAGATGTTCAGCTCTTTATATTCTGTCAGAGAACGATCTGGTCTTTACACTCTTAGATAAGAAGGGCGTTGAGCGGAACATAACAAGTGTTAAGTTTTAGATTTTTCGTGAAAAACACATTGGTTATGGCGTTCGATTCAGACTGTATACTTTGTTTAGTTGTATCAAGTTTGGTAAGAACATCACCTTCACGGAAGGTCTTAAGCGCCTGCTGCTATTAGGTGGTCGTGATGGAACCACGTCAGAGGCCAACAAAAGCTTAGTTGTTTCATTTATGATGATGATTATATTGTTCTTGTGAAAACTCTTTTTCATTAAACACATTATCAACCTACATTCTATTATAGCATTTGCTGCAACAACCCAAGGATGCTGAAGAGCGGGAGAAGTGGAGACGTAACAACAGAAAAGTGGTCGCAAGGCTCCGAAGCAAACAGCTGAGGCCGCAACCGAAAAAGTGCTACGATGAAGAAAGATTCTTGAAAAAGGTCGCAGTAAAAGATGTACCCAGACCGCTTACAACCGACCATTTTGGCAATCATTAGAAGAGTAGGCCTATGTCCAGCAGTGGACTGACTGCGGCACAACTGATGATGATGAAAAAGAAAGATTCGATTGTAGCATTTTTTGATTCTTAACGACCCCAAGCAGGTACTTCTGCAATCTATGAATCAATAAATCATTGTGATGATACAGATGCAAGCAGTTATGGTGATATATATTTCTACAGATTATTCGCTGTTCCGCCATTACCTGCAGCAAACAGTACCTACACAAGATTTATGAAGCCATATATATCGGGTTAATATTCTCAGAAACCAATTTAACTAAGACATATTAATTACTTCCTCTGCCTGTATGATGTAGCGATTCACTGTCATATCATTTCTTAGTAATGTAAAGACGTTTGCCTTAGACTCGGAGGTCGTGGGTTCGATTTCCACGTGAAACATACTTTGTTCAGTTGTTTCCATGCTTGAGTCACCTGACTTTCAGAAAATATGACGATTTCGTGCTTCGGTAGGTACGTCAAGTCGTTGGTCCCGGCTGCCTATTGGTTGGTCGTTATAGAAACCACGTCAGAGGCCAAAACGCGGTTTTGAAAAACTCTGACACCCGGGAGTATGGGGTCGATTGACCATATAACCCACTCGATATGAATGTAACGAGTGCTACTTCTTGTTTAGATGATAATATGACGAGTCTATAGCTTTACCAGATAAGTATATTGTTGGACACTTTATGTTGTAACTCCTTATGAAACCTTATTCAGAGTGCATGCGTCCTGGTAAACTGGTTTGAACAATTTTTTAGTTTCTTTAAACAATAATCAATAGATTAAGTACATTAATGTTGTGATGTAAATAAGGTAATGAAATACTGAGGGCGTCAATTTTTTTTTTAATTTCAAAAATTAAAGTTTATCATGAATCATAATCTCTCAATTGAAAGCTTGGACCTTTCAAGTTGACAAAAATAGAACTGATTGTTATGATGACAAATATAAATTGACACTGAACACTAATGAATGTATAAGTAATCAAAAAATTAAAGTTCTAATCTAATTGCTCTACATCTACAACAAACAAAGTACAACTCCTTTGCTTCTTTTACACCGCAACAAAGACTATCTCATCCGGCCTGATAAATTCCCAAGCACATCCAGCAAATAAAATATATTGGTTGAATAAAACCAGTGAAATTTCCTCTCCGGGAGTCTACATTTTTTCCTGGAGGGTCGTAAATTTCAGGGACACTAACGGGGGTGAAATATATCTGGCGGGAGGTGTCATCCGTCAGGAGTGATGGCCTGACCGACGAATTCATTCTTTTTAGTATGTGCGGAAATTTTATCTTGATGACGTGATTTTTGAGGGATAAGATGTTGAAGAGCATGGGTGAATCTCGATAGTTTGTTTGTGATATTATTTATTAAAACTAAATAGTTAATTAAGTAGCAATATTATAACTATTATGTTTTGTTAGAATATTTTTTGCTATTTCTGACAATCATTGGTATTAATCTAAGATTTAGTTCTGTGGTGAAGTGATTTATACTCCTGTTGTTAGACTGGTTTTAAGTTTGAATGCCAGTCTATTCATATTGTCATTTCCAATTTAGCTTCTTATCTTCCAACAGCAAAATTAAATAGGGTTGAAAACCTGAAACCTACAAGAAGAAGAAATGTCTGTAGGTGTGTTTTTATCTGTTAACTAACTAGCACTAAAGCAATGCAGTTTTAATAATAAAGCAATTAAATTTGTTGTTCCATAAACGACGCACATGACCTAAAAACAAAGCTCCAAACTTACAATCCACTTCAAACGAAATACACCTGTCAAAATATTCATAACAACTCATTAAAACGCCACATCAATCAGACACATGAATCAGATGATCTGGACAGCCATACATCCACTTGAAACAAAGCTGGTTGGACCGGTATCTAAAATCAGAAGCACAAAGCTAAATCCATCACCATTCATCACTTGCAGGGTGGTGGAAGCTCGTGAGTGGGTAACGAAACATAGAGAAATATTCAGGTGAAATAAATATTCAGATGAAGCTGTATGGATTTTTATCTAGACATAGGATTACGCTATTATTAATAATCAGATCCGAGCCTCTAGCATGAGATTCTCTAGCTACTCTAGTCGCTAGCAACTGCGTTAACAATTTAGTATGGCAAACTTGTACAGCGCCCAATTGTCAATAACAGTTAGAGGATATCATTAACTCACCTCTCGATGGAATGCAGTGGCAACCCTAATTCAGAAGCCACCCTGCGACTATATAATTTAGTAGAATATACTATAGAAAATTTTCTAAAAGACAAAAAAAATAGCCTATTTAAAGCAGAGGATTGACTGCGGCTGAAATTACGTATAGAGTTATTCTGTAAAACTATCGACATTTTGCTTTAAAGGTTATTGGGATACCGACTCTGTGACCATGCCACATCTAAATATTTTAGCCAAAACGCTCTAGCCGAAGCTCTTCTTCGAATATGGGATACTTTCTTACAAAGAGAACCAATGTTCAGCAAGCTTAAGAGACGGATTAGCAGATGATATCAGCATAAGTATTATTAGGAACGTCGGCATTATGGGCCATCGCCCATCTCATCATCATCATGGCCATTTCTGCTGATGACCTGCCTGAATCTAGATAAATATTTGCTTCTGATTAGTTCTGAAGATTAACTCATGCGGCAAAACCACCGCTAATCTGCTCTCTCGCTCGCCGCTCATAAATCAGACAGAGAAGACATTTTTACGAGCTCTTAATCAAGAAATATACGATTGTACAGTACGATTAAGAGCGGAATTTAGCCGCGTGCTAATGCACTTGTTTTTGTGATCTACCGCCACGGCTTTTTGTAATTTAATGAGGTTAATTAATGGTTAATGTCGGTTTAATGGACTTGGGGGTAGAGCCGTGAATTATCTTGCTTAAGGATCTGCAACATCCTATCTTCTCGTTGACATGACAAATATATAGGTTGTTTCTAGCTTGTTCCATTTGAGTTCCATAGAATTGCTTTTGTATTTTGTTGTATAAAGTGCAATGAAGATTAAATAAATAAACTGCTAAGAAAAAATCTCTCCTTCGGAAAATCTTTCATATAATCTTAATTTTACCATCGTAGGCGACTCTCCTGCAGTTTAATAAATAGTAACTACTGACTACTAATTTAAAATCATGTTTAAAGCTGCCAGAACTCCGTGCAGTTTGTGTAACAACAAAGTTTCTCCAAAATATGAGGGAAACTTTCAGCAACTTATCTATGTAAAGCCTTGAAATAATGCCAGGAAGATAATTTACTTCAAACTTGGGATGAAATAAGAACGGAGTATGATTTATTTATTGAACAATAAGCACAACAATAATTAAAACGAGACAGACTCAGCTAGCGTTGAAATAAAAAATGTAAATAACATTTATGATCTGAAAGACTGGCCTTCGTCCAGCATTGGACGTTTTGTGACTGAAAACACAGACGTTTGGTTAACTTGAATATAGATTACTTTTCCTCCTTCCGTTAAAAATGTATCGAGAAATATATAAGGATCTATTACTATTCCTAGTCATTCATTCATCACGAGTGAGTTACGTAGTCAACTCTTTATTACGAGTACATCCTGGTATCAGAGATTATCGGAACCGCCTTTCGACATCTGTCGTAGTTCTGTGGCGACACTACTATCGCATGGAAAATAGTTACAACACAACGCAACAGATGGCGCTAAAGAGACAAATTCTAAATTCCCATACAAGAAGCCTAATTAGTATGGAGGACTGAAATGCGCTATCAGAGTTTCTAAGAAATTGGAGCATATATACAACCTCCGACAGAACATCGTCGGTCCCCAGGCAAACCACTTCGCCTGACGGGAATTAATTACATTTGCAGCGGTCAAGCATATCACACCATCGCTCCCGCCGTACTTCAAACTGGTGATCCCGACGTGATTTGAACACGCAACCTTCCCGACGGTTCCTTTAACGACCACCAAATGGCAGACGGGAGGCCGGGAACAACGGCTTAACGTGCTTTACTATATCCAGTGTTGCTATCATTAAAAGCATACCCTATACGTAACAACTAAGAAGAAAGTAAATAAAATACTGCGATTTGCTGATCACGGGTTCCGAAGCCACAGCTTGCAATAAAAACGAAAAATGCTTAGATAATAATGCATACAGTTCAATACATTTTTTTATTGTACCAATATATTGCAAACATTTGCGAAAAAGGAAAAGAGGCGGCCTTATCGCCCAAATCTCTTTTAGTCAACCTCAAAGATGAGGAGAGAAATTATGAGGAAAACAGGACTTTATCTTATTATGATCCAGCCAACATAGCTCAAAGCAATGAAATATCAAAGCATCCGTCCATCACTAATGAAGACAAAGCGACCATTATAAATAGTTTATTGCCTCACGATATTTCTTATAAAATAGAACTCTTCGCCATTCCCGGCTAATAAAGTAGATAAGGTAGAACGATATTTTACATTTCAGCGGCGGTAAAGTACCTCCCGGGAAACCAACTGAAATGAGCCATCCGAACGTGTAAAGTGCTACAATTTATACAGAGTCCTAACTTATGGATTGGTGCAAGCGATACGCTTACATACATACATACTATCTCGCCTTTTTCCCGTAGGGGCAGCGACTACGGATTTCCATTTGCTACGATTCTTACAGACTTCCCTCGCTTCTTCTACGCTCATCACTCTCGTCATACACGCTCGTCGATTACGGGTACTCTTGACATCTCCCTTTTTTAATATGTCTGCGATTTGGTCGCGATACACTTTTGTCGTCTTATTGCAAAATGCGCGTTCACAGCAACATCATCGAAATAACTCGAAAATAATTTTCAACTGACGCTGCTGCCTTTATCTGCAGGAAAGAGCTTAAGTTTCAGAGCCTACAGTACGCTATTAACCGTAGTCCTAGATTTTTACTATTACAATGGAACGTCCGCCGCCTGACCTTCAAAACCCTTTTTACAGTAAAAGCCAACTAACGGGAACATGACCTGTTTAGTGGTCAACACTGTCACAATTTTCAGTCTGCCCTAAGGAATCCGGCAAATCCTAACGACTGAACGAAAGAGATCGATGCCACTAATAGCAATCAATCCAATTCGTGCATCATTATTTTAACTCTATCTATTTTGATCCGTTAAAACCAGCCCCAGCATCTGTCTATCTAAGCTTTATCCCATCTGTATCCCAATCAAGATGAATTTGAGTATCGCAAAATATCCTGTTATGAAACCTCGCTCCCTCTTACGACTTGTGGCAAGACGTTAGTTACAATATTTCACGGTGAGCGGACATTTTTATAGGTATTTAGCGAAAACGTCTCTCCTACAGGCCAATTTGCAAGTTGTTTGTGTGCCCTATAAATTCACGAGAATGACTCGGCTCCCTTAATTTCGAAATTAGCCACTTTGTTACAAATGCAACTGGAGATATTACAAGGCTTATAAATTTTAAGGTTTACTATTAAATTTTGACTAATAAGAGCATTTATTTGAACAAGGAATAGAAGTAGACCAAAAGAGAGATGGCTGGACTGTATCAGGGGGAATTTAAAGGATGAAAGAGGCTGTGAAACATAATTAGATTTGACAAAACTTCCTGCGGATGTTTATTGCGGATATTTTTCAATATATATTTTGATGGAGCATGTTGCGGATCGTATGGTGTAACTTTTAATTTGATTGTAAATTATAAATGCAATAAATGGGTTAATATCTTAACATAAGAGGTAAGCTACAAGATGGAAGTTTCCATTTTAAAGGATTCTTAAATGTTATTTCAGTATCCTTTAAAAAGGAGTCTTTCAGAGTCACTTTTAATATTTTACCTACGTCAAAAAATTACTTACATGTCTAAAATTTCTTTTCAGTATCCGCCATCACCATTAATTTCAATATTTTCGTAAAAAATTTCGTGTGGCAACACCGCAGGTATATTCCCATTACGCGTCGTCATATTTCTGTACAATATTGTGTTGGTATGGTCTCACGAGAGGAGCAATGCGATACACACTCTCGCTGCTTTTATCGGGTAGTAACTGGCTGACAAGAAAAAAATACTTTAATAAATATTACCATGGAAGTTAATTCTCTTCTTATTTTAAAAAAAGAACATATTTATTTTTTGTTGATTTTTTTTTTTTATATATTTCTACGTGCCAGTCGCATCAGCGTTATCATAGCACTTTAGCATAGATCCTGATTCATCATCATGATCATTTCAGCCGCAGTTAGTTTTTTGTGTCGCGATTCGACGAAAAATTCATAAAAGTATGTTATTAGATTGTAAACAATTTCAAGCAAAACTAAACTAAATACTTAACTACAAATAATAAACGCAATCAAAAACTAACCCTTTAGGAGGATAAAAAAATTCACGACACGGTTAAGAAAAGAAAATTGTAAAAATAAATTTCTCGTATGGCCTAAAACACTCCTTTGTCACATTACCATAACCCAATAAAACACAATCGAAACGTCTTAACCCTCTTCCGCTATCACAATGTGGAATAATTTCAAAACCATTTACGTCACTTCATATAATATCGTTGACGATAACACATCGCCTGTCGGAAACCCAAAACATCCTCTATATCAAAGCTAATAAGGTGTCAATTCGTATAGCAAGCGAATTTTAAAACTTGACATATTGTGGTTGATCTAACCCCAATATTAGCTGTCACATGTCACCCCTAAGAATTCGCACAAAGTGATGTAAAATAGATTTTTTTACGTCTTTGTTTTCCCGAAGAGCTGTATCGAATTTTATTAGGCGTCTTATAAGGGGGCTCTTTCCATTACAGTGTCAGATACCCAATGCTTTGGGGATTTAAATTTTTAACCTAATAGAATATTTATTTCGTCAAAATGGAGAGGGTAAAAATTTTACGGTGACGAAAATAAACACATTTTTATTTTCGTCACCGTGAAATTTTTATTACGGAGGCGCGTTGTGGAAATTGTAGTAAAATTATTTCAATTTAGTGTTTATCAATTTGCGTTATTTTTTTCCATTTCAGACGGGATTATATACGTATCAAATAAAGATAACTACTACACAATAATAAATAGAACCGATTTCAAATCAACTATTTTAATCAATTTCAAATGACAAGAGAACTACAGTGACCAATCACATCCTGTCATACACTACACTGTAAGAATACCAAAAATATTTTTGTGCAACCTTACGCAATCACCAAAAACAAGGAAAAACCTAAACACAATTCCGTACAACAAATTGTTAAGCTGTATCTCGCAAAGTACATAAACCTAACAAAGGCGACGTCTGATAAACAGGCAGAAACGCGACCGACCAAAAAAGGTACGGCACTAACATCCCGACAAATAAAAAGGTACGGGAACGAAAACAGCAGTGGCACATTTGGAACGGCGGGCGCTACGGAAGGGTTTACTACTTCCGCTGACAAGATGGCTGTTCATTCAACACCGACGGAAACTGTGGCACAGCCCTGCTACACGATAAAACACGCGCACCAATTGTGACAACCCTAGTTTATTCGCAGTCGAATTTAAAATGTAAATCACAGTGAATAGAGCTGAAATTCGTGTTAGTTGAATTTAGACGTGAAGTTGTTTCGCCTTTCGAAGGAAAACGAAGAGAGTCGTTTCTGTCAAGTGGGATCAGTTATTTCTCCCATCGAGTATGATGTAAAGTTTTCCGCTGTCGATGATAACACGTAATGGCACCCGTTTTGCCCTTTCATCGGGCCAAATGGGTACTGGCGAAGCGGTAACGTAGTGCAGAATCGCTGTTCATTGAAATAAAGGTTGAGTGCACTCTGTTGATAACAGCTTTGAAATGTATTATACAAGTGTGATAAAGTAATCGTTATGTTTGATGGTGTTAGGTGCTCTTTTTTTAGTGATTTATCGATTCAGAGGGAATATTGAAGTAGAGTGCCTTGCTATCCGAATATTTGTACTTGCACAAAGATAAACTTAGAAATTTTGAACAAAATGTAATGTAAACATATTATATTCAATAATGTATTGTTCTAGAATATAAATAAGTGATGTAGTAAAAACAATCATTAGGCTGCGCCTGATCTGACAGTTTGGACACCCATGTTCCTGTTGGTCTGATTTTCGAGTACGTAAAAAGTGTTACGGAGGTCATACAGCAGTCGCTCCAATGTAGTAACCAACACCAAAAACAAGGCCCGTCTCGAGTAAAAAAACTTAGCTGAGGACGCAACTGGAAAACACGCTTGGACGAAGAAGAATAAGAAATTAATAATGATTTAATCTAATCATTAGTTACAATAATTAGTTTGTGCTTAATCGACAAAAGGCAACCAAGGATGGACTTGGGCGAAATACATATGGTCAAAATAGTATAAAAATTATGTTATTTTTAAATTTTGTACTCATTAATTGTACTTCCAACAAACTTTTTGCTTATTAAAAATACATACAAGCTTCAAATTTTAAACAATTAGAGCAATGCAAACTCGCCGAGTGGCAAAAACGTTCGATGCCATAGAGCCGACAGTTTGGTGCCTGAAGGGCCTGCTAAGAATGTGAATGGTCCCAAATGGTCTTGGTCATAAACCCTACTATAAAATTTTCTTTTCATGTTTAACAAATTTATAACAATATCACCGCAAGTTTCACAAATAGCGCCATCTTGATATCGGAAATGTCAAATGTCAAAATATGTCAAACTATCGGCTTACGTGAGATGCTTAATTTAATGAATTGGAATTTTACATGTTTTTTTTAATAAATGAATTATTACTCGTAAATAAGTAAATAAGCCTTACGGCACGGCAGTGTTAAATTTCCTTTTAAATTCATGATAGTTACTACTGTCATGATTTTTTTCAGGTGTCCAAATGCAACGGTTTTCCCAGAAGCGGTTGGGGACACTCACCTCTTATTTTTTTTCAACGTTATAGCTAAATATCTTTAAAACGAAACCGTTTATCGAAAAACACTCTGAGAGTACTCATAATGTTTTTTAGAGACCTATTAAATGATACCCCACACAAATAAAAAGTAGAAAAAAATAATTTCAACCCCCACTTTACCGATAGGAGAGGTACATTAAAAGAAAAACGTCATATTTTTATCTCACAGTTCGCTCCGCGTGAGTAATAAGCATAGGCATGCCAAATTTTAGCTCACTAGGTCTCTGAGAAAAACGTAGGACAGACATGACAGGGTTCCTTATGAACCTACGGAACCCTAAAAAGAGATTGATGAGTAAAAATTAAAGTCCTTTACAGGCAATGTTTTGGCTTAATTTTTCGACTGTATACTGCGCGTACATACTTAGCCAACTGGAGTTTTGATCAATAAAAATCTTCATGTCAAATGATCAAATCTAAAGAAACATATTTTAACGCCCGGAATTAATTCGAAATGTCTAGTGATTATTTCTTCAGAAAATGGATACATACGCTATCCCAATTGGAGCAAATTGTTGAAATTGATAGCTTCTTTCAGGCATGTAAACTTATAACATTACAGTTTTATTATTAAACTAGCTATTTCCTGCAGCTCCGCCTGCGTCAAAAAGTAGCCTATGTTTGACCCCGGGTCTTCAACTATATTCATACCAAATTTCGTCAAAATCCGTTCGGCGGTTTGGCCGTGAAAGCGTAACAGACAGACAGACAGACTTTCGCATTTATACTCGTAATATTAGTATGGATTTACTGATTGTCTGATATTCCGCGCTTCGGAAGGCACTTTAGCCGTTGGACTCGGCTGCCATCTGGTGGTCGATAAAGGCGTCATAGGCTGAAAGGCGGTTCCAAAAAATTCTTGACTCCTGAATGTGCACGGTCAATTGTCCTTGTTACAATACTAGTTATTTGTAACTTCTACGAAATACTAACCTATTTTGGGCATAATAATATATTATGATAAAATTCAAGTCTTCCCCTGAAATAAATAATAGTAGATTATGATACAAGGGTACGAAGTTGTACGGTATATTGAAGCCGAGTATATGACCAATTTTGCTCACGAATTGTCATACGACGTTTTTCAACACATTAGCGAGAAAAAATACACACTCATATTAATAACATTTTATTATTTAAACAATCAATTAAAGTTCTTAAGCGATATTAGGAGAGATTAAGAGAGGTAGGACATTTTGTAAGGAGTAGTCCGTCTGGGGAAGCATTATTAGGTATCTCCAAATACATATTTAAGTAGTTCTTGATTTTGTTTTTAAAGCTTCGTCCTTATTTCTTCCTTTGAAGTTTTAAATTAAGTATCTATAGTCAGCCTACTTAGTCAGTTATCAACATTCGACTTTCGCCTGGATTAGTATATCTGGCGGAGTCAAATTTAAGGAATTCTTTCCTAAATTAAATCGACATTTGCTATTAATATTAAATTCTATACAAAAACAAAAAGATTTAAAATGGCGCCACTGATACAGACAGAGCTTATCCTGAAAGTAATTTTTTTTAGCAATGTGTTTTACGGCCGTGGATTCCTTATGTTCTGTGCCTCTGTCTTAGTTACTTATGTTTTTACGCAGGATTCAAAAATTAATGATAAAACATTATGTGAAGCTTCCGAGAGGTTGTCTGGGATGCTCGCACAGTACATTGTGATATTTAACGAAGCCTTGGACTGCAAGCAACATAACGCACAAGTGCAGAAAATCAGTTACTTAGATAAAGTTGTTCATGCTATTTCTCAGAGGTACTTTACTTACTCACATTTAGAAAAAAATATACAGTTCTTTGTTCAAAACCAAATGTCATGTGCCTTAGATTAATAAATTGGTCTCCGCGGCGCTCGCGAGACCAATTATTAATCTATGGTCATGTACCTTATAACGAAGCCAACAATAGTTTAAGTAAATTAACTTTTAAATAACAACACCGTTGTAACACGTGTCAAACGTCGGAAGTATAAATAAAAAGATTATATAAAAGAATATATAAAAGAATACCTCTTTTATGTTTTAGTTTAAGTATTTATTTTAAAAAGAACTTCAATTTATTTAATTGAATTGAATGTGCTAACCCGCCCAGCCTAGCTTCGCAGGGATACTCTCAAGATGATGAAGACACTTTTTAGACTTTCCTAATTAAAATTTCTTAACATTATTTCACCTGATTTATGTAACCCTATTGACATATTCTTCTTTTTTAGAATCTTAGAACTCAAGCAAGCGCTACGTAACCTTGAACCTAGCAATTATCAGTATTTAGCAAATGGCATGAAAACCTTCAAAATCACTCCTTACGATGCCGAATTCACTGGTCTACCTTCCGAAACTCGCAGGCCAGAAATGTTTGACTCTGAACTGAAGCAAATATTCAACGCTGTAAAGGAGGAAAAGGAAAAGATTAGACTAGGTACTTACGTGATTAATTAACTTATTGCCGGCAGAGCATTACGGAGGAAATGTAACTGTAAATGTCTCGAATGATTTTCATTTGTTTTTGTTCGATAACGAAGGATTTTGTGCGACAAATATGTCATACATTTCAAAAATAGGGCTCCAGATGTGATTCCAAAACAGATCGCAGGCTACAGACTGCAGCTGCAGGCTGTAAGCGACACTATAATACAATACAATATAACTTTATTGCCCACATCAAGGAAATCACAAAACTGAAATTATAACATTGTTAACAATATGGAGCAAAGGCGGACTTACTGCTAAGCAAACTCTTCCAGCCAACCTTTGTACAATAAGAAAACATGGTGTAAGGGTGGGCCCAGTAGAATTAAAAATAAAAATAAACTGTATATATAAATCTATGAAATTGTAAGTTGTAGAATAAACTGACAGCCTCCCTTTTTGAATTGTTTCAAACCATTTGAAAATTATTACTGCCGTAAGGCTTATAATAGTTTATAACTAACAATTCATTAATTAAAAAACATGATAAAATTCCAATCCATTGAAATAAGCAGATAGACATATTTTGGCATTTCCGATATCCAGATGGCGCTATTTATGAAAGTTGCCATGATTTCGCTTCAGATTTGTTTTAACATGAAACGAAAATGTTATATGTAGTAGGTTTTATGACCAAGGCCATTTGGGACAATTCACACCTTTAGCAGGCCCTTCAGCCTAAAGGCTTCTTACGCAGCCTAATCATTGTTATCTATCGACAACACCAAACGACTTAATGTGCCTTCTGAAGCACGGCGGAGGTGACCAATCCAATACGGGTCGAGTCGCGTTCTTGTTATATCTGCTAAAGGACATTATGCAGGTGTTGGGACTACTACTACGGAACCCTATATTGCGCGTGACTTGACACGGCTCTAGATCACTTATTGTGTCTAATTTTACTAGTCAACTCTCTAGCAATATTATGATATAATATTTTGTGTAGAACAAATGAAAGAGAAAGAAAATGAAGAAAACAAGGAAGATGGGGCACGTTGGTGGGAGACTGGTGACGCTGATGATGAAGAAGAATTCTTAGTTGGAGATGTAGAAAAAAAGTTGACTGAAGAAGAACTGAAAACTAGAGAACTTGCCGCTTTGATACAAGCGCAAGAAAGATCCAGGTCATACAATAGTATTTTTTAGTTACATGTTATGTCTTGTTAGAGCTTTTTAGGGCCAGGATTCGTGATGAATATGACGTAGTTAACAGAAAAATTTACATAGGACTTTGCAGATGAAAAATATACATAAAATACTCATAATAAATTGAGTAACTCATGAGGTCATGAGATAACAAAGGTGATTTTTTTCAAAATATAGTCGAATTATAGGACAGATGAATCGTTAGTAAAATTGTTGTAATAGAACTAAAATTATGTATATAAAATACTCATAATAAATTGAGTAACTCATGAGGTCATGAGATAACAAAGGTGATTTTTTTCAAAATATAGTCGAATTATAGGACAGATGAATCGTTAGTAAAATTGTTGTAATAGAACTAAAATTATGTATAAACCTTATGTTGCAGACAAATAATACACAACAACACAAAGAAAAAGCAGCAAAGAGAGAGGTGGGTCAAAGAACTAGAGGGTACACTGCCCTCACCAGCAAGACTGGAATTGAGAGAAAGAGCTGCTAAACTCATCCAGATGGCAGCAAGGTAAGACTTTAGGATATAATGGGGGAAAAACCGGGCGAAGTGAAAATGGAAAGCGCTCCAAAGCTTCCATCTCAGGAACTAGGAAAGCGGTAGGTTTTTAACAGAATTAAACCATTAATTCCAAGCAAAATTCTAGAATTTAGCTGCACTCTAATTTTATAAACATTACAGGATATATTTTGAACAGAAAAGAAAAAATATCGATGACTGTAATCGTGATAAGATATTAGGAATACAGTACTGTGATCCGCCGAAAGATAATACCAAATCGGAACTGAATGAGGTAAATAAATTAGCTACATAAGGTCATAAAATTGAATTAGCTAGCTAATACTTAATTTTAACTTGTTTAGCTAAAATCGTATTGGATTGGTGTACGAGAGAACTATTCGAAAGATTGGAAAACTTCATACGAAAATATGAAGCAAAAATATTTAAAAGAGACAGTTGCAGAACTTACAGAATATTACAGAGATATTGTCAGAGATTGGTTCCACGCTTGGTAAGAAATGTGGAAACTTAGAGATGTAAATATATGACTAGATAATATTCACATCAAAGTACACGCCCTATTTTTGTATTATTTCAGGTTCAATGAAATCCAATATTTCCATGACATACCTAATGAAAATCAAGGTGGTATAGTACCTATAATTAAAGAAGAAATTCCATCCCCCAGCGAGTGGCTAGAAGAATATAAGAAAGCACTTGAACAACAAAAAGCTAATCAAGGAAAATCTGCCCAAGAGGTAAAAAATACGTGAGATAACTAAATATGACGTGACAATTTATGAACTAATCGACTATATATTTTTCCCAAATTAAGTAATCTTCCCAAACAACATGTTGTGTATTCTGTAGTGAATAATAATAACTACTTAACTTCTTTAAATTTTTGATTTCACTAAACTGAATCAAAATAAAATAAGGATCATTCAACTATGTTTATATTAATGTATAATACCAAAAGTAACAAACATATATTATACCAACTATCAACTTGTAGTTAAAATTTGCGGCAAAAGAAGCAAAACGGCAAATGATGATGCTGAAGAAGGAAGAACAAATTAAATTAAAGTCGCAAGAACAAATGATAAAAAAACTTATGAAAAACCCCAACCAACATCCAGGATACCAGTATCCTAAATCAGAAAAAATGTCTCACATCAAAGAGGTATTATGAAATATTATCAGTAAGTTTATCCATTCATTCTTATCGAGTGGGCTTTATAGTCAATCGACCCTGTACACCCTGTTGACAAGGTTTTTAGGAAACGCCTTTCGGCCTTTGACGTGGTTACTTTAACGTGCAACGGATAGCAGACGGCACCAACGGTTTAACATGCCTTCCTGCCTTCCAAATGCATTATCAGACAATCAGGTCATTCAAGCAATGTCCTTACCAAATTGCAATCAACTAAACAAAGTATGCTTCTCATGGTAATCGAACCCACGACCTCCGGGTCTAAGGCAAACAAACTATATATAACCATAATAATAGAAATGATTAGGAAGATTCTGCATATTTGTAGGCAGTCGAACATTATCACAAACACTGGGATGAGACAGAAATGAAAAATGTTAAAGAAAGATTCGTAAAAGAACTTGATTTTTCTGATGCTTGCAAAGAAGTGAAAATGGAAGTTACTAATTATGTTATGGAAGACATGACGTACGTACAATCCATGTACAATCACCTTAATTTGTATTACTGTTTAATGTTTAATGGTTTACTAATGTATAATTACTTTATAAAA
This sequence comes from Euzophera pinguis, assembly GCA_947363495.1. Taxonomy (NCBI): domain Eukaryota; kingdom Metazoa; phylum Arthropoda; class Insecta; order Lepidoptera; family Pyralidae; genus Euzophera; species Euzophera pinguis. The sequence continues at coordinate 15,826,902 of OX376161.1, read as the reverse complement.
GAATTGTCGATTATTTTTTTATTAAAAGCATCAAATAATTTTATAACTTGTTAAATTTATTAACAGGGCGGAGCTGAAACGTCTTAAAGTAGCTCTGAAAACAGATTATATGAACAATGGTGAGAAAATGCTGGAGCCACTGAAAGAGAAACGTAAAAAGGGTAAAAAAGGGAAGAAGAAAACTAAGCTACTCGTACAAGCGACTGTGAGCGAGCAAATTGCGGAGCAACTGCATGTGAGTATGAGTAGTTAATAAATTAAATAACATTCAACAAAAACTTAGATATAGCGGATCAAAATAAAACATTTTTTCAAAAACCCTTTGGTTGCCTTCTTAATTCCTCTTTAAAAAATTTTTTGTAATATAGTAGTATCTTTGGCTCAGAAAGCCAATGGCCGATACCATCTTTAGAACATAATGCATGTAGAACCAAAATCTTTGCTAAAATAAACTCTAATGAAGACAAACGCGTTAGGTTTCTCTTGTTCCGTTAAACTCCTTTCGTCTTCAATATCTTCCCCAATAATATCAATTGAACAACTTTACAGAATCTGGCCATGAAAGGCATTCTCCAGGATTATCCATACACTAAACTAGAAGACTTTTTGGGAGATCAGAATTTAGTTGGGGACGATGTTCGTTGCAATTATGGGTAGGTCACTGAAGGTTTATCTGACATAGATTTAAAACACTTGGAAATGTATATATAGTCCTCTCGATTTCAATTACGATGTCTCCAGTCAAAAATAAAATAATTCATTTATCATTCCTGTCATGAGCCCCGATGTGACTCGGTAGACCATATTTAAATATGTACATCGAGTGTGAAAATGATCCTGGCCTTAATGAATGCAATTATACTAGCTACTGTCCGATGCTACATTCTATATAATACGAAATTCTTTATTACACAAATTTACATGTTTTAAAGTTCCATTGGATCTATAGAATTGTTCTATAGAGATCTTAGGAAATCTCTTAGCTAGCTACAAATTACCTACGAAATTTTAGCCTACCTAGTAGAACTTGTGACGCATACAGGTTGTATGTGGTCACAATTTTTTCTCAAATTTCCATTAATTCTTCAAAACAGAGCATGTTTAGTCATATTTTGCAATTTACATGATCTTGTTTACTATTAATAATAAACCTAAATCTTTATGTTTCACTCGAAAATAATTCTAAATCTTGATATTTTCAGTCAACCACTTCCATATGCTGGAGAGACCAGGAGTTTGTGGTGGGAACGTTGTCGGGACGTCATACATGGGAACCATAAGGTCCTTCTTGTTGGACCCAAAGGCAGCGGGAAAACAATGCTAGTTCATGTCTTAGCTTCGTTGAATAGTAGGTTATTTGATGAATATTATTGAAGACATGTTGATGAATAGACGACCTCTGTGACGGTTAACATGCCTGCCTGTTAGTCATAAGGTCTGGGGTTCGATCCCCGTCAAGCACAAAATAGAAACTGATATTTTTCTAATTGACATGACATGGGTCTTGAATGTTTATCTATTCACGTATCCGTACTTTCTTACTATCTACACTTCCATCCATACTAATATAATAAATGCGAAAATATGTCTGTCCGTGTATCTGTTACGCTTTCAACATTTAGATCTATTTTGATGAAATTCGGTATGGATATAGTTTAAGACCCGGGATCAAACATAGGCATACTTTTTGACGCAGGCAGAGAGAAACAGCTAGTTTGTTACAAAAAAATATAGTATCGTTGAGTTACTATCCCGCACAAGTCTCGAGTATCAACATCATTAATATTTTCAGATGCAGTCCTGTTCGAAATAGACCCTTGCGAGATCCCCAGCATCATGGTGTCAGCTGCCTACCTCCAGCAGCTCACGGTGGCCATCGCCAAATGTGCGCAGGCGCTCCAGCCGTCAGTCATCTACATCAAAAATGTTCACCGTCTTTATTACATCAAGGTCATTTATCTTCTTCTTTGCAGCCAGTATTCTGGGCACGTTGCCGCCCTGCGGCTCATTGTAAGACTATTAAAACTTTTTTTTGTAAATTATGATTGATTCTGAAAATAAAAATTTGATCTTCTTGTGTGAGATGGTAGTAAGACACCAGTCAAGGATTATATTCACTAAGTTTTAGGATCACTAAACTTGTTCCGTGACTCCACAGAAGGTGGTGGCTGAAAATCAGTGCTAGGCATGCCTGCATGCCTGCATGTCTAGCGTATCACTGAGCTTCCACCTATTGAAAAGTCTGTCACGTACATTATAAACATGTAGTATAAGTTTATAAAACCTTTGCTGTACCTACGTGATAGTTTTCTCAATAAAGATATATTCTATTCTATTCTATTCTAAAATCCTACGACACGTCCACGACCAAAAACGCACTATTTTTCAAATAATTCTTTAGTATTCAAATCAGAAAATAACACGTTTGTTTCTTTGTTGCAGACTCCCCCAGAAATCGCCGATTTTAATACCAATTTATTAAATTATTATTTTGTCAAAAAGTTATACAAAAAGTTTAACAAAACAGACAAAGTAACTATAATAGGCAAGTTATGTAATTTTTAAATACAATGTTAATAGATGTTACATTTTATCAATATCCTGATATTATACTTATATTTAACAGACAGACACAGACGGACAGATTGAGTTAGTGCCACCCAAAGTAAGTTCAAGACTTGTATTATGGTATACTAACTCAATGATACTAAATTTCAATAACAAATACATAGATAAACAATATGTTAATGTAATATTAAGGTAAAGGCCAATTACGAGGAGACCACTTTATTCTATATCTAAGCGCTTTCTCAGTTGCATTTCAGCTGATTGTTTCGAAACCACAGAAACAAGATAAGGCCCGGTTTCCACCAAAGCGGAGAGGAAAAGAGACGAGAGGAGATGTGCTGCGAAGTTGGCAGGTTTTTTCCACCAAAGCGGAGATGTGATGTGAGCTGTGCGTAGCGGAGATTTGTGCTGTGGGAGCTCAAACTCAGTCAAGCGCTGTCTACGGAAAGAAGACGTCATGTCGTTACAAAAGTTATATCTTAATTTGCTTGAGGAAGAAGAATTAGAAGTTGAAGAAACGCTCAACTTCAACCCGGCTACACACATCCCCGCTCGGCCGCACCCCGCTTGCTCGCGTGCGGCACAAGATTCTATACAAAAATTAGACATCTCCTCTCCTCTCCGCTTGATCCATTTCCACCGAAGCTAAGCGGAGAGGATGTGGATATAACGAAATCTGATTGGTTATTCAAAACATATCTCTCGTCTCCACTTTGGTGGAAACCGGGCCTAAGGTAGGAAGTGCCATCTGGGCGTTACCTACTCATCATCATCAATTCGTGTAGGTTACATTGTCAATCGACCATGTACACCCTGGTGACAGAGTTGTTAGGAACCGCCTATTACCTACTGCGTGCCACATTTAAGCTTCCCCATACTCGAGATTAACTGGCACTTCTACCTAATCTTATAAATTTCTATGTTCGCTTTTTTTTCTCTTTATGTTTCTTTTTCAGTGACGCAATTTTGTTTTCGTTGGCAGGCTCCTGTGTAGATCCGTGGTTGATCAAGACCAAATTGCTGAAACATTTTCCTGTGGTCGTGCTCATGCCAGACACTCCTTATTCGACTGTCTACAAGATATTGTACGACTGGGTGACGAAGTAAGTACAATTACCGTAAAAAGTGGCAATAAACAAACAATCAACTACAAAGTAATAGTACAGAATTATTTATAGTACTAAATTATTCGTATTTTTACGAAGAGCACAGATATTTAAATACTTTAAATGTAACAAGAAGTAGATTTTTATTATTTTGACTATTTTGAGATCTGGAAGTTTTTAACTATTCGGGATCAGTGGTATGAAACCACAAACAGTTGGTTTAAGATTGTCGGGTAGTTAAAAATTCACGGCACGATAGGCGATTACCTTCTTAGCAGTATTTTAATTGCGTTTTGTAAAGAGTGTTGCCTAACTATCGACAGTTTGACTATCGATAGTATCGATAGCTTTTTTGCATGCAATACAATAGTTTATACGATACAATAGTATTGTTTATACTGTATTAGTAGTATTGTTTATATTGCCAAGTAATTTTTTTTTTATTTGAAACATAGAAGATTTTTAATATTGATATTGTCACTATAAAATGTTAGGTTAGCTTATTACATATTAACATAAGACAGACGGTCCCGTCAGTTGGTACTGAATAAACCGACTTGGTATAACACGGATCTCGCAACTTTTGTACGGCAGAAGAACTAAGATACTCGGCTTGGTATTTTTTTACAAGTTTTGTTTTTGAAGGTATTGTTTTTGTCCGATATCGATAGCCGACTATCGAGCGGCAACAATAGTCTTCTGTTGATTTTGTAATATCTAGGCATATCGTTATCTCAAATTAGAAATATCTGATTATTTCAGTGACCACAGCATTCCTAATGACTTGGACATTCACAGCCTAGCCCGGGCGTTACAAGGCTACAGTTTTAGCTACATCCAGGAATGCCTAAGGAGCTTTATGACTGCTGACAGGATTGTCCAGTAAGTCAGCACTTTTTATTTAACTTATAATTATAGGATATCTTTCTATCTTGTACAAAAAGATCAGAAAGGCGGATTTATCCCTAATAGGCAAGAGTTATGCTTAAATGAAATTATTGATTTTCTTAATGACAGGAATGTTGAACTTAAGCTTGGCGCAAAGTCCTCAACAAATTGACATATCACTATATATTCTGTTTTATATTTGACATTTTTTTTAATTATTATTATAAGTTTTATTCAGTTTTTATTTAATTAAAATAATCTGTAATCACAATAAAATATTGTTCAAAATGTTGACAAACATGTGAATTCGTTCATTTAACTAGTTAATTAAGGAAAGTTTTTCCTTATTTGTAAATTGACGTTTTGGAAGTGGTGGTAAACTTAATATAAGTAAATTGACGTCAATGAGTGATGTTTATATCCTATATTGAAAATAAACGATTTCATTTCATTAAAAATTAGAATCAATTATGTTTAGTTGCGTGAGTCATGCTTTTCAAAAATACTTTTTTTACTGGAACATCTTTTAAACCTGTGGCACTTAATAAAATCTGAATCTAAAACGAGCTTTCGACTAAGTTTTCATCAATCACATCTGCGGCAAAGCGTCCTCCGCTGAACATAGATCTACCACATAAATTGCCAATCAGAGCGATTCAAATCGACCTCTATCCAGCTTCTTTCTATGACCTGGATATGGATCGGAGTATTTCTATGGTATATCACGTTATAATTAAATTTCCAGCATCGGAGCTCATGGATTGAAACCACAGGATGTCTACAATTTCATTCTAGAGGACAATAGGGAGACTAAAGTCGTAAGTCTAGTTCACTTTATTAGCGTAAGAAGTGAACTTAAGTAATTTTGGAATAGGCACACGGTGTGGTAAAATGGCATACCATACCTTAGTTAAGAACTACTTACCATACCATAAGACTGTTTACCATAGTAAAGAACTACTTTGAGTAGTCTCTACGTCTTTGTCACATATGGGTTGACCCACATGTTCGCTCTACATGAAAGTGCCATTTTTTCAGGAATATGAAAAATATATGAAGTGGTACTACGATAAAACTGCTTGGGGCAAGAAAGAGAAGAAACATCATGAAGAACAGCTGGAATTTAAAGCGGCCTTGGAGAAATATGCCGAAGTGAAGAAGAAGAAATCTAAGAAGAACCGAGCATCTAAGAAATAAAGAATAGTCGATGTAGATAACCTAACATTATTTTTTATTTATTTTACAGGCCCAAATAAATCCAACTATATTTTCTACTAGATACCATCGAACAATAGTCTGTATAACTCACTAGTCCTATTCCTACTACTAAATCTACTACTTCATGATTATTTTGATCTCTTTTTTTTTTATTTTTCCTACTAGTAAACATATAAAAATTAAAACTAACTATCCTATCTAAAAATAATATTTTTTTAATTAATTTCCTACTGATGATCTCTTCCATGTGCATTTGCAAAATAATGACACAGCTAGCAGATATAGATTTTTTTTACTTAAATGTATAAACAACTATGTTTTTATAAACCCTGATTGATTTTATAGATAGTTTATTAAAGTCGTTGGTAGCATCGCGCGAAGTCGCAGTGGCGAATTTCCCCGTGGGCAGATAACTGTAACATGCCTTCCGAAGTAACAAAAAGTTTATTATCGCACAATCAAGTGAGTCAAGCTCATGGAGCAATTACAAAGAGATGCCGTTTGAAATGGCGCAGTGATGTGATCATTGGCGCCTCGCCGACAAAAAATTGGGCGGAGCTTGACGGCCGAAACCAAGCACCCCGCACGTCTGCCTTCCGCCCCGTGTAGCTAAACAAATACTTTCTTACAAAACGCTTATTATGGCATCGTCAAGCTGCAGTTGAAACATTCAAAAAGTAAAATAGGGTAACGTTGATAAGTTCAAACTTATTCAGTTTACACAATCGGTTTGTCAATCCTCATCTATTCATATCCAAAATGGCGTATTAAATACCACAAAACCCGCTGTCAGCATACAATTGCGCGGTACACTAAATTGCAATGTTAAATAAACACAATTTTTGTTCTGCCACAAAAGATAAGCCTCCGTAATGGCGGGCGAACAAATAAAAATGGATGAAGTGCCGATTTTATGTGGAAGGGTAAAATGATATTTTTGAGATTTTTATCAGTGGGGCCGAATGCTAACGTGTGTTTGCCGCCGCTGAGCAAGCGACTTTATTTTCTTTATTGCGGAAAAATGCTAAAATCCTCGGTGCAGTGGGGTGGCCATGATTACAGTTAAATTGGTGAAAAATTTTGATAGTTTTTGGGTGCAATGTGGCATGATCAATGAAACGTGACTCCGGTTCTATCTCATACCCTAAAAAAATATCTTTCTCAATGACCTGACTACGCCCAGGCCATGACCATTTTGAAAAACGATAATGGCATTCGTGTTTGCGATCCGTCGGAATTAGTCATTGACAAAGGAACGTCATGAATTATTATAAAAACCGACCACGTGATATAGCGCGGCTAATGTCAACCCAATACATTTTTTGATTTCGATTGTCGTTATCGTTTTCAAATTGTGACTTTTCCTAATGTCACGAATGTCACGCGAAACGTATCTATTACACCAAAAATCATTTTATCTATTACACCAGTACACAATATAGTGGAAGGAAATAACAAAGTAGTTTTCAATAAAACATTTCCTAAGTCACTTTCGTAGTAATTCAGCTACGTTCCGTAAAAACTGGTACACTGCGTAGCACCACTGCTACGTGACAGCTACGACGGCACGCCACGACGCGTTGAAGGCAAGTTTTTGCTACGCGACTTCGCTGTCATTTGGTATTGTAATTTTGAATATGTTTCATCATTCATCAAAATTGATACGAGTAATAAATCGATCAAACATTACCATTTGCCTTTTCTTTGATTCAACTGCAGGAATAAATTTCTTTATCCTATTTAGTGCTTAACCTAATAAGTATTTTTGTAATCATTTATTTGTAATAAATGAGTATTTAATGTTTCTTAAAAAGAAAAAAAATAGCACAACATGGTTACCCTATCACCCACCCTTTAATACCCACCGCATCGAATTTAGAATTAATTCTCCGTTTAAATATTTCTGCGCTCCTAATCATTGTTTGACTTGGCAAGCCTGCCATTATTTTCAATGTGATTACGTCCTACTAGGAAACTTGACAAGACTTCCAAGTATTTGTGAATATTTATTGCCACTACAGCAGTTTATGGGCTACCGTTTCTAAAGAAAATGTTGTTACTACTTTTTGCTAATATCTCAATTTCTAAAAATAAATAGTTCGACAGAACATATATTCGAGTAACACTAGTTCTACAGAACATGTTTCGACAACACACACCTTAACTGCCACCGTGCTCCAGTGGTAAACCGTGGGTTCGATTCCTAAGGGAAACATCATCATCATTTCAGCCGCAGTCAATCTACTTCTAGACATGCCAAGGGAAGCATACTTTGTTTAATTCATCGTACAAGTGCATTACGAAGAAGAGTTTGTCGCAATAGTGTTAAAGAGGTGTGTCTTGTCGAACTAGTGAGAGTTGAGAAAACTTCCGTTTCTGGATTTTGGAAGACGGTTGAAATGGGAACCAAATGATTAAAACAAATGTTAAAAGTTTATACAATTTATTGACACAGAATTAATAATATATAGAATAAAAAACATAAATATCAAATTTCTTATTTTTTGTTCATTCATTCATATCGAGTGGGTTACATGGTCAACCGACCTTGTACACTTTGCTCACAGTTTTTCTGAACCGATACTTTTTTTTTGTAAATACAATATTTAGACAAAATAAATATAAATACCTATTTTCGTGATCATTCATAGCAGATACGACGTCAGATGAACTAGTTGAATAAAACCTTCCGGACTGTTAGGTCAACTTTTATCATTGAACAAATCGTAGATTTAGATTTTTTAAAAAGAATAGGCATGACGAATAATTTTTGATTTCATGTTTATATGAATGACCTCACTTTAATAGGCACACTGGTAAAAAAACACGTCGATAAAACAAACTAACTGAGACATGACGAAGTTAGACTCACGTGCATTTTGGACGATACCAAACGCTCCATACTAATGGATACCTAGCGGTGACGTCACGCCTAGGTAATTTACAAGGGTGAGACTAAAATTTGTTCGACAACTACCTTAAATATTTCGTTTATGTAAATAGTTCCTAGATAAAAGTTTCGTTATTTTTTAAGTATTCATCGATTATAATATATTTTTTTTGTAATTTTATATTTTCAAACTGGACGTTCCCATCGATTTTTAATTTTTAAATTGTCGAATTTATATACATGTATCATGACATATTATTACTTTTTAAATTTGTGAACCTTGTCGTCATTCCAATTACGTACGTAGAATAGTCTAACATCACAATAAATTTAACACATGAAATGCAAAATTAGTAGAGTTGTTGCGATAGCGATAGTCTATCTATTCTATATTTATGATACTATCGTGGCCTCGAAAATCAATTTAACTATCGATAGGGCTATCAATGTAATTCATTTGTTCATAAGACCAGCGAAACATCATGCTATCAAAACTATCGAAGATTTACCACAGTTTCGATACTATCAATAGTTTTTACGTGATATTATCAAAATTCAATAGTATCGATAGTATCAACAAATTTCGATGCTATCGAAACTATCGCTGAATTTAGATAGTTTCGACAGTTGAAATATCGACTATTTTTCACGTTCAACTATCGATAGCAAAACTATTGCTATCGCAACTCCAAATGTTACATCTTAAATTAGTCTTTTTTATATATTGGTTGATGTTAGATAAGTATTTTGAAAATATTTGTGTCAGGCATGTGTAATATTAGTAGGTACTATACAAATCAATGAGACTACCCTTAATATACGCAGGCGAAGCTGCGGGTAACAGCTAGTAACCTATATATTTAATTTTTAAACAACTACCATATATTTTAGTATTAGTCATACTGATATTTGTTAAATAGTTTTAAAAATTATAATTAATGGTTACTTGTATCGAGTAACCGAATACAGAGTATTATTCGGGTTTGCCTTCATAAAACCGAGTACTCGGCCAAGTAACTCGGTTCTGTAAAATGAACCGAAAAGACGAAAATGAACCGAATGCGAATGTGAACATTTCAAGACAAGACGATCATGTTGCTTTTTGGAGCTGTTACGAAAAACTGGCTTCTACTATTAAAGTTGTTTTTATTACTTACATGAACCCTTTGAACGACAATTTGAACGCATATATTTAGTACATGTAACATGATGTCATGTAAATCAGATATGCCATTGAAAAGGTTAAAATACTCGGCACCATCACTCGGCAGTTGAACAGAGTTATTCGACCGAGTACGAGTACTGAAAAAGGTGCAGAGTATGCCGAGTACCGAGTAACAACCGAATACTCGGCCCATGTCTACAGACTATAATAGTACTTTAATATACACACACACATACACATGTGACACTACAAATACAATATGATACTAGAAAGACAAGCCGCGCAGGTTTATTGAAGCGACTACTATCTGACCTCCTTCACACTTTTACAGAAAAAACCAGGAGAACTATTTTTAAAAATGTGTCTCACACAAAATCGGCGAGTCGAATATTTTTTTCGTTATCGAACAATTTCCATTCGACATATGAGTCAAACATTTCAAAAATAGAGATCCAGACCAACACAGTTTTTTTCAGACTTAACACTGCCATCTAGCGAAAACAAACAACAACTTAACGTGCCTTCTGAAGCACAGCGGACCTCAAAATGGAAACGCCAACGTAGCGACCGATGCAAGTCACCACCCTCTATTTCACTTGACCGGCCGCCGGATTGACGTAAACCTAGAACGCTGCTACTAAGTTAATGGAACTACAAATAGATACAGAAAATGTAAATATGAAACCATATTGCATATCTGATAAAACTGCGGTCTATGTAGACAAAGAATTTTTTTTATATATAACTAAGTAGGTAAACAGGCGTACGGCCCACCTGATGGTAAGTGGTTACCGTAGCCTATGAACGCCTGCAACACCAGAGATGTCACGAGCGCGTTGCCGTTTGTTGCTATCAGCACAGCGACCCCTCAACGACGATAAATTTAAATAGAAAATAATATACTACCTACCTATAATAAGTTGAAAACCTCTTCAAAATATCAGTCTAAATAGTCACAGTTCAACGTAACTTTTGTTTTTAAATATTCAACACCGACAGAGCGAGATAAAACACAAAAACTAAATTATGTAAATCTACCATAGAAATTTTACTTTGTTATTTGAACCTTTGTAAATTAAGCTACAAAAAATAATACATACATATACAATAATCACTAAAAATCTGGCCCTGAGCATTACATTTGGATTTTTTCTTGAACTCTCGTTTGTTAATATTTGAGAACGATTACAAGAACGAAATATGTCGAATCTACCCTCGATATTCTTCTCAATAAGCTTCTTTGTTCTAATTTGTCAATTACTGAAAAATAAAATACGTAAAATCTAAAATTTTCTCAAAATCAGGCACTAATCGTTACTCACAAACTCAATTCTTCCTGTCGAGCACACCTTTTTTTGCAAAAATACTATATTAGTTGAATGTACCTTAATTTGTCGTACTGCTTAAAAAATTTTCATTCTACCCTCCTGAATAAATATATAGATGAATTAGTAAAAATCTAAGCACGGCCAAGCCTGCCACATACAAATTCACCAGTTCTTCGTGTCAATCGCACCTTTTTTACAAAAATACTAAATTCGTTGAATCTACCCTCAAAATTTGTCGTTTTTATTCAAGATTTGTCATTATATCCTCATATATAGCTAAAAATATAGAAATACAAGTAAAAATCTAATATAATCTCAAAATGAGACAGAGCGCTACATTAGGTATCAAAGTACTCTCTTCAATCTTTCAATCAATCTTTACTTGAGGGTAGGCTCAAACATTTTTCGAAGTCCGCCAGTACCATAGAACTAATAAATCTAATATCCTCTCAAAATGACACACTGCGCGTTACATTTCGAGTATCCTTTCGGTCTCTCTCTTCAACTCTTCAACTCTTCAACTCTTCATGTTGGTCACAGCCTCTCTTTACAGAAGGCAAGTCGTCTTGCTTTACTACCAAATGCGTTGAATCTACCTTCAAAAAATGTCGTTTTTATTCAAAATTTTTCATTGTACCCTCCTAAAAACATGAAGAGAGTAAGTAAAAAAAAACTAATATTCTCTCAAAATGACACACTGCGAGTTACAGTAGGAATATCTTTTCAGTCTGCCTTTAGGCACGGCCAAGCCTTCCACATCCAAACTCTTCAACTCTTCATGTTGGTCACAGCGTCTCCTTACAGAAGGCAAGTCTTCTTTATTTATCACTAAATTCGTTGAATCTACCCTCAAAAATTGTCGTTTTTATTCAAAATTTGTCATTCTACTCTCATAAGTATAGCTAAAATATAAAAATATAAGTCAAATATCTAATATTCTCTCAAAATGACACACTGCGCGTTACATTTCGAGTATCTTTTCGGTCTTCCTCTAGGCACGGCCAAGCCTTCCACATCCAAACTCTTCAACTGTTCATGTTGGTCACAGCCTCTCCTCACAGAAGGCAGGTCGTCTTTCTTGAGAACCCCCGCTTGTAAATATCCGAGTACGTGTGGCGCGTGCTCTTCTACTATCTTCTTGCGTTCTTCTTGAACTTCTTTAGACCTGGAAGATAAAAAAATTGGGATTGGAATTCGCAAACTTACTTTTTCTTTTGGCGGGAAGCTAGAGAGCAATAATGGCGTATTTTCCAACTTATGACTAAGGATTATTATTAGCAAAGTATTCATTACCAACCTTCACGTACGCTGGACGTGGTACAGTGTTTGATTTATGTGATTTATTAATCCTGCTTGGATTAAACCCGAATGTCTAGGCTTTTTAAGCTCCATTCAAAATGACGCGACGACACGGGACGCTCACAGAAATAAGAATCCTGCATTTCTGATTCTTAACAATGACATTTTTATTATTATCTAGTATGACGCAAATCAGTTACCTCAGACTATGGACATATCACCACCTACATACCACAAATATCACGAACCCTAAAAATCACATGTTAGCTAAAATATGTTTCGTCTCTTTCACTCCTATTCGATATTTAGCATGAAAGAACGAGACACGACGATGGGCTTACACACCTCACTCTTCCTCCAAAATTTTCTTCAATCTGTTTCAACGACGCAATTTCGGTACAATCGCCTAGCTCTAGCAACACTTAGCGTAACGACTATCGTAAAATGTTTAACTATCGATATTGCAAAACAACGATATTTTCGACAATATCTACAACACAAAGCCTATCTAGTAATCGATATGGATAATCTTATATTATCTTCATTTCCTTCTTATTTTAGTTGTAAGGCTTGACTGGCAGAAAATGCCTTAAGGCATTAAGTCAACCTTTTGTATTTTGTTTTACAAAAATTAAATAAATAAATATTTAAAGACTATTTACCACTCTCGCTGACAATCCGACACGTTCTGTGCCCGCCTGTCCTCCATCTCCGCTTCAGTCTTTCTCCTTCTGGCATTTTCTTCAATTTGCTTCAGAAGTTCGAGGGAATACTGCTTGCTTTTCTCTCTCTTCTTACGTTCTTTTTCGCGCTCTTTTTCCTCGTCCGCCGCCATTTTTGCTTCGGACTGAAACAAATGAAAGAAGTGAATTTCTCAATGTCCTTAGATGGTCTTTTTGGCAAAATCTACCTCGGGCTATATTAGAATAGAATAATTTGATTTGTGTAAAATATGGTTACAGGGATGTTACATGTTACAGTTGAATTTGGATCTACATATTTCGCCATACATGGCGTGCAAAATAATATAATTATTCATGTCAAAATTTTTGAATTATTGAAAAATTTAAATTACAATTATAATGTCAATAAAAAGAATCAATTACATAAGTTATTTGTCATTTGTCCTATTTAGAAATTCAGTCACTGAGTAGAAGCATTTATTCTTAAGCCAATCTTTTAAACACGTATAGAATTGGGTTTTCTACTAATTTTAATTTTCTCTTTCATATCAATATTTTTATTTCCAGAAACAGAATTATGAAATAATTTTTGTAATCCGTTCAAAAATAAATAAGTTACAAGTCTTTGAAATTCGGTGGAAGGGGAAACTGACAAAAAACAAGAAAAGGATGCACTGTGTGAGCTGTGACGTCACTGCCACTCGGTTTCGCGCGTACAAAAGAGATAGCAAGACGTCCCCACTACGCTCCCACTTTTAGAGAAAACTTTAAAATCGAATTACTGCCATAATTAACAATCAATTTTGTTGTTGTTTTCGGAATCGGTTACTTTTTAGTGTATATTTTGTTTAGTATAACAATATTAACCAAGTATGAATACAGTCAAGTAGCCTATTCATCATCTAAAAGTGTTTCCATTGCTTCAGGTAGCGCATTAGATACCTTTCCACACTTTGCATAGCAGTTTTTGGCATATAGTGCTGTGCGAGGTTTTATTGGTAGGACTATCCTATCTGGATTTCTGGTATTTCTAGGATATAATTATTTAGCTGTTAGAAATAGCTTTTGATGCAATTTCACAAATTTACTCACTTCAAAAATAAACAAACCGGGCAGAGAAAGAAGACCAAGCTTTTTGAACAGAGGTCTGCAAGAAGTCAATTGTGTTACTCTACACATGCCTCAATACATGACTATGAATACGAGTATTCTTCAGATTTTGAAAAAGCGGACGAGTCGAGTGATTCTCATTCGATATCGAAATAATTTTCTTTCGACATAATCAGTAAAATAAAAAATCAAATTCATTTTTTTCGGATTACAAAGATCCATCAGTGAGTCGAACGATTTTCATTTGACTTACCAGTTTTCCGTAAGTTTCAAAAATATCACTCCTGACCGCAGAGTACGACATTAAGTTTAGTATTTCGAGTACCAAAATACTTTTGATTCAACATGTTGACAACACCAGCCAAATTTTTATAGGATTTTATGCGAGACGGTGAAAAGAATTTCTAGGTTTTATATAAAGTGGTCTAGTTTCATGTACATTGATACTACACTCGATAAGTTAACGAGTAACAAAATTTTTTTCTTTGAAATTTAACAGACACATAGTCAGGAAGAACATACTCTACCTTTTATCTCTACTGAAAAGTACTACTTCCGTAGAATTTAACTAATCTCCTTACCTGTTTCCTAAACTCTAATTCCCTCTTCTTCTGTTCCTCTATCAATCTCTTCTTCGTCTCCATTTGGTCAGTGAGAGATGTCTTGGTGTCGACTCTCACTCTCTCCTGTTTTTTTGAAGCAGCGATGTCATCCTGGTGGTTCTTCTCGAGGAACTCTTGTTCTTGGAGGAGTTTTATTATGTTCTCGCGGTCTTGGCGTTCAGCCTAAAACAATTAAGAATAGACATGTCGAATAATTTTCGATTATATGTTGAAATGAAAGACCTCACATAAATAGGCACATTGGTAAAAAAAAAATAGCAATAAAACTTAAACTAACTGAGATATGACGAAGTTAAACTCACGTGCATTTTGGACGATACCAAACGCTCCATATATACCTAGCGGTGACGTCACGCCTAGGTAATTTACAAGGGTGACACTAAAATTTGTTCGACAACTACCTTAAATATTGTGCTTATGTAAATAGTTCGTAAATGAAAGTTTCTTTATTTTTTATGTATTCATCGATTATAATATAATTTTTTAGTAATTTTATATTTTTAAAATGGACTTTGTCCATCGATTTTTAATTTTTTATTTATAATCGCCTGTGCAAAATTTCAAAGTGAAAATTTCAACAATGATCAATCAATGAGCTTAAATACATGTATGCTATCATGCCATAACATTACTTTTTAAATTTTGTAACCTTGTCGTCTACCCAATTTACTGCAACATTTTACATTCATTTATGTATAGATCAAGATTCAGTCTATGGTCTCGCATCTCCTGAAGTGTCGGGGAATAGATGAAAATAGGAAAAAGGTTCCATTTTAATTAAAAAGTATCAGATTTTAGTATCAGCCAATAAACTTTGCAAACAAGTCACATGTAATTCCCCTGAAACGTTGGCTCTATCGGCGTATGCCTTTGCCACATCGGTAGACATATCAATATTTCAAAAACAAATTTCACAGTAAAAGTTAAACTATCAAAACGGCTCAACAACAGTAGTTTTTATTTTAATTCTGGTATGTCAACTGATGTGGCAGAGGCGTTGACTTAGACTCTGGGACCGTGGGTCCGATTCCCACGGGAAGCAAACTTTGTTTATTTTCTCACGACATAATACTTTTTTGTACTCTCATATTAAAAACAAAAATAATTCATCGATAAGTGTTCAAGGTGATGATAATAAACAAATATTGATATACCTCGTCAGCCAACACCTTGGCCGCGATCTTAGCATTCACCTCTTCTTTTTGTCGTATTTTCTCTTCCCTTGCCGCTATTCTGCAATTATATAATTCTTAATATTTAGTTATTATCCATACTAATATTATAAATGCGAAAGTCTGTCTGTCTTTCTGTCTGTCTGTCCGTTACGCTTTCACGGCCAAACTGCTGAACGGATTTTGATGAAATTTGGTATGAATATAGTTGAAGACCCGGGGTCAAACCTAGGCTACTTTTTGACGCAAGCGGAGCTGCGGGAAAAAGCTAGTATTTTTATAATATTATTCCCCAACGGGAAACAGGCATGATGATATGTACATACATACATACCATCACGCCTTTTTCCCGTAGGGGTAGGCAGAGACTACGAATTTCCATTTGCTACTATCCTTACAGACTTCCTTCGCTTCTTCTACGGTCATCACTCTAGCGTCATACACGCTCGTCGATAACGGGTACTCCTGACATCTCCCATATTTAATATGTCTCCGATTTGGTCGCAATAGGCCAGCCCTTACCGACTTTTCCTGACACCTTTGATTTGTAAATACCTTTCGTAAGTTTCCTTTCATCCATCCTTTCTACATGCCTAAACCATCTTAACATCCCTTTTTCTATCTTTGTCACTACATCCTCATTCACCTCACACCTTTGTCTTATCTCACTATTTCTAATTTTATCGCTCAGACGTACGCCACACGTGTGATGATGTGTATGTATGTAATAATAAATTCTGGATCGCGCCTCTAGCTCAACTCAACTTAAACTGCCTGTGGCACCTCTTCCGCTGTTTATATAGCCCTGGAACCGTGTTCGATAAGTTTCCAGAAAGATCTCAATAACTCCAGAAGACTAAGAGGGGAGACAACGATACTCTCGATCTCGTTCATTCAGTTTCTCGAACACGTAAGAGCGAGACAAAGCAATATGCCGAGCGAGACAAGCGATGTTCTAAATCGTTCGCGCAATTATTCCCGTACGGAAGCACGCAGTGATTGTACGAGAAGTTTCCGCGGGCAGGGTCGCTCAATCTTTTCCAGTGGACGTAAACTGTAGAGCCGCATTTTTAATTTTCGTAACAATACCAAAAATCATGTAGCCGTCTGACGGCAACTTGCATATGCAAATTAATAGATCTGACAGATTGCCAGATTTTTCTGCAGAAATTTTAAATAAAATTGTATTTATAATTTTAAAGAAATTGTAAATGAGCCGTAAGTCCACAGTCCAATACTCACATAGAAGCCGAGCGGTCGGAAGCGGCCTTGTCCTGCTGCTCGACCAGTCTGCCCTCGGCGACCGCCAGCTGCTTCTGTTTCTCTCTCCACGCGGCACGCGCTGCGGCTGAAGCGATCATCTCTTTGCGAAGACGAGCGGTTTGTTCGCGTTTCTGTTCGAGCTCTCTGAAAGAAAAAAATGTATTTTCCTTACATTGCTCGGGAATAGGTTCATTATTTGAAGAAATCAATACGTCAATACTCGTCGCTCGCCTAGGGCAACAATGGCATTAATGACAGTCTGAAAAACTTAAATAACCTCGTTAGCGGCCCGGAATATTTTTTTCTTAAACATGCGCGGAAATATTGTCATTACTTTTGAATAAAGAACACGCGAAGCAACATATTTACGTAGACTGAAAATCAAATTCACTTCCCGGCGCGTTCTTTGAATTTGGAACGAAGAGCGCGCCGGTAATGTTGTATGAAACGGTGTGCTGTTTGAATTTAGAACTCTTTTATCTATCGTACACATTGCGTTCTCGTGGCTGTATAGCCACAGATGCGTTTACCTTTCGGCACAAACTGTAAAATAAATTAAATTTATTATGTAAAAGGCCCTTTTTTATTTCCTTGCATTTTTTTACGAAAAGCACTATATATGCCTCGGCCGAAATGGCAATTGCCTATTTCGCTGCCTTTGCAATAATGTACTATTATTTTAATAACATTATTGGCCTCGGTGAGCAATAAGTAAGCAAGAATTGAAGTATTTCTTCAAACATTATAGTTTCATACGTAATTTTAAGCTATTGCATAGCTTTTATCGCGGGCTTTGAGCGCGGCGACCGAATCAAGAAATTTCGTAACGAAAATAAAACATAACACCCGCTACTCACACTCACATCGTGTCTAAAAGAGATAGAATCAGTTAAGAGCAATTAGCAGCTACCTAGTGTATACGCATACGTCTAGTCGCACGCACACAAACACCGTGCCGTGAAGTCTGCCGACCTGAAACGGCTTTCAACGCCGCGTCACTGTGCCGGTCGCCGGTTGCCGAGAAACGTTAGCAAACTACAAACTCGTACTAAAGTAGTAGGCGGCGGCGGGCTTTTATGTCACCTATTAGATAGATTATTGCGTATTTATTATGTTTAGTTTCCCCGGTGGTCATGGTTTATGTTTTATATGTTATAAATATTCAAACGAGATACTGTTCCAAAAGGTGGGGTAGCTATTTACCAAAACTGAAATAAATATTGGACACGTTAGCGATGTTAATGTTAGGCGCTCATTTATAGGAGATATTTGTGCGTGCTTATGCAAAATTAGAAATGGCCTACACATAGTCATGGTAGCAATTTACATTTCTCCGAATCCAAAATTGGACGAGGTAGAGCATTTTATTCGTCGCACTTTACTGGAGTACACTGAAGAAGAGTCGAAAATATTTGGTACAAATGGTAATAAATTTCCACTTATCTTGACTGGCGATTATAACATCAACTTCGCTGTTAAAAAATCTGAGCGGTTGACAACTTTTCTTTCGGAAAAAATAAATTTGAAAATTAATAATGGGACCACCATTGACGCGGTATTTTCCAGATATTTAGAGGATATCAAGTCTCAAACTTTTGTTTCTAATTTCAGTTCAATGATAAAAATTCCTGAATAACCTACATGTATTGTAAGATAATAAAAAAAAAATGTTTTCTTATCGGTCACCACGCTCAAAAAGTGTAACTTGAATTAATATCAAAGAAAAAAAATACTACATAAATAAAAAATTAATATATAATTATAATTGCATGCACAAGTTGATAAAAAATGCTATGCAATAGCTTTACCGCGGCAGTCCCCGAGTGCCACACGTTTTTTTAGTTACAATATTGCAGGCGTATCAAAAAGAACCTAATCTAGGGGACATTCAAACATGGAACTGCTGCGATTGCACAGTACAAGCGTCAGCCGAAATTAACGTCCTCAATATTGCTTCACGCACTGCAGGTCTACCAACAATAAATGTGAATGGAAAGACGCTATGACGAAAGAGGCTTCTATTACCAACTATTGCAACTAAAAAAAGTAAGGAAAGTGTTAAATAGAGATATGTCTACCTCTGCTCCTCATCAGCCGAGGATTTTATGATCTGCATTTCTTTAAACCCTCTAGCTTCCTTGGTCTATTGGTCTACTAACTGCTACTTCAATAAGAAGGAACGGGATACCCCTACTTGTGTTCTTATGTTACCAAACCTTGCTAATACTGGGAAAAAGAGATGTCTAGTCTAACCCTGGTTCTCATACAAACATTGCTTCACGCGCTACAGGTCTACTAACTATAACTGTGACTGGAAAGACGCTATGATAAAAGAGAGATATCTAACGTGCATTTGATCTTCTTCGTTTCTTCCAATTCTCTTGCTTCCTTGGTCTATCGGTCAACCGACGACTACAAACAATAAGAAGGAAAGTGAGGCCCTACTTCTGGGCTTGCTAATCCTTGGAAAAAGAGAGAGATATATACTTCTGGTCTTCATCAGCCAATATCTTCATGATCTGCTCGAGCATCTTCTTCTCAAGAGTATAAAAGAAAAACAAACTCTTACATCTGTATTTTGTTACCAACTCTTGCTAATGGTGGGAAAAAGAGAGATGCCTACCTCTGGTCTTCATCAGCCAAGGTCTTCATGATCTGCTCGAGCATCTTCTTTTCAATGAGCGTGTCTTCATACTGACACTGCTTCACTCGCTGCCGGTCTACCATTTGCTGCTGTAGTTCCTTGCAGTACTGTGTGGTACGTTTGATCTTCTCCGTCTCTTCTAGTTCTCTTGCTTCCTTGTCGCCTGATATCGCTTTTAGGAGTATGCTGTTGGCGTATCTTTCTTCTGCCTGTGTTCAAACATCGTATTGAAACATTTTGATCTTAATTTTTTTTTTTTTACTTTTAACTGAAATATGCTTTGTCTCATTCTTTTATGATAAAATTGAGAGATGGAGAAACCATAAGAAGATATTTGAACAGATTGGATATTTAGATGATATTCACAAGATCTACTGTTGACATAACAACTATATAGTATTACTTATATATACTTACCAAGTATCCTTCAGAAACCATAGAAAAAGAAAATAAATTTTATTTGATGATCTATATAATATGATTTTTGTTCATTAAACCACACAGAATAGTCACAATTATTTCATACATGGTGAAATGGTAGTGTGCCTTTGTAATGGACATTGAAAAGTAGGAATTTATTCAATGGTTAATCAGAGGATATAGGGCACATGTACCGAAAAGCTTATTTTTTGTGCCTCCCCATATACAAATTAACACTGGTGATAGATTCCACCAATGACTGGATTCTCAAGACTGACTGACGTAAGACAGAACGATACTGAACCAATCTTTCTGAAATTTTGCATACACACCATTGGGCTAAAGAGGCCATACATGGTATTTATAAGGTTACTTTTGTCCTGGAAATCAATCTGATTGTCCAGGGGGATTAACAGTAGCTACTGTTCTTGTGGAATTAATGTTTAAGCCGTATCAATAAAGAAACAAATAAAATTGTAGTTGTATAACTCGTACCCACCCAACTTACACATTTTAATTTCATTTATTGTACAAGTGAGAGTGATATGTCTCATTTCTTTATTGACATGGCTTATATGAGTATGTCATTGTATGTTGCAGCTTCAGCCAATGTTAGCAAAATATTAAACACACCTTATCCTGTAGCCTCTTATACTCATTATGAAGCATTTGTTGCTTAAGATCCCTGCACACATAACCCGCTTGCAGCTTTTTGCTCAATTCCCGGAGACTAGGATCCCGCTCCCAGAGGTAATGCCTTCGGAGCAACTTATTGGCTTCTTCACGTTCCACCTTAGCCATTTCTATGCCTAGTAGAGTCTCTTTTTCAGCACGAGCATTGACAATCGCTGCATGGTCCGTTCTCTGAAAATGTTTGTCTCAAGTAATTAACATACACAAGCATAGCAAAACAAAAGTCAAAAGTACAAACAAATTATATTTTTGGGATTAACTTGAGGATTGGTAGCATGAGAAAGGTGTGTGTCTGGCAACGGACTGACTGTAGCTTAAATTATGATGATAGTAACTCATCAAAAATAACTCTAAAAATGGTTGTAGAGTTTAGACAACAATTACTAGACACTCCTTGGTAAACTCATCAGCTGTACTGATATTGTCTTTAATGCAATAAATAAATTACTACATTGTCCAGTACCCCCAAATCAAGGGTCATCATCATTATCGTTGCATATGGCATTCATCCTGCACGGATCAAACCTCTTGTGTCTAGACTTTTTTACCAGCTTTCAGAGGCGGATGTGAGTTGGTGATTTTTTTTCTACTCTGACACCAGGGTGGGTCGATTGAAAATATAACCTACTTGTTACTATGTTGATACATAACATTAAATCAAATAGAAAAGACAATAGAATTTTTTTTCTTCCTACTGCTGGGCAAAGGTCTCCTCATATCCCTCAAGTCTATGTCAAGGCCAATTCTAACCACCATTGTTGGTTCCAATCATCCAAGCGGCCGCTTTAATACCCACCTTTCAGGGTGCATACGTCAAACATGACTCAACCATTTATAGATAGAACGATTACCTCCTGGAAATCTTTCTCCATCTCTGCCTCTCGCTGTATCAGGGCGAGGCAGCGGCCCATCCTGCCGTCCTCCATGCGGCTGTTCAGCCACTGGATATCCATGGCTCGTTGGATAAACTCCAACTCCTTGCGGCGGGCGCGGGCCACCGCATTTCTTTGGAGCTCCGTTTTAGCCTCCTTAAAACATTATAGATTGAAGTGTTTTGACATGAACGTCCCAGGACTTTTATTTTAAAATGTTTATTGTAATTAAATATTAATGTGGTTATCATTTTATTTTAACTTACCATGTTAAAACAGATTTACAAAAGATTATGTTAATATTTATAGCACCCTCTAAAAAATATCTAATTTTTAATTCGAAAATGCGGTGAACTCGAAAACCAATCCAAAACATCAAAACCAACAAACAAAACAAAAACAAACGTGAAACGACGACAATTGACATTGACGTTGACATTTGATTTGCCAACTTGACATTTTAAGGGTTGCTATAAGTAGTCCAATTTACCCTGAAAAAATAAAACAATATAAAAAGAAAAAATAATTATTTTAATAATTTATATATATTTCATTAATGTACATTGTACACCGAAGGAAGAAAGTGACCGATTACTAACTCCCGTTTAAGGCCCGAAGCTCACCATAGGGCCTTATTACGTCCGAGTTAGGAATAGCACTTTCTACCATGTGATACATAGTGCTTTGTTTGTACTAGCGGAATCCATCTTGAAAATTTTTGTTAGTAGAATTTGTGACTTGGATGTAATTGTAATGGATGTATATAGAAAGTAAGACGTACAAAAAAAAATTGATGCATTTATCGCTATAATAGGCTAGTTAAATGTATTCATACTTGGTTAATATTGTTATACTAAACAAAATATACACTAAAAAGTAATGGATTCTAAAAACAACAACAAAATTGGTTGTTAATTAAGGCAGTAATTCGATTTTAAAGTTTTCTCTAAAAGAAATGTGGGAGCGTGGTGTGGGACGTGTTGCGATATCTTTTGTACGTACGAAATCGTGTGGCAGTGGCGTCACAGCAACAGTGCATCCTTTTCTTGTTTTTTTTTTACAGTTTCCCCTTCCACCGAATTTCAAAGGCTTATAACTTATTTATTTTTGAACGGGTTACAAAATACATACATACCATCACGCCTTTTTCCCGCAGGGGTAGGCAGAGACTACGGATTTCCATTTGCTACGATCCTTACAGACTACCCTCGCTTCTTCTACGCTCATCACTCTCGTCATACACGCTTATGTATGGTAGTGAAAGTTGGGTCTGGCAGGACAATAATGAAAGCAGAGTGAATGCAGTTGAAATGGAGTACGTCTGAGTGATAAAATTAGAAATAGTGAGATAAGTAAAAGGTGTGGTGTGAATGAGGATGTAGTGACAAAAATAAAAAATCACAAAAAATCTTTCATTATTCTGTTTCTGGAAATAAAAACATTGATATGAAAGAAAAAATAAAAATTTGTAGAATACCCAATTAGCGAAAGAACGAGTAGTTCATTTCTTTAGCTAGAAACATGTAGAATTAAGTAGGCATGTATGTAACTCATAGTAAACGTCAGGAACATTATTACCTTAATTTACCATTTCAATGTAGATAAAGAAAAACAACGTTTGATAAGTTTTAGACTTTGAATATAGTCTATACTCCATACTTTAATATTATAAGTGCGAAAGTCTGTCTATCTGTCTGTCTGTTACGCTTTCACGGCCAAACCGCTAAACTGATTTTGATTAAATTTGGTGTGAATATAGTTGAAGACCCGGAGTCAAACATAGGCTACTTTTTTATGGTATTAAACTTCTAATATGTCATGCTCCGTGAGCATGGTGACAAGAACACTGGCGGTGTTTTGCATTGACTTTGAGTCGTCATTGTAACCCTCCTGGGGACATCTGATATTTAAGATCTACGCGGTTTTGTCATACATGCCTGTTTTAGAAACGGAGCATTTATAAAGAAAAGATGTCTTAAGCGTTTTGTAAGAAAGTATTTGTGAGGCTACGCGGGGCGGAAGGCAGACGTGCGGGGTGCTTGATTGCGGCCGTGGCTCCACCCATAATGATCCATCTTACGAAAGTAGCAGTAATACGTTATTTACAAATTATCAAGTAATTCAGACACCCGACACAAGATGTCACTACTATTCATGACCCGATTGATTACAACCACATCAGGGTTGTCAATATTTTATAAGGTCGAAATTTAATTTTTTCAAATTTCAAGAAAAAATTAATTAAATAAATATATTTCCATAGATATACAGAGTGATTGAAACAAATGGGGAAATATGGGAGTACATGGAAGCACAAATCCAATGATCCCTTGATAATTTTTTTTTCAATTTTGACTAGATAAAGAATCTCACTTACATACAAATATATTAGAATACAATACAAAACTCTTTATTGCACAACAAGGATAGGTACATTGTGAAATACAAGCAATTACAAGAAAAAACCTTGCGCCAAAGAAACATACACGAATGTTGAAAACATAACCCTTCCTTTTTGGTGTAAAAGTGAAATCGATGTGATGTGAACCGTGCATATGAATAATTGTTTTAATGTTCCTGAACTTTTGCTAGCCCTGGCCTGGCCATTATTGTCAAAGTTCCGCTACTTGTCAATAGATCTTTGAAGTTCAGCTTCTATATATGTCTATATATGTCCAATAGATGTCACTAGTACGTCGAAGTTCCAATCTTAGAAACATTGCGATATTTCATAAATTATGAACGTTTTAAATATTAGGTATAACTTTAGAGCCGTAAATATATCTTATATTAACAGAAACCAATTGGCTAGTCAACTAAAAAATAAATTGTGTATTTTATATATTTTATTGATAGAATGGACTATTTCGGAGATACAATTTAAACGAAAAAATTCTTAAAATTATATTTATTTTGTTATTTAATTTTAAAGATTTTATAGTGATGACGTCACGCAGCTATAATGGCCATTTCGAACTGCAAGAAAGCAAAAATTACTAAGGTATTAAAAAATATATATGTCAGTGTCAAATATCAAAGTCAGGATGGACCGTGGCCGCGAATTGGTTTCTTGTTTGTTTACAATCGTCAAATATCTAGGAACCTACCCCATTTCTCGTATCTATTGCTTTTGGCCTGTTTATTAGACTTAACTGCCGTCTCTTCTATCGTTGACATCTGATTTTTCAATAATTGGACACCGATTCTTCATTATAATGTATGTATGAATGTAATCAGGTTAATTATAGGGTTATGTTTACTTGAACAGAGATAACATTTGACATGGGTGACAAGTACGTGAAGCGCATAATTAGCGTTACCAAACAAAAAATATTTATTCACTACCCTATGCTGCCAACCTAAAAAATTAAATGTGAATAGCCGGAAGTTATCCGGCTACGTCATACGTTAACTTTGCTAAAAAAGGAAAGTCATTGGGTTTTTTGCGATTTTCTTAAAAAATACTTGCTTATCTAAAGATCTGATTAATGTAATGTGTTCCCTAAGCCTATTCCTCGAAATGGTTTACGAATTAGACATTTTTATGAAAAAGTTTACTAGCCAATTATTCAATGCTAAATTCGTAAAATAGCCGTGGAAAATCGTGATGCACTTAGGAGCTCGCGATCTGTTTCTCGGTACACTGTTGAACGAGAAATGACAAACCCTGACCACTTTTGTGAGCGGCGCTGCGCCAATGTTCGCATCACTGCGCCATTTGAAACGCCATCTCCTCTTTGTAAATGCTCCGTGCTTTTAGCATATAATGTGTAGTATGTGTGGGTGTAAAAGTTGACTTAGTTTTTTCCCATTATATAGGGAGAAAAAACAACATGTAACACTTGAAAAATTGAAATAATTATTTCTTTTTAGATGGCTCGGGCATTAAAAACACCCAAATTACAATTTTATTAAGTTAAAGAGAATTGTTTTAGGTTTGATTAAAATTATTTTAGAACTCGGAACCCTACTTCATAAAAATATAACTCCATCTATTATTGATTATCAAAACTAAAGCTTACACCTTCACCCGCGAGAGCGCTAGTGTAGGCCAATTTTTATTCATTCGCCGAAGTTCGGCATTGCAGCAGCACGCTTTTGGATTTTGACGTGTGACAGCAACAAGAACAGCTGCGGCCAAATTCGGTTTCGGTTGCAGATTGGTGGTGTATTTAATTTAAAGACAGTGGGTTATGAAAAAGTGTTAAAAATGGCTGAAAGTAAAGGTGCGTTAATTGCGAAATCAGTGCAAAAACATGCCGGACGCGCAAAGGAAAAGGTATTTATCATTCATGTTCTTTACTTGGTTTGAAGTGTTTTGAGGTGATGGTGTTCAAGACTCCGGCTATTAGTTGCAGTGGCGTGAAAGTTGGTATTCGAAGGGATCGCCTCGGATCAGGTTTCGCGCCACGGCCTTTAGCCGGTTTTTGTGAGAATTCAATTTCACCTGTTGCTTGAAGTGGAAAATTCGTGGCACCTGAGCTATTCCATCTATGTTTACATTTCGTAATATGCCAATTGATATTCATATTTTGAGAAGCAAAGCATACGGGCATGTTATCATTTTCCAGGGCAATGCTGGTGCCTATTTTTAGTCTGTGCCAGTTGAGTTAATTTTGGATTGAAATGTCAACCAGATTTTGCAATCTACACCAACTTTTAGACTAAATCATTTCCATTAGACTGCTTAAAATCCCTGATATTATTATGAGACATTTCAAGAGAAGTGATGTGATTTATAAATAACACAGTCTAGCACGGAGACACTTGGCTTGTTCTAGTTTCGCAGAAATAATGTGGTTATTTCAACCGGTCTATTTTTATTGATACTTTCGTTTGTAGCCACTAATTTTAGTACATATGAATTAGCTGTGTAAAATGTGCTGTAAAAAATCTAATACATTTGAAAGGATTTCTGGTTTCCCGTTATAAAATTACGCAAATATTTTTTTTTCTTTTTGTATTTAAATTTCTGAACATAATGGTCATTGTTGACTATGGGGTGTATACTTTTAGCGCTTTCATAATTATTATGTGACCTATTTTGGAGCTGCAAATACTGAATCATGTTGACTGTTTAATTGCACGCTCAGAGACCTATATGAAGCCACTGACAATGCCTTATTGGTGGCAGAGTTTTGGTCTTCATAAGTATAATTCCAGAGTCAACTTGCTTAATTAGGTTCTAGTATATTATTTTTTTAAAAAAACTAAAAAATTATAACTGAATGAAATAGTTTATACTAACTATTTGTCAACAAGAGTAAAGATTCACAGTTAATGAGAAGGGTTACATAGATCAAATGCAGGAATAATAGAATTTGTGTCATATCAGAATTTGAAAAGGCTAGAGGAAAGTAGAAGTAACTGTTGGAAGGAATTTAAATTTGTTAATAGTATTTATTAGGGAGAATATTTATTGGTAAAATTACCGTTACTTAACCGTCACCTGTAATTAACTACTTCATATTCAATGTCCCATAGTCAGTTTTATTGCTATTCTGAAAAGGTTAACTATTTTCTTCCTCTAGATTGTCCTATTGGCTTTTCTCCAACATTGAAGAATGATTTACAATTTACAAATTGTTAGTTTAGTCATTTATATCATTATCATTGACAGCCTTTATTATTTCTCTACATGCTAGGACATAATTATCAATAATACTAACACGCTACTTAGGTAGGACCATAGATTTAGGATTTTTTTACTAGGTAGGACACATGCTTGGCTATATGATAAAGATAAAGGTGCTTCCAAACTCTCATATTATTCCATGCACTTTGGTTCTGTGTTCAGTAACCTTCGTTCTGATCCTTAAATAGTTTTGTACTGCACAGTTTTACTCAAAAAATGGTTTGAACAATTATTCTTAAAATTGCAAAGTAAAGAAGTGTGTTTGAAACAAAAACAAATTGAAACGTGTTGGTTTGCAGTGTATCCAAATCGTTTACTTTCTTCCAATGCATCATCGATAGACTTTAGTCAGTTTAATCCTCTTGGTGTTGGTTATGAAACTTAGTTGAATGTCAATGTATACAAATTATCATCATCAGCTTTCAATAACCCACTGCTGGGCATAAACCACCCTCTGTCTATGCCAACTATACAAATAGTTACATTTTTCCAAAATATTGAAATGAACCCTGGCTAATATAACTAGTCTAAAACAATGATGTAATTAGGATTAAAAACTGGCTTGACAGATCAAAGTAAAAACGGGTACTGATCACACTGTTCTACCTTTATGCTTCTTCTTTGCATTCCTTTGCTATTTAGAGGTTAGACAACATTAAGACGATTATTACATTAGATGCCCCTCTGCTCGGAATAGTGACGCTTCACTACGGCCAAACCATTCTCACAGCTTTTCCAGCCAAGAGTGGCGCTTTTCTTTACGCTCCTTCAGCTTATGGCATTTGACCTTCATTATATGTTAATACCATACGTCAGTACTAATAACTATTTTGTGCTAATACCATATTTGTTGCTTCTTAGGATATGACCAAAGTATTCCACTTTCGTTACTTGATGCATTGGCACATTTCAGAAATTATACTTATCGTCTCAACAAGTACCTACACTACATATAATGTACTATATTAGCATCATGAACTGTACTTAAAGATAGTGTATTTAATAGGACAGAAAATATAGTATGCAGATATACCGTAATGTCGTTAAATATGCACATGTTTGCGTTACCGGTGGTACAGTCGGCAATAAAAGGCGTGTTCCGGTTTGAAGGCACTTTGAAGGGCTCTGAAGGTAATAAGGCAGTCAAGGGGATACTCAATGGCCTGTGGTGATGACCCACTAAAAACATTCTTATTTTACTGAGATTAATAGGATTATTCCAAATATTTGCGTAAATAACTATAGTTACCAAAGTTTGCCAAAACAGTAAACATGCCCAATTTTACAGTAACAAAGTTGCTTGTAGCATCTTACACCATTGGAAAGAAAGGGGGTGGTTAATTCTAGCGCCGACTACCAAATAAACTGTCATAAAAGTTCCAATAAATCTGTTTAAAATTTCTAAACAACGCTGTAATTGAGTGTAAAGCTGGCGAAGCTGTGCCATCTGATGGTCGATAAAGAAACCATATCAAAGGCCGAAAGGCGGTTTTGAAAAACTCTGACACCAGGGTGTATAGGGTTGATTGAACATACATACCTCTCGTAATGAATGAATGAAGCTGTACTGCATCTAGCAACTTCCTACGACGTTGACTGGGTCTCCGTCGTACCCTCGGATTTCTTTTGAAGTCCTCAATTCTCGTCTAAATGCACTTACAATGCTGACTCTACATTTTCTGAGCGCGAATTGTTCATCACGCTCGCGTTACCAGCTCGTTTGTTTTATTAGCAGTCATTAGACCTTTGGACACCTTGGCTTAGTTGGAACCAGGTCATCTGAGAAGGCACAATATGTTCGGATCTACCGAAAAAGTGGCTTTTTGATAGGATGTTGTAGTATGTTGCCTCCATTAATTTCTTAGGTCCTTTCCTAAAATATCCTTCATCAAGTGGGTTTCACCCCTTACAGATTAGAGCCTAGGGTATGACTACACAATATAACTATCTTAATGAATTTTAATGTGCTTGTATCATATTGATTCAAGCTATGGCACAGAATAGATAATAGTACTAAAGTAGCTATGCTAACTATGAAGATAAATTTCGTGTCAATTTAGAGAAGAATATTCACAGGTCCATATTTGTCTAATGCTTGTAAAAGCATTGAGAAAGGAAACTTTTGACTCCTTAATTTAAAGACACTAATTTACATTTTCAAAAAAAACCTATCCCAAAACACATTTGGTACACAATAGTCCATAACTCTCAACTAAAAATGAACAAGTACACCAAAAAAACACGGTCGAACTCACAATACCCATGAAATTGGCGATCTAGTGACCTAACAGTACCAATACACGAAGAAAGTATTGGCCACACGGCATTTAATAAAACCCCCGTCGATAACCACTCTTTGACCTGAAGTGACCTCCTTACCGGTTTACACACCTTAGTCGTGGTGCTTGACCTTCGGCGTTTAATTATTTGTGTGTCATTGGGCTTATTTTAGGTCTATCTGGGTATTAGCCACACATAATGAAGTTCAAGTCAAAGGTTTCTGCAGAGATTTATTACATAAATCTGATCGTGGTCATGCGATTTAGGCACTACGGTTTCAGTCTTAGTTTCGAAAGATTTTTATTGTATGGGGCCTGGAAATACAAAATCTGTAAAATGTCAAGTCCAAAGTTCCCGCTACAGACCGACGACGGATGGACAGCAGTGGTCAATACCCTATGGCAGAGATGCTGGAGCGTAGAATACCATATTCACTCTTCGTTTTTGAATTCCTGTGTAATGTATGTTGAGTATGTCATGTCAGTTTACCAGCATCAAATCAGCCATTCTTAGACCTGTTAATGTACTTCTATCTTCTCCCATTCCAATTATGGAGGCAAAGCCTGAAAGTATTTGCATTGCACAAACGTAATATTGATAGAGAGTAAATCAAATTAATGTCGGGTATTTCCAAAAGCAAAAGGTCCAAATAAAATATGAAACAGGTTTTTTTAAAAGCAAGTCTTTCTTATTCAACACATGTATTTTTTGTTAACATTAACTTTCACCGTCGTCTCGTCAAAAGTTATCGCAGTGCTATTAATAGTTTGAGTTATTTATTTAAAGTTAAATTTTACACCTTTCCTCCGTAGAATAGTAAAACTTCCAAGTGTTGTCACTGCACATATCCTGAGAAATAAAAAACTAGTTTTAATTTAGGCGATTTATACTTATGCTACATCAGTCTATCTGTTCTGTGCCTGTGCTTAGTTGACGTGAAAACAAAAATCTGACTGTAGGAGAAACATATATCTATGTTGAAACGAATCAAAAATTTCTTAAAACGCACAAATATTTATCACATTTCCATCATGTGTCAGATGTCAGATGTTTCGTTTAAGTAACCAAAATAGAAACCAATTTCACCGTATGTACGTGATGTGTTCCGTTTGATAAAATAAGGAATTAACTGCCTTACGCTTCGTTTCCACCAGAGATGTTGTTTCCACGAGGATGCGTAGCGAACCAATAGAATCGCTTCATTTGCCTAGCCTCGCTTAGCACAGCTCTGGTGGAAACGGCTTAGCAGAGTGAGGTTTTTGTACGTACAAAACAAGCGAGAGAGTGTGCGAGAAATGTGTTAGGAGGAATGTGTTGCGAGGAATGCGTTGCGAGCTTCCGCTCCCACTACACCCCGCCCCGACACATTACACATCCTCGCACGACTCGCACCGCCCATAAATGCGCATTTTCACAGCTCCGCTACACATCCTCGCACGACACATTTCCCTCGCAAATCTCTGATGGAAACGCAGCCTTAGACAAACATACTTAGCAAATTTCTTATTGACCAAAAAATCTATATTAGTAGTTCCTAATTTTTTAGTTTCTGATTATTGCTATGTTAGGAATCTAAACAACGATCATCAGCAAAACTTAAATCCCTTCCTATTCCAATAACTCCGTCATTATCACATAGCATCTTCGCTTTCCCATCGCTTCTTGCTGCGTTATCATAAAGTCTAGAGTCCTGGATAAATCATCTAAGTACACTACAATGGCGAGTACAGACAGTTGTAACTGTGCAGTCGTCATGGGAACGCCTATGAATGACACAGCGACGCCCATGCTTCATGGTGGCATTGTCTGCAAACCACATACGTTGTCATTGAAATTTTTCTTTTCGCAGTTAACATTATTCAAATGTTTATGCTGCCAAAATTTACAGAATTTGTCGTTTTTGAAGCAATGTTCACTTGTAAATGTTCACTAATATACAAGACAATTTTCGTTTCCATCATTCGAATGAAATCAATAAGCATTCCATTCAATTACCAAATTAAATCAAATTATTATTTAATTAGTTGAACAATATTTTGTATTTAGTAGCCGTTTCTAGGAGGTTGATAATTACGCATGTAGTTACCTATATTCAATCACTAAGGCTTTTAACAACCGCAAACAACTTCCGATGTTGGGACAGGTCCTAAACTATTTGTGATGCAAATCTACATTACAACTGGCGGTGTATGAATTTTTAGCTTTGTCAAGATGAGAAACTTTCTACGACGTCCTCGATGCTCCGACAAGATCCGACTGACAATGGTCAAACACATATGTTAATTGCGAACTGTTTAAATTCTATTTTGTATTGCACTGACGTTTCTAATGTGTCCTTTTGTCTCCTCGACTTGTGTGACCTAGTAGCGTTCATCCTATATATAGTTTTGTTCGCGAAGCAGCAGCACGCATTATCTTCAAGAGCTGCAAATCAATGCCAAACAATACACCACGTCAACGTAACGCATAGTGTATACGCTACGTTTGTTTCCCCAAGAACAGGTGTTCGAAACAATAATAATTGTATGTTTATCTGACCTACTTTATTTACATCGGCCGTGATTCAGTCGCTATCTCCATACTCATCTCCATAAATCTTCATCACACTTGTCCGTTTGTTTCTGGGAACTGATGCAACATAGCGATTTCTAAATTTATTTCATCAATCAATTTTAAATATTATACTAGTGTAATATTACATTTGTATTATTATTTCTCGAAATTATCTTTATAGAATATTCAAGCTCTCACTTAACACCTTTCCACTGCTTTCTGTAGAAATTAATGATAATATTAATTTAGAAATTCTGCTTTAGAGGTCTTCGACCGATGACATCATAGACTGGTTTCGCCGATTTTTGAAATGTTTGTCATACAAGTTCACTCTTGTAGGTGCTGTCCTTGCTTGAGTGCACCCACATGCAAACTGCTTTTATATCCCACGCTACACCTACAGCAGTTATGGAATAGGCACTTTCATTTAATCTAATTGCTCAACACAGTCAAAATGTAGGGAAACGGTTAAACAAATCATGTGAACTAGACATTAGCATACAACTAAAATCGTCGCGCTCGAAATTAGTTCGAGAAAGTAGAGCCTCTAGATTTATTTCATGAATTTTATTTTTACTTTAACTACCTGTG
Organism: Euzophera pinguis; assembly: GCA_947363495.1. Classification (NCBI taxonomy): domain Eukaryota; kingdom Metazoa; phylum Arthropoda; class Insecta; order Lepidoptera; family Pyralidae; genus Euzophera; species Euzophera pinguis. The sequence goes on along the minus strand of OX376161.1, from coordinate 15,793,901 downwards.
TTCTTAATCTTTGAGTCTCATCATTCGTCAGTGTTATCTTGATTTGGCAAGGTTATCACAAAAGTACTTTAACGTATTGTTGGATTTCCAGTATTTCTTGCTCTTCAGTTTAACCTTCATTCGTTTCTAGAACTTTTATAAGATATATCAAAAAAGTAAAACTAGTAAAAATAACTACTACAATGTGCATTTTTTCATCAAGTCGTACGCTTTCTTTGGCTCTTGCCAAATGACTGATAAATTAATGTAACAGTCGAAAATGTGTACTAAATGTAATAGATCACGCATCGCCCTAATTTACTAATGCCAAATCCCACGGCACACTTCGTGCTAAACTAACGAACTCAATAACAGTTACAAGTTACAATTTATTCATACTTGTAAAACAAAAGCAAGAACTTTACCCACTAAAGTAGCGAAGCTCTGAAGGAATTTTTTTACAAATTTCTTTCCTATATTCGCTGCAGCATCTCGATAAAGAACACTCAGATGTACAAAACTTTTTTTTTTTATTTTATTATTTATTTATAAATTATTTGCACACAGTAAAATAAAAATTAAGTATGTTTAATAACAATCTAAAATAATAAGCGTCAAATCATTCATAACATGACCAACTTGGTGTCATTGAAGTTCGAAAGTGAAGGTACGACATATTAGTACGACAAATTAAATGCCGTCTTTTAGTTACATTAGACGATTGAAATGTAATATTACAAATGCTATTTGCTTTTTTATTAACACCATCATCACATGATAGGTTTTAAAGTGTAAAAACCCACGTTCACACGACCGCTCGTTCTCGCGCTAAATTCCAAGCTTCTTCCGTCGGTTCGAGACCACGCACTTTCATACTTGTACTTTCTCATCTGGTCACATCACATCGTATATCGAAACATTTTCTTGCGTTGCGGACGGTCGAATGCTTTTAACGATTTTATTGATCACGTCACTTTGATATGCAGCCTTTAATACTGGTTTGAATGGGTACCTTGTTTATGTGCGATCTTATTATAAGCTACCATTTTTAGGTAAAAGTACTTTACATTCATATTAAACCATGGACACAACTAAACCATTAAGAGCTTCCTTATTATCAACATTATTATTTTGACACAAAAAGGGTCTGAGTAGCTCTATTCATTGAAAGGCACATCAATCAACTTTTTGTCTAGCGTACTATATAAACTCAAGTTCGATTTCGTTATATGCTCAAAAGGTTTTTTAAATATTGTTTTTGCTCAAAACAATTATTTTTTTTTACAGGTATGTCATTGCCAAAGATTTTCCAATGTCGCTGATGTTTTAGCGAAAATTGATGCGTAACGTAAGTTTACTTTATTGACGTAGATAGTTACATACTGTGTATTTTTCCTAGACAGTTTATCTGATAAGATACAAGTGACACCTCAATGATGAGGTACTCATAGGTGCAAGGTTGCAAATCTCAATTAACTTTGTAAAAATCTTAGAAAACCGTCTCGATATTTTCTCACTACAGCAGATAGTGGCAGAGTAAAGACTATAGATATATAGACTATAGACATATTACAGCTAACATATATGATACTTTACGTTGTATAAATAAAAAAAATGATTATGTTATTTTAAAATATACTTTGTTGTTGTATGATCTAGTATCTAAAATAAGCTATATCTAACAAAAATAATCTTCTATTGTCAAAGATAAGTCACGATGAGTTTTGGATTTACTTGTAATAGTAATTGTTTCATTTATTTATTTGTAAGTTTTATATGTTACAAATCCTACTTAAAGGATCCTAGTTTTTAGCCCGAAAAGGCTCTATTTTGTCCCCACTAATTCGTCTTTTAGTTACAGAATTATTATTCACTACTTACACTTTAGTTTTGAGATAATCATCGAATGAATAAAAAGCTGATTATTGTTCTCCTCTGTTACATTCCCTAATCTAGATATTTTAAGCTATTGCATAGCTTTTATCGCGGGCTTTGAGCGTGGCGACCGAATCAAGAAATTCCGTAACGAAAATAAAAATTTAACACCCCCCACTCCGCCTACCGTGTAGGCTTACAAGCAAATTTGCATAAGTTGATAAAAAATGCTATGCAATAGCTTTACCGCGGCCAGTCCCCGAGTGCCAAACGTTTTTTTTTATTTAAATTCATTATCGTTATCGTACAAACTACATTCGTTTCATGATTGATTATTATCAGTCGTATATTGGAAAGTACAATAACATCGATGATGTGTGATGATTGTACAGTCACGAGCATTAACACATACAATTGTATTAAATTTTAGACCTTGTTTCAATGACTTATGAACCAATGTGTATACATGATAATGCACGTGACTGTACACTATATTCAGACGAAATATCAAAAATGCACAATACACAATGGTATCATATATCTTTGATAATATTATCATCCTATTGTCAATATCGGTCACATGCCTTTGTTTAAAAATGTTATTTTATTTGTCCTGTGCTGAATTGTAACTGTGAAATGAAATTGGATATGATGCAGCAAATGCCACTTATCCATGGACAGAAAATCTCAAAATTGCTTCACATATGAAACTGAAATTCGGCAGGTTTATAGTTTAACTCTACATATAATAAAAAAAGATTGATTTGTGTGAAATTATTTTATGTTACTAGTGTAGACGGACCGACGCCGCTCTAGAAATTATCACATTTCTCCTATGGAATTTTAGACATGTACATATCTGCATCCTTTAACCATTCATATGCCATTGGAAACAAGTAATATGTTCATTAAATTAAACTATTTTAATACGGTTTTATCGCGTTTATTACATATTTATTATTTACATGAAAAAATAGACGCTCAACCAAGTCTGCAGTCTGTGAACATGCTCTAGACAAACCCAACCACTATATGCGTTTTGATAATCCTCAAGTCCTTGCAAAGGAAAACAGATTCATTCCAAGGATGTTACGTGAAGCTATTGAAATTAAAAAACATCCTAATTTCAATAAAGAGGATGGATGGCAGGTACCGCCAGCTTGGGACCCAGTCATTAACTTAATAAAATCGCAAACTCGGAAGCAGACTGCAAGACCCTTAGTTCTGTGAGCCAATACTGCGTGAATCGGAATAGTTCCCAATAAAAATTTCAGGCGGTAGTTTGTAATCTTATGACATCAAAGACAAATGTTAACTTAGTCTGCCTGCGACCATGAACGCTGTAAAGTGTTTGAAACGTCAGGTGTAAATAAATAAGTAATAAACGCGATAAAACCGTATTAAAATAGTTTAATTTAATGAATAACAATCGCGAAAACATAAGAAATCATTAAGTAATATGTTCGCTTTTTTGGACATTTCTGTCATATCGTCCTGTCTCGCTTTCTGATTTATATTTGTTTTATTGTTTACGTCTCCACATCCTGATAGAACAAACAATTCTTAACCAATGAATTCATATTTATGCGAAGCGTGGTATTAATCATTATTTTTACTATTGATAGTCTGAGCGACATATTCTTTCTTTGTTCAGAGATTATTTATTACAATAGTTCGACCAATGTTTCGAAATTTTTCTCATTTTCTTCTAGATTTAAGTACTCATTAATAGTTTGAACATTTTTATTCATGATGCAGCGCCTTCTGAATTCAGAACCTTATGCAGACGCTTATAAAGTTTTTTTTTTTATTAGGTGTTCACTAAAATTACTGCTATTCTTTGTATTCTCATCTCACCTTCCTATAAAAAGTGATTAATATGATTTCAGCTATATGACAATTTCCAATAGGCTAGTTTCCCAAAAAATATAATAAGTCCGTCAGTTAGATAATCAAAAAAATATTAAAGACGTATTTTTTCTTTTGAAAATTAAACAAACAATGGTAAAAATATGGCGCGTTAAAGTTCCGTGTGGCGTCACAGTGTGCTACACCTTTTCGCAATATGTGACGTCACGAGCCCCCACACCTTAACTTTGATGCGTTCTTTATAATTTATTGCTCAATTGACAAAAGAAAAAATACGTCACTTATATAGTTTGATTCCCTAAATGACGGACTAATTTTAAAGTTAGTCTTTTGACCCTGGAAACTAGCCTATTTTTCATTAATTTCATGCTAATTATAATTATAAAAAAATATATTTTTTAAACCACGTAATTATTTTCTTTGTTTCCAACGAAATGTACAGGATATAATTTAGTTACAACACCACAACGGTAACTCATTTCCTAAAATTTGATTACAAGGTACATTGCGATAATTTAGTTAAATAGGCGGATATTATATTTAACTGCCTCTGTGGTCCAGTGGTTAAGTCGCGGGTTCGATTCCCACGGGAAACATACTTTGTTTAGTTGTTTCCAGTTTGGCTAAGACATTGCAGGCTTGAATCACCTAATTGTCTGTTATTAAAGATGATTCCGTGCTTCTGAAGGCACGTTAAGCCGTTGGTCCCGACTGCCATTTAGTGGTCGTTAAAGAACATCATGATCCTTTTGCTCTGGTTTCCCTACTAAAAAAAGGAAAGTAACGGAGGTCAGACGCCAGTCGCTCTAATGTGTAATAACCAGTTTTGCCAAATCAGGACCATGATTAAAGCGTACTCTGGGTTCTGAAGCGTAAGCTGACGACGCAACTAGGAATACACGCTAGGATAAAGAAGAGTTAAATAGGCGGATATGAAATGTGAACAGGTATTTCGCAATTTAAAAAAAGGTAAAATATTTTTTGTATTCAGATCAACGTAGAAATAATTTTATGTTAGTTTAGCTTATTTCAATGTAAACTTTACCTATAAAGATTTCTGTGTAGAGTTAAAATTTTCTTTTGTAAAGATAATTTTACGAGAGCGAGCCCCATATCGGTTTTATTGCGAACTAAACATATTACTGTTTTGGATAGGGTCCAAAAGTCGGGTCGATTAGTCAGGAGCCAGGTGAACGGCCTGGCCCACGCGAATTCGCGAAAACCACAATTTCACAAATATGGAGCTGGCCTTTGGTTATTATGGCCATTATTTTAAAACCGCTCAAGATCAAGGTAAACTGTAGGCAGTTACACGAGCCGCAGTCATGATAACACTGAAAGCTGGTGTACTTTGAATGGATTGTAACTTTCTAGACGATTTCTGTAGTATAACAGAAATTGCCGAACAACTTACTCTCGTAACAACAACATGATAACAACGAGGTTAAAAATGTTTGTAATCTCAATAAGCAAGATCTCAAGGAGTTATTTATTATTGATTGCGAAATGTTGCGTACGAAATGCTCGTCAATCCCTAATAGAGATATCACGATGGAGTTGCTAAAATGGACATTGCCATTTAGATAGTGCCCGCTAACGCCTTACGAAACATACCACTGAAGCACGCCTGTTTTTCATATGTTATAGCCTAGTACGGAGTCGTTGCTGGTCTAGTCCAGTTTTCACATTGTGAAATTGCCTCGTGCTACACCCTGCTTTACATCTTAAGATAATAATTAACCAAGGGCAACAGATTCAAGAAGCAACAACGTTGTAAAATGGTCGACTGTAAATATGAGCATACAATATAGAACGACAAACAAAGCTAGTAAAGTTACACAGTTTAAATGAGGCAAAGGCTTTAACATTGAACAAGGTAAATTAAATTTCACCATCTCGAGTTTCACCAAATGCGTCTATTTCATTACCTCCTTCAAATAATGTCTTAATTAATGATTCCCCGTCAATAACAGTTTCCAAGTTAACTAAAAAACTCGAATGCTCATTAAATGCCAGTAAAAACGCTCCATTGCATTCGGACATGTAGGGCGGACGGATGTCGAAACGTTGGAAAACGCAGGAAAGATATTTCGTGGTACAAATTAGTTTTTGTGCGTCGGGTGTTAAATCTAGGACTGCAGTCGGATTTGGGCTTGTTTATTTAATGCTCCCACTTTTGTGCGTGTCTGTGAATGTTTTTAAGGTTTTCTATGTTGATTGTCGTAGTTCCTTTTATTGTCCTCAACTGCATTGATGATCCATGTTTCAATTCTAAAGACGTTAACTCTTTCTAAAATTTCCTGAAACCTGTTTCGTGACACAGCGTGCATACACCGTCCAGTGAAATATAATATGTCTATTTTTTATTTAGCAAAAACACCCTCTCAGACAGTTTTAGTTATAAAGTGCATATGCTACAAACTAATTTAGTTCGGAATAACTAATAAAGAAATTTAATTCGAATAGTTTCTATTCGACGACATAATTTTGAAGTCTTTGAAAATATAATCGTTTTAATTTTAAGGAAAACGCTTATATTTCTGTCGTTCCCATATGTATAATAGAGAATGTAAAATTGATATTAAACTGATCGACATTTTTAGATTGCCAGTCGGATATAGTAAATCTTCAAGAAATATGCTTACGGAATAGTGGCTGTCATAATATTGGAATTGCGTGTGCACGTTTTTATTGAAAATATAATAAAACGTCGGAGTCGCGAACGCAAATGTTTATCTTCCAATTTTATCATCACCATTTCCGCTGAATGTACTAAAAAACGTCACCAAGAATCTGCAATTATATTTAAAATCATAAAGTTATCTTTTGGGATCTGGGCATAGATAAATCCTTGTTAAAGTCTATATATGTATACTAAATAATGTTATCTTAATGAAAATTAGTAAGAAAGAAATCATCCAAGTAATTCTAATTGTCTTCATAATTGACGACTACGTCTATTTTTATCTTTAGGTTAATAATAAATTGAAGTTCAAGTGGCACATCCATTCCACGAACCACATGCATCGTTCTCCTAATGGCTTTATCTAAATTTATACCACTCATTCGCTTGGTCCTATTAACCTTGCTGGTTCGGCGTCTAATTTATCACAATAGGCCTATAATATCGGTCATCAGTCATCCGGAAGCATGGCAGTGACGTATTGAGTTCATCGTCAACCGAAAATTACGTAAGAACCGGCGCAGACGCAACTTATATCGGTCTCGAGTTCCCTTCCCCTACCTAACTCCTATTAGAATTCAAAAGAAAATAGACTGTATGCTGTAGGAACTAGATTGAAATTGGTCGGTACAGCGTGGAATGTGTTAGGACATTTTTCATGCGATGGGGAACATGGACGGTAGCCAGGCCGGGATGTGACTATTCCCGTCTGTTAGACTGGGTACCGCGACCCGATGGCTCGCGAACTTCTTTTGGCACGTGTCATTCATTTCAGGCGCCGCATTTGTCTATGACTATTAGAATTTTAGTTTCCTACCTAATTGAACTGATGCCACATGATTGAAAATATCCGACCCTGCGTATCAGGAACTGACGAGGACTAAGAACACCCGATTGAAAAAGTCGTGTATGAAAGATTTTTGATTCATTATTTTTAAAAAGTACAAAAGTATCTACATACTTATTTCATGAACCTTACATAGTTATCGGAATCATTGCCAGCAGGTTCTATAATTATTTTCATAAAAAAAAATTGCGCTATAGAATAGTCGATCACCTAGCACCTATTATTAAATCATCTCCATTGTAATCAATGTTGACAACTATTGTACTGTCATGTATGGTAGCAGTGGTTGCCACCTGATCTGCAATGCGTCATTATGAGAATAATTTTGGTGCTATTGCTTCATCAATATCGATTGAATATTTATAGTTGAGTACCTTATACAACATTCAATTATCGACTGCTGTGGCCTATGACTATATTTTTAATTAAATATAACCCAAAGTTTCGGTTTATAAGTTTCTATTTCTGTTATATTTATTTGAATTGATTGCACACACTATGCACTATAAAGCATTACATTTATTTTAATTAACTTTATTTTGTGTCGGCAGTCAATCATTAATTCTTATGATGTAACGTAATGACTACATTATCATTAGTTGTTCCACATCTCGAAGCTATTAGATCAGCAATGAATCTAACATTAAAGCACCTGCATTAAGTGTTCATATCGGGGCCTTTCTTTCTCATGTCTTGAAAGTCATTAAAGGGCCTTGGTCCCCATCTCTCCCAAGATAAACTAGTTTATTAATATCATGGGTCCCAACAAAAAGTACTTCGAAACCTGTCTATGCTCCAAGTCAATACGGTCTCCCGTTCTAACCAAACAAGTTTCGTTGCATACCGTTTATGTGCGTACACGTATAATGCGTTTTCCAATACATTCTACTTGATTGGACCCGTGGAATCTGGTTCCAGATACATTCGTGTCTCTTGATTTGTTTGGCTAATTATTTTTTATTTCTCCGACAGTTATTGTTGCGCTGGTTTTTACATAATTTTAGATATTTCAACATTATTCTAATAATATACTATTTTGAAGTTATTAATACAAAACTTTGTCATTTTTCAGGTTTTTAGGAAATATATTTTTTATTTTTAAACGACACCCAGTGGATTCATTAATAAAAGTTTAATCACACAACATTTTAGCGTGTTTAATAATTCTGACACATGTAATATTCTCTATACCAACCTAACTCATTCCGTAGGTTTAACGGTTATTCCACGCCTAGACGCCTACTTCATGTTAAATCTTTATTATTGCAATATAATCTCGACTAGTCTTCGTATGTTCTTTCATCATTCTGCATATAATCGCCAACATGCTCGTAAAGCTTGAAACGTACACAGATCTGAATCTCAGAACGTTACGATAGGTTTAGAAATTAGGTTGCGTTTATTAGAGGTTTTTATAGTAAATTCTTTAGCATATTTTTCTTAATTTTCATTTACTTACGAAATCTACTTGAATTTTACAACTAGTACTGTTTTTAGTGTACTGGACTTATAATCTTGTCTGCGTTAGCAAATCAAGTATGTAAGTGTATCAATAAAAGAGTACTTTGTAAACATTTTTAGCATCACGCGTAACATTGGTTTTAAAGGTAATGGTGCGTGAAATGTCAAACAAATCGCTGATGTAAATTACGTCCTTTTAATTCTCCATTATGTCACTAGTGCACTATAGCGCGAGACTTTACCGTTCCAATGAACAAAATCGAAAACAAGGTCGCCACGGCTGCTGAGTATTTAGGCTATCACTGCACTGATAATTCAGTTATCTTATTCTCTTGTACTTAATCTCCGGTCTCCACCCATTGTTTGCTTAGTTTGGATTGTGTTTTCAAATATACGCGATGGCTAAAAGGAAATGGACCTTCGTCAGTCGACTTTTGGATTTGATTCATGGTTACCATAGATGGTACAGTAATCTTCGTACAGTAATTCTTTAGCGATAAGTCGGAGTCACATGTGTGTCTAAATTTTATTATTTTCATTGTTTCTGTAATTACTTTTCTGACTTTTAAAAAGTTTTATATTGATCTTTCTTGTCACATTCTTCCTTAACACCTTTAATTATTATATGATTTTTACTTAGTTATACTACCTACAACTGGTTGTTGTACGTTGTGTACTAATTTCTCTCGTCAATACAATCACTGAGAAAAACCAATATTGCATGGTCAATCAATTACTTTGTCTTCAATGCATAAATTGCTAACTGTCGTAGAATCTTTTAACTTTTACATTAAGTTTCTATTAAATTAATTAAATATTCAGTTAAATTTCTTTTGGAAAGTGCACTTTATCTGTGATAAAAAGAGTACTCTTATTGATAGTACAATCTTTTCTAGGCCACATTTAACAACGAAAAATTTGTCATAACTGGTTGTGATCTGTCGCTGAACGTAAAATAAAAAGTGGAAATCACGGACGCTTGTTAAATATTACTCACGATCCAAAAAAGAAACTGGGTCAAGTCCCAAGAACTATTTGCTTGTTTATTTCTGGACAGATGGAATCTCATCTTGAAATTTATTTCTCATCACGAATATCTTCTAATTCAACATAATATAGTCAGTGTTATTTGTCCTATCCCTACGAGAAATAGGCGTGATTATAATATATCATCGTCATCATCATCATTTCAGCCGCAGTCAGTCCACTGCTGGACATAGGCCTATATATATAATATATGCTTATATTTAAATGATGATGGTTCCATGATGGGCTATATTATTATCGAATCAACTTTTCTTTAGAATAGATGTACTCTTTGTTGTACCATTTACCCAAACATTGACAAATACCGACACCTAGACCTTGCTCCTGTTATTAATACTTTACTAAAAGTCTTCATCTTGCTTCTTGACTTTGATATTAATACTAAACCCTCAAACGGTAGATTAACACGATTTTTCTTAATATGCGGTTTATCACGGTTATATTTAATTTTACGTGCATAATTTACGACTTATCGATGTTTTACAACTGCTATTTTTATATTGCACATGTTTTCGCACCTTATCAGCTGAAGCAAATTTTGTAATATATTTTATTTGGGTGTATTCTTTGTATTGACGTAACATGAGGAGTTTTGTTTTATAATCTGTTTACATGTCTTTCGTAAACAGTAATTATAACACATCTGTCCTATTAACTTCTTTAAAAGCAAATAATAAATTGAATATTGCATCACGCTCAACGAAATTGGATGAAATTTCGGACATGGATACGATCTCTAATTTTAAAATTTTCTTAAAATCCTGCGTAAAAGTTGTTCGTTAGGTTTTTACAAGTTTCTAAACTTAAATCTGGAACTCAAACATGCTCGATTTTTTAAAACAATTTAAAGACACTCCCAGCAAAACTACAATGATTATCCCTACAGGTCTCGGATTTTCGCAACAATGTCGGAGGAATGCGGCAAGTGAATGCAGACGCCGGAGGCATCCCGTTGCCTTTGCCGTGCCAAATGTCACGGTGGCGAAGCCGTGAGCTCCCGCCTACGGCGATGACGACATAATGGGCCATTTAAAAAAAGTCGTCTTTGTGACTATTGTGATATATTTAGGTATTTGCAATATAATTGATTCATTAACTGCAATTATTTGAGAAAATCAAAGAATAATTGTTATTGTTGAAGATTCTTCATTTGTAAACATGTGGCTAGTTACTACACACGAGGCCTTTTCAGTCTTGTGTGAAAATTAAATGTAGAAACAAAACATTTAATTAATACCATTAACAACGTACAACCAATTTTAAGTATATTTTCTCATCTTAAAGTTTTCACGTATTCCTCATTTTTCCTCATTTGAGATTGATAAATGCTTTTTATTCTTAGCATTCCAGTGGCATTGTGTTTAATATAGATAAGTCTCAAAAAGAAAGACTTTCACATTTAATGCAATTACAATTTGATACAAATTTAAGATGATAATTAACTTTCATTTAGAATTTCTTTCAAATATTCGTAAAACGGTCGCTCATATTAATGAATGAGTATATAGCTGGAAATGAACAGCCAGTTTAGTAACTAATTATGCAAATTAGAACGAGGCTCATGATCAAGCAGCTCATCGAAAACCAATTATTTGAACAGGTGATAAACATTATCATTTATTTGTTCGGTACGAATGTTTTGAATTTTCAAGGTCAAGCAGAATTAGGTTTTTATGTTCGCCTTTTAAAATTACTTATCAAGATTGATGCTTGGGAAAGTCGGAAAATTGACATTAAGTCTTAATAACGTATAGTAGTGTATAATATAATTGTGACAGTAACAAGCTGTATTAAGTGCGAACTATTTGGCAAACAATCTTAACATCACCCATTAGAAGTCAGTCAATAGCGTTAGATTTTGCGCAATTGTTAATACATTTATATCTATCTCGAAAGCTAGATATATTTCTTGAGCTGTAGTTGTCTGCGCTATCCCTTTCGTGTCCACGTGAAACCATATCGCTGTCTCGTTTCTGTTTTGTTTACCTCTTCATAGATCCACCTGAGCCAGCGACACACATCTGTTTCGTCTATTGCTTTCTATTTTCACTGATAGCCACTTCTAAAGGTCTTTTCACGTTTGCAAGAACTACCTTTGATTTTGTATGTTTCATAATAATACACAAAATTGTAGTAATTATGTGGTTTGTATGTTATCCATACTTCTATCTATTCTATACTTAGTAATATTATAAATATTCTATACTACCTATATGTATACTTTTATCTTCTATATATATATATATACTAATATGCTAATAATAATTTAAATGCGAAAGTCTGTCTGTCTGTTACACTTTCACGGCCAAACCGCTGAACGGATTTTGATGAAATTTAGTATGAATATAGGGGTCAAATATAGGCTACATTTTGACGCAGACGGAGCTGCTGGAAACAGCTAGTGGGTAACATTTTTAGGATTATAATTATTATTCATAAACTTAACAGGGAATTTCAGATATTTGACCTCTGTATATTTAGTTCGTCGACTTTTTCTACGACGCAAAGTAGCCAAGGTGATATAAGGTGTGATGAACTGAGCTTACCCTTGCCCTCGCTCGATGTTATTGATAAAGATCTTAGCATCTGTAGGTTATACTGAAACGACATCTATGATAGAGCTAAATGCAAATAAAACTTAGAGAGCTGACCCTGTTACAAGGCTGGACTCTCGCTAGGGACTACGCTACTCTCGTCAGTAGATGTTAAACTTATTCGCGAATAAGTTATATTTGCAAGGACGAAGATGATTTTTACGATAACGATGGTAATATGATGAATTATTCCAAAATTACTTTAATTTTTAACCCGGTGGCTGGTTATGTCAGGAACATGTTTTAGTGTGAAGCGAGCATTGCATTATACTCAACATCTAGCTCTAATAGGACGAGCCTAGTAGCTTCAACCAAAGTCAAGTTTATGTCTGTCTATTGTTTCAGATTTATGTTTTCTTTCACAGATTTTTCACATACTTTATACACCTATTGTTCACGTATGTGACTACATTACGGCTATATCCCTTGAATGTAAACGTTCATTATGTACCTCACTAATGATCAACTTTACCGTAACTAGATTTTTATTTGATTTTGATCGACTTTTCTATCTTTCGTGCCTTGTACGAAATGTGGATGACCTAGCTGTCAGAGATCTAATTTTAGGTTTTGGATCGCTCACGGAACTCTTTAATTATTTAGTCATCTTTAATTATTTTACCCTACATCATGTTGTTCAGAATCTCTTTACCTAGATTTTTATTTAGATGGTAATATCTTCTGCAAAATTATCTCAGTAAAAGTAGCGTCACGCCATTGAGACAAAAACACTGTATTTGTTATGATCTAAACCGGATTTTAATTTAAAGAAGTCGAGATAATATCATGTTCATTTGAGGAAAAATTGATCGATTTCCCTTATCTTTGCTCAGGTAATTTTGTGATTCTTTTTCAAGTGTTAACTTTAATCTGAAACTTCTAAATCTCTCTCTTGCTCCATTTATTTGTTATTGTTTTTATTTTCTGTTGGCTTTTCCAATTAAGCTGTTTCAAATCATATCTATTCATCAAAACCAATATATCCTAGCATAAATCAATCAACCAATTTAGATTCAATTTAGATCTTATAATAGTAGCTCTACAAACATTCACCACAATATATTTAGATGCTAGTTGTGGTATTGGAACGTGAAGGTAACCAAGTTACAGTTGAACCATCATTTAGGTCATCTCGCAGGGCAGGTGAATGTCTGGGCGTTTGTCGTATCGACCAACCTCTCGAAAATGGTCGTATTTTCAAATAAAATATGGCATGCGTGTAACTAATATTTTATAACAAAAATGTAGAATCTAATATAGATTTCTGTTTCAATGTTACATATGGAAAAAAGTCAAAAATGTATGAAAGCAAATGATACTAGTATCATCATGGTAACTTTAACGAATTGCTCCCGGCATTACTTTATCTAATAAATACTTGCTGATATAACACTGGTGAATTTAAGTCCAAAACAATCCGGAGCGCAATGAAAACGACTAAAACTATGTTACAGACCCCTTATCAATTCTTCTTTAATTCTTTTCATTGTCATTTTCTTCGTAAATTTTGTAAATCTAATGTAGTACTGACTGATCCCATTTTGTAAACTGTAAATTATTGTTCGTAACCTAAAATCTGAAAATAAACAGCAATTATTGCAACCGGAACGTGCACACGACCTGTGTTTTACGTCGATGTTATAATATATTCGGGGAAAATGGGGAAATATACTGCTTTTATTAGGCTAGCGACCGCATGGTGTCCGACCACTTAAGATGTTGAATTTTTACTGACTGTTTTATACTCAGTAAGTTTATCAGAATTACTGTTTACTACAAGAAACCTTTCACTTTCGTGTACATAGATGACATAATTGGAGGAAATACAAAATTCTTGCGCAGGTTTTTGCAAAAGTTCGCAAATTATTTCGCGCTGTATTACAGAAGAATGCGTAAGATTTGACAATGCAAATTAAATGAACGATTGTAGAAAATATACTCGACAATTAGGTTATTATATTAGATCACGGCCCTGCCATTATAATCACATCAAGATAAACATGGCTGTGGTGATAATTAATTTTAACGATGGTAGGTTTTACACAACGACAGTTACATGCTTAAACTTGCAATATTCTGGTCTGTATTGTATTCTTTGACATGACATGACATATGTGTACGGAGAGCAGACTTCCTTAGTTACAAATAGGGTTATGCTGATGCCGAATGATAAGATGTTATCGCTAATGATAATCAAAGTTCTTCTTTCTTTCTTCTTCAAAGAAAAGGCAGTCGAGAAGAATGTCTTAAAAGCGATTTTATAGTAGACCGAGTGAGACTATACACATGATTTTGTAGTTTTAATTAAGTGATGTAATGCATTTAGCCAATATAAGAATTTTTTGAAACACTTTCAAATCTATTGTAGTTATTGTTTGTCACCTAATATGTTATTTTTATGCGATAAGGGGTTTTGTACTGTATTGTATCTTGGTAGCTTGCTAACCCTAGTTGCAACTGTTGCAAGTGACCACTTGTAGCTTAAAAGACCATTCGAAGCTAAGTGCTCTCAAAATAGATTCTAGAACAGGAATATCGTCGTCTTTGATCTCCTCACGTTAAGATGCAAAACGGCCAATATTTCAAAATACTCCGGTATAAACATTCAAATTACTTTATAATCCGTCTACAAGCAAATACACTTTGTATATGTATTGTTTATTAACACATAGTTGATTAACTTTTTTGCCCATAAATATAAAAGTTTCTTTGTATTTAATTTTTGTTATTGTTTTAAGGAATTATTTACCTAAATGAGATATTATTAAGTAAGGGCTCGATACCTATTTTGTTTACACCTTACTTCTGAGCCTCACGTAATGCCAAACTGGTTTTATTTTCGTATACTTAAAAGCTTTGTCATTTACCGTACTAAAATTTCATTTCTACTTAAATAATTACTTATTATATATAATACTAGCTTTTTCCCGCAGCTCCGCCTGCGTCAAAAAGAAGCCTACGTTTGACCCCGGGTCTTCAACTATATTCATACCAAATTTCATCAAAATCTGTTCAGCGGTTTGGCCGTGAAAAGCAATGTTTCTGTAACCATTCCGTCAATTTTAACTTAAATTTTAAAATCGTCTGGTAGATAATTAAATAATGCTATGCACATATTTTTTTAGAGTTAATTCCACTTCTCTTAGTAAAGTAGTATTGATCAAAGTTTGTCCCAGTCGGGCATCAGTTCATAATTTTATGTTTCATTCACCTTTGTTCGTCAGCTGTTTGAGCGTCATCGTTTCTTATCAAATGAAGTTTCTCTTTTCTATCATGCAGTTTGTTTACAACTTCTGGTCTGAAAATATCTCTACAAATATAGCCGTCCGTATTAAACAAGTTTGTGGAAGTGCGTTTCTCTGCAACGGTATCGTCGGTATCGTGTTGCATAGGCGTTGCATTTGTAGGGATGCGCTTCGGTGCCAATATACTCTCTCAAGGATCGTTGTTTGCTTACGTTGTTGGTTTGTTGTCATGTTCACTGTATAATACAGTTATTGCATATGATATTACATTAAGATTATAACTAAACTTCGTCTGTGAATAGTGATGATTCCGTGCTTCAGAAATTTGGAAGGTACGGTGGTCGTTAAAGGAACCACGTCAGAGGTCGAAAGGAGGTTTCGAATAACTCTGACACCGGGGGTCCACTCGAAATGAATGAATTACAACTAAAGATTTTGAAATCTGTACAATAGGCAATTCTATTTCTTTATAAATATTAATCCTTAAGACAAAACAAGCTGGTTTGTTATTTTTTTTGTGTGGCCTTTACACTGTTTTTGGTTTACTCTTGCATATATTATTTAGTGTTTGTATTCTTACTGTATCAATATTAATTGTTTACATAATTTAACAAGTCGCTAGATAAATATGAATTAGTATTTCCTTTCATACAAAACTAATCATCCGTAGGAGCAATAAAACGTAATATGTAACTATTTCTACAATGGTGTTAATGTCCCTGTTAACGCGAACTTATTGGTTTTCTAACCTTGTGGATGAGTTGTAGAATTATTGACAGATAATAATGATAACCGATGATGAGAATAACATACTAAGGATAAATACTTTAGTTATATATAGGTTGGTCTGTCATAAATCTGTTGACGTGGACGTATATAGCCCTGAATTTTTAGAATCTAGCTTCAGCTTTATCAGCTGACAAATCTCCACCATCGACAAGGCATTGTCGGTGGCTTCGTAAAGGTTCCTAAGCGTGCAGGTAACTGGGTAAAAACTTTATTGTTCCATAAGTAAGTCATAATTATATCAAAAACTCTACCAGTTAACCAGGAAAAGACACAGAAAATGTATGCTGAAAACAAATAGATATTTTAACAAAATATAATGTCCTTAGATGTCTATTCATAAATTCTACTTTGTGTGTTTTTCAATAAAAGATTAAGTATAATAGACATTATTATTCATAACTGTATTCATAGCCATTGTCTTTTACCTAAAAAAAAATATCCGTTGAAAAAGGTTCTAATCTTTATTTGTATCTAAAATTGTACAAGTTTTGTCGTTCTTCATCTCTTGCTTATACATATAGATATGTCTTCTTTATATGTTGATACCAAACTATTTTAGCATTCACATATATTAAAGGACGGTCATTCAACTTTGCGCGCGTAAGCTGTTAATTTTATGGATACTTCACTAAACGACGGTGAAAGTTCCATAGCGAATTGAATGTTATGTATGTGACACTCAAACAAAGCTTTTCTCTATTGAAACTGGACTTCAATATTTTCACCACGTATCACATGTCGCTATCTTAAATGCCTTTCTTTTATGTTAAACTATTTGGTTGCTTTTCTACTAGTTGCCGTTGAATTTTAATATTAGTATATGAATTTCAACAGCGTCTTGTAATTTTGTATTTTGAGTTGAATAATATATAAGAAATTGAAATATAAAATGTTATATAAAAATAATATAACATAACAATTTCTGCTAGTTAAAAAAGTATAATCTATGGATCTTTTACTTTCCTTATAATTTTAGAATCAGGCAATATGCGAAATTACTCCTTTGTAATCCCTTTTCGTTTTTTTTAGGTCGAACCCAGTATTATATTAAAGTCAATTCAGTAATCCTGTAAATAATTTATTCGTTAAGACCCTTTACTTTTCGTCCTTGAAACAGTTGGCTTAGCTAGGAAATGCATTAGATAACTCTACTTCTAAAAAATCTTCCCTTCTCTTGCATACCTCGGCTTCGTTGTCGTTGAAACACAGGCTTGATTAACATTTAACAATTGGAAACCTTTAATTTTCCTTTCTGGGTCCAGTCAAATCGGTTGCTCGTTCCTAACCTCTATATTTCTTGGCAGCCTTATTTTCTTTTGCACCGTTTCCTATATAAAATTAAGAAATTCCATGAAATTAGTGATATATTTTTAAGACATACAAAGTTCACTCTTCTGTTTTGCTTTGATTTGTATTTACTTATTGTGAAATCTATCAATATAAGATCACTAAATAGTTTATTTTACCTTTTTAAAGTATCTCAGGAGAGAAAGGCGGATAGTACGATGCTCATTCGTATAGTGTAACTATTAAATGTACATTACCACTACCACTAACAGGAAAATATAAATCAGTATTCATCTCTCGTTCTTCACATCTTATCAGAAATGGTCTTTAGATATTTTACATTTGTTTGTTTATTCGTATTCCATAAATATACAATTATGGCGATGTTTTAAAATCAGAAGGAATCTCAACATCTTTACAGTCAGATCTCTAAAATTCTGAGAATTGTTTAATCGCATTAGACAATTTTATTAATAGGAGTAAATTTATGTCCTAATGCTTAAAATGTTTTCTGCTGAAAATACAATTTCTAAATTGGTATGCAAATAACACTTTTCTGATTTTTTGAAAATCTAGTGACAATCACAAAGATGAATCTAATCAAATAATTGCTGTTCGAAGTAATATCAACAACAACAAGTCGGTCCTTTCACGAAATGCTAATGCATGCGGTTTGCAATAACTTTCAGAAATAAACATCAGAAATCGATTTGTAGAAACAAACGTGCCTGTTGCCCGGTCAGGTTTCATAACATAGATATTTCTAGATCACGGGATGCAAGTGTACCTAACCGCAACAACGAGATTGCAAGAAAATAGCCGATATAGAATATCCGATGGTTGAGCAATATTATGGTTTAGCTTCGAAATATTCACGAAGAGAACTTAGACATTTCAAGTAAATAAAATCAATTATTAACAACTTATTAAGTGAACCTTTTTAGGTTAGATGTTACGCCAACCTTTTAAATGGTTTGGTTACAGGGCGAAACAAACACTGGAATTAAATACACGGACGTATACGGCCCTCTTACGGAACTCTTGGTTTCTCAATTGGTCTTTACACATATAATTTAGTCAGAGTTGACTCGCTAAGAAGAAGTAAATAAGTTCATTTTGTGTTGGCTGGAGGAGATTGCTTAGCAATAAGTCCGTCTTCGCTCCATAGTTTTTAAGTACCATTAATATAATGTTGATTGTATTTATTGTAATACTAGCTGTTTCCCGCAGCTCCGGCTGCGTAAAAAAGTAGCCTATGTTTGACCTTGTCTTCAACTATATTCATACCAAATTTAATCAAAATTCAACGGTTTGACCGTGAAAGCGTAACAGATAGACTGACTTTCGCACTTATAATAATATTAGTATGGATGGGCAATAAAGATATATTGTATTGTAAATAAGTACCTGTATACATACAATTCTTGTAAGCAAACAAAAGAAACGAAGAAAGTGACACACAACTGGACACAAGTAAAGACAATACAAACCAATTAGACAACCAACATTTGGAACTGTACACGGATTGACATGTAGAAAGTGTTGCAAAACAAACGTAAAAGGCTATTCATGTACAGTGTCAATGCCAATTCAAAACAATTCTGCAATTTCTCTTCATTTAGGGTCACTACTTACACTTAGTGTTGACTTAGATTTTCCAGGATCGTAATTTAGGTCCCGTCTCATGATATCGGCGAAAAACTAAAATGTACTCTCATACCTAATATTTTATCGGAGAGAGATGCATATCTTTAGTGGATAAAAGGTTGTTCAAGCTTCTTGTCCTAATTTAGTCTTAAAATACTACAGTGCACGAAAAACAAGAATTGGCTAATTTTGGATCTATCATTTGACTAGCTTTTACTATATTCAGATGGTAAATAAATAGACAAATCCACAATTTGTCTATTTAGTATTTGAGAATAGATGGATGTTAACCACTTCTTCTTAACGAGTCGGAATGGCTGACTTTTCAGATTCGTCTAGACCATTAAGTGTCACGGTCACCGCCCTATCGTTGGCCGCTAAAAGATTCTTATAGGTGCAGGAGTCCGGGCATTTGGGACATACCAACGTCACCAACAGATGCACCATGGAGTGATCAACCACTGAAAAGTCATCTACAATCTGCCCTAATAAAGAGACACTTATTAGACATCACCTTCACGCTTAGGGATATATTAGCCACTGACAATACTATAATACTCGGTGGCGGAGTTTTGGTCGTCGGAAAAGGATAAAAGACAATTTGGTTTTAAAACTGGCAACCTTGCTGGCAAGCTGATACGGATGCTTGAACAATTGTTGGACTACAATACTGTCATCAATCAATCTGAATGAGACCTCTTGGTTGCGCATGTGAAAATTGTGCGGTAGATATACAAGATGGATGTTATTGTGCAAGATTACGTTTTGGTCATTTCAGCTTCAGCCATACAAAATTCTGATTATCTGAGTCGAGATGCAAGTGCAACCGGGGACTCATAATACTACAAATACATATTAATTCAATATATGTATCAACGTGTTTGATATTGCAAACTTTTCTGATGACGTAAATTAATGTTCGCGAGTTAAATCATTCATATGTAATAAAACAGAGGTGTAAAATCGTATTTTGATACTCTAACCATACATACTAACAATATGGATAAGATTTGAAGGTGCTGCGATTGATGTTTCGTAGTGTGCAGGTCTATCCTTCAAAGATCCTCAGATCATTTATAAATAACTTGCTGTTTCCCACAGCTCCGCCTGCATCAAAATGTAGTCTACGTTTGACCTCGGGTCTTTAACTATATTTATACCAAATTTCATCAAAATCCGTTCAGCGGTTTGGCCGTGATAGCGTAACAGACAGACAGATTTTCGAATTTAATATAATAAATAAAGTATGGAAGTATGGATAAATACAGTGCGAATGAATGAATCAAACCAACTAGCTATGTATAACCAATTTTGGGCAATTTTAAACTAATCTCGTACAATACCGATAATATATTCATAGCATTTATTCAAAAACAGTAGCATATAGACAGACATACCATATCACAAAAAATCTCAGTAGCGTGATGCTGCATACATTAGAAATGCGGCAAGTTTAAAAAAGACAGCAAGGATTTTGATATTGGCAATGTTCCGAGTCGACCAGATTCCATACCGGTTACGTTTGCACACTGACAATTAATATAGTAGCGTCTACAATTGATTGAAACCGAATTGATAGCAAATCTAGGATTTTTATTGAACATTTTATAGGTATTGATCTTTGCGATTTTGCATTACAAATACTTGGAACTTTGGAACTAAACTGATCTCTTACTTATTTTTTCATCGTCAACATTTCAGCTGCAGTTAGTCCACAGATGGACATATGCCTCTCCTAATTATTTTCAATATGACCGGTAAGATGCGGCCTTGTTCAGGTTATCTATCCGGTGGATGTTCGACGCTGCGCTTGCCGGTTCGAGATTGGCATCCGAAACCCTTTCTTTTTGAACCAAACGTATCTAAACGCTTGCGAGATTACGTAATTTACGTAGTACGAGCTTCCTGTCTCAATACTTTTTTTAAATTCTTCAATTATGTTAACACTTTCACGGACAGTCAAGAAAATAACAATGGCACTCAATTGTTATGTACGTCCAGAGACGTTACTGTCCGCGAAAGTTAAGAACGCCATCAAAAGAACCGAATTCAATGGTTGTTAATTCAACAACTTTTTTGCGCTATTCACTTGGACATTACTTGGTGCATCATTATACAGCGGATAATTAGCACCTCTACTGCATTCTCAAGGCCAAGCACAGCTCTCGACACGTGTATATCGCCAGCTTCTTTCATTTTTACTTTGCTTCATTCATCAGCTAACTTTACTACTGTCACAGAATTGACTATATTAATCTTCTTAACAGTAGTGATTCCATTATAGAGCTTGGTGATAAACGATACCTTAATTATAAAATTTGTCAAGACAATTTTGCCAATGAATGTTTATGTACGATCTATGACGTACATCGCTTGCCCGTGAGTGCGCTCCGTCAGCAAATTGACGCCGCGCTTTACTTTTTACATCATTTTAATTTTAGTACACATTTAATTAACCATCAAACCAGTCGCGAGTTCTGTACAACCAAACAGTTCCCGTCGCGTGTGCTCGTACCATTTTCTACCATTTAATTTAAATCATTAACCATTCTTCACCACCATTAATTATTCTCTAGAAATATTTATTATATTCTTTTGATACCGTTTATTCGTGTTAATCGCAATAAACTACTTTCTTATATAACCAAACTATTTCTCTTAAAACCTCCTCTACACTTCTACCAATTATACACTTCTCTCAGATGTACACAACAACCCGTACAGTTTATGAAGTAGTTATTTTGTTTCTGTTCTGAATAAAGATTTTCATTCCATTTATCTTATTTTCTTAGAAGACTTATCTTAAATTCTCTATCGACGTATTATGTGTTTTGTTTGACCGGAGCAACTTTGCCGGCCGGCTGCGCGTATCTAATTAATCTTATCTATTCAATAAACATAGCTACTACTAAGTTCATGTAAGCTGTATGTAAGATCTGATATACTATGTAGGCTAATGAGCAATGTCGTTAGCTCAAGTATTTGCAGATTGACTAGATTCAGATTAGCTTTTATTTATCTACTCGTGTTATTACTTATTATAATCATCACTTATGTTAACGTTTAATTAAAACATATTGACTAAACATGCAATATAAATCAGGAAAAATATATTGAGATTTTTTGGAATTAAGCATGATTCATTTTGTATAATGTTAAGAAATATGTATGATTTACATGGAGTAATTACAAAGAGGAGATGCCGTTATAAGCGTTTTGTAAGAAAGCGTTTGTGAGGCTACACGGGGCGGAAGGCAGACGTGCGGGGTGCTTAGTTTCGGCCGTGGCTCCAATCATAGAGCACGAGCAATGACAAGCTCCGCCCACTGCAGTGTCGGCGAGGCGCCAATGATCACGTCACTGCGCCATTTCAAACGGCATCTCCTCTTTGTAATTACTCCATGATGATTTATTACAAAAACAAGGTTTAACAAAATTACAATAGTTCCACATTGGTTCCCAAACTAAGTAAACCCCCTCTATCTTTGGAACGAAGAGCACCGCTTACAAAATGTTTTTTTTTTAGTACACATTTTTAGCTTTTACTTTTATCTATCGTAATGGGGTATTCTAAAAAAAATTATTTTTTCTTTCATATCAATATTTTTATTTCCAGAAACAGAATTATAAAAGAATTTTTGTAATCCGTTCAAAAATAAATAAGTTATAAGCCTTTGAAATTCGGTGGAAGGGGAAACTGTCAAAAAACAAGAAAAGGATGCACTGTGTGAGCTGTGACGTCACTGCCACTCTGTTTCGTGAGTAGAAAAGGGATAGCAAGACGTCCCCACCACGCTCCCACTTTCCTTCTAGAGAAAACTTTAAAATCGAATTACTGCCATAATTAACAACCAATTTTGTTGTTGTTTTCAGAATCGGTTACTTTTTAGTGTATATTTTGTTTAGTATAACAATATTAACCAAGTATGAATACAGTCAAGTAGCCTATTTCATGCAATATTTGCAACAGTAAAAAAACTGAAGGTTAAAACGTGAAAAGCTTTATTTTTATTAATAAAGATATTGCAGTAGTTTCCTTTTATGTCAATGGCAGAAAGTTTACACGTATTCAGTAGTCTTATCAAAACATCATTGATTATTTGACATAGCTATTGCATGTGTAAACACAGAGCACTTTCCGACCTTGCCATCGTGGAAGTGATAAATTAGTTGCAATATAGTGCATAGTGCACGGGCCGGTGTGGTTTTCACTAACTATTGGTGCTGTAACTGGTTTCGGAAGCTGTCCATCATTGTTATTTGCACTGGCTGCACTGCCTGTGGCATTCTTTTTTAGATCTGTTTCTTAGTCTGGAACTATTATTTGGTAATGTGTTCCTTATTTTCGTCTGGTTTATTTTCTGAAATTGTTATTTTTTATCCTATTTGTTTAAATATTTAATGAAGTCTGTTAAAAATATGTCAAGTCAGTAACGGAGCTGAGGCTCAGGCTTCCTAAAAGCTCCTTATTATTTGTGCCCTGTTCAGAAATTAGGGGTTATGTATTTGTTTATTGTTGTCATAATTCTCAAAAGTCATTAGCAATTTTGACTGGGAAAAACGATGCTGAAAAAAAGGAGTTGTTGGACATATTTTGCGAGACAAGCAAAATTCATTTTATATAACTCAGTCCAAAGCATTGAAAGGCTAGGATGGAAATTATTACATAACAATATTGACATTGATAACGTAGTAATCTCGTGATGTTAAATTATCTCGATTGTAACTGCTAACGCCACCTACAAGCATTCTCCGGTGACATTGAGCGGACCTTTGATACATGAATCACGTTTTCTTGTTCATAATGGGTTTGTTATTGTAAAATATATGATATTTTTTCTTGATAAATAAACAACAGAAAAGGATGTTCATATCATTTTGTTTTTACATGTAACCTAACCGAATTCAAATATTATAATTTTTTTATAATTATAAATTATATTTTAATATTTTTTAACTTTTCGTAGCAGTATCAAATTTGTTTTCTTAAACTACATAACACGAATAATGTGCAAAAAAGTTGATTCTATTCTACGTCAAAACAAACAATTAAATGATTAGAGAGATAGAAAAGTTAAATGTTCTTTTTAGTCTGTTAGTTTCGTCATAATTTTACCTCCATGAATTATTATATTCCTTGCCTATTCAAACCTCTTTTTCCCCACATTCACTTTAGGTTTGAATCCCGCAAGCGACCTTCCTACATCTTTATTCATCGTTTACGTTTTTATTGCATGATTGTCGTCAAGTTGTATAGTGACTAGACCAATTATATTGTTACTTGAAACGTGGTGACAGCATATAGTGGTTAAATTTTTGTGACTTCGTCTTTGTTGTCAAGATGATCCAGTCCAATTTCTTCCTTATTTGATTTGCCATAGAGTTGAACACTGTTATTTTCATACTTATTTCAGGATCCATTTTCTTGTATGTTGGGAATGTTTTCGACGTTTTTCTTTAAAAGACAATACAGGTATCATTACAACAGGAAATTTCAAATAAGTCTTGGCATAATTTCTTGTTGACCTATTATCGAAAAAAGTCTTTCTGACAATGTGTTTCTACGAAATTTGGCCAAGACTTGTACCTTTTAGTGAATTATTCTGGAAAAAACTCCGGAAATTATTGTAAAAGTAGGTTTTGAGGGTTGTCTCCGTATTAGGCTTTTTCGTATAATCTGTTAACCAATATTTTTATCAGTACAGTTAATTCTCGTACATCTAATAACACCGAATTAATTGTATCAATAGTTTATAGGTGCAACGGAACATACTGACCCAAAACACACATTTTCATAAAAACCAAGCGCTTAATTACAAAAAGTGGCCAATATAACCGTGGGAACACTAATTATTCTGTTCCGGTGAGAAAGCAAGTGTGACCCTGCTCCGAGGAAGTGCAATTATTGGATTTCATACTGTAATCTTTTAAT
Source organism: Euzophera pinguis (assembly GCA_947363495.1). Lineage (NCBI taxonomy): Eukaryota > Metazoa > Arthropoda > Insecta > Lepidoptera > Pyralidae > Euzophera > Euzophera pinguis. The sequence continues at coordinate 15,768,646 of OX376161.1, read as the reverse complement.
CCTTCGTGCCAACATGCCAGAGGGAAACCTCTGGTACCATCTAGCTGGTAGATGGGCCGACAGCGTGAAGAGAGCAGCTGGAGGCAGCTTATATAATGCGGTCCATAGTACTGCTGATCGCGCATTCTGGAAAAATACATTTGGTCACGATCCTCACCAGATAAATCCGTGTTTCAGCTACCGGTATGATCAAAAGAATCCATAACGTTACGTTAGGTCCTTTGTTATTTTGTTTATTATTATGTTTTCATGTATATTTTATTTGTATTAGAATAATAGAATTAGCAAACTAACTAACCTATTTAAAACTGTACAATGCGAGACACACGACTTTGAAAATTTAACCTAGTTAGTTTTGTGTGTTAGGTACCTAGCTATACTTTTGTTTTGACACTTATTTTTTTCGTTTGTAAGCAAGTCTTTTCACAACATACAACAAATGCTACTTATAAGTAAATTAACCTGAGTCCAGCTTTGTAATATGTGTCAAAATCTATTCTATGTCTAAACAATGCGTAACCAATGCGCCAGTTTTAAGGAATATGAAATAAAAATTAGTCAAATTAGTCTCTACTTTCCTTTCTGAAGGTAAAAAGTTGCACAACACAAAAGCAAGCCCACCTGAAAACCCAACGTGGACCAGGTGACCTACATTCCAAACCTCACGGGAATAATTTCTTCAATATGCAGCAAACAGCAATGACCGACGTTATACTCTCACAAGCGTTAATATACCTACAATTTTGTTTGGTTTTAGATCTTATTGCATTGACATGAGACCCGTTGGTCATCTCGATGCTTGTGTACATTGTTTTACTTCAATAAGACAAAGGTCATGAGCTTTATCATCCATCATAACAGCCCTTTCACTGTCTCCTGTACAACTGATACTTCATCACAGTTATCATAATATTAGGAACATATTGTTGCTTGCATTCTGTGACTTCGTCGGGGATATAGTTTATCCTTTAAAATACGAAGATGAGATGACCTCTTTGCGATCAATATTATCTGAAAGTTATAATGTTTAAATACTAAAAAAAACAGCTGTTTAATATTGGCTGAACAAAGATGCAATTAAAGAATCAAAAACCAATGACAAATCTTAGAAAAAAAATCGTTTTTGCGAAGAAGTATACGCTGATTATATATACCTAACCAGTATACACAAACAAGTAGTATGAGGATGGATATATATAAGTCATTAGGGCAAGGTTGCTTGTGACAATACTGAAGATACTTATGGTTATTCATTTTTTTATGAGATTTATTATTGTCTTGAATTTTTTTTTTTTTTTTTTTTTCCTATGTTATATTATTCTTGATCTTCCAACTCTGTCACAAAAAAGAAACACATATTGGAGGAATGGAAATATTTAGAATTTTAAATTACTATTGCATAGTGTAAGTAATATAAATGGAAATAAAGTAAAATAGAAAATTTGAATAAATATTAAAAACTTAAAATAGTTTCAGTAACTGAGCGTGAGATATCGAAGTATTTATAGATTATAACATATGTTTTTATTAACGGGTGTGCCCAAGACATGCACGTTATGAATTTTTATGTTGCCGCGGAGAATTTTATGTTAATTGAAAAAAAATCTTGAATAAATGAAGTGCCTTGATTAGAGAAAACCAGTTTTAAATAATCAGTGAGTTAGTTTTATGGCAAATTCTATTTTTGTTTTATCAATAAGTATGTTAACTATAAATATATACTAACTTTTGAATATGAAAGTTAATGAAGCTGATTTAACTTAATTTCAAGCTTATAATTATCTAAACTACGTCAAAAAATAACAGACGGGCGAGTTATGCCTTTTATAAATACACCGTAAAATTTTAGCCGTTTTGAATCCATCGTCCAGTGACTCCATTCATGCAACCGAACAAATTTCCCCAAGGAACATAGCTCGAAACATGAAGGTCCAAAAATTTACTTCATATTTCGACCCATGTATCTTGGGGAAAGTTGTTCAGTTGCATGAATGGAGTCACTGGACGATGGGTCCAAAACGACAAAAATTTCACGGTGTAGAATAAAGATGGTTGGAATGTAATTAATGAATTTTTTAAACTAAATTAATAATAATTTTCAGATAACTATGTAGTCCGTAGGTTTTTATAACAATGATTGTTTCTTATTTTACTACCTTAATTTCTAACTGATAAAATTATGAAACTGAAATTTCCTGTTTATGACTAAAATGAATATTTCGCTTTTTATGTAACAGGTTTCTAAGCATCGACTAAAACGGATATTGTATTTGAAGTAACGGGAAATTCCATACCAACCATATGATTAAAAGATTACTGCGGATATAATTATATTCACTATGATTTGGCATTGTTTAACTACTATTTCCCGGCTGTCAGTAATCATTGTTTTGTCTCGAAAAAAAAAACGGTTAATTGTTGGATGCAAGTCATTTAAGGTTAAATAGATAGACACAGTTATTTTTATTTAAAAATTGCCTATTTCATAGAATTTTAACAACTTTGCTAAGACTTTGACTAAGTTTTTAGTTTATTATTATTTTTAGTTAGTTAATTATGTATTAATTTGTACCAATTAAATAATTAAAGTTAGAATTTAGTTGTTGCGTTGATTTAAAAAATAGTAACTGTAATTTACTTATAAGCCAAAATAAACATAAGTATTTGGTTATTGTTCTTTAAAATATTTCCTTTCAAAGCATAAAACAATTTTATGTAAAGCCTACCACGTAAAAAAATGAAGCATGTGCTTGATCATTCTATGTCTGTGGAATAGTAATCGACAAAATAAGCTTTACTACTTTAAAGCCCAATCTGAAAATAATTTTGTTACCTTACATCATGGATCACAAAGCAGCACACTAGGTATTCTTTATACCTGGAAATCATTAAAATCATAGTAGATGATCTTAATGTACATGTTGTCAAGTCAAGACTTGTTAATCGCTATGATAATGAACGACGCGTGCCCACAGACAATAGAGTAATTCGAGGCCTCGGTCAATCGAAAACGAAAGGAAACGCCGCCGACGGAAATGACGACGTTGGACGTAATCATGCTAATGTTATGCAGGTGATCAAGACTTCCGAAAAGACTTTGAGAATTATGAACTTTGAAATAAAGACATGCGCAGTTTTGTTGACGATCTTCAAAATCACAGAATTTTCTATACTCGTAAGTAAATTTAAATCGATGTCTAGTAATATAATTTTGATGTAGTTAATATCATTTAGAGCCTTAATTTTGTTTAAAAATGGACTTTTCGCTTTTACTTCTAGATGTTATATCTTTGGAAGCACAATTGAAAAAATCTATAAATAAATTATTCATAAATTTCACGAAAACATAATTTCTGATTTCTGCATCTAGTTACCGATAATATACCCTGTGTTTCCTGATAAAGTTCTTTCCATTCCTCAGCATATAGAAGCGTATCACAATCATTGAAACAATGGACTTCCATCGGGCGATGACACAAACTTATTAGCATGGACACAGCGTTCGATAAGTCGCCGTCATATAAACCTTTTGATTTACTCGCTATATCAGCCATCATTCGTCCCAAATTTGGATTCTGGTCATGGGTGACACCTACAATATTATTAAAATTAGTATCCGTATTTGTATGCGTGGTTTAGATGTGGATTCTCTCTTAAATGTTGGATATTTTTTTTAAATCTCTTGATATTAGCACTAAGATACTATGTGATAAATCAATAGTAAAGGTGTTGGTTATAAATATTACGTGTTGTTTGGCTCTTGGTTACTTTACCATACGTGTAAACATGTTTTCTGAAGATCTATTTTCTCGTCTAAAATTGGTTTCATTCATTTACAAAATATCTTTGGTCATGAATCAGAATGAGCATTTTGTGTTACATCACAAACGTTAACATAATGCAGAACCGGTCTCAACAGGCACAGTAGGTACATCTTTCGTAAGACAATCTGTCATTTGCGACCTTGTGCAGACAATGCATTGTTTGCAAAACGACCTATGCGCGTATGGCACGGCACCTGCGTAGTACCATCTAAATGTTATTCCTATATTTTCTTGTAGATTATTCCACGATTTTCTTGTGTTTCTTCTTACGTAATTACTTAACGTACACTTACCCCCATATTCTTAAACGTTTGCTCAAACTCGACTCAACCTTACTCCAACTCATTGGTATGATTAGTCGACACTAGCTTCCTTGACATAAGAAGATTCCTCATTGGAGGTGAGTATCGAACTGTCAAATATAAGGTTGGTCGAGTAGTCGAGAGGTACCTTGAGGCCTCCTCGAAATGAAATAAATGTAGTTTTACATCAGTTTTTTACAACTTTTTGCCTAACTATCTACTTTATTTATTTTGTACTCTATTCCTTTGTACTTTACAATTTTTGTGCTTTGGATTGTTAATATAACCTGTGTCGTTCCTCATTGGAGTACTCAAGCAACCAACTAAGAATGTTGTTTTCAAGATGAGTGTAAAGATATAATGAAACCAGCAAATATATCAAGACTGTTTTTATTTTAGTTCGAGGGTACCCAAAACATAATTACGAGTATCTTAATCTACTACCTTCACATCACTCTCCTTAAGAATTCATCAAAAGTAACAAAATATTAAATAATTTAATTATCATACACAACATAATTTAAATATTATTCTTAATCAAAAGCTATTGAAATATTGCATTAGAAAGAAAGAAAGAAAATAATTTACTTTAAAAACACACAAAAAGAGAAAAAAAAAACATAAAAGAAAAAGCATTAGGAAAAAGGTTGTGTGTTCCCAAAAAGGTCCTAACTCAGCATATTGCCATCCGATGATATTGACAGCGCTGATCTTCCGTTAGGACCTCGGTTGACGACACGGCAACCCGCGCACATTAGTTCTATTCATAACATAACATTCAATGGCATTAATTAAATTTATTTTAATTTATTATTTTTAATTCTATGTAAAGGACGTCCTTAACTTTGTTCAAGAATATGGGTGCTAATCTAGATCTAGGCTAAGGATTCAAATGCGAAAACGCTCCTAATTACAATCATCATCATCATCATTTCAGCCGCAGTTAGTCCACTGTTGGACATAGCCTTTCCTAATGATTTCCAAAATGACAATATCCAGCGTTTGCCTGCGACCTTTTTCAGGTCATTTGACCATCTGGCCGATGGATGAGCAACACTGCGCTTGCCACCAGTTACAATAGCTCATTGGAAAAATTCGGCATAGTGGTAGTTCTCTCTCATTGTATATTAAATAGTTGGTGTGGTCATATCACAAAATACACAAAAGAAATGTTATCTAACGTCTCAACGAATCTTACTTAGAGCAAATATGACGCTAATCAAAACCAAACACCAATTGCACGTTTCAGTATTAAAAATGATTTATGTATACAGACGCAAATAAAAATACGTACATTTGCGGGCAAAATGCAGAACAAACTTGAGTTTCTTAACTAGAACATGCTGATTTTTGTTAATTCATTACAGACTTTAAATGAACCTGTCGTAAATGTAAATTTTGAACAGACAATTGGGATTTAACAGAGTGGCTTTTCGCAAACCCACTGCCTTCTTGACTTGTGACATAATCCTCTAAAATATTTACTACTGTAGGTGTAAATGTTTCAACTGTTAACTTTCGTAACAATATGTCATTAGAATACGCTAAAATTTCGCCACCCGCCATACTTTGATTATCATGAAGCGGAGGCGGTATTCATTTAATTAATTACTTTAGTTGCTAATGAGATATGCGTATTAGTATACGTAATTTTGAACCTAGTGGATTCAATTTTGACAGATTCATTCAGAAAACATTAGTAATTATAACGAGTATATGATTTATTATAATAGTGCACAGTTATAATAAATGTGGTAACTTGTGGTAATTTGCCTTGTCGTATACATTTATCAAAAGCAATAGAAGATATTGTATATTTTGCTTCAAATATTCTCATCAAGAATAGATCTCCATTGAGAAACATCAATGGTTTGTTTTCATTAAACAATGCAGATATGATAAATCATAGGCACAATAATAACATCGGAAGCCCACACAAAAATAAGAGTGAAATGGTGACCCTAATTTGCTTTACAATAATGAAATGAACAAACGAGCAGCAGAAACATACATAAAACAGGTTGATTTATAAATACAACATTATCAGTAAACAACAGTATCATGAAGTGTATCATATGGTGTACGCAATGTAGCTATTGTGTTCGACACGCCCAACAGACTAACAGCACATGTTGTAATGTCCAGTTTTTATTGTTTACTGCATTCTGCAATGTTGTGCAAACGAAATTTAGCGGTATCAGAAATTGTAATGGAAACCAATATTGTAATTACGTTGAATGCTTCAGTGGTCGCGACGTGTGATCGAGTTTTGCGAATAGATATTGGTAATTTAAATTAGGTAACGAATGCCGGCAGACACTTTCTGTTTGCACCTTTCACTATCAATATGAGATTCTTATGCCTTTGACACTAAAGTTCCCGCGATTTAGAGGCTTGCTAAAATTGTAGAATTAGCCTAACATAGTTTACCAAGAGACTTGAAGTCCTTTATAATGAGCACAAAACTACTCCTTTTGTCGTCGCTTTGCTTGGTGACCAGTCTATTACGTACAGGGTTGACTTCACTGGTGCATAAATGCTACCGTAGGGAAAAAATAGAGACGTATCGCCTCTGGCCATCTGTTTGCCTGTCGTCTGTGTTTTGAGGCGTGTCATGTGACATGATTATCATATGTCTAACTAATAATAAGTCCGAAGACCAACTCTCAGGAAGGTTTGTAGATTGACTATTGGATATCCGGAAATTAACTTTTCTACGAAATGCATTGTTGAACTGACCCATTCTAAAGCTCATATAGTTCTGTAACTCACAATATCTCTTTCATTGTTCCAGTTCCTCCAAAACCTGGGTAAGGTGGACCGGACCCTCGACGACATTTTCGAGGAGCACCTTCAGAACTTCAATCGGCAACACCAGCAGGCTATGAGGCTACAGAAAGAGTTTAACAACTATATCAGGTGTATACGAGGTGAGGATACGGAAACGTGAATTTTATTAAATTACTTTATCCGTCTTTTGATCACTGTCCATTGTCCGATTGTCTATCAATACGAAAAGTTCCGTTCTTAATTCAAATCTCTATTTCACATTTAAAACCAACCAAGTAAGTGTAAAGGCAAAGGTATGTTAATTGGATTATGTGTATTTTTCTTATTAGTACGTAATTGGTGCAATATAGTGTTTATTCATTCATTCATAAATACACCTAGCCCTTAAAACTTAATTGTAATCGAACCACTAGGAACGATTCATTAGGTGAGCGCCTTCCGTCATCGTTATATATCAAATCTAGCATCTCATCAGTTTTCTCACTAAGTGTTGCTGATTTATTCCCATTCTTCTTCCAGCGGTCCAAACAGCCTCCAAAACCCTAATGGAGGCGATAACGGAAGTGTACGAGAGCGGGTGGTCCGGCCACGACTTGCTATACGTACAGGCACAGAATATGGAGATGCTGTGGCAAGACTTCTCGCACAAGCTCGGGGATCAGGTGTTGATCCCTCTCAACACCTATACGAACCAGTTCCCGGAAGTCAGGGTAAGTTTGACGGGCAACTCAGATTCTATCAGTCATATTGTGTACATCTCGCCTTTGAAAATCCACCTGCACGCTAGGGGCTTAGTTACCTCAATGCTGCAGTTGTAATCTAGTAAATAAGAGTGGGGATGCTTACTAGATTAAGTAATGTGTAGGCCTGGACAGCACAGCGTCTGTACGGCGACCAATTCGCCGTCAAACAGAAAATTGGCTGGCACTGGCAAGCGTGTAGAAACGAGACCACATGATATTGCTGCAATCTTGCTCCGGCCTTGATTGTGCAGAAGCAGGAAAATCAGCAGAAGCTCTTATGGATCTCTATAAAGCTAATGATAAATGCCTTGTCAGTGGCGAAGTTTTGGCCATCAGTTATATATATTATTTTGCCAGAATCGTCGCGCTAAGGAGAAGTCATATTGTGTGGATTACAAGTTTAATTGACCCTTCCACTTCGCCTCGTGGTTTATTTATCGCCCACCAGACGGGACCAACGTAACGTGTCTTTCGAAGCACGGAACCATCTTTATTGGCAGGCAATCAGTTGATTCAAGCTTGCGATGACCTAGCCAAACTGGAAACAATTGAATCCACGATCTCTGTATTTTGAGGCTAACGCTTTGCACATAATAGTTATTTAAGTAGCATCGCTTACTTTTGATCCCCAGGGCAAGCATACTTTGTTGTTGAGTCTTTTCCAGTCAGTCTATAACTGGAATTTTACGAAATGTCACGTAATGAAACGGTGATCAATTCTCATGTCCTTAATTATGTTATTTACAGAAAAAGGTAGAGAAACGGGGCCGCAAATTAGTGGACTACGACAGCCAAAGACACAGCTTCCAAAACCTGCAGGCCAACGCAGCTAAAAGAAGGGATGACGTCAAGGTAAGACTAAACAATAGGCTAGTTTTAAAAAAAATATATATGTATAGTCCGTCAGTTTGATAATCAAAAAATATAGGAGACGTATTTTTTCTTTTAAAAATTAAGCAACGGATGGTTAAGATATGGCGCGTTAAACTTTCGTGTGACGTCACAGTGTGCTACACTTCTTCACAATATGTGACGTACGAGCCCCCACTCCCAAACTTTGATGCGATATATCTTTATAATTTATCGCTCAATCGATATAAAGATAAAATACGTCACTAATATACTTCGATTCCCTAAAAGACATACTAATTTTAATGCCTATTAAATTTCTTGGTGGATAGTCTTCGATGACCGGTTCTTAAAATTTATCATAAAAATGTAGGTATCTTAGCCCGACCAGGAAAATAGCAGCTTGGGCCATATTGCGGAAAAATATTAGAACTAATTTCTTTTACTGCCAAGTAGGTATTCAAGTAACATTTCGTCATCTCAATGTCATTTGGTAAAAAGAGACAGGAGTGGACGTTGTGTATTTTGATCAAATAAAAATATTTATTAAAATGGTAAAAATAATATATAGTAATGAAAGAAAAGTGATATAAAAGATGTTATTTATATTTGATGCGAATGAAAACATTGTCAATTTTGTTGTGGGCATGACACGTACAATAAGTTGCCACCTAAAGGCGATCAGTAGCGATTTAAACTTGGAACAGAGTCTTATCAATGACGCTAATCTAAAATTAAAAATGAAAAATGGGAAGGACTCCAGCATTCAGTATCATTTTGTTTTAAATTCCATTATTTATTTTTTGAATTCCGGCATTCACTCTGGGATTTTATCTGTCAATGTCAAACGTGGATGAATGGATTTTCATAGAACTTTTCCGCCCGCATTTTTGGCGGGAAGAATGACATACTTTTTATACCGTCCCTGAGCAAGCAACAGTGTACTTTCCGAGCAATTGTAGTATAAAACAAATTTTGTAGTAGACGGGTTTCAGTATTTAAACTTCAATCTTGTGATACCAATCTGTTTCTAATTTTCAAAGATGCATACACATTTCCAGGTGACAAAAGGCCGCGAACAGCTCGAAGAAGCCAAACGCACGTACGAACTACTAAACTCGGAGTTACACGACGAGCTGCCCGCGTTGTTCGACTCGCGTGTTCTGTTCTACGTCAACAACCTGCAGACACTGTTCAGTGCAGAGCAACTGTTCCACGCTGAGAGCTCCAAGGTAGGTTTAATAGTGCTAACGTACAGAACTCACGCACCACACTGAACAGATATCGCGCCGAGCCAACAACAAAAACAAATTTCTACCGTGTTACAACGTCCGTGGTCACCGAACGACGGTAGTATAAAAGTATTATTCGCAAATAATCCAGAAATTTTATGTTTTAACTATAAAATAGTAATTTATTCAGGTGTTCGCGGAACTAGAAGCAATCACCGACAAGTTGGCGACGGATTGCCAACGCGGCTCGTACAAGAAGCCCGTCGCCAACAACCTGCCGCTCGCACACAACAACAACCCCGTGCTCGCCAACGCACACAATGGAAACGGAAACACCAACACTGTACAGAGTATGTATAGTCTTGTTGTTCTTGTGTATGTGTGTGAGTGTGTGTGTGTGTGTGTGTGTGTGAGTCGTATTGATAAATACACAAAACTGTTATTTATTCATTCAAAATTTTTACATTGTATTTGATATATTCGTGCACGTGCGTAAAAAAAAAAATTAAGTAAGTAAAAAAATATACATTACAGTTTGATGAAAGTGACCTAACTGCCCATCAATGTATGTATATTGGTGTAAAGTAATATTTTCACATGGTCAATCGACCCTGTACTTGTCAGAGTTTTCTCAAAGCCGCCTTTAGGCCTCTTGTGCTGGTTCCCTTAATGACAACCAAATACAGTCCAGACCAACGGCTAAACGATCCTTTCAAAGTATGGAATCATCATTATCAGACAATCAGGTGATTCAAGCCTGCAATGTCCTAATCAAACTGGAACCACTTGAACAAAGAACCCACGACCTCCGGGTCTGAAGAAAACGCCATAACGTTGATATTTTAAGAAGTTATACTGTGTTTGAATTTATATATACTGGACACATTAATAATGACGCAAAAAGTAATAAAATTACTTAAATTTGTTGTAAAAATAAATGAAAAAGAAATAAAAAGCTTAGATGTGTTAGTTTTTGTGTATGTATGTGTGAGCTTAAAGTAAGTGTTGTAATGATTAAAATGTACCCGAGTGACGTTTGAAATAATATTAAATATCTGTGGCAATTTGCTGATAGATGGTTAATTTAAATTACGAACGCTAATGTCTTTTCAGCAAGTGAAAAATAAAAAAAGTTCTACTGGCCAGTACTATTTTATATTTATTGCTTTGTTTTGTTTGTAATTGACACAGATATTTAATTTAAAATGTGTGTATTGTGTTCTATATTTCAAATTAATTAATTACATTCCCATTTATTAGATGTTTTATTAATATGAGTTGGAGTTTATGATCCAAAAAATAATAAATTAAATTAACACATTTTACTTGAATTTTTATGATTTCTTGTAAATATGAGCTTTCATATTAATATTTAAGTTCTGAATTGATTGTTCAAATTATTTTCACACAACATTGAACAGTAAATATTTCACACCGACGTAAGGGAAAAAAAAATTGGCTGTTTTGGACACTCACCGCCTTATTCATAAAAATTTACATACGTACGGTAAACCGATTATAAATAAAATACGTCTAGTCCCTTTCTGTTTTATATATATTTGACGTGAACGAATGAGACAAAACATAGTTTAGTTAATTTAGTTTGTCAGTTTTTATGAACTGAACCCCCTAGTCAGTATTTGTGTCACCTAATTGCCACAAGTACATAAAAAGCACTTCGTTATATCATGCATGGAAAATAAAATCTAATTACATTACCGCTAATGTATAAATAAGCTAGTTTCCTAAAAGAATACAATTAGTCCGTCAGTTAGATAATAAAAAAAAAAAATGTTAGAGACGTATTTTTTCTTTTGAAATTAAATTTAAAATTTAACAATAAATGGTAAAGATATGGCGCGTTAAAGTTCCGTGTGACGTCACAGTGTGCTACACTTTTTCGCAATATGTGACCTCACGAGCCCCCACTCCTTAACTTTGCGTTATATCTTTATAATTTATCACTCAATTGATAAAAGAAAAAAATACGTCACTATTACATTTTCATTCCCTAAATGACGAACTAATTTTAATATTAGTCTTTTGACCCTGAAAACTAGCCTATTGCAACTGGTGATTGATAGTAAACAAAGTGCACGATAAATTTTTACAGTATTTCTTTTCGATAATTCCCGTTGTCCACCACCTCCCTGCCCACCACTGGTGGACAGTGAAACTTTTTTGAAAAAGTCGTGTTGTTGTCCACCACTGGTGGATAACAACACAACATTTCCGATAATTCCCGTTGTCCACCACCTCCGTGTTTTTCAAAAAAGTTTCACTGTCCACCAGTGGTGGACAGGGAGGTGGTGGACAACGGGAATGATCGTTTCTTTTCCACATTGGTACAGGTCGCGAGGCGTAAGCTGAGTTTTGCATTTGTGTGAGTGATCACGAAAAGAGGTGGTACAAGAGGTGAAGTGCGGAAGGTGCGCGGCGAAGTTCGCTTACGCGTATACGTTATCTATGCGCACTCACACAAATGCAAAGCTCAGCTTACGCCTCGCGACCTGTAAATAATTGTAAAAATGTAAGGAAATATCATTCATATAATTCCAGCATCATTGTTGGAATTTGTAGGAATATATTCATAGTGACAACACAAAGTAGTTCACGGGATAGCAGTGAGTAAGCGAGATGGCGCAATACAACTTGTAAGGCGATATCTCGTTTCTGCCCTGCTATTATAGATGATATTGCTTAAATTCATAATGGGACAAAATTAAGTCATCAGTCGTTTTAATTTAAAAGACAGACAAAGACCTAAAACTAAACTTCTGTTTCCAAACGTCGTTGTTAATTATTTATTATCCAATGCAGTCTTTGAAATAAAGAGTTTAAAATTACAATTTTAATTCTCAAATTCAAGTGACATTTGATATTCGCCTAGACCTTAATATGGGAGTCACCACACCTATTAACTTAGAAGCTACTTTTAAACTTACGCTAAACTGGTGAGTCGAACGATTTTCGTTCGACTTTATCGATTTTGGGTGATAATGCCGCTAATATCAAACACCCCGTGTGTTCTCAGAATGGAGAATTAGCGAGAACCTTACTCCTGGGACATAATATTTTTTTTTGCCGCCAATCGCTGCATATGTGTCATTGGTATGGAGCCTCCCTAACGGCATAAAAAAAGTTGAATACTCCTATTAGTCCTATTATTTTGTGGATCATAATCTCCAATATCTAAGTGTGGCATGTTGTGTGTTTGTACTAGCATCGCCCGCTCTCAACGGAAACTCGCGCCCCTCCCCTCCTTCCCCTCCGAGAAACCCCTCACCCGCACACGATGACGTCACCACCTCTGACGTCACTCCCGACGACAAACCAGACCTGAATCCTAATCCTGAAGACCTTAAAACCGACCTCAAACCCGAAATCAAAGAAGAAACTCCAGTAATTCCGGCTACTTTGCCCGTGGCGCCGTCTGCCCCGGCCCGACACAACGATAACGAGAAGGAAACCAACGGAGACGCCAACGATAAGAAGGTCGAGGAGCTGTACGACATACCTGTGGGTGAGTTATGGACGCCTCGTACTCTGGTACCGATTGCAGCTCTTTAAATTTCATTAATGTACCAAGATACAAGTGTATAGGCGGGTTATGGGGTCCTGGTACTTTGAGACCTAATACAGCATTTGAAGCTCTTTAAATTTCATTAATGTATCAAGAATACTTGTAGGCGGGTTATAGGAGCCTGGTACTTTGAGACCGATGGTAGGTGATACTTTTATTTAAATTGAATATAATTTAAATAGTATCAATATAACTGTAAGGGAGTTATGGACTCCTGGTACATAGAAAACAACATTTGCAGTTCATTAATGTACCAAGATACTTGTAGGCGAGTTCTGGACTACTGGTAATATCTAGATATACTGTAGGCGAGTTGTATATTGTAAGCCTGGTAATTTTGGGTCTATTGCAGCTCTTCTTACTAATACAGTACCACAGATTACATAATAGTATTGAACAATTACGAAGATGTACCTGTAGATAACTTATATGAACGCCTGGTACTTTAATTCATTTCCAGTCCTTTTAATGATTATGATATAGTTAATTAATTATTATGTTTAAAAGTACTTAGGTATGCGAAACAACAAAAATAAATATACTTGAAGATGGTTATGTGCGCCTGGTACATTAGGACCGTCAACTCGTATTTATTTTTAGCATTTAATCTCGAAATAGAACAAGAGAGAGAAATTTGTATTGATTATTTCCTTAAAGTAATCATTCGCACAATTTTATTGGATTCCAATTCATCCGAAAGGTAAAGTATTCATGAATAGGTGTTTGTTTTGTAAATATACTAATTTTGTTCGATTTTTTACTAGTTAGATGCATGCGTTTGGTTTTTGGCTTTCTTCAAACGCATTTCATACTCCTTTGTACATATCCCTAAAATATTGATGAGATTTTGGCCAAAAATATTCCAGGTTAAATAAAATGCATTTACATTATTTTTACACGTTATGCAAACTGACGCGAATCCCGCGCGACTTGCGAGACGCCCCACTACCTAAATAACCAAATCCGAAATTTTCGCGTGTTTTTTTATATATATATATGTAGATAGGTTTGATTGCTAGACTTTTCTAGCAGTAGAAAAAAAAAATTAAATTCTCCCATACTTTTTTTCTTCATGTACCAGTTTCTCCATTATTTCCCCATTTTCATAAAAAACAAATATTAAAACTCTATCGAATGGCATACTTTTTAGTTTCAAAAACGGACTTTCATCTAAAAGTCTATGTTTTTCGGATTTGGAAACACTGTGCGCCCACAGAAATAAGAAGTGTCATTAGCAGGCCAGTTAACTTTAGCACACGATACTTATTTATGTGGGGTCCCGCCAGTTGCGCGTTTCTCGTCAGCTTGAATGAACCTATAAGGTTGCCTGGAAGAGATTGCATTTGCGATAAGGCCGCCTAATGTAGATCTTGTCAGAGACAATCTTTAATTTCAGTATTGTGTTGCAATTAATTGTTTTTACTTACTTACATTATGCCAAAAGCTCATCAATTATCATACATACCGTCATCAAATTCTTAACAATTAGCGGCAAAAGATAACATAAATCCACGAGGCAAAAAAATAGGTTATAATCTGCAGCGAAAAAATTGCGACATTCTCTCAGGAACGCCGGTGCCGCCTGAGAAGAATAGCGAAGAAAAGAAACGGATAGATGTAGAACAGGGGAGTGAGAAAGAGACAAAAGATAGTCCGAGAGATGAGGTTTACGACATACCAGTCGGTAAGTTAGGTACTTCGCACCGCTGGTGACGTTTCTGTATTGTTATTCTATGGTACTTATGTATTATATTTGCATTGGTAAAGGGTAACATAATTAACTGATTTAACGACAATCTGTGAGTAAATAAAATCTTTTATTGTGTAGAATTTTGTTAAAATTGTGAATATTTTTTTCATCAAAACGAAATAATCGTCTAAAAGTAATTATAATTGTTTGTACATACAATGTGCAACGTTTTTTCTGCGTCCGGTAATCAAATCACGAACGTAGCGAGTAATGTAAAAATTTACTACTGAGCCAAGTGAGCGCTTCAATGCCCAAATATAGATACGAAGATCTTTGTTTTTGGTTGAAAAATAATATATTTTATTATGAGCAACAGAGATAAAAAATATATTACTATAAGACTTACTAGAAGACATTAGGACTACTGTAAATTCAGTTAATTTTGTTATTCCGAAAAGTAATTGGTGAAACAAATGAGTTCATTATTAAAATATATGCTCTATCTCATATTATGGTATATTTAATTTTATTAATATAAATTAACTTATTATGATTGTTGTTGTACTTAGTATTTGGAAAAACTTTTTGTTTCTTTCTTTTATATTTATTTCATAATGAATGAATGTTTTTGAGATCTGTACTATTAACCTCAAATAGCCGCTATGGTGAAGATTATTTTTTTATGAATTGTCTTATGTGTAAACATTTGCCGAAATATTTTTTTTTTTTTTATTTGGTGTACTAAACAAGAAAAGTATATTTCATAAAATTTCAGATAAATATGTCGGACTTTTAATCAAATAGAAAATAATTATTATTGAGAAACTTATTTCAGATATATTTAATGCAGATTGTATTGTAAATAATGTTTTTATAAAAATTATTTTATAAACATTTATTTCCTGGTATTATTAATCTGTAAACAGTTACATCATTTTAAATGTATTTCAATTAAAAACCGCCACATATATTTAAAGCAATTTCGTACTCATACAGCTTTATAACGGTATTTATGTATCTATTGTCTGCTTTAGCTAATTAATGTTCGTTGTGACTAACTTGTTTAGTTTATTATTTGTTGTTTTGACCCTTTAATTAAGGCTTTCAACAAATCAGCTGTGAGAGACGGACATACACGTCAGTGATGATAATGAAAAAATATTTTTATTCATAAAAAAAAAACATGGTAGTTAGGTAATATTGGTGCCCATTGGAATTGGAACACATTTGTATAAAAACACGCAAAGTTTTGCAACCCTTGGTTGCTTTGCGGCTGTATGTACGAGTATATTTATGTATGTATGTAAAATCTTCATTGTACACAAAGGATAACAAAATAAACACCAAAAGGCGGACTTATCCCAAATAGGGATAGGAAAGTTGTGGTGGGCTCCTTAGCTCGGCCATCTCAGCATGAGATTCGATGGAGCCCTGCTGTTGGAAGTAGTTTACTTGAAGTAATGGTAGATTCTTCGGAGCTAATCATTTATAGACATTTAAGACTTCACAGATATATTGGAGTACGATCTAAAATTGAAATTCAGATAGATGTTGCACCTATTGATAATGAGAATGACGTGACAAACAATTTGGATAAAAAATGGTATTCGAAAGATTAAAATTATCTTAAAACGAAGGGAAGGATGGTAATTACCATGAAAAGTATGGATATAGGAGTCGTAACAAGGTTAAACCTCCTTGTGCATAACTTTAGTTTACTTTTCACGAGTGGGGAGCTAAATGATTAAAATTGTAATATAAAACAATCAGGGGCAACGCTATCGGGCCTGCCGGCGGGCACGCTGTACCGCGTACGCGCGACGTACCGCTACACGCGCGAGGACTCCGACGAGCTGTCGTTCGATGTCGGCGATATCATTCGCGTGGTCGAGTACGATGATCCCGAGGAACAGGTATTTTAGCTGCTATATGAACGTCTAGATTAATATGCCTTCTGAGGGCCGATTTCACCAAACATCGTTCCTGTCCAAAAGTAACTAATCTAATCATAAAAAATGGATCGCAGTCATTTTTATTCTAGGAGTCCTTATACCGGAATTACACTTAGATTAACAGTAAATAAGTATATTCTCGGTTTAACCGTGTAGTGAAATGTCAAATTCATTATACTAAACTAAATTGCGTATTGGAATAAAACTTATCCGGCTTTGGTGAAATGGGCTCTAAATCTAACTATCTTCCAATATTGTCGAGTGTGATGAGAAACAGGTAATACTTCGACGTTATTTTAGTATTATTCACGGCATTGTACGGCCAAGTGGTCGTTTTCCATCCTCTTATGTCATTCCCGTGGTCGTGTAAGATGATCCTAAAGACTGGTAATTATTATGATAAGGGGTATTTGATTGACTGAGCTAATCGAAGTCTCCATTCCGAGACTGGCCAATATTGCTTTTGTATGTAATTATGTATGCTTCGGGCTATAGGTCGCATTTCTGAACGGATCCTTACGAAACTTGGCATACCTACGTTTTCCATGATTTTTTTTTTATTGCGTGATTGTAATTTGTGAAATATGGAGGCAAAAAGAGGGAAAAGTTTGCTGTAGCGCTATTTCTAAGAACGGATTACATGTTTTAAAGAAACATTGTTTATCAGATTCCCCACATCCCACAGGATCGTATAAACAAATCAAAAAAGAAAAGAGGGAGAAGTGCGTCGTTTAAGTTAAGCCTTTGTATAAGGGTAATAATGTACCTTTTTAAATGGTGAATTAATAAGGAAGTTCTTTCTTCGTTCATCGTTCACTTTTAATCGAAGAACCGAATTTTAGAGCGAACGACTTTTCGAAACATAAATTAATAGAAAGCTTTGCAAAAGACAGATAAATTATTATCAATTCATACATTCAATTTACCCATATGATGTTTACAGGAGGAAGGCTGGCTAATGGGCATCAAAGAAACGACCAACGAGAAAGGCATGTTCCCCGCTAACTTCACGCGGCCGATATGAGCCAACCAAACCCGCGCCAAACAAGCTAGCACGTAGCAAAGGACAATCGACCTTATGTCGCTCAAAATAACATCGCTTGTCCCACTGAGCAGTGACAGTGAGTGGAACTCGAAACCTTTTGAAGTGTTCTGCGCATTCATTCGTTCAATTCGATGAATGAAAACTTAGTCGTTCACTCCCATTTTGATCTGTCAAAATACGTTACTTAGTTGACACAGTTTTACAATTAAAACAATCGTTATTTTTTTTCTAAAATAACTTTTGACCGCGAATGCTCATAACACTTCGTTTTTAGAGTTAGTTTGTTGAATGTTAATAGATATCTATTATTTATTATTTTTGTGTTGTATTGCAACGAATTATAAATAACGCATTACCCGTTTACTTTATTTGACATTGATGCGTGTATAATTTTTGTATATATAATGTATGTAGATGATTTTTAGTCATTATCAGTTAGGTGCAGGGTTAAAATGTATAATCTGATTATATATTGAAATGTTTGGTAAATCAAGTGAATATGTTGTTTCTGTTTGCCTCGAGAGAGTCAAGTGGGATATATCTTTAAATAAGCGTTAGTTATAAAATAATATATCTTTTATAATGCTAACAAGCTTATATTTAAAATCTATAATGAATACACAATCGGATACGCACTGTAAGGTTTGTGGATTATTCAGTAATATGACAATAATTATAAAACATTATAATGTCGGTGTTTTTGAAATTTGCTCAGTGGTAACTCTAAATAATGTAAATGGGAAGTGACCTTATGTTAAATTTTTAATTTTGACGAACAATTGTATCACGATATTACTTTTTCAGTATTAAGAAAATTTTCTTATTTTATAACCTAAATATTTTGACACGCTGTTAAACTATTCTTCTCAGTGGAAGTCGTTTATTGTTTAAATGGAAAATAAATTCAAATAATATTTCCATCAACACAATGCATTTCATTTTTATACCTAAAGTGTGGTTGCATTTTCAAATATTTTGTCTATAGTTATAGTTCATTTCATTCGTTCACTGAATCCCGAAATCGTATCAAACCCCTCGTCTAATTTTGAGTAAGTTTTAATGTATATAAATTATATTATTTGTTGACCCTTTTATTTATAACTTTTAAATTGTTAATAATAACATAGAAAATAAATCCATTCGAATAATATATTTAAAGATTATTTTGTTTATTAGAAATATTGTTTTTATTTAACTTGTCTAGTGAACCATGTACTAACTGTATTTAAGAAATGCTTTTGAATAACAGGCAATGGAAAATGGATATACCTATATATTTTTTTTAAATTCAGAAATAATGTGTCTTACTTAAAATCAGTAAATCTATTACGAAAAAAAAATTAAATAAAATTGTGGACATCGTTTCCTAAACTGAGGCTGCATTGCACTGTAATTTATGCCTTTACACATTTTCATCTTCCCGCCAAATTGAATTATTGATATTAACGCCTGTGTCAAAAACGGTGCTTGGAAATTGTACATAGTTTATAATATATTAAATATTTTACATTTTTACCCCATTTTAGAGTAAGTTTCGAATGTATGTGTTCCAATTTACATTATGACCTACTTTCCAAAATATCTATTCGTTTTACCACGTTTTTATAACTTTTTAATATTCATTATAGTTTTCAGAGAATGAAATACAAATATAATCTAATGTAGGACTCGACATTTTTTTTTTGATTTTTTTTTTTGCATTAGTGTGCTCTCGATGTTTTAAAAACGTGGTAATGTGTACTTTTATATTTATTTATTAGATTTACAGCCATAATTAATCATGCCAATCATTTTAAAATCTTTTATTAAAAATCAAGATTTATATCATCGTTAAAATTGTTGAGATAAAAGATGTCCGATTTGACAGCTGTCAAATTCGCTTTCTTTTTCTATGCAACAGTTAACTTTTTTCTTTTGCTCTATAAATCAATGTTATTTTGCTATCCTGCTGTGAAATAGATCATTTTATATCTCGATGATTTTAATAATTATTGACTGATGTTTTGTAGAAAAACGTTGAGTAGTTGCAACATAGAGTAGGAGTACAATCCGACATTTTGAGAGTTAGTGGCTTGTATTGTCAGCAGTGCCATGCGAAAGGTCCATAATATAATGTTAATTATAAGTTTGTTAGGACTTGTACAGTTTTTACAACTGCAAATAAAATGTTTCTCACAATTTTGTCTTTTGTTTTTTGACTCTATGTCAAGTTCCTGCGATCTCTAGCATATATGCTCATTTAAAAAGTCTCACTCATTTGCTACTTTAGAACAAAACAGTCGCATCTCAAAATTATACTTTTTACAGGCGACTGTAAGTCTGTTTAGCTGCCATGCTGTCATTTATTATTCGAAAACATAGATTGGAATGTAGCATACTCGTGGCTATTAAATCTTGAAAAAAATATGAATGATGCGCTAGTAATGAAAGGTGGATGAAAAGTAATTAAGTATACAAATTAAATTGAAAGAGAATATTTTAAATATTTGTATACTTATAAGTACCTACATCTCAACATTTCTAGAAATGGAAAGCAAAAATGGTCCCTGGTAGCGTTTTTAGGTAGAGATAAAGTATAGTTTTATTTTTTCCGCTTCTCATTCTGAAAAATATATAAATTCATAAATTATGCTGTTGATTTAGTTAGAGGAAAACTTTATTATCTGGTCTATGAAAATATTGTTAAAAATACATAGCTATAGAATTTTTTCATGTTGTATAATGAACTTATATTTTATTTTACAATACAACATGTTTAGTGCACAACAAACGTTTTACGCAAAAAACATGTTAAACTTAAAGAAAAATTTAATTTTTAGGCATTTTTTCATTGCTAAACGGACATTATTCGAAATGTCGTACTTTTATCAAGTATTTTCTTCGTTTTTTATATGCGAAACGGACGCATTCCGAATATATATTAGATTCTAGCTGTTTTCCGCAGCTCCGCCTGCTGTATATAGCCTATGTTACTCAGGGTGAATGTAGCTTGTCGATTCTCGGCCCTATACTGTGGGACATCGCGTACGACTGGGTCCTGCGGTGTCGGCTTCCCCCCGGGACTGGTGTCATCTGCTACGCGGATGACACTCTGTTCACGTCCCGGGGTGCGAATTTCCGCGAGGCGGCGCGGTCGGCCGAAACGGGTCTTGCCCTATTGGTCGACCGCATAGAGAGGCTTGGGCTTCGGGTCCGATTGGACAAGACCGAAGTCCTCCTCTTCCGCGGGGCCCGGACGCGAGGACCCCCCCCAGGAGCGCGCCTCCGGGTGGGTCAGGAGGAGTTGAGGGTGAGCACCCAGATGAAATATCTGGGGCTCATCCTCGACGGACGATGGTCTTTCGGCCCCCACTTTCGCGAGTTGGGGCCGAAGATCATCAGGACGGCTGCTTCGCTCGGCCGACTCCTCCCCAACCTGGGTGGACCGAGCGAAGCAGTGAGGAGGCTATACTCTGGTGTCTGCCGGAGCATGGCGATGTACGGTGCCCCCATCTGGGTGGACGCCCTCACCGCGACGAACAAACGCCTTTTGCGACAGGCGCAGAAGGTGATCGCGGTGAGGGTGATACGGGGGTACCGTACAGTGGCCTTCTCTGCGGCCACTGCCCTCGCGGGCGACCCGCCGTGGGAATTGGTGGCGGAGGCGCTCGCCGAAGTGTACCACTTTGTGGCGAACATGAGGGAAATCGGCGAGCGCCCCTCGGCGGAGATCGTGCGGCGGGTGCGCCTGCGAGCGCAGGCGGGTGCGCCTGCGAGCGCAGGCGGAAGTCGTGCGGAGGTGGGAGGCGGACCTGGCGCAGGCGGCGTTCGGTGTCCGAACAGTGGAGGCCCTGCGTCAGGTCCTGGAGAAGTGGATGCTGAGGCGGCGCAAGCCTCTCACCTTCCGCATGACGCAGGTGCTCACCGGGCACGGTTGCTTCGGTGAGTACCTGCACCGCGTGGCCCAGAGGGAGGCCGAGCCTCGCTGCCACGACTGTGGCGAGGCTCAGGACACCGCTCAACATGTCCTTGAGCGGTGTCCGAGGTGGAGCCGGCAGCGCCATGACCTGGCCGCCGCGCTTGGCGGGACGGACCTGTCGCTCCCGAGTGTCGCCAACGCGATGCTCGAGAGCGACAGCGCCTGGAATGCAATGGCCTCCTTCTGCGAGGTCGTCATGTCGCAGAGGGAGGCCGAGGAAAGGGACCGCGAGGACGATCCCCTCGCGGACCCGATCCGGCGGCGGAGAGGGGGGGTGCGTCGCAGGCGCTACTTGGCGCGCCTGGAAGCGCCCCCATAAGCGGTGGGACTGGAGCAGTCCCACCCGGTGGCAGAGGTCCTCCAGGTGTCGGAGGGCCTCTGAGAGTGGTGAGTCCGGTTTCTGGTGAGAAACCGGCCAGTCGCAGAGGCGTCTTGTGCTAGTCAGATCCGAGGCGCCTCCCTGCAATGCGGCCGACGGCACCCGCAGGGGTTTAGTGGGTAGTCTGGGCCGGCTAGCGGCCCAGGAGTCCCACACTCTGTGCGTAAACGCATTCCCCTGCGAAATCAAAAAAAAAAAAAAAAAAAAAAAAAGAAGGGTGAATGTAGCTTTCCAATGGTGAAAGAATTTTTGAAATCGGCACAGTAGTTTTTGAGTTTATTCATTACAAACATACGCACAAAAATACAAATCTTTCCTCTTTAAAATATTAGTGTAGATTAGAATCTGTTGTAAATAAATTTATACACGATACAGCCACTTTTCTTTATGTGGTCCTTTGGCATTAGTTCGCTCCTAATTTTGGGCCACATCTAAAAATGTGACCGTTTTGATCTGAAATTACCCGCAAAAGTGTCAAAATGCTAAATGAGCGTATGTGTAAATAAGTGATTTAAAAGGCGAATTCAACGGGTGTTTGTGAAATATGAAAATACTAGCTGTTTTCCGCAGCTCCGCCTGCGTCAAAAAGCAGCCTATGTTTGACTCCGGGTCTTGAACTATATCCGTACCAAATTTCATGAAAATCAATTCAGCGGTTTAGTTGTGAAAGAGTAACAAACATCCATCCATACTAACAAACTTTCGCTTTTATAATATTAGTAGGATAGTAGGATGAATGATGCTGGGCATATTTTTTAAATAAAAGTAATTTTGGAAAATTTTGATTTGTGGCCTTTTTGTTTTAAAGTAGCGATATGTCTAATGAACATCGTTCAACTCACCGATTATGTCGAATGAAAATAATTCGACTCGAAAAAACAACCCTCACGCAATTTGCAAAAGTTATTGGTGGCCATTTCAAACTCACTGTACTCTTAACGACCACAGTAGGCTACTTACCCGTTTTTTTTTTCAAAAATGTGTAAAAGTAACGTTTTGCTAAATAACAAACAAAGTCTAGTCTAGTCTCCTAAAGCGTCGTTAGTATCGTAAAGTCGTATTTTTTAGTAACCTATACCGTTTTTTACTAAAACGTCTATCATTGTTTATTATTATAATTAAAAAATATATAGGTATATATTTTTTTATTTGATTTGATATCCTGAAGATGTGAAGCGAAAGCTGAAAATGTAACTGGAAAACCCGCTCACTTCAAGAGAAGTTTAAACGAGAATTAATATTCACGATAATCTTCTACTCAGGCCCCATTTTAAATCTGCCTAAAATAAACCCAAATAAAAGAAGAAATAATCTATGCGGACAGGCCAAAATTAGGTACGCAAGTGAGCCCACAGAAATACAAAACAAATTATTTCTGTAAGTGAGCTTGTCTTTAGCCTCAGGATTTTAAGATTAGCAAATATTATTAGATTGTATAAAAACATTTTGAGACAATTGGTAAGAGATACGTGAAGAAAAAAAAGGCTGAATAACCCACAGACATTTATGACGTACACAGACGGAACATAAGATAATAGTTATACTTATGTAAGTAAGTAATTGTTATCCTTTTCTCACGTATTCAGATCTATATGGCGATATCTCTTTTTTACATCTGTAGCAACATTCACTCACACATAAATATTATGCAAAGCGTGGCAATTTTTGGCCGTGACGCCATTTTGTAAGCTACGTTGTTGGATCGGTGAATACGAAAAATAATAGAGTAGAATAAATGATCTCAGATCATGCTCTCCACACAACATTCATAGATTTCTTGAAATCATGGGGAGCATTATCGTAAACATCTTACTTTATACTAGATACTGCCCAGGCTGCATAGTTTTGCATGTGTGTGTTTTTGCTACGCTAAGTAATAGCATAACTTCCGTTTACGTTTTAAATGTCTGTGTATAACCGAAAAGCTGGAACCATTGCTACACTGTGCTCCATTCCGTTTTACGTTTAATAATAATAAACGTCAGAACTGTCAAATTCAGCAAACAACAACATGCGAAATGGAACGTTGAAAAGTTTGATTGATTTGTTGTGAGAGTGTGCTAATAAAGTGCGTACGTACCTAATAAATTACGAATTAAAATTATTTCGCGTCTTTTTAATACCTAATATTTTAAGTAATTTTCTGTAAAAATGACACTATTATATATTGGGGACGTTAAGTGTAATGGAGTTATAAAGTAGGCAAGTGGAAATGGCCTTCAATGTTACATTGTTTTGTTGACAATGTTTGGGTGTTAATTAAATGATAACAGGTGATTTGTACCTTTCAACTGTTGGTGATTCAAGTAAGTATTATTCGTTAACTTTCTTTATAATTAAATTTCTACATTTATAGGTATTGTCAATTGTTCAGATTACCTACTTACTTATGTTTTGATTTATGCCATGTTTTGTTTTCATTCTTTTAGTTTCACTGTTTGATGTTATTTATTGGTTACAAAAAATATCCTTTTTTTTATTTTATTTCGACAGGAATTAACATAAAGCGTCGGGATGAAGCCAAGTACTTTGATTTTTGTAAGTTTTAATTTGATTTATTTTAATTTTTTTCCTTTAATTTGGTTGATTATTGTTACTGATGACAGAAGCAAGAAACAGCAAAATTTCTATCAATTTTATCTGCAAATCTTTTTAGATCCAAGTTCCACAGACTTATACAAACAAGTCTGTGCCGTTTCCATGTGAAAAAAGAAGTTTTCTTTAGAGAGGAGTATGAGTAAAATAATAATGAAAAGTAAGTAACTATCTTCCTGGATATAGCATTTATGGTATGAAAAAGTCTCAAATTTTATTAATTTTACGATGCAATACACATCCTTGCTAAAACACCTCCTCTGTCCTTGCTTAAATCCATACTTACATAACTACTTATATTATAAGTGCGAAATCTGCCTATCTGTTAAGATTTCACGGCCACACCTAGCAGTTGCGTTTAGCAATGGACTTTAATGAAATTTGGTATGAATAAAATCGAACATAGGCTACTTTTTGTGAACTGAGAGAGTAATCACATTCACACTTCAAATGAAAATATTGTTATAGATGATGAATCATTATTCTTAAAATTACATAAAAGGTTTTTTTTTTATATCTTTATTTATTGAAAGAGGGTTTTTTTTAACAATGAAAATGCCACCCTCATAGGTGCAGCGACATAACAAGAATTCACAATCTACGTTTAATGATAAAAGGTTGTTCTTTTGAAGAAACTACTGAGACTTACCTGTAGTGATTATCCTCATTTATTAGATCATTTAGTCATGTGCTTTGTAAACATGGTTTAGCAAAAGTAACCTGTTTCAGATATATCAGAGAGGCTTGTTTATTATATTGTCACTCATAGATGACTGATTAGTTTGTTTTGGGTTTAGGTTACTTTGGTTTAGTGAGAAAATGACATTTACCTGACTGTGGTGAAACAAATTAGTAGGCCTCCTAAACAAAACAATAGTTTTGCATAGGTACTTATTTAGTATAGAACTGCTCTGTGACCTAGTGGTTAAGGTGATTGCCTGTGACTGGAGGTAGTGAGTTTAATGCCCATGGCAAGCACGCACACATTGTTTGGTTAGGACATTGTAAGTTCGATCACCTGATTGTCTGATAATAATGATTCTGTCCTTCGGAAGGCATGTTAAGCTGTTAGTCCTGGCTACCATTTGAAGAACCATGTCAGAGGTCGAATGGCAATTCCGAAGAACTCTTACTCCAATGGTTGACCATGTAATCCACTCAATATAAATAAATGAATGTGTACAAAAATATACTTGACTGCATTTATTATTTTTGGATAGTGAAAATAACAATTGAAAAAAAAATTAAAAGTTTGTATATTTGCTATTTCTTTATCGTACAAAATAACTTTGCCCCACAGAGCCTGTTATGTGTATAGCCCAACCAGCAAAATAGCAGCCTTGGCCATATTGCGGAAAAATATTAGAACAAATTTCTTTTACAGGCAACTAGGTTCAAGTAACATTCCGTCATCTCAATGTCATCTGCCAAAAAGAGACAGAAGTGGACCTTGTGGATTTTGTGATTATCAAATAAAAATATTTATGCAAATGCAGGATTAATTTCTATTTCATTAAACATTGTCAATTTTGTTGTTGACGTGACACATACATGTTGCCACATAAAGGCGATCCAGTAGCGACACAAATGCAGGGTTTTTATTTTCCTGGTCTGGCTATACTTACCATAAAAGCTTATCTTTCTTAGGAATCAAATATGCACTCTTATTTAGAAAAAATAACTTAGATTTGTCTTATAACTAAGTAGTTTTAGAGTTAAAGGTGCTCAAACATACTCTTCAGTTTTAAACATAACGAAGCGTGACTTTAAATTTAATTAGGAACTGAACTGGTTTTATAGCTGTTATGACTTTTAAATAACATCTGCAAATATTAAATGTGTGTAGTTATATCATGGAGTATATACACAAATATTGTTTTCTTGACGTGTCTTCAATGTCTCGCAAAATTGACCGGTTTTTTGAGTGTTTAATATTTAATGTTGGCTGTTATACTTGCCTAAATGAAGGCATATCGTAATCCAATAAGTTTATCATCATCATCCTAGCGTGTTTCTTAGTTGCGTGGTCAGCTTACGCTCCGGGGCTGTTACGCTTTAAGTCATGGTCCTAGATTTGGCGGAACTGATTATTGCAATGGATCGACTGCCGTCTGACGTCGTTAAACCTTTTTACAGGGAAACCAGACCAACAGGAACATGACCCGAGGTGTGTTAGTGGCCAACACTGTCAGAATTTTTCAGGCTGCCCCAAGGCATCTGACACAGTCTAACGACTGCTATCTATCGACAACAACCAGGACCAACGGCTTAACGCGCCACTAAATGGCGACCATTCCATACGGCTACGCGGGTCGCGCTCGACTAACGAGCTCGTAATCCAATTAATTATCTTCTTTATTTTTGAAAGTCTTACAGACTAATTACTAAAAGATTTTAAACAAAAAAGATTGTAACAAAAGGCTATTCTACTAAAAAAAAAATATTTCATATCACAAATATTTTATTTTCAAAAACATTCAATTTTTAGTGTACAAACATAAAAAAATAATTCCCGATTTCATGTTTTGGCCAGATAATTGAGGTAATCTAAAAACTAAAAGTTTCGTAAACGTTGTATAGCCAAATGTGATTATAACATACAATCTAGTTAATGTCGTATCGTAACATAAACTAACTAAATATAATTGGATTAAGTTTGGATCCATACGAGTTTGAAGATTCATATTTATCGTTTTATCCATATCCATACTAATATTATAAATGCGAAAGTCTGTCTGTCTGTCTGTCTTTCTTTCTGTCTGTGTGTCTGTCTGTCTGTCTGTTACGCTTTCACGGCCAAACCGCTGAACGGATTTTGATGAAATTTGGTATGAATATAGTAGAAGACACGGAGTCAAACATAGGCTACTTTTTGACGTAGGCGGAGCTGCGGGAAACAGCTAGTCCTGTATACATTCAAACCATCTCAGTCCAAGACAGCTATTTTCTTGATATCGTCGACCCATCTAGCAGCTAGATGTTCAGTACTTCGCCTTTCGTTTCATATTTGTTACTAGCGGTTTCCCGCAGCTCCGCCTGTGTCAAAAAGTAGTCTATGTTTGACCCCGGGTATTCAACTATATTCATACATAATTTCATCAAAATCCGTTCAGCGGTTTGGCCCTGAAAGTGTAACAGACAGACTTTGAACAAAACCCATCCATCACACACTTTCTATAATATTCGTTCAGAAATACCTCTCGATACTCTATCATGACCTGACGGACTATGATCGATTAGATAGTAAAAGTTCATAAAACTTTAATGAAAAAAAAAGCGATGGAGGTAACTTGCTTGACAACAGGGTTGTCTTGTCACTTTATTTAAAAATGTATTAAGTCTATCAATACCGATTCTGATTCAAGCGCCAAATATTTCTTAGCCTCTTGATATATTTTTTACCTTAAAAAGTGGTTTTGTTTATGTTATGACATTTCTGAAATGCCTCTCTTATGTCGAATGAAAATTGTTCGATATCGTACGAAAATCATTCGATATCGAACGAGAATGATTTGGCTCGCAGATTTTACGTGAGGTCAGTCACACTTTTCATATCTTCTTCCTGTATGTTTAGCTAGACCGCTCTGGTCAGATTTTTACAGTGTGACTTTGTACACAGTACACAGTGTAATTTATACGTTAAACTAAAAACACATTCAACAAAAAAAAAAAAAACATTTGAAAATTGCAAAGCCAAACATTTTTGGTGTGATCTTTTAATCACAAACTATAAAAACAATGCTACTTCTCTGAAATTATGAAAATAGAGCCACTTTATTTGGTAACATAATTTAAACACAAGAAATCAAAACATCGACATGATCGACAACCCTCACACTCGTAGCCTCGTAGCTTTCAATTTTCCTCTTGCTTTTCCGACAGCACGTAGTATTTATTCAGTCTCCGTCGAGGCTCTACGCTGTCTACGCGGACCGAGTGGTCATAATATTACAATATCTTGTCGTAGGCTGTAAACTGCCAATGTTTATCGATTTTTTTTTTTTTTTTCGACAATTCAAGTGTAACAATTATTACTCCACAACACTTCGAAGCTATTTTTTTTTCGGATTTTTAAAATTGATATAATTTAACCTGTTGTATCTATTTGCTAGAATATTGTTTGTCTGTGAGGAATAAAGTTCAGGTAAGTTTCATACTTGATCGATTGATATGGTATGTTTTTAAGTAAGTGAAAAGTAGACCTAGCTCTATTTCTTTTGAATATGACTTCCGCAGCACCGGTGCGTCGAATGATTCGCTCGATATCGAATGATTTTCATTCTACAAAATAGGTGAGTCGAACGTTTTTCATTAATAGACACTCAAAATAGGTGAAATAAAATATTTAGTTATTTAATCTTTATTGTACTACAAATTTTAAAGAATGATACCTAGCTGGATTTTATGCTTAAATTAAAAGTCAACCTTTGTACCCATACTAATATTATAAATGCGAAAGTCTGTCTGTCTGTCTGTTACGCTTTCACGGCCAAACCGCTGAACGGATTTTGATGAAATTTGGTATGAATATAGTTGACGACCCGGGGTCAAACATAGGCTACTTTTTGACGCAGACGGAGCTGCAGGAAATAGCTAGTGTTTAATATATTTGCATACGAAAGCCCAATTTTTGAGGAAGGTTGTTAGGATATAGTTTATACCTAATAACGGCTTGTGAAATCGCTTATTATTTAACGTTAACCGTTTTCTATATAAATAGTTTTGTTTGACCTTCTAACAAAGCTAATTAACAGTTGATTAATAATAGATAATACACATATATATATATCGTAGTAAAGGACATGATAATGAACCGGATCTTGCACGTCGTATCATTCACCTAAGAGTTCATCATTTGCCTTTGGAACTTGGAACCTATCTTCTGATCAGCCGACTAGATCTGTGTACTGTTATGACCTACATTAATTTACATTTTATTAAGTCGCCTTCACGATATAGGAGGGCTATTTTTAGGGTTCCGTATACGACTTTCAAAACACCAACCAATTTTTACAGTGTTGTGTTAAGTGCGTGAAACTTTGAAATAAAATAACTTATTTAATTTGAAAACCGAGAAATATTTTGGGACCTCTAGTCATCAGACCAGACAGGATTTTGTATGGGTGGTTGAAATTTCTTTCGCTGCTTACACTATTTTTTTAATTAAAAATAGTTTAGTTTTACAGACTAAATATAGTGTAAAAATTGAGTAAAATTTTTGTTCGATGTAGCATGATTTTTCGACATAATCGATGAGTCGAGCTATTTTTATTAGATTCATGAACTCTGCAAAGTGTTTAAAACGTTAGGTGTAAATAAATAAGTAAATATATATAATACGTGATAAAAAATCTATATAAAAATATTTTAATTTATTGTAAAAATTGGCTTTTATCTCCGGCCGAGTAGTGGTAGATTCTATCAACAGCACATAAGAGGGTTGACGTCAGTGGCCAGTCATAAAGATAATTGTTTGTAGAATTTAGAATTTACAAACATATAATATACAAACAAACAAGTTCTGTAACTAACTGCTACATTGCGATCAATGAATACAATTTACGTAGATCTTTTTTGAGAAATTCTTAAAAAAAAATGCAATTCACCTAAAAAATATAATTTTTAATGTTTAATTCCGCCAGTATGTAAAATAATTTTTAGACACATTTTTTATTATTGACTAATTTACGTGGGGCGCACTATAAGTTTCCGGAATGAATATGAAAAAATACTATTAAAGGTACAAAATTAATTTATTGTTTTTCAAAATAATCTCCCTTGGCGTCTATGCACTTTTTCATTCGATGAAACCAGTTTTGAAAACTTTTGTGCCACTCCTCTGTGGTGACCTCTGAAACGTGTTTTTCATACTCCTCGACAGCCTCTTCCGGTGATGAAAATCGTTGACCGCGTAATTGGTTCTTAATTTTTGGGAACAGAAAAAAGTCACAAGGTGCCAGGTCGGGACTGTATGCAGGATGACTCATGAGTTCTACATTTTTCGCCTTCAAAAAGTCGTTTGTCTGTCTGGCCGTGTGAGAACTAGCATTGTCGTGGTGCAGGATGATACGGCGTTTACGGTTATTTTTACGGAGTTCGTCAATAACTTCCGGCAAACAAATGGTCGTGTACCAGTCACTATTCACTGTACGACGATTCTCTAAAGCAACAGTAGCCACGTGTCCAGTTTTATTAAAAAAAGAAGCAATCATCCGCTTAGATGCACTTTTCACGCGCGCCACTTTGGTTGGTTTCGGCTCATCTTGAAAGACCCATACGCTCGATTGCTGCTTTGTTTTGGGATCGTAGCAATAAATCCATGTTTCGTCACCTGTTACTATGTCCCACACCAAATTTGACGCACCTTCGTTGAATCTGGTAAGCATGGCACTGCACCAAGTGACGCGGTCCGTTTTTTGAGCCTCGGTCAAGTTGTATGGGATCCACCGCGAGCACAGCTTTCTCACACCCAAATGTTTGTGTAGGATTAATTGTATTTGACTCATGCCTATTTCTAAGGATGCGCGAATTTCATGGTAGGTCACATGCCTGTCTGTTTCAATCATACGGCGCACAGCATTGATGTTTTTGTTGGTCACAGCGGTGGACGGCCGACCATCGCGAGATTCGTCACTGAGATGGATACGACCACGCTTGAATTCTGCAAACCAGCTATAAACAGTTGTTTTGCATGGTGCTTCATTGCCAAAAGCTGTTTCAAGCCGAGCGATGCTCTGTTGAGCTGTCAAATTACACTTAAAATCGTAGAAAATCATACTACGAAAATTTTCCCGAGTTAAATCCATGTTGATGCAGACACACAATTTTTTAAATGGCGCCACAAGGTAAAAACAAAAGACAGTCAGATGAAACAAACTGCATTCTACAGCCAAAGAGTTCTATTTTCAAATGTTGCAATAAATTTTTAAATATTGTCTATGTAAGTGGCCAGTTCCGGAAACTTACAGTGCGCCCTATGTATTATTGTTTTTTTTTTTAACATCGTAATATTATATAATTAAATTTAATGTTATAAATAATTTTGCACGTCACTGGACGGAAAAAAATACACTGGACGGAAAAAAATTGTAAACCTTTTTACACATGTATTGTAGCAAAATAAATGATTCTGATTCTGATATAAACGCACATTGCTCATCAGGTTAACAGACATAACTCCTTTCTACTATAAGATAGGTAAGGCAGGCTGTAAGAGATTACATTAGCGATAAGTCCGCCTTGTTGTCATTATTTTTTCATTCTTTAAAGTATGTAGTAAGTCCGTATTGGATTCAAGTTTAAAGAATGGTCGATTTTATACATTTAATTTGCAAATACGGAACACTAGATGCGCGACTTATTAGGATTCAATTGAAAAATCACTTCACCCGCGAAAACTAAGCTATGGGGCAACTTCGGAAAGCTTTCAATAAGCACGTCGTATCTCTTCATTTTCACAGCCCTCAAGAGCCCTATTTTTGAAAAGTGTCACTCACGCTGAATCGGCCAGGCGAATAATTTTTGCTCGATTTCGAATGTTTTTTGTTCGTTAACGAAGGAATTTTGTTCGATATCCAACGATTTTCATGCGACATGTATGTCATACATTTCAAAAATAGGGCTCCAGGTGGCTTTCGTAAGCTTAGCCGAAAGCTTTTGATCGAGGAGTCAACGTCCTTCCCTTGGTAAACATATCTAGTCGTCTGGAGGACCGACCTCAAATCGATTTTGCGGTGCACTGGCAAAGGCTTTATAACTTCATTCAGTCTCCGGTGAGACAGAATGTAAACATATCGTAAAAAGGATTCTCTTGACGTAACACAAAGTTTGTCCGTGTCTTTCTTTTTCCCACTGCTGGGCAAAAGTTTCTCCCATCTCCTTCCCAAACTCTTTGTATTGTACAATCCCCGCCGGATACTTCTAATGTTACAGCTCAAAATAACTCATTTTGATAAAGCTTTATAAGATATTGTTTTGCTCATAGTATCAGATTTTTTTTTACTAGTTTTGACTAAAATATTGACTTTAGAATTATAAAATATGCATATGATTTGTTTTATTATTTACTCTTGTGAGTTCTTCTGTCTTGTTTTCTAGTAATTGTTTAAATTATATGTCTCGAATACGGATGATGTGTGTCGGTTTCCCCAGCAGTTAAACCAATTTAAATTTATCAAAGAGCCCTGTGTGGTAGGGACCTTTGGATCGCCATGTCACTCGCAAATTTTTCAGGTCACCTAAAGTGGCTGACATAGCCTAACAACTACGCCCGCCGCCATCGCGCCAGGATAAATTCCTAAAAGTATCACATTGTTATCGTCATTTACATTGATAGTATGCGTACACGGCGTATGTTAAAATCTGAGTAATTTTCCAATTAACAGCAATGATCACGTTCTCGGCACCTACGAGGCCTTCCCGGCATCAAGCGGTTGTGTGATAGCCACTGATAGATCATTTCCATTCTGCTTAGGACCTTCCGTTTCATTGCTAATGTATTTATTTTTTAAAGTACTTACTGTTATGCTTTCACCAGAGCTGATTCCCGCGCTTTGTTATAAATAAGTCGAAATTCGGAATTTGTCGATGATACGTGGCGGCTGACTATTAGAAACCGTATATTTCCGCCATTTTTTCCAGTAATCTCGGAATGCCATTTTTTCCAGTAATCTCGGAATTCGACTTTTCGAAGGCGCGAGATTCGACTCTCAGTGCCATCATATCCAGGACTATGGTGAAATCATGCGCTGAAGCATTAACCAGAGCTGGTGTATTTACGACCTAAATTAAACGTATCTTAGGTTTCGAATTGTTAGCTCAGGACCGAGGATGTGAAAGGAATAGGCGTCATAATCGGAAATGGTGACAACACTGTGTGACCTTTTATTAACTTCTTTAATGAACATGCACGAGATACTTAGTGATGCATAAGTTCATTCTATAGGATCTACTGCATGTACTCAATTGACTTTTTAATCAATAGCGGCCAAGCCTTTGATATTTTAAAAGCTGTCTAAACCATAATTGCATTGTGCGGCTTCTAGTCTATCAGAAATCGTATATCAGTCGTTGTCATTAGACTTTTAATTATTCATATCTATCGGCGCATAATCCTCTATCTATGCAATAGTGTATATTGCTTCAAACATTTTCAACTTTCATATTGTCGTGATGGTCAATGATTGACTTCAGAATTCATAAAATAATTACCGTTGCTTACAAACCATACACAGAATGTAAAATTCCCAAAACTGAGAGTTAGAAATTGGAAACAGCATATTTAGTACCAGCGGGCAATCCAGACAGACTGTCCTGACCCAAACGTATGAGCGCCGACCTGAAATAAAATAAGGAAAATGGCAAATGAGGAACAAAAGGGGAACTTTTGCATGTCAATTGTATTATATTCTCTAAGCCTACCTAAAACAGCTTAGTAAGACGCCAAGTAAAAGTTATTCGTGGTGCAGTTGTTTGATAAATGCATAGTTTGAGGAGAAAACCCACACTCGCACTAGTTTTGTTTGCAGTTACCAATTTGGGTTCGCAACCTCGCTTTAAGTCCCTTTACCATTTGGTTATACGAGCCGAATCTCGGGAATTACCTCTATCTCTGTTATAACTCACCACTTCTTGAGAGCTGCACATTTATTGCATTGGCGCACTTAGCCGCAGATGCAGATGCCCTTTACCAAACAAGCAATGGAATTGCGCCTGCGGTACTGTCACCAAATAAAATATAGCCGCATAGTAAATTTCGAAATACAAATAATGGTACACGTATATTCGCGTGTCTCTTGGGATGTTGCCCATTGCGTGCGCGCCGTATGATTGCATAAACTCACATGCAATGAGTACCAAATACCTAGGAGGTTTGAAATGTACGCACGAAGCGATCCTTTCTGCCTTTGTCCTACAAACTTTAGCAACTTTTCTAACCTTAAGAGGCTACGGTAAGCCCAGCTTTTTAATATCCTCCAATCTGACATGTTACCATTACATGTAGTGTAACCTTGCATCTCTATAGATTGAAGAAAAAAAAAAAAATATCATTTCATTTTCTTTAATCTTTTCATCTGTTTTTATTACCAAAACGTTCAATCTTATCTGTTAAGATACAGATAAGATTGAACGTTTTGGTAATAAACTAAGCTAAGGCTCGTCAGCTCCCTAAATATCTATTTTAGTTTTACTCAAATTAGTACGAGGGGTTCAGCTACAAACTTAATTGATTTCATTAGACAGACGTCAATGCGATATTTCTTTCGTAATTTTGTCGCTTTTCTACTAAATAAAAGTCAGAAATCGTCACAAATTGTGGGTGGCATAGTTATTGGTTATTCGCTCTTGAAACAACTGTTTTCGTTTCGGTGAAACTGGGATAACCGCACTCGAATTGAGCTGTCAATCACATTTATAGTCCTTTTAACAACGTTATGCTCTTTGATATACGCTCTTCGTAATAAAATAGATTTACAAGCCGTCACCTTTGTACTGTCATAGACCATATGCCCTCATTCCACTTGAATCCCCCCTTACGATCCACCAGTGGATCACAGGATACTTTTTTCTCTTCGGCCACCGGTGGATCCGTGGAAACTTTTATTGCCACATAAATATGTATCTTTACTACACCAATTTTGTGGTAAATTGAAACAATAGAAATTACTCTAAACTTCACCGATTGTCGTGTCTAATAGAGTACAATTTTCTCTAACTACATAACAATACCTACTGATTGTGGTCGTGGAAAAGAAGATAGCCTGCCAGCCGTTTGTGTACAGTGTTCATAATCAGTATATTTTCACTTGACTAATGTATCTCACTCACCAACATCAGGATCGGAATAGATCTGCCTGGCAGAAAGTGATTGTCAATTCTTCTTCTTCTTTGCGAGTCGACTCTGGCTGTTATCAAACTTCGGAGGACCAAAACTCCGCCACCGACAAGGCATTGTTGGTGGCTTCGTAGAGGTAATGGTATTGTCAATTGATCCTACCTCAGATACTAGGAAGAGTTTATAATTTTAATACTGTTTTTATCCCGTTTATTACTTAATTATTTTACACCTTACACTTCAAATGTAATAATCGCGAAAACATCAAACATCATTAAGTTTTGTATGTATTTCCTGAGCTTGACTTACGACTTAATACGGAATACGGATAGATAGGACTTACGAGAGGACACTCTTGCTTTTCTACCCCCGACTCTACTAAATAATACTAATGTATTCGATAGGATACGGTGACTCTTGCTTTCTGCCCTCGTCTTTACAACATAACACTAATGTATTTTCTTAACATGACTTTGATAGGATACGGAATACGGTGGGACACTTCTGCCCCCGACTCTACAAAATAATACCAATATCATCAATATCAGATCAGAATGATGCCAAATCTTCTAAAGATATCCTATCATCTTCAGTTATTGGTATTCCGAACATAAACATCAGTCGTACGTAATCACCGAAAACGCAAGTCGCCTTGACCTGGCACCTGGGGATTAATGGCCGAACGGCTGCTGACTATATGCCTCTTAATGATGTAATATGTTTAATCTCGCTGCTTTTATACCTTGGCGCCTGCCTGACACATTTATTTTGTAGGAAACCTTGGGCTCTACTAGTTTTAGAGTAGGTAAAGTATGTGGAAAGTTGTCTGCTTTACCAAAGATATTTTAATGCTAGCTGCCAATCTATGGCTTAAATCCATGTTTGACAGTCGTACATATGTCAACCAGCCACGGCCCTTCTTCGCTTTTTAGTATTTTGTTATAGAATCTAAAATTTTCAAGTATTATCTATCCACGTATCAATTTCTTTTGGCCATAAATTTTAGTTTTGTGCTGCATCATTTAAATAAAATCGTTCACATTCTGTCAGTGTCCGTCCACGTTATCTGTGAAATCAATGAATCATAATAAAATTGAATCTTCTGTCTGGGGGATCTTTCCACCTCTATTCCCCTGGGTGTCGTAAGAGGTGAATCGTGTCGTTTTACAATTGTTCCCCTTTCGATTAAGTGTCTTTTGCGATGAAATCTATATAACCTATAGTGTGTATTCCCCTAACAAAAGTGCCGCCATATCTAGGACCATGTCTCTGGCCTTTGAAGCGTTACCTGAGGATTTAACGAATTTATGTGATGCTACATCTTAAGCCTTTCGTTCCGGGGTCCAGGTTCTCCTTTCCTACTTTTACTTCTTCATTTCGCCCGGTCTTTTTCAGTGGAGTCCATTAGCACCCTTGTTAATTTCTGTAATAAGCACACATATACTGGTACCATTTATGTAATAAAAGGTATATTAGCACCCCTGTTTAATTCATATATTCGTACCATTTATGGAATAAAGAAATTTTAACTGAAACATCTTTCTCCAGGATGGAGGTGGGAGTCCGGATACTGGGAGTGGTACTTCGCCTCCTGAACTTACTCCTGTCACCTATATTCTGGCTGCGAGGGCGCGAGCGACGACCACTGCCGCGCGCACCGCAGCCGCTTCTGATGAGGAGTGCTGTCAGCTTAGCGGCTGCTGTCAGGAGTGGGGAGGTAAGTTATACGGCTATACTCGCCTTCGACCCGAAGGTTCTGTGTACGATTTCCCACGGGAAGCATATGATTCTTCCATGCTTCAGAAGGCACGTTCAGCCCTCAGTGTCGGCTGCCATTAGGTGGTCGTTAACGAAACTACATCAGAGAACACTGACCAATGCCTTGCCATCACAAATATAATAAGCTAGAGTCGAGCTAAAGAAAAGCTAAAACCTAGCCTGTGTTAAACAACGTATTCGCCATATTGTTGCGGACACGTACGTAGCAGCTGCCATCATGAATGGGATAATACGCCCGGAAACTTTCTTAGCCTATTTTTTTTATGTTGGCAGTTAGATGTAAATTGCATGCACTCAAATAAATTGCTAGCCATTTTCCATCGGAACATATTTCCTGCTAATATTAGGTAGAAGAATCCGTTGTCTCTTGAAATAAAATTAACCTCATTACAATGTATCTTGCAATCGTTAGAAACGATTCATGTGCCTATGGGTGTGTTCTAGAATTCCTAGAATAGCTTCATAGTATCCAAGTACCGATAAAGCCAATACTGACTTTATGACGTGTTGCTCAGTTCTTATATTTACAGTTTACACCTCAAATGCTAACCGCTTATCCTAACGATCATTTATATCTATTTATGTCTTGTAAAGCGTGCTGATAGTGCTGGTACCATCATCATCATTTCGTGTAGGTTACATTGTCAATCGTCCATGTCTGACGTGCTATGGTTCCTTTAACGACCACCATATGGCAGCCGGGACCAACGGCCTAATATGCCTTCTGAAGCACGGAATCGTCTTTATTATCATACAATCAGGTGATTCCAGCCTGCAATGTCTTATCCAAACTGGAAACAACTAAACAAACTACTTCGCGTGGGTATCGAACTCGCGACCCCCGCCCCGGGTCGAAGGCGAACGCCTTGACCACTGGACCGAGAAAGCAGATAAAAAGGCAGTGCCGGTATCCAGTGGTGTCCAGTTATGCAAGCTTCGGATGGACTGGCGGACACGTGACGATTTATTGCAATTAGACGGTCCATTCGCTAGGCTAATTAGTGATAGGACAGAGTTGGAGTGACCCGATTGGCTGGTGGTGCGTAAATTGTTGCAGAACTTTTGAAGGGGATATTACCCTACTTTAGTGGGAAATTATATGGTCTTAAGACTCCCACTTAACCCTTAGGCTGCTACAAAGTTTATAACAATAACAATTCCATTGTTATAAACCAAATCCGGTTTGTGCTTGAGGGGTTAATTTTTACCTGACTTACAAAAAATTTTTTTTTCGACACGTAGTAGAAAAAGATGGAAACTTTTGTCCAGCAATGAGAAAAAATGTTTATTACAAATCTTTGTATACGTATATGGGATCATCATCATTTCAGCTGCAGATAGTCCACTGTTAGACATAGGCCTCCATAAAGTTTTCCCGAATGACCGTTGGAATCGGCCTGCATCCAGAAAAGTCAATAATCATACCTTCAGAAGCTCGAGAAAACGTTGAGATAAGTTATAGAGAGATAAATAATCCTATAGCGGCTCATGTTTTTAATCCCTTTTTAAAAACCTCATTTGATTAAATTATAACGTAGTTAATAATTACTACCTAGGGTATGTGTGAGGAGAGAAGATAAATCCAAGTTTCAGCGAATAGCACAATATTTATTATTTCTACTTTACAAATTTAGACTCATAAGGATATACGAAGAAATATAGATAGGGGTCGTGAGATCGAAGTAGGCACGAGATCCAGTCAGGCAGCCGCTATGAAATAGCCAGCCACTTAACTTCGAGATGACGAGATGATCCAAGCCGCTTCTGGTGGACGCGCGCAGGCTTATATATGGCCCTCGGGGTGATGCGGCGCGGGGAAGCGGGGAAAGGCAGCCGTTGATGAAGGCACGACGTCACAAAATGTTACTTACTTAACTGTTTTTTCGAGTTCCGTACTGAAAGACCCTATTACGTACTAAGACTCCGCTGTCCGTCCGTCTGTGACCAGGTTGTATCTCAGGAACAGTGATAGTGAGAAAGTTGAAATTTTTACAGATAAAGTATTTTTGTTGCTACTATAACAACAAATACTATAAAACAGAATAAAATAAATATTTAAGGGGACTCCCATATAACAAACGTGATATTTTTCTTCAGATAAATATTCTTCCATACAACTGACATAAAATTATGCCCTTTTTATAGATAATGGCCCGAAACCCTTCATGCCCAAGTCCGACTTGCAATTCGCCGGTTTCATTACTCTTGAAGGTTTTCCTAATAACATTACCGACAAGTTGCTAACGACTTATTTGGTTAATTTTAAACATTCTTAGAACCAAATTTACGCCTGTCTGTACTATTTTGAGTTTGGTCAATTGCAGATTAATTCTAGAATTTCATCACACAAACTTGCAACACCGGTATTGCGCTATCGGTTTTAGTTTTAGGGTTACGAAATAGGCAGGTTAGACGAGTACATGGGAATATTCCTGGGTGCTGAAGTCAAAGGTGTAGAAAACTTGTTTTTACGTATAAAAGGTTGCAATTAGATGTTGCTTCATTTCATGCTAAT
This sequence comes from Euzophera pinguis, assembly GCA_947363495.1. Taxonomy (NCBI): domain Eukaryota; kingdom Metazoa; phylum Arthropoda; class Insecta; order Lepidoptera; family Pyralidae; genus Euzophera; species Euzophera pinguis. The sequence goes on along the minus strand of OX376161.1, from coordinate 15,728,576 downwards.
ACTTAACTAAGAGTAAGAGAAGTCTCCATTTGAAAACTGGCCACTTTTGCATTTGTACGGAAAAATATATGTTCCGGGCGCATTTCTGAACGGATCCTTACGGAACTTACACACGTGTTCCTTGATTTTTTTTATCAAGATATTTTTTGATTAGGGTAAAAATGAGGACAAAACGGGGTTAAGTTTGCTGTAGCGTTATTTCTAAACGGATCCTTACAAAAGTTTGCGCACATGTTACTTGTCGTGAGCTTTTTTTTTGGTTTGGGGAGAAATTAGTTCAAAAAGGGGGAAGTTAGGTGTAATATTATTTGACAGAAATCAATCATACTTATTTGATAACAGCGTCGTATGTCGGGTTCTCTGCAAGTGCCTACAAATGTTAAAAAAAGGCTGTTAAATGGGGGAAGTTTATAGAAGCGTTTCATTATTAAATTTCTTATTTAGAGGTAGTTCACGAAGTCTACTGTTCACAGAACTACTAGTTATAGAAGAGACAATAACTTTGTTTGTCAATACAAAAGATAAATATACACAATTCCCGCTAGCTGTTTCCCGCGGCTCTGCCCGTGTCAAAAAGTAGCCCATGTTTGACCCCAGGTCTTCGACTGTCCATACCAAGTTTCATCAAAATCTGCCCAGCATTTAAAATACTAGGTGTTTTCCGCAGCTCCGCCTGCGTCATAATTAGCCTATGTTTGACTCCGGGTCTTGAACTATAATATACTCGTATTCATAGCAAACATCAAAATCCGGTTTGGCCGCGGAAGCGTAACAGGCATACAGTTATAATATTAGTATTGATTGATAGTATTAGGTGAATATGGAAAGTTTAAGTATGGATTCACATAAAGAAACAACACTCATGTCACTCGCTGGTTGACTGTAAGAGATCCCTAAGTGGGAGAAGTCCGCTATTGTACTTATTGTTTTTCCATTCTTTTGTGTGTAAATTATTTGTTTATACATACAAACAAACAAAACTCATCGTTAATTATTTACCTACTTTGTAGATAAAGACAATTACTAGGTTTCTTATGGTTCCGTACTCAAAGGGTAAAACAGGACCCTTTATCAGAAACGTCGCTGTCCGTCTGAACAATAAGAAGAAATACTAAAAAATAAAACAGAATACAATAAATATTTATGGGGGCTCCCATACAATAAACGTGATTTTTTTTGTGATTTTTTTAAATAATTGTACGGAACCCTACGTGCTCGTGTCCGACACGATGCGCGCATAATACCTTCATACTCAACTACTCGTTAACTTTCAATGCAAATAAAAAGCTTATTTCTAAACACGTCACTTCTCCAACAGATCACGAGCGAGGAATTGGTTACCGCGTACATCGACCACATAAAAGCAGTGAATCCTTTCCTAAATGCCGTCGTGGAGGAGAGATACCGAGCAGCGTTAGAGGATGCGAAGGCGGTCGACAGGAGAATTGAAGAGGCTAAGAGGACTGGCTCGTTGGACCAGCTGTTTGTTGGGAGACCACTGCTGGGAGTGCCCTTTACTGTTAAGGAGAGCTGTTCTTTAAGTGGTAAGTGTGAATGATGATTTAGTTTAAATACATCTCTTAGATCACGGATATAAATTAAAAAATATATTCCGTTTTAGCATTTAGAATTCTGCCTGTTATGCGTGAAACATGATTGTTTTCGAAACTCTTTCTCATTTTTGGTTTACACTCTTTAACAAAACTAAATAAATAAGCCCTTATTTCTAAAATTTACAATTTTTAAATTTTACTTGCTATAAATTTGGTTCAAAAGTTATTTTTGGGTATAGGCCTCCTCCAATAACCTCCATGCTGCTCTATCTTTTTTTCCCGCCACCCTGACAATGGCGTTCAAACAAAATTAAATAATACGTTCTTATTACTTGAAAGTGGAAAAACATAGAGAAAGGTAAACTGTAGTATAATTACTAATAAATAAACAATGTTGATAAAAATTACATGTTTATTATTTATTCGTGTCGAGATGACAATGTCAAAAAAACAAAGAGAAACAGATTTGAAAAGAGTATTTATATAACATCACTCCCCCTGGGGGTTTTACAAGCCGTATCTGTCAGGAGCGCGTCGCGATCGCTCAGAGCGGCGCGGTGCGACCGGAGCTGGCTGTTCCTGCCAGGACGGGCCCGGCTGTGGCTCAGGCGGAGGTTGTGGCAGGACAAACTGTTGAAACGGCCCTTGGTCTCCTCCCGCTTCCGGTAAAACAGGAGGCTTGTAATAATAAGTAAAATTACCGACTATTTACATTTGTATCCGTGTTATTTTCAAGATTATTTGTTGTAACTGTAATATTCTCAACTGGTCTCCCTCTCGTAGCATTCTCTACCAGTCTCGGTCTTAGTTGATCAAAGTGCTTTCGTTTAATAGTTCCGTCGTCCATCTTTACGATGTATGAGTAGATTCCTGTTCGTTCCTTAATTACACCAGGATCTGAACCTTTACCTAGAGGTTTGTTTACCCAGACTGTATCATCTGGTTGAAACTGTTTTCCAAGTTGTTGTTTCACTGATGGTTTTAATTCTTGCTTTAAGCGTGCTCTCTGTAAATTTTCATTTACGTCTGGTTTCAAAATGTCAAATACAGTACGCATTCGCCGCCCAAAAAGCATCTCATACGGTGAACGATTCGTAGAGTTACGTGGGGTATTTCGATAAGCTTGTAAAAATTTGTAAAGTCTTTCATAAATATCTATGTTTCTATCAGATGCTGACATATGCTCCTTAAATGTTCGTACAGCCCGTTCTGCCAGGCCATTTGTTCTTGGATGATAAGGTGTAGTTTTAATATGCGTCACATTATTCTCACTGCATAATTTGCGAAATTCGTCTGCTATAAATTGTGGTCCATTATCAGAAATAATGTATCTAGGGATTCCGTATGTAGCAAAAAGTGCTCTTAGTTTAATAATTCTAGCTCTTGCTGTAGCTGACTTCATTGGAAAAACCTCTAACCATTTAGTATATGCATCAATTACTACCAGCCATGTATATCCGTATATTGGACCAGCAAAATCGACGTGAACTCTATGCCAAGGTTCCGGGGGAACTCTCCATGAATATACAGGTACATTTGTACTGTTTTGACTTGACTGTTGACAAAGAGTGCATCGTTTTGTAAAATTTGTTATATCATTGTCAATCTTAGGCCAATATACATGTAAACGTGCTTGTGATTGCATAGCATTAATGCCATTATGTCCGCCATGGAGCATTTCTAAAATATCTTGTCGAAGGGTGGTTGGTATGCATAGTCTTCCATTCCAAAGTACAATACCATCTTCAAATGATAATTCGTTTCTTTTTTCAAAATAATTTAGTAGATCATTATTTGTAATTGTACTCTTTGGTGGCCAATGAGACGTGATGTAATTCTTAACTTTACTCAAAATTTCGTCCCGTAGTGTCTGTTGTTTAAGATGTTTTTGAGTCACGTGAATATTGTTTATTCTTAAATGAAGTAAGTGTGCAAACTTTGGCATACCGGTGCGTTCTTCAAGTGTGGTATCTGTTCCTGGTAATGGAAGGCGGGAAAGAGCATCAGCTGGTGTATTTTCTTTTGATGAATGGTATGTTATCAAATAATTGTAACTATTCAAAAGCATGGCCCAACGCAATAGTCTATTACTGGCCACTTTTGGAGTCTCTCTATTTGGGCTAAAAATTCGCTCCAGTGGTTTATGATCACTGAGCAATGTAAATTTGCGTCCGTATACGTATTGATGAAATTTGGTAACTGCATAGACAATACCAAGAGCTTCTTTATCAATTGTCGAATAACGACGTTCAGTTTCTGAAAGTGTTCTAAATGCATATGCAATAGGTCTCATTTTCTCTCCTTCTTTGTGAAAAAGTACAGCTCCTAAGCCCTTGTCAGAAGCATCGCTGCTTAAATATAGCGGTAGTTTTTCATCATAGTGTGCTAGTGTATCCTTTGAAGTGAGGATATTTTTTAATTGTTCTACTATATCTGTATCATCCTGTAACCAACTCCACTTTTGCCCCTTTTTTAGAAGTCTGTAGAGAGGCGCACATCTGCCATGTAAGTTGTGTATAAAACGACCATAATACGTGATAGAACCAAGAAAAGACCGAAGTTCAGGTATATTAGTTGGTATTGGCATTTTTTTGATTGCTTCGATTCTGTCTTCAGTAGGGTGTATACCGTGCTTATCGATTTTATGACCTAGGAATGTCACGCTCTCTTGTAACCAGAAACATTTATTCAACTGACTTTTAATTCCTGTATTTTGTAATTTGCTTAAGACCAAGCGTACTCTATGCAAATGCTCATCGATTGTGCGGCCAGTGATTAGAATATCATCCAAATAACAAACAACGCCTTCTATACCATTAAGTATGTGATGCATTGTTCTTTGAAAAATAGCTGGTGCAAAAGATATTCCAAAAGGTAATCGTTTGTAACGAAAATATCCCTTATGTGTCGAAATTGTTAGGTATTTTCTTGATTCAATATGAATTGGAAGTTGTAGGTATGCATCTTTTAAGTCTATTTTTGTAAATAGCTGCCCACCAGCTAGGTTAGCAGTTACTTCTTCAAATCTTGGAAGTGGGTAATCATCAATCTGTACGTGCGGATTAATAGTTACTTTAAAATCCGCGCAAATGCGAACGTTTCCATTAGCTTTGATAGCTACTACAATTGGTGATGCCCAATCTATGGATGTTTCCATTGTGTCTATAGGTTCGATGACATCTTCTTGTACTAATCGTTTAAGTTCATTGTTAACCTGCTCTTGTAGAGCAAGCGGTACTGGACGTGGTCGGTATGCTTTAGGCTGAACTTCGTTTGATATATGTATTTTTGCTTCATGTCCTTTGATTGTTCCTAATTTTCCATCAAACAGATCTTTGAAATCTTTCATAATTTTGTCTACTTCGTTTTCTAAGTATTTATTTGGAGAGCTTGTGTATTGTTTCTTTTGATCGTATTTAAGTTTAGCGCCACTTGGCATTGGTGTATTGAAATGCAGACACCAATCAAGACCAAAAAGTGGTAAATCATTATGTTCTGTAACATACGTTTCTAAATATTTTAAAGTACCGAATGCATGTACTGAAATCTGACATATTCCGAGTGTCTTAATCCTGATGTCCGTATAAGCTATTAATTGACTGCATTTCTTCAAAATAGGGGATCCAATTTTTATCCATAAATCTTTTCCTATGACAGAATGTACTGCACCTGGATCATATAACATTTCTACAGATATATTATTCAGTTTTGTAGGAATCATTACTTTCGTGACAGAGTGTCGTAAATTTATTGGAAATGTATGTACGCTGTTATTTGCATCTGTTAATTGATCTCGACTACTTGACACAAACCTTGTTTTAAAATCCCTTATATTTGCTTTCCCCGTTGTAATACATACTTTTTCGAAATGATTTTCTTTTCCGCATGCTTTGCACGTTTGACCCCTTGCGGGACAAATTTCTTTGATGTGATAACTTAGTCCACAAAATATACATCTTTTGTTTTGATTTCTATTAAAATATTTGTTATGCGAGGAAAATTGTTGACGTGGTTGTTTACGTAACTTGTTTACATTAGTGTCTAATTCAGGCTGTTTCAATGTTATCTGTAATTTTCTGACTTTGTGTGATAGCCTGTTCGAGTTTTACAGCCGTACTTAGAACATCAGATAGTTTTGCTGTCTTGTTAGGGTGTTCCCTTATCATTTCTTGTTGCCAGGTAGTGTTGTTGATTCCAATGACAAGTTGGTCTCGAAGACGTTCGTCCACATTATTGCCAAATTCGCAAAATCCAGCTAATGTGCGTAGTTGTAATATGTATTGCGATACTGTTTCGTTGCTCTGTCTGTATCGTGTTCCAAATATCACTCGTTCTGAGAGAACATATGTTTTCTTTCCATAATACTCGGTCAAAACCGACACAAGTTCATTATATGATTTTGTTGTAACATTCGCGGGGCGAAAATAATCAACAAGTACCTTGAATCCTTTTGGTCCGAGTCTTGATAATAATAAATTTTTACGTTTTGTTTCGGTTTCAACCGTAAGAAGACCGTGTAAGTCGAGCTCAACGGCAAACCTTTGTATGTAATAGTCCCATTCTTCGTTTGCAGGGTTAAATATATCGAAAGTAATTTTTTTCGTCGACATCCTCGTCGCCAGAAAATATATGTAGTATAATTACTAATAAATAAACAATGTTGATAAAAATTACATGTTTATTATTTATTCGTGTCGAGATGACAATGTCAAAAAAACAAAGAGAAACAGATTTGAAAAGAGTATTTATATAACATTAACATGCTCTTCATATACATTAGTATACCGCTGGCTCAGCGATCCGAAGTGGATGTTGGCCGCCGAAACGAGAGAGCGTCAGATTTTTCTAGATTGTTTAAAATTTCTAAAACTTTAACATGGCTTGAGATTTGGTTGGTACTTCGTTTGATCGGTTGATTCATTTCAGGCTTTTCGGCATTTTACGTGACTTCTTTAACTTTTAAATCTATCTACACCACCTAAGTACGTCACTATATTTTTTATTAATATACTAAAAGTGTTATCTTTTCACGCCTTCAAATTTCGGGTTAGGGAACACTACGAGCGATCGGATTTGAGCTGAGCTTACTGTTTTGTATGTGTAATTAATTTTAATTTAGATGTAAATTTCAGTATACTTTGTACCTAAGATTTCTTTACGTGTTGTACCCTCTTCTGAGCCCATAATAGTCTATGTCCTTTGTTTGTTTGGTTGACTGGAAAAGATCTCCATTTGGGATATGTACGCCTCTTGTTGTACCCGGTATTCCGTTACTATGTTTTTTGTGTAAAATAAAGATTTTTACATACATGCACACACTAATCTATTCTGTGCTATCGCGTTAAAAGTTTATAGTCAAGATACTTTTAGCTAAAACAATTTTCGTTTTCTGACATACCCATAGGCAGGAGCATAATCCTCAGCATTGTCTTTTGTCACGTATCCATACTAATATTATAAATGCGAAAGTCTGTGGGGAAAAAGCTAGTACAAAATATATATAACACTAGCTTCTTCCTGCAGCTCCGCCTGCGTCAAAAAGTAGCCTATGTTTGACCCCGGGTCTTCAACTATATTCATACTAAATTTTATTAAAATCCGTTCAGCGGTTTGGCCGTGAAAGCGTTACAGACATACAGAAAGACAGACAGACAGACTTTCGCATTTATAATATTACGTATGGATTTGTCATTTTCAAACGAAATTTTTATTCTCCCACAGAGTTATTTTGTCCTGAATATTCTTCTTTCAACTAGTTTCTGATTTATTAACAGCAACCTTCACTATCATTTATGTAGAATCACTAATCATTCTTTCTAACGCTAATGGGAGTCCTAATTGAAGCGACTCTTGGCGTCCATATTCAAGCAAAATGTCACAGTTGAGATTTTTAAACGCTTTTAAAACTGAAAACAGTCTAACAGAATGTAACGACGGTAATATTTTAGTCTGTTGAAAAGGTTTCCCTGAGGTTGGACTTGTTATTCATGGTTGAGTTTTTAGACTTAATGAGATAGTGAAAGAAAAGTGTTTTTTTTTTCGTTTTGTATAAGTGGCAAAGGGGCGAAATTAGTCATCCTCATTGCAGTGTTTTCGCGCTCGTCTCGTAATCCCAAGCGAAGATGCAGGCCTTTTCCTCTACATCATTCTAGAATTCTCTGGGAGAGGCTTTGTCCAGCGATGAACTGACTGCAGCTGAAATGATGATCCCAAACCAAAATCCGATATCAGTCGGAGGAGAGATACAAAGAAATTGAATGGATCCCTTTTATTACGTAAAACACAATACAATACAAATACTTTTTATTGCACCAAAATACAAATTTCACAAAACAATTTACAAAATTGAGGTACAAAGGCGGACTTATCGCTAGAGCGATCTCTTCCAGTCAAACCTTAGGGTGGATGGAAAAAACGTTGAACAAGGCGATGGCGCAGTATAAATATATATATACAATCAAATATAACAAAATATATACATACATAAATAAAAATACATTTATAAGTAAGCAGATTACATGTATACAACAGATTAGGAAAGAGAGGAGAGAAAAAAGAAAGATAGCGATCTATTCCATCATAGATCTTGTAAGTAGTTGTTATCTACTGACTTCTGACACTAGATGTTCCTATATTATATAGCAAAATTTTAATATGTATTTTTTTAGTAAAAAGAATTGCTTATAAGACTTATAACATTTTGCTTAACATGCAAGTTGACAACAAGATATAGGTTTCTATCTCACACTAGGCTCGCAAGCTTGTATCGCTGCGATCTGAGTTGTTGTTGATAGAAGTCGGCCATCGTCGGTTTACAAATAAATGAAAAAAAAAAAACAACAGTTACTACTATTTGAATAAATAATTAAGAATTAGACCTGTATGACCTCGCTGAATGTGCTGCTATATGTGCTATCCAAATGTTGACATAAACTAAATAAACATAGCGAATTACTAATTTGTTTAGTTCACTATGATGTCATTCATATGACATGTATCTTTTGTGGCAGATTATAGATCTTATCACATCAATGTGGCATTGCAAATTTCTAAATATATCGTTTATTTCGCGTCCACACTTATGTATGTAAAATTGTTTACTGTACTAAGAACACGGTTATACAGCAACAAATAGAATAAATTAGACATTAATGAACAATGGCGGACTTATCCCTACGAGGGATCTCTTCCAGTCAAAATATAACCGATGAAAATTTGTGACTGTAGTAGGATGTGCAATTTTATACACTACTTTATCTAATCTTATAAAATTAGATAAATAATAAAAAATGGTGTAAAATTTTCTTTAACATCGCAACCTTTTCAGACATTTTAAATAAATAGAAACTATGAAAATGGAATCCTTTGCTGATATTGATCACGCACGCTTGTTCGCCACGTCCACAGATTATAAAGGACCAAGGTGGTCGCAATGTAGAAAAACGGCATCACAACCTCCTTGGTTCAGCCCAAGCTGTACTTTAATGTAAAAAAAAAAGTTACATTATGATACAGTCCAAACACGAGCTGTATTACATTTAATTTTTTTGATGGCATGTGTATAATGACTGACATTCAAGTTCCGTTTTTAATTTTTTAATATTGACATTTTAGTATGAGATTAGATCAAATAAATAAACGACGTGTTACGCGGTTGTGCTACGACTAAGAAGGCTCAATCTACGTATATATGAATGCAAATATAATATTCCATAGGTCTGTCAAATGCAGTAGGCTGCTTAGAAAACGCAGGTCGACGGGCTACCATAGACGGGGAGGCGGTGCGGCTAGTCAAAGAGGCCGGTGCTATCCCGCTCTTGGTTTCCAACACGCCTGAATTGTGTCTGGGATGGGAAACTACTAATTTACTTCGGGGTGCCACGAATAATCCTTACGATCTGAACAGGACGCCTGGAGGATCTTCTGGAGGTGAAGTGAGTATATTTTTAACCCCTAACCCGGACACTCCATACAGCGGCGAGCCCGATACCTATCACTATTCGTACGGACGCGCGTCAATGTGTGTGTTACTCGTAGGGTAAGTTATTTAGTCGTCCTTTGTTCTCGGTAGTTCCCTTCGCAATTACCTTGAAAAAAAAAGATAAGATAAAAAGCCTTTATTGTTTGAAGTTAGGTACAAGTAAGATGTCAATAAAAATAACAATAATCTCCAAATTCTGCCATTCCAGGCGTACAAATATATTATGAGTCCAATGAATGGGAGCGAATCCCCATGCGAAAGCTATATTTATTTTTATTCCAAAAACTCTTGTATACTATAAAAACATTTATCAATCAATAATTTCAACAAAGCACTGCGAAACTAGGGACTACTGAGACGAAGTGTCATTCTTACATTGATTTTTACCCTAAATCAGCGCGGTGAGGTGCGGTATCTGTTTCGGGTGGGAGGGTGTGAGTGTCCGTTCTGTACGTTAGTACTATTAATAATTCTGTGGTCTTACTACGTATCTAATTAACAACTTGGTGATAACGCTTGACGTGACGGCTTTTCTTATTGCCAGTAACAGTCGATGACCATACATTATGCTAAGTGCCCATAAACGTTGATCGTCTGTTTACATACAACTTCACACGCGGCCATTGTTTGTTTTGGCGCGAACTTGGCGCGGGGAGAGATCTTGTGTGTGCATTATTACGACTTTGCATACTCCATGGGAGTATTTAGTATATGGCGATACTAAGAAATTTAAATGTGAAAGTCTGTTTGTCTATCTATTACGCTAAATACTTATTATTCACGGCTAAATCGCTAAATCAATTTTGATAAAATTGCATACTTAAGATTCACCCATACTCTCCATGTTCCATAATAATACTATAAATACGAACGTCTGTCTGTCTGTAAAGCTTTCACGGCAAAACCGCTGAACGGATTTGATGAAAATTGGTTTTGCTAGATATAGTTGAAGACCCGGGGTCAAACATAGGCTACTTTAGGGCGCAGTCAGAGCCGCGGAAACAGCTAATAATATTATAAATGCAAAAGTCTGTCTGGAACGCTTTCACAGCTAAACCGTTTAACCGATTTTGATGAAATTTGGTTATAGACTACTTTAAATATAACTCTAAATATAAATAAATAAATTTTATCAAATTGTTCTTAGGGCGCTCTGTTGGCATGTGGCGCTTCGCCGTTGAGCGTGTCGTCGGACATCGCGGGCTCCATTCGGATCCCCGCGGCCTTCTGCGGGGTCTTCGGACACAAACCTACTCCAGGTATCTACCGTCATGTTTTACCCAACTACTGCAAAGCCAAACCAACCAAATTTAACAGGGAAGATGGACCCAAATTATCATCTAAGTCCGGAATCCGGTTATCGCAAAAACAAAACTCCGTTTCGAAGAGAAGTCGGCGCAATCCTAACAAAATACTCGGTTCTTGTACACTTTTTGTGCACCAACTTAATTTATATAGTATTTTAAGACCGTTAAATTCGACATATTTATAGACTCGGTTTGGTCTGAAACTAAAATAAATACCGTATATTAGTTTTTGCTTTCGCTAGAAACTGGTGTTTAGATCAAACAAAACTACGAAATTTTTTAAGTAAAATACTAACAAATTACTACCATAACAAATTGAGTCGTTTAGCATAATATTATTCTTACTCTTGCCCATTTAATATTTAATAATATACATAAATACCAAATTTAAAAAAAAACAGTTATAGTCCGACTAGCAAAATAAAAAACCCTGCATTGGCGTCGCTACTGATCGCCTTTAGGTGGCAACATGTTGTATGTGTCATGTCGGCAAATAAAATGGAAAATGTCATTTATTAAAATAGAAATCAATCCTTCGTTTTCATTCACATGAAATATGATAACATCTTTTATATCACTTTTCTCTCATTCTCTATATATTATTTTTACCATTTTGATAAATATTTTTATTTGATAATCACAAAATAAATCACGTCCACTCCTGTCTCTTTTTGACAGATGACATTGAGATGACCAAAAAAGATTGCCAGTAAAAGAAATTAGTTCTGCAATATGGCAAAGGCTGCTATTTCCTGGTCGGGCTATAAAAAGATTATTATCTTATTTTCAGGCATAATTCCAATAGAAGGACACATACCAACGCTGAGTGATGAGAAATTCCCCCGGTTTTTGACCGTGGGGCCGATGACGCGCACGGCTGAAGATCTCATACTAATGATGAACATTATGTCTGGGGAAAACAGGCACAAATTGAAATTAGATGTTCCCGTGAAGATGCAGGACATAAGGGTAAGTTTTTTACATAAATCATTAGTTCATAATTCCAATAGAAAGCCACATATCAATTCTTTGTGTCGAGAAATTCCCCCGGTTTTAAACCGTGGGGCCGATGACGCGCACGGCCGAAGATTTCATACTAATGATGGACATGCTGTCTGGGGAAAACGGACACAAGTTGAAATTAGATGTTCATGTGAAAATGCAGGATATTAGGGTAAGCATTTTAACGTACAACTAGTTTATAATCTTAATTTTTTTTTTACATATCTCACAGATTGAGTGAGCCCCAAAGTAAGTTGTAGACTTGTGCCATGGGATACTAACTCAACGATACTGTATTTTATAACAAATAGAGATTTAGATAAACATCCAAGGGCCAGATCATTTTCCATCTTGACTATCGGGGATCGAACACGGGACCGGATAGAATGCCATACACCAACATTGATGAAATAATTTGAACAATTAACTTTCGAACATATTTATAAAATAAAATTACAGGACGCGTACAATAAAACATACTTCCGATTAAATGTCGGATGTGTGAAGATTGTCGGATCTCGCCGATTTCTGTAGGACGTTAAAGAAAGTCAAACATCGAGTCAAGGCTGTAAATTCCACACCTATTGAATTCATACAGTTTGGGTTACAAGGCCTACATGCGAGCTAAATGGATTCATAGCCAATGCTGCCCAGGGCCGAAGGGCAGACTTTTTTGTATTAATTGCCAATTAAAACAATAATTATTCTAGGCTCTTATATTAACCCTGAGGTCTGTCCTTATGTTACTAATGCTTTTACATCTGATTATACTATGTGTTTTAGGAATTAGACGAATCTAAATTATTCAAAAAGGACGTTTGATAGTACTTTATATCGATAGTTCTGGCCTAAACCACAATATTTTTCTGCAATATATGTCATTTCATTTAAATGAAGAATTAATTGAACACACTTTCACATTTATGTTAAGTAGTTAGGATATTTCAAGTTCAGCTATACCATTCTCCAGGTCATTGTATAAAATTAGATAATAAATGAATAATGTTGTGCAGGTGCACTTCATGACAGAAGCGGCGAAATCCCTCGCTCTGCTGGACGTCGACAAATGTATTCGCGAGAAAATTGTGAGCGCGGCGGAGTACCTGCAGAAGGAATGCGGATCCAAAATATGCGAGGTAGGTCTGTAACACCAAACAATTTATAAGCATTGCCATTAAATGTAGCAATGCTACGTGGGGCGCACTATAAGTTTCCGGAATGAATATGAAAAAATACTATTAAAGGTACAAAATTAATTTATTGTTTTTCAAAATAATCTCCCTTGGCGTCTATGCACTTTTTCATTCGATGAAACCAGTTTTGAAAACTTTTGTGCCACTCCTCTGTGGTGACCTCTGAAACGTGTTTTTCATACTCCTCGACAGCCTCTTCTAGTGATGAAAATCGTTGACCGCGTAATTGGTTCTTAATTTTTGGGAACAAAAAAAAGTCACAAGGTGCCAGGTCGGGACTGTATGCAGGATGACTCATGAGTTCTACATTTTTCGCCTTCAAAAAGTCGTTTGTCTGTTCGGCCGTGTGAGAACTAGCATTGTCGTGGTGCAGGATGATACGGCGTTTACGGTTATTTTTACGGAGTTCGTCAATAACTTTCGGCAAACAAATGGTCGTGTACCAGTCACTATTCACTGTACGACGATTCTCTAAAGCAACAGTAGCCACGTGTCCAGTTTTATTAAAAAAAGAAGCAATCATCCGCTTAGATGCACTTTTCACGCGCGTCACTTTGGTTGGTTTCGGCTCATCTTGAAAGACCCATACGCTCGATTGCTGCTTTGTTTTGGGATCGTAGCAATAAATCCATGTTTCGTCACCTGTTACTATGTCCCACACCAAATTTGACGCACCTTCGTTGAATCTGGTAAGCATGGCACTGCACCAAGTGACGCGGTCCGTTTTTTGAGCCTCGGTCAAGTTGTGTGGGATCCACCGCGAGCACAGCTTTCTCACACCCAAATGTTTGTGTAGGATTAATTGTATTTGACTCATGCCTATTTCTAAGGATGCGCGAATTTCATGGTAGGTCACATGCCTGTCTGTTTCAATCATACGGCGCACAGCATTGATGTTTTTGTTGGTCACAGCGGTGGACGGCCGACCATCGCGAGATTCGTCACTGAGATTGATACGACCACGCTTGAATTCTGCAAACCAGCTATAAACAGTTGTCTTGCATGGTGCTTCATTGCCAAAAGCTGTTTCAAGCCGAGCGATGCTCTGTTGAGCTGTCAAATTACACTTAAAATCGTAGAAAATCATACTACGAAATATTTCCCGAGTTAAATCCATGTTGATGCAGACACACAATTTTTTAAATGGCGCCACAAGGTAAAAACAAAAGACAGTCAGATGAAACAAACTGCATTCTACAGCCAAAGAGTTCTATTTTCAAATGTTGCAATAAATTTTTAAATATTGTTTATGTAAGTGGCCAGTTCCGGAAACTTACAGTGCGCCCTATGTACTCGCTGTGAGCCTTCTGGGCACGTTACTTCGGAGCAACGATCTGTCGGGATTCGACTTTGTATTAATATTTAGTTAGCTTCGTTTTAATTTAGTCTAGTTTTCTTCCTTTTCAAATGTTATCACGAATCTATACTAATATTATAAATGCGTAAGTCTGTCTGTCTGTTACGCTATAACGGGCAAACCGATCGGATTTAGGTGAAATTTGGTATGAATATAGTTGAAGACCCGGGGTCAAACATGGGCTACTTTGACGCAGGCGAAGCTGCGGGAAATAGCTAGTACTTAATATATCTATATATATAAAAATGAATTGTAAATATTAGGCACGTTAAAACTCGAGAACGGGTCGACCAATTTGGCTAATTTTGGTGTTGAAATATTTGTAGAAGCTAACAGGTTTAAATGGTTATAAAATATTGAGAAATCGCAAGGAAATTATTAAAAACAACAATATTATTTTCCCGTACAACCTGGATGTAACATAGATTTTTTTTAAAGTTGCATGGAAATTACTATTCTTCTATCACCTCAATGCTCTCCATAACACTGTTCTCCCGAGAGACCATACAATATGGGGATTTTCAAAAAAGTGATAGTATTTCTGAAGGGTCAGTAATGCTCCACTGGACCGATTTGAAAAATTCTTTCAGTGTTGGATAGCCTATTTATCGAGGAAGGCTATAGGCTAGGACGAAGTCGAGACGGACTTGCTAGTCTTCAAATAAAGTTGTATTTTGAGGTTATTAAAAACTGACACACCCCATCTTCTTATGTTTTTACAGGAGAAATTCAAAGACTTGGAAGAATCGGTAGAGATATCCGTTTCCGTATTCTTCTCCATGAAAGACATTCCCAACATGCTTCAAGACCCTGCCAACCCTAAAGTAAGTTATTTTATCACGTTAACGTTTAACTGGTTTCATAATATGGTTATGTAGAAATTATAATAGAATACCTAAGAATTTATTTATTTATTTAAACTTTATTATACCACAAGTAAAAATACTCAATACAATTGGCGGACTTAATGCTGAAAGCATTCTCTCCCAGCCAGCCTTGTAACAAACAAACTCGATCAATCAATAATTTTTTTACAATTAAATATGGAGATCGGTTGATTGACTTTATTATATCGTCATAATTCTTTCCCTCTGTTTTTTTGGAATAGTCTTTGTTTTATACAAATGGGGAAAAGGTTTTAAGTGCCAAATTCAAAACGCGTACAAGCCCATTCTGGAATTGAATCACGAGTGTTGTGAGTGACTACTTGAGACTATCCACCGAAATGAGTGATTTAAATGCCAAACTTGCCAAGCATGACATGGAATGCAACTGGGAATGCACAGCTCTATTTTTGAAATGTTTGACACACCTATATGTCGAGTGAAAATCGTTAGATATAGAACGAACATTCTTTGATATCTAATGATTTTCGTTCGATATCTAACAAAAATTATTCGACTCGCCGATTTTGGGTGAGTCACACACATTTTATTTTATTTTTTATTTCAGGTGGACAAAAGCCTATTAGTGGAACTCATTAAGTATTTATTCGGTGGTGGAACGCGTTCTCTTCAAGGTCTTGGGTTTACGTTGATTAACAGAAATAACCTGTTCATACCGGAATCTCGAAATCAGTACTATAGTCAAAAGGCGCAGGAACTGAGGGAACAAATGACGGTAAGATTGTTTGTCTTCATAGCCCTGTGGCGACACAATCGCACAGTAAATAGTTACAACACAACGCAACAGATGGCGCTAAAGAGACAATTCTAAATTTCCAAACAAGACGTCCAATCAGCATCAAAAGACTAAATCGCGCAATTGGAGTTTCTGAAAGTTGGAGCATATATACAACCTCCGACAGAACACCGCCTCGCCCGGCGGCGCGAGAGCGTCACACCATCGCTCCCGCCGTGCTCCAGAGCCCGATCAGGAAAATAAAAACCCTGCATTGGCGACGCTACTCTTTCGATCGCCTTTAGGTGGCAACATGTTGTATGTGTCATGTCAACAACAAAATTGACAATGTCATTTAATGAAATAGAAATCTATCCTTCGTTTTTATTCGCGTCAAATATGATATCATCTTTTATATCACTTTTCTCTCATTGCCATGAATTATTTTTGCCATTTTTATAAATATATCGTAGGAAATAATCACAAAATGCACAACTTCTGTCTCTTTTTTGGCAGATTACGTTGAGATGATGGAATGTTATATGAGTTGCCAGTAAAAGATATTAGTTCCAATATTTTTCCGCAATATGGCAAGGGTTTTTTCATTGGTTGGGTTATACCTTTGGCTATAGATCCAATAGACGGGAAATGCGAAGGAGAAATATATAGGATATGCCTATGTTAGAATGAGATAGATAGCGAGACCATAGCGGCCCTACGGATTTCTTGTCGAACCAAAAATTTTATATTATAAACAAAGTATCTTAGTCTTAAGTGTTAAAAAAGTGTTCAGTAGAAGCGCATTATAATGGTTTCATGTGCACAGTGACTAACTGTAACTCAAGTAATAAATAAAACCCACATCATTTTAAATTTAAATTTATCTGTTTATAAAAATTTCAACTTAAAATTTCCATTCCAATTTTAATTCCAATAATTTTATCAATATAATATATATTAAATTAAACTATTTTAATACGGTTTTATTCAAGGTTTTGTTCAAAGGAAAACAGATTCATTCCAAGGATGTTACGTGAAGCTATTGAAATTAAAAAACATCCTAATTTCAATAGAGAGGATGGATGGCAGGTACCGCCAGCTTGGGACCCAGTCATTAACTTAATAAAATCGCAAACTCGGAAGCAGACTGCAAGACCCTTAGTTCTGTGAGCCAATACTGCGTGAATCGGAATAGTTCCCAATAAAAATTTTAGGCCGTAGTTTGTAATCTTATGACATCAAAGACAAATGTTAACTTAGTCTGCCTGCGACCATGAACGCTGTAAAGTGTTTGAAACGTCAGGTGTAAATAAATAAGTAATAAACGCGATAAAACCGTATTAAAATAGTTTAATTTAATGAATAACAATCGCGAAAACATAAGAAATCATTAATATAATAAATAATTTATAATCTTATATAAATATAATTTTAATCTTAATATAATAATTTTCATTTATAATTTTTTCGGCATTCGTGGTAGACCAGCGTCGTGGCTCGTACCACGATCCACGACACATGCTGAGCGAAGACCGTTTTGGTGCATGTTAAATGTGTTAATTTTATTTTATTTAAACAAATGAAAACCAAATAAACAATTTTTTTTTCCTTTTTTCTCTTTCAATTTCACATTTTACACATAAGTACCACCAAAGTTTATCACTGTATAAATCCGTGATTTCGTAATTGTTTCGATAGTTTTTCCGCATTAAAATATGAGAAATATCATAAAGTCTTATCACATGAATGTGTAAGATGCATAAGAATTCAAATCGGGATAAAAATAAATACGTGAATTTTCACAATTGGCAACCTAATTCTTGAAGATTGACATCGATGCTGACAAATATCAAACGTAATATATTTAAAACTAGCTTTTTCTTGCAGCTCCGCCTGCGTCAAAAAGTAGCCTATGTTTCATCTAAATTTCATCAAAATCCGTTCAGCGGTTTGGGCGTGAAAGCGTAACAGACAGAAAGACAGGCAGACAGACTTTCGCATTTATAATATTAGTTTATAATATTAGTATGGATTCAGCAACCCGATACGGTTATTAAATTTTATGAAAAAAGTCCGCTACGAACGCGGGTAACGATTCTCGCGTCTCTGAGATAAAGTCGAAACCGTGTTCGTATTCTCATTCATCTCTTGAAATTGTAATATTATATTTTCTATTAAATAAATACCTACGTTTCAGATTTCCGTCTAATGTAGATAAAAATGGTTGGCAGAGAATAATAGTTTTACAAAAAAATATTCAACCTTAAGTAGTAAACACTTTTAATAATTGCAATTCTATACAGAAAAGAGAACCTTTCAAAAACGGCGCGAGAATCAGCCACGGCTGTCAAAATAAAACAAAGTTGTTAAAATGTCCACCTATTCAAGTCTAGTCGGGGTACTCATTAAAAATAAAAATACTAAAAATGCATTTTTATTATGTAGGCAATTTTATTCTAACTTTTTTATTTTTTATTTATACAATTAAGTAGGCAAAATGGCATACGGCCCACCTGATGGTAAGTGGTCACCGTACCTTATCCCAAATTATACTGCATACTTAATTTGGCAATGTTCTCGCGTTAAGAAAATCGATCATAGTGATGTGGACATTGCTCGGCTCAGCACTATTTGACAGGGCACACATGTACGACACACACACACCAATTGTTTTCAAATGGGTCTCGTTTCTTTTACTGATTAGCCATTCTATTGACGTAGTCAAAAAATAATCTAAATCTATGAGTTATACAATGCAAGCGCGTAGTGCAACCGCTGGAGTAGGCCAATTTTCTTTTTGCCGAATCAAACTGACTGCACTGTATTAAATTTGTGCGTAATATTAATAAATAAAAAGTTATATTGCCCGGTTATTCACTAATTTGTCTCCCATTATTTGTCCATTCTGTATGTGGGGAATAAAGATATTTTTTATTATATTGTATTAAGTAAGAAATGGGACGCTTTTGCCCAGCAGTGGGCCGCCTAAAGCTATTTAAAAAAATAAAAAAAGTGATGAGACTAACATTGTTGTATGTATATTGTTGGCCTATAATATTTTTATTTTCAGAGAGTATTGGGGACAGACGGCGTACTTTTATATCCAGTATTCAACGGTTTAGCGCATCGTCACAATCAGGTACCTTATTTATTTTTTTTATTTCGATTTGGCATCTGGTGATGCCAACATATATAAATTGTAATTGAAAAAGTCAGAAAGATCTTTAGAAAGCATCCTCCGAGCCTCTAGTACAGTAGCAGACATAAAAAAACATAACCCCTCAGCCATCACGGTGGGTATGGTATACGGGTTCACTTTTATCTGTCTTCGACTGTATAAACGTAAAATTTTAATGATTGTCATTCATATTTATTTGGATTTAATTTTTTTTAAATATCAGGTGTTCTTCCGTGCGTCGGGTGTGATGTACAGCATGGTGTTCAACATCCTCGGCATGCCCGCCACTAGTGTGCCGGTCGGACTTCACAACGGACTGCCTGTAGCAATACAGGTAAATATATAAATCATCACATCACACATCGACATGGTCTATTGACAATGTAACCTACACGGAATGATGATGTTGATTCGGTTTAGCCGCATTCGTGTAAAAACGCTATGTTAATATAAAAGAAAATTGAGGAGCCCGTTCTTCGAACGCGACCCGCGTATCCGTAGCGAATCCGCGTGTCAAGCGACGACGTGACGCGACCACTATTAGATTGGTCGCCATTTAGTGGCATCTTGAGCTCCTCCGTGCTTCGGTAGGCACGTTAAGCCGTTGGTGCCGGTTGTTATCGATAGATAGCAGTCGTGGGGCTGTGTCAGATGCCCCAGGGCAGCCTGAATAATTCTGACAGTGTTGGTCACTAACACATCTCTGGTCATGTTCCTGTTGGTCTGGTTTCCCTGTAAAAAGGGTTACGGAGGTCAGACGGCAGTCGCTCCATTATAATAACCAGTACTGCCAAATCTAGGACCATGACTTACAGCGTACCCTAGGCTCCAAAGCGTAAGCTGACGACGCAACTAGGAAAACACGCTAGGATGATGATGAATATAAAAGAAAATTGACATAATACGTTTATTGTATAATTAACTTTTCCTGCAGGTGATTGCGGCTCCGAATCAAGACAGGCTTTGTTTGTCCGTCGCGAGACAACTGGAGATCGGTTTTGGAGGCTGGCGGCCGCCGCTGTAGACTGGCCGAGTTAGCTCGCATTGATCACATTGGTCGAGTTGAACGGCCGAGTTGACTGGCAAGCGATATTGGCGAAACACTTTTCAGGAGCCCTATCTTTGAAATGCATATATGTCGAATGATATCGAACAAAAATTATTCGACTCGCCGATTTTGCGTGTCTACCCTAATGTTGGCTGGTAGAGATTCCATTATGCGATGAGTCCGCTTTTGTATGCATTTAAAAATACAAATGGTAAATGGTGCAATAGTTTCATTTATTCATTCTTTCGATATCGAATAATTTTTATTCGTCATAATCGGAGTGCCAAACAATTTTCGTTCGAGAAACCCATTTTGTCTGTCATAGTTCATAACATAGTCATAGTTCTGAAAAATAGGGATCCAGGCAGTGACTTGCATACCATAAAGACGTTTAGACATTGTCTACCCTGTGGAGTAATAACTATAATTTATTTCTTATTATACAAAAAATATTATTTTTTCAACCTATTTCAATAGATAAACATTCGTAAGATTTTATATTTAGGTAATAAGTACCTAAAGAAAATAATAAAAAGTAAAGAGCTCTTGAAATTTGTTTCTGCCTACCCTATGGAAAATCTCTAAGCACGTCACTGGATCCAGGGTGAGTTTGACCGGTTCGATGAATGTAATCGACATGCCAAGAAATTGCATTGGCATTGTTTGTTAAAATATACGTGGGGCGCACTATAAGTTTCCGGAATGAATATGAAAAAATACTATTAAAGGTACAAAATTAATTTATTGTTTTTCAAAATAATCTCCCTTGGCGTCTATGCACTTTTTCATTCGATGAAACCAGTTTTGAAAACTTTTGTGCCACTCCTCTGTGGTGACCTCTGAAACGTGTTTTTTATACTCCTCGACAGCCTCTTCTGGTGATGAAAATCGTTGACCGCGTAATTGGTTCTTAATTTTTGGGAACAGAAAAAAGTCACAAGGTGCCAGGTCGGGACTGTATGCAGGATGACTCACGAGTTCTACATTTTTCGCATTCAAAAAGTCGTTTGTCTGTCTGGCCGTGTGAGAACTAGCATTGTCGTGGTGCAGGATGATACGGCGTTTACGGTTATTTTTACGGAGTTCGTCAATAACTTCCGGCAAACAAATGGTCGTGTACCAGTCACTATTCACTGTACGACGATTCTCTAAAGCAACAGTAGCCACGTGTCCAGTTTTATTAAAAAAAGAAACAATCATCCGCTTAGATGCACTTTTCACACGCGCCACTTTGGTTGGTTTCGGCTCATCTTGAAAGACCCATACGCTCGATTGCTGCTTTGTTTTGGGATCGTAGCAATAAATCCATGTTTCGTCACCTGTTACTATGTCCCACACCCAATTTGACGCACCTTCGTTGAATCTGGTAAGCATGGCACTGCACCAAGTGACGCGGTCCGTTTTTTGAGCCTCGGTCAAGTTGTGTGGGATCCACCGCGAGCACAGCTTTCTCACACCCAAATGTTTGTGTAGGATTAATTGTATTTGACTCATGCCTATTTCTAAGGATGCGCGAATTTCATGGTAGGTCACATGCCTGTCTGTTTCAATCATACGGCGCACAGCATTGATGTTTTTGTTGGTCACAGCGGTGGACGGCCGACCATCGCGAGATTCGTCACTGAGATTGATACGACCACGCTTGAATTCTGCAAACCAGCTATAAACAGTTGTCTTGCATGGTGCTTCATTGCCAAAAGCTGTTTCAAGCCGAGCGATGCTCTGTTGAGCTGTCAAATTACACTTAAAATCGTAGAAAATCATACTACAATTTTTTAAATGGCGCCACAAGGTAAAAACAAAAGACAGTCAGATGAAACAAACTGCATTCTACAGCCAAAGAGTTCTATTTTCAAATGTTGCAATAAATTTTTAAATATTGTTTATGTAAGTGGCCAGTTCCGGAAACTTACAGTGCGCCCTATGTACATAATTTTGAAGCGTACTTCTGATAATTCAATATCTTTTGAGATCCCTACCTTGATAATGACAATGGGGTTTTAATAATTTAATAAAATTATAATTTGAAAGTGATATTTTTTACGGTATGAGCAATAAAAAAATCTCCAATGTTTATCAAAAATATCGAAGCTTCGTTCAGATTAATTTAATTATAAGTTCTGTCTCGTTCTTTCACGTCAAATCAAATTATTGATTTAAGAGAAAGGGACTAAATAAATTTTATAGAAACTAAGCTTAACGGACGTTCGTTAATTTTTATGGATAAAAGGGTTGTACTAATGAGATTCAAAACATTATTACTTGAAATTAAATTGAATATTCGTTGTAATGTTTGCTTATATGAAAATTTTTAGTATGCTTGACCAGTGTGAGAATAAAGACTGTTTGCGAAGAAAAATAACTATAGTGATGTTTGGTGATAGATATGAATTTTAATCTTTAAAATAAATGTTTTGGGTCGATCAATAAAATACGATGATTATTTTGTATACAAGGGTTATTTTGAATTTTCACGATGTGTACATGATCAAATTCATTTTAAAAAATTTGAAATTATAACAAAATTAAACCTCCCATTTAAATCTAGTGATCAGCTGATAGGATTTGGTCTTATTATTAAATCAGTTTTTTTTATCATTGAAAGTCAAGTTTCACGTTCTGTACCTTTAGCACGAGATTTTAGTAACGTAGACCGCGTTAAGATTTCATAAGGATTTTTTCGGTACCCTACTGTCCGCCAGAGGCGCTGTACAGGTTTTCCACACTAAATTGTTAAACGCAGTCTGAATACTGTTAATATTTGGTCAGTGATTTCAAAATAACCCGGTATTAATCAATTTGGCTAATGTGGTCGTTGCAGTAATGTCAAACCACTGTTATGGCGTGGTGATTTGTACAATAGATTTATCTGTTTTATACTTCAATGTTAAGCGGGGTAAGATTTTACCTAAAGATAAGTTTCACTGCCTGTTTAGCTTCGAAATGATTTCACAATTTGACTGTAATCAACCAAAATATTTGTTATTGATTTGAACTCACCTTATGACCAATATCTGACCAATAACTTTCTTGTGTGATGAAATGATTGAAATGGAACTGTATTTATTTAATGTTATCATTATTTTGTAATATTTATTGTGTAAACACGTCAATAAAATTAATTTATTTTGCGCCGTCCAAAAGAATTTTCACTTTTTATTAGTACGTTAATTTATTTGTTTATTTATAACAAACAATGTTTACAATGTGTTTGATATCCCAACTACATTATGATCATTTATTCATATCAAGTGGGTTACGTGGTCTATAGACCCTGTGACATTATAATGAGTTGGCCCAACACAAGAGTTGTCTAAGGGTCAAAATTTTACCCTGTAGTATACTCGTAAGCTAGACCAATAAAATTGGTTAATGTATATTGAAAATCGAATTAAGGAATAACGCCTGGTTTGTGTGGACTTATTTTTAAAGCGCGCCCATATTTTATACGAATGCTTGACTGCCCTAACCGTTGAATTTTTTTTTCTATTAAATTTTATACGATAAGGGCAGTCAAGCATACTACTCGGGGGAAAAATGTACTTAGTGCCTGCATCAGAAATGAAGAGGAAACACAATTGAAAAAACAGGTAACTAGTCATTAAAATGATTTGATTCATATCGAGTGGGTTACATGATCAATCGACATTGTCACTCTTGTGTCAGAGAATTTTATAAAAGCCTTTGGTAGCCGGGACCAACGGCTTATCGTGCCTTGCGAAACAGGGATCATTATTATCAGACAAACAGGTGATTCAAGCAATGGCCTAAGTGCCTAACCAAACTGGATACAACTAAACATAGTATGCTTCTAAGCTATGCGGGTCTAAGGCAAATGCCCTATCCACTGGACCACGGAGGTAACTAATGATGATGACAAAATGAATAGCAACTAAAGTACCACACCTAAACACTTAATAAATGGTAAATCCTATGGGCTACGCTTCGTCAAATAAGTCCAATGAACTAGGCATAGATGTATAAGAGGAGGCGATTTGTGTAGCTTTTAGTTTTAGGCATTACGCGACCCCAATACATTCAATCAAATCAAATAATTTATTTAAAATTTGTAACTATTGTCTAATAATATTATAATATTAATTATAATTATAATATTTATTCTGTGCTACAGACAACAATTTGCATGTGTGGAAACTGACAGCTACACAATCATCTTAAAATCTAATATCAAATTTCTATATGTTTTTGAGACCTTACAAGTACTATAAGTGCCCAAGTGTAACGTAATTTTGATGTGATGAGATGAAATCTGAATATTTTCTATGTATTTATTTCTATTCCACCTTTCCTGTTTCCAATTGTAAGGGTTTGGACTATTTGGACGATGTAGACATATTTAAAACGCATTTTCTTGGTATTTTTCTTTGGCCTAAATAAACCACCCCTCAAAATAATTGCACTTAATAAAAACTGACCTTATATATATTTCATCCAAATGCGAGTGATTAAGCGAGTTGTCGCCTTACTTTCTGTATTGCGCCATCTGGCTTACTCACGTTTAGATGGATTAAAGCGAACGTGGTAGTCCCGACAAAAAAAATGCGACTTAGGCCAACGTCGAAACGGTAATAAATGATAATTGTATATCGAATAGGAAAAACCAACCTACTATGTGTAGAGTTTATTTGTATACCTACATTCTGTTTAGAAATGGATTTGTTATATGATCAAATAAACGATGTCGTATTAGGTTTGTGTTTTAAGTGTATACCTACTTTTCAAATAAAGCTATTTTTTATTTTATTTTTGAACAGTAGATTTCGCTGACTACTTACCTCCAAATACTACATTTATTCATAAAACGGTGCTGAACTTCCCTCATTTAAGTAGGTGTCCCCTTTTTTGAGTTTTTCATTAGCAGGTGAGCAGTTGTAGAGAAACCGGATGATGCGCGGCGTGTGATACCTATTCCACCAAAAACATACGTGTTAAAAAGGGGGGCCAAGTTCCTATCGGCTAATTGTTCGCCTAAAAAATGGTTGAAATCCAATTCAATGCCAAGTTTAGATGCACTTTAAAATCGATCATAATCATCTTCATCAACAGCCTGAGCCTTCTGGTAAACATTTGCCATTTCCGAGACTCGCCACCACACCCAGTCCTCCGCCTTCCGCATCCAACCAGTACTTGCCACCTTATTCACGTCAACGGTCCATCTGGCCGAAATTCACTTTACCATACAACCAACTTAAAATATGGTATAGTTGTGAAAATACGTAGGTACTTTGTCAAAAATATCTAAAATTATAATACGTCTAAATTTGAACTTGGCATACTGCTTTAGTACTAGTATATGATTACGCAGGTACAATTTTATCTCTGTACTTGTAATAGGCACTGAGCTACAGGGGTGTCAAAAGTGGGTCGAAACGGTTCGTGTAAATAGTGCACGGCATGCGCGCGGCCTGTTGTTGGAAGTTTGGCCTGCGCACTACCGTGCGCTTAGATTTACTTTGAGGTGCTACAGACAAAATAAATTATTGCAAGAGAAACTGCTTTGTTGTTCCAGTGCCAGTAGCAAATTAGAAATATAAATAGAATAGAGACTAAAAATAGGTAGCATTTCCACAAATAAGTAATATATCTATGTCTAAAAGCAGTTGCACAAATTAGAAATATTTATATACTTAATGTTAATTCACAAGGTTATTTTTGATTTTCTCGCAATCGCAATTCCCGCCACGATCTTTTTTTTAATTCATTTTACGGTCCTGAATAAAAGTTTTATTCTTTAGGGCCGCTTTTGTATGTATAATAACCATGGATCTATAGTTAAAAGGGATGGCGCCTATTGCATACAATAGGCTGACGGCATTTCGACCTGAATGCATTTCGTTACTCACCTCTCTCTTTTTGACTCGAATGTGTTGTCCATGATTTTACATCATTCGTGGAACATATGTGGAACGTAATAACAAATTCCGAGTTAAAAAAGCCAAATCCGTGCCAAACGAATCAAATTTCTGCCAAAGGAATTTCTAGATTCTTCTATTTATTTCTAGACTCTTCATAGAAAATTTCTACCACTAATCGTTGTAGTTTTTTAAGCAATGATTATTTACGTGGAATAAAGAACCCGGATCATATCCATGATAAAATAATTGCAATAGCTCCATGCTTTAATCTCATTCCAGACACTAAATAGTCTGTAGGTTTAAAATGGAGACTACCATATTTTAGCATTTATAAAATGTTGATAATCATTTTTCTCTATATGTTGAGTTTGATGGGAATCTGAAATAAATATTTTATTCAAAACAAGCATGTGACGTTTATTTATTTATTTACAAACAACAAACATAATACTCAAATTTAGTACATTTTTAAATTTTAACAGTAATGCAGCCCACAGCGTTGTTCACATATTAACATATCCGACTGTGGCAACCAACTACTCCTATTTACAACTAAACAAATAAAAACTAACAAAATGAAAATGAACGAAAAACTGAAAAAACACAAAAAAAAGTGACGTAACAGTAACAAGAAGTTAATTGCGAAATAATACTACAAGAAGTTTAAATTAATAACCACACAAATCAGCCACGCAACTCCTCAATGACCATCCTTTTAAAAAAATTTGAGATGCGTGCAAAAATATCCATATTATTAAAGTTATCATCATATGTCTGCATCATACGACGAATAGGGATACGATGTCCACTATTCGTACGACATGTACATAGAGCAAATAGAGGATTGGCACGCACCTGACGCACCAAAGGACTTCTAGGAATAATGTATCTTAATACGTTTACAATTTCTGAGGCATCGAAAAAAATATTTTCTATTTTGTACAGGTTAAACACATACAGGTACGTACGTCTATCCTCGAGTTAAAGCAAGTTGTATCTACTAAGCAACACAGAATATGATAAATAGCGTTTGTGGCATCTGTAGTGCATGGCACGCAAAAATTTTCTCTGCACTCTCTCAACAGCATCTGCATAAATGTTATAAAATGGATTCCAAATTATTAATTATACCGTTATTACAAGCAATGGTAACCAAAACAAATCCATATCAATAATAATAGGAGACAAAAATAGATGTTATCTTTAAAAGAAAATCCTAGCAACTGAATGATTATATGCATCCTTCACTTCATTATGTAATGACCAAAATTGAAAAAATACTTTGAAATCATTTAAAAATATAACACTCTTTAGGTAGTTCAGTCGCAAGGTTCAAAAACAATAAAATTGGTGAGTATAAAATTCAAGGTTAAATCAATAAATTAGAGTATAATAAAATACTGCAAAATAAATCAGTATAATGAATAACTATATCTCATAGCTTTGGACTGAGGGTCAATGCTGCTAAGTCACAAGCAATTGTTATTGGAAGTCCCTATTTTATTTCAAAATTTAAATCCACGCCCTTTCCTTCTGTAGTCCTAAACAATAACATAATTGGCTAGTCAACTAAAAAATAAATTGTGTATTTTATATATTTTATTGATAGAATAGACTATTTCGGAGATACAATTTAAACGAAAAAATTCTTAAAATTATATTTATTTTGTTATTTATTTTTAAAGATTTTATAGTGATGACGTCACGCCGCTATAATGGCCATTTCGAACTGCAAGAAAACAAAAATTACTAAGGTATTAAAAAATATATATGTCAGTGTCAAATGTCAAAGTCAAGATGGACCGCGAGCCCCGAGTTGGTTTCTTGTTTGTTTACAATCGATTTCTCGTATCTATTGCATATTGGCCTGTTTATTGGACTTTACTGCAGTCTCTTCATCCGTTTACATCTGATTTTTCAATAATTGGACACCGCTTCTTCATTATAATGTATGAATGAATGTAATTAAGTTTACTCGAACAGAGATGACATTTGAAGCGCTTAGTTAGCGCTACCATACAAAAAATATTAATTCACTACGCTGTGCTGCCAACCTAAAAAAATTAAATGTGAATAGCCGGAAGTTATCCGGCTACGTCATATGTCAACCTTGCTAAAAAAACAAAGTCATTGGGGTTTCTGCGATTTTCATAAAAAATACTTGCTTATCTAAAGATCTGATTAATGTAATCTGTTCCCTAAGCCTATTCCTCGAAATGGTTTACGAATTAGACATTTTCATGAAAAAGTTTACTAGCCAATTCCTTTCTCGTCTAAAGTTAACAATTTGGGTATTGTTGTGGACGAAACACTATCATGGTCTCCTCATATCAATGAGCTGAGCCGAAGAATCTTTGTATCTTTGCACTCCTTAAGACGTTTGCAAAATTTTCTGCCCACTGATACTAAAGCACTACTTGCTCGCTCGCTCCTTATACCTGCTCTGGATTATGCTGATGTCGCGTTCCTGGACCTTACAGACGAACTCACTGCTAAACTAGAGCGACTACAGAACTCGTGCATTCGTTACGTATTTGGGCTAAGGAAATATGACCATATCTCCGAGTTTCGCAAGCGTCTGAACTGGTTGCCAATACGGATACGTCGTAAACTACATATTGTCTCTTTTCTTTATAATGTCTTGTTTAATCCTTCTTCCCCTGAATATCTCAGATCAAATTTCTCCTTCCGGGATCTTGATCCCCGTCTGCGAGCATCTCACCACCTAAAGTTGAACATACCTGTATACTCCTCACAGTGTTACGCCAACTCCTTCTCAATTCTCGCTGCAAATCTCTGGAACAAGCTTCCTTTGGAGATAAAAGAGCTGTCTTCTCACTCTTTCAAATCTCGGGTTAGGGAATTCTACGAACGTTCGGACTTGAGCTGAGCTTACTGTTTTTATGTGTAATTGAATTTGTATGTTAGATGTAAGTCTATGCACCTAAGATTTCTTTGCGTGTTGTGCCCTCTTCTGTGCCCATATGTCTATGTCCTATGTTAGTTTGGTTGACTGGAAGAGATCCCTATTTGGGATAAGTCCGCCTTTTGTTGTAACCTGTATTCTGATACTATGTTCTTTGTGTACAATAAAGATTTTTACATACATACATACAACTATATTTACAAAGTTAAGCTCTTACTGGTGAAATATGATATTACATCCTGGATGCCACTCACTCTTGCAATCACTGCACCACCATTTCTTTAAAATTATTACGATAAATTGGCTAGTAAACTTTTTTATGAAAATGTCTAATTCGTAAACCATTTCGAGGAATAGGCTTAGGGAACAGATTACATTAATCAGATCTTTATTTAAGCAAGTATTTTTTAAGAAAATCGCAGAAAACCCAATGACTTTCATTTTTTAGCAAGGTTGACGTATGACGTAGCCGGATAACTTCCGGCTATTCACATTTAATTTTTTAGGTTGGCAGCACAGCGTAGTGAATAAATATTTTTTGTTTGGTAGCGCTAACTAAGCGCTTCACGTACTTGTCACCCATGTTAAATGACATCTCTGTTCAAGTAAACATAACCTAATTACATTCATTCATACATTATAATGAAGAAGCGGTGTCCAATTATTGAAAAATCAGATGTAAACGGATGAAGAGACTGCCGTAAAGTCCAATAAACAGGCCAATATGAAATAGATACGAGAAATGGGGTACCTAAATATTTGGCGATTGTAAACAAACAAGAAACCAACTCGCGGCTAGCGGTCCATCTTGACTTTGACATTTGACACCGACATATATATTTTTTAATACCTTAGTAAATTTTGCTTTCTTGCAGTTCGAAATGGCCATTATATCTGCGTGACGTCATCACTATAAAATCTTTAAAATTAAATAACAAAATAAATATAATTTTAAGAATTTTTTCGTTTAAATTGTATCTCCGAAATAGTCTATTCTATCAATAAAATATATAATATATACAATTAATTTTTTAGTTGACTAGCCAATTATAAAAATACTAGCTGTTTCCCGCAGTTCCGCCTGCGCCAAAAAGTAGCCTATGTTTGACCCCGGGTCTTCAACTATATTCATACTTAATTTCACCAAAATCTGTTCAGCGGTTTGGCCGTGAAAGCGTAACAGACAGACAGACTTTCGTTTTTATAATATTAGTATGGATTGCTCGTATTCTTATGTGATACGAATAAATCCGCCATTTTAGGCTGTAATATATTTGACACATGATGACACTTCGAATCTGGGTTTCCATTCACAGCACTAGATAACAACCCTAAAAGTTTATTTAAATATAATTAAGCTTTATTGCACAATACAAAAATTTGTACAAATGGTGGACTTAATGCCAAGTGGCATTCTCTACCAGTCAACCATGGGACCAAACAGAGAAAGAAAAGTTGGCGATAAAGACGAAATCACGAACACACAAGAAAGATAAAATATGATAAAATCAACTTACAAAAGAAAAGTAATAATAGATAAGATTACATATTAT
This sequence comes from Euzophera pinguis, assembly GCA_947363495.1. NCBI lineage: Eukaryota > Metazoa > Arthropoda > Insecta > Lepidoptera > Pyralidae > Euzophera > Euzophera pinguis. The sequence continues at coordinate 15,697,982 of OX376161.1, read as the reverse complement.
ACATAAATACATAAAATAAGTATATAAAATATATACATACAATACATAGGATATAAATTGGATGACTATGACTCCGCGACTTGCTGCAGAAACAGTTTATAAACTGCGCGCTTGAAGGTAGAACGGCTTGGGGCTCTCCTGATTGTCTCAGGGAGATTCCATAACTTTGTGGCCTGGAGTAAAAATGATTTTTCCATGAAGACCGAGCGGTGAAGAGGGGTGGCCAAAACCACTTAAGTTGGGATTACGTAGCAATTAAATCTTTATTTTGAGGTAGATTTTTATTAAAAAATGAAAAATAATGAAACTCGTTTTTGACATAGGAATATAAAGCCCAATTGTAACGCACTGAATTTTTTTTTTGCTGTGTTTCTGATTAGGCAAAATATTTGAACTGATGGTAATACTTTGGAAAAACAGGGGTTACTCCAGGTCAAATTTTCTGAGCTCAGCATGTTGTATGCCTGCTTGGCTTCCATCTTTATGTCCTTTAGTTCCATGATAATAACATAACAAGTTTGTTGCTTTGGGCATGCAAGACACGTCGATGGGCACAACTGCACGACGCGACACGAACACATTTCTCGACCCTGGGTCTTCAACTTTATCCCAAGTTACATCAAAGTTGGCCCAGGAGCCCTATTCATAGGTAAAAATATAAAATTACAAAATATAATAAAAAATAAAATAAAGTAATGGATACCTAGGCAAAAAGTTAATTAAAATTTAATACTGATAATTAATTAGTTCACTAACACACTTCAGTGTGTTCGAGTGAAATTTGTTTACACGAATGATTATCGTTCGACATGATATGTCATACATTTAAAAATAGCGCTCCTGATGTTTAGCCGTGAAAGTGTACAAACTGACAGACGGGCAGACATACAGGCTTTCATATGCTAAAACACCATGTTAAAACATAAAATATAGAAGTACGGTTATGGATGAATATAAAAGAAATAAAAAAATGGTATGGATTACTTGCATGGACTCAAGGATTTTACAATACAGAATGCTTACCACCATCTCTTAAAGCAGCGCAGATACCGCGAGATGGTGCTTTAAGGAGTAATTCTGGAGTGTTATTTTTAAAAGTGTGACTCACGCAAAACGAAGTCGAATAATTTTTGTTCGAAGTTGAAGGGGTTTTGTTCGATTTGGGACGATTTTCATTCGACATAATGTATGCCATACATGCAAGGCTCTTGCCCTGCTTTAAGATGTTATGACCCCACTACTTGGATTGACTGTCTTTAGACGTCATAAAATTATGATTAGGTAAAAAGAAGTGCCATGTCATGTGTCGTTCAGTTATGCCTCTCGAGTTATAAATTAATATGGCGAGGCTTAACTTTGGCACACAGGAAACGCCAACATGGCAGTTTTACCTTGGATATTATTTTTCATAAATAAAAACCAAACACAGTCGCAATCACGCTGGTAGCGGTCGTGGTAAATCGCAAGCAATGCCTGCGTACGTAAGTTTATTTTTTTTTCCGCAACCCTGGTTTTTAATTTTTTTATGTTTGGCAACTGGCAACATTCGCTAACGACGATCTTGCGAATGCGTGCGACATGACGCGCCGGTGAATTTTTATAAAATTTGACGTAATTATTCTGTGCTTAACTGCAAAATAAGGTGTTAAACGTTATTATTCAGTATTTACTTGTGTATTGTGAGTGTAATTGTCATTAACTAGGGCGGTTGTTGCAGATTTCACAATGGCCGATCAAGTTGATTCAATGTCAGATGCAGAATTGCGAACCAAACTCGCCGAGCATGGGTTCCCTATTATGCCGATTACTGCATCCACTAGGAAGCTTTTAGTGAAAAAGTTGAAATTAGTGCTCGATAACAAGAGCAAACCGAGAAATAGTGTTGACAGCAAGGTTGAGAATCGGCGCTCACTCGCGCGGTATTCTAGCGGCGAGGAGTCCGATTTGGACACAACGACCAATGCGAAAGAAAAGAGAGGTCGAAGGGCGACTACCGGTGGGGCTATGTTGCCTCCAGTTAGTAACGCTGCCAGTAAATCCCGCCGGACGCCTACTAAAAAGGTTTCACCCGCGAAACGTGACTCTGATAAGGGGTCAGAATCGGAAGAAGAAAAAGCGCCGGTGCGCACTCACGAGGAAGTGGAAACAGTGACGACGCGGCGGGTGACGAAAACGTACGCCGCTAATGACCAGGACGACTACGAAACGGGCTCTGATAGTGATGTTGATTCAGATAAGAAGAACTCATTCCGCAGCCACTCTAGGTCAAGTGATTATATATCCAGCACTCTCCCAACTAATGACGCGTCTACTAGTCCCCCCAAGTCGTCAATTTTCTCCCGTCCATCCATATCTACAACGGGCTATAACTCTAGTTTCACTTCTTCCGATCAGTTGAATTCTATCAGATCACGGTTAGGTCTGACTTCGACTATAGGAGACAGGCCGTCAGTAAGCAACTACAGCTCGAACTTTGCTCCAAGTACTTACCAGCCATCAACATCTACAATAGATGAAGTGGAATCACCATATTTAAGTAATTTTACCAGGCGTCTGTCGGCCTTGAAGGCTGACCCGCCTAAGACAACATCATTCTTGGACCGAGACACAAACAACGGCAGCACCTTGATACCGCGCCGGTCTTACATAACAGGAGTCGCTAGGTCTGATGTTGTAGATTACAAATCTGCTAATGACAAGAAATTTTTAAAAAACAATCTGGTCTCCTTGGCTTTGGTTGGGTTAGTGGCACTTTTTTTTTTTTGCTTATTTTTTATGTATATAGTTAAGATGAACAATATTACGTCTGTGGTCGATGATCAGAATAGTGTGCTACCTATCTGCCAACTCAATATACCAGGCAATCGACCCGGAATCAACTGTGTGCCTAAGGAACAAGTTAGTTATGCGAAGGATCTATTAAAAGTGATACATCCAGAGTTGACTGCAAGGGCAGCAGCCTACAAGTGTGGCAAGCCTGGTGCATTGCCATATTTGACTGAAAGAGAGATTTTGGATATTGCTAATTCAAAAGCCGACACTGTTGACATCAGTCAGTGTCGGACAGACCTTAATAATTTGCAAGTTTTGTTGCTACACAATCCGCGTTGGGGCCTCAGTGTGGTGAAACTTAAAAATCTTTACACAAAAGATGCTGAATACTTCCCTATTTCTACAACCGATATTATTGTTGAGCAGCGCAATAAGGGCAGTGTTGCCATAACACTTACTGACCCATCAACACCTCTGTCCTGCTTTATTATCAACACACTGTACTCTGCAGGTTCCACTTTGATCTTTATGGCAATTGTTGCTGTATTAATGTTCTCTTTACATAGAGGTTACAAATATTATGTGGCTTATCAGAAAAGGAAGAGTGAAGACATATATTCAATGGTCGAGCAAATTATTGATGTAATTTCTCAAGAGACGGAAGACAGTGGTGAACCTTACATATCTGTGGACCATGTGAGAGACACTTTGATATCTCCACAAAATAGGGAGAAAATGGCTTCAGTGTGGGATGCAGCTGTTAAATTTATTCAGAGGAATGAAAGCAGGGTCCGCATGGAAGTGCAATCTGTGGATGGAGAAGATTGCAGGGTGTGGAGATGGATTTCACCAAGAAGCAGCCCAAAGAGAAGTGATGCTTGGCAGGGACAAGCTTTTGAGACCCAGGAAGGTTCCGTAAACAACTTGACTGTTTCCCCTACTCCTTGCCTGAAAATCCGGTACATGTTTGACAAAAACGACACCAATCCCAATCTGAGGAATGTCATTCAGGATGCTATTTTGGAGAAATGCGGCGAAAGATGCAACATTTTGCATATTGATATTGAAAGGTCATCATGCTGCGTTTATGTTAAATGCATGAGTCCTACTGATGCTGGCATTGTTTACCGCAGTTTGCATGGTTGGTGGTATGAAGGAAGGCTCATTACAGTGAAGTACTTACGATTGGAGCGCTATATGCAGAGATTCCCTAACTCTCCTTCAGTTGGCCCCTTCCTAAAACCCTCTAAAGCGCGGCGTGCTTGGGATGACAACTTTGGAGCTGCATTTTGAGCGAAACTGTCACTGACACTTTTAACTAGTGAGATTAGATACGCAACATTGTTGGGGTTTGTAAAAATATGTATCAGCCGATTCTCTTTTGCAAATGGCAGTTGGTACATGTTGCGTGTCTTGTTGCTAGTCGATCCACATATTACGCATATTATTTATTGCAAATTAATAAAAATGGATGTAATAATTATCTTTTGAAATATTTTCTTTCAAAACAAGTCTTCTTAATAATAAGCATATTCTGTGTTCCAATTGAATTAACATAATGGATGCATTGCCAATTAAGTCATTTCTGTGGCATTTTTTTTTCATAATATGATTCTTAGCATAATCTTTTATTTTTGTAAATTTATAAATGTTACACTCATCTTTTAAGAACAAAAATAATTTACAGGTATTTGAATTTTATTGATGGACATTATTACAAGAAATTACCATTATTTGGCAATTGTTAATTTTGAATGTTCAATCAATTACTTGAGCATATCAGCTCCTTAGGACTTGCCTTTGATGTGACTATTTTATAGTTGTACGTAAACCTATGTTAAGTTTCATAGTTAAGGCTTAGCCTATATTTCTTGTTTGAGATTCTCGTCAATTAGACTTTTCAAAAGATTTATACTTTGCCCGAATTTGTTGTCATGATCTGATTAACTCAAGGTGCTGTTTTAAACATGATGTAACGTAATGCCTTGATTTTGTATCTGTAAACATTAATTTTAGGTTATGGAATATATTCTGCTCAGTTTGACCTATTGTAAATATATGACATCACAATGTTCGGTTAATAGTTTTATGAGGCCTATTGCATTTTGTTTTCTCATGTAATGTAACATTTTTACCCAATTACTTGAAACATAAATCCTCATTTGGTTATGTTATTCGAGGTACAGTGAAAGGGTTTTCAGAACTTTTTATGTTTGTTGAATTTGATTACTTGGCCAATATACACTTTGGCACTATCATTCAGGTGTTTGGTGCCTTGATCAAAGAATTTATTTCCGAAAGTTAGATATCTGAATGATTTCCCAAAAAGATTGAAATTTTTATATAGGTATTTATGTTAGTGTTTATCTGATAAAATGTAAGTTTTTAAAATGCATATTTCGTGAAATGCAAACAAAATGTAACTGGCCTCTTAATGTAGATGTAATGCTTATATTTGTTACTGGATTTACTAATGTTTTTGTAACGAATTGTTAAAATGTAGCGTTAAGTTAGCGTAAGTTTCATAGGATATTTCCGATTCATACAAAATATTCTGTTAGTTTTAATGTTTGATGGCACAATGTAATGATACTATGTGCGTGTTTTATTTTCGTTAGGTTGACATTTATTTGTATTTCTACTAACATCTGTCCTTAATTACATTTCTATGGGTTGATTTTAATTTTTTTAATAAATTGATGTAAGTAAATGGGTGTATTTTTTTCTCATTGACCTTTCAACCCTTTATTCTTCTTTTTTCAATTATTTGGCCTTAGATGTTAATAAATTCCCAAGCTTGGTTGGTTCACAACCAACCACCAATAGTTTATTAAGCCCTGTACGTTTATTCGAAGCCTATCGATATAAATGAGAGCGGCACTTCCGTTTCCTTTAACATTGCTAAATATTTCCGTTTCCTGCTGTTTTTCGTCACTTCCACCGCCCTGCAGGCGAAGTAGGGGGAGTACGTGGACGTCCCGACTTCGCTTTTGCTTCATTGTCGTCTGATTTCCCGCTACGAACGATCGTGTCCAAAAACACGATAACAAGTGACAGTCATATATTATTGTGTTCAACGATCGTCATACATCGCGTAAGTTATTTTTTATATATTTTTTTCTTCTCTATATGTACCTTCAAGTGTAAATTATTTTTAACGGTTTTTATCGTTAGTATTAATAATTAAGTCTGTGTGTTTTTTTCTTTTCCTGTTTAGCGATGCAGTATCTAATATCAATTATTGTGTGATCTAATAGTAATATTGTTTTCAGCAAGAATGAGTGAAATAATTAATTAGCCTAAAAAATGTGCGCCCAAGACGACGATCGAAGTGCTTCATCCAGTTCGAGTTCAAGCAGCAGCAGCACGGAGGTGGACCTCGTAAACAAAGACGACGACAACGTTAGAATAAGCAGGAGAAAATGTTGGAACAACTCACAAAATCGGTGAGTGATTTGAAAAAAACAATTTTTGTCCTAAGAACATAGGTATTACGCCTATTTACCCCCAGTGCTATGAATAATGATATTGAGACAGCTGATAATATAATGAATCCTCAGCCTGAATCTAGTAAACAATTAGAGTTTATCATTTCTTTGAACACGAGTCATAAGAAGCCTTAGTTCCTAAGGCAACAAGTGCTTATGTAAACGCTCTCAAAGGAATTCGGCGATTTGCAGAACCGTCTTGGTCAGATGTTCGCTATTCCGAGGTACAAAAAATATATTGTCACACCCCCGGGTTTGTTAAATTAGAGGCCAATGACGAAGTCAAATGGTTTGATACTTCGAAGACCCTGGCTTATGTTGAGAAGTCTTTAGCGGCGCTAACTTTTGCTTTATTAAAACAAAAAGAAGTTTTAGAGAAGAGTTTACAGGATTTGTTATCGGAAGCAAATAAGAATGAAGGGTTGTCTTATACTGATTTAAAAGAACGAATAGAGAACATTTGTATTAATGGTGGTTATTAAAAAGTATCGGTTGACACATTACAATTAGTCTGTGGACATAGAGCAGACTTAGTCCAGCAAAGACGTGAAGGCATACCTAAGTTTGTGAAGGAGCCGCTTCTAAAGGTGGCGTTGCGTAAGATTCCTCCCACATGTGAGAATCTTTTTGATGCAGATGCTTTTATTTCCACTGTAGAAAAAGCTGACGGGATTCGCAAAACTCTTTGGCCTACTTCCACATTTGCTCCTGCTGCGCAAGAAGGTACTGCTACCTTCTTCAGTACCGTCCTGTGCAAGGACGAGTTGATTCTGTGCCGCAAGGCAATTACAAAAAAAGGTGTACCTGCTCAAGGTACCTGCCAACAGCACTGCAATCATGCTCCCGCGCAGGGGCATAGTAGTAATTGCAATTGCTATCAAACGCGATATTGTCCTGCGCAAGGATCAAATAACAGTGGGAACCAAAGGGCTTCCTCGCGCTATAACAATAGATACATTTGGAGCAAGAGGTGACCAATTGCATACAGAATCCCGGGCCATTGCAAAGCGACAACAACCGTCTCCATCCTTCCAAGATTAATCCACAAATTTAGGGTTAGCCCCATTTTGAGAAAACGTTTAGAGACGTTGCTGCCGGCAGTAAGTACCACTCTGGTGGGGCTTTGTACCTCGACAGATGATCGGCCTCGCTGTTGAACATGCCGGGAAGGTGATAAACGCTCAGGTGTATATGATAATTTTCCAACAGCTGATAAATTAAGTACGTTAATTTCATCAGAAGTATCGAATGAATACCGCCTTCGTTTCGCAAATATGCCAACACCGTACGACTGTCCGTCTGCAGTAATTGATGAACAGCAAAGACCTAAATCTCGGCTTTGCTCGAGAACTTTTAACTTTTAGGATTGCTGGGAGCTCCTTTTGGTTGCAGTGTAGTGATCTCTCTGTGTCGCTCCACACTGCTGACAGACAAAGATTGCTTAATTTCGCTCCCCACGCCACATCCAATGCATATGTTGTCAGGAAATGTGTTGTTGGCGGTGTATAAAGCCGCGAAGTCTTATGGCAATGTTTCTGAATGAAGTTCTTGAAGAACTACGTCTGGAACAGGTAAGCGTCTCTTTGGAATTTCCCTTATTAGCACATGGATAAAACTCTGTACTTCACTAACTGTTTCTCGCAGCTCCGCCTGCGTCAAAGAGTAGCCTATGTTTGACCCCCGGGTCTTCAACTAAGCATATTCATACCAAATCTCATCAAAATCCGTTCAGAGGTTTGGCTGTGAAAGCGTAGCAGACAGACAGACTTTCGCATTTATAATATTAGTATAGATTATTAGCTGTATCCCGCAGCTCCGCCTGCATAAAAAAAAAGTAGCCTATGTTTGACCCCGGGTCTTCAACTTTCATACCAAATTTCATTAAAATCCGTTGAGCGGTTTGGTTGTGAAAACGTAACAGACAGACATACTTTTGCATTTATAATATAAGTATGAATATGGATAAGTATGTAAGTATTGGATTCGTACCAAACTTTATCAAAATCCGTTCAGTGGTTTGGCCGTGAAAGCGTAACAGACAGAAAGACTTTCGCATTTATAATATTAGTATGGAAGTATGGATTTCAAAAATAGGGCTCTAGACACTAGATAGTGATCGATTTTATGATGTCTAATTATTTAAGAGGTAACAAACAGATTCATAAATATACAAACCGACTTTGGCATATAATATTATTTAGGATGGATTTGCCCCAAAATTTGGTCATATGAGTGACAAGAACCTTTTAAACGCAACTGCATAGACTATAATAACGTCCAATGAAGGAAGCCATCCATTTGTATGAAACAGTCGCTTTCTTCCGATGATTTCTTGTAAGTTAATGACAAAGTTATGGAACATATTTTTTGAGTTTTTGTAAAATTATTCATTATCCGTAAAACTTTTCTTTTTGAAACTTTATGGTTGGATTGTAAGCATTTAGATGGACGCAATACAGTTTTCAGTGAACTTGAAACTTTATCGTTCGGGCGCTGTGATTTTTTTATCAAATTTTTGAATAATAACATTTTCATAGTAATTATAAATATTTTCTTAAATCTCATTAGGTCACAAATGAAAACATATCGAGAACTTCTTGTTTATATTTATTTTGCAGGCGCACAAGTAATGGTTTTCGAGATATACGATTTTGCAAAACGTTACTGTGGCAGGAAACGCGATATCTTCAAAACCTGAAGACTCACTAAAAATATTTTCGGCGCACTTTTCATTTTCATTTATTTAATCATAAACAATTTTTACATTGTATTTGATATTTCTAACTAAAATATAACTTAAATTGAATTACATTTATAAATTAAATAAAAATTAAATTACAATCACAAATTAAATAAAAATTAAATAACAATAAATAAATTAAATTGAAATTATTGGTTAAAAAAAAAAAAAATATATATTTATACTTCTGTCAAAGTCTATAATAAAAATGCTTATTAATTGAAGTCAATCTAAAAATTCACTAACTGTGTAATAATTTTTGGTCAGCAAGTACGCCTTCAATTTCGCTTTAAAGAGTTTCAGACTTTCCACATTTTTTATCTCTTTCGGCAATTTATTATAAGCTCTGTAGGCTTGATATTGTGCGCTATGAAACATAATTTTTAAATTCGGCATTATGTCGTGTATGAGTGCCTGCCTGCGAGTTCTTTCGCGAGCTAGCCTTTCTTCATTTGTTTCTATTGCCGGTAATCGTTTTTTAAGGTCTGTTAGAAGAACAAATAGGTATAGACATGGAACCGTTAGTATGCCCAGTGTGACAAAGTATTTTTTGCACGACTCCCAGGGTGGGATTCCAACCATTGCACGTATGGCACTTTTTTGTATGACAAAAGCTCGCTCCTGATTGTATTGATAACTATTTCCCCATAATTTAATAGTATATCTTATTTTTGACTCTACTAGGGCATGGTATACTTTTTTTAGATGAGTCAACGATATTTCGTTCCTTAATGTCCTGATAACATAGCAAGCTGACGAGACCGATTTCTCTATTGATTCCAGTTCTTTCTTCCAATTTAGAAACTCATCTATGTATAATCCTAGAAATTGAGTGTCCTGTACACAATATCGACTTTATTCCCATTAAGGTTGATGTCCAGTGTATCTGAATTTCTAGCAGTTGATTTAAAAAGTAACACCTTAGTTTTATCTTGATTTAGTTTAAGTTTATTGGAAACAAACCAGTCGTTAAAAGCAGTTAATAATGTATTAATTCTATATTCTAAATTTACAATGTTATTATCAGACACGACGGCATTAGTATCATCCGCATATAATATTAATTTAATGTCATTTTGTATGTTTAAGATATGTTTAACCAAGTCATTAGTAAATAAAAGAAACAGGATAGGTCCTAAAATGGATCCCTGTGGAACTCCCTTTTTTATAGCATGCAGTTTTGATTTGACTACATGCTCATTATCGTTTTCTATCGTATTTAGTTCAACGTACTGTTTTCTGCCCTCCAAGTAGGATTTGAGTAACAGGAGTGTGTTACCACGTATTCCATAATGCTCTAACTTTTGCAATAAGATGTTATGGTCAACCAAGTCAAACGCTGAGCTAAGGTCAAGAAAAAGACAGGCTACTTTCCTTTTTTCACTTAGTTTTATTAATATTTCATCTACTAACGCATCAATAGCCTCCCTGGTTCCAATATTTTTACGATATCCGTACTGTTCGTTTTCTAATATACTGTTATCTTCAAGATGTTTCACAAGACGCGATTTTATGATCATACCAAAAATTTTTGAAAATATTGACAGTACCGATATAGGTCTAAAGTTTTTAGGATCTTGTCTAGAACCTTTTTTATGTATTGGAACTACTCTAGCAATTTTAATTTGGTCGGGAAATATATTTTGCATTACACACATGTTAAAAAAATGAGTCAAAGGTATTAATAAAATGTCAATGTTATCTTTTATTACTTTAATTGGTATTTCGTCATAGCCACACGAGTTTTTACAATCCATCGATTTGAGTATTTGTTTAATTTCGTTAGGTGTTATAGTTGTCCACTGCATGTCGTTTTGGATTTTTGTAACATTTGCATTCAGTAAGTCAATAGGATCTCTAGTTGCACTGGAAACAGCAGAAGCAGATTGTTCAATGAAGTGATTGCACAATATATCTGCTACTTCTTGCTGGTTATATATAAATTTACCATCTTTTTGCAGAATTATGTCTCTGTTAAATTTTTTAGTCTTTTTACCTCTATGTTTATTAATAATTTTCCAGATTCCCTTGGTCAAATTTTTTTCGTTGTCTATTTCTGCATTAACAGCAATTTTTTTTGCATGTTTTAATACCCTTCTATAAATCCTAATATAGTTTGATTTGTATTTTTGTACAGATAAATGACTTTCAGTTTTATTAAAGTTACACAAAAACCGCTTCATTTTACTAGCAACCCTAATACCTGCTGTACTCCAAGAAGCACTTTTTTTCATGCAATTCACCCTTATTTTCTTCTTTTTAAAGCATAAGTTATAAATTTTTTTAAATGTTTTTAGGAACCCATTTATTCCCATTCTGTCCCAGTTACATTGCATAATTTTTCTTCTAAAAAGATTATTATTCCTATCATTAAATATTCTCCTACTTATGTGATAATATTGCGCTCTACCCCGGTATTGACTATTTGTGTCAAGTATAAGATTACAGAAAATAGCTGCATGGCCGTCCCCTAAATTGTTATGATCCAACTTTTTACTCACAACATGTTCTTCAGGAAGGTTTGTTAGGAAGTTGTCAATACAAGAAAGACCACGAGAAAATGTGTACTCGTCTTGAATAAGCGCTCTGAAATTGTACTTTGTTAACAGATTTAGGAAGTCTTTTTTTTGGTTGCTATCTACAAGTAAATTAACATTAAAATCTCCGCAAATTACACATTTTTTATGAAAGTTGGAGTCCAAAAGTTTTTCTAACTTATACATAAATTCATCAAAATTTTCCCTGATAGGATTTCTATAAACACAAAATAGATTGAGATTAGTTTCACAATCTCTGACTCCACAAACTTCAAAAACTTCACTCTTATACATATTTTTACACATGTTTATGTCTTCTTTTTTCCTGTTTATTTGTCCGAGTATTAGAGAACCTCCCTTTATTTTTTTGGACCTTACATTACAAGATATTAATTCAGCCGTCCATATTAAATAATGGGGCAGAACTTTTATTTAGAAAATGTTCTGTAACACAGATGTAATGCATATCACTCTTAAGAGATTCTAAGTATAATTCCAATTCATTCTTTTTACTATTTATACCACACAAATTTTGATGATAAATATTTAATTCAATGCTGGTTGTACCACACTGACTGTTCACGAAAAAAAGTACTATTATTTGCAATGTCATTGGTAATTGGTTCATTGAGTAAATGGTGATTATGTGAGTTGGTAATTGGTGATTGAGCGGGCCCTATGAGTGAACATTCTGTCTGAGTGCCCACACTGCGCTCACATTTTTTAAAAGAGTTTAAGTACATGTTATTATTAAAACTTATATATTTATTTTTGTAATTTATCTGTAATATTTGTCTTAGAATAAGTCTACATGCATACAATTTGTCAAAATATTTTTTACCATTATTTATTATGTCAATTAAATATACATTGTTAAAATTTTTACATGTCATCTTTATCATATTATTAAGTGATGCAACATTCAAGTATTTATTGAAGAAGATTTCACCAACTAAAATATTCGTATTTATAATGTTATGTGAATAATAGTAGAGATAGGACTGAAAGTTCAGAGGATCTTTATCATGTGAACCCGCTAAAACTACCACAAAATCATCCCTGGTGAAATCCTCACAAAATAATACAGACGAGCATAGTATTTGATCGATACTGGCATTCGGTTTAATTATACACGTTACCAAATACTTAGGTCCTAATACTTAGGTCTTTCCACAAGGATAAGCTACTGTTGATGCACAATATTTCTTTCTCCGATTAATCGGTTTGAATTTTCTTGCTGGAGCAACGTTACCGCAGCAGGAATCGTTTTTCTAAAAATGTAATATGTACAAATTTTTTATTTAGGGTAAATACACAGAATATAGGGCTCTAATTATGTGTTGTACTCATATTAATCTGGCATGAAGATTCTGGGTAGGGTAACGCACACGAAAATGGCTACCTTCGCCATATTGCGGGAAAATATTGGAACTCATTTCTTTTACTGGTAACTAAGATTCACGTAACATTCCGTCATCTGCCAAAAAGAGACAGGAGTGGAAATTTTATTTTGTGATTATTTCCTTTACTTAACGAAATGGCAAAAATAATTCATAGTAATGACAGAAAAGTGATATAAAAGATGTTATTAGATGTGACGTGAATAAAAACGAAGGATTGATTTTTATTTCATTAAATGACATTGTCAATTTTGTTGTAATATTAACAACATACAACGAGTTGCCACCTAAAGGCGATCAGTAGCGATGCCAATGCAGGGTTTTTGTCGTAGCCCGACCAGGAATGTTTTTTTCATCATTACTTAAGAAATGAAACAACGCCTTAAAAAAACAATCACCGAAACTTTAATACTCAATCAAAAAAACTTTAATGCTCAATTATTAAACTTTGATGCTCGACCACCAAACTTTGATGCTCAATCACCAAACTTTGATGCTCGACCACCAAACTTTGATGCTCAATCACCAAACTTTGATGCTCAATCACCAAACTTTGATGCTCAATCACCAAACTTTGATGCTCAATCACCAAACTTTAATGCTCAATCACCAGACTTTGATGCTCAATCACCAAACTTTGATGCTCAATCACCAAACTTTGATGCTCGACCACCAAACTTTGATGCTCAATCACCAAACTTTGATGCTCAATCACCAAACTTTGATGCTCAATCACCAAACTTTGATGCTCAATCACCAAACTTTGATGCTCAATCACCAAACTTTGATGCTCAATCACCAAACTTTGATGCTCAATCACCAAACTTTGATGCTCAATCACCAAACTTTGATGCTCAATCACCAAACTTTGATGCTCAATCACCAAACTTTGATGCTCAATCACCAAACTTTGATGCTCAATCACCAGACTTTGATGCTCAATCACCAATGCTTAATCATTAGTACTCAATGAGGTCAATGAGTGCTTGATAGCAGCGCCACTTGTCCGGGATGTAAAAGGGCTCGAACACGTGCGGGAACGGCGAGTCCCAGCCAGACACGCGGCTCGTCGGGGACTCCAGGTACAGGAAGCATTGCTCCTGTAACATATTAACGATATGTTATTTCTTCTGAAAATTTTGCCTTTTCAACATGATTTTTTTTAAGTTATAGAATGGCTATTTTCCAGTAGAACAAATTACAGATGGCTAAAAAAATATGTACACTAATATTATAAAGAGGAAAGATTTGTATTTTTGTGTGTATGTTTGTAATGAATAAACTCAAAAACTACTGTGCCGATTTCAAACATTCTTTCACCATTGGAAAGCTAAATTCACCCTGAGTAACATAGGCTATATACCGCAGGCGGAGCTGCGGGAAACAGCTAGTCTATAATAAAGGGTAATAGAACTCTTCAGTTGAGTGCAATTCACTCTGCGAACCTGCAAACAGTGTTTCTTTAAAACACCACAATTTTTGTTATATTACATGGCGATCCTGCCAAGGCTTTTCCATTTCCTTCGGTGATATCCATTACAGTGAGTCCTACCTATGTAAACATATCTTTTTATTTGTTGAGGATTATGGCGAATTGCGAAGTGGAATTCGTCGTGTTAGTTTGCGTGTAAGTTAAGTTGCATTTTTAGCTCTCTGCGTTAAAAGGCTAAAACCATCATTGGTTCAGTGGTTAAGGTGTTTGCCTAAGTCCCGGAGGTCATAGGTTCGATTCACACGAGAAGCATACTCTGTATAGATGTTTTTAAGTTTGGTTAGGACATTGCAGGCTTGAATCACCTGATTGTCTGATAATAAAGATAATTCCGTACTTCGGAAGGCACGTTAAGCCGCGCGGTTGCCATTTGTTTGTCGAAAGGTGGTTCTTAAAAACCAACACCAGGGTTTACAGGGTCGGTTGACCATGTAACCCGCTCGATATGAATGTATACCTGTATAGTAGCGGCAAGTTCAGCTCCGAATCCCGAAGTGAGAGGAGCCTCGTGCGACACGAGACAGCGACCCGTTTTTTTCACAGACTGAAACAATAAGTATAGGTATTTAACTTACAAACTAACGCACTGCGTATTTAAAACATAAAATTAAAGCATTAAGTCCGTAGTAATACCTTTATACTTCCTACGTTTCAACCGTGTTGCATCGGCCTGTAATTTTATGTTTTGGCACAATATCATAGTATAAGTACCCTTAATGTTGATAAAATATTGCAATTTACGGCCGAGTAATATTAGGACTTTTGATTGATCATTTCGGCCGCAGTCAGTCCATTGCTGGGCATAAGCCTCTCCTAATGGTTTGTAAAATGACCGGTTGGTGCGACTTTTTTCAGGTCATCTGACCATCTGGTCGGCGGATGTCCATACAGGTACGTGGTCGCCATTCGGGAACCTGCAGGCCCCATCGGACATCGGTTCTCTGCGCTATATGCCATGAATGTTGTTTTTTTTTTTTTTATATAAACATTCATAAAAGTTCTTTCTTAAGTCCATTTTGATTAAAATATGCCAGGTCAAAAAACCGATAACGAGCCGAGAACTCGATTAGAAAAGTCCGAGAAGGTGAGTAGAGAGTACGAGAACAATTTCATGGTTCTCGAGTTCTCGCTAAATCCTCGCCGTGAATGTGGCCACCTTGATTTTAGATACATAAAGTTCGCGAGGCCTAAGCTGAGCTTTGCATTTGTGTGAGTGCGCATAGATAGTGTAGGTGTGCTGTCGGCCTAAAGCACGGCACGTCCTTTGCTTGGTTTGAACCGGTTTATACTGGTTTTTGGCAACCGGCCTGAGGCGCGGCTCGTCCCTCGCGCGACGCATCTCCGCCGCGCACCTTTCATACTTCACCTCTTGTACTGGTAGCAGCGTGACAAATTTAATTCTTAAAAAAAAAACCGTGTCAATGAATATGGATACCATTATAAGATTAGCGAAAGAAAAAGTTGACACTATCACTGTACAAGAATGGAAAAATGTATGTGACCACGCAATAAAAGAAGAAAACAAGTTTCATGGTCACGACGCCGTTATTGATGATTTAATGGAACGATTCATTATCAACACAAACGATACATCAGACGAGAGTGAAAATGAAGACGAGAGTGATAATGAAAATGATGAAGATGCAATGTCCGGTGTAGAAGAATTGTTATAATTTTTTTATATTTGAATTTTATTAATAACTAGCTTTTACCTGCGGCGTCGCCCGCGTAGACTACACAAATTAGATTGTTTTCTTTTAACTGTGGTTGCAATTAATTCAAATCCAATAAATGAATTATAAATTTTTACTAACCACTTATTCAAAAATGTCATGTGTCTCGCTTCAAAACTGACGAAGATTCATACAAACTGCCAACCCCTATTTCACCCCCTTAGAGATGGAATTTCCAACATCCTTTCTTACCGGACGTCTCCTAGCACAATCTACCTTCCTGCTAAATTCATCTTCTTTGGCTAAATAGTTTTCGAGATTTCGTGATGAGTGAGTGATTTTCGCTTTTATATGTATTGATCTCTGACTTCTCAGACACACTTACATATGATCACATACTCATCAGTCATACATATCATAGGTGGCCTTTATTTAATTATATTTTATTTTTAAACCTCTCCTCTCCTACTTATGTACCTACCTAAAACATAATAAAATTAATTTTTAAAAGTTTTTTTCAGACTACTTTTGGTGATCACTCACACAAATGCAAAGCTCAGCTTACGCCTTTTTGACTGTACCTACATTTCACTTAAGTCCCCGTCACGAGAAAGTATAAATTTAATAAATAAACTAATTTCTACTGAGGTGGGCTCTAGTGGGTGGTTATCTAACGACAATATCATGAGTTTACCAAATACAATTGACTTAAAGTACTATACGGGTAATATGAAACTAAAGACCAATTACAATTAGTCGGGTTATATCATGGAGTAATTACAAAGAGGAGATGCCGTTTGAAATGGCGCAGTGACGTGATCATTGGCGCCTCGCCGACACAACAGTGGGCGGAGCTTGTCATTGCTCGTGCTCCATGGTTGGAGCGACGGCCGACACCAAGCACCCCGCACGTCTGCCTTCCGCCCCGTGTAGCCTCACAAACGCTTTCTTACAAAACGCTTATTACGGCATCTCCTCTTTGTAATTACTCCATGGGTTATATTTTGACGATATAAAGCGCTGTCGCTCAGTGATGTAAAAATACAGAAACGAGTCCGAGTAAATGTAAACATTTGGACGGCCATTTTGAATTGGTGGCCATTTATTTTTTCACTTTTGAAACAAATGAGAGAAAAATAATACAGCTAATCAATGATGAAATACACGCGGCGGTCAACAGTATCATATAAAACCCATTCTTAAATCATAGTTTGTAGTACTAAGTTGTAAGCACTTCTAAATTGTTTACGATCACTATGTAACACTTAATTTGGCAAATGAATGAAATTTAAATTGAAATCATTCAAATATTGGTAACCCTGAACATTTTACATAATTTACAGCTTCTTATAAACGGGAATTTAGCATTTAGTAAATAACATTGTACTAACATTGCAAACGGTTTCCTCGTCCCAAGGCAGGATGGACTGCAAATCGATGACGTCACACTTTATCCCGAGTTTTTCTTCAGCCATTTGCGCCACCTCCAACAACACGTGTGCCTGTGTGCCCCAGCCTATCAACGTGGCTGCATCGCCTAGTGAAAAATACCAAGTATGAATTGACAATTTACAAAAATAGACACAGACATACAGAAAGCTTTTGGAGGGAAGCTGAGAGAAACAGATTTTGCTTTGTGTGTCTGTTAATGGTCGATTATTATTTGCAAAGTTTTGGGAAGTGATACAGTGTTTGATTTATATGATTTTCACGCTTGTTGCCAAATGTTCCTGGAAATCGGTAAGGGCAGTTTGATTCTTCTGACTTGACTCGACTTAACTTCAAACTTGCTTGACTAAACAACATTATTCAATCACCAAATAAGAAAAAAGCTCTGGACAAAAAAATTAATTAATCAAGGAGTATATAAGAGTCAAGTTTCATAAAGATCCGTTCAGAAATGTGACCTCTAGCCCGGAACATACATTTTCCGATACAAAAAGCAAATTGACATCCCAAAACAATTATATATTTTTGTTGCTTTTGAAAACTCTTAAGGACCACACTCAAAAGCAGTACAAACATTTTTTAAATAAAAAATGTACATATTAAACATACACCCGAAAAACATAACCCTCCTTCTGAAGTAAGTAGGTAAACAGTAGATAATTACATACCTTCTCTCAATACTTGTGCTTTCCCCAGCGGCAAAGTGTAGTCATCTGTCGGGACATCTTCAGTAGCAGACCGATACAGAATTTTGGGTTCCAAAAACACGCAGGGATCCTTTTCGCGAATACACGATAGGAGCAGCCCTTTGGCGGCAATTGGACCCCTTGGTACTACCACCTGATAAATAATAGCATTTTGTGGAACTTTCTAGAATATTTATTTAATTACAATAGAAATTTAATAATTAATATTGACTAACACGCTGTATATTTAACATAAAATATGTGCAAAATAAAAAAAAATTGTAGGTATTACAGGCATTTAATCCAGCAATTTTATGTTTTAAACTAGCGGCCCTTTATCGATAAATAGGCTATCCAACACTGTGAGAATTTTTCAAATTTGACCAGTTGTCCCTCAGATTAGCGCGTTCAAACAAACAAACAAATTCTTCAGCTTTATAATATTATTGTATACTAGATTTTACCCGCAGCTCCGTCTGCGTCAAAAAGTACCCCGGGTCTTAAATTATATTCATACCAAATTACATCAAAATCCGTTCAGCGGTTTTATAATATTAGTATGGATTAGTATGGGTTACATTATTACAGGTAGCTTTGTCGACTCAAAATTGTGTCGGTGTTTTGTCGGCGTCCCGCCCTGACTCCCTCAGGATAGAGAAGTGTCGGCCATCTCCAATAAATATTGTATCACCTAAGACCTTATTCAGATTACCAGTTGTGTGCATAGCTGCTTGTTTTTATAATATATGTATGTTTATTTGAGCGTCTAGTATAACTATATATTTCCGTACATTTTTGGCTACTATACCAGTGGTTCTTACAACTATTGGACTGACAGTGGCTGGCATTTTCCACAATCTTGTTACTTCAGTTCTTAATAAAAATGATATTAACTTAACTTTTTTTATCTCTTTAGGTCCAATATTATAGTCTGAGGGAACTGTTATGTCTAATAACAGTTCACAAATTATTGTGAGCCTGTACAAACTGGCATCTCCCACATTAGCTTTGCAGTATCATTGCAGGTTGTGTAAGTATTTCCTTCCACCAAAGTTTATTGACTTCAAATGTATGTTTTTTTTTGCTAGTGACCAGTGTAGGTACATATTAATGATTTCTTATGTTTTCGCGATTGTTATTCATTAAATTAAACTATTTTAATACGGTTTTATCGCGTTTATTACTCATTTATTTACACCTGACGTTTCAAACACTTTACAGCGTTCATGGTCGCAGGCAGACTCAGTCAGCCTACCTTACTGCTACCGTATTAAAATAGTTTAATTTAAGGTACATATTAAATTAGATTATTGTGCCGTCTAGTGTAAGTATGTACCCGTCAGTTTCTCGCATCCTAAAACTATATGTGGGACTGTTTCATCTTTCGAGCGACATAGCCGCCACTTACTATCAACGTCTTTCATAAGTATGTCTCTTTCAATTTGGTAAGTAATAACTGAACTGAACTGGTAAGTGATCCTGGACGGCAAATTATAATAATATTATATTAATTGTTTGTTTTCTCGACCTCCGTGAGATCGGTATTGAGCTGCAATCCAGCCCTGAGACCTTCAGGGAGAGGGAATTTTAGCATTCCTGTTAATGAAGATTGCATTTCCTAAAACATTTGCAAGGATATTTGTTGTGTGAATTGTGGTTTGTTTTCTGCATTATTGTTATATCTATTTCAGGGTCCAGTAAATCACAATACCGTCGAAGACTAATTGGGACTATTATTGATTTAGTGTTCCATAACCGGGCTATTTCTGTTTTGAGTAAGGTGGTACTAGTTATTTTTTCTATTTCTTTAGGGCCTATATATATAGTCCGACGTTATTGTGATGTCTAGTATTATATATTATATAGTCTAAATGTTTAGATAGTGTTAAATAAATAATATTATGGAAAATAACTAATTACAGTTTGATGTGTTTATGTCAAGCAGTGTAAAAAATTGCACCTTTGTTGCACGCGCGTCAATGTGTGTTAGTTTTAGGGTTGGTTAGTTGCCGTATCTGCGTCATACTCGTCGCAGCGGCCGGGCGGCAAAAGCGACATCCTTGCATTGTACCTGTTGCGCGGTGAGGTGCGGTATCTGCTTCGAATGAGATGAGGGGAATATTTCAGTGTTTCAGATAAAAGTTATAGTGAACAGAAAAACTTAATTTTCGCCAGTTCTCTTCATATTGGGCCTTAATGTTTACAAATGTTTAAATGGTTATATACTTATTATGTTTAGTAAATACATAGTCATAGCTCATTTTGTGACTATTTGTAAATAAATGTAATCTCACCCTCAACCCCGGCACATGAGCAAAGAAAGCCTCCGGGCTCTGCGAGTGGTAGAGTCCGCCGTGGCCCACCGCCCCGCACGGTGCTCGTACTGTAAGTCCGCCGCAGTCAAACTGCGAGCCCGAACGGTAGCGGGCTTTCGCTGCCTCGTTTACTATCTGCAAGAGGGTATTAATGGTTTGAGTTTTGCAGAAATGCATTTGTTTCAGTGCACTAATCGTTACTACTTCTCGTTTCGCCTCGCCAGTCACCAGTTCCCGTCGCTTTTTAGTGCATTTGTTATGTATTTCTTTTAGTCACCGGTGGCATCGCGGCGAAATTCACTGTGGTGGATTCCCCCGTGGCTAGGCTAGGCGACTAACATAGTTTTATTACTGCCATCTATTGATAAATCGACGAGTTTGATCTGAGTAACTTATAAATAAGCAGGCATTGAATTCATACTTTTATAATTAACAAAGTTTCATGAAATCTGACCCACTGACCTGATCAAAAGCAGGGAATATATAGTCAGCGAACTGTATTTCAGCGATGGCCGTAGCGCCAGCGGTTGCCAGTCCGATGCCAAAACCAGCAATGCCCTGCTCGCAGAGCGGCGTGTTGAACACTCTGTCTTTACCGTATTTTTCCTGAAATTGGACAATACTTGTAGGCTACTTGACTGTGTTCGCATTCGGCCAATATTTTTATACTCATCATCATCTCAGGTTACATTTTCAATCGACCATGTACACCCTGGTGTCAGAGTTGTGCGGATTTTTTGTATTGAACAATACATACACTAAAAAGTAATAGAGTCCGAAGACAACAATATTGGCAATTAATTTAAGCAGTAAATAAGTAGCATTTAAAGTTTTGTCAGGAAAAAAAGTGGTCGGGATGTTTTGCTATCTCTTTTGTATGCACGAAATCAAAATTATTATTTAGTTTTTGTATTTACTGTAAAGCTATTATCTGTGCAATAAATTTATTACAAACAAATCAAGTGCAAGTGACGTCACTTCACCACTAAGTCACAGAATTATTAATGGTACTAACGTACAGAACGGACACTCACACCCTCCCATCCGAAACAGATACCGCACCTCACCGCGTAGATTTAGGGTAAAAATCGAGAGCAACACAATGGAAGGATGACATTTCGGCGCTCGGCCGCGACGGACAACTATGACATAGATACGGTAAATAAATAACCCTACGAGTGACACTCACACATCACTCACAATGAGGCGCGCGCGTACACGAACGAATCGTAGTAGTTGTAATCTCGGCGCTGTTGTATGGAATGTCCGGGGTGTGACATTTTCTTGTTTCTTGTTTGTAATATCTTTATATCATGGAAAAACAATTAGTACAATGGCGGACTTATCCCACTTAGAGATCTCTTACAGTCAACCAGCGAGTGACAGGAGAGGATATGCTTACCAGAAGGGTAGAAGCAAGGCATGTCAAGGTTCTTTTTCGTATTTTTCCTGAAATTGGCTAATATCATTAACCTGGGTGTGCAAGACCACTTTATCAGAAAGAGATTCTATTCTCAATTCAAAAATCGGCTTAAAATATTAATACTATTTTGCAAAAGTTTCTTATAGGTTTTTCTTTCACACAAAAACTACTGAATGAATTTTTAAGAAACTTTTCAATATGTTTCTTCTCATTTACCTTGTCCCTTGTTGTTGATATTATGGTTGCCCATAAAAACTCAAGATCTAAAATTCACATAGTAACAATAACAAGTGATAACAATGTTTTTATTTGTTACATTATCTCTGCTTGTTACTAATCTGTTAACTTGAAAACTGGTAAAGGTTTGTTTAGATATAGTCATTTTCAATTAATTCAATCATTCATGTGCACATGTGGGTTGTATAGTGTGTAGATCTTAAACGTGACCCAGTGTCCAGGCTGTATCTCATGAACTGTTATAGTCAGTTGAAATTTTCACAGGTGACGTATTTATGTTGCTACTATAAGCACAAATACATGATTTGTTGATTTTGTTCTGGTTGCACAACTTCACCACCTGTCTTCTTTTAATTGTATTCCTGTAACGCCCCGATTGACTGGAAGAGATCTCGTTATAGGATAAGTCTGTTGTTGCATTTATTTTCTAGTTTTTGTATTATTATGTTATTTTCTGTGAAACAATTTTATTTGCAGTTTTTTTATAGATAATTACTGTACTTTGCTTGATATAGACACATCACCTGTAGCAGCTGCTTGTCTAGAATAAAATTAATAATGGTACGGAACCCTTTGTGTGCGAGTACAATTCACATTTGACCGATTTTATTTTACTATTTGTGCCAACAAATGCTTTAAAGCTTTAAAGGGGCTTTAAAGCCTAGGGTGCATATCTTTTTGTTATTTATGGTCCTAGATTTGGCAGTAGTAATTGGTATAAAGTATAAATCTATTTTTACCTGTAGTCCTAACGCGCATCGAAAGACTCCACCAAATCCAACATCTTCCCCAAACAGTACTGCAGTAGGGTCGTTCTTCAGTGTTAGGTCCATTGCATTGTTTATGGCTTGCATCATATTCATTTTGGTAGTTTCACCTGGAATGAAATGCAAAATATCTTTATGCAAACAAAAACATAACATGAAAATTAATATTAAAACATTATTTATTTACCTTCTAAATGTACATTGATGATTAATATTTTAACTGTTCTTACATTATAGAATTTCACATATATTCGAATGTAAAGAAAAGTCTTTTTCGATCACAATGCAATCACTTTCACAGGAAAAACTCATAACTCTGAGCAAAATGGGAGGAAAATGTGCCAGAAGAAAACCTCCACCTAGATGGATCGACGGTCGACAGCTAAGGCATTCAGTTGCCTCCAAGCTTATGTTACAGACGGTCTATAGTACTTTCAATCGCTCACTCTGGACACATCTGTGGTCAGGGTTTCAACAGTGAGGAATCCATGAAAAGAAAAAACCAAATGCTGATTGGCTAGTTTTCCATTGTGTCTACCAAAACTGGGAACTTGAAGTACTGTGAGCATCTTTATTGATCTCAAAATTGTAACAATAATTTATTCTAAATCTCACATCTTTCGAAGGTATCTTTTCAATAATATGCTTAAAGCCACTTCTTATTCCTCTTATAAAGTTCTTCAGGTGATTCTTAGATTTTCCTCTTCACTTGTATTAAAAGTAGATATAATGTAAATGAGGGTCCAAGCTACCACGCTAAAGTAAAAATATAAGAAAATATATAAAGGGGATGGTGGTCACAATAAACGACTTGTTTTGAAAGATATCCTTACCTTCAACGGGTTTTTCATTGTCAGGAAAATATGTGAAATGCGAAGAAAGCCTTTTTGTACAACTGTTCACATGTTGCATTAATTTTGTAAGGACTGCGTTTTTTAAAACTAAATTCGCCATCGTGAAAAGACAGAAGTCGCGTGAGGGCGCGCAGCGAATGAATAGAATAATACATGTTATCTGCAATTGAAATTAGCTCCAGTTTAACTAACGCGCCTTGATAAGCGGTTGGGTGACGTAAAAATGTTTCATTTAGGTACTTTGATTTCAATCACAAATTCTCATTCAGTGAGTGTTAAAAACAAATTGTAAACAAAACTGTTGACTTCACTTGCTGACTGACAGTTGGTATTGGTGTCAAGATGTTGACGTTGGCGTTTGACACAAATAGTTTTTAAGCACGAAAAATTATGTTCTCCACACTAACTAACCCACTAAAATCACCCAATGTTCTATTACAAGCATGTTTCTTTTTTTTTTATGTCTACAAATTATATTCTTATTTCGTTTCTTATTTGTACACCTTATTATAATTTTGTTACTGAAGAAATTCCCTACAATATATTTTTTACTTTGACAGCGCCTTTACCATGAGTTTTTGCGGATTTTGCTGACATAGTCGATGGCGTTTTATTTATACCTACCAACTTGTGGTCGTATTATTTATTTGCAAGATTCATCTTTACTTATGGGCAAACTGGACAGAAGTCGAATAAAAAAGTATACCACCGTGACCACTTACCTTAAGTAAGGATCACCCATTAACATCAATTTTGCTCATGTACTTTATGACGTCATTAACTTAGTAGCGATTTCTGGCCATAACGTTTCATCTAATTGCGCTTGTAAATCGAGGCTTGAGAAATTTATTACAAGATGTTTTAAAACAAGTTTGATTAGGCGGCAATGGAATGTCATTGGTGTGATGCTGTGGCGTTTGCAAACCCGGAGGTCGTAGTTTCCATACTAATATTATAAATGCTAAAGTCTGAACTAACTTTCACGGCTAAACTGCTGAACGGATTTTGATGAATTTTTTTATGGATTACAGATGGGCAGCGGGAAGAAATTAAAGAGAGAAGATATGGAAACGGAAGGAAAGAAAGGGGAAAAATAATTATTGCCTATTTCCCTGGGATGGATGCAAAGTTTGGGTATTTTTGTTCTTTTAATCAGTCTGAGTACACAAAAAAAAATCGACTGTATCAATGTTTGCGGAGCCAGTCTACGGTACTGTACGATTGTTAATTAATTCCCGGTGATTAGGGATCGCACCGACAAGACTTTCGTGAAATCACGTCATATTTCTGAGAAGAGATTATTAACACGGTATCCGGGGTACTCTGTCGATAATTTGTTTTTCTGAAACTTCATGAATTTCTTTCCTAGCAACCTGATGTTGTGTCCCACTGCTGGGCAAAGGCTTCGCCCTTCCATCTCCATTCGTCTTTTAATAGAGCTTTCTGCAATCCAATCCGGCTGGAAACTGTCCAAATCGCCCCGCCATCTTCTCCTTGGTCTTCCTCTACCTCGGCGGCCGTCCTGTATCCAGAAGGTAGTCAATAAATAATTAAGTGCATGATATAAATGATATAAAAACCAGGGCCAATCTTAAGTATATCTCTAAAGAACCATGTTTTTCTTCTCGAGAGTTGAAAGGCTCTCGGCGATTCATTATGGTGTTATCTCTAAAAATTCTCCGAGCACGGGATACTAATTAAAAAAAGGGAATTTAATCACATGACTAAAAATATATTTACTTTTAAGAGTGCAATGACCGAAGTGGACGGTCGACACACGAACAAACGAAAAAGGCTGCCAGGGGTGCTATTTTTGAAAGTGTGACTCGTGCAAATAGTCGAATGATTTTTGTTTCATATCGAATGATTTTCGTTCGTTAACGAAGAAAGAACTTTATTGTACAAATATACAATTGTATATCACAATAGGCGGACTTAATGCTAACGAATTTTTGTTCGACATATATATCATACATTTCAAAAATAGGGCATCAGATTTCAAAACCAGTCATCATCATAAATCATCTTACCGTTTTCCGGTTGCATCCTAAAACGCTATGAAATGTGATGTCTTAGTTTTTCGATGGAATCCGAAAACATTTCTCAAATGATTTCTAATGTTTTCGCTATTATAACACATTTAATTAAACTATATATTGTACGGTTTTTTATTTTCAATAAAAATATAGGCGGCAGTTTTTTTTATACAATTAAGTAGGCAAACAGGCGTACGGCCTTACCTGATGGTAAGTGGTTACCGTAGCCTATGAACGCCTACAACACCGGCGATGTCACGAGCGCGTTGCCGACCTTGAAGGATTTTTTTCTCGCCCTTTTTGAAGGCTCCCATGTTATAGTCACTAGGGAATACCATGGCAGGTTCATCATTCCATAATCGCAGTGTACGAGAGAGGAAATTCTGTATGCGATAACAGTGGATCCAAGGTATGAGGATTCCCTGATGATGGCCAGAGGTGCGATGGTAAAAAGTGGCTGTTGGCATCATGCCAAATAATCCCTCCAAGTATAAGTCCATTATACAAGCGGTAGAACACACATAAGGAGGCGAAGTTTCTCCTGAAACCCAAAGGCTCAATACAACTTTTACTAGTTTTGTATTCTTATGACATGTGGAGCCTTATAAAAAATAAAATCGTATCGTTTCAGCCGCAATCAGTCCACTGCTGGACTTAGGACTCCCCAAAAAAAAAAAATGAAATTTGTTTATTTAACTTCACAACCATTTACATAATACATGAAAATAGAAATAAAAACAAAAAACGATCGGTTAGTCGAATGAAAATCATTCGACTCACCGAAAATCTTAGTAAGTCACATATCCATACTCCATACTAATATTATGAATGAGAGTCTGTCTGTCTGTTACGCTTTCACGGCCAAACCGCTGAACGGATTTTAACGAAATTTGGTATGAATATAGTTGAAGATCTGGGGTCAAACATAGACTCCATTTTGACGCAGGCGGAGCTGCGGGAAACAGCTAGTTCCAAATATAGCACACTATATTCCAAATATATACACTCTGGTGTTTGACTTTTCCCTTAAGAGCTAAAGACAAAGCACCTGATTATTCAGTAAAATATCACACAATAGGAACAGTGAAATAATACACGGACCTGTGACATTCAGCCCACGACGACGGCCGTCCTGACTCCTGATCGCTGTTACGTCATGACATCACTGCTCAAATGTTATACAAATGTTTCCAGAGGTTAGGCGATATCACGCGACAGAATATTTAAGAATGGGTTACGAAGTTAGTAAGTAAAAACTCTTTAAATATTGCACCAAAGAAAATATACAGATGAAAATTTTTAAAACGCATGATTAGTTTTCTGAGGTTTCTTGTTATGCGAAAAATATCAGATTTAGCCAATTAATTTTAAAAAAATAATCACATTTAATTTCTCTGAAAATAAATTTGCTACATCGGTAGATATAAATAAATATAACACAATAGGAACAGTGAAATAAGACACGGACCTGTGACACGCCCACGACGCGCGACGGCCGTCCTGACCGCTGTTACGTCATGACGTCACTGCTCAAATGTTTCCAGAGGATAAGCGATATCACGACAGAATATATAAGTATGGATTACGAAGTAAGTAATTATAAATTCTTTAAATATTACACCAAAGAAAATACAAAACAAAAACAGGGATCAGATGAAATTTTTTCAAACGCATGATTATATTTCTGATCGTATAAATCATAATAATTTCTGAAATATCAGATTTAGCCAGAAAAATAACCACATTTAATTACTCCGTGAAATAAGACACGGACCTGTGACATTCAGCCCACGCCCACGATCGCTGTTCTGACTGCTCTTACGTCATGACGTCACTGCTCAAATATTATACAAATGTTTCGAGAGGTTATGCTATACACAGAATATTTATACTTGTCACGAAGTAAGTAAACACTCTTTATTGCACCAAACGTGATACTAAACCAATAATATAGGCAGTATTAATATATATAATATTGATAGGGAACGGATGAAAATTTCAAAAACGTTTGATCATTGTTTTCCTGGTAGGAATGAGGTTCTTTATCATCCGAAAAAAATGATTAGATTTTGATTATTTTCATTTTCATCATTTAGCACACGCCCACGACGGTCGTCCTGACCGTTGTTACGTCATGACGTCACAGCTCAAATGTTATACACTTAGACTATGGATCCAAGTCAAAAAAAATCTAAATCTATGGTTATACAAATGTTGCGAGACGTTTATGCGATATCACAGAATATGTATAAATTTTTTATAAGTATGACAAGTGGTTAGTCGAATGATTTTAATTCGTCACCAATCGGTAAGTTTATTACTACCGGTATTTAAGTATCCTCAAATAGACCAATTTTTTTATCAGCAATTTTTAAATATTGTTCTTTAGGAAATTTTGTGTTTTGTATGTAAAAGATTTCAACGAGCGGTCTACGAGATCGCTACGGATATCTACAATTTATGATTTTGATGAGCTACAAGGGTCTTGAGAGCACTAAAAGTCTATGGTGCTCGTAGTAGATTAATATTTCAAATGGGGAATAATAAAATGGCTGAATAATTATTTAATGACTGATAAAATAAACGATTAAACAACAAATTTATTCAAATTTCCATCCATATACTAATTATAGTGCGAAAGTCTGTCTCCTGTATGTTATGCTTTCACGGTCAAATTCCTGCTATAAATATAGTTGAAGACCCGGGGTCAAACATAGGCTACTTTTAAACGCAAGCGAAATTGCGGGATACAGCTAGTTGTTAATAATCTAGTGAATCCATACTTCCATACTATCCATACAAATATTATAAATGCGAAAGTCTGTCTGTCTGTCTGTGACGCTTTCACGGCCAAACCGCTGAACGGATTTTGGTGAAATTTGGTATGAATATAGTTGAAGACCCGGAGTCAAATATAGGGTACTTTTTAACGCAGGCGGAGCTGCGGGAAACCGCTAGTAATAAATATTTTAGTGATTGATCAGAATCAGAAACGAGTTGGTGCCCTATTTTCGAAATAAATGAATATGTCGAATGAAACTCATTTGACTCACCGATTTTGTGTAATCATAATTTTCAAAAATAGTACTCCAGTCAGTGTGTGTATGCCTTTACTCGTCTTTTAATTTCAGCAAGTGGTTAGAGAAAGGCTCAGTGCATAGAAACCCATCTCCGGTGCGGCAATGATTTGTTTGACCTTGATTTGTGGTGAGCGTGACAGACGGGATATTACGAAACCATTTTGCATTTTGGATGTTTGACGATTAATGTATGAGTGAATAAATTTTATCTTTAAAATTACTAGCCAATTTTGTCCGCGCATTCTCTTCTAGTCAATGGTAAACTGTCATTGCAAATTTTGATCCCTATTTCAATTTAAAAGTATCATCACTCATAAAATGGTTCGCTAATTATGTCGAATGAAAATCATTAGATATCGAACGAAATTTATTCGACTCACCGCATTTGCGCGAGTCGTGCTAATTGAAAATAGTACTCATGGTGTTTCTCGCTTCTGCCGCATCCAGCACCATAGAAGACTTGGTGAAGACGAGAGTATAATTTTTGAAATATGTGGTACTCTCAAAATCGTTAAAAAATATATGTTGTTTTCTTTAACAGTTTCAAGAAATATTCAGTTGCTGAAGCATCGTTATATAGTATTTTCAAGTATGTTTTTTTTATTTTATTTTTTTTATTTGAATGACCATCATGACATAATAATAGAGAAGAATAAGTCTGGCGCCCTTGAATCGGAAACTGGACGCGGTCCCGCCAAACTAGTTCAGACAACTCGTTTGCTCTGCACAACTACTAAAGGTATTCTATTTTTTTAATTAAAACCGACTTTCAAATAGCATGTGTCTTGGTTTGGCTACAAGTTTTTTTTTTTATAAACAATTGCGGCATTTTGTTTTTTCTTATCTTAGTTTTAGTCGTTGAAGTTGTCTAGAAGTTTGGTCGAATAGAATTGATTATGTGACTCGTTTCATTCGGTAGCTTCGCCTGCGACAAAAAGTAGCCTTTGTTTGATCCCGGGTCTTCAACTGTATTCACACTAAATTTCATCAAAATCCCTTCAGCGGTTCGGCCGTGAAATTATGTGGAGGAAGAGGAGAGGAGAAATGTAAAGGAAGGAGTGTAGGGATAGTAAACGAAAGTATTTTAACACGCAGCACTCTATTTACATAAATATAAGTCCACAATAGAAATAAGTAAAGAAGGAGTATGATGAGAGGATGAAGAAAGTTAAAAGTTACAGAATGCAATAAAAATAAGCAACAGAAAAATTCACTAAACCAGTTGACAGAAAAATCAAAATCCAAGAGAGAAAATTTGTAGTTTCAATAACAGCCGCCAGAGAGCGCAGTTGCCATGGTTGCACGGCGGAGTCTGCGCTCTAAGGCGAACCGTCAACTGCCATTATTTAAAGGAAATTGAATGACAACAAAACTATATACATAAAATTGGTTTATCTGTCCGGATGTTACAAAATTAAAATATATTAACAAATTAATAAAAAACTGAAAACACTAAAATTAAATATTATGTACAAAACTAAATTATACCTAAAATCAGTGGCACCACGCCACAAGCGTAACAGATAGACAGACAGACAGACTTTCGTATTTATGATATTAAGTATGGAAGTATGGATTATTATGGATTTCCATGTCATATGTGCATGCTTTTAAAGCCACACCAATTTTCTGTTTCTCCACATAACTGACAGATAATGCTTTTAACATTACATCCGCCTATTGTTTATGTACGTTTACTTGTAGTTAAATGATTTTTTAATAAATAAATAGGGCCTATCCATCTGTGGCTAACACAGATATCCCTCGACGCTACTTGACTGTGTTCATAATTGAATAAGATTTTATACGGAACAATAACTACACTAAAAACTAGCAGATTTTGAAAACAACAACAAAATTGGTTGATTATTAAAGCAGTAATTAACATTTAAAATTTTCTCATAAAGGAAAGTGGGAGCATGGTGGGGACGTCTTGCTGTCTCTTTTGTACACACGAAACCAATTGGCAGTGACGTCACTGCACACACAGTGCATCCTTTTCTTGTTTTTTGACAGTTTCCCCTTCCACCGAATTTCAATCAGTTTCCAGTTTCTGGTACAGTTATTTTACATATGAATGATAAGAAAATCGAGTAGAATAGTAGTAGCTTATTAAAGGCTGCGAAAAAATAACTATCTACCTGTATGTTGTTACCTGTTCAAGTGTTCACACTCAAACACTAAACCGAGTCTGGTAAATTATAGCGGCTACTCTTGGATAAACCTCATTTTAGTTTCGTCTCAGTTGGGTAAAACGAATCACTCGAGCAGAGCCGCGGGCAATAGCTAACGATATTATAAATTCAAATTGAAGATTTGAACATTTTGCAAACGACCAACATATTACATTTCAAAATCAAAAGTACCATAGATTAGGAAACATATGAAAGGTTGGTTATGTAACATAGTATGCTACCTCTATTAAACATATTAATTATATTTAATTACAAATTGAGATGGATCGATATCTGGTGTTATGTTCTTATAAACGTACATAAAAATTTAACTCAGGATTACTATATCGGCTCGACGGTCTTCGACTTATAATATTTTAACTCCGGACGACCAAATAAGGGTGTAATAGGTATACGTGTCTGTGTGTCTGAGATAGGGTAATGTCTTAACTGATGAGCCGATTTTGACACACCCTGCTGTCAGAGTTTTTTCAGAAACTCCTGAAATATACCTATTTTTGAGAAGTATGACTCGTCAAATATTATAGTCGAAGCCCAGTGAGGTGAGTAAACACTCAAGATCAGCTCAGCATTCCTGCCTGCTACCAACTAGTGGTTGTCAATGAAACTTTCCCACCCGAATCATGATTTTATAGGTCTGAAAAGAGTTTATGGGTGAGTGATGATGTACAAATCGCGATTGTTTGACTTTTTCTTTCATGCCAAACAGAGTTCAGGAATGTTCAGGAAGTCGCAATGTAAACCTCCTGAACATTTTAAATATTAATAACATCAAAGATTTTGTGTAAAACTTTGCAATGACGGATAATAAGTAAGAAAAGTAGGTATGTAACACGTTACGCGGACGAAGTCGCGGGCACAGCTAGTGTGAAAATAAGGCTCCAAGAGTGCAATTTTTAAAAAGTGTGACACATGCAAAATTGGCTAGCCCAATAGTTTTTGTTCGATATAGAATAATTTCCATTCGACATAAGTCATTTTAAAAATAGGTCTCCTTAGTGATCTGTATCGATAATGCCACGTTTCCACACACCATCGATTGTAGACTTGCTATGTTAACAATTTCCTAGACAGGTGATAGACGGTGAGAGTGGATTCGAAAAACATGTAACATTTAGATCTACAATACGTCTGGCTAGATAATTAGATTCTTTATCGTAGGTGCCACAAGTAAAATACATAAACAATAGGCAAACTTAATGTTAAAGCATTATTTCTAAGTCAACCATTAGGTAGGAAAACCACAAAAATAGTAGATGGAGTTCCATGTGGGAGTTTCCTTCGTCATATTAAAGACTCGGGAGGCTTAACTGGCCGACACATGGCACTTCAATCTAATCCTCCAAAGGAATTGAAGGAATTACTGTGACAAAAAAGTCTCAGTAGTTTATTCAAAGGAACTGTGAAAGAAACTAGCGAGGACAAAGATTCATGCCTTTTTTGAAAAATTTGACTCAGTTCGACGAGTCGAATAATTTTCGTTCGATATGGAATAATTATCATTCGAAATATGAGTCCATTTCAAAAATAGGGTCCTTAGTGATCTGTATCGATAATGCCATGTTACCACACACCATCGGTTGTAGACTTGCTATGTTAACAATTTCCTAGACAGGTGATAGGGTCACAGGTCGCCGTGTAACATTACTGGCAAGTGAGAGTGGATTCGAGAAACATGTAACATTTAGATCTAGAATACGTCTGGCTAGATGTAGATCCTTTATAGTATGTAAGTACCACAAGTAAAATACTTTGACAATTGGCGGACTTAATGTTTAAGCATTATTTCTCAGTCAACCATTAGGTAGGAAAAACAGATACTTAGGTTTTATGCGGTGCATGTAAACCCACTTATTTATAAGAATTAACGTATGTTAGTAATGTCCAATATAGGGTTGCCAACCGTACTATATTATATAGTATTTTACTATATTTCGGGTCTGCGTACTATATACTGCTGAACAAAAATATAGTACGCAAAAATACTATATTTTCAGCACCGAAATCTACAAACAAACAAACCCTTATTTTAAAAAATTTGCAACGCGCCTTTATACTAGCTTTTAGGAGAGATTAAAAAAAATGCTAAAACTATGATTACTTCCGAACTTCTCAATATTAAATTGACAACAACAAAATATTATTTAAAATAAAATAAAAAAACATTTCGTTTAATTTTTGCTATGGGATTTCAGTATCTAATATCATAATTCCACTTATTAGGTAGTTCATTAAATTAAACTATTTTAATACGGTTTTATCGCGTTTATTACTTATTTATTTACACCTGACGTTTCAAACACTTTACAGCGTTCATGGTCGCAGGCAGACTGCCTAAACCGTATTAAAATAGTTTAATTTAATGAATAACAATCGCGAAAACATAAGAAAACACTATTAGGTAGTTGTTGTTTCTTAAGAAAGCTTAAGGTTTTAAATGAAATGAAATATATATGCTAAGATAACTAGGACATCGTGAAGGAGATAAGATTATTTCAAAAAATGTGGCAGTCAATAAGTAAAATCCCCACAGGTAGTTTTATACAAAACATTGTTAAAAATTGCAAGAAGTTTAGTTTCCTACACAATAAACCTATAAAATAAATAGGTAAAATGAAATAGGTATATCTTTGTCTATTTTGTCATTTTTCCATAAAATACTATATTTTTTAGAAATATACTTTATTCTTGATAGCTTATTTTCAAAAATACTATATTTCGCCAAAAAAAAGTTGGCCGGTCAAATTAGACATTCAAAGTTACATAAATTCCCAACAAGCTGAAAATGAGTAATATTGTTCAAAACATAATTAAAAACAATATTTCGAAATTCCCCATCGTTCCCGTACGTGGAAAAATATTTACTCAAGGGTTTTTTTACGATTTTCACCGAAACGGTAAGTTTTATCATAAAATTACCTTAGACAAAAATTGTAAATCATAAAATTATCTATAAAAAATGTATCAACACTTTTTTCGAATCGTCTCTCCTCGTTCATTCACGTCCAACATAGATAATACTAGACTTATTTTAGTTCATTAGGTATAAGATAACGGATAGGGTTTATGCGGTGCATGTTAACAAAAACTTAATAAAACACTTACAGAATAATAAAAATTAACGAACTTTCTATAAGTCCCGGTATTTTTGAAATGTATGACATATATGTCGAATGACGATCAATTTTTGTTCGATCGATATCGAACATAATTGTTCGCCTCTCTGATTTTGCGTGTGTCACACTTTTAAAAATAGGGCTCCAAATAGTAATGTTTCGTTTAGTTCTTTCATGTCAAACATAGATAAGGCTAAAAGGGACTAGTCATATTTTTCTTAATGTAGGCTTAACAAACGTCCGTTAATTTTTATTAACAAGGCGGAAAGTATTTAAAATTTACTAGTACCTAGTGACCCGCATAAAACCGCTTCAAACTCATTAAGGCACAATATTCACAGAATAGGCTAGTTTCCTAAAAAAATATAATTAGTCCGTCAGTTAGATAATCAAAAAATATTGGAGACGTATTTTTTCTTTTGAAAATTAAACAAAGAATGGTAAAGATATGGCGCGATAAAGTTCCGTGTCACGTCACAGTGTGCTACACATTTTCGCAATATGTGACGTCACGAGCCCCCGCTCCTAAACTTTTATGCGTTATATCTTTATAATTTATTGCTCAATTGACATAAAAAAAATACGTCACTAATATATTTTGATTCCCTAAATGATTAACTAATTTTAATGATAGTCTTTTGACCCTGGAAACTTGTTGTTACTTCTGCGATGCCACAGACAACAACAAACAAATCTAATTTATACACTCTCTTTATCAACGGTGGTTAATAAATAATCTGCACTGTTTATACTTCCTTTAAAAATCTATTCGTGCTAAAAATAGCCTATAACTGTATAGCAATAAGCTCTTTCAGGAAACTTGTCAAAGGATGATATTAAAAGGATCCATGATTCCTGGAACGTTCCCGCCTTTATCCTTCAATTGTATAACCTAAAGAAATAGTATATACCTACTTTGCTAGGTTTATGTTTCAATCACTTCATTGGGCTGGTAACTTCTATATTTATTAAATAAAACTGGTCAAGTGCGAGTCGGGCTCGCGAACGAAGGGTTCCGTACCATTTATTCATTTAATCTTTATTGCACTTCTTACAAAAAAATACAAACGATGGACTTGATGCCTTAAGGCATTCTTTGCCAGTAAAACCTTAGGACCAAAAAGAGAAGGAAATAAAGGTTGGTGCCATAAAAAAACCATTATCTATAAAACCGCAAAAAAACATGTCTGTTGTATCACATAAATATTTATTTTATTTTATGTTTTAGAATTTGTTGTTCTAGCAGCAATAATAATGCGTCATGTGCGATAATTTAAACTGTCTTACTATCACAGTTCTCATATTTACTTTGTGATTACGGTTCATGAGATACAGCCTGGTGTCAGACGGGCAGACGAACGGATATCGAAGTCTTAGTAATAGCACAGATTAAAGAATGCTATACTAGCAGTAATAGGATACCGTTTTACCCTTTGTGTTCGGAACCCATATACAAAATATTTAGGTATAATAGTTGTCCGCCCCGGTTTCCGCGGTACAGACATATACATACAGGGTGTATATTGATCGGGTAGAACCTACGTACACGTTCCGCAATCTGTTTAGCATAACCCTAAATAATTGAGCTAAAGGTTGGATGGCTATGGGCTATAAACTAATCTACATGTTGTAAACATGAGTGGATATTCTGATAAGAATATTTAAATACATAGATTATGAAATTATATTTTATTTTTCAAATAATTTGTAAGACACATAAAAGATGTTTATACATGTAACAACCTGGCCACGGGGGAATTCGCCTCGATGTCACCTGCGACTAAAAGACAAACTGGTGACTGGCGAGGCGAAACGAGGTCGTACTACCTCGTTAACGATTACGTACCTAGTAACGATTAGTGTACTGAAACAAATGCATTTGTTTGTATGTATTTCTTTTAGCCGCCGGCTTAGACTATGGATCCAATAGACGGGAAATGCGAAAGAGAAATATATCCTCTGGTGTTGCAGGCGTCCATAGGCTATAACCACTTACCATAGGTCCAATGTGGCTTACTCTTAAGGAACAGAGGGATGTCAACGGGTGGCAATCTTTTGCGAAGCACAAGAGTCAGACGAGGACTTTGATGAGAAAGATAAAATTATCTATTCTGGTCAAAGTATACCGCAGCGAAAAACTTCTTGTGAATCGTAAACGATTGCCGCCCCTCACGTGATGGTAAACTAGATTTTATAATAGTAGATTATAGAAAGATAGTTTAATAAGGAAAGAGATACAGCATGAGGAGTAAGAAACAATGGACACGAAAATACCAGCTACTAATAATAAATAATATAAATGTAAGGAAAAATAACAAATAGAAAAATTTGGATGGAATTCAAACCTAACAATAAAATAAATAGTAAATATTGCAGCAGATACATATAAACAGATAATAAATATATTACATAGCACATCATAAAAAAAAGATAAAGAAATGAAGATTTATAAGATGGAACATTAAAAAGCTGTAAATAAAATAAGATAGAAAAATAGATAAACATAAAGATAAAATAGTAAAAGAAAAATAAATAAAAGTATGATACTATAATCTAACAAAAATTTTTTTTTTTTAAAAAAACAAGATGAAATTAGCGATGTAGCCAAGGGCGCCTCCACCCGTAAGGCGGAATAATGGTAAAATTATTTAAAAAAAAAAAAAAAAAAAAAAACCACTTACCATATGCCTGTGGGCCGTATGCCTGTTTGCCTACTTAATTGTACAAAATAACATAAAATTTGAGTAGAGCAGTCATCATCATCATCATTTCAGCCGCAGTCAGTCCACTGCTGGACTTATGTCCAGCAGTGGAGTGGTGTGAAGAGAGGCCTATGCCTCTTTTAATGATTTCCAAAATGACTAGTTGTAAGCGGCTTGCGTCCAGCGTTTGCCTGCGACCTTTTTCAAGTCATCTGACCATCTGTAGAGCAGAAATAGGAGGTTGTAGGCATTTTATTATCAAAATCGTGTACTGTCATGTGATATTATGAGTTTAGGTTTTAGGCGTCTCGTCTCGCCGAGGCGACGCCAATTTACATATGGATTTACTATGTACCAAGCTAAGACACGGATTTTCAATATAGCTAAAGTACAAGAATAGAATGTACAGTACAACATGATACCAACATTTTTATTGTTATACAGAAAAAATCTACTTTGGGTTTCTGCGCCATCGTAGTAAGTAAAGAAAAAACACTATTTCCGGATTTTCTTCTAAAGAGACCGACAAAATATTTTCGGAATTTTAAAGAAAATTTTTCACATATATGTAATTGTAGCCTTGTGACATCACTACGCCTCGAAGTTGAGTCAATAATGTGACTATTATGATATTTCGCCGCATATGAACAATTTTTTTTGTATTTAGCGCAGAGAACCGATAGCCGATGACCGAAGCAGAGAGGTTCTCGAACGGCGACCAAGAACCGGCAAGCGTAGCGTTGGACGTCCATCGAAGATGGTCAGACAGATGACCTGTAAAGGTCGCAGGCATCGCTGGATGCAGGCCGCTTCCAATCGCTAATTTTGGAAATCATTAGGAACGATGATAATGATGGCGGTATCCACTTACACAACCGTTCCAAGTAGGACTTTTTGTTATACTAATAAAAATCTTTATTCAAATTGACTTATTTCAGCAATGCGAAAATTCAGGATCGTTTATTTAGGAAAAAAATAACTGAAATCAAAAGATTTATATTAAATTTGAAAATGACTTATATTAAATTTTTAAAAATCAAATAAAAAAAAAAATCTAAAAAAAATATGAAGGACTCCGCCAGGATTCTTGTTGTATAAAAACGGTTAAGACATGTCAGAGGCCGAGAGCTGGTGTAAAAAACGATGAGAACAAGCTGTGCAGGGTCAATAGGCTAGTTTCCTAAAAAAAATATAATTAGTCCGTCAGTTAGATAATCAAAAAATATTGGAGGCGTATTTTTTCTTTCGAAAATTAAACAAAGAATGGTAATGATATGGCGCTTTAAAGTTCCGTGTGACGTCACGAGCCCCCACTCCTGAACTTTGATGCGTTATATCTTTATAATTTATCGCTCAATTGACAAAAGACAAAAATACGTCACTAATATATTTTGATTCCCTAAATGAAAGACAAATTTTAATGTTAGTCTTTTGACCCTGAAAACTAGCCTTTTGACAATAATGAACATCCATTATATAAATTTGTATAAATTGCGACTTTAGCGAAATAATAATCTACTGGCGCTGTTTTCGTATAATAAATACCAGCGCATTATCAAAATTCAGCCTTTAGTCAAGCTATTTCTTTATTAAACACAATTGAAAATTATCAGTTTATTATGAATGTACATAGTCCCATACAATGTTACATCGAACCAATATAACAAATTGCCACCAGTCCATAGGGATTTCTTTGCCAATTGCGTCTTGTTTTGTTTTCTCCACTTTAGCACCGGTCACGGCCATAGAGCAGATACAAAGAGGAGACGGCGTATCGACTGGTGCACCGTTACGATCATTGGCGCAGTGACGTCGGAAGTGGACGTGGCTTACGTCAACGTCGTTCAACTGTGAAAGATGCGTGACGTGATACGAGCTCTAATATTTTTCTTATTTGCGTTTCATTTCAGCTTAGAATATTTTGTAAAATATTTAAAACCATTTAGTTTTAAGTGTTTCAATGCTGTACTGTTATGGAATCACAATAAACGTAAGTAAATAACATATTTTCATCATCATCATCATCATCATCTCTTTGTTTTTACTCCGTGGTCACGGCCATCTATATTACCAGCGACCCTAATCCTAACTAATATTAATGCAAAAGTGATATTTTGTTTACCCCTCCAGGTTTTAACTACTGAACCTTATAAATCTATATGACTGAACCAATCTTCATGAAATTGCGTATGCACATAAGAGTACTGAAAAAGAAGTAACAATAATTCCATTAACAGAACGGTACATAAATCAATGTTTTTTTGATAAAAAGATCATCGACTTCAAAAGAAAGCTTTTAAATCTGAGCTGTTCTATGTTGAGACTACAATTCGGCCCCTGGAAGCCGAAACACACACACAAACCTAGTTGTTGTTTTATAAATGAACATCAATTTACTTTATGTAGATGTTATACTATCTAAATGAAACAAAAATGATTGTTAAAACAACTTTCTTTAACCAAAATAAATTTTCAGGGATAGCTGAAAAACGTTTCGCCTACTTTCGAAAAATCAATTACGACATCAGCACGACATGCAAAACAACGTTCATATGCATAATGCGTTCTTGCATCAGAAAGTACTAAGAGATCTTGATACAATACATCTCCTGGGAGAGGCGAAGTTAAATTGAATTTCCACTGTTGCATGTCATGGCACACAATGCAGGATACGGCAACCTGTTCGAGGGAAATTCTCATATTTTTATTATTTCACGGCGAGGCTTTGACAAAAACCGCTGATTACAAGACGCGGTCATCAAGGAAAATGCGAAACGACGTTTCATTACCACAAAATTGAATATTCATTATGTCATTTTTCGTCACCCAATTCCGACGGAAAGCTTTCGATTTGGGACCGTTCCCGAAATCGTGACATCGATTAGACTCGAATGGCGCACTATCGAGTAACACTGTTACGAAACTATAAAATATTGTGGAGTTAAGTTACGTTACGTAGGTATTCATAGTTGCAAATTGTCCGTTCGCCCGAGTCGACTAGCGGAGCTCGTCACAATCCCCATCGGCGGTGGCAGTACTGGCAGTCAGTGCCGCGCAGTACCCCGCGCGAATCGCACGTCCGACAATTGCGTCACACCCGCGACTCGACTCGTGCTACCCTGTGTACCTGTGCCCTGTGTTATACCTCTAAAAAGTACGTAAACAAATCAGCATACTAACTAACCAGTGCGAAGTGAAGCAGTGAGATCTGCGGGCACGCGTGCGTACTGACGCTTCTAGAGCGGCCGTCGGAATCGTTGCATTCTGCAGGTGCTTGCTAGTTCTTTATTAATTGAAAAGTGATTGTGAACGCGGCCACGGCCGCGGCACACATGTCCGGCCCAGTTTTCACGATCGTTGCCTCCGACTTGAGAGAATTCCACTCGATATGTCTTTTCTTTGTTTACGGGGATGATGTTTCGAGTGGAAGCGGCAATGGTGCACTTGTTGATTCTGCTTCGCCGGCGATACACATCGTCTAATGTTCCAGCTCTTTCGGAGTTCGCGGCAATTTTGCTGCGATTAACATTCCAACCGATGGAGCAAGATAACTCTGTTGAAATGGCAACGCTCCTTATTTTATGAATTAACCTCGCTTGAATCTGCAATATTAACAATAGAAGGCTTTTAGTGATCTGCGAATGATGGGTTAAACAGTTTTAGATTAGACGTAAGAGCAGATAATTGGGGGTAGATTAATAATGTCGAGCTTCAGGATGAGGCTAATGGAAATTAGGGTTAAATTAAATAGCAAAACAACAAACAAAATGATGCAATAAGAATCTAGGTCCACGATGTTGAAATTGCAGGATTAGACATCGAAGCAATAACGTTTGATGCAGTTGCAAATGAAAGTTGACTAGATATTGTAGAAATGTCAATAAAACGCAGGTTAATCGCGGATTGATATCTAATTGCCGAAGTTCAATAAGATTTCATTAGAAAACGGGATCATTAAGTGGACGTCGATTGTTTGCTAAGAAACAGACACTTTTATGGCGGTCTGCCAGAGATTGCCCGTCGCCGCATTACCTATGGTTGCATCACGGAGTCTTAATGTTCCTCTTACAATAATATGCTTTTTAAAGTGACGTAAACCATACTTCATTTTGGATTTACTGCCTATTTTGACCACTTTCCACGTTGTTCGTAAGTAATCTAATTACAGCAAGGCATAGCACGGTTTGGTATGATATCAGCAGCGACTGAAAGTTTGGTATACTCATTAATGAGTATAACAAAAGTCTAACGTCTTTTAAAAGACTAATGTTATTTTCTCTAGCTCATGTATTGCAAAATTTGTGAGTAATACTACTAACTAGTACAGCAAATAGATAAATTCAATTAATTTCCTTAAAATGGTGACCTCTTTCCCTAAATATCCTTGAGAGTTAAATAGAATCCAAATACTTCAACTCTCCATTTCGTTCGAGAGTTTAGAAAACAAAGATGGCTTGGAAAACAAACATTTCATTGAAACGCAGAAATTGTTGGATAAAGGAACGGAGAGATTACGTACGGTTACTGTAGTATCCCTTAATCATCCTTTCACCGTGGGAATGGTGGCTATTGTATGGGTCTACACTCTTATGTTATTCTTCATTTGTAACAATGTTTTCATTTCTGTTACAATTTATACATCCGTCTTTCTTTTTATTTTGTTTTTACTAGTGTTTTACGCCTTAGTCGTGTCTGTATTCTGTGTGAAATTTCGGACTTTTGTAATATCGTCATATGGAATTTTTAGCTAAGTTACATTATCCATAGAATTATTATATTTCATATTATTATAGATCCAAATTTAAAGATCACTGAAGTTCTGGGCGTAAATCTGGTCTGAAAATTAACGTAAGCAAACATCTCGCGTTGGGATTGCTCTTATCTATTATCCAAACAAGCTTAACATTACGAAAGTTTTGCCCTAGGAGAGCTATAACAAATCACTAGATACACAGCTAACTTTGAACACTTGACCTCAACTAATTTGAGTCTTAAGTTTGCTGAACAACAGAACGTACTTAGGATTTTGATCCTGTTTGTCAAGATTGAATCATGTTTTCTTTATTTGATACTAGCTTTTCCCCGCAGCTCCGCCTACGTCAAAAAGTAGCCTATGTTTGACCCCGGCTCTTTAACTATATTCATACTAAATTTCATCAAAATCCGTCCAGCGGTTGGGCCGTAAAAGCGACAGGCAGAAAGACAGACACATAGACTTTCGCATTTATAATATTAAGTATGGATTAAAAAGATTCGACTTAGAATATATAATTAAAGATTCGTTTAGATACTATATACACAATACTATATTTATCTACAACCTAAAGTACAGACTTTTGTTTAACAAAACCATTTCACTTTAGACTATACACAATCGTAGTTTAATGGTAACAGTTTTTTTATACATTTTGTACATTTGTCTAACTTTTTTTTAGTAAGACGGGGTTTTTAGGCACTGTTTTCCTCTTCGACATTTGATGACTTCTGTGGCGTAATGGTTAACGTGTCTGCCTGCAGTGCCTGCTGTACAGAGGTCCCGGATACAATCGCCGGTCAGGACAAGATGGAAAATTATCTTTTTCTGATTATTATGCATAATTGTTATAAAATATAGTATTGTTGAGTTAGTTTCCTAACACAAGTCTCGAACTTACTTTGGGGGCAACTCAATCCGTGTCATTTGTCCGTATATATTTATTTCGTCCTTCATCCTTCTTGTGATATTTATTGATGTTAAAGAGTCAAAGTACGTCAAAAATGTCCATAACTGTAGTCAATTTTGACTAGGTCTGTTATAGGGGCTTTTACCTTAGTTACTTTTTTTTTAATAATGGGTTTTACGGCCATGAATACAAGTCCTTTATAGCCCTTCTTAATTTATCTATCTTTTTCAGTCCTACAGTGTGGTTTCGTCAAGTCCTAGTCAAGTCTAAAAGTGTAGTCGGTAGTCAATTCTAGCCAGAAGAATCAGGCTAAGTGAAGTGGTAGAAAAACTGCACTTAGCGATTACTAGGAGCTTTTGGCAACAAGCATGAAAATCACATAAATCAAACACTGTATCACTTCCCAACACTCACGCTTGTTATGGAACACTTTGGGAAAAAAATTCCTCATTATTATTATGCACAAACTCTCAAAAAACACAAATATTGAAAAATAAAATACAGCGCCGGTACTGCTCTTCAAAGCTTCCCGCCAACAGTCCTTTTTTAAATTTTAGTATTGTAACGATTTTTCAGTTATAAAATCTATGGAGTCGATAAATATAGACAGGCTCGGCTGGAATGCCAAGGTTGCTTTATCTAGAGCCTGTTTGGACCGGTCAAGGGAATGTACTAATACATTTTTAGCTTCTTAATTATATTTAACTAGCTGTTTCCCGCAGCCCCGCCTGCGTCAAAAAGTAGCCTAGTACTTTGACCCCGGGGTCTTCTACTATATTCATACAAAATTTCATCAAAATCCGTTCAGCGGTATGAAAGCGTAACAGACAGACAGACTTTCGCATTTATAATATTAGTATAAATGTTTATTTTTTTTTTATTTAAAAACAGAAAAAAAGAAAAATTGTTCCGATAAATGGGCTTATTAATTTATTTGTTATTTCAACAAAAAGTATCAGCGAAACCGGTATTTTTATTAAATAATTATATTGTTTCATTGTTACTTAATCAAAATGGATTATTGTTATCGGATAAAACAAAAAAAATCTTATTTTTTTATATCTCCGCAGTTCATGTCAATCCGGAATCCCATACATATCTTGTTTTCGATTGTCATTATCGCTTTCACACCGTGATTTTGGCTAAAAACTATTATTAAATTAAGTGAGTTGTTCGACGTTAGGCGGGCAGCCAGTCAATCATTCTTTACAAAACTACCTAGGTATTGCATTAATATGACAAACAAAATTGTAAATATTTATATCTAAAAGCGAAGGGTCATTCTCACTTATGGAATAAATATTTTAGGTTATGATTTTTAGGAATAACAAGACTGCACCAGAAGGAGGATTATGTTTTTCGAGAGTTTGTATGTATACCTATTGTTTGGCGCTCTGCAGCCTGAACGTCTCAATAGATTGATTCTGTATACTGTGAAAGTGGCACTGGTTATATCAAAGTAAAAATACAAAATGGCGGGTGTTTGGGGGTTTTTAATTTCCAAATAACAAGGAAAAGCAGTCGGTTTTTTGATTTTTAAACTACCGTAATCTTAGTGATTACCGTTATAATGTTTTGTCA
Organism: Euzophera pinguis; assembly: GCA_947363495.1. Taxonomy (NCBI): domain Eukaryota; kingdom Metazoa; phylum Arthropoda; class Insecta; order Lepidoptera; family Pyralidae; genus Euzophera; species Euzophera pinguis. The sequence continues at coordinate 15,653,776 of OX376161.1, read as the reverse complement.
TCATCATTTTCTTAGCGCCTTCCCGGTTCCCTCAGCTGTTTGCTTCGGGGCCCAGGGTCCGCTTTGTTACTATTACGTCTCCACTTCGCCCGGTCTTCGGCATCTTTGATGATGAATATTTTGTTAATACGTATATTATTTAAAATGAAATATTTTAGGTCGTGCATTTTCGTTGGAGGTAGATAGCCTTAGGTTATGTAAAATATAATGCCGGTGAAATTATTGTTTCCATAATATTGCGGTAAATTTACAGGATGACAGCAAGCTTCGTCATTGATCACGGCCAGGTTGGGTCACGGGGTTGGGTAGTATCATTTACATAATAATATTATATTTTATGAAGTGTTAAATGTATGTTTTCAATACATCTCAGTGGAAGGGCTTTTAAAAATTAAGTCAAAATTCTTTATTGCACAAATAATACAAAACAAATATAAGTTTTGTGTAAAGTATTAAACAAATGTATATTTTCAATAGATAGGTATGAATAATGTCTTATATTTTCGTGATGGTTCAAATTAAACTATTTTAAAACGAAGTGTAAATAAACAATTAAAAAAACGCGATAAAAACCGTATTAAAATACAGTTAAATTAAGATCTTAGTGAATGAAGCTTCTTATTTTTTTAATTACCTATTTAGGTCCCACTGCTGGGCAAAAGGCTCCCCTCTCCGTTTCCATACCTCTATTAATTGATGTTACCTTCCACTAGTTGTCAAAATCTCATAGGTCGTCTGTCCCATCGCTTCTATCCTTATAAATTAATTACTATTTAGTGTGTATTTCAACATATATTTACAACTAGCTGACCCGGCAAACTTCGTACCGCCTCCGAATATATTCACCTTTTAAACCTTCCCTGGACTTCCACAAATAATTCAAAACCAAAAATAGCCAAATCGGTCCAGCTGTTCACGAGTTTTAGCGAGACTAACGAACAGCAATTGATTTTTATATATATAGAAGATTCATTCGCACAAACATTCTCGGGATATAAGGTTAACGTCAAATCCATAGATATCAATGCCTGAAAAAATTCGAGGTAAAGCTACTTATGAAACTTTAATATCCGAATATGATTATAAATAGTCAAAAGTTAGTAAGGATTCCGTACTTGCTTTTAATTGAAAACCAACTATTAGTTCATTCATTCATTCATTTTTAGAGCTAGGTTCTTGTCGGTGGAGTGAATTTTCATTGCAATTAGTTTAAAAAAATCTGAGTAAACAAATGAAATCCATAAAATGTAACGATGTGAAACAATGACTAGCACCAGAAGTTTATTTGGAGTTCCGATTTTACCATTTATGTACGTAACTCTAAAAAAATATATAGTGTAATTCTGGTGTTCCGCCTACGCCGTTTTGAGCTTGATAACGTTGTATTAGTATCCAAACGTGATCTAGATTTGAGAGATATGAAGCTACGTGGGAGTAGAGTACTTATGTAACAACTAGCTTTTCCCCACAGCACCACCTGTATTAAAAAGTACCCTATGTTTGATCCCGGGTCTTCAATTATATTCATACCAAATTTCATTAAAATTCGTTCAGCGGTTTGGCCGTGAAAGCGTAACAAACAGACAGACAGACTTTCGCATTTATTATACTGGCTGTTTCCCGCAGCTCCACCTGCGTCAACAAGTAGCCTATGTTTGACCCCGGGTATTCAACTATATTCATGCGAAATTTCATCAAAATCCGTTCAGCGGTTAGGCCGTGAAAGCAAAAGACAGACAGACAGACTTTCGCATTTATAATATTAGTATGGATGGATTATGAGTATGGATAGGGATATACTTAATTATTTTAGACCGCATTTACATCTGCGGGAAATGTCTGATAGATTATTCGACAGCAACGTGCATCATAAAATATAAATAAATAAATAATATGGTTTTCGTCGTGTAAGTTGCCGTCGGACATAATTTTAGACATTTCTTGCAGTTGTAAATGCGGCCATAGGTTTAGACCGGTTACTCACACACCAGCAGCAGGGGCAATTTAGGAAAACTGTGAACAACACATCGATATGTAATACTGTCAAAGTCTATAAAAAAACTAATTTCCTATCTTGATCGTCATACTGAAAGATTCATTCATTTATATCGGGTGTCAGTGGTTCTCGGAACCACCTTTCGGCCTCTGTTGTGGTTACTTTAACGACCACCAGATGGCAACCGGGACTAAAGGCTAAACGTGCCTTCCGAAGCATTTATCTTATATTAGAAATCATTATTATTATTAGACGATCAATCAGCTGATTCAAGACAGATTGACGTGGGCAACCAATATATACAAGAACGTATCGAAAAAAAAACAAAGTCTATGGTATCGATACATTAGTACCTACTATTAATTATGTTGTATTTATGAAAATGTAAATATATACCTTTTCGGTTTGATCCACATAGACAATTTCGAACAATTCGTGTGCTTTGGTGGACACATGGTGGACACCCCACGCCTCCAAATAGTCTGATAAAAGCCTAGATTGATTTTTGTGTTTTACTCAACGAGTAATAAGTAAATGTTTATTTTTTAAGAATGACGATTTCGTTTTATGATTAATATTTATTTATGAAGGTATTTCTGCGTTCGTAAGCAGTTCAAAAACATGCACAACCCAATACCAAGTCGGAATCATAGAATGGTCGTAAAAATAATAAAATAGTGTAAATATAACATTTACATGTGTCTATTATTTCTGGAATTTAATTCAAAATTTTCACAACGCGAAGTGTCAGTTTATTTTTATTCTTATTCGCCAGTTCGTTATTTCACATTATCCACGTATTAAGTACCTACTTCGAATTATTTTGTCTTTGACCCTAAAGTAGTCAAAAATATTTTTTCGAATTGAACTAATATTACTAGAACATTATCGAACCGAATAGTAAAATGCGGAAATAAATTGATTAAACCATTATCGATGTGATTTTATACACTGTACATTGGGGCTATACGTTCAGTGATGGCCGTCGAAGGCCAATGTCATGGTTACCTTGAATATTGAATATTATACTAAATCCGGTTTAGGAATAAGCACCCTCCTTATCGTGGGGTTAAAAAGGCAATTATATATTGGAATAACAGATGCTACCGCTCTGCATCGCTTGCTTGATCAAAGGCAAAGCCCATGGCCGAGGTTCGTCCCAACTGGGAGCCCCTTGTGCATTTGCCGAAAAGGCTGAGTGGTTAATAGCCCTCGCCTCAAACTGTCCCGCTGTAAATTTAAAAGCTCACAGGAGCTAAAATTGTAGGTCCGGTCAAAAAAAAAAAGGGAATAACAGACGAGTTGATTTACTCTTAAATCTGTTCGATTGGTCACCAACGGAAAGAGGGTTTACGTCAGATAAGCGGAAGAACATAAAATTATACCGCCATGAAAAGGTAAACAATATGAATTCGAATTTTAAACAGAAAGAAATGGGTTGAAAGTCATAATCGAGAATAATTTATATCGAGATAACGCTGTTATTCAAAAAATATACTTAGCGAAGTTATTTTTATTTATTTATTTAAGTTAATTAAGAAAACCAACAGCGTTACATATGTATAAATTTACAATTATAGCCTTCGTCTAAAATAAAGATAATAAAAGGTTTCCCTGTCTATGACACTAAATTAACTTAAAATTTTTAATTAACAGTAAATGACCTAATAACAGTGAATGAGTACATCTAATTACTAAGGAAAAAGCGAAAAGAGGCTTATTTTCAATGAAGGTAGATATTCAAGACTCAACGTATATGTCGCCACTGTGTCGCCGTGTGCCTCTGCTCTGATTGGTTAGAATTTTGACAGCTGAAATGTCAAATGTATTGCCTCTGAAACGTCACACCCGGATTTAAGTATTTTTTATGACGTCATAACACTATCTATTGTATTAACCAAATTCGTTACATTAGTATGACGCAAACGCATTTTGCAAATCTGAATTAGCCTGTAGTTTTGTAATTCGCGTCAGACAAAGATTCTCACGGAGATTGTCCGTCTCTGTTCTACTTTACAGCTGCTCTCAGGTGTGAGCGAGATAAAACCATAGATAATTTCGTGCGAGATGTAAAGATCATGTTTGTCATTACTTGGCTAGTTGCTACGACAATTAGATTTTATTGCCGTTTAGTTTATTATTTATTCTGCGAAGATGTACAATTATCTTTATTACCAATAAATATATATTAGCTTTAACTGCTGGCTTCAATCTTGTGGGAATATTTGAAATATTCCTAATTTCCTTTTTGACTGATTTTCAAAGTGCACGAAGACAAAAACCTCAACTAAATAGTGTATCGCTGGAGAGATTAACAAATTTCATCAAAATCCGTTCAGCGGTTTGGCCGTGAAAGCGTAACAGACAGACAGACAGACTTTCGCATTTATAATATTAGTATGGATGACACTAGGCGACGCACACCCATAATCCATACTATTCATACTAATATTATAAATGCGAAAGTCTGTCTGTCTTTCTGTCTGTCTGTCTGTCTGTCTGTCTGTCTGTCTGTTACGCTTTCACGGCCAAAGCGCTGAATGGATTTTAATGAAATTTGGTATAGTTGAAGACCCGGGGTCAAATATAGGCTACTTTTTGACGCAGGCGGAGCTGCAGAAACAGCTAGTAATAAATAATATAATGATTTTAAATATGTAATTAAATAAAAATTCTAATTAAAAAAATATTTATTTATTAGGAAACACAGGTAAAAAACGAAAGGTTACATAGTTATAAAAAGTTGGTGTGTGCCAAAGGCTAAGTTTAGCCATCTGACGTGGATATGCCACCAGTTACCTAGACTCAATATTTTATTTAGTTTAACTGCTCCATAGGTGTCTTGTTATTGTACTTTATGTTTGGTTTCTGTTGTGGGCAATAAAGGTAAATTGTATTGTATTTTAAAAGTCAATTTAAGAAGAAAAAATATAATAATAATACTTAATTAAGTTGACCAAATAGTTTATAACTTAATAAAGTTTAAACATTGTATTTTTATATTTTTTATCGCACCACCGCCCACCGGTACCCAGTACCAACCGTCCTTTTACTACATCAATGGTTACCTTTTTGGTTAGCAATACTTAGTTTTTCCACCTCGTCACATGAGCCGTGCGTGACTCGAGAATGCAGATCGGTCTGCTTTCCACTGTGTCATTAGTCTCGAACAGTGCACTCGATGAACTATTGAAGTGTTCGCAATACGCTAAGATTTCCATGCCTTGCATGATGTTAAACTGGTATTCAGAATCGGATTCATTGTTATTGGTCTGAATATCCGTACCGCCGAGCTAGGTTTGCTACTGATTAGTATAAAATTAGCAGTCCTGTGAACAGTAGACTCCGCGAACTACTTCTAAACACGAGATTAATTTATGAAATGCTGATATGACCTTCCCCCATTTACCTCCTTTCTTGATTGAGTTTGTTACAACACTTGTAGAGTACCCATAGAGAACCCGACATACGATTCTATTATCAAATAAGTATGATTAAAATTCGTTGAATAATGTTACACCAAACTTTCCCCTTTTGCCCTCTTTTTTTCCCCCCTTTCTTGATTGAGTTTGTTACAACACTTGTAGAGTACCCGTAGAGAACCCGACATACGATTCTATTATCAAATAAGTATGATTAAAATTCGTTGAATAATGTTACACCAAACTTTCCCCTGTTGCCCTCTTTTTTTCCAACAACAAAATCAAGGAACACGTGTGCCAATTTTCGTAAGGATCCATTCAGAAATGCGACCTCTAGCCCGGAACATTCATTTATCCGTACATAAGCATAATGGCCAGTCTCGCAATGAAGACTTTGCTCAGTCAAAAATAAAAAAAAAAACAAGTCATAACGAGACGATATTATTGAAAACGGAGCTTCAATAAACGATACGAAGATGACGTGGTGACCGTGGCCACTTTTTGGTTTAGATGACTCGACAAGAAGAATAATAAACATTTACGTAGTCTACATTTTATAGACATCCAGAGATTTCGATCGAGATTTAGGATAGAGATTGTCGATACACGACATTTAAGTAGTGTTTCTCGAGAATATGCCTCCAGTCAAGGATTCAATTCAATTACTCAGTAATTAGTTTGAACTTTATTTCCGTCCTCTTACCAAGTATTATTTCAAACACTGCGTACTCCAAACACTCAATACTTCGAAGTATTTTATAAGTCACTTGAATTTCTATCTAAATTGTTAAGGGGTTGTAAAACGTAATAGTTTGTAAAACAATTTGATGTTAGAAGAACTCTTAATGAACTATAAATTAGTTCAGTCTCACTTCTCAAGCTCACGAGCCTTATTTTTGCACAGCTTTTCATTTGACTAGTCGATTTTGCGTGATTAAAACTTATCGAAAATAGCACTCCTGTCCGTCCATTTTTTCCATTCGGTTTCAGGCATAACCGAGGATGATTTCGCATACATCTCGTAGTCAAATACTGATTTGTAGAATTTGACTCGTCATTTCCATGAACTTGAGACCATTTGCACTGCAATGGCATTTTTCTAAATACTAGGATGTGTATGTCTACAAAATTATAATATTCAAATATAGTCAATTTGATTTTGAAGCTGAACAACTTCATAATAACTAACTTTTGGTATTTTATTCATTTTGATAAAAGTCACTTGTGTTATGCTACCAATGTGTAGCCAATTTTCAGTCATGATTTTAGAAAAAAAATTATACTCTTTTATCAGATCGAGTTTGTTCATCGGTCAGTTAATATCGAAATAAATGTATAAGATAAAAAAAAAACAATTTAAACTATCCCAGCAGATAATACAAGTATTATTTTTTTTAACCTGAAACTTTTATTCAGTGCCTTTTTTGAAGTCGGTTAAAACAACAATGTATCAATCAATCAATCAAACTAAAAAAATACCAATATTTTCATTTTTTATTTAACTTTATTGTACATAAAATACAGTTGTATAGCACAATAGGCGAACTTAACTTATTTTTTTAGTTCATCATTTCTGTAAATATCACATTATTTTCAGTGAAAAACATTTATTAATCAAAAATGTTATCCATATTCTTATTCTGGTTTTATCTTTATTTTGTCTGTACAAATCAACGATTTAGAATTTTTTTGACTAATAGTGTAATACAAGTGAACAAAAACCCGATTAGTGGCCGACATTGCGTCAACTGCCAGTGAAAGTATCGAACAGCTGATTGGCGCTAGTAGCGCAAGTACAGTGGGCTCATATTAAAGTATACAATCAAAAGTGTAAGTTCAAAGGTAACGCGACATGCTTTTCATGTGACCCAATGTACTAGAACAATTACTGTAGATTAGATTTTAGACCGTATTACGTTGTGTTAAGAATTTGTTTTTATAATTGCTTGCGACAGTATCTAAGCTCTTTGTGTCCGTTCTACGCTCCAATTGTTTGACTAAAGTTTACTTGATTAGCTTATTGAGTTTGTTGTGAGGACATACGATCCTGAACGCTTTGGTGGCAAGGTTTTTTTATCGGTTTTATCCATGGAGCAATTACAAAGAGGAGATGCCGTTTTAAATGGCGCAGTGATGTGATCATTGGCGCCTCGCTGAAACAAAAGTGGGCGGAGCTTGTCATTGCTCGTGCTCCATGATTGGAACCACGGCCGAAACCAAGCACCCCGCACGTCTGCCTTTCGCCCCGTGTAGCCTCACAAACACTTTTTTTTACAAAACGCTTATTACGGCATCTCCTCTTTGTAATTACTCCATGGTTTTATCAATGATCGGTTGTTTCTGTAACGAAGAAATAAACCTAGTTTAACTAAAATATGTTCTTTCACGTTAAATTATTGTATGTACGAGTATGTATGTAAAAACTTTATTGTACAGAAAGAACATTGTTACAACAAAATAGAACACAACAAGAGGCGGACTTATCCCGGATAGGGATTATTATAAGGTAAGATTCTACTGTCTGTCAGCGGGCTGTATCTCGTAACCTTGAAGTTTTCACAGAAATGTATTGTATGTAGCCGCTAGCTATTGTACGAAACACTTTCATAATCATCAGGTGGGCCGTATGCCTTTATTCCTTTTGTTTAAAATTTATCAAATTCGACTCGCGCTTGGCCAGTTTTATCCAAACGCTCTTTACACGCGGATTTCCAAGTTGTATCGTAGCTTACGTTTCAGAGTACGCTATGTTGAAAATAATATATATATATTAATAGTATATTTAGTATTTTCAGTTTTTGGGTCGAATAATATTATATTTTTTTTATAAATCGACCTAGCCTTTTTTATGGACGACACTAGCTATTATAATGGAGCGACTGATATCTTCCCTTTAGCCACTATCCTCTTCATAAAGATATCCTTGGTATTCCAATGATCATTGTAAATTTACATCTATGATAACATGCAAATGAGTTATCTAAACTATTATTGATTTCCTCAATAAAAACCTCACCAGAGGACCTTTCAATAGGTAAGGTAACCCAACCAACCAACCCAACCCAAAGGTTGACTGTTAGATAATGCTTTTAGCATTAAGTCCGCCTATTGTGCTTTACAAAATTTTAATATTTAAAAACAAAATTATAATATTAGAGATATGGATGGATAGTATGGAATCATGGATGGATGAATCTCTATTTCTCTTGTTCATCGCATCCTGTGTGAACGGATGGAACATTTTCGCAATTTTTTTTTTGTTGTGTTTAATCAGAAGGTTCTTATGAAAGAAAAAAATTAAGTTAAATCTGTGGTAATATTAACAAATACAAAAAATTATGATTTAAAGTTTTTATAGACTTTCAATTAGTTAGAAAATTAGTCAGAAAGAACAAATATTTTAATTCCATACAATTCAACAGCCTTTCGCGAACTCAAATATGGACAACTGATCCTCAGTAATAGGATACCAATTCCACTCCAATGATTATGACACTGAATAATGAAAAGCTTGTTCATCAAAACATATAATTTAATAGCCACCTTCAAATCTAACATTTTGTAACTGCACTTAATCAACTAAAAGTTCGCAAGGAAAGCAAGTTCCTTGCGCGGTTGTATTTAGCAAAAACGTACTAACGAACATGAAAACATAACTCGACCTTATTGATGTGGTATTATAAAGAATATTTTCGTTTGATTCATAAAATTCGAGCATATTATAGCGGCGTGACCACCCAATAGCCTTGGAACACTCACTTTTGTATATATCTATGTATTTAATGTGATTTGTATTAGCACAAAGTACTAATCCTTATTTCTTGCTGTAGAAAATTCAATATTGCAATTGTAAAATTGTTTAGACATATCTGGGCCATTACTGATTGACATTTTAAAATGTATGTAATTATTATCGTTTATACATTCTTTTGTTTTTTATGTTACGCGTATGGGTTGCTAAGAGAATAAATTGTGTGGAATTGTTTATTTATGTAGTTTTAGATAAAACATATTGGAACTGACTAAATATATTAATTCATATTAGTAGCTATACAAAATATTTTAAAACTAGGAATAAAATTGTACTTAGAAATCTTTTAAACACCTAAAATCTAGGTACATTTCTGTTTGATCTAAAACACAGAATTAAATAGGGCACTTCCCGGAAAATTTCCCTTTTAATCCCGGAATTTATTCCAAGGAATAAATGGGAATTAATTATTTTTTTCCTTCTCTTCCTTTCGCTTTCCATTTCTTCCCTCTTGGATTTCTTCCCGCGGTCCATCTCTACACAGAATCCCAAAGATTGACTGCCAGATAATGTTATCAGCATTCAGTTCCCTTAATGTGCTAAACAATTGTGTTGAAATAAATAAATGAAAATTCGAAATAAATCATAGATTTAGATTTTTTTTATGGAATAAATACTATGCAAATAATTATCCATGTTTGTGTAAATAAATAATTTCATTTCATTTACGAAAAATGTACTATCCTAAACTTTTCTAATAATTAATGTTTGTGTACAATACAAAAAAAAAACAATTATTAAAATCGGTTACCGTCGTCTTACGATGGTAAAACAGTTCAAACACATAACCCTCCTCCTCCGCAGTCAGGTAAATCGGTTAGGTATTTATTAGGCAGAAATAAAATGTAATATTGAGCGTTATCAATATGAAAGCAATAGTGATAACGTACAACACAGTATATTATTAGCATAACGGAGCTATATTGTTGGACATAGAGTTGATTCTAACAAAATTACGAACTGGACTTTGAAAATTAAATTACTTCATTATGTCTACATGTATGTGTCTCAAAATTGTATTTTCCTGGTGCAATAAAGTGTTTATTGTTATTATAATTGTATCTCCTTTGTGGATCACGGGTTAAACCCGGCCTTTTGAGAGGCTTGCGCGGGGATATGGATCCAACGCGTGGAGGCCCTTTGGAGAAGTTGATGTCCTGCCCAATATTAATATTATTCCTTTTATTTTCTCGGGTTTCAGAGTGGAAAGCCGGGTATATAGATACGCACGGGCCTAATTCAAGTGTGTGTCAGGGGAATTTATGTTTACCGTATCAGTGACTTTATGTTGAATACTTGACTGCGAGATATATACATATGTCTATTTATGGGGGATTAATATCAGTCTGTAATTTTTTTCTAACTAGGCGAGTATTTAAAATGACTGCTTTTTGGAGCAGACTGTACAGTGATGGGTTCAAGTTTTTAAGGGACTGATGTAGTTGTTTCGGTATAACTCGGTGGAAGAGAGAACTATGGGGACTAATGTTACTTTCTGAAGGTGCCATATTCTACAAATTTCCTCTTTTAATTCTATGTACTTTGTTAGTTTTTCAGCTATTTATTTTGTAGATTACGTATATTTGGGATGAAAATGTCAATGAGGAGAGCAGTTTGGTTTTATTATTTTTACTCTTTCGTTTTAATTTAAAATATTCAGAATATTTTTTTGAATACCAATCAATTATTACAGAGTTTTAGTACGTAAAATTAAACCAATTTCAGAAAAGTGAAAACAAGAGAAATTTTCTTACCTTCCAATAAAATCCTGCAGTCTAATCACTAACGTTGCATAAAAGCATATTTTTTTTTCGAGAAAAATGAAATAAACATAACATAAAAATAATGCTCTTCTTTTAATAAAAGCCATAAGTTGTTTCCATAAGTATTTATTTTTTATTCACATATCTTTAAACTATTTCATTCATCATAAAAATGACCAAAAATATCGGGTTTCATCTCCTAAAGGTCACCGTGGGCTCTCAAAAACTCGTCACCTGCCTTAAATGAACGAAATGAACGTAAACGAGTTAATTTACATCCATTCCCTCTCATTCATTACATAACGTGTCGAAGGTCGTGATGGTATTAAAAGTAAATTTTCAAGTCGAACGGCCAAGCGCGAGTGGGTTATTGATCTCTTACTTTTAGGGTTCCGTAATTCAAAAGGTAAAAAAGGAACTCTTATAGTCTCACTCGTGTCGTCTGTCTGTCCGTCTGTCACAGTCGATTTTCTCCGAATCTACTGGACTGATCAAGTTGAAATTTGGTACACACATGTGTGTCTGTAACCTGAATGTAGAATTGATTATTTTCAAACATGGATACTAGTTTACCTTACTCCCCCGTAAGGTATTAAATTATATAATAAAAAAAAAGTTTTTCGAACTGTACCTTGTGATATATCAAACGAAAGGGCTCAGTTTCAAGATATACATTATTTTTTTTTTTATTATCTTTTAGGTCGGTATTTTTGGAGTTATTTAAGAAAGAAGACAAAATTAGCGTTACCCTTAACCTACCCCTAACTCCCTGCCGCCTCATATAAATATTAATTTCGCCAAGTGGGCTAACATGGAATTGGCGTGGCCGTAAGAAGCTCGGTCTTCAAAGAAAAGTTCTGGCTTCAAATCCTGATGAAAAAATAAATAGTTTTTTTGTTGTACTTATTTTATATTTCTTTTAAACGACAGTGATTCAATCCTGCGTTATCATAACCAAACTGGAAACAACTTTAAGTTCTTATCAACTACTTTGTATAAGTACTTAATTTTTGATACGTGTAGAGTTCTATAGTCAGAGACATGTAATTTATGCACAAAACGTTTAAAAGCTGTGCTCTGAGGACTTTTATTTTACAAAAACGTTATATTAAACCTCAGTTAGTTAGTAAAAAGGTCCATTGCTTATATTAATGCTAAAACCTACCTAATGAAGCAATAAAATGTAAGTAATTTAAAATTCAACCCATATTAGAATTCATTAGCGTTCATTTACAGAGGGAATAAAAATCTTATACTTGTACATTTATGGAACGTGGCTATTATGGAAACTGGTGAAAGGTTTACGATTATTTATTTACTATTTTATCTAATAGTCATTTAAGCATTTTTTTAAAGCAAAATTGTTGTGAACTCTGTATTCGCTGTTGATTTAAACGACTGATAGCCGTACTCAGGGTCTCAGAAAGAATGTTTTAATCACTTTTCAAATCCATATTTATCATTTAATACTAATATTAATAATTCCGAAAGTCTGTCTGTCTGTTACGATTTCACGGCTAAATCTCTGAACAGATTTTTATGTGGCATATATGTAAATTACTTAGTGACGCAGGCAGAGCCGCAGGAAATAGTTTACTTTCTTACTGCGATGGCTCAATGACCCAAAGAGGATCTTGGCCTCCGACACAAGAGATCTCCACTGTTCTCTGTTCAGCGCAACCTCCTGCCAGTCGGCTATTTGACAGGTTTCCAGGTCATTTACGACTTCTCTCCAGCGGTATCTGGAACGACCGACTGGAAATCGCTATTTTGTATTTAAGATCAATGTTATCAATCGATATTAAAAACTCACCATAACCTCGTCCATGACAGCGATTATCGTGTTTATAAAATGGACGCAAGTCCAATATGGCGGTGTTAGGCGGAGCATGGCGAATCTGCACGTGTCGGAAACTACGGACGGTTATTGTTTTCATCTTAATGTAAAATGTGATTTAGGTAACTAAATCACATACAACTGTGTGGCAAAAGTAAAAATGTCTATTATATAGAATTTAAAGGTAAAATTTGGCCCTTTGAATAAAAATTATCGACGAACGCTTCATTGAAAAGTATTCTGAACATTATCATAAATTTTTGTGAAGTTCCTTCCATTCCTGTCAATCATTGAAAAAGGCACGGGCCGGCAAGCGCAACGTTGGACTTCCCCCGACATTATACGATTTTCATGGAAGCAAAATCAGAATGTCGTCAATTAATACAGCTCTGTAGGTTTTTACGACGTGGTAATCGATTTTTAAATTTCGCCTATGCTTTCGATTCCACAGCTTCTCTGATTGATTTAAAAATAATTTCGATTTTTGTTTTTAATTTTAGGAAAATATATTTTTTTCGACTTTTGGTTTATTATACAACTGCATTGTCATTAGAAAAATTTAATCTTTTTTCAATACTCGCTGTTTCCCGCAGCTCCGCCTGCGACATTAAGTAGCCTATGTTTGACCCCGGGTCTTCAACTATATTCATACCAAATTTCATCAAAATCCGTTGGCCGTGAAAGCGTAACAGACAGACAGGCAGACGGACGGACAGACAGACTTTCGCATTTATAATATTAGTATGGATATGGAAGTATGGATATATCAAGATACACATCAGAATTTTACACAGTTCACCGAACAACGAAACACATTTTGTAGCGAACCCATATCAACGCCAAGAAGCAAGTTAGACCATGTTTATAATTATTAGGAGACCTTTGTCCCCTGTCATACAAGTGTAATGACACATTTCAGCTCTAGTGTAGATAATAACTGGATATTTTTCGCAGAAACTCAGAAACTGTAATTTCCTAGACACTGTTTCGGAAGTAACAGTTTTTTCTTTGAAATCTTATAGAATTGGTACGTGTATTTTCGCATCGATGATTTGAAATTATGCGCTTTTCAGGACAGGACGATATTCGATTTTTAAAATCCCTTTGTAATTTTCATTGTATTTGTAAATATCTGAGTTCATTTCTTTCTGTCTTATTTGATGGAAGTTAGTCATATAATTTTTTTATTTTGTGAGTTCAAAAGAGAAAGTGAAAAGGTGATTTTTCCAATAAAATATATATTTTTTAGTATTAACTTTAGTACGAGATTTAATTAAAGCACACGCTAGCGACTGTGTTAAGATTTTGTATGGATTTTTTGTAACCCTACTATCGGTACGAGCTCTTGCAACTCATCAGTGGGTAAAGTTGCTGGAAAGAGAAAAGGACTTTAAGCTAACCTTCACTAGATGGAGGAGAAGATGACTCTTGCCAAGTGCGTGTTAGCGTAGTCAGGTTATTAAGATGTAAACTGGTGTAGTTGTGTATTATCTATTTCTATATAATAGAGTGTGTATTAAATAAGGTAATCTAGGCGTGAGTTATTAACTAGAGTCGCAATGAGGCGATCACGTCCCTTCAATTACTGTGATCATAACGTTGATTAATAATTACTAGCTTCAACTTCTGACGATGTCTCCTGGAATAAATACCCGTTTCCCTTGGTCACGCCATTACTAGAAAATGTTGAATTTTGTTTTATTGATTTTTACCCGACTGCGACAGAAGGAGGTTTATGTTTTTCGAGAGTATGTATGTATGTTTGTGTAATTGTTTGGCACGCTCTACAGCCTGAACGGCTAGATGGAATTTAGCTTGAGAGGTGTCATTAGATTCGTATTTACTGTGAGAGTGACACTGGGTACATCAAAATAATAAAAAATGGCGGTTTTTTCGCGGTTTTTTAATTTCCAATGGCCTATTCTCGCGCCTTTGGAGATAATTGGAATTGGGTATTTCTATTTAATTTATTTTTATCACGCATATCAAACATTTCACTACCAGAAACTGAAAACTGAAAGATTTTTTAAAATCCGTTCCTAAATAAATCTATACTAATATTATAAAGCTAATGAGTTTGTTTGTTTGAACACGCTAATCTCAGGAACATCTGGTCCGATTTGTAAAATTCTTTCAGTGTTGGATAGACTATTTATCGAGAAAGGCTAAAGGTCTGAGCGAAGTCGGGACGGGCTGCTAGTAAGTTATAAGCCTTTGAAATTCGGTGGAAGGTGAAACTGTCAAAAAACAAGTAGTAAAGGATGCACTGTGTGTGCAGTGACGTCACTGCCACTTGGTTTCGTGCGTACAAAAGAGATGGCAAGACGTCCCCACCACGCTCCTACTTTTCTTCTTGAGAAAACTTTAAAATCCAATTACTGCCTTAATTAAGAACCAATTTTGTTGTGGTTTCCGGAATCTGTTACTTTTTAGTATACATTTTGTTTCGTATGCAAATATTTCCCAAGTATGAATACAATCAAGTAGCCTATTCGGGATTTCTCGAAAAAACGTGGAGTCTAATTACAGAAAACCCTATACGGCCGCCATATTTTTTTGCATTCTACATAATCTCTTATAGAGCGAGAATCAACGTCTAGACTTTTTAAACTTGTTTTGTGTCTAGTCATGCGCTTAAGATTTCGAAATACCATCATATATGAGACGTGATGGACATGCCTGCCTTCTACTCAGAGGTCCCTGGGTTCGTTCCCCGGTCAGGTGATGGAAAATGATATTTTTCTGATTGTTGAAGCTAGAGGAGCTCGATAGACGAGCGCGACCTGCAGCAAATACGCGTGTCAAGTGACAGCGAGACGCGACCATCTCAAATTTCACCGTGCTTCAGAAGGCACGTTAAGCCGTTGGTCCCGGTTGTAATCGATAGATAGCAGTCGTGAGGCTGTGCCAGATGCCATAGACAGCCTAAAAAATTCTGACAGTATTGTCCACTAACACACCTCGGGTCATGTTCCTGTTGGTCTAGTTTCCCTGTAAAATGGGTTACAGAGGTCAAACGACAGTCGCTCCATAGTAATGATTCACTAAGCTGTGATTTGTCCCTATATAATATATTTATTTATCTGTACAAAGTAGAAGTGTTACTAGCTTCTGTTTCATACTTACACAACATCCAAAATCATAAGTCACCTTTTATTCTTAATCGGCTAACTGATCTACATGGTAAATAATATGATCGTGCCAATATGTGTTGTGCGCAACCAGCGGTTACACAAATTGACAGAACCAATTTACAGCTTAAATCTCAACAATATAACAATGATGCTGTACATTGACAGTGTCACACTAGGATGATGAATGTTTTTTGGACAGAAAGCGTTATAAAATGTTTGTGAACCCCGCGGTAAGCGGTAACCGATGACAAATCACGAATGATTGATAGAAAAACAGGGCCCGTAAACAAAGTCACAATTTGAAAAGGATAACTACATTCGGAAACAAAAATGTATTGGATTGACATACGGCGCGTTAAATCACGTGGTTAATTTTAATACTAATTCCGGCGGATTGCGAAATCAAATGTCGTTATTGATTGTCAAATTGGGTATTCTACTAATTTTTATTTTCACTTTCATATCAATATTTTTATTTTCAGAAACAGAGTTATGAAAGAATTTTTGTAATCCGTTAAAAAATAAATAAGTTATAAGCCTTTGAAATACGGTGGAAGGGGAAACTGTCAAAAAACAAGAAAAGGATGCACTGTGTGAGCTGTGACGTCACTGCCACTCAGTTTCGTGCATACAAAAGAGATAGCAAGACGTCCCCACCACGCTCCCACTTTTCTTTTAGAGAAAACTTTAAAATCGAATTACGGCCTTAATTAACAACCAATTTTGTTGTTGTTTTCAGAATCGGTTACTTTTTAGTGTATATTTTGTTTAGTATAACAATATTAACCAAGTATGAATACAGTCAAGTAGCCTATTGTGACTTTGGCTAAGCCCCCAGTTTCTAAACTAAATGATTCTACAGCAGACTTTTCGCAATGTCATGTGTTTTTTACCCAACACGCAATAAATAGTTCAGAAAATCAAAACAACGCAATATTAGTTTCTGTAACTAGATAGATGGTAAACACAAAATGTCCGCGAACTTTGTAAAAAACGATATAATTTCTCTCCAAGGTCACCTGTTGCACCTGGCGCTCTGCCAGCTACTCTCGGTAACTCATTCACCCCATCTCTTCAGCTGTTTATCCATTACCCTATATAGATTTGATGGGGAACCTGTTTGATCGCTACTTTGTTTTCAACTGACAAAATCCAAAACGGAGGTTCTTAATTTAGGTGTTTTTTTTAATGTTTGTTGCCGCTTCTCAGTGATTTTTCGAATGTCTAATGATTTTCGTTCGATATCGGATAATGTTCACTCAGCTCACCGGTTTTGTGAGTCATACATTTTAAAGATAGGGCTCAAGTATTGCAAGAGACGGGACTATTTGGGTACGACAGGATGTCATTGATGGCACCATACTACTACTACTACTATATGCATTATGTATACTGTTTTAACTACTTCTTCTGAGCTAAAAGTCACTCAGTCTTGTATAAATAACTACAAACGGCCAGTTCAGGTGTGTTATGTCACGGAAGCCATTCCGTTACCAAATGCACCGAATTCTGGCGTCCCGCCAAAACACAGTGCGTCGTTATCACAAGACGACCAGTTTAGTCACGAGTTTCTAAATCAGCATGAATATTGCCGAAAATATTAATTACGATTCATTTCATATGTATGTGTTAAATTTTAGGAAAATTAACATTTAAAAAATTACGGTCAGGTAGGTCTTAAGGTATTCGTCGAAGCGCATCCATTTTTCAAGCTTTCGAAGCGCAACCAAAATGTACGCTTCAAAAATGAAAAGATATTATTATTTTATTCCTCGAAGCGCACTTATCGATAAAGTTATATAACATAAATTGCACGATTTATTAGTTGCAAAAAAGATTGAATTTTGTAAACTAAATAGAAACATATTGCTATTCTGTTCATAGTTAGTAAATGTTTTATTTTTTTGCTTGTATTTACATAACATTCTCAAAAAAAAAAACATAATACACATACATACATTTCCACTTATAAGCGTACTATAAACACAGCAATGTTTTTACGAGTAAAGTGTACGCCTTATATTTTCCTCCTACGTAGTATGTCGTTTATACCAGTTGGATTTCCGCTATAAGCACCTTTTAGTCAGAGCAATAAACTACCAATGGTCACGAATATCAATAAGCTTTAGCGAAATTCTCTCTCTCTCATCTCAGCGCCTTCCCGGTTGTGCCCACAGCTTTTCGCATCAGAGCCCAGGGTCCGCTTTCCTGCTCTTTCTCCTCCACTTCGCCTCGTTTATATTTTTTAGATTTAAATGCCTTTATTTTGATACCACAATTAAATAGGTTTATAAGATTTTTTGGCGCCAATTACCGCCATTTCAATTATTTAAATTTTGGACCTATCTACGAGTAGTTACACTCGCGCAAAAAAAGACTAATCTAACGGCGTATTTTCTTTCAAAATAGTTTCAGCAGATTTCACATAATATTGCCTACGCCTTAGTCAGTAAACAACTTTTCAGATTTATAATTTTAGTACAACAGGGTACCGATTCTCACGCCTTTGAAGACAGAGTTTTCTAGAAAAAACATGGCGGCTAACGACGGAACGACCTATATCGTCTGCCATATTTGTTTCGACAAATCTCGCTTTCGACTTAATCTCTAAAGAGTCCAGATCTGTCTAGCAACGTCCTTCGTATTTCGTCCACCGGCTCCCATACAAACGAGGAAAGCAACAGGTGACAGTTGGCAACCCCACTGCCCTACTTTCTCAGGCCAAGGGCAGAGCCACAAGTGCGTCCGGAGTGCCTCCCTATTTGATCGCTTCGAAAACAATGCAAGGCTGCTGGTATTCAAGATTGATTTCTTATGTTGACAGCGCAATTCCTGATTCAATTTTGTGTGTGTGTGTTTTTTTAGTAATGGGTTTTATGGATACAAGTCCTGTATAGCCCTTTTTAATTTTTCTATCTTCTTCAGTCTTATAGTGTGGTTTCGTCAAGTCCTAGTCAAGTCTAAAAGGTTTATTTTGGGTTGGGATTTCCAATTAGGATTTTTTGTTTGTTGTTTTGTGTGTACGAGGACCCCAGATAAACTGGGATTAGAGGTGGGCAAAAAATAAGTTTTTTGATTATTATTGTCTCTTATTACTACTGCTGATGTACGTACATCACAATAGGCTACTTGACTCTTTTTTTTTAAATATTTCATATCACAAATTTAAGTCCGTGAATTCGAAAACAGAAAGAAGTTTTTGAATCCGTTTAAAATCCTGTGGAAGGGGAAACTGCCAAGAAACAAGAAAAGGACGCACTTAATGGTGAAGTGACGTCACTGCCACTTGATTTCGTGCGTACAAAAGAGATAGCAAGACGTCCCCACCACGCTCCCACTTTTTTTCATTAGAAAACTTTAAATGCTAAATTACTGCTTAATTACCAATTTTGTTGTTGTTTTCGGTATCGGTTACTTTTTAGTGTATGTATTGTTACGTATAATTTTTTTGTCAAAATGTGAGCACAGTCAAGTGGCCTACTGGAATTGGATGGGTCATTTAAAATACGTTCAGTAATAATTTAATTTATTAAGCATTTATAAATGTAAATACACTAGGATATTGGTTTTCCACTATTCTTAAAATATTTGCATGGGTCGTACAAACTTGATCTCTTTCACATTAATAATAAGATTTAGGATTAGGATATGTATGGAGGCTTTTAGGGGATCGAATAGAGATCCCATACTGATTTATAGCAGTCCTTGATTTAAGAAAGTAGGTTAAAAGTTGTAATGGCCGATTAATGTAAAAGTTTCAAGGGCTTTTAAGCTCTCCTAAATTCTACACGGACAAGATAAATATCATGAAATATTATCTACAGTATTTAATCAAATAATTTATTATATTTATTGGTTAACACATAATAATATAAATAAAAACTTAAGGTAACTTATATATAACTACTTAATTAAAACTAAATGATTAAAGTCTTATAAAAAGTTCAGTTTTTTATTTTTTTGAAATTTTAATAATTTTATTGATATATCACAAGTAAACATATAAAAATTAAAACTAACTATCTTATCTAAAAACAATTAATACAAAAAAAAAAACTAAATATAATCTAAATTAGGTCCCCTGGGCAGAGTTCCCATCACGCAGGCAGCATTCCCGCGTTGAATAGCGATGGCTATTCGCTGAGCGAGAAAGCTGCCCGCGCGAGGGTCGCCCGTTGCCTCTTTTAGGCGTCTACTGATCTCATTGTAAAGACCCCGCGTACCGGCAAAGTTGCTGAGATGGTGGTGGTTTGGTTCTATGTAGGAATAGCATATAACTGTTTAGTACCTATGTTGCAATCTCAAAATATAAACAGGTAGAACTTTTATTTCCAATACGCTTTCACCAACAATTTTTTATTTTAATTTATTTTCTCATCTATCTGCTGTCACGTCAAACGTCAGTCATGCAAAGTGACAACTGAATTGCTTTTTTCTTTTTTATTAATAATTTTTTGTGTGCCTCACGGCCTTGGATACAAGCCCTTTAAGGCTTAAAAATTCTGGTATTGCAATATTTTTTATTTCGCTAATAATTGTTATCCTAGATATCACTTTTTACGAGACAGACTGTATTTGTGATAAAAATAATTTTCTGAACCTTTCAAGCTACTGGCAGGTAGACTTTTGAAATACTAGTGGTTTTAGTACATAAATATTTTAATATCTATATTTATTTTCTATACATAATTTTTAACTATATATTATTATTATATTATTACACGAGATGTCACTCGATCAGGATGACTCTTTCCATTCTATCTCTTCTTCCAACTCAAGCTACCATAGTCTCCCAACTTCATTAGATGATATACTTACTTCAGAATTTGATACTTTTTCCAAAAACTTTAATGTACTTCATATTAACGCCCAAAGTATCCCGGCCCATTTTGCTGATATGTTAACTAGCTTTGACGTCAAGAATATTCATGCGATCCTTATTTCTGAATCATGGTTTCAACCCTGTCTTCCTTCTACCTCTTACTCTTTACCAGGCTTTCAATTAATTCGGCATAATCGCATCGGAAAGGGCGGCGGTGGAGTGGCTATCTACTTACGGGCTCATATTGCCTACAGTTTAATTCGCAGCTCAGTTATTTCAAATCCTTCGCACGAACCAGAATATCTCTTTTTAGAAGTCGTCCTCTCTCACACAAAAATCTTGCTTGGCATCTTTTATAGCCCCTCTTCTGATATTAATTATTTTCATGACCTGGAAACTCTTCTAGAAGAAATTATGCCCCCTTACAGTCACACCATAATTCTCGGCGACTTTAATACATGCCTGTTAAAGAATGATTATCGTGCTAATAACCTTAGGTCTCTAACTGAGAGCTGCAATTTACACATTTTAAATCAAACTAAAGCCACTCATTTTGCTCCTAAACGAACTCCTCACCTCCTCGATTTAATTCTTGTCTCATCACTTGATCACGTGGCAAAATTTGGTCAATATCCAGCCGAAGCGTTCTCTTACCATGACCTTATTTTTCTATCTTACAAAGTCCGCCCTCCTAAGTTTAAACCCAAAATTCTCATGCAGCGTAGTTTTCGTAACATCAACGTAGAACACTTAAGAAATGATGCTATATCTTGTGATTGGGACTCCGTACTACATGCAGAATCGGTTAACACACAGGTTGATAGATTTAATGCTATAGTATTAGACCTTTTTGAACGGCATGCCCCGCTCCGTCCTGTGCGTCTCAAGCATCTGCCTGCTCCGTGGCTGACCGAGGAAATTAAAGTGATTCAGAGGAAAAAGAATAGAGCCAAATCATTATTTAAGTCTGATCCAGATAAATACCGTGATCAGTATGTTGAGGCACGGAATCACTGCAACAAGGTGTGTAGGGATGCACAACGTCGCCATATTCATAAATCAGTCCAAAATGGTGAACCATCCAAAGTATGGAGATTTCTTAAATCACTTGGAGTTGGTAAGTCCCAGGATAATAATGATTCTTCGAAAAAGTTTGACATTAACGTACTTAATGCTTAATTTACATCGACTGCTGCCCTTGATGCTAATATTAAACAGCATACTCTTAACTCACTTTATTCTCTTCCAACTCCAGATACTACTCCCTTTGTTTTCAAAGCGGTTACCGAACGTGATGTTGAGAGAACTGTACGTTCCATAACTTCGGATGCCATCGGTAGTGACAATATTAGTCGTGTTATGATCATTCCTATCATTGATATCCTCCTTCCCGTCCTTACTTTAATTTTGAACAACTCATTATCTTCTGGTATTTTTCCTGATGCCTGGAAGGACGCAAATATCACACCACTACCAAAGAAACATAATCCCGACTCCT
Source organism: Euzophera pinguis (assembly GCA_947363495.1). Classification (NCBI taxonomy): domain Eukaryota; kingdom Metazoa; phylum Arthropoda; class Insecta; order Lepidoptera; family Pyralidae; genus Euzophera; species Euzophera pinguis. Next base: position 15,631,493 of record OX376161.1, on the reverse strand, counting down.
CTGATTTCCGCCCAATTTCAATCCTCCCCTTTCTATCAAAAGTCCTAGAGCGCATAGTGCAGTCGCAACTCAATAATTTCCTCACTGTAAATAATCTGCACAATCCACTACAATCCGGTTTCCGCCCTGCAGGTCTAAAATGGCCACTTTGAGCAATTCATCAAAATGAATCATTTCATGAATTGCGAAGCTTAGCAATTCTGCAAATTTTGACATTGACGTTTCAACTCTAATTCAATTCATATCGTGATTCATTTCCTGAATCACTTCTCATGTAAGTGTTGCTATAGTAATAAAATAAAAATAGATTTTATAATTTTAATATTTTTATTGATATTTATAATTCTACAGTTAATTTATGATAGTAAATCAACATTATTGGTTAGATAAACTTTTTTCACAAAAAAATCGTAAAAGTACGCACGCTATGCAAAAATAAAGATTATTTTTACGCCTGGCAATAAGGTAAAGCAATTCACGAAAAGTAAGCCATTTTGCGACTCTCCGTCAAACAGCAGAATTGCCATGAAATGATTCATTTCATGAACTGCCAAAATGTGGCTATTTTAAGATTTGCAATGATTCATAATGTGATCATATTGTAATTCGTGCAAAGTGGCCATTTTAGATCCACTGGTCATAGCACGACTACTGCGCTTATAAAAGTCACGGATGATATCCGTAAAGGAATGGATAACAAAAAACTAACAGTATTGACTCTGCTCGATTTCAGCAATGCATTTAATACAGTAGATTTCGATATATTACTGGGGGTCTTACATTCTCTCAATATATCTCCAACGGTAATTGCTTGGTTTCGATCGTACCTGTTTGGGCGCCGACAGCGTGTGCGCATTGAAGATAATTATTCGTCTTGGTGCTATACCGCTGCAGGTGTACCGCAGGGTGGCGTGTTATCTCCACTTTTGTTTTCTCTTTTTATTAACTCTATAACGAACCAGCTTCAGTCATCCTACCACCTTTACGCAGATGACCTACAGATCTATATGCAGGCTGATGTTGATGACCTTTCTACCGCTATAGCTATAGTCAATCAGGACCTCGATAAAATATCTACTTGGAGCAAAGCACATGGCCTCCTTGTAAATCCAGGCAAATCTAAGGCTATTATTATTGGCAACCCTCAACTGACTTCAAGGATAGACAGCGAAGTCCTGCCGCAACTTAAATTTAATGGTGTTGTTATTAATTATAGTGATCGGGTCAAAAATCTAGGTGTATGGATGGATAGCAAACTGACATGGATTCCACAAACTTCAGAGGTTAGCAAGAGGCTCTTCTTTACGTTCAACACCTTAAAAAGACTAAGTAAATTCCTACCTATAGAGACCAAAACTATGCTCGCAAATTCCCTTCTTCTACCTGTCCTAGACTATGCTGATAACAGCTACACCAACCTCACAGAGCAGCAACTTGATAAACTTGAGCGTCTTCAAAATCTTTGTATTCGATTTATATTTGGTCTTCGCAAGTATGATCATGTTTCTCAATTTCGCTCTAAACTTGAATGGCTGCCTATCAGACTTCGCCGTGACTGGCATATCCTATCTTTATTATACTCAATTCTCTTCAATCCTTTATCCCCTGCTTACTTAAGAGAGCGCTTCGAATTCTTCAGTGAGATTCAACAAGAACGTAAATTACGTAGTGCCGAAAATCTACGCCTAAGAACTCCTGCTCACTTCACTACCTTCTACTCTGATTCTTTTACGGCCAAGGCAACGCGACTGTGGAATTCCCTTCCACTGCCTATTCGAACGGCTCAAACTCTGACCAGTTTTAAGTCGCAAGTAAAGTCCCACTTTCTTTCCTCACTGTAGCTTCGTTCCTTTTCAGTGCATCTTGTTTCAGTCTCCACTTCTCGTGTTTTTTTCTTCTCTTTTTTTTAATAGTTTATTTATTATATATAAATATATATAAATAATTATTTATTTTTTATTTACGTATATTAGTATTTATTTTAAGTAGTTTATGTATCGTGTACTTCTGTTATTCTGCCTAGCGCTGTTCTGTTCTTTATGCACCATATCCGTATCTCTCCTTTCTTTATATTTCAAACTACCCTAAGGTTGCCTGGAAGAGATTGCTTGAGCGATAAGGCCGCCTTTTGTATACATACTGTGTTTACCTTTTATGTAACATTTAATTTGTATTACACTGTGTGCAAAGAAGTGTTAAATAAATAAATAAAGTTCAGTGTATTATAACCCCTTTATTCATAAAAAATAATGAACGTTTGTTAAGCCTCCATTAACTAAATTATGTTTAGTTCCTTTCTGTCTTACCTATATTTGACATGAAAGACTGAAACGTAACATATTTTAGTTAACTTAGACTTATCGAACGTCCTTTAATTTTTATCAATAAGAGGGTAAATCTATAAAGCCCTTTTTTGTTTTGTAGGTTGAACCGATTTTGGTTAATAAGCTTCGTCGTTAGATTTGTCTTTATTTAGCGTAACTCATCGTCATCGTAGCGTGTACCTATTCCTAGTTGCGTAGTCGACTTACGCTTCGGAGCCTAGGGTACGCTGTAAATCATGCTCCTAGATTCGGCGGCATTTTATTTTTTTATTTAGCCTAACTGTAAAAACGTCAAAATTTCGAATTTTAAAACATTAAAACAAATAATTTAGTACCAAAATGTGCAACCTTCAAAAAAATATTTTTACCTATCGAGTGTGTTAAAATAAAGGGTTATTAAGGACGATTACAAAAATATATGCAATATAATTAATTTTCAGCTATCGGTCGTTTTATTACACATTAAATTATACTATGTCATCCTTTGTGACACTAACCCCCGTATTCTTAAACATAACCTTAAGGACGTCCTTCACTCAAACTCATTGGAGGCGCCTTAAGGAATTCCTCGAACTTTCCTTGAAAATGACATTCTTAGTTGCTTGAGCAAACTCCAATGAGGAAAGATACAGGTTATAATAACAATCCGAAGCACAAAAATTAAAAAATACAAAAGAATAAAGTAAAAAATAAACAAATTAAGTAGTTAATTAGGCAAAAAACGACAAAAACTGATTTATAACCATAAAAGCCGCCTCAAGGTACCTTTCGACCAACCTTATATTTGACAGTTCGATACTCACCTCCAATGAGGAATCTCCATAAGTCAAGGAAGCTCGTGACGACTAATCATACCAATGAGTAGAAGTAAGGTTGAGTCGAGTTTGAGGAAACGTTTGAGACCCATATGTGTCCTCTTTGTAATTACAAAGAGGAGATTCCGTAATAAGAGTTTTGTAAGAAAGTGTTTGTGAGGCTACACGGAGCGGAAGGCAGACGTGCGGGGTGTTTGGTTTCGGCCGTGGCTCCAACCATGAAGCACGAGCAATAAAAAAAAATTTAAAAAATCCATTTATTTCAGGCTACAATGGCCCATAGTGCACATACAATTAAATAGTAAATTTGTCACTCGGAAATATCAAAAAAATTCATACATTACATCAAATGACAAGCTCCGCTCACTTTTGTTTCGGCGAGGCGCCAATGATCACATCACTGCGCCATTTCAAACAGCATCTCCTCTTTGTAATTACTCCATGGTGTAAGTCTACCTCCGGCCATGAACGCTGTAAAGTGTTTGAAACGTTAGGTGTAAATAAATAAGCAGTGAACACGATAAAACCGTACAAAAACATATTAAGTTAATGTGTTATGAAATGTCAACTATAAAATCATTGCCAAATAGTCAATACAAGTATCTAACAAATATTTATGGAATAACAGACAGTGTTTGTTTGCCTCTATATAAATACGCAGAAGAGTTCGTATCGGATAACTACCTACGCATTATTATCCAATGGGGTCGTGTTTAGGTCAAATCTTTTGTGAGATTTTATCTTAGAAATATTTGTATCCATGCTACTTATATATTACTAGCAGCCCGTCCCGACTTCGTCTGGGTTATACAAATTATGTTGAAGCTGACATCTTCATTTAGCATCTCGTTCCTAGTATTCCTAAAGTCGAGTAGTCCTATTAATTAACCGATGAACCCCGTACGTATTCATCTCATGATATGGTGGTGAATCCCGCCACCGAAATTATTTCCAAGGAAGTTAGAAACATAAAAGAAACGATCTTTACGGCTCTATGAGCCTTATCCCTTAGCCGCAACTGTATATTAAAATTTAGGCATATTTGGAATGGAATGTCCGATTTCATTCATTTAATATATAGTAATCTATAGGTATTAAACCATTCTTGAATATAATACGATTTATTTGGATAAGGATTATTATTGAAAAACGAATAATGTGGCCCAGTTTGTACCGGCGTTAAAATTGGAAATTTTAACGCGATAAAGAAGTTGTTTGACGTAACTGCAATAGTTACACATATGGTACCGCGGACTTTTTTGTACATCTTTTTAAGATGTACAATACTGTATTACATTATTTTTATATATCACTTACTGTACAGCCAGCGTTTGCAAAAAATGTGCCAATTTACGACATCACATAAAACATCAGGTTTTCTCTACTATATTAGACATGTATTATATATATAAACCTTCCTCTTGAAACACTCTATCTATTAAAATAAACCGCATCAAAATCCGTTGCGTTGTTTAAAGATTTAAGCATTTATAGGGGGCAGACAGCAGAAAGCGACTTTGTTTTATACTATGTAATAGAATAGAATAGAACGGATTTTGATGAAATTTGGTATGAATAAAGTTGAAGAGCCGGGGGTTTGATGCAGGCGGAGCTATGGAAACAGCTAATAATAATTTAAGTGTAAAAGTCTGTCTGTTACGCTTTCACGGCCAAACCGCTGAACGAATTTTGATGAAAGTTGGTATGAATATAGTTAAAGATCCGGGGTTAACATATGCTACATTTTGTTGCAGGCGGAGTTGCAGGAAACAGATAGTATTATATAAAAGATAGAAAGAGAAATCCGCTTTTGTACACATTTTTTTTGTATCAACATGGTTTAATGATTTCTTATATTTTACCGTCCCCAGTCCGTGGTTTGTATGTATAAACTATATTATACGTAGAGAAAGCCTTAAACTTTTTCCAAAAATTATGCATTCACATGCAGGAAGAATTTTTCTATTATCTGATTTTCCAATAAACGAGAAAATATAAGATTAATGTACTTAGGTATTTACTTTGATTATGATCGTTATTCTTACTAATATGTGCTTTTAATACTATAAACGCAAAAGTTTCTAATAATGTGTGGTTGGATGGATCTTTGTTACTCTTTTACGGCTAAACCGGTGAACGGAGTTTGATTAAATATGTATTTAGTTGAAAACCCGAAATCAAACATAGGCTACTTTGAACCGCAGGTAGAGCCGCGGAAAACAGTGAGTACCATTGTTTTCCAGTATATACTTGGCTAACGCTTAAAAACGATCTTAGATTTGCAGTTTGTTTATTACAATGGAGCGACTGCCGTTTGACCTCCTTAATCATTTTTACACTGAAACCAGACCAATAATTTTGAATTATGAGTAAGAATTGTTTTTATAAACATGTAGGTACAGCCCATCAAAAATGTTGTCTAAAACTGACAGAGATTTATACAGCGCGACCTACTGAGTCGGATAAATGAAAACTTATGGGGTGTTCTGTACATAATTTTCTCGGTTTTTGCCTCCATTTTCACCCTTATTTACTTCGTAGGTTTTGCGTGCGATTTACAAGGAAATATTGATGGTTATGTGTTTTTACTTCATTAAGTTTGAATATTGGCTTTTTAGGAGAAGTTTGCGCCAAAAAAAACAATCATCTTGAATTGCAACTAACGTCATTAACCAATAATCAATAATAATCATTTATTCTTTTTTTTTTTCAATAATAATCAATAATCATTTATTCTCAGAATTAATTATTATTAAGTTATAGTAATTTCTTCATTAGGAGGGAATAAAAGAACAGTCTTAGATACATACATGTCAAATACATAACTTTCCTTTCTTGGCTTCACCGCAGTCAGGATTTTTTTTTAAATTTTTCACCAGCATTACTATGTGATGGTTCCTTAGTAGAGTTACACTATTTGTTTATGTAAAATAATAATTAGTTTCTAGCTAATTAGGTGCAAACTACTGGTTCAAGTAGTAACTTCACACACAACACAGTAGTGTATCCTCGTGAACATAAAAGCTAATCTTAAAGAAGGTTAATTAAATTGCACAAGAAATTTAGTTATCAATAGGTTTTGAAACAAGTTTCTTAAAATAAAATTGCTTAGCTTAGTTAAGGCAAGAAGTTCACATTCGGGAAGTAAAATGGTCGAGTGGTATTGGGAGCGCAGCTTACGAGTAAAGTAAAAAAAAAAATGTTTGACGTAATTATTACTTTTTAGGAATACATTTCTTTCAAAGTTTGTCTCCCAAGTTGTCTTTTTTCTTTATTACCTTACTATGCATCAGAGGCGAAATTTTTGACATAGGCTCTAGTGTCTGCGTAAAGAAAATCTTATAAGTAGTAAGTAGATAGGACCACATACAGATAATCGCAGATTATGGATCCCGTGCTCGATGTGCTATACATATAAATTTTGTTGTTTCGTAAATACCGAATTTCGATGCACTGCATTTTCCAAACAATCTTTAGCTTGAAAGTTTATTAGGCTTCATATTTGGTTATAAATTCTTATATATATATAAAAAGTAATAATTACGTCCTACTCGAATAATGTGAAATCAGAATTCACAAAGACGTGGAAATGTACAGATTATCTAACAGTCATTAGCAGACACATGGCGCATCGCTTAGAACATTCACTATGTGCGAATTTGTAGTTCACGTTAGTCATGCATACTTGTTAATTTGCGAAGAATTCTTCGATAAAATCTTTGTATTTATTTATTGAAATGGCACGGCTAGGGTTATTTCTGGTCTAATTCTGGAGATTGAAATTAATTGGAGACAAACAAAATAAATACCTATTTAATATCGGTTTTAAAATTGACGGGTTTATGACCCCAAAATAATGCTTCATAATTATGTACGTACAACTTTCGTGTAAACTCTTACACCGTGACACCAGGGTGTACACGGCACAGAGTCGATTGACTATGCAACCCACTGATTTATGGATGAATTAAATATCTTAATTATATGTGTAAAAAGAAATAAAACACAGATCTGAATCCTTCACTACTCTATGTCCTTCAATAAACGTGCACCGAATAAAAAATAACAAAAAAATAGTCGTTCATTCAGATTTGAATTTAGAACGGTAAAATCGAAACATGGGGTCAGCGTGCCGAACTACGAATACAAGAACGATAGCGAAAGTGGAATAGTGACGTTCGGTAGCCGATTCTATCTGTTTGAAAGTGATTGCGTAATCGTAGCGTAATCATAATGCTCCGTCTGATGACGGGATAAAAACTTTTCGTGTATTGGATTCTTGGGACGTAAGACCAAAATATCCGAAGGGAAAACTGTTATCTATTTCAAAGTGGAGATAGTCGAATAGATTGTAGGGTAGGGCGAAATGGTTGGCGTAAAACATTTCTATAGAAAGGCGTTGATTAATTTCGATAATTCTACAGATGATAAAAAAAAATCGCGTCTGGTCTTGCGGTGACGAAACAGGGATGGTGGAATCAAGTCATGCAATTCCTGGGCACACTCCCCGAAATGCAATCTGTAGAAGATGGCTAGGCAAGCCACACGGCGTCGGTGCTCAAGGTTTATATCCTCGCTAACGAGATTCTGGGCGCGGCGCTTTATCGAATCCAGCATTGCCAGTTGGTATTTAGCAGAGCCGTCCCAGAGATGGGAACAGTATTCCATATTTGGTCGTATTTGGGCCCGGTACAAACTGAGTAGTTGCTCAGACGAGTTTAATAGAATACGAAGAAGATACACAACAACTATAACTATTACAGTAGCTAATGACCAAGTTTGCTGCTGGTAATATTTAGAGTATCTGTTTCAGGATCAGTAATGCGCACGATTCTTTTATATCTGATTTATCAAAGATTTCCAAAAACAACAACAACATTGCTAATTAAATTTTGGATACGGAGAAGTCGTTTCAGGGCAGGTACGAGGAATTCATTAGTTCATATCATAGACCCTGGTGTCAGTTTTTTTCGGAACCGCCTTTCGGTCTATAACATGGTTTATTTAACGGCCACGAAATGGAATGAACGAATGAACTTTATTAATTATGGCAGCCGGGTCTAACGGTTTAACATGTCTTCCAAAGCGCAAAATCATAGTTGTTATGAGACAATCAGATGATTCAAGTCTGCGTGTTCTAACCGAAATCGAACCCATAACCTCCGGGTCCAAGGCAAACGCCTGTACCTAATCTTTATATATGTCAGTGTTGATGTTTCGCGTCAAAGTTGTTACACGAACTTTAACTACCGTGTGTAAAACGGTAGTAAAAGTTCGTGTAAATATTTTGGACTTTAGGTTTCCATAAAAAAGTGTCTATAGATGACTATGACATAGACTTTACGTTGTCACGTTCTATATCGGGCACAAATTCACAGCAATATGGCTTTTGACTGTGTTTATTTGGACAATATTTTTATATGAACACTTATTTTTTCTGTTGAAAGTGGATTAGTTTGACGATCTAACCACACTGTGAGAATTCGGCCAATAGTTTCATAATCACCCTGTATACCCAGACTAAAAGTAACCGATAACAAAATTGGTAATTAAATAAACCAATGATTATCATTTAAAATTTTCCTATAAATAAGCAAATTCGTAGCGCGGTTTTGTACGCACGATAACAAGTGGCAGTGAAGTCACTTCACACTAAGTAGGTACGTCCTTTTCTTGTTTCTTTCAATTAAACCTTCTATATATAATTTATACGGCTTAAAAGTAATTATTTTTGAACGTATTAAAAAAATCTTTCTGTTTTCGGTTCCTAGTAGTGAATTTATTGGTTTTAATAATAAAATATAATGAGTAAAATTCTTTAGTCTAAACCAGTGCTATTTTTTTTTTGTAATGTCACAAAATCACATAAAATTAATCACAAACTTAGTATTATACAATTTGTTATTTATATATATTTTTTTGTTTCAGGGAGATACCAGTGTAAACAGTTTGGGAACCATGTATGTAGTGGACAGTGCGACAAAAAAAGTGTAAATTCAAGATGGCGGACCACTTCGATATCGACACCGTCGAAGATGACGTCGAATACGATTACGACACGACCAAAATCCCGGAAATCGTTACGCATGACGATATGAACGAGTCGGGTTACCAGGAGGGGTCAGAGAAGAGTTATGGGGAACGAAGGGATAGCAAGGAGGGTTTTGGGGGGGAAGGGGATTCTGATTCAGGGGTAGATGGGGTGAGCAGTGGCTGTAGTACGGTTGACGATTGCCCAGTGGTGTCGATTAATGATGTAGTGGCTTACTATGATGACATCCGCCCGAGGAGGAGATATGTGCCGCAGCTCAACTTCTACAATGTGGATATCGAGAGGATGACCATGGATGCTATTGCTCAGGTGAGTTTTTAAATTTTTTATTTCTTTTTTAAAGATCATGTTTGTATTTGGCATAATATCGAAAAAGAAATCGATATTTTTATAATACAGCATATTTTTTAAGTATTTGAACCATCAATTTCATAGCAGATGTAATAGATTCAGTATTGATTATTTTGTCATAATTGTGGTTTTAAATCCATTTCAGAGATTGGTCTTTAGACAGGTTATCGATTTCCTTTGATACCTAGAATAATAGAATCGCTATATAGTACGTACCTGAAATTTATAATAGAAATAGGCGCCAAAACTTACTGCACAATTTATTCTGGCGTACCTTTTGCAACACTATTAATCATCTGTAATAAAAAAATTGAGGTCGATTTTTGTACATTAAAGATTTTTAAGAAAAGCTAATATAAGGTGTCTTTATTGGACCTACAGATGCCAAAACAATCATTTTTAGTCGTATATAAAATGTGATTATAGTAGATTATGATACAAGGGTGCGAAGTTGGTCATTATTTAAGAGGCGGGCTAATGCCTATAGAAGCCGAGTATATGACCAATTTCGCTCACGAGTTGTCATACGACGATTTTCAACACATTTGCGAGGAAAAACACACTTATATTATTAACATTTTATTATTTACACATTTCTTCACATTAACTTTTGTTGGTACAGTCTGAACACTTTTCACATTTAGAAACACCATTAGGGTAAAATTGAATTTGTGTGTTTGTTAATCCATAGCTAGGTATCTCCAAATAGATATAAGTAGTTCTTGATTTCACAGTTTTAATGCTTCGTTTTTGTTTCTTCCTTTGAAAATTTACTTAGCCATAGTCAGCCTACTTAGTCAGTTATCGACTTTCAATTTTCGTCTGGACTAGTATATCTGGCGAAGTCAAACTTACGTATTCTTCCATAAATTAACGACTTTTGTTGTTAATAGTAGATAAAATACAAAAACAAAAATGTATAAAAATGGCGCCATTGACAGACAACAGACAGAGCATTATTTTTTTACTAATGGTTTTTAGGGCCATGGATACAAGTCCTTTATAGCTCTTCACAAATTAATATTTGGAGTTCAATGCGGCTAATGTTTAGTAAAATAAATATGAATATGAAATTTAGTGATGATTTATAATTTGGAAGCTAAAATAGTTTTTTTTGCAAAAACAGTGAATTGGTTTGAGCCTTAAAATCCTCTAGGCGTACATTTAAAAAAATGTACAGTAACCATGGAAACCATTACTTTTACTAGTGCGATTATAATATAAACAACGTGTTGTTTACAACCCTCATTAAAAGCCTAATTACAAGTAAATAATATACATTTTACGAGCAAATGTTTTGAAAAATTGTTAAATAATTTGTTAGTATTCCGAATGATAAAATAATTGAACTCACGTATGGAAAACCCTTAAGACGAGAGGTTTTAATAATTTTTATTTATTACTCCATTGAGTATGGGTTTATACAGCGGAAAACCTATTATTTTCAATGTAATCTGAAATATAATTTTATGACTTCTAAGTATATATTAACGTCGTGAATATGTAAATGATAAATTAACTCTGGTTTTATTAGACTCGTATTGCACTCTTGCCGCAGCTTTCAGACCAATTTTTCAATTCCAATTTTTCTTAAAAAAAATCTACCTTTTTCTCTAATAATTTATCTAGTTTTACGCTGGTTCTAGGCTATATATCGTTACGTCGATTTTGAAACAGCACCATCAAGGGGGTAAAGTTAGGACTTAACATCTATATTATATCATATTTTTAAAAAGGTATAAAGGGTTCAGGGATCAGCACGCCTCAAAAATCCGTAAATAAATTTTTAAATTTACATTTTTCTCCATCAACCATCATAATGCAAAAATAACTAGTTACTAACCTGTATATCTAGGTCACACGTGTTAAATATTTGCTGACTTCAAGTGACTAGATAAATTATAGGTAACAAAATGAACAAAAATTTCATAAAAATTACAAAACGAAAATAGTTTCAACGATTCATCGATAATGCGATTATGTTAAAATTTAATAAAAAAACAGTCGAATTGAAAAACTCATGTCTGTGAATGTCAGTTGACTTTTTTAAGTTTGACTTTTTTCTACTTTATCTTTTTCGAAATATTCTGAAGGACGTAAAAGGCGACTAAGGGACAAACACGTTGTCTACAGTAACTTATATTTCCTTGTCGTTTGATTGATGAAATCTTTAACACCTTATTAGTAAAACATCAAAACTAGGTAAAACATAAAACTGAAAAGTTAAATAAATAACTCTATGATTCAAGATTTTTTACACTGAGATGTTAGTCATCGTACATTTATAAAAAATACATGCAGAGTGGATGATATACAATTATGTTACAGTTCTTCATGTTTTGCCAAAGAAGGCGTACAAATGTGTTTCATAATTTCTGATAATAGGCTAATTTCCAGGGTCAAAAGACTATCATTAAAATTAGTCCGTCATTTGGGGAATCAAAATATATTAGTGACGTATTTTTTCTTTTGTCAATTGAGCGATAAACTATAAAGATATAACGCATCAAAGTTTAGGAGTTAGGGCTCGTGGCGTCACATATTGCACACGGAACTTTAAGGCGCCATATCTTTACCATTCTTTGTTTAATTTTTAAAAGAAAAAATACGTCTCCAATATTTTTTGATTATCTAACTGACGGACTAATTATATTTTCTTTAGGAAACTGGCCTATTTAAGTGTAATCATTTAAAGCAACCGCTTAGAACGTTTGTGTATTGTGCTCGTGCTACCTACTGTACTGCCACTAAATTGCGACCATGGAGTAATTATAAAGGGGAGATGCCGTTTGAAATGGCGCAGTGACGTACTCATTGGCGCCTCGCCGACACTGCAGTGGGCGGAGCTTGTCGTTGCTCGTGCTCTATGATTGGAGCCACGGCCGAAACCAAGCACCCCGCACGTCTGCCTTCCGCCCCGTGTAGCCTCACAAACGCTTTCTTACAAAACGCTTATTAAGGCATCTCCTCTTTATAATTACTCCATGATTGCGACCAATCCAATAGTGGTCGCATACTTGTACTTACAAGGCTTACAAAGAGTGGAATTACTTATTCAAAACGTAAAATTTTATGAAAATTGTACTGAGAATATTATAATTTAACATTATTATCACTTACTAAAAGATGTAGCATATATTATTATTGGTTTTATTAATAATTAAATCTTTATTTTATTAGATACTTCGCCGTTTTATCTCTTAACAGCATGTAAGGTAATAATTTAGATACATGCAACTTGCATATTAGGAAAGACTAAATTCCTTTCACCTGACATTAGCCAATTTAATGCTATTACTAGCGGTTGTCCGAGACTGCTTTCCCGTTCCTGTAGGAATTTCGGGAATACTGTAATTTTGAGTATAAAAAAAACAATCACGACAGAATACATTTTAAAATAAATTTGAAATTCGCGCCATTTTTAAAATTATTTGTTTGAATCTGTGATTATGATGAAATATAATATGATTACTACCTATTATAATATGAATACTAATATATTCTCTAATATTGTACCTGCGACAATGAACACTGTAAAGTGTTTGAAACGTTACGTGTAAATAAATAAGTAATAAAATCGTATTTAATCAATACAATACAAAAACTATTGCACAACAAGGATACATTGTTAAATACAAGCAATTACAAGCAAAATAACCTTGCGCAAAGGCGGCCTCTTATCGCAATAGCAATTTCTTCCAGGCAACCTTTCAAAAAAATTGAATAATGATATTAAAGATTGTGCGCGGTAGGTGTCGAAAATAAATTATTTTATTTTATTAAATATCAAAACATAAACACATAGGTATATTGTATACTATCTTTTTCCCGCAGCTCCGCCTGCGTCAAAAAGTAGCCTATGTTTGCCCCGGGTCTTCAACTATATTCATCATACCAAATTTCATCAAAATCCGTTCAGCGGTTTGGCCGTGAGCTTTCACGGACAAACAGACAGACAGACTTTAGCATTTATAATATTGGTATGGATTATACAATATTAATCTTTTTTTTTTTATGGAATATTTTCAAAAGTCCCACAATTTCTATGATTTGAGGATAATAATATCGGCAGGGAATACTACGTTTTAAGCAATTTTCAAAGAACAGATGAATCATTCAGCTCTTAACATAGTTAATACTACATAATATAAATAAATACAAAGACAATCATCACAGTTTAATCAATGGAATACAGACACCAGGGCCCAAAGGGTCGAATGACCATGTAACCCACTCGATTACGACGATAGTTTTAATTGATGTTCACTTTATATAAATAAAAAATTCGTTTCATATTTGTGCCAAGCCGGTCGGAATTGCTTCTATGAACATGACTCGCGCGGAAATCTAATAAGTAACAGACATGTGTGGGAAACCTTATATTTTGCGTACACATTGACCGAGCAGCGTAAATATACCTAGTGCTGTTGTAATTCAGGTCGGATTTTATTTAATACTTTCTGTACTAGCGGTCTCATTAACTTTGCAAGGCTCAAACGAAGTAATTTTTTTAAATTTTCTATCAAAATGATCATATGTCAGTGTTGCTGAGGTCAGACGGCAGTGGCTTGTAACAACCTGTACCGCCAAATCTAGACATGATTAACAGCGTACCCTAGGCTCCGAAGCGTCAGTTGAGGACGCAACTAGGAAACACGCTTGGACGAAGAAGTTCTATCGGCCCGTACTAGCTTCGCATGGATCATGAAATGAAAATTGGTCAAAAACATAAAATAATACCTTTATACTTCCGACGTTTCAACCGTGTTACAATGGCCGTGATTACGGAACGACTGGCTTAGTATCTACAGCTCCATATTTCAAGCGGAATCGTCTTCCAGTGCGTTGAGAGAGTTTGATAGAAATTGGATAGACAGGATTTTGCCAAACAGTGGGCAACAAAATAGCTACAAACCGGGTCTCTTTCAAAAGTGACTTCATCCAACTAAGGTCAAGTTTAAGAGATTCTTATGTCTGTCCTTACAATCGTTACATACAACCTATTCCTATTAATACAGATAATTTCCCAGAAAACAGCACTTCCTAGGAAGTTCGAACGACGTATTTAGAATGTAATTCATTTCCTTATCCATTTTTAATATAGGAAATTGAAAGCTTCAACGTACTCATAACATTTCTTATCGTTCACATTATTTTGAGGCTACTGGCCAAATTTTTAGACTGTGTTTAGTACGTGAACAAAACAACTTTAAATGAATGAAAAAGTGAAAACCGACATATTTTTTGATCTTCCATAAAAATCTAATGATCAGCGAAAAGGAAGGTCGAAATATATTTAATCATAATTATAAACTTTATTTGCATAAATGTGAGTATACGTAGGTGTTACATTTTTATTAAAGATTCAATTACATTCACCTTAAAATTAGGCATGCAAATATTGACAGTTGGCTTACCAATGGCAATTGGAATATTATATACATTTTCTGTGCTTTTACCTGTTTTTTATTGAAATTTTCTATAGTTTCATGGACTAAACACTTTAAAAATTCACAATCCCTGCATATGTCAAGACCGGGCTCGTTTTATCATTATTTTCGTATTCTTCTTAAATTTGGAGTTATTGAAAAAGGCAGATGTTAAGAATACCCGTAATCAACTAGCGTCTATGACGTTTTTTTATTAACTTTTTCAACCTGCCATTTAAAACATCCTCTTAACATTTCACTAGATTTGTATATATTATTTTTTTATGTTAATTTTATGTTTTACTTTATTAATACAATATACACTATTCAACTAAAAAAAAATATTACTAAAAATTAAAATAATTATAATTATAAACTTAAATAAAAAAGAAACTATATAGAAAAGTAAAAACTAAATAAATCTAAACTAAATCTAAAACCTAATAATAAAAAAAATTGTATATCTTATTTTCTTGAAAGTGATCTAGTTTCATGTTTTAAACACATTATATAAATTTGGCTGGTGTTTGAACCCTGTATAAATCTGTTGGTAAAATATGACCGTATTTTCTAGATATCCTAGCAATAAAACAAGACAAATGCGTTTACAACCAACCTATTTAAAGCCTGCGTAGAAAGGTATTGCACTAAAACGTTTTGTAAGTTCATTTACGTAAGTACCAATAAGCCTGTGTCGATGTAAATTGTAATATTTAAACAATAGCCGTCGCATTTATAAAAAAAAATATACCTAGATAGTTTTGGTTTACATAAACATTGTTCAAATTATGACTTATGAAAGAGAAATGTAAAACATTACGTTATTTCAGATCAATTTTGAGATAGAAAATCATTTCCTAGATCACTTGCTACATCGATATTATATTACTATGACTTGCTTTATTATATAACTAAATCTTACTAAACTTTATAACTAAAATTAACATAGTGAAATACATCTTAAGGTACACCTAATATTAATATCTCATAGAAAAAAACCTGAATTTCAATACCTATATAGTTATTAAGAATATTTTCGGCATAATAATATTTCGAAAAACAAACTACTCGAACAAATGATAATAAAACAGAAGAATATCTCGAGAAAACGAAGTTAATAATATCGTGAAACAAAAAAAAACTTATTTAGTTAAGTGCGTGCGTAGTCAAACGCAAAACAATTGAAAATGTATTGTGATAATTTATTGGCAGAATGTGTCAATAGTTTCACAGACATAAAAAAGATTGATTCTGCTTTTTGACAGTCAAAAATTT
Source organism: Euzophera pinguis (assembly GCA_947363495.1). NCBI lineage: Eukaryota > Metazoa > Arthropoda > Insecta > Lepidoptera > Pyralidae > Euzophera > Euzophera pinguis. Next base: position 15,615,247 of record OX376161.1, on the reverse strand, counting down.
AAGAAAAACAATACCTTCAGCATAACCAAATGAGAACATTAATTATGACAGTTGATAGAGATTCTTCGAAAAAATAATAATAAAAAAGCAATTCGTTTATGGCACATCTTATTTACATATCAATAACTCAACACATCGTTCAAAACTACCTTCAATTGACCAATTTTTAGAATCAGTTTTCCTCAAAGAAAACATTTTCAAGGCTGACAGCGCAAAACAAATGTCTATAGGTACCTAATTAGTACTAGCATTTGACCACTTTACTTCGAAAAAATCAAGACGTAGACGTCGTAATTGTAATAGTCGTGTAAATGAAATTCTGTTTTATGTTATATATGTTTATGGCTGATTTCAGTGTGTGATAAGTAATGTGTTATGTGAGGTTGTGTGAATAGTTGATTGTGAACAGTGAAGCCTTATGTCAGACAATCTATGTACATACTCGTAGAAGATCGATATTGCGTTGGCGAATAGCGGCTAACTCAAGGGCGTTTCGTTTATTTAAGTACTTGGATTGACATGGTGATTTGCATTGTACAAGAGGATTTGTTGATTTGCTCGTGTTCGGAGAAAATAATACAGACACATTTTTAGAGAATCGTTTGATGCACCTATTTTTTACTAGCTGTTTCCCGCAGCTCCGCCTGCGTCAAAAAGTAGCCCATGTTTTACCCCGGGTCTTCAACTATATTCATACCAAATTTCATCAAAATCCGTTCAGCGGTTCGCCCGTGAAAGCGTAACAGAGAGATAGATTTTCGCATTTATAATATTATTATTAATATGATTGGCAAACGATGGATTTTTAGTTAATTTTAAAAATAAATCTAGTTTACGACAGCAGTACCTTTTCCAGGATGAACTTTGGGTCCATCTCAGTACTCCTACCTATGTTTATGTGAAATTTCAGGAAGATTGTATCTACTTGTTTATGTACTTGTATTTCTCTCATTTTGGAGTTTTTTGCTAAGTAATTCGGTGTTGCTTCTGTACCTGTCCTGAAGTTTATATATTTTTTTCTTAATTGTACTACATAAAGAAAGCTTTATAGGTGGAGTTAATGCTAAAAGCATTATCTTACAAGCAATCTTTAGACTCGGCAAATAGTTATATTTGGGTGTAAAAAAGTTAAATTAACAGGCAATTTAAACAATACAGAATCTTATTACATATTCCTAAATAATACCAGTTTGATGCTTTTGAAATATTATTAACTTCTTGAACATGCTTCAAGGTAAAGGGATCCTTTGAGTCTTAATTTTGTTTGAATTTCAAATTAGTTGGGCTTGTCTTTAACGCAGCCATTTCCCGCTACCTTTCTTGAGTGTTGCCATGTAAAACAACCTCTAGAATTTAAAAAGTACATAAAGCTTGTTAATTTGCAAATATTACATAAAAGGTTAGCAAAATAAGAATTAAGTTTGATTACTGCGATTATAAAAAAAGTTTTTTTTCAAGTTCCTTTATTTGCATAAATGTAGGTAGGTACAAAGTTGACAAATAAGTTACTGGTAACTTAGGAGTTCCAATACATTTTACCTTAATAAGGTGTGCAAATATTCGTTGTCTCATATAAGTATTGCATTTTATAAAACAAAATACCTGCCAGTCAAACCGTAGGACTATATAGAGAAGGAAATAAGTGGTGTCCTAAATAACTACTAGTAACTACTTAAAAGTTTTCTTGGGTATCTATGCGGATCCTAACTAAAGTAAAGTCGTCGATTCGTCTTGAAGATTGTTTCGGTTTGATTTTCCGACAAGAAGTAAATTGATCAATGCTACTGCTAGAATCTTACATTTCAAGTTATCTGTACCAAAAATCTTGGAGTAGGTATATTCTCGCGAATAAAGACCAAAGTCGCATTAAGAATAGAGATTTGAGTAAATGAAATGGCGAGTGACAACAGAACGTCTATAATATCCGCCATTTTGTTTCGACAAATCTCGAAATCTTGCTTCTGGTAACCTAAATGAATTTTGAAAATTAGAAGAAAACCTACAAGCCTCGCCCTTAACACGCCGAGATTACTTGAACGAAGGTTACACGTGTCTAATGTGATTATGTTTGGGCCCTATTAGGCAGATTCAGAATCGCGACAGGGCTTTATTGAGTTTTTCTTTTAAGATCAACTTCTTCAACCAAAACCGATGATGACTTGTTGTTTTTCTTTTCCCTTCTCAATTTTAAACAAGTATGAAAACTCTGGTACCAATATTCTTCGTCGTCGTGGCGACGACTATCAAATTTGTTTATCCCAATACGCTGCCACCTGGGTTGCACCTGTTGTTACCCCCATAAGGTCCCTTCTACTACACTAGCAGGATACAGTAGTCGCTCTAACTGGATCCATATGGTTTTCAATGGCTTTCCGCACTGACAGTGTGGATCCACGGAATTCCCCCATTTCTATATATTTATTTTGCACCGACCAATTTGGGTCCGGAGGCGCTTTAGGAATCTACAGGTTGTCTAGGATAGCATGAGTCCCAGAGGAAGGTTTTCAGCAATGGGGACATATTATTTGAGTGGAAGTATATCAGAGGCTATGTAAATATTTCTATAGGTGGTGCTAATTTAGTTTTCAATGCAAGTCATAAGCTTTGTTATAATACCAGCGAATATGTAGTTTATTGATTATATGAAATGACAAGATAAGATAGCCTGATGGTGCGCAGTTCTGAAACACATGTATATGCAACAAGTTATATTGATTTCTTATGTTTTCGCGATTGTTATTCATTAAATTAAACTATTAACTATATAGACGCTCAACCAAGTCTGCAGTCTGTGAACACGCTCTAGACAAACCCAACCACTATATGCGTTTTGATAATCCTCAAGTCCTTGCAAAGGAAAACAGATTCATTCCAAGGATGTTACGTGAAGCTATTGAAATTGAAAAACATCCTAATTTCAATAGAGAGGATGGATGGCAGGTACCACCAGCTTGGGACCCAGTCATTAACTTAATAAAATCGCAAACTCGGAAGCAGACTGCAAGACCCTTAGATACTGTGAGCCAATACTGCGTGAATCGGAATAGTTTCCAATAAAAATTTCAAGCGGTAGTTTGTAATCTTATGACATCAAAAGACAAATGTTAACTTAGTCTGCCTGCGACCATGAACGTTGTAAAGTGTTTGAAACTTCAGGTGTAAATAAATAAGTAATAAACGCGATAAAAACCGTATTAAAATAGTTTAATTTAATAAGTTATATTGAGCTAATTATTCAGCTGGCATAGACAGTAGATATGTGCCTTATGGTTTCTTCTTATTACACGACTGGCCAAAAAATGAGTATCATGTTTTCAGCATTCATGTTTGTTTGTATAAATGTGCTGTCCTTTATTCCATACCATACTTCCATACTAATAATCTTAATCTTTATCTTTATATATAAAAGATAGATAGTGACTGATCGATCAACGCACAGCTGAAACCACAGGGTCTAGAAGCTTGAAATTGTGCACAAACGTTCCTTGTATACCGTAAGTGTGCACTAAGAAGGGATTTTTGGAAATTCATCCCCTAAGGGGTTGAAAATATGAGGGTTGAAAGTTTGTATAAAACTTGGTCATTTTTGAAGTTAGAAATGTAAAAATTGACATCTGAGCTCACCGTTTGAAACAAAATTTACAGTATCACTATTTAAAAAAAAATCTTTAAGGGGGTAAAATAGGGGGTGAAAGTTTGTATGAAAAATAGTCAATTGTAAATTTGATACAAGTAGTAAGTAAGTTTTTAAAAAAAGTGATACAGTATACTTTTATTCCTTACCATACATTGGATCATCTACAAATTTTTTAAATTGTAATTTCAAAGTTGATAATATTTTTACTCAATTTTAATCTTCAATCCCATCTGAAGTAAAATTTTTAAAATACCTTACTTTTTTAATTACCTTATTATTTTTAACTTATTTTATCTGTAGTACATATTTACGTCATTAATAAGTTATTGAAACTTCATGATTCTAGAACAAACGGTTTCATGTGTATATATAAAAGAACAAGGGGTGACTGATTCATCGACGCCCAGCCTAAACCATAAAAGCCATAAACGAGTCTTATGTTATTACTACATAGTGCTCAGATAAGAAAGGTTTTTTCAAAATTCACCTCCTAAGGGCCAAAATATGTTTGGGGGAAGGAGATTACTTGTCCGATTTATTCGAAACTTCACAAGATTATTGCTTTTGTTAAATGATTAGACACGTGTTTCAGGCGCTGAAAATGCAAAATTAAACGATCACTGATCTGTCAATGAATTTTGGCATGTAGTTCCTGTTTTAGTCAAGGGGTGCACTTAGAATGGATATTTCAAAATTCACCCCCGAAGGCTCAAATGAGTCAAATAAGGCTGTAAGTATGTATGGGGGAAGGAGATTAGGTTACTCAGTTCTATTTGAAACTGCACAAGATTATTTCTTTTGATAATTGAAATCTGAGAAGGGGAAAAGGGGGACATAGTCTGATAGAGCAAAAACTTAACGATCACTGATATCTCAATGACTTTTGAAATTGAGGTTCACTACGCAAGATTTTTTTCTAAATGCACATCTTATAATTTTTTTATATCTTTTTTTAAATTTAATTCCTAAGAAACTGGGACAAAGTCTGAAAAAAGAAAAGCTATAAATGATCTTTAATCATTAATCGCAATGAATTTTAGAAAATATTTTTCCAAATTCATCTGCTAAGAGTGTGAAATGGGGTCCAAACTATGTACGGGGAAATATGACCATTTTATTTAAAACTTTGTCAAATTATTTCTTATGATGTAAATACCTATTTAAGGATATTTAGGATTAACCCCTAAAAGGGGGAAAAGGTTGTGTATCATTTATTGTGTAAATAAATAATATCTAATATTGTGTTTCAAGCATACTGTCCAATACTATACTGAGCGTATACTCCTGTTTTTTGGATTTGTCTAAAGCTTTTGAACTCATCTCCTATGATGTGCTTTGTAGATGGCTGGCAGACTGTGGTGTACCGGTGGAGATGCTCGGTATCTTCCAGTTTTGCTATGCAAACCAAATAAACCACCTGAAATGGTCGAATAGTCTCTCCGAGCCATACAGGTTGGAGTGCGGTGTGAGACAGGGGGGCCTTCTTCCCCTAAGCTCTTCAACTTGTATGTAAATGACCTCATTCTCGAACTCAGCAGCATGCGTGTCGGATGCAGAGTGGGTGGTGTTAATGTTAACAACATTAGCTATGCTGACGACATGGTGCTGCTGGCTCCGGCAGCGAGGGTAATCGGGGAAATGTTGAAGGTATGTGAGGCCTACGCTGCGTCGCATGGTCTTATTTATAATGCGAGGAAAACGGAATATTATGGTCTTTGGGGCAGCCGGTAAGTATCCTGACATGAGCCCTCCGATTACTCTAAACGGAGCGAACATTAATAGAGTCTATGAATTTAAATATCTAGGACATTTACTTACCGACGGCCTTAGAGACGATGTAGACATAGAGAGGGAATGCAGTGCTTTAGCTGTTCGTGGAAATATGCTAATCAGGAGATTTTCACGATGCTCAGATCAGGTCAAAATCACGTTATTCAAGGCTTACTGTCAGAGTATGTATACCAGTAGTCTATGGCTTAATTCTACCAAGAATTCTCTGTAGGTCCTGCGTATCCAGTACAACAATATTTTCAGAATACTGTTGAACCTCCCTCGCTTTTGCAGTGCCTCCAGTATGTTCGCCGAAAACCGTACTGATGGCTTCCATGCTATTATACGAAAGAAAGCTGCATCACTGTTGAGAAGGGTAAGGGAGAGTAGGAACGGCATTTTGAGAGTAATAGCAGATGATCCGCATGCACCTGTGTTGAGAGCTCTTGAGCGAGTGATGAATGAGGTCGGAAACAACAGCTCTTTTGGCCGTTGCCAGCTCGACTTCTCACGCAGGTTCATGATTTATTAAAGAACTATACCTACTTGATTTTTTTTTCTGTTTTTCTGTTTTTATTTGATTTAATTACTAACATAGTTATATAAGGCCTTTTGTAATACTAACACATAAATGGATAATAGTTATCTGAAATAAAGAGTTATTTATTTAATATAAGGATATTTTACATTAACCCCTAAAAGGAGAAAAAGGTTGTGTTTGTTTTGTAATCAGGGGGTCCCTAAGCAAGGAGTTTTCAAAACGCACCACCTAAGGGGGTGTAATGGGGTCCGAAGTAGCTACGGTTAAATAAATAAAATAAAATAAGGGGGACAGAGTAGTTAGAACGTTTTATCGAAACTTCACAAAATTATTTTTTTTGATGAATGAACACCAGTATCTGTATTTTTAGATTGTTAGTTCTAAAAGGGGGAACAAACTCTGACTAAATTATAATTGATCTGTCATTGAGGTTTCTTTTGTAATCAGTAAGGATTTTTTCAAAACTGATGTCCTAAGTATGTACGGGGGAAGGAGATTAGTAAGTCCGTTGCATTAGAAACTTCACAAGATTATTTGTTTTGATAAATGATTCGTTACCTGTTTTAAGGTTTTTATAATTCATGAATTTTAGAAATGTGTGTTATTTGTATGGTTTATCGAGTTGCTGACTACGGAAATAACAACCATTTTAAAATCTGACGTGCCAGATGTGATATACTATCAATCCCTATTGGGATCCAATGGGGTAGTAAACTTCTAAGTACATAAAAAGATCCTGTGAGACTTGTCATATATGATCTAAGTGATTCAAACTTTATTGGAAAACCCTTATGATCAGGCGGGCGAAGCCGTGGGCAACAGCTAGTATATTATAAATGCATAAGTCTGTCTGTCTGTCTGTCTGTTTGTTACGCTTTCACGGCCAAACCACTGAACGGATTTTGATGGAATTCGGTATGAATATGGTTGATGACCCGGGGTCAAAAATAGGCTCCTTTTTGATGCAGGCGGAGCTGCAGGAAACAGCTAGTAAAAAATAATTAAATATTTTGTTTGGGTAATGTTGAAGCTTGAAATTTTGTATTTTTTTTAGCATAATATATATAATAGTACAGATAAAATATTATTTTTTTAATTTTATAACCTTCAATAAATTTTATTAGACAATTAAAATATTTTTTGTAAAAAATGTAGTTCGATGTAGTATTATTTCGATGAAACGAACATAGCCCATCATGTTCACGTTTCGCATATCAATAAAGACGCACCATAATATTTTAATTTTCATACAAAAAAAAAATGTTTTAAAATTATTGAAATGAAATTTTCTTCTAACAAACTTAATATGAAATACATGTTATAAAAGTAGCTATATCTTATTGTACACGAACTAACCACATCCTTTGCGGTTCACTTCAATTACCATTTAACGAGACATTCATAAGAATATTCAATAAAAAAACCGCAAGCATTCGAGGAAATACCATTTACATTTGCATCTCTATGCCTTGACATATTAGGTTCCATATTCAAATATTATTTTATATCTCTTGTGAATAGAGGCGAAATATATTACACGAATTCAATGCTAGACTACGCTGTGCCCTGCAAACAAAATTGTGTTTTAAGTTTAAGCATTAGGAATCAAATTAGTTTGTTATACATTTGTCGCGCAGGATTTAGTGCTTATTAAAATAATGGAAGAATATATTAAAATAATATGAACGTGTGCATCGGATGGTGAGAATCACGAAGTTTGCATTACATTAGACGGATTGTGCATTGTCGTGATCGATATTGATGTGTTGTGCGGCCGTGACGACCACTTTCGTAATAGAGTCACTGGATTACGATTTCTATGTAATATATAATTAAGAACGAAATTAAACACAATTAGGGTTTTGGGTTTATCTCTTTAAGTGGTTTATTTTTTAGTAGCTTTTTCCCGCAACTCCTTATTCATACTAAATTTTATCAAAATCCGTCCAGCGGTTTGGCCGTAAAAGCGTAACAGACAGACAGAAAGACAGACAGACAGACTTTCGCATTTATAATATTTTCCTTTTTCGTCATATCACGCGTAAACGGAGCTATTTCGCAATTTTTTTTTTGCTGTGTCAGTAGAAGGTGTTTAGAATTTAAGAAAAGTTAAGACAGGACAACTTCTTCTTGTCGATTTAAAATGGCTGACTCTTCAGATTAGTTTAGACCAATAATTGGCCACGGTCACCATTATCATTGGCCGCTAAAGGGCAACTTTTGTCGGGTTAGGTAGTTAAATATAAAAACAAAACTGTTTTGTAAATTTAATTGCCGTAGACAGTATTTATCTTTAAAATAATAAGTATACAAATCCAACCTGTTACACTAAAGTAGGTGACATATTGAAACTAGCAGCGTAGGCACTGTTGGCCGTAATAATAGTTAGTTAGCGTAAAAACATAGATATCTAATAAAATAGATTACGCAAACGAATTTGTAAATTTCTACTACGAGCTACGAGTATATCTTCGATATAAAAATTATATATGAGATGATGATGATGATAACTATTGTTAATTCTTCGCTAATAGCATTTTTTTGGGCCTTAGGTCTTTTGATCCATTAGTCTTTATTACGAGCAATATGCACCTAAACCTGTAGGAAGCTGTCCGATTAGCGAGTGGCAGCGGGGATAAATGGGATTCAAGGGAATAAGTGGAAAACAATGATTAATTGCGATTTATACCCTGGATTTAAAAAAAATCTGGGAGCAAATGGGAAATTTTTCGGGAAGGCGCCCATCTCTATGTCCAATTCGTTACTTATTTGGTCTTCCTCTACCTCGGCATTTTTCTAACTAAAAGGGTTTAGTAGTAAGTAGCATTTTAAGTATTTTTTGCTTTTTAGTATTTTAAGTAGTATTTTTTTGTAGTTTATTTATTTAAGTGTGTTGAGAAAATAAATTTTATTTTTTTTTGTATTTTTTGTATTTTATATTTAAGTTAGCGTAATGGTTGTCTTTACATGCATTTGTAAAGAGCCAATAAGTTTCTCTTTTACATATTTAAATATTTAGTTAAAACGGATTTCCCATAATTATAATTTATTTGAATTAAATATATATTTATAGTTGGTCTGTGGACTAGGACCATTATTATAATTCTCTAAGTGGTGGAGTGTTTTACGATTCAAAAGATTTTTATTCAAATTTTGACATTTAGGTTTGGGCGCAGCCGACAGCTAATGAAGTCTAGTACCTGAACTTTATATTTTGAAATGGAATTTTGCGCGGGTGCTAAGAACTAAGTTTGACGTTTGTTAATAAGATACTTACAAGAGTATCGTTAGAAAATTGACTTTTGTTTAAAATAACATTTCACGGTGTAGGCTATTTTAATGGAAATTTTGATCAATATATTAAAACATAGTCCCTACTGATGGGTATCGAAAAAGAGGAAGGTCAAGAAGATGACTTAAACTTGTTCGAACTTGTGCCCAGCAGTGAGAAACCTATAGTATTAAAAAACACACTCCATATCGACTATGAGCCTTCTCTACAAATTTAGCACATAACCTTTTTGGGGTGCTATATTGAGATTACTGACTTACTGAAAACCGGTGAATTGAATGTAAATCTTTTGAAATCGATCAATAGCTGTTCAGAGCAGTAAGCCTCAAGACACACACGGCAACCTTTTTCATCATAATATCGTAATCATTGATTTCGTATATATCTCAAGAAAAACCAGTGAACTAGAAACAAAACAGAGGTGAAAACGAGCGGCCCTGTCGTGTTAGCTTAGGATCGGAACTCCATTTGTTTCTATCAGTGTCACCGCGTTATTGAACAAATCATTTGACTTACGGCGCCAAGTAGGTCAATCAATTGAAAAAAGACGTATTTTATAGGAAAACCTCTAAATTTTGAGTAATAGTAAATACTTATGGGCTTTCGCTGACTGTAACGGAAATAACAATGGCACTCAATTATTATCCACGACGAGAGACATTACTGTCAGCTAAAGTGTTAAATAAGTTTTTTAATAAATAAATAGTAGAAGTCGTGAAAGAAAATGTAGTAGAAAAATAAACACTAAATTTAATTCAAGACTATTGTATTTCTTACATCAAATACTTGAAACAAAAAATGCCATTTTTTAACCTTTACCTGCTGCCTGCCTGACGTAAAAATTCCAAGACACAAGTAAATTAAAACCTCTATTATTCCCTCTTTTCTAAGTGGTTGTGATTACGACAAATGGGTAGAAAAGAGTTGGTGTGTTCTTACATGCGCTTGAAGAGAAATTTTTACTGCCTCCGTGGTCCAGTGGTTAAGGCGTTAAGGGGGGTGATGGGTTCGATTCCCACTAGAAGCATACTTTGTTTAGTTGTTTCCAGTTTGGTTAGGACTTTGCAGGCTTGAATCACCTGATTGTCTGATAATAAAGATGATTCCGTGCTTCGGATGGCACGTTAAGCCGTTGGTCCCGACTGCCATTAGGTAGTCGTTAAAGGAACCACGTCAGAGGCCGAGAGGCGATTCCGAACAACTCTGACACCAGGTTGTATATGGTCGATAGACAATGTGTTGCGATCGTCCATAGACCACAGAGACGACATACAATGAGGTAGACAGTATGCCTTTTTGCCTACTTTATCTATCCATACTTCCATATCCATACTATCCATACTAATATTATAAATGAGAAAGTCTGTCTGTCTGTCTTTTTTTCTGTCTGTCTGTCTGTTACGCTTTCACGGCCAAACCGCTGAACGGATTTTAATGAAATTTGGTACGAATATAGTTGAAGACCCGGGGTCAAACATAGGCTAGAAACAGCTAGTACTTCTATACAAATATTATAAAGCTGAAGAGTTTGTTTGTTTGAGTTCCTGAGATAGCGCATCTCAGGAACTATTGGTCCGATTTGAAAAATTCTTTCAATGTTGGCCGTTTTATCGAGAAAGCCTAACTACATATTATGGACCCTAGTTATCTGTTAATAAAAGATTTTTTTTTTTTTTTTTTTTATAAGCGATCCGAACGAAGTCGGGGCGGGCTGCTAGTTGTTATAGAAACTGTGGTTTAGGCGTTTGTTTCGGTTCACATAAGAAGCGTACTTTGTTTAGTTGTTTCCAGTTTGGTTAGAACATTGTAGGCTTAAATCACCTGATTGTCTGATAATAATGATTCCGTGCTTCTCAAGGCACATTTGGTCCTGGCTGTTATTTGGTGGTCGTTTACACGTCAGAGGCCGATATGCGGTTCCGAATAACTCTGGTCATCATCATCATTCATCATCCTAGCGTGTTTTCCTAGTTGCGTCGTCAGCACGGTTAGGAGCCTAGGGTACGCTGTAAGTCCTGGTCCTAGATTTGGCGGAACTGGTTATTACAATGGAGAGACTGTCGTCTGACCTCCGTAACCCTATTTACAGGGAAACCAGATCAGTCAGAATTTTTCAAGCTGCCGTAAGGCATCCGACACAGCCTCACGACTGCTATCTATCGATAACAATCGGGACCAACAGCTTAACGTGACTTCCGAAGCACGGAGGAGCTCAAGATAGAAAATGCCACTAAATGGCGACCAATCCAATAATGGTAGCGTCACGCCGTCGCTTGACACGCGCATTCGCTACGGATACGCGAGTTGCGCTCAACTAACGAGCTCCTCACCTCGACCTTGACCTCTGATACCATGGTGTACAGGGTCAATTGACTATGTAACCCACTCGATACGAATGAATGAACTGTATTTAAATAAGTTGTCACTGCCTTGTTTGTTAGTATATTCATCCTAATTCTGTAAATTAGATTGCTTCGTAGCTAGTGCTCATCGCACTGTCCTTGTGATCCGTCACATCCGTCTGTCTGTCATTAATGTAATTACGATTGATTACAATTACGATTTAGCCACATGAGTGTATAATGTGACAGAGAGAAAGGTTCATACGATTGTTTTTCTAGTGTGTGTCTCACACCTGTTCTTTGCAGTATATTTGTAAAATATTCAAACTGTTACTACACCTGAACAAATATTGCAGTAAATAAATATTTTTTTATTTTATTTTTCACGCAAGTATTGACCGAACTACAGTTTTTCAGGTGACTGATGACCGTATGATTTTATTCTCGTTTGTTCAGTTGAAAACAAAATAATCAATCACCCGTGGTTCTACTTTTAGTTAATAAATCATTTTGCACGTCAAATTTTTAGAAAGTATGCAGTTTCCATGTGTGTCTCACACCTGTGTGAGTATTTTGATTTTAGGGTGTGTTTCACCAACACCCACACCACAGTATATATTAATGTACTCTGTGACCACAGCACATATTAAAAACTCGCCTCCGGCCACCGACTGTAGGTGGCAATACTGTAATGGCCCGGCCACACTGTCGTGATAACGAGAATGTTCGTGTTGTAGCGACATCTGGCCGGAGTGTTCGTGCTGTCGCGAATCATTTTCGCATGCCCTTGCATACGGTGCGGGGCGATAAATAGTAAGTTGTTATTTTTAAGATAAATAAATGTATATTTATAGTTTAATAACATCATGTGTACCGTGACTCCTCAGAATGTGGTGGCTGAAAATCAGTGCTAGTCATGCTTGCACGTCTAGCGTGACACTGAGCCGCCACCTATTGAGACGTCTATCTTGTACCTTTGCTTGTAAGACCTTTTCTGTAAGTGATAGATCTATCAATAAAGTTATTCTATTCTATGAATGATTTATTGACCGAGGGAGCAAAGCGAGTGAGGTCTCCGTTTCAACTTTGCCAAAAATGCTTTGGTATGGTGTGTGTTCTTCTCTAGAGGTCGCATTTCTCAACCAATTTCCGTGAAATTTTGGGAGCAGGTTTGATAAACATATGAAAATCGATAGTCGAGCCATTTTTTGGAAATTTTTGAAAATGACGGAGTTGGTACAATGGGCCTAAGTGCCTTTGGATTTTATGGCTCTTACGATCATTTTGTGTTTGTAGTGACAACGAAATAACAAAGGAATTTTATTTTCTATTATGACATACAATAAACGTATATTTATATATCTTATAACAGCGTTCGAATCTCACCGGAAGGTGTTCTCTTTTTAGTTCAATGTATTTATTTTTTATTTTAAAATTTTGTAAAAGTACGCGTATACTTATTTGTTTTCTTAGGAATTATGTAACTACAGGAAACAATCGTTTAGTCTACTTTACCAAAATTACCAGTTTACCAAAATTTTATAAGAATTCATTTTCATGACTAAACTAAGAAGTTTTTTTTTGACAATCTTTTATTGTGAGACCAAAGTAAACGAGCCTAAACTCGATGGAATTACGTTGTTTCATTAAAGAGTTCCTATGACCGCTTCCCAGCTCCATCATCAGACCAGCTCCAAGTCATCATAATATTGCATTGCCACGCGATATACACATGTGTGCAAATTTTCAGCTTAATTGGAAACCGGAAAGTAGATCAAATTTATCTTATGAGATTTGACCCGAACATACATATTAAATAAAAAGCTGGTAAAAGAAATAAAAATGACTGAATTGATTATTATAATTGAATAATTTACTTAATCGTGGTTTGTATAAACGCCAAGTTTTTGTAATTGTCACTACTCCTTCTGTTAAGAACAGAGGAGGAAAAAAGACTAAAAAGATTAGCGGAACGAACATTATCAAGATTTTAATATTCAATGAAGAACATATGGTGTGAAAGGTTCCTTCGATCTGCAATCTGTATAAGCTTGCGAGGTCTACAGCTCACAGAGCCACTAGTACTTAGCATCTGACAGGGTAGTTCAGGTGGCTTGTTTCTGGTCTGGTAAAATATATTACCATCGACGACTGCAGAAGAAGTATGTATTGTGGGAACGCCTCTGGTTCTAGTGGTCAATGTACTTATTTACCTTACGATGGCGAAGTCGTTGATTTGCATCCCATTGGAAGCATGCTTTCCAGAAGTTGTTTCCAGTCTACTAAACAATGTTCTAGTTGAAATAAGGCAGTATGTAACTTTCTTTCTGTCCCAATATTTACTCATGTGTTTGTGCAGTACGTTTTGGTGAAGTGACATGGAAGTGACCGACAAGGTTAACTCGTCGACTGGTAAAATTTTGCAAGAGGCGAATGTCTCTTAGCGTTAACGTTTTGCAACCGTATCTATCACACTCAAGTGCGCCTAAAATTTCACTATTTAGTATTGATTTCGTATGAATGAATTTCTTTCGAAATGTTTGATCAAAAAAATAAAGAATTAAATCCGTTTAATCGTTCTGTATGGTGAAGGAAAAGTGATTCATTTTTACAAAAAATCGACAAAACTGTTCTTGATAAAGACTCCTAATGTGAACTAGGTTATCCTTTCAGCTTCTTCATTCAGAAAATTTAGAATTTTGCTTTCGTTTTTATGAATGGTTTTCGCTTATTAAACAATATAACCTATGTACTAAACACAATTCATAAATTTCGCTGGTGTTTTAAAAAGTCGCCTTTTTTTGAACAAATATTTGCCTTGTCTTTGTAATTCTAGCGGGTTTCCAGCAACAACGTCAAGTAGAAAAACAATTTCAGGTTCAATCCGTGAAATTCGTCCTTTCAACAAAAAAGAAGTGTATTATTACCCATAATGCGCAGGCGCATTATTGTGATCGCGACCGGAACAATGCCAAGGTAGAACGCACATAGTTTTGTCATTTTGTTGAACAGCTGACGTATGGGTGGTATTCATATTTGGTTATTTTTAGGGATCCGTACATTCTATGTAACATATTCTCATTTTATGTGACATATAATTTTTATTTCACTGTGTGCAAAGAAGTGTTAATAATAATAATAATATAACTCTTTATTGCACCAAGAAATTAAAATTACAAAATTACATAAGAGATTTGCAATGTACAATGGCGGCCTTATCGCTATAGCAATTTCTTACAGGCAACCAACGGGTAGGATTTAATAAAATAACATGGGTAAGGCGCAGACATAATACACAGACACAAAAATAAAGAATATATACGTTAATTTACACTTAAAAAAGTAATTTAAAAGTGAAAAGTTAAATAAATAAATATGAAGTTATGGTAACTAAGCCTCAGCTCTTAGTGTGTCTGACTATTCGTATAGGTGTCCCTTGTATTACATACAGTACAGTTATATATCTTCTTCTTCACCTTTGCTCATTCCCACTTCAGGCTGTCGGCTCTCCTAGTTGATTTGAGCTAGGACTGTCTGTCCCGTGTTGTCGGATATGGAAGGTTTTCCACTATTAATAGCTTCGTAGTGGGTGGGCGTCCTCTGTCTTTTTTCCTTTGGGGCAGTAGAGTTATACATGCTGGGTAATAATACCTTCATTATTCTGTTCAGTTCCGGACACGTAGAAAATCGGGATTTTATATTTTCCATAAAAAAAACTGTTTTACTTTCTTTAGAATTCGGCCCTGAATATTTTTATGTAGGAAAATATAAAAATGGACATAACTATTCCACATTTATTTCGTTATTCTTCTCGTCTTTATTGTCCAGTAACAATGAATAAAATGGATCATTTGTATGTATGTAACGAATAATGTAAACTCAACATGAAAATAACAATCACATATGCAAATAGCAAATGTAAAATAATTAGAGTACAGCACTTTATCCAAGATAATTTTAGACAAGTACCTACTCCACCTATTCGACAAAAAAATTACGTGTTTAAAACACGTAATCACGGAGTATTAAAAATCAAACAGTCTGTGAAATTAGGTAATTACCATGACATTTTTATTGACTTGAATAAAATTGATCTGAAAATTGTCATGTTTATGACGCCTCCATTCCTTTTCTTCTTACTCGTTCTTTAAGGAGGAATAAATAAATTATTTAAATTTGAAAAGAAGAAGGTTGGTAATCGAATTTAGTCTGAGCTTTGCTTCCATTACTTTCTTAAGCCAATCTTGCCAATGAGAGAATCTTAAACTTAAAAAAAGCGTCTACAAAAGGCAACTCTTAATAGCAATAATAGATTACAAGTTAGGTGTGCTACTTTGATTATGTCAATATTTTGTACTCTTACATATTTTTAATAAAATCTTCGTCAAAGTAGTTTTCTTTATAGCGGTGGATCGTGTCGTGAACACGTGACCACATTTAACTAAATTGCATTATAACTGTTCTGTACACTTTTTATTTTGTGTTCTATGTCACGAGTTGTTTGCTAAAATTGTTACAGCAGCTCGAAATAATCTGTTTATTTCTATGTTTTTTTGTGAGATCATCCATTCATTGATCTTCATTTGGTTTACATACATCCTGGTCTTTTATTTGGATAAGTAATTTCTTTATTTTCGAAATAGATTTTTTTTTACGATTTATATTGACTTAGTCATAGAAAATCTTAATTCTATGAATCTATGCGATAAAATATTTTTATACCCGCTTACATAAACAAATAGGTATAGTACTATAGCAACAACTTACACCAAATAAAGGCGGACTTATTCCAAAGCAATCTCTTACAGTCAACCTTTGGGTAGTGATAAAAAGGAAACAGTTTAGTTAATTGAGTATACCAACAGTATTTGTTTGATTAGTTTTACTTAGGTATTTTATCCTAGCGTTTATTCCTAGGGTACGCTGTGTGTTTTCTTTCTTCTAAACCTCGAATGTGGTATCAAAATAAAAAAAAATTTAATGCTTACTACAAAAATGTATGTGACTATATGTACTAAAAAGACCTTGTTCATATATATTTATTTTTAGTAAAAGTGGTATAAGAACTTGCTTTTCTCGAGTTCATTTACTTTCATGTTTTCTACTTCTCAAAGCCTCAAAGAATTAATTAAATCCAAAAAATTATTAGCATATCTTTTGACCCAATTTCTTCGCGCACATTAGCATGCAAATAGACGCACGTCGGGACAGTATACGTCTATATATGTATATATTTGTGACGTCAGACCGGCGCCAAGCGTCCACACTGATTACTGTAATCTTATTTCTATTCTGTATGAAGGGATGAGATATATCACATATCTAACCATGGCCGTTTTTGTGATTTAAAAATGTAAGTCACCTTGTGTATTATTTGTTTCGAACTCACTCGTTTCTGGCTTGCTTAAATCCGTCATAGTACTCCGTATACTATACTCGGGGTTTCAAAACTACTTTTCTACTTGAAAAACTGACAAAAATGTTCGACCTCCCATATAAATCGAGTCACCTGACTGGACTAATTTTCCTTAAGATCTCATATCAAGATATCCAACTAGACTTTTAAGGAATATTCCTAAAGTGGATTATAAGCAGTATTTTTATAGATTGTACCTACAAGTTGTTTCTCTTTAAAGTAGGACATTCTAAGATAGCAACTCGAACAAACCAACTTATAATACTGCAATTCGATACAACGAAGATCTTAACTTCATTACTCCTAGTGTTTGCTAACTGAAAAAGTTGCATTGTTAGTTCGCAGTTAGGCGGCGCCACAATCGATAAACCTGTTGCTGCCAGGGATGTTCCAGTGACCTCAAATTACAAACCTCCCAAGCTAAATTCACCCTTCCCCCCTCATTACAAAACCTATTTTCCTCTGTAAACTTTAATATTATCTTGGCGACATCGAGAACCAATTTTATACTCTACTGCGTAAGGAATAGAATTTATTTTCAATACGGTTTTATCTGATAAATAAGAGGAAAAATGTAGCAGAATGACGCTTGTTTTTCTATTTTGTTTTTGCATTGCCTTTTATTTGTGAGTTTGTGGTCTTACTTCTCACTTAACAACTTCTTTAATGTTACTCTGTAGTTTGCAAATCGCATACCGAGTTAAGTGAAATATTTTGTATTAAATAATTCGTCCAGGATTCACGGGAATACACCTGTTTCCTTATTTTATTAAACTTAATAAAGTACAATTTTGTAGCACAATAAACTATACATATAGATATATTATAGATTTTACTTATTGCTAAAAATCAGTCAATTTTTGGGTTAAACCGAGATCGTAATTCGATGGACAGTTTAATTTTTTATTTTTGTTTTGGTTACAACGCGTTTAAAATTATAGGGGTACATTTATTTTTAGTTTTTTTTAATCATTCTTCTACTTACTTAATCCATACTTAATATTATAAATGCGAAAGTCTGTCTGTCTGTTCGCTTTCACGGCCAAACCGCTGAACGGATTATAATAAAATTTGATATGAATATAGTTGAAGACCCGGGGTCAAACATAGGCTACTTTTGACGCAGGCGGAGCTGTGGGAAACAGCAAACAGTAATAAGTAATCTTATTAGAAGACACTGAAAGTATCGAAATTAACTTTACCTAAATCAGACATAACAAAGCCTATAAAGCTACTACTACTACTCATCTCAGCGCCTTCCCGGTTGCAGCCTCGGCTTATTGCCTCGGACAACAAAGCCTATAAAGCATAGATGGAAAAAATGTCATGGAAATTTCGAACATTAGCCATGCATGTAAAAGCCACTTCAATTCGGTCAAAAATTTCAGCGATTTCAGAATTTCTTGCAGCAGAAATCGTGATAAAATATCATTCAAAGTTAATACAGGAACATAAGTTTAAGTATAACAAAAATGATATGTTATGTATAGGGTAAACTATACTATTGTTGGCATACGTGCAGCCATTGGCACTTTCGAATTTAAAATTAATTATTAAGATTGCCATTATAAAGATTCCGTTAATAAGTATTTTTTATTATTTGTCAATGTCAACACTTCGGATATTACACAGTAAAATTTATACTACCCATGCCTGGCAACACAGAGAAATAAAACTTCATAGCGAGAGTTGACGAACGTGCAAAACGCGTGGTTTCATATGGGTTTCTTAAGAGGTAAGTGATTTCATTTCTTCTAAAATTGAATACCTTGTACTTAGATATGTAAAGTAATTTATATTTTGATTAAACATCAATGAAATTTACGTTTTTTAATGCTATTGTAGCAAAAATTACAAGATAACCTAAAAATCTGACGTGCCAATCATTGATCTAAGTATGTGTATGGAGGAACATTTACTTGGCACGAGTGCCAATGACTAATTTTACTTTTTTATGACTTCAACACCATTTTTTTAAAGAAATAAGTTTATGTGTTCTGATGTTTTTGCAGTAACAAAATAAAAAAAACCGATTTGAACACATTTACTAATGTTGGCAGTGCCATTTCCTATACATTAACTGTGCCATTCTTTATACAAAAAGAGATGGCAATCTTTATACTTATTAAACACTATAGTTGTTTTGAATGTTCTTTTTCTACTGACTTGCAATAATTCTAAGTTATCTTAATAAATCAATATTATTTTACAGGTAATAAAAGATGCCAAAGGTTTGTTCTTCGGAGAGATATACAAAAAATATACTGAAGATGATATTCAGAAAGCAATTGCAGCAGTCCGTAAAGGGATGCCAAAGAAAACTGCTGCAAAGCAGTTTGGGGTTCCCAGACCAACCATTCAATTTAGAATGAGTTCTTCATTTGTTAAGTCTAGACCAGGCCCATCAACAGCATTAACTGCAAACGAAGAAACAACTTTAGTGAATTGGATTGTGACAAGTGCCCAGAAGGGTTTTCCTGATATGATGCAAATTAAGCATCTACTTACCTAGCTATTTTTGTAAGACAAAATATTAGGTAATAAGGCCATGTTTTGTTACTTTTATTTTTATTTAATGATTAAGAAATAACTATTTTATGAATACTATCTTTTAATAACATATAATATGAATAATATAATAAAAAATTAAGAAAATAATAGGGTGCCAATGATTGATCTCAATATGTTAATAATTGTACCTGTTGTGCCAATGACCGTGTTTTGAGGTATGTTGCTTATAATTTTGAAATATCTTATTAAATACTCTTATAAAACACTTTTTGATAGTTTTATTTCATAAAATAATACATATTTATTAATCATAAATGGTTTTAAATACCTGAGATAATTATATTTTTAATATAATTGCGTTTAAACTAAAAATTTTGCTTAAAGTGCCAATCAATGTACAGTTTACCCTACTAATTTTCTTGCAATTGCAATTCAACGCGGAAATGCAGCCAGTGTTCTTGGCACCATGCCACACGGACCTTGCTTAGATTTTAATTTTTAGTATTTATTTTTTTGATTTTAAGTTTTTACTTTCAGTTAGTTTTTTTAAGTTTTTAGGTTAATTTGTTTGTATAATAAAATTAATAAATTTTCTTTAATTTAATATCTAAATCCTTAAACAAAATCTACAGAAATTTTGTACACGGGTGGAATATGACGTTAAATAACATTTACAACCTGGCCGCGGAAAACTCGCCGCGGCGAATTTTTTCGCTAAGCGTCTAAAACAAATACATAACACTGCACTATCCAAACCACGCGCACTGGCCATTGGCGAGGCAAAGGACGAGTAGTAACGATTACTACACTAAAACAAATGCATTTATGTATGTATTTTTATTAGTCGTCATCGGTAGTTTCACGCGTAAATTCGTCGTGGCGAATTCCCCCGTGGCCAGGCTTTTAAGATGTTTTATTTCTAAGAAAAAAAAATACTAGAGCATATCCCTTTGCGAAAGCGAGTCTTCGATATTTAAACAAAGGACATTATAAAATACAAAGTTTACCCGTTACCGCATTTTAAAATGAGCATTTATGCAAAGTGCATCCTCCAAGATTGCATAGCCGAGGTCGTTGACCGCAAGCCTGTCAGATGTTCGAGGTATTCGCTCGTTTCCCGATGATATAATAAAACCTTGGTGGAACAGGTTTCCACTGCATTACGCGGAAAAAGAACGATATTGGCAATGTCAATACTATTAATTAAATATTGTGTAAGTTCTTTAATGCTGAGATGATAATGATGACTTCGTGCTTCTCGATTTTGGATGACATTTAATTGTCGTTGTTGCCAGGTTAGAGGCTAAAAGGCTATTCCAAAACAGTTTGACAGCGGGGGTTATAGACGGTCGAAATGTCATATAACCCACTCGATATGAATGAATGAATTTCTGGAAGCGAAAGGACTACGCGACATGATAGGTAGCCACATAATACTTTTAGTACTTAAATATTCTTAGTGGGGATCTCTCCTAGCCAATTTGGAAGTCTTTAAATGAACTTAAGTCTTTGAATGGCTTGAGTCAGGAGATGCCAGGAAGACAGAGCTAGGTGGGGCTTTTCCAGAAATTCCCTGTGCGATTGCGGGGCTGTGAAGTCAAGATCACCTAATTAAAATGCCCATATTGTTTTATTGTCCCTACTCCTGCACTTTTGAGGATATGGAAGAGGCTTAAAAAAACAGTATTTTATGGAGAATAACGATATCCCTCGATTGTACCAATATTCTTGTAATTTCGCATACACCTAGATATAAGTACTGACCTAAGGACACAGCGTACCTTTAATTCCGAAAAAAAATATTCTTACCGTGGACAAGCATGTAAAGCCACGAGCAAAATAGAATAAAAATGTGAAATGGTCATTGTACATCCACTTTTAGACCAAATCTTCGCATATTTTGATATAGAATAGAATATAATAGAATAGAATATATCTTTATTGAGAAAGCTATCACGTAAGTACAGCAAAGGACTTAAGTCCTTTGCTGTACTTACGTGTGTACTTTCCTTTATAATGTACTTGACAGACGTCTCAATAGGTGGTAGATATCACATAAATGAAACACCATTGGTCTAAAACATACACAATACATGTAGTAAAGGAAATGACAAATTTTCGCAACGCATGTAAAAACTGTGTGCCAATACGTGATGTGCGGTGAAAGCATGCGTGTGATTACACGCGATTTCATTAATGCATTATCGAGCGCCGATGGCCTAAGTTACACCGAAGCGTAATAAAAATTATGATAGAGGCTGAAAGCATGATAGACTAGCTATCACTCGTGTAAAAAATATGTCACTCACCTTTTACCAGAAGCACAGATTAGATTAGAAAGGAGACTTACGAAAGGTATTTACAAATCAAAGGTGTCAGGAAAAGTAGGTAAGGGCCGGCCTCGGAGAAAATACTGCGACCAAATCACAGACATATTAAAAAAGGGAGATGTCAGGAGTACCCGTAATCGACGACCGTGTATGAAGAGAGTGATGAGCGTAGAAGAAACGAGGGAAGTCTGTAAGGATCATAGCAAATGGAAATCCGTGGTCTCTGCCGGGAAAAAGGCGTGATGGTATGTATGTATGTATGTACAAATTAGATTTGAAAACCAGAGGCAGAGGTAGACTTCTACAAAGATCGCCAAGCACTGGTTATTTTCGGATTTCTTAAAGTTTGCTGAATCGTGATGACACTCTAGAGCAAAAAACCCTTGTTTTCTACATATTAACGTTTTACTTGAATTTCTTAGTGGATAATCTTTCTAGCTAGATCTACTGTAACATTTTCTGGATACTGAATCAGGTTTGGATTTTTAATAGAAAATCATGAAAAAAATATGAAAATAATTAAATATTCTAGACAATGAATTCGCCATTAGAAAAGTAATTCGGCCGTTTATAGAACTACAATTTCGGAACTGCATGGTTTTGTGCAAGGCTTATCAAGTTGTAAACTTACAGCTAAGTGGTATCCACTTACATACAAAGCCCAGCGGTCTGCGTAATAGGCCTAATGGAATATTAAACTTCTTGAATCGGTAACTAGTTATCTACTTCGCTAGATAGATCCGATGTTATCCCATGGGACTATTTCTAATGTTCAAAGCATAATATATTTCATACATGTTTAGGCTGCTCTACATTCACGCTAGGATCTTGCGAGTGACCTACCTATAATTTAACGATATTGAAGGCAATATTCATTTCCGAACAGTTATTTCCTTTGAACACATTTTAATCTGGTCCCATCCACGTTCCGGTCTAGTAAGAACATGATTTTCTTCCAATGGCTGTCTAATACATGTTTACATCGGTTCGCCATTTGTTTAGGTATTATGACTTGTCCAAACAAATAAATAAATTAACGGTGTGACTGAGGCTAAAATAGTCACCGAGCAACAATGTTCAGCGACCACGATGTAAAGTTGTAACTTAGTTTTTGCAAAAACGTTTTCTAGTTGTCATTGCTTTTTGTTATTTATTGACAGATTGTGATTATTGTGTAATTGGTTGTATTTTTTTTTAATTTTATTGTAAAATCATTTTAAGTGTAGTACAAAAAAACGTAATAATTGGTGGTGTTGCAAATCGATCATCATCCTAGCGTGTATTCCTAGTTGCGTCGTCAGCTTACGCTTCGGAGCCTAGGGTACGCTGTAATTTATTCCTAGATTTGGCGGCACTGGTTATTACAATGGAGCGACTGCCGTCTGACCTCTGTAACCCTATTTACAGGGAAACGAGGTGTGTTAGTGGCCAACACTGTCAGAAATTTTAGGCTGCCTCAAGGCATCTGACACAGTCTAACGACTGCTGTCTATCGAAAACAACCGGGACCAACGGCTTAACGTGCCTTCCGAAGCACGGAGGAGCTCAAGATAGAAAATGCCACTAAATGGCGACCAATCCAATAGTGGCCGCGTCACGGCGTCGCTTAACACGCGCATTCGCTACGGATACACGGGCCGCGCTGGACTAACGAGATCCTCAAGCTTTGTAGGTACATAAACTTTTAAATCTTTAACTTCAAAGGTAAAATTCCTCAAGCTTTGTAGGTACATAAACTTTTAAATCTTTAACTTCAAAGGTAAAATTCGACTTTATCTATAAAAGGCGTAAAAATTTGCGCCCTAGTTTGTCTCCTATATCATACAATGTGATGTAATTATAATTAATACACAAGCGTATTCTTAATACATCTGAAAGTCTACAAAATTAAACATTGGGTTTCAAATTGTAATTTCCCGGCCAGTTGTATGTCATAATAGCATCTAAAACACTATTATTTGCGACGCCCTCGTCAGTGAATTCTGAAGGTCGCCGGATTTGCATTTAATTATCTTTTTGCGTCGTGATTGTGGCAATCACAACTGTTTGTAATGAGAAAAAAAATGACCAAGAACACGTGGTAATGCATATCTTCACGCTATTCCCTTTTGTTAGATTTCAAGCTTCAGGGTCTTACTCTTAAACAACTGAAATCCTAACTATTTATATAATTCCCACTCATTCATTCATATCGGGTGGGATTTTTTTTATTATTTATTCATATAACACTTCTTTGCATACAGTACAATAAAAATATATTTATAAATGGCACACGAAAACAGTTTGTATACAAAAGGCGGTCATATCGCATAAGGTTACATGGTCAGTCGATCCTGTGCATCCTGGTGTCAGAGTAGTGTTTATTTATAAGTTCCACTGCTGGACACAAACGTCTTCACTTTCTTTCCACGGTTCTCTACCTCCTGTCTGACATTTTTGATGGAGCCTATTAATTATTATCTACTCCTAACTATCCTACACACTTAGGTAATTTCTAAAGTTAGTTTAAGAGAGGTAGGACATTTTGTAAGGAGTAGTCCGTCTGGGGACGTACCTCCACCCTACAGAAGACCGCAGCCAAAAAAACACTGTAATGCAGTGTTGTGTTCCTGCTGGTGAGAGGGTCGCCAGGCTCCAGAGGGGTCGCTGTGTTAACAGCGGACAGGTCGGCAACGCGCTCGTGACATCTCCGGTATTGCAGGCGTTCATAGGCTACGGTAACCACTTACCATCAGGTGGGCCGTACGCCTGTTCGCCTACTTAGATATATATAAAAAAAGTTTGTTTGTTTATAAGTTTTTCACGCTCTATTTACGGAATCTTCCTGAAATTTCGAATAAACATAGCTCATCGTCCTATGCCCATTGTTTTACTGTCTAAATTTTACTGTTTTGTTGGCGATTCTGGAGTGCTATTTTATTCGAATCTCGCAATATCAGCGAGTCGAATAAATGTTGTTCTATATCGAATTGTTTTTGTTCGATATCAAACGATTTTTATTCGACATTATATGTCATACATTTCAAAAACAAGGCTCCAGATAAGCGACATTGTTGTCACATTTTGATATATCATAGGCTACGGTAACCGCTCACCATCAGATGGGTACATAATAGTAGTATAAATGATATGAATTATCATGTTCCGTAGTAGAATCTTGTACAGGACATAAAAACTATGTAACGACATACATTTACATTGAAATTTAGTTTTGTCATGATATTGGAGCAAAATATCACTTGTCGCATGTTAATTTTCATTAAACACTTGTTCATATGCCTAAAACCCATTATGGTCTTGTAAGAAATCAATATTTGGTAATGGGGTCAAAGGTGAAGGCAGGTAAAAAATTGTCTATTTATGTACATTTTCTATGAAAGTATTAGACCTTATGAAAGTATTATTATGAGTATATACTGTTTTATGTACTCATTTATATGTTATACTAGCTGTTTCCCGCAGCTCCGCCTGCGTCAAAAAGTAGCCTATGTTTGACCCCGGGTCTTTAACTATATTCATACCAAATTTCATCAAAATCCGTTCAGCGGTTTGGCCGTGAAAGCGTAACAGACAGACAGTAAGACAGACAGACTTGGATGGATTTCTCTAGTTGGCCAATGTGAACAAAATGGAGTCAGTTTTTTAGCCTCATGATAAAAGAAGATTAGAATGATATATTTTGAGCCAAGTAGGGTTAGGGTTGATCAAACAGTAGTTAAAAATTTAAACTTGAAATCATTGGTTATAACAAAATTACATTTTATTTTATTAATTACTAGCTGTTTCCCGCAGCTCCGCCTGCGGCGCCTATGTTACTCAGGGTGAATGTAGCTTTCCAATGGTGAAAGATACACACAAAAATACAAATCTTTCTACTTTATAATATTAGTGTAGATAGTGTAGATGTAGATTTATTAGATTCATTCATTAATTTCGAATGGGTTACATGTTTATAGAATCCTGCGTAAACACTCTAACACCAAATGTCAGAGTTTTTGCGGAACCGCCTCTCGGTCTCTGACGTGGTTCCTTACAGCCATCATGGCGGCCGGGACCATAGGCTTCACGCGCTTTCCGAAGTACTAAATCGTCATTAATATCAGACAAACAGGTTATTCAAGCCAACAATATCCTAAACGAAACTGGAAACAACTTAACAAAGTGTGCTTCCCGGGTTGATCGAACCAGTGACCTCTGGGTTATAATGCAAACAACTTAACCACTAGACCACAAAGGCAATATTTATTAAATTAAAACGAAAGTCTAAGTACGAAATTCCATAACTGGGTTTGACGTTACCCAATTACCAACACATTTGGCGTACGAGTAGAAAAAGCGACAGGTTGCTAACCTCGCCAAATTAGAAAATGCACAAGGTTTAATCCATAAGGATTCAATAAACATACAACAATGTTGCTAACGGATTCAATATTCGACCATAAATTTTATGCAATTTTAATTAACATATATTGTAGGATATAAGGTTAGCTACGGCATTTCTAACGTTATTTCAGTACAATATTCCATTTTGCAGGTAATGCTCGACAAAAACAAGACGACATTTTGTCAAATCGGAGCGCTCCGAAAGTTTGCCACGTTGCGCTCCATTCGTTATTTGAAGGAGCGCTGAGTGGCATTAATAAATATATTCCACGTACCGCTCCAAAAGCTTAGTACGTAATAGTGTTGGGGCTATTTTTCATTCGTTGCTTCTGCAAAATAATAAAATTGGTATTGGTGTGCTTTTGGAGTGCTTAAAACCGGAGCGCAAGGGTTTGATGCGAAAGATTATAAAAAAAAATATATGAGTTACTCAGTTGACCCAGGTACCGCTGTATCAGGGAGAATATGAGTAGGAAGGGTATTGAGATGGAAATGGCTAGAGAAAGAGAAAAGTGGAAGAAACAGACATACAGTGGAAGAAATAGACCCCGTATAACGAAGAATAACACTAATAAATATGTAGAGACTAACCCTACTTATTTAAACTTACATACACTATCATCATCATCATCATTTCGTGTAGGTTACATTGTCTATCGATCATGTACACCCTGGTATCAGAGTTATTCTGAATCGCCTCTCGGCCTCTAACTTACCACATGATTTTGTTTTAAATAAAATAGCTTGAAATATATTAATGCTGGACGCACCTGATCCACCTCGACGCTACAAGTTCTATTTCTCAAAGAATAATTTTAACAGAACCTAAGAAAAAACGCTCGACTATTCCTTCTATTAACTGACTCTTGTAGAGGTCATGAACTCTGAAACCCTACAAAAGAAATGACTAATTCTGTATTTTAAAGTTGGAAGTTTTCTTTTTTTTTTCAATTCCATTCGATGTGCAAACGGGGTCAGATCTGCATGGTAATTCCCCTATATCAAACGTTGATAAAGTGTATAGACACATATATAGGTGTTTTTGATCTCGGGATCAACTAAACTCGGGTTTACGTCATCTACGTCTCAATTCAATAGCAACATTTTTAGTTACACTCACTTTCGGAGGCAAAATCTCACTTTGGGTGGCTGCGCCATCT
The DNA here is from genome assembly GCA_947363495.1 of Euzophera pinguis. Classification (NCBI taxonomy): domain Eukaryota; kingdom Metazoa; phylum Arthropoda; class Insecta; order Lepidoptera; family Pyralidae; genus Euzophera; species Euzophera pinguis. Next base: position 15,587,865 of record OX376161.1, on the reverse strand, counting down.
TAGGAAGTATTTTAGTAAGAGCGTCAGATATTTTTGCAGCCGTCTGTTCATATTTGACAAAAAGTTCACTTTTTTTTCTTCGTTCGGATCAAAATGAGTTTAAAGTTCTTTGTTCTTGTTCGTTCTTGAAAGAGGGCTACAAGGGCACGACGAATTAAACGATGGCTTGTACATAATGGTTTTACTACAAAAAATTAGACATCTGTTCATCACGTGTCTAAAAAAACTTTAAACTATAGAAAATCGTAGTTGGTACATGGTAGCAGTTTTTTATACATGTTGAACAGATGCGTAACTTTTTATTCACATGTTCATCATCATCATCATTTCGTGTAGGTTACATTGTCAATCGAACATGTACACCCTGGTGTCAGAGTTGTTCGGAACCGCCTCTCGGCCTCTGACGTGGTTCCCTTAACAACCACCAGATGGCGGCCGGGACCCACGGCTTAACGTGCCTTCCGAAGCACGGAATCATCTTTATTATCAGACAATCAGGTGATACTAGCCTGCAATGTCCTAACCAAACTACACATAAACTATAGACATTTTGAAAAGTTGTCTAACTTTTTTGTAGTAAGACGGAAAATGTCTTCTATACACATCTGTCGCGGCAGAATTTACCAGCCTTTTCCGACCCTCTTTTCTTTTTTGGTCAGATCACCAACAGGACGATTTGTTTCCGACTTATTCTACTTTAGAATATTTCGCCTTTGGACGAGCATCGGCTAAAGCAAGCCAATAAAATAAAGGTTCGTATAATAGAAGTCAGTGAAGGGCCGCGGGATGGGCATCGACCTTGCTTTGAAGAGCACTTGCTGATCCGTTTACATTTACTTTTGAACAATATATCATACTCAAAATAATATACTTTTATTTCCTAATGCAAATAAAAACTATTTTAATAATGTTTTTATTACTTTCTAGCTATTTCCCGCAGCTCCTCCTTGCGTCAAAAAGTAGCCTGTGTTTGACCATGTGTCTTCAAGTATATTCATACCAAATTTCATTAAAATCCGTGCAGCGGTTTGGCCGTGAAAGCGAAACAGATATACTTTCGCATTTATAATATTAGTATGGATGGAAGTATGGATGGATACAAACATAGCCAATAAAAACTATTTTAATACGGTTTTATCGCGTTTGTAACTTACTATAATGTGTAACAATCGCGTTATCATAAGAAATTATTAATAGTCAATAAATATTTTCTCAAAGAGATATTTAATTAGTTCCTAAATTGTTTCAGGTGTTATGCAGAAGCATATTAAAATACAAAAGATTGTTAGATACTTTTTTTTATTAACTACTTGTGTACAAAAGCCTTGGCCTCACCTCTTTTTTTTTCTACGCCTCCCTATTTCTTGATACTTCATTTAATTTTCATCAAACGATCTATGTTGTCCGACTATCTTTTTCTTGGTTTTCCTCTTTTTCTGCAGGGGAAACCTGGTGCCATCTGATATTACAAATTAAATTAAATAAATACAGTATTTATGTGTTTATTACGTTTTTTTATTTATATATTAAAACAGTATTTACATATATAATTTAATTCACAAACTCGCGAAAAATTCGCGAATGGTGCTTGCTAAACAGACAGAACTGGCCGCGGTCGAAGCAGAGCGTTTAAATTCCGCTGTCGCTGGATTGACTCTCCGGCTTGCGAATGTGGTGCTCCTGTACAAGACGTGTTACATATCATCAGTGAATGCCCACTCTCTAAATATGACGGCAACCCGACACTAAAAGTTTCTTTGTAGTTATTAGTTAAGGAACGACTTAAATTTGGCCATACGATTAATAATAATTTAATTCACATGCCCTATTCGATGAGAAAGACGAAAACACGTATTTACTATCACTAGAGAAAACCAACCTGGAATGCTATTTTTTAAGAAGTATGACTAACGCAAAATCTCCGAGTCGAATAATTTTCGATCGATTTCGAAGGATTTTTGTTCGACATCGAACTATTTTTATTCGACATAAAAGTCATACATTTCAAAAATAGGATTCCCGCCTCGTACGCGTCACGTTTCAGCGATTTCGATAACGGCGTTGTCACTTCCGTTTGATTGTTGGTCGTCGAGGATTTTCCATTCAGATATGTTGCGCAATTTCAACTTTTTCATACGTTGTTTTTATGTAATATTGGAAATAGTAATGTAATTTATTTGAGTTTTCCTTGCAGGCAAAACAGGGTATGTTTAATAAAAGGTTCAAGAATTGTATGAAAAATGTCATTGAAGGAAACATTGAAGTAGTCAATTCGTCCTCTTAGATCCACTTCTGTAGAAACTATTAACAATTATTTATAAAAGTATCCACCAATGGAGAGAACCTAGAGAAGAAGAAGACAAACAAATAAAACAACAATTTTGCTTTTATGCTTATCTCATTTACTATACTTGTCTAGTTATATATCCGTTTTATCCAGTTCACATCTTTACACGCATCAGATATATCAATCTTTCGCACGATGCATTTGCCTAAGGAAACTATTATGTTTAGCACGAAAAGAAATCTTATTTCATTGAATTAAGGATTACTTGCACGTTATGTTAAGGTAAAATCATATATAATTCATGTATCTAACAGTTTGCCTCGATATGTGTTTGATTTAGTTGGTAGTATAGTCGATTCCAAGAAGAGAATAGAATAGAAGGCAGGACCCGTAGACAAAGTCACATTCGAAAACAAAAAATGTATGGGACTGATATTAGCCGCGCTAAATCACTTGGTCCATTTTCATACAAATTCCGAGAGATCGCGAACATCGTTATCGTATTTCAAATTGTGACTTTGGCTAATCTCCCAGATATGCTATCTGTTGGTCTTCAAAGAAATCACGCCAGAGGTTTTAATCACGGAATCGTCTTTAATTACAGACAATCAGGCGATTCAAGCCGGCAATGTCCTAACCAAACTGGAAACAACTAAACAAAGTATGCTTCTCATGGGAATCGAACCCATGATTTGTTCGTTTTAGGACAGATTCGTTCTAAAAAAAATTTAAATCTAAGGCAGAGAGCTCAGATTTTTCATGACACGTGAACTCCACGACTTACAGACACACAATACATTACAACTGCGTAACGTCTACGTCATGACTTGGCCAAGGTCTGCTGTAAACTAGTTATACTTCTCTCCCCCCCCTCACCCCCATTCAGCCCTCATTATGTAAGACTTCGCTGCACACGTCCTACCGTAACAAACGACGAGTGACTCATTTATACTGACATTATAGAATAGAATTATTGATATTACTAACGTACGGAACGGACACTCACACCCTCCCACTAAAAACAGATACCGCACTCACCGAGATTTAAAGTCAAAATCGTGATCAAAGCAATGCAAGTATGTCGCTCAGCGCTGAGATAGATACGGTAAATAACCAATACGATTAACATACACATTCGACCGAATCGTAGTAGTAGCAATAGTTATCGGGCTCGCCGCTGTTGTATAGTGTCCAGTGTGATTATAGAGAGAAACAAGGTTCCGCCTGGTCTGCAAGGCTCAATAGACTCCGGCCTGGTGTTGGAACTTGAAAGATGTCAGGAATCGTGCTAGTTGAGGCTTTTCCAACAACAACCAGTGTTCTTGTGGAGCTGTGCAATCAATGGCTCTCCTCCTGTCGTGCCCCAATAGTCTCGTCTCTTGCACTATGGAAGAACTAAATATGGGGATCGTTGCAAATGATATTATTATGTGATTGTAGAATCGTTATTTTTGATTTACAGACAGATTTTAGCAAGAATGCTGGCTGCATTTCACTGTTGGATAGCAATGCTTATCTGGTAGGCGAAATAGCAGCCAATCTTCCTGTTACCAGTAGCGGAGAACAGTAAAAGTAACGTCTTCCACTATATCCATACCAAATTTTATCAAAATCGGTACAGAGATTTAACTGTGACAGACAGGCCGACAGACTGACTTTCGCATTTATAACATTGTAGGTATGGAAGTATGATACTGATGGAAATGTAGATTTCCCTAACATTAACATGGATTAATGCTACCTTTGGCCAAACAAATAACACTTTATTTATATTACGCTTGCTCAATCCTAGTGATAAGTCCCCACATAGTAGCATTTAAATTTGTTTCCTTCGTTTCTTGTTTCTTTAATTGAAAACAGTTGAATAATAATTTATCTGACATTGCAGGAATGTGCTGTGATCAAGTTTCATTTACATATTCGTGTTCAAACATCGGATATCAGAGACTTTTTGGCACGACACATTTATTAAATGAATTTCTTTTTAGCGATTCAGTGGCCTATTCTTAATCCATACTTCCATACTAATATTATAAATGCGAAAGTCTGTCTGTTACGCTTTCACGGACAAACCGCTGAACGGATTTTGATGGAATTTGGTATGAATATAGTTGAAGGCCCGGTATCAAACATTGGCTACTTTTTGACGCAGGCGGAGCTGCGGAAAACAGCTAGTATGATATTAAGCATTGGCTTTATGCAAATCTTAGTCAGAAGAAAGTCTTCGCGGTCCAGTTGTTAAGACGTTCGCCTTAGACCCGGAGGCTGTGGGTTCGATTTCCATTGATTATTATGTCATAGCTTTCATCACCGCTCGCTCAAGTTTTTTTTTATTCTCTGCTCCTTTCTACCATTAGGTTGGCTGGAAGAGACTGCATTAGCGATAAATCCGCCTTTGTACTCATTTCTCTTAACGTTAATTGGTTTCTGTGTTGTATCTTTTCTTATATGTATGTAAATGGTGCAACAAAGTGTTCATTCATTCATTACCACGGGAAGCATACTTTGTTAAGTTGTTTCCAGTTTGGTCAAGACATAACAAGCTAAAATCACCAGACTGTATGATAATAATGATTGATGATTATCTGCTTCGGAAGGCACATTAAGCCGTTGTTCCCCTCTGCTATTTAAGTTGAGGTAGTTAAAGGAACCTCGTCAGAGGGCGACAGGCAGTTCCCAAAAACTCTGACATCAGGATGTACTATGTAACCTATTGAGTGATATGAATTAAGGGAAGTTGGACGATATAATTTTCAAATTATCCTTGGTCTTTTGATTATGTTTTTATGTACTACTTGTTATAAAATATAGTCCACTAGCTTCTTCCCGCAGCTCCGCCTGCGTCAAAAAGTAGCTTTTGTTTGACCCCGGGTCTTCAACTATATTCATACCAAATTTCAACAAACTCCATTCAGCGGTTTGGCTGTGAAAGCGTAACAGACAGACAGAAAGAAGACTTTCGCATTTACAATATTATTATGGATAATACGTCTTATTAGTATCCCATCATAGTTGGGCTTACTCTATCATCGTTATAAGTATGTGATTACTAGACTAGTGTAATTTTGAAATTTTTGACCAAATTTATACAGCGTGTTTGGAAAGTGAAAATAAACAACTTTCAATTAAGAAAAATAGTGGAAAATGAAATCTCCCATACAAATCTAGTGATCATCTCACTGGATTTTGTATATTTTTATCTTTCAACGTATATTCTACGAAGAGGCTTTGCTTGCGTCCCTATCTATGGCCGAAAATCTATGTCTTAATGATGGCGGTAAAAAAGAGTGCTCTATTTGTTTGTCAAAAGGTACAAAAATGCAGTCCATTTTTCGAAGTCTAAGGTAAAACTCATTGACCTAGATGCCTGTAAGCAATATTTCAATATAACGCCGACGAAACAGTAAAATTGATGACCATCGATCATTTCCACTAATGGGTTTGTGATAGACTTAGGAGGCAATTGTTTGCATTGTCTATGGTAGTCATTTGTCAATGCCCACTTTTGTCTATGATTGTTTAGTTTGCTGACGACCTAATAGGTAATTCGGAATCTTGTTAGGTTAATCTATAGAAGATTGGCTTTCTGATGTTTGATTGTTGAAAGAAAATATAATAAATAATTTATTTGGCCTCTCATATCAATCTAGAAGATTATTGGCTAACCTTGTTTTGCGTGAAAGCGTGCCAATTGCCCTGGGGTGAGGCGCCCCCAGATAAAGGCTAGCCTTCACCTGGCACAGGTGGCTCTGCTGGGTGCGACAGTTTGTGTACCCCTACACTCGTGGGAATGCTATGATTTCGGGAAATAACAAAAATTTAAATGGCGGCAATGCGGTTCGCAACTCATTACGTCTCATTTCTCGCGGGGGCGAAAAGCGGGCTAGTAGTCTCTGCCTACCCCTACGGGGAAAAAGGCGTGATGGTATGTCTATGTGTCTTGTCTTGCCTTACACAAAGCGAAAAGGAAAAATATTGCATTTAATCTGTTCCTCTATCGCGAAATTTTATTAACGAAGACGATAGCTACCGCGTTAAGATTTAATATGGAATTGCTTAGTTATCCTACTATCAGCCAGAGGCGTTGTACAGGCTTACCATACTATATTGTCAACGCAGTCGCTAGCGTCAGCGTCAATAAAATCTCAGGGTAGACGTACAATGAAGTGAGGAGTTAGATTAAACCTTTTGATTTCAAGGTATTTTGACACTGCACCTTGATGTAAGATATTTTCAAAACTGCGTCATTGGATGTCGTATCTTATCTTGCGTGTTCTGTCATTTAAACGCTTGAAGAACCCATGCTTCTACCACGAGATTTTACTTACGCAGACGCTAATGGAATTTTTTAGTTAACCTACTTGATAGTAGCCAGGGGTACTTAACTTTGCCATACGAAATTGTAAACGAAGTAGTTAGTGCTTTAAAAAATCTCATTGAACCCGTTTCATGGTATTTCAGGAAGTAATATTTACAATTTGTTTTTTTCAGGTATGTACGCGTAAAATGGAATTGATGTGAGTGATGCGAATGTAGATGAAAATTAAAACCGCTGTACCGCTAGGTATGAGAACCTTTATTCTTCTTCTTCTCGTGTCGATTAACTCAGATTCAGACATTGTTTTTCCAGAAACATGCCACCTCATCAACTGATATAACTAAAGAGTTGTTGCCTTTTTTAATGGTGGGCTTTGAAAATAATGTAAAATACTTATCTTTTATAAATTACCACAATTTTTCAACTTGTCTATGTATTTTCTCGAGCCAGAATGGATGGTTATCTAAACAATAGCGAATCGTCCAATGTGGGCGTAGCAACGAGCGAAAATAGCTGAAAAATAAAAGCATCAAAACTCATTGATATCAAGTTCAGACAACCTCTATATAGATTACATTTCTAAAAAATGTCTTTGAGGTTATAATTTTTTTTTTACATCACGAGCATTGAAAGTAATTACGTCTCAGCGGGAAATTATCCTAATTAATTCATTGTTGTTTTTCGAGACCAAGGAAAATCAGGATTTTGGTAGACCAAAATGATTTCAAGATAATTAAAATTTTATTTATCTTCCAGCAGAATCTGAGCATTACAATATCGTTTAATTAAACTATTTTAGTACTGTTTTCATCGCGTTTATTACTTACTAGCTATTTCCCGCAGCTCCGCCTGCGTCAAAAAGTAACCTATGTTTGGCCCCGGGTCTTCAACCATATTCATACCAAATTTCATCCAAATCCGTTCAGCGGTTTGGCCGTGAAAGCGTAACAGACAGGCAGACTTTCGCATTTATAATATTAGTATGGATTTACATCTAACTTTTCAAACAATTTTGTAGCGTAATGATTTCTTATGTTTTCGCGATTGTTATTCATTAAATTAAACTATTTTAATACGGTTTTAAACACTAATAAGTAATAAACGCGATAAAACCGTATTAAAATAGTTTAATTTAATGAATTTTGTAGAGTTTATGGTCACAGGTTGACTAAGTTAACATTAAAAACCGTATTTTAAAATAGTTTTATTTCCTTTAATTTAATGTGTAACGATCAAACATACACTGTGCTAGAACCAAATGAATAAATATTTCCTTTGGTTACGTTATAACTACAGTTTAAGCGATTTTATTCATATTTTTCTTCTATTCATGATGCACCTGACGATTTCTACAACGTATAAAATTCTTGAAAATAGAAAATTTATTTTATGAACATTTAATCTTCTTTTTATATATCCGTTTCACATAAATAATGGCATTTTCCATTTTTATTCAACGGTATACGTCTTGAAAAAGAAAATAAAGTATTTGAAATAGCGCCAGAGCGGTTGCCTTCGTAATGAAACATGTCTCAACATGATTCAATACTGCAGTTATTGCGTCCTATATCATGTATTTTTCTTTCATAAAACTAGATGGAGGTAGCTCTTGACTTGTATTCATGTAATATGTTTTAACGTGTGGCTCTCCGTTTTTTTTAAATACAATAAACTCGAAAAATTGGGTCACCATACTCTCGAAAGACTTGACGTTGTCTTTCGCCTGTAGTAAACTTGTAGCCAATTAATTTTTTTAATAATTTTTTAATGATGTTCAGTAATTTAACTTCACTGCCTTTTCACTCCTATCGCACAACCTAGTATTTGTTATAAATTGTATTCATCATTCGACAAAAAAATCATCATCATCATTTCAGCCGCAGTCAGTCCACAGCTGGACATAGGCCTCTCCCAATGATTTCCAAAATGATCGGTTGGCAGCAGTCTGCATCCAGCGTTTGCCTGCTACCTTTTTCAGGTCATCTGACCATCTGGTCGGTGGATGTCCAACGCTGCGCTTACCGGTACAAACGGACAAAAAATTCGGATTGCATAATTATAATTACTACTAATAAGTATTTACTGTAAAGATTTTTGATTTATTTGTCCACTTTCAATCTTGAATAATGTATTTATAATCCAAAATTTGAGTTTTGAACTTTTGAAATGACAAAGATATAAAATTTTCTAAAAATCTCATAAAGGCATGTTGACACCTCAATCTTCTTTTACACCAAACTTCCAAATTTAAGGTTACACATTGATCGCCGATGGCCCCATAAACATGGGATTTTCAATGGATCAATTTAAGCACGCAGAAGAAGGCAACTATAAGATAAGATAAAATTTGTTTGAAGAAAATTATGTCATAGCAACAGGTTCCGTCTGGAAGTAAGTAGCGCACGCAGGCGCCGTCTAAACCTTTGTGCGTGTTCGAACTGCGTGCAGCATGAGTTTATTGGGCTTTGCTGTAGTATCCTGTTTCAAACAATATATCCCCGTATTAAGAATATTTGTTAAGAACATCTTAGCTGAAATGTGTTGAGTCTCGTTTTTCTTCTTTTTTGGTTCCAAAATTGGCACGTGGGTTCCTTTTGTGGACTAGAGTTGCACTAAGAAATGATTTTTCAAAATTCTTCCCGTAAGGGGGTTAAATGGGGGTTCAAACGTTGTATGGAGAAACGAGATTAGTTAGACCAATTTTGTTGAAACTACTAAAGAGCATTGATGAAAACAAATAAGTAAATGCCTGTTTCAGGATTTTTCAAAAATCAACCCCTAAAAGAGGGAAACCGGGTGACACTGTCTTAAAATCGACACGGATATCGTTTACATGGTTATTCGAGTCGTTGACTACGAAAACAAACACTTATTTTAAGTCCTACTTGCGCGGATTCACGCGGGCGAAGCCGCGGGTAAGAACACATATAAATAAAGGCACATCTTTCAACGCCCGATAAATTCTTAATCTTATGAAGTGGCGATGAAAAGTAATAAAATGCAACACTTAATTTTATATTAATATAATTAATTTAATGTTAATATATTAAGTATATTTAATTAATTTAACGGGTAAAAATTATATAATATCAGTAAACTTAGTTGTTACGTCTTGTATATTTATTACGCAAGGAGAACACGCTAGTCTTTGAAGGAAAATTACTTCTAAAGTAATTAAGTTGTCTAACGTATGTGGGTAATTGAAAAATTTAATCCGATCCGATAGGGGTTAGAGTTATTGACCTGCGATAGCGTTGCTGGAGCCCTATTTTTTAAATGTATGGCATACTAGCTATTTCCGCAGCTCCTCCTGCGTCAAAAGGTAGCCTATGTTTGACCCCGGGTCTTCAACTATATTTATACCAAATTTCATCTAAATCCGTTCAGCGGTTTGGCCATGAAAGCGTAACAGACAGACAGACAGACTTTCGCATTTATAATATTATATATAATAAATATTATAATACTAGTATGGATTAGTATGGATATGTCGTATGAAAATCGTAGGATATCGAACAAAAATTATTCGACACGCCGATTTTGCGTCTGTCACACTTTTCAAAAATAGCACTTCTGTGCGCGAGGCCGACCGCAGTCACAGAATTATTAATACTACTCGTACTAACGTACAGAAAGGAACTCACACCTCCCACCCGAAACAGATACCGCACCTCACTCGCACAGATTAAGGGTAAAAATCGAGAGCAAAACAATGCTAGGTCGTCGCTTTTGCTGATACGATACATTATCAACCCTACGAGTAGGGTTGCCAGGTCGCCAAACCTAATAGCCGGACAGACCAGCCAGTTTGGCAGGACATTTGGCTAAAACGGCCGGATACCCTACATTATTGAGGATTTTGTGTCTTAGTATTTAAGCTATTATATTTAAGCTTTTCTGATTATTACCATAAATCTTGTTAAATTAAATAAAATGTGAAAAGCCTAACAAAAGCCGGACTAGCTGGACATCGTTTATTTTGGCCGGACACGCAATCAAAAAGCCTAGCTATGTCCGGCTTTATCCGGGCGCCTGGCAACGCTACCTACGACTACATTGACGAGCGAGCGTACGTGACCGAATCGTTGTAGTAGTAACAGGTATCAGGCTCGCCGCTGTTGTATTTAGTGTACGGGGTGTACCGCAGTCTGATTCAGACATGATGAAGACGATGTACGTTGCGTGGTTTCTGGCTTGTGAATTCACATTACTATCTGCTTTCTTCATTATTTTATTAAGCGATTTATGTACTAGACATAATTTTTTTTTTTTGGAGTAAAAACATGCTAATTTGGACGGAATTAACATCAAAAAAGAATATATTGATTGTTATCTTTCACTGAGAAATATTAGTACTTAACTCTCTCTCTCTACGACCGAAGCTTTACCATATAGCTAATTGAAAAGTTCCATCCAATACTATATGCGACAGGAGTCATAGGAACATAGATTTCTTTAATTAATTTATATAATATGCGTTATTCGATAGCAAATGGTTATGTTATTACCTATAAATAATGTATATTCACTACTGGCCGACGTTTATATGAAATTAACTTTGTCATTTAGTTGTGAAAGAGCATACTTATACTAATTAAATTAATGCTAACATTAGTATAGTTTAATTAACCAGCCCTCGTGTTAACACGCTTGTTTATTTAAAACGTAAATATTTGAGTTAATAAATGGTAATTTAGTTGTATAGATATATTATATTTATTATATATATTTACGATTTAAGCGTAATGAAAGATTTTCTGGCTCATTTTACTATTCATTGATCCCATCCTGTTCTATATTTTGTATTATACATTGCAATTGTTATTATAAATATGCAAGTCCTTCATTAATTTTTCAGTTTATTATTACATCATTTTACAGTTCTTCTTATTCATTAAAAAATACCAACGTTCAATAAGTCCAAGTTCGTTTCGTTCTTTCTGGTCAAATAGTTCTTTCAGGCAGAAAGAGACTTATATAGTGTTTTAGATATTATTTAATAATAATAATAAATAATAAATATAATATTTTAGATAGTGTTGGCTTAACTAACGATCGTAATTGTTTATGAATATAATAATTTGAGTTTACTGAACTGCGCCGAGCTAAACAGAGACTAATAATAAAATAGGTAATGTCTGTTAAGTCAGCTAAATATATTACGATAATTTATCGATAAGGAGGAAAATAAAACAAACTCTCATCAAATGTTTGTATGAATGTTAAAGATCTTTATTGTCCACAAGGTACAAACAGAAAGGCTAACTAATCCCAAATAGGGATCTCTTTAGTTCACCTGACAAAGGACAGAAGAGAGTCAAAACATACGTCTATCTACATGTTTTGACTATTTCCGAAGACGAGGGGTATTATATCGTATCTAATTAACGAAGAAATATTTTGTTCGAAAGTTGACTCAATTATGATGATGTTTGTTTTTAGGTTTAATTTTTTGAAAACATCATTTAACCATTCATTTAGCTGTGTAATTATCGGTTTATTTCTTTTATTGACCATCTTCGATCATAATATTTTTGATCAGAGAAATTTTACCATTTTCCGATGTTAATAGTGTGCGAGCCTGATTCAGCTCAACAATAAATTTCTTTAATGTCTATGGGGCAATGTTTTTGAAATCTTCTCTCCTTGCCTTATTCCTATACGGGGTCAGCCCCCATAATACTGTTTCGCCATGTTTGACGATGTTGAGTCATTTCTGTACTACGAGTATCCCTAACGTCGTCCTATCGTTGGTCACGGTTCAACTCCAGGTGGTAAGCGAGCGTCCCCTTCCTGTTCGACCCGTCCTCACTATATGTCCATACCAACGCAAGCGATTCTCTCTCATATTTTGAAATCTGCGATTTAAAAAAAAGGAAATTCCATTTTTTCAAATGTTAAAATGGGGTTCAGACCTTAGATGAACCAACTTAGCAACAAAATACAATGGACGCTGTGGTCTTGTGGTAAAAACATCGACACCTAAATTGTAATTATTGCATTACCTTCACCGCAGTTACTTTGTAAGGCGTGAAGTCTACAATTTATCAACTGCGCGTAATACAGTGGTTACATTATACGCAACCGTAGGTTTGGGAACAAAATCGCGATAAATTTAAATGACGATAATATTTACCAAAAACCAAACCATAACCGAAAGTCGATTTCGTGGCATTTCTATTTTAAACTTCTCCGTTGCTTGGTAGAAGTCTGCAGGCTGTATTAGATGCCTTTAGGCAAAGAACTATCTCTTCTAAAGGGCATTTGATATCTGTGTTGGCACACAGATATCAAATGCCCTTTAAAAGGTTACAGAGCCATATTTTAGAAAATTATGACTCACCGATTATGTCGAATGAAAATCATTCGATATCGAACAACAATCATTCGACTCATGAGTTTTGCCGACTTTTAAAAATAGGGTTCCAGACGATAGTCTGCATTTTCATAAATACTACCAAATCAAGGACGGCTCGGAAGGATCCATCTGAGAAACATGCTCCGATGATGGTGGTTGTCTCAATAAACGTCATCGAAGGTCATTATCATCATCATTTTAGCCGCAGTCAGTCTACTATTTGACATAATCCTCCCCCAAAGATTTCCAAAATGGACGGTTAAAAACTTTCTTGGGAAAGTTCGAGATGTCCAACGCAACGCTTGTCTGTAGGTACGTCTTTTTCATTCGAGAACCTTTCTTGTTGAATATGAATGAATGAACTATCATAGCAATACCAAGATGTGAAATATCGCTATGGGATATCGAGCTCCTCAAACAATATCACATTTCAGAACGTAATTAAATAGGTATAATTGAAGATCGGCTGTAACTTATCCCATATAATTCTAGGAATTTTCGCAATTGAGGCGGCTTTGGCCGGGACCTTTTGAATAAACTTGAACTTTGGTATTTCCCTTCACTCGTCTTGGATATATTGTTGTATATTCTTTTAGTAGTGATCTTCAATGCTTCAGCCTATTTGCCCGAAAAGGATGAGAAAAACCAGTAGTAACCAGCTTATGACGCTACCGGAAAAACGCTTAGATATCGCTTCTATACTTTCTCTAAAGACTGACACAAGTAGACTTATCTCTCTTGATACTTTGACAATAGGTACTAACTACGAGGGGAAAAAATGTTTTTTAGGCTTTCTCTCCTGAGAAAGTTATCTAAATGACCGTTTAAATTGACGCGAATTCCGTGCGACTGTCGGGACGCCCATAGAAATAAGAATCGGTTGACTAAAAGATAATTAACAAATTAGTTATTGTTTTCAATGCGGTGAAGCACCAAATTTTCTTTCTCCTTTAAATAAAGACTTTAAATCATAAGTACTTTAAGTATTCAGCCAAAAGATATTTCTAATATGTCTCTTTTGTATTAAAACTACATTTTAGTGTTAAATATCTTTTGAACTTTGTTCCCTTTCTCAAAGGAATCTATGACTAAGAATGAGCGCCTCAGCATAATATTCTAATATTTATTTTTAGCAGTTAAAAGCTTTCACAATACGCAAACGTAAATCTTTTAATAATATCAAAAAGTTATTTAAATTGTTAATATAGCAATACTTCACGTCGATAGGAATAACTTTTTTTTACTAATTAAACGGCCCCCGTTTTTTACTAGTCAATATCCCCTTTATCATCATTTCAGCAGAAAGTTCACAGGTGTGTATAATCGGTAACCGCTTACCATTAGGCAGACTTCATGATTAGTCATTGAGTAAGGAATTTTTTAATATGTTGGTTTCGGTTTAGATGTACATGATGTAGCAAAAACTATATCCCTCTCTTCCATAGATATGACATATAAGATTACTAGCTTTTTCCCGCAGCTTCGCCTGCGTCAAAAAGTAGCCTCTGTTTGACCCCGGGTCTTCAACTATATTCATACTAAATTTCATCAAAATCCGTCCAGCGGTTAGGCCGTGGAAGCGTAACAGACAGACAGACAGACTTTCGTATTAATAATATTAAGTATGGATTATTACAGTCGCTACAAATACTATCCAATTCACGTAAAATCATAGAATATATTAACATATTCTTTTTCCTAAATTGCTGTTAGATTATTCATAACAACATGATTATATTGAGCAAAAGCCTTCCCCTTACGCCAACTAATATAAAATAAGATTTTGTTAAGAAACACTACATTGCGGATAAAAACGAAACTATTTTAGACATAATTTCTACAATTTATTACTACAAAATGTACATACTTTTTCAACTAAGTATAGCTTTACAAGTCAGACAGGTTACGATACTATTTTTTGCTACGTAAACGCTAACGTTTTGTAAAAAACAGTGTTAACTAATATTACATAATAGTCTATCTGAATTTGTTTTTTACATTAATACATCACATCGATGTAAATATAAAAAATATGTTATTTGAATAATTGGCTGTCATAATCAACATTCGAAACACATCACATACACATACATACATTTTATTATTTAATTTTAAACATACAAGCTATTATTTTGTATGTTAATTGATAAGATATATAATTAAAAGTAAGTTCGATTTGTGTTTCCTGTGGAATAGGTACAAACTAAACGATATTTCGTTCTAAGTATGACAAATAATGAAATTTGAATAAGAATTTCCAATTCGCCCTGACTGGGCATAGAACTCTGACATTTTAGACTAGCGTGTTAACTAAGACGCCACTAAGTTCGACAATTTATAAGTGTTTAGGTAATTGTTTTAAATCGGAAATTTAATTATAATTTGTGCTTTGAACACTTAATTTTAATATGAACAAACAACAATAATTTCTAAAACGCGTGTCGATTAACAAAATCATTATTGACAGGCAGACGCCATTTTACACTACGATTAGCGTGTGTAAGTAATTCCGGTCACGCGATATTTTGTCACGGGTATTTTATACTAGGTCACGTTCTATTCTTTACTTAGTATAGGAAATACTACTAAACATTTGCAATAATAAAAATAAAGTATATCATATCGAGTGGGTTACATGGTCAATCGACCCTGTACACCTTGGTGTTTGTCTCCTTTAACGACCACCATATGACAGCCGGTACCAACGTCGTCGTATGTTGTAAACTGTATGGTTTATCGACTAAAATAAATAAAATACAACACTCGATAGGTTTGATTGACTAGTTGCTACTTGTATTTACAGCTGCAAAGTTAAGTATACACCATAGTATCTATTATACCCATAGATCAATGTATCCCGAAATCTGTACGTGACTGTACTTGCTTCGAAAGGTGTTGTATTGGTTAACCGCTACAGGTAATACGTTACAGGTATAAAGTAAATCGATATCACTTGTAATATAATACCGAGTGGCAGTTATCGGGTGTTTTCGGTGTAGTTATTTTAGTTTATTAACTTTCAAGTTTTATAATGTTATGTTTTCGCGACTGTTACACATTAAATTAACCTATATTAATACGCTTTTTATCGCGTTTAAAACTTATTTATTTACACCTAATATTTCTATTCTATTTACCGAAACCAAACCAAAACCTCGACGCCTATTTTTGAGTATGTTAATTCGGTATGTCGATTGAAAATTGTTTGACTCGCCTGTTATATCGAATGAAAATTATACGATCTCGAACGAAAATCGCTCGAATCAACGATTTTGCATGAGTCATACTTATCAAAAATAGCATTCCTGATTCTACTTGTAGGTTTTCATAAAGGATCGGTACTCTTTGTGTTTTCATTGACCGAGCAAGGGATGGATCATTTTTCGTTTGCGAACGATGTTTGTGTCTGCCACGGAATATGTTTGTTCGATGTAGAGATTCCATCTCTACATGGCGATGGAATGATACAACGACAGCGTAAGAAATTCGTATTTTTGTTGAGTTTTTAAAACAGATAATTATACTTACCTTACTGTACTATCACACTGAACTGACTAGAGGTGGCATTTCTTAAATGATAATTACAGGGACGCATCCATAGTAATATTATAAATGCGAAAGTCTGTCTGTCTGTCTGTCCGTCTGTCTGTCTGTCTGTTACGCTTTCAAGGCAAAACCGCTGAACGGATTTTAATGAAATTTGGTATGAATATAGTTGACAACCCGGAGTCAAACATAGGCTACTTTTTATCGCAGGCGGAGCTGCGGGAAACAGCTAGACTTAGCTTTTACAGACTTCTAAAAAAATGAGGCGGTTTCCATGATTACACGGTTTACATGATATATTTGAATACATATGAATTTGAAGAGAAATTGAACGAATTGCTATGTTTTACACATTTTACGGCATTGATGAATTTCTTTACCATGTTAAGTCATTTTTTTTGACATTGCATGTATTTCAAGGATTTTTACACTTTATGTTTTCATGTTTAATTAATTCAATTATGCTTGATTTAATTTAATTATGAATAACCTAATTATTCGCATGTCATTAAATGTGACAAAACATGTGATCCAATATGTGAGAATTGTAACACTAATACATACCATGTTTTTCGTGAATAAAGATATTTATTATTATTTATTATTAATTTTGTCGAAATCTTTTTAAGGGTTTCGCACCGAAAGGCATGTTCCTTAATACGCAATCCTAAAAGTAGAATCAAGTTACTATGGTCCAAGGACTTTGAGGCCACTTTTCAACGGACCCTAAGGTTGCAGGTAGATTAAGGAGATTAATAAAAGTTAAAATATTAGCAACTCTTAACTTAAACGTGACTTACTTACTACTGAAGTAATTTTGAGTTTTGCTTTGAAAAATTGCTCAAACATATCCTTTTTTTTTATTAAAAATAGTAATAATTGTAATTAATACGTATTACTTATGCATACGTGTTTTGATGACTACTATATATACACGAAAAGGGAGCAGAAATTTTTAGTTTTAAAATGGGTAATATCATGTTGATTTATTTTGCGTTAAGGCACGTAATCGATACCTAAATATTTGGGTAAGGAAAAAGTTAATATATTGCTAATATGGAAAGACTATCTGACTTGAAAAATTCGCATTCATAAAGCAACCCCGGAATTGAAAGTGTACGTCGCTTCATATCCGCACCCCATAATCACAGTTCATTTACCATTCAAAAAGATGAAACAACCTGTATTCATACATTTTGAACGTGGGCGTGGTAATACATGAACAGATATGAGGAACAGAGATCGCGGTATGTACAAACGTGAGGCAAGTGTGTCAGCTGTGCGAAGCTTCCTCTATTTTCGGAATATTAACTCATGCGGTAGCGTGGGACGTTCCTATCCCCTTTGTAATTTTCGAACTGACAGACTATTTTCCGATAAAACGGAATATATTAGTTTTTCATCAATCTGTTGATGACGGTTTATATCATAGAATATTTAGGTTAGATATTAATGCAACAGAACTTCTTTTAATCAGGGTTTTCCCTTACCCAAGTCAGATGTAAACTCTATCAGATTTTTCTTTCTACTGGCTGTTCTGGGGCTCAAAATCCTCATATAAATTGTTTTTCTTCACTTGACACGATTTTCTTTAGCCAGCAGCTTTATTCTACATCGAGCCTCAGTGATGGCATATCCTAATACATGTTTCCTATAAAACTCATTAGTTTCAGTGAAACAGCTAGGCGACTACTATTTTTCGATAAGTTAAGAGATTTTTTTCGTACATGTTTGTGCGAAAAAAATCTCTTAACCTAGCTGTTTCCCGCAGGCCCGCCTGCGTTGAACTGCTACCGCCTACACGTCCTCATCATCATCAATCCAAGCCTTTTCCCATTTCAATTGGGGTCGGCTCTCCGTATCTTCTTGCGCCAATCTTCCCTATCGTGTACCAATTCAGGGGTTATTCCCATCGCCTTCATTATTTTATGTATGTATCTTTTATTACCTTTTTTCTACACGTAAACTTGCAAAATAAAATAAATGATTCTTATTCTGAGCACATCAGAGAAATTACTTGGTAGAGCAAGTATGACTTAT
Source organism: Euzophera pinguis (assembly GCA_947363495.1). Classification (NCBI taxonomy): domain Eukaryota; kingdom Metazoa; phylum Arthropoda; class Insecta; order Lepidoptera; family Pyralidae; genus Euzophera; species Euzophera pinguis. The sequence goes on along the minus strand of OX376161.1, from coordinate 15,569,316 downwards.
AAATTGATATCTAGTAGAAACTATTGCAGTGCATTTCGAGTCTTTTCCAGTGTGCTTAGAAAGATGTGAATTCTTAAGTTCGTGTCAAAGTTAGGAAAAAGTTTCAGGAGAAATAAAAACTTAAAAATGTGTGAGCTTTTGATGTCCAATAGTTGTCGAGGTCAAATAAGAACTGCTAGACACGTACTTAGTTACTTGTTGCAACTTTCTGAGTAATATTCTTGGAGTCTAAGAACATAATCGCTAAAAATCAGATTGGTTTTAGGAGAGGTGTCAGTACAGGGGATGCCGTTGGTACTTTGCTGGAAAAAGTGGTGAGAAGCTTGGACGAAAAGGAAAAGTGCATTGGCATGTTTCTTAATTTCACCAAGGCCTTCGATACCGTCTCCATTCCCTTATTGCTATCTAAGATGGAAAGTATTGGAATTCGTGGTCTTCCCCTGTCCATCTTCAAAGATTATCTCTCTAACCGGTCCCAATCTGTAAAAATTGGTAACTACATCAGTGAGGCGGAACTGCTAAATTACGGCGTGCCTCAAGGGCCTTCTTGGACCGACTCTGTTCATTATTTACATCAATGATCTTTGTAAGTTAGAAATCTCTCACTGTAAAATTTATACTTATTCAGATGACACAGCATTGGTCATAAGCGGGAAAAAACTGGAGAAAAACCTTTTTGTATGCTGAAACTGCTTTAACAACTGTAATGTCCTGGCTGGATTTAAATTTATTGACGCTTAACCTGGATAAAACTAAATACTTGACATTCACTCTAAATTCTTTTCCCATTACATAGCGAATTCATATCTATCATTAAAGCCCACTTCTGCCAAAGACCTAGCACTTCTTGCACATGTTTGATGGTTGCGAGAGCGGAAACTATAAAGTATCTGGGGCTGTATATGGATCAGCATATGAAATAGGATGAACATATAAAATTTATTATAGCTAAAACTAGAAAGCTGATTTATGTTTTTAAAAATCTGAATTCAGTTGCGAACTCTAACACGCTTAGAATAGTGTATCTGGCACTTTGTCAATATATTGACATATAGCATCGTGGCATGGGGTTCTGCTGCTAAAACCAGAATTCTGCCACTGGAACGTGCCCAGAGAGCTGTACTAAAGGTGATGACTAAAAAGCCATTTCAGTATCCTACTACTCAACTTTATGCCGACACCCTGTTTTGACAGTGAGACAGCTTTTTTTTCTTAAACATGATACTACGCAAACATGCACAGCTAATGTATGACCCGATGCTGCATATCCGTAGGCGTAGATCTGACCTCGTTTGCTCAATCCCTCGTCACAGGACTGCTCTTGCTGCACGTCAGTTCAGGGTACTAAGCTGCATCCTTTACAATAAAATTTATAAAATTTTAACAATCTACCCCTGTTCGAAATACAACACCAAAGATAAAATGCAGAAATGGTTAAAATCTCTAGATTATTCAAAAACTGAAAAAAAATTGCCATAAAATTAAAACTTAAAAATATCCTTACGCATTCTTTACAAAATTATGACACACATACACATATCATATATGGTAATTTACACAACATACACTCATTTAAATAAACTGCTTCAAATACTCATATACAAACGCACACCACCCACATAACTCAATCCACTTTATAATATATTTTATACATTTTTTAGAACACAGCACGAACGCAAAATGAAAAATAACAATAATAACTTCCACTTATCACTACACAACTAATTCTTATCATAATAACTGATATAAATTTACTCGATCAAGTGACACTTCATTTTCATAGTAACTTACTTAGTTTTTAATCATAATTTTTTGCATGCACTTTATAATTAGGTTACTATATTGCTCGAATTCCCAATTAACAGCTTATACCAGCTTTACCAGCTTATTTGCTAGTTTGGGAATTATCGTACCTACTCTATAAGTAATCTCACTTAACCAACTGTTTCTTTCTTGTTTAAGAAGAGTTTATAATCGTACTGTATCAGTGCTACATTGTACCATAAAATAGTTTCTCCTTCGTGATGCTCCTCTCCATCGAGATACAGACTTACGCCTAGTTGATGGTGGATGGCAGAATGATGGACTAATTTTTAAACAGCACCATTGTAATCTTTTGCTAATAAGAAACAGGACAATAAATGATTTTTTTATTTATTTTATTTAATATATTATATACCTGCAACCTAATTTATGTACGTTCTTATAGGTGGAGTCTTGCTATTAACATTTATATATCTAAAAGATTATTGTTACTTGTTACTATTTTGCTGTCAGAAGAGTTTTGTCTCAGTCTCCACTTGTCGTGTATTTTTATAGTTTATTTATTGTACACATATATATAGCATTTTATTTTTTATTTATGTATATTAGTATTTATTTTATTTATTTTAAGTAGTTTATGTATCGTGTTTTTCTGATATTCTGCCTAGCGTTGTTCTGTTCTTTATGTACCATATCCGTATAAAGAAAAATTAAGAAAGAAAAAAGTAAGAAAGGAGAAAGTATAATAAGTATATATATAAGTAGGAGGAGGTTAGTAAGAAAGGAGAGCCTCTCTTTTATATTTCAAACTACCCTGAGGTTGTCTGGAAGAGATTGCTTGAGCGATAAGGCCGCCTTAATACATACTGTGTTCATATTTTATGTAACATACTTAATTTTTATTTTACAGTGTGCAAAGAAGTGTTAAATAAATAAGAGTATATAAATATGGGTTTGTTGAAAAATGGCTAAAAATTTAAGCTATATAAGAATCCATATTGCCGTAACATGGGCACAACTTCAGAGATTATCTAAAAGTTTAATTTTAAGTTTTATTATTTTTGTAGATGATTTTAGTCACAGAACAGCATAATTTTAGTAGATAGAAAAACATAAGAGATAAACCTTCAAAGCATTTGAAATAGTTCGGTTACAACACAGGGTGAGGAAGCTAGTACATTTATATTTTTCAAGCCGTTATAATGTCATATTTATTATACCTACAAAAATAGCAATTTCTCGAAAATCTTCTCCAAACCTCCATACAATACTGAAAGGACGTCAAAAGCCAAGATTAGTATGGCAGGGCTGTGCCATCATGTTTTTAGCTGTCACGTCATTAATTACAGAATCTTGGTTATGTCGCTCACGTAGCAGCCCTGGAGGGCTGACAAATGACCACAAGAAAGCCTGTTGAAACGCAATTATTTGACAAAACAAGGGGAAATTGCTCGGGCACATTTTGTGATTTTGTGATAAAAAATTTCGGGTCAAATGGGCACATATACGCAGTAAATGTTTGGAGTAATGACGTAAGTTGTAATAGGATCTATTAATTCCACGTTTTTTTTTATTATTTACAGTAGTATCTTAGTTATTAATATTTGTTATAATTTTTTACATGCATAGCTTACCAACAAAACGAAACAAATTCGGAGCGTAACTGATAGATAGTCTGATTTTATGGTTTCATACAGAAAATTTAACAATTTGTACTTTCGATAGATCAGACTTATATGACATTTCTTAACCTATTTTTAAATCACTTTTTAATATTATTTTATAAATAATGTTACCAAAGCTTTGTGGTGTTGATAACATACAAGTTTTGTGTTCCCCAGTTAAAACTTTAACTATCTTTTTCTCTTTAAAATATTATAAATGTGAAAGTGTGTTTGTTTGTTTGTCCTTCTTTCACGTTAAAACGGCGCAACGGATTGATGTGATTTTTTTGTGTGGAGATAGAGACCTGGAGAGTGACATAAGCTACTTTTTCCATGACAAAAACGGAATTCCACGCCGGCGAAGCCGCGGGCACAGCAAGTTTAAAATAAAATCAACTAAGCAACAAGAAAAAAAGATATTATTAAAAAAATATAATAAGAAAGAAAAGATTCAACATAATTTAATACGATTTTATTACTGCGTATGTAAAATATTGTTCCCACGAAGAGATGGCCGAATTCATTTTAATATTAACGTAAAATTTGCAAGCACAAAGTCAAATATTATTTTTCAATGTTTATTTGTATATTTAGGCGTTGTTCAAACTGGGCCACCGACTAATCCTCGCGGCATTTATTTTGTAACATTTTGTTTGTAGGAAAACAACTACACCCGATTCTAAGGTAATTATAAATATTGAATTAAGAAAAGGCTAAAATGAGAGGATGTTTATTGTGAAGATTTTCGGTGTATTATAGTAGTAGCTAGGGGTATATTTGGCGTAACGTATTTACCAAAACCAAACCATGACAAGAAAGAGAGGTAGGACATTTTGTAAGGAGTAGTCCGTCTGGGGAAGTACCTCCACCGTACAGAGGACCGCAGCCAAATAACACTGTGATGCAGTGTTGTGTTCCTGCTGGTGAGTAGGGTCGCTAGGCTCCAGAGGGGTCGCTGTGCTGATAGAGGAGGGGTCGGCAGCGCGGTCATGACATCTCCAGTGTTGCAGGCGTTCATAAGCTACGGTAACCACTTACTATCAGGTGGGTCGTACGCCTGTTTGCCTACTTAGTTGTATAAAAAAATGGGGCTATTTTTGAGAATGAAATCCGGTGAGTCCTATGATTTTTATTCGACATAATAGATCAGTCTTACTATTTTCACTCGAACCACTTTCATACTCAAGGTTTTTGGTTTGGTTTTGGTAAATACCTTAACATCATAGGTAGAGCGGTCGAAAAAATATTTCGGAAGTCGATATTCAAAGTCTCGTACATAATGTTTTCTTATGTTTTCGCGATTGTTATTCATTAAATTAAACTATGGTTATCATACATTGGGCAAACAAAGAGAAGTATTAATACTCGTATAAAAGAACATATTGCTGACATGAAAAATAGACGGTCAACCAAGTCTGCAGTCTGTGAACACGCTCTAGACAAACCCAACCACTATATGCGTTTTGATAATCCTCAAGTCCTTGCAAAGGAAAACAGATTCATTCCAAGGATGTTACGTGAAGCTATTGAAATTAAAAAACATCCTAATTTCAATAGAGAGGATGGATGGCAGGTACCACCAGCTTGGGACCCAGTCATTAACTTAATAAAATCGCAAACTCGGAAGCAGACTGCAAGACCCTTAGATACTGTAAGCCAATACTGCGTGAATCGGAATAGTTCCCAATAAAAATTTCAGGCGGTAGTTTGTAATCTTATGACATCAAAGACAAATGTTAACTTAGTCTGCCTGCGACCATGAACGCTGTAAAGTGTTTGAAACGTCAGGTGTAATATGTAATAATAAACGCGATAAAACCGTATTAAAATAGTTTAATCTCGTACATAAATTGTACTAAAAATATCTTAACTGAAACAAATTTTATTAAATACAGGTAAAATCAGATACCCCATAATTTATTTTTGTATGTTGATATGTTTTGATTAATGTTATCATCTCACAAAAGTCTATTTATTCCAAAAAAAAAACTTTGAAATATTTCCATCTAAAATGTTGTTTTAAATGTGAAATATTCAAACGCGTGTAAAGGAAGATTTTGTATATATCGTCCTCATTTCGATGCGTGGGCGGGCGGCGCGACGCAAGGGCGGGCGGCGCGACGGAGGTTGAACTTTAGGCAAATTAGCGAAGGCTTCGACGGCTGTCAGAAGCTGACATGTTTTTGCTTGTTTCCGGGAACATAGGCATCTCTTTATAGAAAATAATGATCAATTTTTGGCACTTCGTTTTGTGGAATCGATTTTTAATCAATTTAATTGGGGAAAAATAAAAACTATTCGTGGGCTGGCCGTTTACATCCAGTACGAGTAGAAACACTGAAACGGAGATTAAAGTTATAAAATGATACATATCCGCTTTTAATACAATTTGGGTTCAAAAGTGAAAAGTGCCGGCAATATAAAGTGTATTATTCTGATGGATGTAACAAAATTAAATAATTTCTTATTATGATACCAAAGCTGTATCAATATTGTACTTGATTTTAAACATACGTTGATAAAAACTATTGTCGTGTTGATAAGTCGAATTGTTAGAGAGTCCATAGACTAAATTAGAATAAGTATAATTTTTTTTTTTTTTAAACGGTTGAAAAACAAAATGTCAAAAAAACATTTTAAACAATACGTTTCTGAGTTACAACCCTGCTTACAGACTATGTGACGGACAGTGGAGCCTAGAAACAATCATGTGAATTTGTTTCGTTAACTCTTAAATTCTCGGGTACAAATTTACGGACTTATGGACATATTAATACTCGTAGATTAAGTTATAATTGGAATAAATATGGGATACACGTGTCCAATTATAGTGGCAAATTGCTTATTGTACAAAGTGTTAATTTGTCCCTGTTTCTGCCTAATAGCTAGCCCGTACGTGAGATAGACGAAATTTCAGTTTATTTATTTGTGTTTCTCAGAATACGAGACACCTTTTAAGGTATATACGCCTTTTAAGACAGGTATAATTTTCTAGGAATTAATTACTGTCCAGTCATTTTATTTTGAAAACAAAAAAAAAAGAGTTGTTAATGTTTTTAGTTTTCAAATAACTATGCAATTTTAGGGTTCGTATTTATTAATTAATTATTTTTTTTAAATAGAAAACTGGAAAGACTTTTTTTCATTTTGTTTTTACAGTTAATTTGATTTAATTCAGGCCGCATAAAACTTTTCTGTTTTTCGGAATGGTATATGAATGGAAGAGAATGTATAAAGTGTGTATGCATTAAGCCCGCTAATTGTCAAAGAATTTTTTTATTACGGCACAATACAGATAAATATATTAATAATATTTTATTCAAGGTCACACTGAATTTGAGATCAAATAAAGAATGAAACAAAGAATTGTCAAAACTACTGACGTATTTTGTTAAAATGTACATAGCAGATAAACTTTAGCAAAATCGCCTGCGATGGTACGGTCACGTCTTGAGTAAATGAGCAACATACGTTGGCCATGCCGCCTCCGCCAGGGGCTGGTAGAAGGGGCGCGACTAAAAAGAGTTGGCTTGACGTCATAAACCAGGATATGCGTGCCACTGGACTCTCTTTAAAGGATATCGAACACCGGGCGAAGTGGTTTTAAGAGAGGTAGGACATTTTGTAAGGAGTAGTCCGTCTGGGGAAGTACCTCCACCCTACAGAAGACCGCAGCCAAATAACACTGTGATGCAGTGTTGTGTTCCTGCTGGTGAGTAGGGCCGCCAGGCTCCAGGGGGTCGCTGTGCTGATAGCGGACAGGTCGGCAACGCGCTTGTGACATCTCCCGTGTTGCAGGCGTTCATAGGCTACGGTAACTACTTACCATCAGGTGGGCCGTACGCCTGTTTGCCTACTTAGTTGTATAAAAAAAAAGTGAAGAAGTATAAGCAAGAAAGCGGACCCTGGGCTCCGAAGTAAATCGTTGAGGACGCAACCGAGAAAGCATTAGGATGATGATAATGATTCTGTTAAAATATCCTAACAAATTGAATCCGGTTTGTTATCACTTAAAGGGTAAAATAAAATTCACTAACAAATTCTACAGAAACTACCTACTACGGGAGCTAGCGTCCGGTAAACAGTTGGTAAAATATACAAACACAGAGTTGACACTTTTCTATGCGCAACAAAACTGCAAACAACCAGTTTGCACACAATACGTTATACTTTCTAGTCCGGGAGCATCCTGTAACTGAATACCCGAAGTGCTGCACGGAACGAGCAACAAAACAAAAGAGCTCGTGTTTCATTGTAAAGGATTTAAATATATAATACGTATTTTTTTAGCAGGGATTTGCGAATTCTATTTGTATTTTTCGTACTTTTCCGCTTTATACTAAGCGATTATGTTAGCAGTAAAAAATACAGACTACAGTCACCGTAGCCTACTTTTTTACAGTGTCCCACTGCTGGACAAAAACTTCCCCTCTTTTATTTCATCCCTATCCAATGTCTCCAATACTTATTGAGACCATCTCGTTTTTGGCTGAGTCTCCTTTTTTACCGGTCGCTACCATGGTTAATGGTTAGTCTACCTGCAACTATGAACACTGTAATGTTTCTAAAACGTTAGGTGTAAATAAATAAGCAATAAACGCGATAAAAACCGTATTAAAATAATTTAATTTAATCATTAAATTATTGGAATGTTTTCTTGTTGTGCAATAAAGAATTATGTATTGTATTGTCATTTGGCTGGAACTTACGGAACTCGATATACACGTGATATCATTGGGGTGTCAATTGATCGTTGCTAACTCGTTTAAAATATAATATTACAGGATTAAGTGCGTGTGATACCTTTATACTTCCGACATTTCAACCGTGTTACAACGGCCATGGTCACGGAAAGACTCCATACTTCCAGCGGAATCGTCTTCAACCGGCATATTTTGATTTCTCCAAGTACCGTCACACACTAAAACAGTGTCCTTATTCCGTATCGCAATAGAAACGTTGTAACACGTTTGAAACTTCGGAAGTTTAAAGGTATTGCGCATATATAAATGCGCACTTAAATCTTGTAATTTTATGTTTTAATTAGCTCGTTATTTAAATATTTATTTTATACTAGCTCTTTCCCGCAGCTCTGCCTGCTTAAAAGTAGCCTATGTTTGATCTCGGGTCTTCAACTATATTTATACCAAATTTCATCAAAATCCGTTCAGCGGTTTGGCCGTGATAGCGTAACACACAAATAGACAGCCGGACAGAAATACCGACAGACAGACTTCGCATTTATAATATTAAGTATGGATTAGATGAAACATGAATAAGTATTAAAAAATTTCATTGCCTCTTGTTAAGTCTCTCTGGAAATACTAATATTGGTCACTATCCTCAGCATTGAGCAAGCAAGATGAATAACTTATAAATATTATTCCCTATTATCTGTAATACCTATGTTTTCACAAATAAATTATTTGATTTGTTCTTGATTTGATTTAAAATCAGAACAGTAGTGGTGCTATTTATGATAAGCCTGACTTGGAAAATTGGTATGTCGAATGATTTTCGTTGTTTATCTCTGGTCCAGCGTAGGTTTTCATGTCATCTTGCCTGCGTCCACTCTCTTTAGAAATACTCTTACTGATAAAGTTCCCAAAAAAAAAAAACAAATAGGAACGCGTGTACCTACTACAGAATGTCAAAATATCCTTGACTTAATGATTTCTTATGTGTTCGTGATTGTTATTCATTAAATTAAACTATTTTAATACGGTTTTATCGCGTTTATTACTTATTTATTTACACCTGACGTTTCAAACACTTTACAGCGTTCATGGTCGCAGGCAGACTAAGTTAACATTTGTCTTTGATGTCATAAGATTACAAACCACCGCCTGAAATTTTTATTGGGAACTATTCCGATTCACGCAGTATTGGCTCACAGTATCTAAGGGTCTTGCAGTCTGCTTCCGAGTTTGCGATTTTATTAAGTTAATGACTGGGTCCCAAGCTGGCGGTACCTGCCATCCATCCTCTCTATTGAAATTAGGATGTTTTTTAATTTCAATAGCTTCACGTAACATCCTTGGAATGAATCTGTTTTCCTTTGCAAGGACTTGAGGATTATCAAAACGCATATAATGGTTGGGTTTGTCTAGAGCATGTTCACAGACTGCAGACTTGGTTGAGCGTCTATTTTTCGTGTAAAAACCGCATTATTTTTGCGATAAAACCGTATTAAAATAGTTTAATTTAATGAATATCCTTGACTTCACCCGCATTCGGCTTAGAGTTCAAGAAGATATTTCTGCTGTAAATGAACTATTAATGATCACCTATATAGAACGCAAATATAAGTATATAGTAGACAAAAACGAGGCTGTTACGACAATCATTTACTTATTAAACTTCATGACGAAATATTTTAATGGCGGACATAAAGCCCATGGGCTTTTTCTATCAGTCAACCAACAGGTGATGTTGAGAAGTTAGTTCATTTTGCACGCACATGAACTAATTTCTCAAGTCTCGTATAATTATACGAACAATGTTCAAATCTTATTCATAGCATTACGTCTTAACCCTACACTAGACGGAGCTATGGATATGAAGTTCTAAATTCATAAAAGTGTTTGAAAAATAGTATGAAAATGTGTGTATGAAAATGTGTGTTTTTTTCCATAGTTTTCGCATCCATTACGTTTTTTCTGCGAACCACTTAATTTAATTGTCGCCTCCTGCTGTAGCTGTAATGGATAAATTAATGTTCCGGTTAATCGATTGATCACTTATATGGTCAGCGTGTTACTGAATAAAAAACATATTACCCTTATTTACTTACTTTCCTTCCTTTGTTTATTGTATTACTAGCTGTTTCACGTTTCATTTCATTTGTCGTGCGTTTATTCAAATTTAAATCATTTATTGCGTTTCATATAGTACCTACACCAACAGTTCCCAACAAGGTACACACACTGTTTTTATAATAAAGTACAATACGAACCCTAACGGGTATTGCAACTTTTGAAATGGGACGGCAAGCGGTTAGTTGAAGAGGATGATAATAACTTATTTGTATAGAAAATTAAAATAAAATATAAAAAATTAAAATAAAATAAAGAAAATTAAAATAAACGAAATTAAAAATATTGTTGTAGGTTGTCAAGTAATTAAATCGGTGTCAAAGGTTGTCCAATAATTTTAAGAATGTCATTCCATTATGGTAGTATGTAGGTACTTATAGCCTATAACCGACTATAATAATATTATCTAGAGCGCTATTTTTGAAATGTATGGCATATAATGCCGAATGAAAATTCTTTGATATCGAACAAAAAATATTCTACTCGCCGATTTTGTGTGATTCACACTTTTCAAAAATAGACCAGGAGATCAGAAAAGCGTTGAAAACTGAATGAATCTGTTATATCACATTTTTACACGGCATTATTTAGAAAACCTGTCTGTTCTTTTCATAGTACACCTACGTTTGTCTCACTCTCTTTCATAATATTGTGGAAAAATATAAAGGGACTAGCTGTGCCCGCGACTTCGTCCGCGTGGAATAGTTATTTTGGGAATCATATTTATTTTTTGGTTACAAACCTACCTCCTCAGATTATTAAAAGTGGGCATAAAGTTTCCCTAGCGAATTTCTTTGGCACCAAATGAAGTCACTGACAAATAATTTGTAATACTGCATTAATTTCAACCAAATTTGATTGTCATAAAAACGGTTATTGTGAGTTGATCTTAAAGGTAGACATATACTGTCGCGGACATTTTTTAGATAATTTAAAGAGGAATAATTCTTTCATACATATTTTTTGGGTATCTCTAACGGTTTTCGCAGCGCACGCAACGGAACCCCTCAAAGATGAATAATTTTCCCCGTTTTTTCCACATTTTCGACTGTTTCTTCGCTTCTATTAGTTGCAACGTGATGTTATTTAGCCTAAAGCCTTCCTAGATAAATGATCTATCAAACACAAAAAGAATTTTTCAATTCGAACCAGTAGTTCCTGAGATTAGCGCGTTCAAACAAACAAACAAACTCTTCAGCTTTATAATATTAGGATAGATTTTATAAAAATTATTTGCAAAAAATATAGCTGCTCCAGTAGAAGTGAAAATATTTCAATATTAACATTTTGAACTTATGTAAATGCGCCTGCTAAGAATTTCTATTTTTATTTTGTTGAGCTTTGATTTTCTTTTGTGTGCCATAGAACTTTAATATTTTCAAATTTATAAGTATTCTTGATATCTAAATGTGAGTTATGCTCTGTCTGATCTTTGGCCTCTCTTGTTTTTATAGAAGAATAATTTATTAGAATAAATGTAAAATTATTTGACACGCCCTGCAGCCTGAACACGTCCATTGATGTGAGCTCGTTAGACTCTAAACAAAAAAAAAACTGTTTTTTTGGATATTTTCATTTTTAGTAGTTGGAAATTTTCAAACACGTTCTGTTTTGAATATATTATATACTAGCTTTTTCCCGCAGCGGAGCGGAGCGCCTGCGTCAAAAAGTAGCCTATGTTTGACTCCGGGTCTTCAACTATATTCATACCAAATTTCATCAAAATCCGTTCAGCGGTTTGGCCGTGAAAGCGTAACAGACAGACAGACAGGCAGACAGAAAGACAGACAGACAGACTTTCGCATTTATAATATTAGTATGGAAAGTATGATTACTTATTGTCATTTAGCATTTACTATGAGTATTACGTATGCATTTCAGACTTATTTTTATTATTCTTTTTAAGATATCTTGAAAATTTTGGCTGTCAGCATTATACAAAATTTGACCGTTCTCTTGCAGAATGTTTCTTGTGAAAGAATAGACCAGAATGTTTATTCTTAAATTATAAATGGATAGAATCACCCGAATGTCTGATAATAAAAATAATTCCGTGCTTCGGAAGGCATGGCCTTTAGTCCCGCCTGCCATTTGGTGTTCGTTAAACCACGTCAGATACCAATTCCCAAAAATCTCTGACACCGGGGTGTTCAGGATCGAATGTCTATGTAACTCACTCGATATGAATGATGAGCGTTCTCCTATAGAATGTTTCTTTTTCATATTTGATTAGTCATCATGATGATTTATCAATATGAAATTTATTAATTTAATATATATAAATGGACTGGCCGACCATACCCTTTACATCAGTAAGCACTAACGTGGGATACAAGTGGGTTGAAGTCATCAGAAGTCTGACGTCACAACCTTTGACGTCACAAGCCACTTGCTGATAACTGATAACGCAATTCAATTGTTTCACCCACGCAAACAATTAGGTATATAAATTTTTTTGAGGTTAGAAAGTTATAAAAAAGGGATATCTCGATATATTATCTCAACGGTTTTCCCGTTTTGACTATTTGGAATTACGAAAGTATTTTTTTATTTCTTAAAGCATAATTTTTTAAGCGCAGTTTAGTGGTAGGAAATTTATTTATTGTATGCTTTATCCCGCAACTCCGCCTGCGTCAAAAAGTAGCCTATGTTTGACCCCGGGTCTTTAACTATAATCATACCAAATGTCATTAAAATCCGTTCAGCGGTTTGGCCGTGAAAGCGTAACAGACAGACAGACAGACGGACAGACTTTCGCATTTATAATATAAGTATGGATTGCACGTTAAGCCGTTGGTCCCGGCTGTCATTTATTATTGGTCGTTAAAGCTACCACGTCGGAGTCCGAAATACGGTTCCGAATAACTCTGACACCAGGGTACAGAGAGTCATTTGACCATGTATCTCTCTCGATATGAATGAATGACCTTATAGTATAGTCATACTAAGTCACCCTGAAACTAGTAAGATGCGCAATTCTCATATATTTAAACAACTGAACATGAATTCCATTGCATATGTTTATTCTAAAAACAAACAAAATACTCGGTAGGTATTTTTCTAAGGCATGCAGAAAATAGTCTTTAACATTGTAGGTACTTTATTAACTTACATCTAATCTTCTTTGCGAGTTGACTTTGGCTGTTATCGAACTTCAGACGACTAAAACTCCGCGACCGACAAGGCATTGTCGGTGGTTTCGTAGAGGTCCCGAGCGTGCAGGTGGCTGGGCACGCAGGACATGACAGGAGATGTGTCATGTTTTCACATCTAATTGTATAATTTCTTTATGAAAGACTGGGGCGAAAAGAAGTGTCCTAACCTTCCCCTTGTAATCTCACTTATTTTAGAGTTATTGGTATAATCTATATCCATACTAATATTATAAATGCGAAAGTCTGTCTGTCTGTTACGCTTTCACGGCCAAACCGCTGAACGGATTTTTATGAAATTTGGTATGAATATAGTTGAAGACCCGAGGTCAAACATAGGCTACTTTTTGACGCAGACAGAGCTGCGGGGCAAAGCTAGTATCTTATATTTCTTTGAAACCGTAGAGTTCCCATAACGTTCTTATATTTCTCTGCTTTTTCCTACAAAATATATAAAATAATCTTAACGGTACAACCCGTAAAACCAATGAATGTAAAATATGTTGAAACAAAACTGAGAACAAAAGCAAATTAAACACGAATAGCTAAGCTAATGCTCATCAACAGTAGCCGGCAAACCCGTAGGTCTCATGGCACATGAGTACAAAGTAGAACAGAGAAAGATATAAACAACCACACACTCGATAAAATATCACATTCCCTCCATGGCTTTACCAACCTTATTTATTAACTCTTAATTGCACTCTACATTATATAACATTTAATAATAGAAAAAAAAAACAATACAGTATAGGTAAAAAAGCGGCCTTATCGCATAAATGCAACTCTTCCAGGCTACCTTAAGGTACCTTGCGGTTGTACGAGCTGAATCTCGGTAGGGGGCGCTGTTCAATACGATACAAAACCCTTTATTGCATAAGAAAAATAACTTAGGAAGTTACAAACGGTACGCTGTACTTGCTTTGCTAAAGGCTTTTCCTAATAGTACCTACTTCATCTCTCTGTGTGTGTTGACTCTCCGCCTTCTTGCAGGAAGCTCATGGATCATTGACAATGTAGGCCCTTCTGCCGAACCTCGCCGGTCTTCCGTATTTCAACGATATCCTTTAGCACTTGTTTGGATATAATACTAGCCTAACAAGTACATGGCCACCACACCACCAACTGATATTTGTTACATATGTATGGAAGCCTGCATATCAGAGTAAAACGGGCGCGTTGCAAACTCTAAAGACATATTTTCATTTTACTTTTTGACAGCGAGCATTTCAAAATAATAACGTACCTATGCAGGATAAAAATTCGGTCATGAGTCTTTGCGGCTCGTAGAAAGATAAATTTCTTATCGATGGCGTAAAATGAAATGTTACCTACCAGCTTGGTGGACGTAAGAAATTTTCTTTCTGTTCTGTTAATCCCTCTTGTGCTCAAAGCCTGTAGGCGATGAGGAAAAATAATAGGATTAATTTTATTGAAGGCAACACTTTCTGTAAAAGGTTTTTATTTCATGCGCCCACGGGGAAACAAAGTTGCTCTGTTTCTGATTAAACACATATTTTCAAACAATGGCCTTCTCTTACTTTTACGTATTCCCGAATGCATTCGGATCCATGGGCCTTTCACTGGCATTTTGTGGGGTACGGTTTAATAGTTGTATATTTGTATATTACTTTCTGCGATGGTTCTGCGATCAATAAAGTATCTTCTCCTCTGAGCTCTGACTCAAGAGATCTCCACTGTTCCCTGTTCAGCGCAACCTCCTGCCAGTCGGCTCTTTGGAGAGCTTCCAGGTCCTTCATAACTTCGTATCTCCAGCGGTACCTGGGACAACCCGCTGGTCGCCTACTTACTATTGAAAAAGTAACGTTTATTTATGCGGTTTCGATGCACGTTCAATTACACGGGATGACCAAATGCATTATTTTAAAAATTTGCAAAATATTAAGTTTATTATCTATGGTGAGGTTATAGTTGTCTATTTATTATTTCAGCGTACCTGAAGTATGATACCAATTTTGAAAAAAAACGCTAAAAAACAAATGTCCTGGATTAGGCTTATAAAATAAAATGATAGCGTAAAAAGTAACGTAAGAATTAATTATTCATGGTACCAACGACACATCAATTTTTATTTGTGTATGAAAAACATACATACATGATCATACATTTGATATTGGTAATTATGTAAATACATTGCCAATTCAAAGCAGTTTTCACCTATAGAGGTCAATTCAAGATTTTCATGGTAATATCGCAATCCAGCACAAAGGGCCTGATTTAAATAATTATAATTAGTCCAAGGAATAAAAGGGTTTGGAGCCTCACGGCCCTAATTCGATGAATATTCGGCATAATTTGAGAGTTCGAGAATATTCGAGATGCTTTTCAATGGCGTAGGTTGATTTGGGTAAATGTAAAGCGTAATATGATTCTAGAAGGGACTTTCCTTAAATTATCTAAGTATATCAGTTCTCAAATGAGTTTGCTGGTACATTCTCATCTTACGTTTTACGAAAATATAATTTAACATATGTATCTCTCGCATCTTAGCGCTTTTCAGGTTGTTCTCTCAACTGTTTCGGATTATAGGACCTGCAATGGCGGTACTAGGTTTAGGTTTAAGAACTTTATTTCCCATACGAATTTACATCAATTAAATTCACTTCTTGAGAAAATCAAAACGTTATTTACATAGAACAGATAGTGAGCGTTAAATTTAGTGATCAAAGATTACAAATTTCACTTTATAACTAAATTTACATCTTATACATTATAAGAAACACAATTTATTAATCTGTAGGGTAGGTGTGACAAAATGAGTCTAGTACGCGTTGCCGTCGTCGATGTTATCGCGGTACTAACCGTTTTTAGGCTTTAAAACCAGGGATAGCTAAATTTGTTTAAAAAATACAATTTAATCATCATTAATACTTACTTTGAATTTAGAATTAATTTTGATTCCTGTGAATGAATAGAAATTCAAGATTGCTATTTTTCATGTTCGAGGGAAGCAGCGGGTAACAGCTACAGTATTTATTTTCCTACACGTGATTAATATTTTTCGTGTTATTTAATCGCACACAGTGTACTATTCAACCGTCGTACGTAAATGATATGTAAATATTTAGAATTAATTGGCATGGCATCAAGGCCCAATTATACCAGTTTTTTAAGCTTGCCTTTACTTTTAATATTTACTGCAGTTGACGTTAATTTCAGGAGTTTTAAATTTAAATGTATTAAATATGCCATCATCGAATGCCATATAATATCATAGAATAGGTATCTAGTATTATATTACGTACTTGCAGCACAAACGCCCTGAGGTCAGTATAGTATCACTATTCTTTAGGCCCCTTTCAGAACATGTATTTCTTCGAACATCCCAGAATATGTATAAATTGTCATAACTTAGTAACATACCTACACATGATCCTATTTTATATTATTAAGTAGTGTTTTGTATGCAAATAATTTAAATTTAGGTGCTAGCAAATCAAACAAATCTGTGTTTAGTTTTGCAAATGAATATATTTGCATTCAAATAAATAATGTACATATTATTACTTAAAAAGCGAACGTAGTAGTATTGGCTGCGTCGGTCGGTACTACAGCTGCGCTAGCTCCAACAGCCTTGATAAAATTACCGCTGGCAGGGTGGATGAGTGCATTCTTAAAGACTGGACCCAAATACATTTAGACAAGTAAGTAGTAGATAAGTTACTAACATAGTTTTAGGACCATTGTTTGTTACTAACATTTAATATGGATTTTATGACTTTCCGAAATAAAGAGATTTATTATTATGTATCTCCTTGAAATTTGGTATAAATATAGTTGAAGACTCGGGGTCGGACATAGGCTACTTTTTGACGCAGTCGGAGTTGCGATACACTGAGATACAGCTAGTTTTGTATATTTTAGCAGTTTATAACAGACAAGCTTTTACATACAACATACCTACGGCCACAGTCTGTACCTATAGTCCTCCTCAGTACTATATAAATGTATGCAATATTTTATTAGATAAAATGTTAACGGGTGATAAACAAATATTCAAACTTACATAGACATCATTTATTTTGGTATTAACAAAACAACACACATACATTATTAATTTATACAAAAATAAGGCATGCATATAAATGATCAAAAATTACGTACGTTTCAGTAATCAAAAAAAGGGGGGTATAAAAAAAGGGAGATGTCAGGAGTACCCGTAATCGACGAGCGTGTATGAAGAGAGTGATGAGCGTAGAAGAAGCGAGGGAAGTCTGTAAGGATCGTAGCAGATGGAAATCCGTGGTCTCTGCCTACCTCTACGGGAAAAAGGCGTGATGGTATGTATGTATATATGCAAAAAAGGGGTGGCTCAGTGATACTTTTCTCGTAGTACGAGTAAGGCACTAATATTCTGCCATACCTAATAAATAATAAATATATATATATATATATATATATATATATATATATATATATATATATATATATATATATATATATATATATAAAACTAAAAATAGGAGTCTGACAAAATTTTGGCAGATGCAAAAAAACAGATTTATTGAATGTATTCATGTCCAAAAATTAATCAATTAACAGTAATAAATGAAACAAATTATGTCAATGAATTGACACTGGACAAAATATTCCCGTGTAAATAGTCAGCATCCCATAAAAATTCTTGAACTTACTTTGTGGCTAACTCAATCTGTGTGATTTATTTCTATATATTTATTTCTATTCATAGCAGCCATTATACATATTATCCTTTTTTGGGCATAGGTCTCCTGCATGAGAGAATAAATTTTGAACTAACACTCTGCATATTTAAAACACTGCATATTTTAAATATGCAATTCTGAATTTCATTGCTGTGAGTTAGTTCAAAATTTAATTCAAATAAAATACTGAACCAGTCGTTCCGTGACCACGGCCGTTGTAACACGGTTGAAACGTCGAAAGTATGAAGGTTCATTATTAAGTATACACACTAAATTATGTATTTTTTTAATGAGAGAATGTTGGTTAGGATTAGGTTATATTGTTAGGGCTCTTCATTAGATTTAAAAAGAAAACCCAACTAAATCTTGCATGTAACACCGTCCTTAGATAAGCGTTGGTCCGACATACTAGCTTTAATTTGCACTGTGACCTACATAGCAAATTGTTAGTATCTATGTATATGTAAATTTCTAGATAAATGAAAAGCCGTAAATACACCTTAGGATTATGTCACGATAGTGTGAAGTACTAATTTTAAATGTTTAAAATTATATATGATTGCTACCTGTGGAATATACTACTTATATATTGCATGCAAATAATATATTGTTTTCTTATAACTTAAACATGATATGTAGCTTAATATATTAATAATTAATAGGCCAAAGGTTTACCTTTGGCCTAGTAGAAAGAGCAACCACTAACCGCTGCACTCAGAGTCGTTAATGACTACTTAATCAAATTTCTTAAACAAAAATCTCTTAGAGAGAGTATCTAAATCTATAGCTGAATTAAGCAACTCCATATAGTTGCTAAAGTTATTCTATACTTCTTATCCTTTACCTTATCCAACTTTTTTGTCAGTTCTTTTCACTTTTTCTAAGATAAGATAAGATAATTTATTTATTTGCAAGAATACAGTGCATACATAGATATTTAGTTAATTATAATTTCGTGTATTCCACTCTCAGATGAGTATGCAAAAAATGAAATAATAAAAACAGAAAAAAAATTTAATATGTCCCATTATGTCAGTAACATTTATACAATAAAATTATTAAAAAAAATGTCAAATACTAAAGATAGATACAAAATGTCAAGATTATTTTAATTATGTACAATTATCGTTCATATATTCATCAACACTATAATAACATTTAGCCATTAGAAATTCGAACAAATTTCTCCCAAATACATCTAATTCTAATTCTTTATATGCTGAGGGTATATGGTTGTATATCTTAATTGCCATACAATATGAGTTCCTATGTGACATAGTCAGTGTTCTCATTGGCAAACATAATCTATCTTTGTGTCTTAATCTATCGCTAGTAATTTCCATCTCAATACTCTTCCTACTCATATTCCCCCCAAATTAACAAATTCACTACCGGAAATGCACGTATATACGTCGTAAACAATTGGTAGCGAATGTGTTAAGTATATATGTATGTATGTATGTAAAAATCTTTATTGTACACAAAGAACATAGTATCAGAATACAGGTTACAACAAAAGGCGGACTTATCCCAAATAGGGATCTCTTCCAGTCGTAAATATATATTAATGAGTTTATATTCATAAATTCTTGTGTTTGAAGAATTTACTGTAATAATTATAAATGACTCTGAGAAGTTTAATGATAGACCAAGTCCCCGAATGTGGAGAAAAAAGGCAGGAAAGTGTTGATACCAGTGTTGTGAATTCATACATTAACAATTCGATCCTGCTTACCCTGTTTTGTTTGTTTGTTATAACTTTATTGCACAGGAAATAGCATTACAGTAAATACAAAACTAAAAATAAATGCAACGGCGGACTTATCCCACATAGAGATCTCTTCTAGTCAACCGGGACGTTACAGGAATACAGTTTAAAAAAGACAGGTGATAGAAGTTGTGCAACCAGAACAAAACTCTTTTTGGTATATATATATATAAAAAAAATATTTATGATGTCATAAACTACATAAAATATGATACATAAATACTTAGATACATACCTATTCAAAAAAAAACTAACAATACATATTATAGCTACAAAAAATATAAAAGCTCAAAGCTGTTTCAATTAAGAATCGGAGGCGCTTGGAAATGATAAGGATATCTTACATTCTATTAAACTATTTTAGTTTTAGAAGCATCTACTAAATCTGCTAGAACATTATCTATTATATATATATATATATGCAAATGCTGCGAACGTCCAGCATAGCGATTAATAAACAGCTTACAGACAAACTGACAGCCTACCAGCCTTGCGAATTATATTTATTAGTTAATAGTTAATCCAGTTTTTACATTTAAACTCGTATTTCATGTAAATTAATCGGTGATTGCAATATTGCATGCGTTTAGATTACCCTAACTTATGTTAAAATACATGAGGGCATTATTTACTAGTTTGCACTAAGATTGTAATTATCTATTTATTGCTTTAGGAATATAATTTCAATAACGACAACATTATTTAGACATTCTTGAAAATCTTGAAGTGTAAAGTTTAAGTCATTTTAAGTACAGTGGGCTGTATAAAAGAAAACGAAATTTTCCTTACAACTCTAAGTAACTATGCTTTTTTATGCGGCTCATCGTGCAATCCATACCTCCATACTTCCATATCCATATCGATACTTCCATACTTACTTACTAATATTATAAGCGCGAAAGTGTGTCTGTCTGCTACGCTTTCACGGCCAAATCGCTGAACAGATTTTGATGAAATTTGGTATGAATATAGTTGGAGACCCGGGGTCAAACAAAGGCTATTTTTTGACGCGGCGAACAGCGACGCTGCGGGAAACAGCTAGTTAAACATAATTTCTTTGATATTTTCGCCATCAATCACTTATTTGTTTAGCAAACTGTTTCTGGGTGGTTTCGATAAATCCTTTTGGATTGGATTGGCTTTTAGGTCACACTGTACGAGTGGTACGAAAGAATTTAGTGATGATATAACATTTTTTCATACTAGATTTGCAGTTATATCCACCCGTGGGGTGTATTATATGTAATTGTATGTAATATACGTTATTTTATTTTTTCTGATGCAGTAAAGGGTTTTGTATTGTATTTTATTATGTTGTAAACTAAACCTACCTTTAAAATTAGACTATTATTAGGAGAAATATTTTATAAAACCATGTCAAATGTAAATTTCTCATTTTTATTTAATTTCACATTTAGGTATTTTTGTATTGTCACATTTATTATTGCGTATCCTCCGGAAAAGGGGCAGACCTAGGAAGAGAAAGTAACATCAATGAATCCATACTTCCATACTAATATTATAAATGCGAAAGTCTGTCTGTCTGTCTTTCTGTCTGTCTGTCTGTCTGTTACGCTTTCACGGCCAAACCGCTGAACGGATTTAGATGAAATTTGGTATGAATATAGTTGAAGACCCGGGGTCAAACATAGGCTAGTTTTTGACGCAGGCGGAGCTGCAGGAAACAGCTAGTAGAGGAAATAAATTTGGAATTAGAGAGGGGAGACTTTTACCCAGCATTGGGACATAGATAGCTTTTAAAAAATAGTGTAAGTATTCTGTAATTGTGTATTCTATGTATAGTGTAGATGTTCAACTTTGTGTTTGCTAAGTGTTATTATGTAAGGTTCTGATCTAACTATCTTTCACAATAAAATAAGTGAATGTTAGATGTGCACTTTCAGACATCGCTTGCAACTATTGTGTAAATAAGTGTAACTGAAAAATAAAAAATGTTTGATTGCTAGATAGATAGATAGATATACACTTTATTGTACCAATCACAAAATTAAAATTAAAAGTAATACATTTAGAAAATTGAGCACAAAGACGGACTTATTGCTAGATAATGTTGCAATGTGGTTTGCCAGTGTTTGCAAGGTAATTAACTAATAAATAATCTTAAAGCAATGAAATATAATAATTATGACGACGACATGGGTATTGTTTTTGGTAGACTTTTTGATGAAGCATGGCGCTGATAATTTTCAATACATATATATTTTTACGAAGCATGTTGCGGATCGTACGATATAACTTTTTATTTTTACTTATAATTATGTAAAAGAAAAGTATTTTATTTGCGTACCTGAATGTTGTACCATTGCAATATCATTTCAGCATACGTTTTGAAATATAATATAGATGTTGTTTTATTAATAAAATGTTTTTATTTTTTTCTTTTCAGGTAAGTCCAGTACTCCAGACATGTCTACCTAATAAATTATGTAAGTAGATCACTTCTTGTAAGCGAATCGACTCTCGGAATTATATTTGTGAGAACAAAAACTCCGCCACCGACGAGGAATTTTGTTACTGGCTAAAATTATTTGTCTATGGAAATCCAGCGTAAGGATAAAATATTTTATCTCAACCTATATTGTCTCTACTTTCTCAGTCTAAATTTAAGAAAAATTTTAGAATTGCGAAGACAATTACCCTTTAAATAACACTAAAAATTTCCCAATGTGACTATGTGTGTCCCCGGTTCACTAACTATATCCATACCAAATTTCATCAAAATCAGTCAAGAGGTTTAGCAGTGAAAGTGTAAAATATAGACGGATAGGAAGGCTTTCGCATTTATAATGTTAGTATGGATGTAAACATCCAAAATTTCCACTCTCTATCTATATATTCATATCTTATAGATATGATAAAGCTGAAACGTGTAAGTAAATACCACAAGCCAAGGGGCAAACCCCAAGGGCCGAACCGTGATCCCCTTAAAGTGCCATATTAGCCCATAATTAACTATGATCTCGAAGTGTTATAGATAGCGGCTTCGCCTGCCTGGAAGATTTTAAATAAGTTGTTTTTTATCGATGTCAGCACCCGAAAATGAATAAAGCAACCAATACTTGACTTTCTATTCTTGCCAGAGTGTTCTATTCTTGTTAGCTCCCATCTCTCGCTAATCAGCCTGCACTGCATCTTTCTAGCGGTATCTGGGACGGCCGACTGGTCTTCTGTTATCTTCCCCAGATAGGCCTTGACGCAACAATCCTCACCCATACTCTCCAGACAAACCAGCGCAGTCGCTAAATCTTAAATATACCCAGAATATATGGTCAACCAGCTTCTCTATTACTGAGTTCTTCCGAACTCGCCACCTAAAAGAACATTTTTGGACACCAGTACTAAACTTGAAACAATACAAATCTATAACCAGTAATTATTACAGGAAAAGTTTCTTGAAACACGCGTGTCACATGAAAAGCGTTTAGGGACCTGGCCCGAGAAAATGGGACAGTAATGAAATGATTTCGGCGGAACCCTAGGGACGCTAGTTTCTTTCATAGCTTTTGTTTTGGGCATCGGACGTGCTGACCTTACTTGTTTTCATTTTGATGTATTAAATAGTTGGGGTTAAGTTTATTAGTATTTCTTTTGTAATAGATAAACTAGTGGTTCTGTGAACAATAACCTCTTCACAACAAACTTCACCTGTTTGCCCGCTTTTCGCAGTTCTTATTTTATCATTCACGCATACTAACTTATATTCACGGCACTCCGGTGTCGTTCTTGCATGTCAGTGATGACTAAACACGTGATACCTACATTGTACCTTTTATATCTAAGATCTTATTTGTGTCTTTACCATGTTTATTGCAAATAAGTTTTTGCAATAAACAATGTAATTTAATTCATTCATTCATTCATATCTCCAAAAGATCGGCCTCCTACTGTTGCTACTTAATTTGTTACCTACGCTCGTAAGTTAGATTATTTCAAATAATTAAAGGTTCGCAATAGTTTGAAGGATTAGCGTGCTGTCAAGCTCACAGGCCTACGATGTACCCGGTAATCACACTGACTCTCACCCCTTAATGCTTTCTTCTTCTTCATTATCTGCGCATGTCTTTCTTTCATTCTTGCCGCCTTTCCGATGAACCGTTAAATTTTTCCCATAAAGTGATGCTTTCTTCTCATGTAGTTTATTAACTTAGTGATGTTGAAGTTAATCGTTTTTTTTGTTACATGCTATTTCTTACCTTATAATTAAATAAAAGTATGACTACTAAACTAACAATTAAAATGCTGGCCGCATTCCCTCGCTGCATTGCAATGCTTGTTTTTTGTCCAAAATGCAAGCCAGCATTTTGGTCTAGCGTAACGCTAGTAGCGTTGCCTCCTTTAGCCTCCTCGACAAATCCTTAAATATTTCGAAGATATCGATTTTATTTGAATGACAGAACACAACAAGGCAATCACTGCTTTATGATAGCTGTACAAAAGTTAGGATAAAAAATATAACAAAAATAAGTACAGAATCTACATATGGTACCAACAGAAATAACCCGTACCCGAAATAAATATGAATAATATTAGCAAGTTGATTGCTTCCCTAGATCCCGTTGCTCCCGGACCGGCAATAAATCCGAACCGGACGCGTCCCCGGACGGCGACCGGTTGTAGCTCGAATTATATTTCAATTCCAAATTCCAGCAAATAATAAATGAATTATGTTCTGTGGCGGGATCATAGAATTGATAATGATTTCGTAAAATGGCTTTGACTGACAAAGGGTCAGTTTTACTTCATCTTTCTTTTAAGCAAGACGCTAGGAATCTGATCCCAAAGTTGCTGAAGTTGTAATTCAAAAATTTATTGAAAATCAAATATATAAACCACAACTTTTAGGCTTGCGCGAATATGTAGATCCGTCAATTAATTTGTATAAGTTGATATTATGTAGTGCTCCTGCCAAAGTTCCTTCTCAGTGATATTTGAAGATGATTAACATCCATGCATAAGATTATTATTTTTTTTACCTTTAATTCAATGAACACAACAATGCAACCTAGCAGGCCAGCCAATTAGTTATTTCCCTGTAAAAAATGGTTAAGAAGGTTGGACAGTCGCTCCATTGTAATAACTAGTACCTCCAAATCTTCCTAGTTAAAAAAGCGTTCCTAGGCTCTGAAATGTAAGCTGAGGATGCAACTGAAAAATGCGTTTGGATGACGAAGATAATTTTGTACTCGTAGAATATACTATGATAACCTACAAACTATATGCTTGTTCCTTGGTGTTATATTAAGTTACAACTTGGCAAGATTCCTTCGACTAATTGCTGCAATTTGGTTCAAAGTAAACTTAGTCTTGTCGATAGAGGCAAGTTTGGATCCGGTGGTCCGGGAATTCTGAGTAGAGGTGGAATCAACCTTGTTACTTAGTTTGCCTTTCAACTATTCATCTATCTAAAGTCTATTTTCTCTTAAAATGTGGGCATTGGCAAAGTCACAGATCTTTTGATTATTTTTCTTAATTATCATCATCCTTTGCCCAGCAGTGGGACGAAATAGGTTAATAAAAAAATAAAATCAACATCATTAGTGCGTGTGGCATTCATTCTGAGCAGATCAAACATCTACGTCCAGGTTTCTCAGCATCAAAATTATCATATTTGTTAAAACTTGCACCAATGGAAAAAAAATAAGTACAATGTCCACTAATTGGGTATTCTACTCAATTCATTTTTATCATTCATATCAAACATTTCACTACAAGAAACTGAAAACAGAAAGGTTTTTTTAAATCCATTCGAAATTCGGTGGAAGGGGAAACTGTCAAAAAAAAAAGAAAAGAATGCACTATGTGTGTGTCACCACGTTTCTTCTTGAGAAAAATTTAAAATCCAATTACTGCCTTAATTAACAACCAATTTTGTAGTTGTTTTCGGAATTGGTTACTTATTAGTGTAAATATTGTTTCGTATGCAAATATTGACCAAGTATGAATATAGTCAAGTGGGCAAAAGATGATAAACCTACCGTTCGCCACTCGATATTTCTCCATATACTAATCACTTGATAAACTATATTAGCGTCGTGCTTGATTATTTATTTTATTTTATTTAAAATAAAATCCAGCGTTAAATTACAGTCATGATATTTATGTCTTAATTCCTATGTATTGCAATTATAAATGTATTATCGCCGTTTATGGCTTATTTTAATTCTGCAATTAGGTACATCTTCAAAAATTTTGTTGATTTATGTTAATAATTTTATGGTCACAGTACGCTGAATGTACTGCTTAAAATTACTAGTGAAATTACGAATCAAACGATTGTGCAACATTAGTATGTTAAAAGGTTTTTTTTTGGGATTTCAATAGTTTATTATATACTAGCTTTTTCCCGCAGCTCCGCCTGCGTCAAAAAGTAGCCTATGTTTGACCCCGAGTCTTCAACTATATTCATACCAAATTTCATCAAAATCCGTTCAGCGGTTTGGCCGTGAAAGCGTAACAAACAGACAGACTTTCGCATTTATAATATTAGTATGGATATTTGTTAAGGCCTGCAGATTCGTTCGCTACTTAATTGTTTTGTTATTTCCAGTTTGGTTAGGATATTGCAGGCTTGAAGACAGAATATTAACTCGTTGGTCCGGGCCGCCATTTGGAGGTATTTCAAGGAACTGATTCAGTTCCGAAAAACTGATACCAGGCTACACACCCTCGATCGATCAGGTTTGATTAACCATGTAACCTGTTGAATATTGTAGGTAAGTACATTTTTTATATTACAACCAAGAAGGTTAGATTAGATATTACAATAGGTCTATGATTCAATGTGTAGGAAAGAAAATAGCTCGGTTGTCTTCATTGTCTTCTGTTTCGGTGATCTTATGTAGCATGTCAGATTGTAACGAAATTGAAGAAATAAATGTATCATAGAATGTGAAAAGAAATGTTGTGTTATATTCTCGCCGATTTTTTTCGATTGCATTAATAATTGTATATATTTATTGTTTATGTAGGTATATTGTAATTACGTGTTTATATTATACTAGTTGTTTCCCGCAGCTCCACCTGCGGTATATAGCCTATGTTACTCAGGGTGAATGCAGCTTTCCAATGATGAAAGAATTTTTGAAATTGGCACAGTAGTTTTTGAGTTTAGTTATTACAAACATACACACAAAAATACAAATCTTTCCTCTTTATAATATTAGTGTAGATGTAAGTATAGGTATTGCATATTTTTTTCTTATGCTTTTCTGTTATTTTAACTTTATTTTACACCCACACAAAGCTCTCTGCTTGACCCAGAGGTTGACTGTTAGATAATGCTTTTAGCATTAAGTCCACCTATTGTGCTTTACAATTGTATTTGTACAATAAAGTTTGTATAAATATTTAAAATAACCCACTGGAAAAAAGTGGTCAAAAACTCAACAAATCATAACGTTGTCGTAACTCTTTCCAGCGATTCCGTTTTCCGTTTGCTTCCTTCTCTTTAGACTTATGTTAGGTATATCGTTTTGACGTTGAAAAGCGCTTATTTATATTATTAAGAAATAAATAGAACAATTTTATACGGTACGGATTTTCCGATTTTCTAATTCCCACTCGTTGTAACTATAATGACTTCAAAACCTGAACTGTTGCTATGCTACTTGCGCCTACGGAAACTTAATTTAATTATGTCCAATCGATTCGCGATTAAACCATGCCTTAATCAATTATTAAATTATAAAAAGACTAGTTAAATTTTCAAGAAAAGCGAAAAAAGAAAAATCACACGTTTGGTACGTATGAAATTTAGAATTAAAACTTTTTTTGTAGTACAATTTAGGTATGTGTTTAATATGTATTTTAATTTAGACACCAAGCAATATATCAGTGATTTTTCAATTAAATTATATCAGTAGTTTTCGCGTGATGCGCTTAAATTTTCATTCAATTTCATTGCCGATCCCTTCACTTGCTACAAACAAGAATAAAAATTCCATTTTTATTAACCAAATCTGGTTTGTGCGCAGCAGTTAAAGAACAGGTTATTCATTAATTAGAGAACATGTAAAATTCCAATCCATTGAAATGCATCTCACGTGAGCCGTTTAACATATTTTGACATTTCCGTTTTCAAGATGGCGCTATTTGTGAAACTTGCCATGATTTTGTTTCAGATTTGTTTTAACATGAGAAGAAATATTTTTAAGTTAAAGGGTTAAGCATTCTGCTCGCGAAAGATTGTATCTTGATAGTATTACTAGATCTCTACCAATGGCCTAGAACTTTTTTTGTATAGGACTAAACCGTTATTCCCGGTTATTATCGATCGATAGCAGTCGTGAGGCTGTATCAGATTGCCTAAGTTTAGGCAGCCTCAAAAATTCTGACGGTGTTGGCCACTAACACACCTCGGATCATGTTCCTGTTGGTCTCGTTTCCCTGTAAAAAGGGTTTCGGATGTCAGACGGCAGTCGCTCCATAATAATAAATAACTCTTTATTGCACCAAGTTGTAGAACGTTCACGTATATCTCTTCTCCTCCATTGTCAATAACCAGTGCCACCAAATCTATGGTCATGACTTACAGCGTACCCTAGGCTCCGAACCGTAAGCTGACGACGCAACTAGGAATACACGCTAGGATGAAGAAGTTTTGGTTTAGTAATAATACAGGAATTAAACTATTTTAATACGGTTTTATCGCGTCAAGCCGCACACAGTTGATCGTTTTCCTGCCATCTTACCATACATAAAGGGAGTCACGGACAAGATTGGTAACATACTTAGGCGAGCTTCAATCAAGACCTATTACAAGCCGCATAAGAAAATAAACCAATTTTTAAGACCTGTAAAATCCAATATCCCATTGCAAGATGCTGGAGTTTATAAAATTGGCTGTGACTGTGGTTTATCATACATTGGGCAAACAAAGAGAAGCATTAATACTCGTATAAAAGAACATATTGCTGACATGAAAAATAGACGCTCAACCAAGTCTGC
This sequence comes from Euzophera pinguis, assembly GCA_947363495.1. NCBI lineage: Eukaryota > Metazoa > Arthropoda > Insecta > Lepidoptera > Pyralidae > Euzophera > Euzophera pinguis. The sequence continues at coordinate 15,540,501 of OX376161.1, read as the reverse complement.
AGTCTGTGAACATGCTCTAGACAAACCCAACCACTATATGCGTTTTGATAATCCTCAAGTCCTTGCAAAGGAAAACAGATTCATTCCAAGTATGTTACGTGAAGCTATTGAAATTAAAAAACATCCTAATTTCAATAGAGAGGATGGATGGCAGGGACCGCCAGCTTGGGACCCAGTCATTAACTTAATAAAATCGCAAACTCGGAAGCAGATTGCAAGACCCTTAGATACTGTGAGCCAATACTGCGTGAATCGGAATAGTTCCCAAAAAAAATTTCAGGCGGTAGTTTGTAATCTTATAATATCAAAGAAAAATGTTAACTTAGTCTGCCTGCGACCATGAACGCTGTAAAGTGTTTGAAATGTCAGGTATAATAAATAAGTAATAAACGCGATAAAACCGTATTAAAATAGTTTAATTTAATGAATAACAATCGCGAAAACATAAGAAATCAATAATACAGGAATTTCTTCGCCTCTGTCTCACTTTTTAGAGTTCCGTACTCAAAGGGTAAAATGCGACCCTATTATTAAGACTCCGCTGTACGTCCGTCTATCCGTCTGTAACCACGCTGTATCTCATGAATGGCGATCGTTAGACAGTTGAAATTTTCACAGATGATGTATTTCTATTGCCGCTTAAATAACAAATACAAAAAAAAAAACACACAATATAATAAATATTTCAGGGTGCTTCTATACAACAGACATTATTTTTTTTTGCGCGTTTTATAGATAATGGTACAAAACCTTTTGGATTTTTATTCTTAATTAGTCTGTAGATGTGACACTGCTGGGCAAAAAGTCTCTTCTTTTTTCTCCACTCGTCTCCATTCAGAGCAAATATCATCCGATCCTTTTTTTTCCAAACTGTCCAAATCGTCACTTTTCCACTATTTGTTCCAAGTAAATACTCGTAGAACTGGGTTTTCGTGTAATTCAGTTTGCAATAAGGTCGTTATCGCTATCGATAATCAATCCCCATTAGGTGTCACATCTCTACGCTACGGGAAGCTAATACCCGCATGGGGTCGTTGAACTGTGATACGCCCTCGTGTTTATGTGTGGGTGTCACTGGAAAATTGCGCGAAAATTTGTTGACTACTCCTTAGAATATTCTAGAGTAGTCCTCGAGGACTTGCTTTAGCAGCTTTCAAGGAGTAGGATTTTACTATATACTGTTCAGTATTTAGAAATATCGACAATTTACACTTTTACTTACTGCATTAGCTCAAGGACTCGAAACGTATCTTGGTCTTCGACACAAGAGCTTTTATTCAGTTTTCTGAGTAATTACTTGTCTTATTCTTTAAAATCACAAACAACTAAATTTATTTTTATCATTCATATAAAACATTTCACTGCCAAAAAGTGAAAACAGAAAGATTTTTTAAATCCGTTCTTTAATAAGTTATAAGCCTTTGAAATTTGGTGGAAGGGGAAACTGTCAAAAAACAAGAAAAGGATGCACTGTGTGACGTCTCTGCCACTTGGTTTCGTGCGTACAAAAGAGATAGCAGACGTACCCACCACATTCCCACTTTTCTTCTCGAAAAAACTTTAAATTCCAATTACTGCCTTAATTAACAACCAATTTTGTTGTTGTTTTCAGAATCGGATACTTTTTAGTGTACATATTGTGTCGTATGCAAATTTTGCTCTAGTAATAATACAGTCAAATAGCCTATTGATGAAATAAGAAAAGAAAACAAGGCAATTTTCCTAAATGGTATTGCAATGGTATTTTTGGTCCGAGATACTAACCAAATTCTGGTAAACAAGATAATTCTTGTACCATCCCTGACGAATCTTTTATTACTTCAAAGTCAAAAAATATCGCAGAGATCAACTGCAATGAAACAAAAATTAGCGATATTTTTCAACCACTAATAATATAATTAGTTATAATCGCGCCTGTTTCCATTAGGGGTAGGCTACTACGAATTTACATTTGCTACGATCCTTACAGACTCCCTCTAGGATTATCACTCTTGTCATGCACGTTCGTCGATTATTTGTTAGTACCTAACATCTCCCTTCTTAGGATTCTGTAGTAAACACAAGGAACCCTTATAGTTTCGTCATGTCTGTCTATCCTACGTTTCTCTCAGAGGCTATAGTGAGCTGAAATTTGGTATGCCTATGCATATTACTCACGCGGAGCGAACTGTGAGATTAAAATATAAAACGCTTTTGGAAGACCGTTGCATTTGGACTCCTGAAAAAAATTCATTATAGTAGTAAATATAATGAATTTCAAAGGAAAAGTTTGAGAGTAATAATTCCTTAATTAGAGAACATGTAAAATTCCAATCCATTGAAATGCATCTCGCGTGAGCCGTTTGACATATTTTGACATTTCCGATTTCAAGATGGCGCTATTTGTGAAACTTGCCATGATTTTGTTTCAGATTTGTTTTAACATGAGAAGAAAAATTTTTAGTAGGTTTTATGACCAAGACCATTTGGGACCATTCATTCACTCTTAGCAGGCCCTTCAGGCACCATACTGTCGGCCCTATGGCATCGAGCGTTTTTGCCATACGGTGTAACATTTGAAGCTTGTATCTATCTACATCTACATCTACACTAATCTACACTTCTACACTAATCTACACTTCTACACTATTATCTACACTAATATTATAAAGAGGAAAGTATTCTATTGTATTTTTGTGTGTATGTTTCTAATGAATAAAGTCAAAAACTACTGTGCCGATTTCTAAAATTCTTTCACCATTGGAAAGCTACATTCACCCTGAGTAACATAGGCTATATACCGCAGGTGAAGCTGCGGGAAACAGCTAGTATTTAATATACTTACAAAAAGTTTTGTGGAAGTACAATGATTGAGTAGATTTTAAATTTAAAAATTACATAAATTTTATACATTTTCATACTATTTTGACCAAATGTATTTCGCCCGAGGTTCATCCTTGGTTGCCTTTTGTCGATAAATCTGTTACTCAGATTGCGTTTTGGAGCCAAAACGCTTTTTACTCGAGACGGACCTTGATTTTGGTGTTGGTTACTACAATGGGAGCAACTGCTGTCTGACCTCCGTAACGTTTTTTTACTCGAAAACCAGACAACAGGAACATGGGTGACCAAACTGACAGATTTTCTTAGGCTACCTAAAGGCTTCTGACGCAGCTTAATGATTGTTATCTAGCGACAACACCAAACGACTTAACGTGCCTTCAGAAGCACGAAGGAGGTCGAGATAGAATATACCTCTTATGGTGACCAATCCAATACGGGTCGAATGGCGTCTCGCTGTCTTGTAAGTATATATGTTTTGTAAGTATATATTTACGTAAGTCTCCTTTCATCCATTCTTTCTACAAGCCTAAACCATTTTTTTGTTAAGAGATATAATAATAGCGAGTGTTCAGTCTACTATCAAAGATACTTAACAATGCAAGCCTTGAGAGTTTCAGCAAAATATCGACATAATAGCATTCGGGACGTCTGAAACAGCCACCCCCGACGGAGAGCCCTTAGCTAACTTACGCAAGGGATCTATCTGTTTACAGACGTTTTATTGGAACAGATAATTTTTTTATCATTGTCTTATTGTAAAGATGTTTGTTTCGTAAGATGGGAATTGTCTTTATGAAGCTTAGAAAAGATTTTTGCTAGCGGCGTCTATGTTTCATCGTCTTAATAATGATTTTCAACGTTTCATTGAAGAGTTTGAAAGAAAGAAAATAATTTATTTTTAAAACGCACAGAAAAAAAGAATCATAAAAATAAATCATCATAGAAAAAAAAAGGATGTATGTTCCAAAAAGGCCCAAACTCAGCATATTGCCATCAGATGTTATTGACAGCGTTGATCTTCCGTTAAGACCTCGGTTGACGATACGGCATCCCGCGCGTAGGTCATACTTTTGACACATAAGATAAAGCAGAAGTACCATGTGGGCGTAGCCTCGTTGATTTATTAGGTTCGAGAGGCCCAACTAACCAATAACATGGCACCTCTACCCATCAAAACATACATCCGTGCCCGTAAACTGATTGATTCAAGACGAGTGGGTTACATGGCCAAACGACCAGGTACAACCTGGTGGCAGAGTTGTTTCGGAATCGTCATTCGGCCTCTGACGTTTCTTTTACCGACCACCAAATGGGAGCCGGGACCAACGTCTTAACGTGCCTTTCGAAACCCGTAATCATCATTAGACAATCAGGTGATTAAAGCCTGCAATGTCCTAACCAAAGTGGACATAACTAAACGAAGTATGCTTCCCGTGGAAATTGAATCCGGGTCGAAAGACCAATGAAGCAGCTCGATCAGGTTCGAGTTCGAGCAGGCGCGATTCTTGCGTCATTAGAGTAAAAGTCGATCAAATATCGATTTCAATTTATCTTTGAAGACCTCGGCCGTCGTGTTAAATTTTCTTATGTTAACTCATATCGTTTTGCAAACATCACGATTGACAAATAGTATAGATTCTCTGCCTGTAACTTGCTAGGTATTTAGACTCATAATTTCAAGAATATTGGATAATTTCCGTATATCTAATTTTATTATGTAATTTTTGCACAACTGATAATGTCAATACCGCAATACGCCACTCGCAGACGTTTCCCGCTGAGAACTGACCGAGTAATAAAGGTTTTGTTGGAATGTTCTCGAACTTTCTAGAACTCTCGACCCACCACATTCCCACTTTTCTTCTCGAAAAAACTTTAAATTCCAATTACTGCCTTAATTAACAACCAATTTTGTTGTTGTTTTCAGAATCGGATACTTTTTAGTGTACATATTGTGTCGTATGCAAATTTTGCTCTAGTAATAATACAGTCAAATAGCCTATTGATGAAATAAGAAAAGAAAACAAGGCAATTTTCCTAAATGGTATTGCAATGGTATTTTTGGTCCGAGATACTAACCAAATTCTGGTAAACAAGATAATTCTTGTACCATCCCTGACGAATCTTTTATTACTTCAAAGTCAAAAAATATCGCAGAGATCAACTGCAATGAAACAAAAATTAGCGATATTTTTCAACCACTAATAATATAATTAGTTATAATCGCGCCTGTTTCCATTAGGGGTAGGCTACTACGAATTTACATTTGCTACGATCCTTACAGACTCCCTCTAGGATTATCACTCTTGTCATGCACGTTCGTCGATTATTTGTTAGTACCTAACATCTCCCTTCTTAGGATTCTGTAGTAAACACAAGGAACCCTTATAGTTTCGTCATGTCTGTCTATCCTACGTTTCTCTCAGAGGCTATAGTGAGCTGAAATTTGGTATGCCTATGCATATTACTCACGCGGAGCGAACTGTGAGATTAAAATATAAAACGCTTTTGGAAGACCGTTGCATTTGGACTCCTGAAAAAAATTCATTATAGTAGTAAATATAATGAATTTCAAAGGAAAAGTTTGAGAGTAATAATTCCTTAATTAGAGAACATGTAAAATTCCAATCCATTGAAATGCATCTCGCGTGAGCCGTTTGACATATTTTGACATTTCCGATTTCAAGATGGCGCTATTTGTGAAACTTGCCATGATTTTGTTTCAGATTTGTTTTAACATGAGAAGAAAAATTTTTAGTAGGTTTTATGACCAAGACCATTTGGGACCATTCATTCACTCTTAGCAGGCCCTTCAGGCACCATACTGTCGGCCCTATGGCATCGAGCGTTTTTGCCATACGGTGTAACATTTGAAGCTTGTATCTATCTACATCTACATCTACACTAATCTACACTTCTACACTAATCTACACTTCTACACTATTATCTACACTAATATTATAAAGAGGAAAGTATTCTATTGTATTTTTGTGTGTATGTTTCTAATGAATAAAGTCAAAAACTACTGTGCCGATTTCTAAAATTCTTTCACCATTGGAAAGCTACATTCACCCTGAGTAACATAGGCTATATACCGCAGGTGAAGCTGCGGGAAACAGCTAGTATTTAATATACTTACAAAAAGTTTTGTGGAAGTACAATGATTGAGTAGATTTTAAATTTAAAAATTACATAAATTTTATACATTTTCATACTATTTTGACCAAATGTATTTCGCCCGAGGTTCATCCTTGGTTGCCTTTTGTCGATAAATCTGTTACTCAGATTGCGTTTTGGAGCCAAAACGCTTTTTACTCGAGACGGACCTTGATTTTGGTGTTGGTTACTACAATGGGAGCAACTGCTGTCTGACCTCCGTAACGTTTTTTTACTCGAAAACCAGACAACAGGAACATGGGTGACCAAACTGACAGATTTTCTTAGGCTACCTAAAGGCTTCTGACGCAGCTTAATGATTGTTATCTAGCGACAACACCAAACGACTTAACGTGCCTTCAGAAGCACGAAGGAGGTCGAGATAGAATATACCTCTTATGGTGACCAATCCAATACGGGTCGAATGGCGTCTCGCTGTCTTGTAAGTATATATGTTTTGTAAGTATATATTTACGTAAGTCTCCTTTCATCCATTCTTTCTACAAGCCTAAACCATTTTTTTGTTAAGAGATATAATAATAGCGAGTGTTCAGTCTACTATCAAAGATACTTAACAATGCAAGCCTTGAGAGTTTCAGCAAAATATCGACATAATAGCATTCGGGACGTCTGAAACAGCCACCCCCGACGGAGAGCCCTTAGCTAACTTACGCAAGGGATCTATCTGTTTACAGACGTTTTATTGGAACAGATAATTTTTTTATCATTGTCTTATTGTAAAGATGTTTGTTTCGTAAGATGGGAATTGTCTTTATGAAGCTTAGAAAAGATTTTTGCTAGCGGCGTCTATGTTTCATCGTCTTAATAATGATTTTCAACGTTTCATTGAAGAGTTTGAAAGAAAGAAAATAATTTATTTTTAAAACGCACAGAAAAAAAGAATCATAAAAATAAATCATCATAGAAAAAAAAAGGATGTATGTTCCAAAAAGGCCCAAACTCAGCATATTGCCATCAGATGTTATTGACAGCGTTGATCTTCCGTTAAGACCTCGGTTGACGATACGGCATCCCGCGCGTAGGTCATACTTTTGACACATAAGATAAAGCAGAAGTACCATGTGGGCGTAGCCTCGTTGATTTATTAGGTTCGAGAGGCCCAACTAACCAATAACATGGCACCTCTACCCATCAAAACATACATCCGTGCCCGTAAACTGATTGATTCAAGACGAGTGGGTTACATGGCCAAACGACCAGGTACAACCTGGTGGCAGAGTTGTTTCGGAATCGTCATTCGGCCTCTGACGTTTCTTTTACCGACCACCAAATGGGAGCCGGGACCAACGTCTTAACGTGCCTTTCGAAACCCGTAATCATCATTAGACAATCAGGTGATTAAAGCCTGCAATGTCCTAACCAAAGTGGACATAACTAAACGAAGTATGCTTCCCGTGGAAATTGAATCCGGGTCGAAAGACCAATGAAGCAGCTCGATCAGGTTCGAGTTCGAGCAGGCGCGATTCTTGCGTCATTAGAGTAAAAGTCGATCAAATATCGATTTCAATTTATCTTTGAAGACCTCGGCCGTCGTGTTAAATTTTCTTATGTTAACTCATATCGTTTTGCAAACATCACGATTGACAAATAGTATAGATTCTCTGCCTGTAACTTGCTAGGTATTTAGACTCATAATTTCAAGAATATTGGATAATTTCCGTATATCTAATTTTATTATGTAATTTTTGCACAACTGATAATGTCAATACCGCAATACGCCACTCGCAGACGTTTCCCGCTGAGAACTGACCGAGTAATAAAGGTTTTGTTGGAATGTTCTCGAACTTTCTAGAACTCTCGCCTTGGTCTATTTCTAGACCTTGTAAATATTTCATCAGTTTCAGGCGTTGCTAAACAGATGTTAATCGTAATAGGAAGAATTTGGTTCGTGTTTTCGATCGTGTAATTTATGTTTTTGATATTCTTTTTTTTAAATTGGTTTTTATCTCTTTTAATTAACAAAATAAAGTTTTTATTTATAAACCTATTTCGTTCCACTCCTGGGTACAGCTCTTTATTTCGAAACCTTAAAGAAAATAGGCGCCAAATCTTGATTTGGCCATACTTGTATGATTCTCATAATTTTAAATTTACTTCTACTTTCGAAATGCAAAAACATAATGCTTGAAATTCGCTTTTGTTGCTTGCACAATATAATTTATTTGTATATGCTCTGTACTATCTCTCGAACAAGGTTAAGCCGACTCTAAATCAATCGTAACGTATTGCGAAAAACCTATTTCATCTAGGTCCTTTCTATTATGTTTTAGAAAAGGGTTACCTCAAGGCAATCTCTTGGGGCCAACTGCAAATATGTTTTAGATTGTTTCGTCTTATAATTTGTGTCATACAGTTCAGTTACAAATAAAACTCTTTGTTTGGTTGATAATCTAGTCGTAGGTATATTTTGTACTTGGACAACTTCTAATCCGATTTGATAATAATTGCATTTGATAGATATAGCCTTGATATGTTTTTTCTAATCTAGGTATCCTTACGTACTTAAGTATGGAGTGTTTGACCCCGAGTCTTTAACTTAAGGTATTCATACCAAATTTCATCCAGATCCGTTCAGCGGTTTAGCCGTGAAAGCGTAACAGAGAGACAGACTTTTGCACTTATAATATTAGTATGGATGGATTATGGAGGGTGCCTCTTTGTGCAAGAGTCCGATTCGCACTTGATCTGTTTTTATTAAGATGTTCTAGCTTGTAATTTCCTCTCGACTTGTCCAAACGTGAGGAAGTACACGATAGTTCGTCACGTCTTGATTTCCCGAGGGACCTGCTAATTTGATATGGGTTGGACACGTGTAAGATGGCGTTTGATGACATGGTTACATGCACAGAAATAAGATTAGGTAAAAGTACCTTGTATGGGCCAAGCCTCTCGAGTCTTAACTTAGTATGTCGAGGCTTAACTGTGGCGCAGGCAACACCCGCATGGCACTTCTATCTAATATTATTTTTGTGATTGCATTTCCTAATAATCTCTAAATTAGATTGTGCTCTTGATTTTTATGTCTTTGTCACAAGGTCAATGGACTCTGCATGCCCTGGTTACAGAATTTGATGAGGCTTCAAACTTTATAGCGTGAGCTATATACATTGCCACCTAAAATTAACTAAACGATAAAGTTGGTCATCAAAGAAGTTATATTTTATGAGGGTTACAAAAAAATTTGTGATAACTTTCATTATTTTCAAAATTTATTGTTATGCCTTAAGTTTTCGACTTCGCGGCTCAGAAACTTCACCCATACCTAATCGACAAATCCATTAAAATGAAGATATCAATTACTTTCCCTGTAGGGTCTTGCTAACAAGAATTGGTTGAAAATGTGACCTTTAGATTCGAATAGATGGAGAATAAAAAATATAAACAAACGAAACTTAATTGACAACTAAGTTTTTCGACATGCTTCTTTAACCCCAATGCACCAATGTGTCTTTTTTAATCCGCGGGAAAATACATCGTCCAAACGTAAAACGTCAATGTCGGTATTTTTTAATTTTTAAACTTTTCTTGATTTGTGAATCCACTGCCAGTATCATGCCATTTGTTATTTATCTGTGTAGCCCGACCAGGAAAATATCTGGCCTGCATTGGCGTCGCTACTGATCGCCCTTTAGTGGCAACATGTTGTATGTCATGTCAACTACAAAATTGACAATGGCATTTAAAGAAATCTAATTCAATCTTTTATTTTTATTCCCGTAAAACATACTCATTTTACTTTTTTCTCATTACTTACTATGAATTATTTTTGCCATTTTAAAAATAAATCGTAGAAAATAACCACAAAATACACAACGTCCACTCCTGTCTGTTTTTGGCAGATGACGTTGAGATGACAGAATATTACATGAATGCATAGTTGCCAGTAAAATTGCATAGTTCCAATATATTTTCGCAATATGGCGAAGTATGCTATTTTTACAGGTCGGGCTATGAATGAACTGTGACAATTGACATAATAATATCATAATCTATTAGCTCGTCAGAAAAGATGCATAAAAGAAACAACAACACCACGTTAACTTAAAAAATAAATGCAGAAATTTAAATGGAGTGACGAAGACAATAAATAATATAGAAACGCAAATTTGTTTTATGTAAGCTATGCAATTCTGTTATGCATTAGGTATGCATTCCCCGGGTATAGCACAATTAAAATAGTTTATTTGAGCAACGCCCAGGAATTTTACTGCACTTTTAGCTAATTTTAAAATATACACAGTGAATTTAAAACCGGTGTGTACCTACTCTTGTGAAAGAGATTTTTTTTAATTATTTACGTTAAATCACCGTCATATCGAGTGGGTAAGAGTTTTTTGGAACCGCCTTTCGGCCTCTGACGATTATGTTGGCATTGGCTAATCAATATTAGGATTCATAAAGGATTTGCGATTTTTGATGCAACTTTCGGAATGATTTTGTAAGTAATTCTAATATAATTCAGGGTCATTCGATCCTGCACACACTGGTCTCAGAGTTCTCCGAAACTGAAATATTTATCCAAAAAAAATTCCTCCTTTCTAGGTTTTAGAAGTCGGTTGAAAATGTTTAAATGTGTAAAACAGTATAAAATATACTCTAATTCACACCCGCACGTCGACATACAACTCAGTTGTTCTAAACTCCGATCCTTTCTCTGCGCTTGCGCAAGCGAAGTTCCCGCGCAAACTATTGTTAATACAGTGATGACTATGATCTCCTGATTTATTGGCATTCCACCGAACTATGCGAGGGATTGTTGCAATCATTCGTATGTACACTGGGCCATACAAAAATTATACAATTTTACCCACTCTCTTATACTTTGGGTAGTACCCTTTTAATTTCGGCTGACTGTACGTTTGTACTTGTAAATACTGTTAGACACGCCCCGGGTGCGGTTGTGTAACTAATACCTATTAAAACTTTAAAACTACCTTAGTTAAAGGTGGCGAAGTGATTTACTAAATACTCGTAAATGCACTCTATTTTCAGTGAAACTGTAAACTTAACATGTATCGCGCAATATCTTCAGGAGAATAAATTCTGATCCAGATATCATATTAGCGGACTAGCTTATTGACCATTACTCCACAAAAGTTGCGAAAGAATGATTTTAATAGTATTTTTATTTATTTAAACTGTATTGCACAGAATACAATGTGTACAGTACAAAAGGCGAACTTAATGCTAGGAGTATTGTCATATATTACATTTTTTTGGAAGTAATCGATGAGCGTGGTGGAAGCGAGCGAGGTCTATGCCTACCCCTACAGGAAACAGGCGTGATGACATGTACTTATGTAAATGACTATTTAGTCAAAAAAAAATCATTTCTTTTTAAGTTTCACGCACAACTAAAATGCTTTTCATCTTTCGTTAAGGGTCAAAAGTCTGCATATAATTCTATTAATATTATTGATATTAATACTTAAAGACATGTAAATTCCACTCATTATTTTATTATTTTCTATTCACTGTCAATGCTGTCATCATCATAAATTTTATAAGAGCTGGGCTTTTTTGTTTATTGCACACAATATCTTACAGATATTGTAGGTAAAAAAGGTATCACTTATTGCTAAGCATTGTCTGCCAGTTAACCTTAGGGACATTTAGAGAAGGTGGTAGATGGGGTGCTTACAAACTAACACAATATTTAATAAATAATACTACATATAATATTATACATACCTTACACAAAATTATGAAGGCTGTTGAAAATAAACGTACTTATACCTAAATACCTAGTAGTAGGTATACCTAATTACATATTAAATAGACATACATATATTATTACTAACGGTTTTCCGCAGCTTTGCCTGCGTCAAAAAGTAGCCTATGTTGGACCCCGGGTCTCCAACTATATTCATACCAAATTTCATCAAAATCCGTTCAGCGGTTTGGCAGTGAAAGCGTAGTAAAAAGACAGACAGACAGACTTTCGCATTTATAATATTAGTATGGAAGTATAGATGTTATACAGTTGACAGAGGATGTACATTTTTGCGCTGTTGTCTCTAGTTTTTGATACGATACGACGTTTATCTTCTTTATTTGCTTCATTATGCTTTTGGCTGTCCTAGAGTAATAAGTTTCAGGAAGTTACAAACAATGTTTTCCTGTAACAGATAGTCTCTACCATGTTACAAAACTTGTAACATAGACTTAAAAGGTAGCCACGGTATATTTTATGCCTTAATTCAATAGATTTAGGACTTTGTTTAATCTCAGTGCGGGAAATTGTCTGTTTAACAGTTTGATTCAATACACCATTCAAAGAGATGCTAGATACCCCAACATGTAAAAGTTGTCAAGCATTGTAAATCTTATTGTTTATGACAAAAATGACAAATAATCATGAAGGTAAGAATAATATGGAGAAGGCTTGTTGTCATATTGGAATCTAGTTGTGTATATTTTTTATGCTGTCGTCTATGTCAGATATAAACGTCATTAGAATGAGATTTCCCAGCCGACTTTTTTTTTTCTCGCCGTAAGGTACGCGGGATTCTTGGTTATGGCACTACCATGTAAATTTAAGTTATACAATACAACAATACTATACATTACAATAATTAGAAATATAAAATGAACTAGTTTATGGAAAAAATACATTTTTCTAATCTCTATCTCTCTCTTTTTTTTCTTTTTTTTTTGAAGCTTCCTTTTCGGCGTCATTCTAAAACAAATTATGACACCATTTATTAACACACGAAAACCAATTTTCGCTCATATACGTCATAACTGGTAATTTTGATTTCGACATTAGTGTCAAAATTTGGAAGAACTATGCTTTTCACACTTTTATATATAGGTATTAAAATTTTAGACTTTAAGTAATCGAAATACAATACAAATTTCAGTAAATTTGTCTAATTGTGACAAACCATTTATCGAAATGCATGTCAATAAAATGGTATTTCATAATATGTGCGACCCATATGTTGACACCCTTAATTTTAAAGAAATTTAAAACAAATATGTCACAAAATCGGTATTTAATAATATTACAATACTACACTCATCAACCCTACACAGTCTATAAAAAGGTAAAAATAATTTATCTTTATTGAGCAAATGTCTATCAGTAATATTCGAGTTCTTTCTTAAAGAAGTAATATTTTTCCTCGTATACATGATAATTTCAAATATATATCGTAAAGCTACTGTTAAGATATTAATTTTTTTACACAACTCCCTAAGAGATGATTCCCTTGGGGCTAAACCATAGATGGCACGAACTGCTCACTTTTGTAAGATAAATATTATCTGTATGTCACTTGCCCTTCCCCAAAGCAGTAATCCATACGACATTAAGCTATGAAAGTCACTAAAGTAGACTAGCTTAGCAGTTGCCACATCTGTTATTTGTCTGATTTTTCTGACAGCATATGCCGCAGAGCTAAGTTTTTTAGAGAGAGTTCAAATGTGCGAAACCTATTGCAATTTTTTTCAGTTATATGAGGTTCGTAAAAATTTTACTTTTTGTCTAAATATTACTTATTAAATACGATTACTACTTTATAAAATAGGTTGGTTCGTCTTGATTCATTAAAGATCTGGAAAGTATTTTTCAGATATTTCAGATCAGAGAAGGACTAATCTGAAAATTTTAACAAAAATATACGAAAGGAATGTTCTTCTATTTTCTATTTTTTTTCTTCATGTAAAACTATTGTTCGTCTATGAAATATTCAGTCAATGTTTTTCAAGTTATACGCAAGATGTATGAGAAAACTATGCAAATCATTCTTGCTTGAAATTCAAAGGTAATTACAAGTTGTGCCCGGCGTTACGTGCATTGCTCAACCTATTCTACAAAATGTTTATATTGCAGAAGGAATCACTATGTTTTTGCTCTGATTGGATATTAGGACCGATTTCACCAACATTGTTTCTATTCAAGAGTAACTAATTTAAGCATAAAAAAATAATGGCAGACATTTTTATTCTAGAGACAAAATCCTTATAACGGAATTATAAGTGGAATAACAGTATATTCTCGGGTTAACTGTGTGGTGGAATTAAGCAGTCATTATCCCTGGAAATAACTTGTTCGACTCTGGTTGGTGAAATCGAAAGGGGTTTTCAACAAGAACTTTGTTTTTCAATTGGGGCAAGACCAACACCATGACAGTTTTGACATTTGGTTTTTTGACATATTCGTAGTAGATGCTTTGGCAATTGTTACAATGAATTCAATTTCGCACGAAAATCGCATTAAAATAACTGTGATAAATGATCAGACTTAAATTAAATTACACGTTAAATAAAATAAAAATAGTTTAATTTAACTTTATTAAATGTTTACAAGATCTGACATAATGTATTAAAACATAGGAGCGTACCGGAAATATCTACATCTACTTTTATTATAAAAACTTAATATGTTTATTTGTGGGAAGCCCTTTGTTTATGTAACCCGTCACCAGACCAGGTTGTCCTTCTGTAAGGTCATTATATTAGTTTCATTACTTCACACTAAGGTAATGTGTTATGGTATTTGTAAAGGCAAAGTTCAAGTTTTGCTGGTTTTAAATTATCCCTTTTATAGGGAAGATATCATAGATGGTGTTAGGCAGCTCCAAATAGAGGAATTTATACGACGAATGTTTTAGTCAATTCGCATAAAACTAGTATTATTCGCTAATGGTCAATTCTGTAAATGATTAAATGTTAAAATGGCAAGTTTTGGATTTATTAGAAGTAAATTAACTTGCACTGATTGTTCAAAATTAAATGCTGAGCCAGTCATTTCGTAACCACGGCAATTGTAACACGGTTGAAATGTCGAAGGTATAGTGTAAAGATATTAAACATACTAAATCCTGTTATTTTTCCGGCCGTTACTATATTTTCTTCGCGACCGTTTCATACTTTTTTTATCACCCATCTCTATTGGTCCAAATATGTAAGTTACTCTATCTTTTGGGCCGTGGGGTCCTGCAATGAAACATTTTTTCAAAATCCGGGCCCCCCCAAACTTGTCGCCGTCGCTGGTAACAAGAAGGCCGGCTCATTTCTCGCGCAGAGGATAGCAATCGCCATCCAGCGCG
This sequence comes from Euzophera pinguis, assembly GCA_947363495.1. Classification (NCBI taxonomy): domain Eukaryota; kingdom Metazoa; phylum Arthropoda; class Insecta; order Lepidoptera; family Pyralidae; genus Euzophera; species Euzophera pinguis. The sequence continues at coordinate 15,525,445 of OX376161.1, read as the reverse complement.
GGAATGCTGCCGGAGTTCTTAGCACCATGCCGCAAGGACAAACATTAGATTTTAATAGGGTTTTATTCAGGTTTACTCTATCTACGAGTACGTTCATCTGTATCCTATCTATTTTTTAAACTTTTACACAATGCATATTAAAGGCGGACTTAAAGCCGTGAGCTATTTTTACGGATTATTTCCAGTTTTTGAAGGCACGTCCAGCAGTTTATCCCGACTGTCAATTAAACGAAACCGGGATAGAGTAGAATGACTACGTAACCACATTTATATGAATGGTGAATAACATCAAAAATCGTCATAAGAGGAAGGGATTAAACACATTTTTTTGCCCTCTGTTTAAACACAATAATAAGTAAATAAACAGCCATTGCGACTCGCAAAGAAGAACAACATTTAAGTTAAATTGGGCTTAATAAAAGTTTGTTAACTATTACGAATATACATTTAACACTAATACCTGTCTATAACCTACACTGTAAGGTTGCTAAGCAAAAACCAGGTTGCTAGAGTATTGCAAGCGTTACTCAAGTTATTACACGGTGGTGAAACACTTTCCTGCCGCTATAAATATCTATTTTGAATTGTTAATTTTATCCTACAATTATGAATAGATCGTTTACGTTTCTCTCTTTCATCATATCAGCCCATTTCTGTCCACTATTGTGTACTGGCGTCTTCTTACACGTTCTTTGTTTGTACTTTCGTACTTCTGGTGTCAGAGTTTTTCCAAAATTGCCATTCGGCCTATGACGTAGTTCTTTTAAGGACCGTCAATTGGCAGCCGGGGCCAACGGCTTAACGATCCTTTCGAAGCACGGAATAATCATTATTATCAGATCAGACGATTCAAGCCTCCAATATCCTAACCAAACTGGAATAAATAAACTTAGTATGCTTACTAAGTGATTACTTAATTCTTAAATGATTAAATTGTTTAAATTAGTATTAAAATGTATCATTCTTGTGAATGGTACAAGTGGTACAATTAAGATTATATCTATCTATCTATATTTTATATATTTGTGTACAATATAGAGTTTTTCATAAATACATGACATATTCATTTAAAAACATACAATAATAACACATTAATGAGAGGTATATGCTTTATGTCATACATTGTATGTTGTTATTAATCTTCTAGATTAGAAAATGTTATGTTTCCATTATGGAAGTAATAAGTATGTATTTAGATTAAGTCATGGTTACCATACCTCCCATGGTATTTATTTACTGCTCTGTCATTGTTAAAAGGAAATAACCTACTATCAAGATTTATTTGTCAATCATACATAAAATAATATATTATTAGTTACTTAGAGACATCAGAAATTATATTGTAAATTTTTTTTTTAAATTTAACGCTTTTGAACAAAATGCTGCAGTGGAGTTTGCGGCGCCGCTTCTTCCCACTTGCGCTTTGGAAGTGGTAGTAAACTTAATTTATGTGAAACTTAACGTCACTAAGTGACATTTATATCCTAAATTGAAATAAACGATTTCATTGAAACAGATCTTGACAGTATTAATTCTGTATTGTATTCAATTTTAATTTCTCTTTCATATCAATATTCATAGTACCAGAAACAGAAATAAGAAATAATTTTTGTTATCCGTTTAAAAATAAATAAGTTATAAGCCTTTGAAATTCGGAAGAATGAGAAACTATCAAAACACAAGAAAAGGATGCACTGTGTGTGCAGTGACGTCACTGCCATTTAGTTTCGGGCGTACAAATGAGATAGCAATACTTCCCCACCATGCTTCCACTTTTATTATGAGAAAATGTCAAATGCTAATCACCGCTATAATTAACAACCAGTTTTGTTGTTTTTTTCAGAATCGGTTACTTTTTAGTGTATATTTTGTTTAATATACAACATTAACCAAGTATTAACACAGTCAAGTAGCCTATTAGTACTTGTACTTATAAATGTTAAGCAACCCAAGGTGTGACCATAACTTGGATTGGTTCGTTTTTCTAAGTTTTAGGCTCCCATCATTGCCCGATTTTATCATACTTTTTGTAAAGGAAATTTGTTCAAACAAAAACAATAATTTAATAGGAAAAAGACGATAAACTTGAACTGTCAACCATTATGGCAGGTACGGTAAGAGTGTCATCGCCATATCATCAACAGAAGTTTAGGAACCTAACGTTGAGAAACCACCTTGTACAACCACTTTTAATGGAAATAAAAGATACATAATGAGACTTATAAGAGGATGAGATTATTGAGAGACATTGGCATATAAAGCCGCAGAACTAGTAAAAAGATCACCAAACATTCATTCAATGGAGTACCTACTGCCGTGAGAAGAGTTTACCGCTATCGTAAATAAAAAACCTAGGACAATCGAAAGACAGATGGACAGACATGACGAAGCTATAAGGGTACCCTACTATGGAACCCGAAAAAGGAAGAGAAACAATGTGTAACAAGACTCCTCCTATCTCGATTTCGTGCTCGAAAATGATTGTGACTAGATCCCGAAAGTGACAAAGGCTATGCAGACAACTGCTTGTTACATATTGGAACCCTTCGCGGACCTTACAAAACCATCAACATAATTCATTTTTCCAAAACTTATCAGACCATATCTCGAAACTGCAGATCAAGCATTCTGTTTTCACGCTGGGAAATTATTGCCAAAAGCCGCTGTTAAGCTCCAATCGCGGTAGCTCTCAGACGTTTTAGAATTAACTTTATCTTAAGTATAATCGATTGTGATTATTAGATTTAATAAACTTTTTATAATCCCTAACTATGGTAGTTTTCAAAAACTCTTATCCTGCGGCCATAGTATCGTATCTAGATAATAATAACATCAATAAATCATTCAATAAGCATTGAATCTACATAAAATTATCAGCTTAAACAGCTTCTGTAAGCTGACTAATGGTGTCGAGATAACAATCCAATGTCTGTTAGCAATTATGTCCCCTGTCGCGAGACTGATTATTTGATGTTTTGTATTTTGCTAAGGATAGTCTCGCATTTAATAGGGAATAGATAGGAAATCCATAAACGCTAATTAAAAAAAAATTTAAATTGCTCATCTTCTATCTTTTTTCTTCTGCCACAGACCGAGTTCATGTTTTTAAAAAAACAATGTTAGCAAAGCAAAATATTAATAAAAGAATAAAGAAATCCTTTTTAATATTACTATTAGTTCTTTGAACATTAAACTTCGCGAACATTCTCCATTTTTCCTAAAATCCTACCTTTTCCTTTTAGTATTTTGCAAATGAAACATACGGATTAGATGAAAATTTCACAAGCACTTTTACTAGTAATTCTGTAAAACAGTAGACTTTGTAAACATGTGTGCCAATTTTCGTAAGGATCCGTTCAAAAATGCGACCTCTAGCCTGGAACCAACATTTTGTGTTGCCACACAAATATCCCTACAAAATTAAACTTGGCACGTCAGGAAATGGAGGTTTTTACTCCCTTCGCTCGCTTAGTCATTATAGCGAAAGTGAGTTTGTGTATTTAGTGTATTACCTCTTCCTGCAATTGATAAAAGATACATAGTTACTGAGCTTTCTCAGTAACTATCTATCTTTTGCGAAATTGTATACAAGATAACTAGAGTACAATTTTATGCAGGTTTCATTTACTCGTAGAAGCTACAGGTTCAAGATATTGATTAATATAAAACATAGTTATATATATATATATAAGCAAATTAATCATGTATAACCATCTGAAAACAAACATTATAGTCAAAATCTCAACTATTATCTTGCCGTGAACCTAATCATCATTATTTTTTCATAAACAATCATCATTCGTGTCTAAATTTTACACTACACTCCTACAATAAAAAAAAAGTCTACATGTGGCAAATTAAGTAAGACATTTGCCAAAAACGAAAATCATCCACATACGTCTTTCTTAAACTGTTCATAACATATATTACAAAATACAGGTGATTTATGACATCTGCGAACACCTCCAAGCGAGCTGTAAAGCTGTAATCATGAGGTGCTAAGTATTGCCAACATTTTTCTCAATATCTGTACTTATATTTTCCTATTGAAAATTGCTTATTTCGCACATACGGTAGACATATTTACATGCATATTTTTATGCATAATATGATGTTTATTACCTTTTGTCCTTGGATACGGAGGCGTACTAAAACCCCACGAGAACAGTGGGTCTAAAAAGGCCACTTTGCACGATGTATTGATTGATTGACACGACGAAACATTGCAAATCCTAAAAAGTTCATGAAAGCCATCGATATAGGGATGAAATCACGAAGAATTCATAATGTAATGCCGAAAATGCCGTTCTTTTCGTTATTTGTTTTACCTTACCGTAAAATTATTATACAGGCAACGACTGCCATCTATCAATAACTACCAGGATCAGTGGTTAACGTGCCTTCCAAAGTACGGTAGAGTTTGAGATAGAAATTGTCACTAAAATGCGACCCATCCAATACGGATTGCGCTGCACTAGGCTGTCGAGCGAGCTCCTTGGCGGTACTAGTTTTTGCAATGGAATGATTTCCGTCTGAAATGTAGGTAAATATCCTATCTATGATAACATAAATTCCTATCTATGATAACATAAATTCTGCAGAACAGATATCTCTTAGTACATAATAACCTGACACCCTCTTCACATTTCTGTAGGAATGTTATCAATTTAGGCACGTCAAATGTAACATTGCTTATAAAAGAAAACGGTCAGAAATAGACCGGATGCCCAGAAATAAAACTGTGTGGGTTTATTTAGGCTTTGTATTGTACCATTATTTTTAGTGTTACTTACATTTTCTCTGTCCGATTATCTGTCGGCTTTACTGGAGCCCAATCGCGTTAAATATAAAGGGCATTAACGTATTTACCAAAACTAAATTAATGAATTAATGCAGTCGCAACATAGTTAAATACGCATTATATGACACAACTTTTATTATTGGTAATGATTGAGTTGTATGGATCAGAATGTTGGGCAACTAAAGGGACGGATGAAAGGAAATTGAATGTAACTGAAATGAAAATGTTGAGGTGGATGTGTGGAGTGACTAAATTAGATAATATAAGAGGAAGCATGAAAGTTGCACCTATGAATGAAAAGTTGGTTGGTTTAAGTTGGGATGTCGTGAGGTCATGTTAGAAGGAGGGAAGATAATCATATTACCCAGAAAATGTGAATTTGAAGAAAAAGAGGAAGACCAAAAAGAGCTGATGATGCGTGGATTGTATCAAAGAGAACATGAGTAGGAATGGCGTTGAGAAGGAAATGGCTAGAGATAGAGGGAAGTGCATCTGTGCCCTGAACCTTCAGTTGAATGTGAAACTAGAAAACACGCTTGAACGAAGAAGAAGATGAACAAACATACGAGACATTTACAAACATACCTACGTACGGACTGGTCAAAATAAAAACCCTCTACTCCGCTTCTTTAAAAAGAAATTAACATCGAACCTCGAATAAAAACTTAGGCAGGCGTCTGGCATTTACACAAAAATTTAATTGATATTATTATACCACATTTTTCTTGAAAATATCATTCCAAATGATAACACCGCGATGTCGTATTCCGTGCCTGTAATTACGTGTAATTACTTATACTTTTTGCGTTTAACAAGATGCCTTTGTTACAAATCATGTATTGTGCGACACGAGCACACTCTGTAATTTACGCAATTGTATAGCATTTGCGGCCACCTGACTAAAGTACTAGCTTAACCCGCAGCTCCGCCTGCGTCAAAAAGTAGCTTATGTTTGACCCCAGGTCTTCGACTATATTCATACCAAATTTTATCAAAATCCCTTCAGCGGTTTGGCCGTGAAAGCGTTACAAACAGACAGACAGACAGAAATACTCACATATAGACAGACAAAGTAAAAAAACAGCAGAATACAGCATGGAGATATATATATTATGGATATGAATGATACCGAAGAAGTTAAATAGATTTAAAGATAATTTATATAAAATCTGAAAAAACCCCAGGATACGCTTTAATCATGGTTCCGGTATTGGTTATTACAATGAAACGACTACCGTCTGGTCTCTGTAACCAACCAGAGGGCCGATCGCGCCAAAGGCAAAATGATTCTAACGTATTTTGGTACCAAAACCAAACCACAACCGCGCCGGCTATTTTTGAGAACGCAAATCCGGCTAATCAAATGATAATCGTTCGATTTCAAATGATTTTCATTTGAGATAGGCGAATCCAACTATTTACCGATTTTAAAATAGCCCTCGCGATAGTGGTCAAAACATTAATGTTTTAATCTTTTTGTCAATAATTAATAAAAAAAGTTTTGCAGTATCCGCGATCGGCCTTCAGTTCTCATTTAATACGTGATAGTAACTCTGTATAGATAACTTAAATGCACCATTTATCGCTTTGCAAAATTAATAATTTTCCAAATCATCGCACAGAGCCTTTATCTATGAAGTCCTATTACAATCTGAGCACATAACGGGGGCTCCCTAATTGGCGGCTAATAACGTTAATTGCTATATTACTAGCCGGATTAGAAAGCGAGGTTACGAATATGCCTTGATGTATGTTTACAAGTCAACCTGATTAACTCGTTTCAGCCGCAGTCAGTCCACTGCTGGACATAAGCCTCCCACAACAAATTGAGGCGTTGTTGGTATACTCGCCATGGCGGCGGGCGGGTTGCGAACGCAGTTTCAGCGGCTTATCGTACTTTCGACGCTGCTGCCCATTGAAAGTATTATTAAGCTAGTAAAAGGTAGGATGTGATTGGGTTTGGGGAAAGAATCAGGTACTAGGATGCTACCTGACTCGGGTGGGCATGGACTCCGTAGTCGGGTAAGTCGGGTTCGCGTACCCGTGTGTGTATCCAAGCCATAGGACAGATGCTTGGAAATAACACCCCGCGTTCACTGCTTACGTGGTTTAGGCGGTTGCAATATAGGTACTGGCAATCGTGGTGATGTTAACGTATTTACTAAAGTCAAACACTGCTACGAGGGCTAAGTTTGATTATTTTTGGATGATTTGAAACCAAACAGAAATATCATTCGACTCACCGGTTTTGCATACACAAAAATGATCCTCGCGATCGTGTTTTGGTTTTGATAAACACGTTAACGTCACCGCGATTGTCCTCCAGTACCTATATTGCACCGCCAGTACTTCTAATGATACAGCCTAGATCAAAGACCGAGAAAACGAAATGGAAAAAAGATGGAATTTATATTTTAACACTTTATTGTACCATCCAAACTCTTTTACACAATGCTTCTTTCCACGAACAAATCAACAATTCATAACTAGTTGCAAACCGATTAAATTAATTTGTATTCACTAGATTACAATACGAATGTCTTCATTTGCCTTAATTGCGTCCCGGTGGGCATTCGGTCGTATCCTTTGAAAGTTGGTTATTAAGTCCCCAGGTTCAGGTAATATTAAGATAATTCTAGCAGTAGAGATTTATACATGACTTATTGTCACTGAGACGGAGTCAAATTTTAAAACTTTAATGTGATGCCCCCACGTCGGAGGCCGAAAAGCGGTTTAGAAAAACTCTGACACCAGGGTGCTCAGGGTCGATTGACCATGTAACCCGCTCGATATGAGTGAATGAATTGCCTTTATTAAATTTAAAATAACTAAAAGTTTGCCTGCATCGAGATATATGTACTAACGTACGTTGCCTGGAAGGAATTGACAATAGAATAGAATGACGACAAGGGCGCCTTATAAGGCCTGGTTGCACATGTTATTTTCTTTTGTTATTAGATGTATTTTCTTGTGTTATAAATATGTTTGTATTGAAACAACAGGCAAAAATACTATATGACCAAATCAGGCTTTGCCGTTGCTATATGTCGATCACAATTTGTGGAGAGGAAGCACGTACGGAGGATAAACGAATTATATAAGCTTACAACTGTTTAACACTACTGTTTTGAATGCGAATTTAAAATCCACAATGTTAATGATGACTAAATATACTTTTAGTATATAATAAAAACGCCACTTATTTATTTATGATATTTGTATGGATTGTTATTGCTGTACTAGCGTATGAAAGGATGTTCTTAGCGCTGTGTTAGTTTAAGTTCAAGTCACGGGATAGATTTGATACTGGAACCCTATTTTTGAAATACATGACTCACGCAAAATCGCTGAGTCGAACGATTTATATTCGTCATTTTCGGTGAGTCGAATGATTTCCATTCGTCATATTCGATGAATTGAATGATTCTCGTTTGGCATGTCAATCATACATTTAAAAAAATTTTTTTTTTTTCTTTAAATAAATCTTTATTGAGTACCATTATTACATTACTATTACGTTGAATTTAAGTAAATTTGCTTCATCCAACGACTTCCCGGATCCACAGACACCAGAATTCCGCGATCTTCCGGGAAATGTTACATAAAAACATATTTTTGACCGCCGCATGCGGAATTAATAATTTCCTTACGAAAATCTGCATAAATATACCCATTTACGCATCAATAAACGGGTTATTATGGCCCAATATGCTTAATTGTTTCAATACCTACTGTCGATATTTATAAAGTCCTCAAGATATTCAGATATCTTAATAACTTGTGTACTTTATTCTGTAAATCTATAAAATTATTTTTAAGTTCTAAGAGAGGTAGGACATTATGTAAGGAGTAGTCCGACTGGGGAAGTACCTCCACCTTACAGAAGACCGCAGCTAAATAACACTGTGATGCAGTGTAATGTTCCTGCTGGTGAGTAGGGTCGCCAGGCTCCAGAAGGGTCGCTGTGCTAATAGCAGACAGGTCGGCAACGCGCTCATGACATCTCCGGTGTTGCAGGCGTTCATAGGCTACGATAACCACTTACCATCAGGTGGGCCGTAAGCCTGTTTGCCTACTTGTATAAAATAAGTTAATTTACTTACATCCATTTATTCGTTTCGTTCATGTTGTGTTGTCAGTTCGTTAATTTAATCAAAGTGTTAGTAAAACTTACAATCTAATGACCAACCAATGAACCAAAACATAAATTGAGATATTTAGTGTTAAAAGAGTAAAGTGATAAAAAACAAATTACACGAAGTTTGAATTAATTTTTATGAGATTGGAATTGTATTTGTTCAAAAGATTGAAAAAAGTAAAAGTTATTTCCAGGAATAATTATGTACATTCAATGGGTTTATTTTATTTTGGGCCAATATAAAAAGTAATTACGAGCTCGAATAATTTATTTTAATTAGGCAAATAAATACTTATGGCGCATACGTTTGGCTAATAAATCAATTTGTTTTAATATTCTAAGTTATGTTGTACTTTTCTAATTTATAATTTGTCGCGCATTTATATTCCGAATCCGAAGTAAAGTTACGCACTACTTATAAAGTCGCCTATTAGATTACTAAAATTAATTACATTTTAATCTAAACTGGAGCATTATTTTTGTAAAGTACGACTGACGAAAATCCGGTGACTTGAATCGAATGTTTTTCACTCGATATAATCGGTGGTGAGTCGCACGATTTTATCAGAGTACGAGTGCTATTTTTGAATTTTATGACATATATATTAATATCGAACAAAAATTATTCGTCTAGCCGATCATTTTCAAAAGTAGCACCATAGGTTAGTTTGATTCGATCATTTTCAAAAATAGCACTTTAGGTTAGTTTGAGTCGATCATTTTCAAAAATAGCACTTTAGGTTAGTTTGAGTCGATCATTTTCAAAAATAGCACTTTAGGTTAGTTTGAGTCGATCATTTTCTAAAATAGCACTTTAGGTTAGTTTGAGTCGATCATTTTCAAAAATAGCACTTTAGGTTAGTTTGAGGCGATCATTTTCAAAAATAGCACTTTAGGTTAGTTTGAGTCGATCATTTTCAAAAATAGCACTTTAGGTTAGTTTTAGTCGATCATTTTCAAAAATAGCACTTTAGGTTAGTTTGATCGATCATTTTCAAAAATAGCACTTTAGGTTAGTTTGAGTCGATCATTTTCAAAAATAGCACTTTAGGTTAGTTTGATTCGATCATTTTCAAAAATAGCACTTTAGGTTAGTTTGAGTCGATCATTTTCAAAAATAGCACTTTAGGTTACTTTGAGTCGATCATTTTCAAAAATAGCACTTTAGGTTAGTTTAAGTCGATCATTTTCAAAAATAGCACTTTAGGTTAGTTTTAGTCGATCATTTTCAAAAATAGCACTTTAGGTTAGTTTGATCGATCATTTTCAAAAATAGCACTTTAGGTTAGTTTGAGTCGATCATTTTCAAAAAAAGCACCATAGGTTAGTTTGATTCGATCATTTTCAAATATAGCACTCTAGGTTAGTTTGATTCGATCATTTTCAAAAATAGCACTTTAGGTTAGTTTGAGTCGATCATTTTCAAAAATAGCACCATAGGTTAGTTTGATTCGATCATTTTCAAATATAGCACTCTAGGTTAGTTTGAGTCGATCATTTTCAAAAATAGCACTTTAGGTTAGTTTGAGTCGATCATTTTCAAAAATAGCACTTTAGGTTAGTTTTAGTCGATCATTTTCAAAAATAGCACTTTAGGTTAGTTTGATCGATCATTTTCAAAAATAGCACTTTAGGTTAGTTTGAGTCGATCTTTTTCAAAAATAGCACTTTAGGTTAGTTTGAGTCGATCATTTTCAAAAATAGCACTTTAGGTTAGTTTTAGTCGATCATTTTCAAAAATAGCACTTTAGGTTAGTTTGATCGATCATTTTCAAAAATAGCACTTTAGGTTAGTTTGAGTCGATCATTTTCAAAAGTAGCGCCCTAGGTTACTTTGAGTCGATCATTTTCAAAAACAAAACACTGATCAATGATCTATTTTTTAACCAGAACACAATAAGCGACAAATTATCACTGAGATACTAATAGAGAATCAATCTAAATAAATACTCTTACTAATTAGAAGTGTCGTGATTGTAATCTAATTACTGTGACATGACAATAGCAAGGTTAGTAGTGGTTTCTGAACAAGAAAATTGTTGTTAAACTAGGTTACGAGGTATTGTAGAAAGAACATTATTGATTCATAAAGGGCATTTTGTAACCTTTTCTAAGAGATCTATTTTTTATTACAGAAAATACTGATTTGAAGTCATTTGAACTAATTTCTATCGGTCTTTTTAAGACGATCTGAAACTAGTGACTACCTTGAGATACTTCAAACGAAATCGATTGTACGAGTATGTCTTCTTGGTGCCCAGGTGGATATTAAGGTAACTAAGAAATTCTATACAAAATGTAAACTTAAACCAGCGACGGGTTGGCAAAATGTCATGGTAGAGACACATAGTCAAAACTCAGAACCGCTCGTTTTCGCACAAAATGTTCACTTCTATCCGCATCAGCTGATACTGATAACTGCTCCGGCCTGACTCTAAACTTATACTTATTACTTAAGATTCTGGAAGTCTTTAAAATACCTGCTTTCTATGATGACCAACCGACCCGAAGACTTGGCCTGCGACTAAAATGTACTAAATTTTATTTGAAAAAAATATGTATGTTATAAAACCTACACATTAATTATAATAACGCCTTATCGTGTCGTAGGCCATGATTTACTTTATGTTTCTGCGAAATCGTAGTACGTAAGTATGAATAAAAACATTTATAATTTGCAACATATACGCCTTCATTTCATTATTCAGATATTAAAGTAGCTGCTACGAACCAATTTTCCAAGGATTGATAGTTAAAACCCTATTGAACTGCTTCCCACTTGACATTTGTGGGCCTAAGCGCTTATAATGTTTTAATAATAATAATTTCGTGAAACGAACTTCAATGAAATAAAAAGATCAGCTATTTAGCTGGAAGTGTCCAAATACCCACTATATTTGTTTTAATACATTTGATCAATCAAAGTATTCAGTTTTATAGATAAAATTAATGGGGATTAATATTCTATGTCGATGGTTTTAACAAAAAAATATTCACAAGTTTCGTCAAAATAATTCGCAGCTTCGGCAAAATCATCATCAAACCATAAGACCAAATAAACAAAACTCTAACATCAGGGTGTACAGAGTCGATTGACCATGTAATCCACTCGATACAATATATAGTTACCGGGCCTTAAAGTACCCACCCATTAGGTTGAAAGCATTATTTAAAATTATAATTTTATTCGAATCAAGTCAATTAAGTCAAAACATTTTGTAAATATTTATCCAAACGTATCAGAAAATGATAAATGAACCCGATAAATTTCGGGGTCATTTATTAAATTTGTTTCACCGATATGCTAAAAGGATGACCACCCAACGATATAACTGAAGTGATTGTGGTGTCATAAAATTATCATTTATGCGAAAGTTGATTTATTTGAACATTACTTTATGTTTATGTTTTTATTCAAGTAGTGTTTACAAATTAATTTTCATTATTTCTGTTCACTGCCAAGAAAAGGCTTCTTCATAAATTTCTATCGACCTGATCGATGTAAAACGGCTTTCCTGGGTCCCTAAATTAGATTGTAATATCTTCTCATATTGCCACTATATGAGAAGATATTACAATCTAATTTAGGGATATATAAAAAAACATTCACTCGAATAGACCACCTCCTTTTTTTGATTTTAAAAGTCGGTTGAAAAAGAAAAAGGATATTCTATACATAAATAAAAAACAAGTAAAAAATTGTTTTTTATATATATAAAGTATTTAAAACATGTAAAACTACATTATTTTTACTTAATTCGATAGATTATTTTAAAATAAGATACCTTAAAATACTTGTATCCATGCCTTTAAAACTAACTGTAAAATTCTTTACAATTTTTTTTTAATAAATGTCAATACTCAATGTCAACTTGTCAAAAGGCAAAAATCTAATTAATTATTATTTAGACGTAATAGGTACTAAAGTTGAAATGTACTCAGAAGAATTCGCGTGTCAGAAACTAGCATTGGGTTACATAGTTGCACGAATTTCGCTATTTATTTTCAAGAACCGGTGAAAATATTTTTTAAATATATCTGGTTGTTGCAAACTTATGAGTCTTCGATCAAACTTACTCTTCAGCTTTATATTATTAGTGTAAAAGAAAATATTTATAGAAAAGTCTTTGAATAAGCTTAAAGGAACTTAAAATTGCCGTTTGCTCTAGATATTATCGTAGGCGTCAGTCAAAATTTGTCATTTAATACTTCGCAATGACAACATTGATATTAAATGGATGTTTTTTTTTTAAATATTGTACTCGGCTATTTCTGTGAGTGATAGTGTCTTTGCTCCATTAAGTACCATTAATGTAATATTCATTGTATTTATTGTAATATGGGTAATGAAGATATATTGTAAATATACCTACAAGTTACTAGATTTTATTTCGACGTCTTCAAATCAAATTAAATCAAAAATATTTATTGATTTGTATTTATTTTTCATAACAATAATCCATATTGAGTAGATGTGGTCAATCGACCCAGTACGCTATTGTGCCAGAGGCAGGACGAGGTTCCTATAACAACCACAAACTGCTTAGCAATGCCTTCCGAAACTCGGGATCATTATAATTATTATCATATGGTTCTAGCCTGCAATGTCCTGTCCAAAGAGGAGATGCCGTTTGAAAAGGCGCAGTGATGTGATCATTGGCACCTCGCCGACACAAAAGTGAGCGGAGCTTGTCATTGCTCCATGATTTGAGCCACGGCTGAAACCAAGCACCCCGCACGTCTGCCTTCCGCCCCGTGTAGCCTCACAAATACTTTCTTACAAAAACGCTTATTACGGCATCTCCTCCTTGTAATTACTTCATGATCCTAACCAAACTGGAAACAACAAAGTATGCTTCCCTTGTGAATAGAACCCAATACCTCCGGGTCTAAGACAATCGATATAAAGGAATCTTTAAAAATAAATCTTTTTATATTATTATAAATTTATGTTGTTTCAGGTAAGGCAGTAACTCAGAGGACGCGTGCAGATAACTGCAGATAAGTTTAATTTGCACTTATGTGGTGCATGTTATCAATCACTACACATGACATGCTCCATTTTGTCAGTAAGTGGCATATTATCTGTGATAACTCCCACAGAATATATTTCTAATATATTTCAATGAAGTTTGAATTTTTTGATGTAGAATTTGAAGAAATATTTTTACTTAATTACGACACGAGAAGGCGCCATTTCTTGCGGTCTTCCGCCAGCTGCCGCCAGTCGCTCACTCCTAGGTTCCCTATTTTTATATACTTTTAAATAATTTGCAACAAATTTTTAAGATGGACTGTTAATTTGTTTGATAAACGATGATTTAATTACCTAGGACCTAATGTGAACTTAAAATCTTTATTAAGTAAAATCAAATAGGTTTTAGTTATGCCTAGCTAAGCTATGGCTCAAAAATTTACTCTAAAGCTCTCTTATTTGCTTCTTGCAAAATAAAGTATGGATGCGCACGCGATGCACTTTAAATAATAGTATTTACTTAGATTAGGCCGTGTTCTGTCTTGAATTCACTTAACAAACATGTATATTTTAACAAATGATCACCAAAGTATCTCACCTTTTCGATCGTAAAAGGTATCCTACACTATGTTTAATTTATTTGTGTTATAATTTTAAGCCTACGAAACGCCATAAGTAATTCATACCGAATTGACTTGAAAAGTGGGCGAAGCCAGAGATAGTGACTAGTGATAATATATATGTCACTTTAGGCGTGGCAAGGCCGACCGGTGCATGTATGCACATAGTGTATGCACTTACATTAATATATGTTATGTACACGTGGGCGAATTGATATTGGACTTCAACGTTCTTGTTTTTACCCAACTCCGGCGAAGCCAAAGAAGGAAAGTTATATTTGTAGTTAGTTAGTTAGAAACCTTTTATTGCAAAGTAAGTAAAAGTAAATATATTATATTAAACATTCTCAATAATCCTTATACCCCAAGCTACTTAAAATCAGAATTTAAGCTTTTAAGCTCCTCTCACAACCGATGCCTGACAGTTTACGGCTGGCAACTCCTCTTCATCGTACTAATTTTCTCGCCAAATCTTTCACTCTGACCGCCGTAAGACTTTGGAATGCCCTTCCTGATGATTTTGTGAGGGCACAATCTCGCGGTCACTTTAAAATGTTTATTGCTAGACATTATCTTGAACAATCTATGTTGCAATAATAATATATGTATGTCTATTTAAAATGTATTTAGGTATACCTACTAGCTACTACAAGTACGTTTATTTTTAACAGCCTTCATATTTCTTATTTATTTTATTTTTATATATTGTGTAAGTTTATCAGCACCCCATCTACCTCCTTCTCTTAATGCCCCTAAGGTTAACTGGCAGACAATGCTTAGCAATAAGTGATACCTTTTGTACCTACATTATCTGTAAGATATTGTGTGCAATAAATAATAAATAAATATATAGAAAAGGAAAATGTATTTATGTATGTACCGATTTTAATAAAACATCTTCGTGTTTTTGAATTAGAATTTAATTAGAATTTGAATTTGCGTATTCCTAGTTTCGTCATCAGCTTACGCTTCGAAGCCTAGGGTACGCCGTAAGTCATGGTCCTAGATTTGGCGGCACTTGTTATTACAATGGAGCGACTGCCGTCTGACCTCCGTAACCCTTTTTTACAGGGAAACTAGACCAACAGGAACATGACCCGAGGTGTGTTAGTGGCTAAGACTATCAGAATTTTTTAGGCTGCCTAAAGGCATCTGACACAGCCTCACGACTGCTATCTATCGATAACAACCGGGACCAACGGCTTAACGTGCATTCCAAAGCACGGAGGAGCTCGAGATGTCCAATCCAATGGCGACCAATCCAATAGTGGTCGTGTCTCGCTATCGCTTGACACGCGCATTCACGAACAATACGCCCGTCGCGCTTGAAAATCGAGGTCTTCGATTTTTGTCCGCCTTTGTACCCATTTAGTTGTATTGGATTTAACTGCGTGTTTCTTTTGTTTGTAAATGGTGCAATAAAGTGTTAATTCATTCATTAATCTATTCTCTTCAAAAATTTTAACAAATCATACGTTAGATTGGCCATTTTGGTGCAAATGTCACTGAGCACGTCAAAATTGAAAAAAAAAAAACTATTTTTGGCGCCAAAAAGTTAGTCTTCAAAATGTGTTTGTCTTAAATCAATTGAGTCTGATATCAAAATAATAGAGTTAAAAAGGCGGTAACAAAAATAAATATCGCTTATATGTTCAAAACTATTTTGGTATGCGAAATCTCAAATATACGGGTAATGTCGTATTCTGCAAACGATTCTTTTTTTTTCTTTAAAGAGCTTATTACTGCCTGATTTTGTGTGCGACTATTCCTACAGGAGACCATGTTAAAGTAAGTTGATAATTAATTTATTGATATTCAATTGTTACGTATCTCAATTTATCAAATTTTTTATGCAATGCGCCGTCATTTAGATCCTCAAGTCACCTTTAAAGTAACATATAGTGTGGGAAATACCCGTGAATCACTAATCTAATTAGCATACAATAGTTTGTTGGACACGGCGTAGGTGACAACAAACAGATTGACAAGCAGTTTTCGGTGTACAAGTTGTAAATAAAGTTGTATACTTGTAAAAAATTGTAAACTCACTTCTAGAATATGCTAACAGCGGATAGGATCGTGATCTATCGATTGTCATTTGTAATAATATTAAAAAATTAAAAAAGTTTACTAATTCCATTGCCATTCATAAATGTTGTTATTAAATAAAAATGAAATAAATCCATTTATTTCATACAATACAATAGCTCATAGTGCACATACAAAATGTTAAATGAGACGCCTGAAAATATCACATCAAAAATTCATTCATGACTAACATTACATAATAATTCATTCATTACTTACATTAAAATAATATCGTCTTATATATATAAATATTTTTTATAGGAAAGAAAATCCAATAGATTTATCATTTAAATGTGTTATTGGCCAACAAAATTATAGATTTTTACATAACCTGAAAGAATGTGTGTTCTAAAACATCAGAACCGGTCCATTTTTTAAGGCATTGCGTAAGACAAAAATATAGAGAGAAAACAATACCTTTTTTTTCATCACGAGTTAAAAACATAAATCAACCGATCTAACTGCCTAATACCTACGGGACCACAACGCAGGTAATAAATGAATATTTTGGTAATATTTATTGAGTTATAAACAAACAGTACGCTAAACTTCGTCGAAATAAAAGCTCGGAAAGTTTATTGGGCCAACAGTTTGATTTTATAAATGGCTTTACCGTTGAAGGTTATTTTTATTGTGAGCTTAGTTTACTTTTCGATTTATATCAATTAAGGTGATTGTTGAAATGTTAAATATTTTGTAGGCTCTTTCTTTTTTTTGGTTGAAACTATGTGGACAAGCTTATGAAGGTTATATCTTTCACTTTGTATCCTTTAAACACTGAATAAAGTCAGCCTTCCGTGATGAACTTGACTCATTGATACATATCGAGTGGGTTTCATGGTCAATCGTCCTTGTACACCCTAGTGTCAGAGTTTTTCGGAACCGTTACTACATATTCAAATTGTTAAAACCAAAATGGCTAATATTTTGCCACCAATTTGTCGATAGAATAAAATTAATCACTTTAAATCCTATTTATTATCTTGAGCATAAAGTCCGGCTAATTTCTAATAAACTCAACAGCTTTTTTAAGTATGTTTGATGTGAACCATAACTTTATACCTATTCTTTGACTAAATTGGGAATTATCAGCTTCTAAGAATTAATTTCAAAATCTATTTAAACCGAGCTATAAATTTTCAATGACTAATTATTAACTGTCTGGAACGTAGCAGCAACATAACACTATAATTATGGTCATAAATTAGGCCGAAATACACCCTTTATAATCTTCGGATTGATTTAAAATGTGTTATCGATGATAGGGCTTATAATTTATAGAGCTACTTAATAGGTCGGTAATTTGACAAATTTTCGTTTTTTCTACTTCTTTGAGTGCCACTTCATTACTGAAGGTTGGCTGTCAGCTCCTAAATTTTCGTTAAGAACTTTGCATAAAAAATTGCGTAAAATATTTAAACTACTTTATAATGTTGAAACATATTTTTTGATTTAATTTAAATTATTTTTACATAACCTATGAAGGCTTTGCTTTAGTAATAATGGGAATAATCCCAATAAATCTCTTATTCATTACAAAGTATATCTCTGAGAATAATTTTGGAGCTAAGTAAATTTCAAATTAAAATGACAGCTATGTATCTTTCGACAGCCTTTTATGTAGATAGATATTTAGCTACCGAGTCAAAAAGATTGATTTTCAAGACGTATCGTAATATCCATCTTGTGCTATGAAAACTGTTTTATTTGTTTGGACTTTATTGCAGAAATTAAAATTAAAATGCCATACCATTCAAACAAATGTCTAACTCGTATTATTCATTTTGCTGCAAAATGTATGCGCTACCTAACTTCGAAAAATGTAATTAAGAGTACAACATACAAGAAAGTTCACCAAGAATTGATTATTTTGATGATGTAATCGAATTTCGGAACAATTTAAGAACATCTTTAATGGCCCATGGATTTGCTTGAAGAGATTGGCAAATCAATGATATGGAATAGCCAGGTGTTAAAGAATAAATTTAAACTCTATGGACGTGCAAGCTTGCACTCGTTGCACAATATAGGTAGGTACTGATTAACGTGCATTTGATAAGACAGCCGGCCCTGACTCGCGAAAGTTAACTTTTAACAAGAATGGGGTCAAAATTATTTATGTACTTTGTTTTAACACTAATAATTATACTTGTAACTTATTGAGACATTTAATTTACTATTCAAATGAAATCAAAATTATTGATTAATTTGCATTAATAATTTTTAAATATTTGACTTAAAAATTAGCGGTTACGGATATGATTTTTTAACAAGATTTAAGTTTTAGAGAATGCGGGATTTGACGAAAAAAAAAATGGCGGAAATACACGGTTTTCTTTCTTTCAAGTTATGCCCACTCTAGGGTCCAGTGCCGTAAGTTTTTTTCGCGTACCTATAACTTAGACTTCAATGAAAACAATGTTACTAATGCAAAAAAAAACAACTACGGTAGCCCAGAATTTGTCCTGAGTCTGTTGTATAAATAAACAAAGAAAAAAAAACACAAGTTGTTTGTACAAAAACTAGAAAACAATACATCAACTGACCATTGACTTAAATGTCACAACGATGCAAGAAACCGGATATTTTCATTTACATTCAAATATTAACTTTAATGGTAGGTGGTAAAGTGTGATTTTGCTTGTAAGTTATGCGTGAGATATGACGTTGTTATGATTGTGATTGTACATCAATGAATGTCAAGGATAGAGCCTACGCCAAAGTTATTGTCACAAAATCGGGTGTGTGCATAGTAGGAACTGTTTTCATCCGAATATATTTCCGAGTTATATTAAGTTAAGGCTTCAGAAATAAAAGTAAAAATAATAAATAATTCTTTACTAATCAAATTAAAAAGACATAAGCTTAATGATCTTGAATGTTACAAAGCCTTATCGCTTGAGCATTCTTAAGTACGCTTTTATAACAGCCAGCGGAAAATGAAAAGTGTTGTAAGTTTGATTTGCCTGTTTACCTATGTCTGTGTATCTATGTGTATATTTGAACATCGCTGTAAACAATATTCAAAAAATTATATGTAAGCTTCCTGTCCTTACTGACCAATTGGGGCATAAACAGTCATGATCCACATGTATTAGGGATTAACTGTTATATTGTACTGTTGTATTGTTGTTATATTGTAACTGTTCCTTTTTAAGCTGCCCAAAGGCGTTAGAGGTCGACTGTCGCTCCATTTAATGACGTCAAATTATAGTTGAAAAACATGGCGGAAATGAGAAAACTCTCATATCTCGCATAATTGCGAAAATAATATAGAGCGTATCAGATGCCGATATACTATTTAATAACTGAAAGAACATTGGTGGCGTATATAATGTAACAAACCGTTGTGGTTAAGAAATTTAAAAAAATCCCTTTTGCACAGCAATGGGTACAGAGCCTTACACGACATCTGTGTGTAACGTACCTTAATATAACGAGTATTATTAAGGAACGTTATATTATTGTTTATTGAAAACTGTTCAACAATAATGTTATCGACTTCTTTCATATAAATAGACAAGATATTTTTAGCGAAGTATTAATAGGAAACAGTTTTTATAATTGTTACTGCTTTCGACTGCTGGACCATGGTGTTCAGAGACAAAAAAGTTTTTAGGCGAGATAGGACGTCGCCTAAGAGACAGAGGTTTTGACCATCGCTCCGAGTGGTACTTGGTTCAAAGGATACTTAGTTATTTTTAACCCATCCATCGCGATTCAGAGAGGTAAGGCTGCCAGTATAATGGGTACCTTTGAGTCAAAAAGTAGCCTATGTTTGACCCCGGGTCTTCAACTATATTCATACCAAATTTTATCAAAATCCGTTCAGCAGTTTGGCCGTGATAGCGTAACAGACAGAAAGACAGGCGGACAGACTTTCGCATTTATAATATTAGTATGGATAGTATGGATATGGAAGTATAGATTTCAGACTTGACGAAAGTATTTAAATTCTTAAAATCTTCTACCTTCGCACTTCTCGTCATCGACAGGGAATTCATCCTCATATAGGTATGTATATCATCCTAATACAAAGGATTGCGTGCGGTAATGTGCTCCATAACACTTTTTCCCCGAGAGACTACAATATAAAGTTTTTCAAAAAGGTCGTGAAAGTATTTTTGAAGGGTCGGCAATGCTCCCGGTGGCATCCATGGGCGCGGTGACTGCTTACAATCAGACGGGCCGCTAGGTACTTCTATTTGTTTAAAAAATACTTAAAGAAAATTAAAAAATAAGGAAGGCCTTGAAGGACTCTTATCCAGGGCCGTAAGACGTATAAAAAATCTAGTTATAATTTTTAAAAAAAGTAAATCGCTCCAAAAATAATGGACATTATGCGGTAACAACATTAAAAAAATACACCCGAGCTAATAACTTAATCATCTCATATTAAAGTCGGTAAAAATTTTTTCTAGAGTTCGACAATTATACTTGTCTATTACTTTGACTTTAAAGATGAAAAAAATTAACAAAGGCCTAGACTCGTATCCAGGGCTATAAAAGATATTAGAAAAGGTATCCGGCCGCTCCTACAAAAAAAATATGTTCCCAAACTGAAGCCCTATAAACTATCTACCGTTTAACATTTGAATAAAAAAAAAGAGTTACCTAACCTACTCTTTTTGAAAGTCAGATTTCTGGACACAGCATTTGAAAACCGTAATTAACAAATATGAAAAAAATCATCGGTACGTGTCATGTAGGTATATATTACTTCCTTGAAGAAAAATAACAAAAGCATTAAAGAACTCGTGTCTAGGTCCGTAAAACATTTTTAAAAAAATTACCCTCCATTTTTTAAATTGTTTTATGGTCCATCCAGTTGGTATGGGAAAATAATATTGTTTATTTTTACTACTTTCCCTGCAATTTTTTAATATTTCCTAGCAAAAACCTTCTACAAATATTTCAACATCAAAATTAACTAAATCGGTCCAGCCGTTCTCAAGTTTTAACCTGCCTAACATTTACAATTTATTTTTATATGTATAGATACATATGTGTATTTTCCATCTTGACCTGAGCGAGGTTTGAACCCGGGACCTCAGCAAGCAGGCGTGTTAACCATTACGCTACAGAGGTCGTTAAAAAACACAATAAATATTTTGAATCTTGATACCTTAACCTCAAAATAGAGAAGCTATACAAAGTTAGAAGTTTCTTTAAAAGCACTTAGATCTCAAAATACGTGAAGCCTCCGTCTGCCCCCGGGGAATCTGATTAGAGTCTGTGGTTTCTCCAAGACCAGCTTGTTTGATTCAATGAACAGCTAATTGTGTTAGGTTTTTACAAGGTTCTTCTAGTATCAACCTAAATAAATTTATATTGTGTCTATTAAAAATAGGAATTCTTAAAATCAGAAAGTGTATTTCAAGGTGTCATCAACAACACAATGCCTAAGAAACACAATATCTGATGATGTGGAAAAGACTGAAATGCTATTTAGCGGGCAATCGCGCTAAATGCAAAAAATGCGGTTTGCTCCATATTGTTATCAATGTTATAATTTCAGTTTTGTGGCAATAAAGTTATATTGTATTGTACATACGTTAACGTGTTTTGTTGTTTGCGCGATCGTCCCCCTGGGCTCCAAAGCAAACACAGGACATAACAGAGACTAACGTTTAAATGAGAGGAAATATTATGGAAAGAAGCTAAAAACAAAGATTTAATTGAAGAAAGCTAATAATTATGTAGACGACTCAAGAAAAATTATACAAAAAATTAACAGGTGAAAAGTTTCAGCACTACATTTGGAGATTAAATCTGAATGAATTGAAATAATTAATTCATTATAAAGAAGGAAAATCGTGAGTTTCTTTTGCCTGCGGGTGTTCCGTACGATAAGTTTTTTTTTCCTTTGCTCTAGGCCACCATATCTATCCTACTCGAAATCCATATTATAAATGGCAAAGGCTGTCTGTTACGCTTTCACGGCTAAAATGCTAATCAGATTTTATGAAAATTTGGTAATAAACATAGGCTACTTTGAAAAAACACAGCCATTAACTTTTGGTCGCAGTCGGAGCCGCAAGAAATAATTTGATTGATTGAAGAACAGCTAGTAACTATACATAACCTAAATCATTGGGAGAGGCCTATGTCCAGCAGTGGACTGACTGCGGCTGAAATGATGATGATGATAGTACCTATACATTACCATTATTATCACATACACAAATATTTGTAAAATAACAATAGCTTTTATAATATGAGTGTAAAGTGAACGAAACCCTAAGAAAATCCTTAAGATGATAAAAGAAATTCTTAAACTCTATATTAACTAAAAGGAAAGGATTGCCAAGGCTTTTAAGTTAATTGTGGACGGTTAGATAGAAATACGAAGTGAATTTAGCTTTTAGGATTCCTTAAATATTTAAATTTACTTTGGAAATGTGCTTTGGAACAGATTCCCCTGAATTTGTTAATCATAATTCATGTAATTGAAACAAACACTGATCGACACAGGGCCCGTAGCACAAAGTAAAAAAGAGATACTATTACTATTCTATGCCAGAACCATAACACTGAGTTCCTATTCCCTCCCGACGGCTCAGAATTTTCCACAAGTTCTTCCTTTCCGCAAAGAAGGGTTTATTTTCTTCTTTGGCTGTAAAAAATCGAATTTTTCTTTTTTTTTAATGTAAAGAAATAGTATAAATTGTTTCTTTTAATGTCCATATGCGAGTCTCGCAACCGCCGTCATCCCAGGTACCGATGGAGGGACGAAGTCGTGAAGGACCTGGAAGCACTCCAGAGAGCCGACTGGCAGGAGGTTGCGCTGAACGGGGAATTGTGGAGATCTCTTGTGTCGGAGGTCAAAATCCTCTTCGGGTCGATAAGCCATCGCAGTAAGGTATAAGTAGGTAACAAATGACTCAAATTTTGGATATTGATAATAGAATTGCTGAGCGACTTAGATAATTCCTTCGGTATCGAAGACGTGATATTCAGGTAAATCTGAATCGTGACTTGCCTGTACGTATCATTACTCTTTCTGTCAGTAGTAGCCTGAACATGTTACTTAACCGAACCCTAAACATAAATCTTGAGAAAATTCAAATTGAAACCAACTTACTAACCGTATCGGCTCTCTGACTATTTAGATCAAGTCCTGGGAGACCAGAGACAAAAATAACAAAAGTACAGATGACGATGCATGATTTAAAAGACTGAGCTAGCCCCAAAGTAAGTTCGAGACTTGTATTATGGGTAATATAACTCAACGATTTTATATTTTATAATAAATACATAATAATAACTAAAAAAATAAAACATAAATAAACCCAAGACCAAGATCAATTTTATAAAGGGCTTGCCCTGACTGAGCATCGGACCCAGAACTCGGCCGGCCACGGAGTTCGTCATGGAAGTACATAACAGCATTTGTGCCATGGGGGTTGATTACCACGATTTCTGCAAGCAATTCATAAGCAATTGAGCAAATAGGATGTCTCTTGCTTATTCGTACTTTTCTTACCATGTTCTCGGATCGTGTCCGAGAACAATAAAATAGGCGAGAACCGCTTATCACTCCACACTCTAACTATCTAATGCGAGAAGTGTAAATCGGGCGTGAAGGTCGATCAGTTCTGCTACAACTCCAAAAACCGAGAGACATGAAGACAAAAACGTTGCGATTTTTTATGTTTTCGCAATTGTCACATGAACGCTGCAAAGTGTTTAAAAAGTTAGGTGTAAATAAAAAATTAATAAACGCGATAAAAACCATAATAATTTTTTTTAACTTATACTTCTCTGTTTCTATATTTTGTATTAGATCTCCTTTCCAAAACTTCCAAAAAGTTGATAATACGATTTGGATCCTGATCCGTCACAGTTTGTCCTGTAAATTTCAACCTTTTCACGCTCGAATAAATTTCAATTCTTCAGCGATTGAAGCAATTTGCGACTTTCGGAACAGTGTAATTGCTATTATTAGTTTGATTGAGTTTATGAAATTCTTGATTTGAATTTTTGCTTTTTCATGACTTTTTTATAATGTACTAGCTGTTTCCCGCAGCTCCGCCTGCATTAAACAGTAGCCTATGTTTGACCCAGGGTATTCAACTATATTCATACCAAATTTCAACAAAATCCTTTTAACGGTTTGACCGTGAAAGCGTAACAAACAGACAGACAGACAGAAAGACAGACAGACTTTCGCATTTATAATATTAACGTATTGAAGTACACCCAAATTCAACCCATAGAAGAACAAATCCCTGGTAATTCTTTTTTAATCTGTGACTTTATTCAGTTCGCATATTATGTTCTACAATTTGTGATTGCCTCTGTGGTCCAGTGGTTAACGGATCTGCCTTTGACCCAGAGGTCGAGAGTTCGATTCTCACGGGAAGCATACTTTGTTTAGTTGTTTCCAGTTTGGTTAGGACATTGCAGGCTTAAAATCACCTGATTGTCTGAAAATAAGGATGATTCCGAGCTTCGGAAGGCACGTTAAGCCCTTGGTCCAACTTACTTCCAAAATCCAAAACAGGGGGAGAATATCAATTCGGGCTGATTATTTTTTTATTTAGGTTTGTATCTCTAAAAGTAAAAAAGTTTCGACTTTTAAAGTATTTTATGACCATTAGAGTAAATTCTTCAAATTCAAATAAGAAATTCTCCGTTAGTAGTTAAGTAGTTTATAACGACTCTAACCGGTAGTTTTTTTTTTAAATATCCACCCGACCTAAAGTAACATTATATTTATTTGACATTCAAAAGACGGCCATATTTTCAACTACATTTACTGAATACATTTCGCGCAAAAGTCTCAAGATTCCGCGAAACTTATTAATTATTCTCCTAATTTGAACTCTCTGTTACTGTAATTATGACTTAAGTTTGAAAATTTCACAGCTAAATTAGATTTTGAGCTTCATGTATGAAGCTTGTTCTCCTATAGTGCCTCTGTGGTGTAGAGGTTAAAGCGCTTGCCTTAAGACTCAAAGGTTGCGAGGTCGATTCCCACGGGTTCGACTAGAAACTTGTTAACCGGGGTTGTTACCATTTTGTTTAGGACGTTGCAGGTTTGAATCACCTGATTGTCTGAAAATAAAGATGATTCCGTGTTTCGGCTTATGGTCGTTAAAACACATCATGATCTTCTGCCCTGGATACCCTGCAAAAAGGATTGAGAAGGTCAGACAGCAATCGCTTAACCAGGACCGCCAAATCTAGGATTTTTAAAGCGTACACGTAAAGAGCTCTCCTTTCGACGCAGACTACCTGAAACGCAAATGATCATGTTTAATTTTAACAAAACCTTTTGCCCCTTAAGCTTTAGTTTTTTTTTTATAATATCGTTTCGTCCGCAAACGCATCCCCGAAGAATTCAACTAAAATATACATACTTAAATGGAAATAAATTTAACATTTAACTTTTAATTATACGCTATTCAACGAAGTCTATCAACCTTTTATATTTAAAATTTAATTTTAAGTTGTTACAGCACATATAGTTAGAACGGTAAAATTATGTATAAAAAGAGCTTAACAGCTGCATTTGAAATTAGTTCTTAGGGCAATATCTTAGGGTGTATTTTGCCATCAGATGCGCGTCCGCCTACGCGCTACGAAAATAGAACCCCATCCCATCCCACATCGACTACGTCAATGTTTGCTACGACGCTACGCAGCTACGAGCCTACGACGGGTCTTATTCCGCCTTTGTGCCTCACTGTATTTGATAATCTGTTTCTGTATTGTTTTCTTTTTTTGATGCAATAAAGAGTATTTGTATTGTATTGTATTGTACATTCGCAGCAAGAAGAGAGTATTACTGATTTGCTTTTCAACTCGATAATAGGTAAATAAAAGATATTAAAATGTTTGCCGTAAATTGTTCGCCAATTTTGTGTTAAGCCCATTTTGTCAGAAACCATTTTCTCAATGCTCAAATTAGTAATTAAATATTTTTATAAAAAAACATGTAGTTTGTAATAAATGATACATTTTATAAGATTCAATAGGACAAGTCAATAAATTGGTTAAACTAAAAATGTTGTATTGCAGTTTTATATCTTTGGGTTCATAAATTTACAACTTGTAAATGCGTATTTGCTTATTTCAGACAAAATTAGAATTTCCGCTTAAAATAATACGCTCTTCACCTTTTAATTTACTGAAACAATACTTCAAAGTCTGAATACTTCCACTTTTCGCTGACAAACAAATACTGTATAAATTGTGCACAATTTCTCGCGTACTGAATGGCGCTCAAAATTGCGGGTCATTCAAGGAGATCTTAAAATAGAACCCCATCCCTATTCGCTAGGGTTGCGTGGGCAGGTTAAAATTATCGATAAATGTGTTAAGCGCTTTATCGATAATTGTATCCGTTAGCGTGAGCGTCTTGTTATTTGTTCAATGATTTTGATGATAATGTGTATTTAACGATATTTGCCGACACAAATTTTGTTCGAAAAGGTTTCGATTGTTTCTTGTCTTTTTGTTTTGTTAATTTTTAGCTGAGATGTAATAATATGTTAATAATGAATGTAATGTTAATATTATATCAGTAAATGATTAAGTAATAAAGAAGAAAGGAAATTCATACTTCAATATCCATTTATACTTACATCCAAGAGATTACAACATGGGGTCTTTCAAAAAGGGCGTTAAAGGATTTCTCAAGGGTCGGCAATACCCACATGATGCCCCTGGTGTTGCGGGCGTTCATGGGCTACGGTGACCACTTACCATCAGGTGGGCCGTATACCTTTTTGCCTACTTAATTGTATATAAAAAAATACTTGTATATCCATACTTCCATACTAATATTATAAATGCGAAAGTCTGTCTGTCTGTCTGGCTGTTACGCTTTCACGGCCAAACCGCTTAACGGATTTTAATGAAATTTGGTATGAATATAGTTGAAGACCCAACAGAAAGAAACAGCTAGTAATAAACATTATAAGGCTTTCGTAGACCCCGTTTTATAGTTACAGAACTTGGGTTTCCGATTTAAGCTGGTATATTGTTTGGGTTGTACAAGTTTGTTAAACCTGACTTTCATAGTCAAAAATTCTTCGCTTTCAACAAAAAAAAATGTATTTCCCTAGGACTAGAACACCGTCCGTCAGATAAATAAAGTTGATCGATATTTAACAAATTGAAAGAGAATAGCCTCACTCGAAAACACATGAGACCGGATCGATTGCGTTCAAATCATTCGCTCAGTTACCCGTTCATTCGCGAACTCATCAGGGAATACGAACGTATTTGAAATACTAACAGCTTCGTAAACCTTCGATTTAATTAGTTTTCTGTAATAGACAATGTTATTTAATTTTCTTTTGAGTTTTTGAATTTGAATCAATAAATCAATAATTTGAATCAAATAAGTAATATGTTTACTTGTGATGTTTTGTAGATTGATTTATCCCAAAGAGTTTTGTGGATTTTTGTATCTTCTAAACTTTAATTTTAAATGCAATTTCAAGTCAAATTATTTGTCCTTATTTAAAACTTAATCATTCACAGACGTCTTAAATAAATAATAAAAATTGTTTATTTGCATTAACAATGTTTTTTTTCTGCAGCCACTTCTTAGGCAACGAAGTGATTGTGTTCTCTTCTTGTCAAAATATGACTTTAGCGTCGATGGTCAATAAAAATGTAATTATTGTCGACATCGACACGTGTTAGTACAGTAATAGTAGTCTGCAGAGAGATTTAGCAGATTTAAATGTTTTTCTTTACAATTTTCTAGACTAGTCTTATAAAATATATAAATATGAATGCTTATAAACATAATATACAGCGTCTCTTTTCGTATGACGTCAGTGGGTGCGTCATGACGTCACAACTCCCTCCCATCCTATCTCGTAGACTTTCCCAAATGCGTCGCGAAATTTCCACGAGTATCGTCTGCCAAGGGAATTTCAACTCAAAACTTAGGTTCGTAAGAGCTATTTTGGTTTGAAGTTTCAAGTTACTGCGGTTGGTTAACTTAGGGTCTGTCGAGAATTAGATTATTTAGATGTAGAGAGATGTTGAGTGTATTATAGTTAGTCTTTGGCTCAAAGGAATGTCCCTTTTTGATTACCATTTGTATCTCTATGTGTATAATATAAGGTAGCGAAATGGTAACAATACTTTTACAGGTGACTAGCTTTTTCCCACAGCTCCGCCTGCGACAAAAAGTTGCCTATGTTTGACCTCGGGTCTTCAACTATATTCATACCAAATTTCATCAAAATCCGTTCAGCGGTTTGGCCGTGAAAGCGTAACAGACATACAGGCAATCTTTCGCATTTATACGAGTAATATTAGTATGGATTAGATGCATTGGTGGCAGCGGTGGGATTACAATAAATGCTCCTGAAAACCTTCTACTGACCCAGAATACGACTAAAATCATGAATGACTTTAATAATAAGCAAAATTTTTATACAGAGTCGAAAAAGCGGAAAAGTCGCAGATTAAAATCAAATTACGAAAATGGAAATAAGTCGTCCAGAAACAGAAAATGATTATGATCATTTACCTACAACCAAAGGAAAAACTACTGCGTCACTCATTCACCCTTCATTGAGCGAAAACGTAGGCGTTCGCTGCCCCCCTGGGGGTTGACTATCTGTCTCTCTCACTCCCTAGCATTTCTATTTGCATCTCTTTCAAACCACCTACGCTTTCATTGAACGCCCACGGTGTCCTCATTCACAAGATAGGGATGTGCTATGGTTCGTTGCAAATTTTGATAAATAACGTTTCGATTCAGTAAACATTGAGTGATTTTGCTAAATAGATCGACTGCAAAGCATCGACTGTGATGAATGATGATTCAGATTTTAAATTTAGATGAGGATCGAATACAGTTACGTTATTGGGCATTTGGGAAAAAGATAATCAAAATTAGATTCATTCATATCCTAAAGTTGGTTGGTAGAGATTAAATTATGCAATAAATCCGCCTTTGTATTCATTTACTTAAAAATACAAACTGCTTTAACATATCTACTCGATTTTCAATTCCACGAGTGGGTCACATAGTCAATCGACTCTTGGTGTAAGAGTTTTTAGGAGCCACGTTTCAGGACCTGACCTTGTCAGAATTAGATAAATGTCAAAGCCAAATAGTTTTTTGCCGTGTGGTAGAATTGCCCCGCTCTCTTCGAATTCCGATATGACGACCAAGTTACTACTACTCATCTTAGCGCGTTCCCGTTTGCATTCTCGGCTAATACTTTTACTCCTTCTGTTCCCCTCCTTCTTTTGTTTCGACGATGTAACTAACAACGTTAAAATTGTCAAACCAATAATGATAATGGAGGACTTGATTAGTCACTGCATTACAATAAGATACTATGCATTTGTTATCATGACTATAGCAGCCTGCTTAACGTAAACGACCTATCTAGACCTTCTATTAATTAACCAATATTAGCGATAAACCCGACTTTATACTCAATTGTTTGAATACATATCTATCTATCAATCTGTTATGGAAAGAGAGTGGTCTATTCATACCAAAATTGTCCATATACTATTCGAAAAATACGAAGCACCCGAAATGCTTTTATTATACAGATGTCGAGCGAGGTATCTCGTTAACCCTGCAGAATGTGGATTAGCATCGTTAACCCTTTAATCGAGGTACAGATTAACCCGACAGTTTTGAAGGTCATCATGTAAAGGAGAATAATAAAGAAAGTCACAACCTGTGGAATTTTAATTTATTTTCTATTTAGTTTTTTTTCTAACTTTTATTTTATTTGTGATTATTTAGTATTAAAATCTGCCCACTGTAACCGTAGGGCACAATGTCATTTAATTATTTTGTGAAATGGTTATTTGATTTGAAACGGCTAGTAATTGGGTATTCTACTAAAGTATTTTTTTTTCATTCATAATAAACATTTCACTAACAGAAACTGAAAACGGAAAGATTTAAAAAAAACCCCTTCATAAATAAATAAGATATAAGCCTTTGAAATTCGGTGAAAAGGGAAACTGTCAAAAAACAAGAAAAGGATGCACTGTGTGTGCAGTGACGTCACTGCCACTTGGTTTCGTGCGTACAAAAGAGATAGCAAGACGTCCCCACCACGCCCACTTTGCTTCTTGAGAAAACTTTAAAATCCAATTACTGTCTTAATTTTCAACCAATTTTGTTGTTGTTTTTGGAATCGGGTCCTTTTTAGTGTACATATTGTTTGGTATTCAAATATTGCCCAAGTATGAATACAGTCAAGTAGCCAATTCTACATACTTACATAAAATTATGACATATTTTTATCTAAGAATCGTATTGTAAATAAATCTCAAACGATTAAATAATTATACGCTAAATATCTATATCTAAGCAATCAGTATCAAAGCTGTTTTTTTTAAAATGCTGTGTGTATTTCAATTTGAATTATTTGATGTTTTATTTTTAGCTCAGTGCGTATTCTTGGCAATGTATACAATGACAAATAAAAATCAAAATTACCGATTTTTAAAAACAAGAAATTAAATTAATTTCATCTGATCACTGACATGCATAAACAATACCTCACACAACACTATTCCGTTTAAAAGTGAGAGTTAAATGACATAGTAAACGAAATCAATACGTCACAGACGGAACCCTCCGGAAACGTATTGCGCAATTGCAGTGACCTTCACGACCTTGACCTTGTGGCATATGCAGCCTCCCACGGACACCCAAATACCAAAGTTCGAAATACCTCTACCACGATAAACAAATAACTGTAATACGAAATCGAAATTCGAATTCTATATTAGAAACTGCGACGCAAAAACGATGGAATAACAAATATTATTTTCTGAGTAGGAGGGAGATAACACACCCCAAGCGTCGTTATAAATTTCATTTTAAAATAGACTGTATTCTATTACAATTAGATATATTTTCAAGTAGTGAGAATACAACGCGTGTATGACGTCACCGTGTGCGCGAACGTAATTTTCAATGTAAACAAGATAATTGACTATAACTGATTGTGATAGTATCTGTGTATTTGTTAAAAGCACGTGTTAAATACATTGGTTAATTGTTGCTTTGAAAGACTAATTGACTGTTAATTAAGACAGTCCTTGCAAACTTAGAGCTGCACTCGTCGTTAATGTCAAAATAAAAATTCTGAAATAAAGAAAATCAATAAGAGCGAAACAGATGACATGCAGTTAAAATAATATTATATTTTAAATAGTAATGGATAAATGCATTTGTTTATACTTTTTCCTACGTGTCTGTTTTATCTCTAGACTTAATCGATCCGTCCTTACTAAATATATGATCATCTGTAGTCTAACGTCATTAACTGTATGTGAACACAATCACATCGCAAAGTTTTTATTTTGTTTGTAAGAATAATTTATTAAGCCCATGTTAACTAAAATGTGTTGCGCCTTATTCTTTCTCGCTATACACCGTGAAATTTAAGTCGTTTTGGCCCCATCGTCCAGTGACTCCATCCATGCAACCGAACAAATTTCCCCAAGATACATGGGTCGAAATATGGTCGAAACATGAAAAACAAATTTGGACTTCACATAGTAAGTTAGGTCACGTGATGAGACATTTTGTATGGGAGGTTCAAAAATTGACCATATTTCGACCCATGTATCTTGGGGAAAGTTGTTCAGTTGCATGAATGGAGTCACTGGACGATGGGTCCAAAACGAATATAATTTCACGGTGTATATCGAATAGGTGTAACGATCGATTCTTAATACGGGGGTTACAGTCTTGACTTTTTAATCAACTATTATGTCTATTTTTCATGAATAATACGAAAAGTCTAATCTAATAAAATCGTTTAATCTAATGCTCTCTTTTAATGACATTAGCAAGCAATCTTGCAAAGCATTTCGAATACTAACTTATGTAATTCATAAGATAAAAAAGTATTTTACCGTGAGTTCCTACGAAATCAGAACTACATTCAAGTAATTTAGTAATTTCAGCTCTTCAGTCTTGAAATTATAAGTCGGGCATTCATCACAGGACTGGCGTAATGAAGTCTGAATTAATTACTCACAAATTGCTGGCCGACAGCGGAGGCAGTGTTATTTTTAGAAAAATATTATGTTAACAGTATTTTTTCTTCAATTTTCTCCGAAATTGCTTCATTTCTTTAATTTTTTATACAACTAAGTAGGCAAACAGGCGTACGGCCCACTTGATGGTAAGTGGTTACCGTAGCCTATGAACGCCTGCGATATCGGAGATGTCACGAGCGCGTTGCCGACCTGTCCGCTGTCAGACAGACTTTCGCATTTATAATATTAGTATGGATTATTATAAATGACAGACCTCTAATAGGCAGTGCACATTGGTAAAATATTGCGTTTATGTAAATAGTTTCCTAAATAAAAGTTTCTTTACTTTTTATGTGTTCATCGATTATAATATAATTCTTTAGTCATTTTATATTTACAAAATGGACTTTCCCATCGATTATTAAATTATTATGAAACGTCTCCTGTGCAAAAATTCAATTTTTTTATTTTAAAAACGAATTTATACACGTGTATGCTATCATGAAATATCATTGCTTTTTCAATTTTTGAACCTTTTCATCCCAGTTTATGAAGTTTAAATGAATATTCTTATCTCAAAACCAAACATAGCAACGTATTATTCAAATTAATCAACCCGACCTGGGCCGAAAGGTTAATTTATCTCGGACAGTTGGGACGAATTAAATTATTATAGGAAAGGATTATATAGGTATGTACACAATTTGCTTAATAATATTATTGTATCTCCTTTTGGAATTCACGGGTTACCCCGGTCCTTTGAGAGGCTTGCGCGGGGATATTGATCCAACGCGTAGAGGCCCTTTGGAGAAGTTGGTGTCATGTGGTGCTCCTGCTAAAATCCGTTCTCGGCTATGGTGATGATTGTCATTATTATCTGTAGCAACGAATTTCATAAATTTTGGGGTAAAATCGTAAAATGCAATACATGCGTGGTTATCTTTCTCCTATTTAATTGGGTGATAGGACGGGTGACAACTGCCTTCGTGGTCTTTCACCTGGAGGTCGTGGGTTTGAAATGCTACGCATGTAGGTGGGGCCACTGATTAGATTGAATACGTAGGATTTCATTAGAAAAAAAAGTTAAAAAATTATTACTTATAAATTTGAGGTACAAATGACGTCAATGTATGAAACAACTAAAAAAAAAACTATCACTAGCAAAGAATTTAAAAATAGTGAAAATAAAAACAGAACCATTAAGTATTTGTCATTAAAAAAAAAAACAATTTTTCATTTCAATAAAAAACAACTATTATAGCATACTAACCAAAATGAAAAAAAAAAAAAAAAAAAAAAAAAAAGTACTTTCTTTGATAAACCCCATGGAAAGCATACTTAGTTTAGTTATTTCTAGTTTGGTAAGGACATTGCACGCTTGCATCACCTGAATGGCTGACACTAACACCTGTAAATGATGATTCCGTACTTCGGAAGACACGATAATCGTTGGTTCCGGCTCTCATTTGGTGATCGTTAATCGGTTAAATGAACCAAATCAATGGCCGAAAGGCGGTTGCGTAAAACTCTGACACCACTCAATATAAAATGATTACAATTTACTACAATTTGTAACTATTCATTTTTTTTTTAATTTTTTGAATACTAACTCATCAAACAAAATGTAAAACCTCCCATTGTTTGTTTCAGGTATGTACTCAGCTGAAGAAACTTGATTACCATAGTACGCAGGAGCCGAATAAGTTTAAACAAGTTGCTTCTAATCATACCTTTGCTGAATTTCTATCTAATAAACAAATTAATTAATTGAATTTCCTTTTAAACTAAGCGGCCCATTAGAAATTATTTTTTGAGAATATTTTTTAGAACTTTAGAACGCAGCACAATTTGGTAAGTACCTATTTTGATTTTATGATTTATATATCGAATGAAAATTATTCGATATCGAACAACAATTATTCGACTGCGTGAGTCACACTTTTGAAAATTGCCTTTAACGGATTGGTTGCTTTGCCGGATTGCTGATCATGCTGAATGAAGACCGTTCGACTACTGATAAGAAGAGTGTTGTGTCCTACTGCTGGCCAAAAGACTTTTTATCCATTTTCTTCCCATATTTTTATTTACATAAAAACATTTCTTTTATTTATATCATTCTTCAGCTCGTTACAGATAGCGTTTTACGATGATTTAATGTCGTGTTTAAATCAACTTATAATTGAGATGAATAAAAAGTATTATTTAATTGCTATCGTTTACTGATAAGATGTTTGAAGCGTTAACGAGTAAATAATAACAGAATAATAAAGTTATCGTCAGCTGTCAACAAAACATACTAGCGATTCAGTTTGAATTTGCTCGGGTTTGTAGAGTAATTTTAGTTTTATTGCCCCCGTGGTCCACTTTTGCATATTCTTTTGTAAATTTTCCACGTACGTGATTGAAGGCACAATAGTAATATGATATCTATTGATGGTAATTTCTGTTTTTAATTTAAAATTTAATACCTAATATGGTACAATGGATGGACTTAATCCTAAATTATTAACATTCTGAAACTAGAAATGGAACATGAATTGAACAGAACCCAGTATCCCCCCTACTAGCATAGCGTATTGACCATCACGCCACATAAATCAGAATTATTAGGTACACATTTTTAGGTGGAATTCATGGTAAATTTTCAATAAAAAATACCTACTTACCTAAATATACTTTTCTTTATAAGTCATTAACTGTACAACCGTTCAGCAATCGGGACGTCCTTGTGACCCACATCAATATATTTTTTCAGACAACTGTGTATTGTTAGCAAAAAATGTGTCTAAACTGCCAACTTTTCATGTGCCTGTCTCTACAAAGTTTTATTTTTAGCCGACCCTTAAAAGTGTAGGTACTCAATTTAGCTCATATATTTTTCACATACTAGCTGCTCCCCGCTGCGTACCTCGTGTATATATTTTGCGAAAAAAAAAATGACTTACTATCCTGTCGGATTCGGCAGTCCACTATACGCTCAAACATCTTCATGGTGTGAGACATGACCTTAATTCCGCGATAGCTCTTGCATTCCTGCACCGATCCTTTTCCTTTGAAAACTGGAGTAATTATACTCAGCCTCCATTGGTCAGGGATCTTGCCATGTAGCAAATACAAAGAAGAGACGGCGTATCGACTGGTGCATCGTTACAGTGATTGGAGCAGTGACGTAGAAAGTGGGCGGAGCTTACGTCAATTTTCGTTCAACTGACCGATGCGTGACGTATTTACGTTTCGTTTCAGCTTAGAATATTTTGTAAAATATTTTAAACCATTTAGCTTTAGGTGTTTCAATGCTTTACTGTTATGGGTTCACAATAAACGTAAGTAAATAAAATATTTTCGAAGTTATTTGATTGATTTCGTGTTACACAAGAGATATACCTATCTGTTTTTAATGTTCAAAATATCTGTAATATAAGAAAATACAAATTATTTTTTTATGTTGAAATCTTCGATTTGCTAGCGACATCTATTGGTAAATAGTAGAGGGGACCGTCAAAAGGGGCGGAGCCACGGCCAAACCGAGCTCCCCTCACGTATGCCTTCCGCCCCGCGTAGCCTCACACAATTTTTTTAAGGAAGCTCTCTATATGCCATCTCTTCTTTGTTATTACTCCGTGGATCTTGCCGCTAAAGAGGACATGGTTAAATAGGTCAGTTAGTATGTCTACACCACGCGGGCCCATAACCTTCCAGGCCTCGATAGGGACTTCATCGGCTCCAACAGCTTTCCGGTTTTTCATGTGACGAAGAGCGAAGCGGACCTCGTCAGGTGTAATGGGTGGCACTAGTCCTTGGTTCTTTTACGTCCGGTCAGCATGCCAATGTTCCAAGTACCGAACCGAGGTTTCCTTTGTGATGGAGCTCGCGTCTTTAACCTTGCCCGCCCTGGTCACGGTAGCCCAAACCTACTTGTCGCCGGAGTCGGGTGAGGCTCCTGAGCGCCGTTTCGCAGCGGCGCCCTATCTGTAGACGCATTCTTTCTAGTTGTTAGCATCCTTAGATTTGGCTAGTATTTTACGATCGGCAGCCTGCCCGACGTCAACCCTCCTGGGGAATGCTGTCGTTTTCAGAGCCTCGTTAGCCGGATAAGTCTTAATTGTATTGTACCCGTTGCCAGCCCCCCACGTGGGTCAGATGTTGGTACCCGGACGAGAGATTGTGTTGAAGAGCCAGGGTTATTAATAAATCTTTATTGTACCACAAGTAAAGAATACTTTTACAATTGGCGAACTTAATGCTAAAGTATTCTTTCCCAGCCAACCATTAGGGAAAAAAGAAAAGAATTATCTTTAAAAACCAAAGAGCATCGAAACCCCTACAAATGACGTACGTCTCAATGTTAAAAACATAATGAAAAATATCATTTTTTTCTTGTCGTAATTAGAACGCCACAACTTACCTGTAAACAGACTAAATAAAAGCGTCGAATTTCCAGACGTCTTTGGCTATCGCCCAAGTTAATTACAATACGACAAACGTCATAAGTCTAATAATGCATTAACTTAAATTCATCTTTAATGTCTTAAATATAAGTGTGAAAACTGATTGATGTGTTCGAGAAAATTCAGGAAAAGTAGAATTCTATTTGGGTTAGTCACGTGAATTTAAATGACTATGCTGATTGGAATCTTGTACCTTTATTTACTATTACGACAAGACTGGTAAGTATTTGAAATGTACGGTGACCTGCAAAAGTGCATGTGTA
Source organism: Euzophera pinguis (assembly GCA_947363495.1). Classification (NCBI taxonomy): domain Eukaryota; kingdom Metazoa; phylum Arthropoda; class Insecta; order Lepidoptera; family Pyralidae; genus Euzophera; species Euzophera pinguis. The sequence goes on along the minus strand of OX376161.1, from coordinate 15,488,107 downwards.
ATCTGTAGTACATTTTTGTTCTAAACATTTTGCATGCACTTTTACAATTGACTGTACGAGCACTGCCCGCTTCACGGCCAAACCGCTGAACGGATTTTAATGAAATTTGGTAAGAATACGGTTGAAGACCCGGGGTCAAACATAGGCTACTTTTTGACGCAGGCGGAGCTGTTAGCTGTAGCTAGTTTTTTTCATAAAAAAAAGAACTGGATCAATTACTAGTTTGCCTGGCAAATAATTTAAAGCCCATGTAAGATCTACTTTGTAAAAAGGCTTATTATAGTACTGGTGATTTTCTTAATGACAGGAATGTTAAACTTAAGCTTGGTGCAGAATCCTCAACAAATTGACATATTATTATATAATCTGTTTTTACATTTGTCATTTTTATTATTATTATTTTTATTCAGTTTTTATTTAATTTAAATAATCTGAAATCACAATAAAATATTGTGCAAAATGTTGACAAACATGTGAATTCGTTCATTTAACTAGTTAATTAAGGAAAGTTTTTTTTCTTATTTGTAAATTGACGTTTTGAAGAAAATGCTGCAGTGGAGTTTGTGACGTCGCTTCTTCACCACTCGCGCTTTGGAAGTGGTGGTAAACATAATATAAGTAAATTGACGTCAATAAGTGATATTTATATCCTATATTGAAAATAAACGATATCGTTCCATTTTATTTCACTAGTATTTAAAAAATATTATTTCTAAGAATAAATACATAGAGTTGGGGCCACAGACAGCAATAGCGATTTACGCTGATACCGGTCATATGCCTACGGCTAAACAAGTTAACAAAAATACACAAAAAGGTTGATAAGTCAAAATTTCCACATTGTGTCAGAAAATCTCATTATAAAAAGACTAGTATCATTTTACCTTTTGTGTCTTTGTTCGTAGTCGAAAGCTAAGATCAACTTTCATACGAAGTAATTGTGCTCCCAACCCAAGGTCGTGAAAAGGAAACCGAAAAATTAATCTTATTTCCTACGTGTTTGAGCTCAATTTTCTAATTGTTAAATAAAATATCAGCTCACTGACATGTGAAGGTCGCGATTTAATGAAAATTGGAGTAGAGTTTAAATCATAACTGTAATGAACAGACATATTTTTACAATACCATTCGGATTTATAAATTCTTTATTATTCTTATTTGAATATAACCCATGTCTGACAAAACATAAATGTCTTAATCTTAGAAATATATTTTGATTTATTGTTTGATTTGAAGAATATTTATGTAAGTTGTTTTTTGACGACGAATGAAACTGCGGAGTACAGACATAGACCGTGAAATTTTAGTCGTTTTGGACCCATCGTCCAGTGACTAAATTCATGCAACTGAACAACTTTCCCCAAGATACATGATGGGTCGAAATGGAGTAAATTTTTTGGACCTCCCATACAAAATATCTCATCACGTGACCTTACTTACTACGGGAAGTCCAAATTTGTTTTTCATGTTTCGATCTATGTTCCTTGGGGAAATTTGTTCGGTTGCATGAATGAAGACACTGGACGATGGGTCCAAAGCGACTAAAATTTCACGGTGTATAGCTGTAGTCTACCTACGTCCAGGGATGGACTGTCTACAACTGAAATTATTTAATAAGAGTTTAGAACGTGAGTAGGAGATCCAGAAGTTATCATGAGCGTGATTAGGTAGCAGGTCTATATTCTATTATCTTATGTGTCCTTTGATTGCCTACGTAATCCTATAAAAAAATCGGACAGACGACCCCGTTTTTTATGTCTGTTAAAAAATTAGGGTATTGCTGGGTTTTGACACTGCATTTAACACTGGACTTCACTTACAAGTTTTTTTTCTAAACTCTCAATATTTGCGCCTTTCCGTTTGTGACAGTAGTTTTATCTTATCTCTAGCAAAATATAAGTCAGTGTTTTGTTCAAAAGTGGCTCTAAATTGCTGTTATTATGTGCTAGCTCATAGAACGATATAATAGTGGTTATAAATATGTTTTTAAAGCAATTATCACTTTGGTTTCATGATTATTTTTGTTAACGATCGGAGAATAAACAAAGACATCCGATTTCTGGAATGAAAATTTGACACATGCCTGCCATGACCGAGGACGTCTGATACCTTAAATAAAAGCCTATTCAATTACTTATTTAAATCAATAAGGAAAAGATGAAAATTTCTATATAAATAAAGGTACAAATTATCGCTTATATTATATCACATATTTTCACTGGTCATATTAGATGTTTTTGTGAATAAAATATTTTTTTTATGGATAAGGTTAAAGTAGTCTTATTCATCAACTAATACACACCAAAACAAAGCATGAGAATCCTAAACATGAACTTGTCTATAATCAAATGCCAAATGACCATTGGATTCTGTACCATAGCGATACGTTTCAGTCCAGTGTCTGGTAAGCAACACCCCGGACACTCCATACAACAGCGGCGAGTGCGATACCTATTACTACTATTACGATTCGGTAGCGTACGCATGTGTGTGTTGATTGTAGGATTGATTATTTACCGTATCTGCGCCATAGTCGTCGCAGCGGCCGCGGAGCAAAAGCGACGTCCTTGCGTTGTTTTGCTCTCGATTTTGTTTCGGGAGGGTGCGAATGTTAGTAATAATTTTGTGGCTTAGCCTTTATATTAGTCGTAGATTGTTAATCCATACTAATATTATAAATGCGAAAGTCTGTCTGTCTGTCTTTCTGTCTGTCTGTCTGTCTGTTACACTTTCACGGCCAAACCGCTAAACGAATTTTGATGAAATTTAGTATGAATATAGTTGAAGACCCGGGGTCAAACATAGGCTACTTTTAGACGCAGGCGGAGCTGCGGGAAAAAGCTAGTCATTATTTAATAAATAGATGTAGGTACCTATAAATATCACCCCTACATTGTCGCCGCGAACTGAAGATCTATAGATGACGATCGATACATATCACGTGTCGCGGTCAACGCCCTCTTGCGCAATTGAAATGCATTAATTGCTATTAATTACATAGAAAGCAAGCAAACACAGGGTCAGTGCCGATGCGTGCAAGTTATACAACTTATCGCATGTTATGATGTATTTAATTGGTTTGTCCATGTTTGTATGTTTGTTACCCAGAATCTTAAAGGTATCATTTCCCAGTTGAAATACAAATAATCTCATCCATAAAAAATAAAGAACGTTCGTTAATCCTTATTTAACAAGATAACGGTAACTTAATAAACTAAAAAACCCTACTGATTTTCTGTCTAATTTGGAAATGAAAACATCCAAAAAAATCCCCCAATTTTGTTATTTTTTATTTTGATATACCCAGTAAACACGAATCTAACAACACCTCTCAAGATAAAATTCATCGAGCCGTTAACTCTCGAAAAACATAGCCCTCCTTCGTTCGCAGTCGGGTGACTTAAATATGTTTAGTCTCTTTCTATTTTACCTATAATTTGACGTGAAAGAACGAATCAGAACATGTTTTAGTTGAAACGGGGTCTTAACAGACGTTTGGCATTTTTTTTTATAAATTAGGAGTTTAGTCTAATTGGTTTTGAAATCCGGGATCCCTTTTCATCCATCCTAATATCACCAGCGCATAGGCACATCTTTTGCAAGTATCTACCTAATACTTTAAGTATTTGTACATTATCCCAGCTTACCGATGCTTCACGAAATGAATAAATCATCGATTTTATCCGATTATTAATCGAATCGCTTACACCATTAATCGGTATTAAGCTGTCAGGACAGGCCACGAAGTCCCGGTAAACCTTTCAATGTTTATTATATAATTTATACAAAATGTGGTGTTCAAAGAGCCAAAGGGTGATATTTTTTTATCTAAAAATGACTTTGTTTTGTTGGCCGTGTGTGAAGAAGCGTTGTCATGATGTAGGAGAACGCGGCTTTTTGGTCGTCTTTCGCGAACTTTTTCTAACACCCTGGGTAAAAAAATGGTAGAATACCACTCGGCATTAACACTCTTTTGATCTTCAAGTGGAATTGTGCAGATGGGACCTGTAGCTGAGAAAAAAAACGCGATCATTTTTTTACCAACGTTTCTCGCCTGCCCGGCTTTTGTTGGCCTGTTCTCATTTTCAAACCCATTCACAAGATTGCTGTTTTTTTTCGGGTTCAAAACAATAAATCCACGTTTCGTCTCCTGTGACAATGTCATAAACAGCATTAGAATGTCCGTGGTCGTTACTTCAGTAGCATCTGTGAGCACCATTCCACGCGATCCCGCTTCTGCTCCCCTCTTTCAGTTCATGAGAGATCCAACGACAACAAAGTTTCCGAACTTTTAATTCTTCGTGTAAAATTATTTTATTTGCCACATTATTTTCGTTGACGGCAGTTGAAGGCCGCCCTTCACGAAATTCGTCATGAAAAGAAGCCCGACCTCTTTCAAATTCAGCAAACCATCTCCTCACGGTGCTTAAACAATGTGCTTCTCTCCCAAAAGCATTTTGAAGACGAGCGGCACAGTCTTGCGGAGAGAGAGAGAACTTTTAAAATCATAAAAAAATCATCGCTCTAAAATCTTTTCGACTGAATTCAATTTTCGTTGTGCAAGACAATTGACAATTTATTTCCCGCCAATTTTTTTTATTATTAAGAAGGTTGCAAGTTGTCTCAAAAAATATAACATTCGAAATTCAAATAGTGCCGATTAGTTAGAAGTGCAAAACTTTTAGTGTGCCCCATGTATATGTCGTCGGTTAGCTTGTTAGTTTTATTTATTAAAGTCATCTAGACGTATCTTTAATCCCTCTGATTACCGAGTGGACTTTTAACACTTAGTGACTGTTATCTAGTATGCAGCTAAATGAATCAAAACAACATGGTACTGTCAACAGCAATCTGTATATTATAAAAGTTTGCCAATATCTTATTTTATTATACCCACTGACCATATGGCCATAGAACTAAAGCAGGTCGGCGTAACTTGCCTTCCGAACTACGTACTATGAGACAATCGGTATATAAATCTCCCAACAATGTCCTAACCATGGAGCAATTACAAAGAGGAGATGCCGTTTGAAAGGGCGCAGTGACGTGATCATTGGCGCCTCGCCGACACAAAAGTGGGCGGAGCTTGTCATTGCTCGTGCTCCATGATTGGAGCCACGGCCGAAACCAAGCACCCCGCACGTCTGCCTTCCGCCCCGTGTAGCCTCACAAACACTTTCTTACAAAACGCTTATTACGGCATCTCCTCTTTGTAATTACTCCATGGTCCTAACCAAATTGGAAACAAAGAATGCTTCCCGTGGGAATCGAACCCACGAGCTCTGGGTCTATGGCAAATACTTAAATACTGGACCACGGAGGCAGTTCTTTACTCGCATAGGTAATACAAGGTAGTTTTTAAAAAGATTTAAATAATTGGTACTCTCTTAGTTTTGGCAAAATCGTCTCGATTTACTTCAGTTATAAGCGGTAATAATGCTTAAATTTTCATTGTCGACTGTACTTTTGTAATTATAGTACAGATATCGATGTTAATAAGATGTCACCAATTTGTCCTCAAGTAAAGCGTAAATATAACCCCTAGATAGTGCCCACAATAATACTCTCCATGCGTACAGTGCACTGACTCCCAGTCTAGATAATGCACGAGTATTCTGAGTAAAATAATTAAAGTGTAAAATTTTTAAGGGATCTATTATTAAGAGAGAGACTAAGAGACCGTTACTAAATTCGCTTTCAAAAGAAAAGTCAAAGTTTACCTCACTAGCATAATATCACCCTAAATCGTCATCTTTTTCCGTTTTCATCTCTTATTTTATGTATGTATATGTATAGTTATGAATACTGTATGTAAATCTATGTATGTTTATTTAGCAGTTAACTGTTTTTATTTTCGTCATTGTATTTTTAAAATAATTCGCGCCGCACATAACTTTTCAGTTTTTCCTAATGGTTGACTGGGAGAGAATGCTTTTAGCATTAAGTCCGCCAATTGTAAACTTGTGGTACAATAAAGATTTATAAATAAATAAATTAATTAATTGGTAATATTGGTTTTGAGAAAAAGAACGGGACTGTATATTGTGGTTCATAAATTGGCTCTGCGTTATCAAGCACTAGTTATCCAAGTCCGCCGAAGGTCGACTGATTATCACTCGGGGAAGTTCTCTCTAATGAACCATATGCTGTCGTGCTTAGGGTTGCCAGTTGCCACCTCCGATTACTCAAAATCCGGGAGAAAAATAAAACCGGTGAAGTGTGGTTGCTTGTGTTAGAAAGCACTTTAAATTAAAACGGTAAAATAAATTTTCGTCACTCGCTATTCTTTACATTTCTCGTCACTCGATGTCGATGATTACATGGAAACATACTGCGACCAAATCGCAGACATATTAAAAAAGGGAGATGTCAGGAGTACCCGTAATCGACGAGCGAGTATGACGAGAGTGATGAGCGTAGAAGAAGCGAGGAAAGTCGGTAAGGATCGTAGCAAATGGAAATCCGTAGTCTCTGCCTACCTCTACGGGAAAAAGGCGTGATGGTATGTATGTACGTGCTCCAGATACCCCTTCTCATGCACATGGGACGATTTACTTGTGGCTTCTAACTCGGCTGTGAGTGTTGCGTCCTATTGGGCCGAGTGCATTTTCTAAAATGTTTTTGGATAGTTAATACTGGTTGAGCGGAATCGAAGTATCCGTGTTATCAGTTACTACCATGGAGTAATTACAAAGAGGAGATGCCGTTTGAAATGGTGCAGTGATGTGATCATTGGCGCCTCGTCGACACAAAAGTGGGCGGAGCTTGTCATTGTTCGTGCTCCATGATTGGAGCCACGGCCGAAACCAAGCACCCCGCACGTCTGCCTTCCGCCCCGTGTAGCCTCACAAACGCTTTCTTACAAAACGCTTATTACGGCATCTCCTCTTTGTAATTACTCCATGGTTACTACCAAACCATTTCTGTACATTACATTATTTTTAATGGTATTTTTAGGTCAGCCTCACTTAGGTAAAATTCATGTAGTATGTCGTTAACTCCAATGGCAATCGATCATTTATACCCTGGTTTCAGAGAGGTCAATTGACTCTGTTTTTTTGGTATCTTATTCGTTCAAGCATGTTTCCCAGCTACGTACTTGCTAACGTATGGAACCTAAGTTGCGTTGTTAATCGTGGTCCTTGATTTGGTGGCATTGGTATTGCAATGGAACGACCTTCATGACCAGGGAAACCAGACCAACACGAACATGACCCGAGGTGTGTTAGTGGCCAACTCTGTCACATTTTTCAGCTTGAATAAAAGTATAGGAACAACTTTTGGTCGAAAGAATTTTAGTCGGCTTTTGTTTTTTGTGAATTATGATTTTATTTTATTTTTTATTTATTTCATGTACACGCTGTAAATATACGTTGGAACCTTAACATTAGGAAAACTGTGTACAAGGGTTGATTGTAGTACTTTTGGGGCAATATTGTCAAGAACAAACAAATTATCAGTGAAAATAGGCACCCGATATAAAATTTCCAACGGCCTTGAGCTGCATATAAATGTTTGTTTACCAAATACACAATATCAAGTGGTTTCTTATCAGCTGTTATCAAATCGTTAACTTATCTAGTCCACGTTTGAAAGTCATGGACAAGCTTACCTCTCTCGGTGTTTTTGAACTATTTCCTTTTTGTTGTTGATCTTATTTTATTTATCTTCGAATAGCATTCAATTGGACATCCGCTGACCAGATGGTCCGATGACCTGAAAAGGTCACAGGCTAACGCCTGGACGCCTGTTTTACAAAAGCCCGCTTACAACCGGCCATTTTGTAAATCATTAGGAGAGATGATCTTATTTTATAATTTTTTTACTAACCCTAGTTTTAAACTAAAAACTTTAGTTTACCTAGCTCATAATAAAACCTTTTGGAAAAAGATTATGGCAATCATTGGTATAGTAATATGGTATAGTAGTATACTACATAGAAGAACAGTTTTCCCCCAAACAAAGACCAACCCTATTGAATATTCGTACATTTACAGCCGCACCCAGAGATGATAATGATGACTTAAGCTTATTTCTCAAACTAAAAAAAGCAATTTCCCAGAGAAGGAGAATTTTTAAATCCGTACTCATGAGTAAATTATTTCTGGTAGAAAAGAGGCGAAATTTCACAAATTGTATGGCGAAAGTAAACCGTACAAAGGCAAAGACGCGGGCACCAAGTACTTGCAGTTTACATACTACGAGTAGATTATTTTATCATAACTGCGCTTAACCTCTTTGTTAAACAATTTTTTTCTATACTTCAATACTTTGTTGCTATGAAAACAGTTGATAAAGTTTAATGAATCTGAATTTGTTTAAAATAATCATTTTACTATATTTATAATTTGATAAATATGACTGACGTTACTCAATCGAAAACAAGTAATTAACGAATGCCAAATTAAGTTGTATATCAACAGAGACGTTTGTATAAAGATCATTTGCTCGAGTTCAAATAGGAGGTCATTAATTTATATCAGTTGGCAGCAGTTCCAGTTTGGTTAGGACACTGCAGGTTTAAACCACCAGATTGTCTGATAATAATGATGATTCCGTGCTTCTGAAGGCACGTTAAGCCGTCGGTCCCGGCTGGTAGTTTTAAATTTATTTGGTAGTCATTAAAGGAACCACGTCAGAGGCCGTAAGGCTGTTCCGAATAACTCTGACTTTTATTTGTATGATTATTTTATGGTTACAAACATGACAAAACCACTATCAATGTTCCGTGGGACCTGTGGTGACTGATAACGATTTACGACTGATAATAATTCAAATTTGTTACCAATTTAATTGTTGATAAATAGTTACATTTCATACACGTCGCCACCGTTATAATGGCGTGGAGGGGCCTGCTGGCGTAGGGACAGTGCAAGCCCACTACTAATCCCCCAATACTAATCAGAAAAGCGATTATTTACGGAATACGGGATAAGTTGCATGGACCAAACCTATGCAAATACTTAGTTTAATACGTATAGAATCATATATTGTAAAAAAGACACATACATTTTGATGTAAACATAGTGAAAAATGTAAATAAAGATTTGAGGGGAAGGAGCTCTAGCGCCAGTAGATTCAAAATATAATTTCTGTCGCTCAGCGGCCATAATTAGTTCGACACGGGGCTCTCTACGATCAAGAACAAGTGAACTAGTGAATACTCTGAAGAATCTCTGGTGGCTGGCCTCCCTCTCCTCATCGTTTACCTTCAATAACTGCGTGTTTTCGTTCAATCCCGTCCCGCTTCACCCAACTACAGTCCACTGGAGCTGCTGAACCCCATCGCGTTTCAGGACGCATCGAAGGGTCCTAAACAATTACCATTATCCTGTAAAATTTTTTTTTTTTGTTTTCCTCGCATTTCTACCAAGTTTAGTTTGGTGCCATCCACAGTCAAATTCGTGTAGGTCATCCCAACATATATTTTTTTCCCGTTGTCTATCGATCTACGTCCTTCTGTACCTTTGTTCTTACTAGTTGCTTTCGCAGTTTCTGTGAAGAAACTACTGAGACTTGACCCGCAATGTTGCTCGGCTCGTTGGCTAATCTATCAGAATAAAACTAACGTTATTTTGTTTAGAAAATCTCAAAAGTGAGTTAAAATCTAGTAAACACCTTCGATTGCTCCAATTGCTTGGAAACCGGTTACTAACAAAAAATGTACTTTTTACTCGTATAAGTGCGTCGTAAAGGGCCGTTCGTAGTCAGCATCCGTGTACAGTCGGCAAAATTAATAATTTCGAGGCCCTTGTAAATATAATTAAACATTTTTTCCATTTATCGACAACTAGATCTCATGTTTACTCTATTTTATGCGAATAAATTATATTGTTTTTTTTTTTTTAATTGTTCATTTGACATTGATTGGACAAACAGACAGAAAGTTTCTCGAATGGCCATCACTCACTGTCAAGCGTATAAAGAGTATCCCATAGCTTAGAAACTCGTATGTGGTCATGATCCTCAGCAGTGCGGGACCGCAGAAGAATAAGATTGTCAAGAGCCGCGTTGGATACCCACTGCCTATGGTCAGAAGACCTGAGAGAGTTCGCAGGGAGCTTCCAACCGGTCATTCTGGAAATGTGTGAAAAAGTGAACTAACTACACCTTCTTCCTACTTGGTTGAAATTAAGTAGTGGCAGTAGTAAGGAAGCCTTCAACAAGCCTGGATGTCACGAGCGGTTTGATGACCCTGTAGAAATCTTTTCACGCCCATAACAAACGCTCCCATATCACTTAGGAAAGCCATGACAGGATTTTATTATCGAAACGTACGATTTTTGAAGCATACAAAATAAACTTTACTATAACTGTCACTCAAATATATATTTTTTTATTCCTGTATTTTAACGGCTTTTATCCTTATGATATGCCAGCCCTAGAATAGGTAATCATGTGGTCTCTACACTCCTGATGGGGATGCCGCTTTCTATTAGTTGGGTCATAGGCTTGTTTATGTTCAAATCTATATCCATACTTCCATACTAATAATACTAATTCTTTTCATGTCATCTATTGATATAGCCGAGGACGGGTTTTGGTAGGAGCACCACATGACATCAACTTCTCCAAAGGGCCTCTACGCGTTGAATCCATATCCCCGCGCAAGCCTCTCAAAGGACTGGGGCAACCCGTGAATCCCAAGCGGAGATACTAATACTAATATAACCTAGTTGTTAATCCATACTTCCATATTAATATTTATAAGTGCGAAAGTAAGTCTGTTACGCTTTCACGGCCAAACCGCTGAACGGATTTTGATAAAATTTGGTACGAATATAATTGAAGATCCGGCGTCAAACATAGGCTACTTTTTGACGCAGGCGAAGCTGCGGAAAAAAGCTAGTAAATGAAAATAAAATGTAAAAACCAAAAGTTTCCCTCTGAACACTGCTTCGTCCGATCGATTGGACGAGATTAACTTTTTAGAACTGGCCAGCAAAAAAGAAATAATGCAATTTTAAATAAGGAACAGGTTATTGATTTTGTTGTTTGTACTTACATTGTACTAGTAGTATTTACCGAATGCCAATCAGAGCCCTGCAAGGACGCAGCGTATCCGCGACCGCTTTGATAAACAAAATAGGGCGAAAACCGGAACTAAACTCGAATACTCGACGCGTTTTAATTAATAAGATATCTATTTACAGTGCTGTCCTTGTCTAGATTGCTGGTCAGATAAGGACGGTATAAGATTCCAGGCTTTAATTAGTTTTTATGAATATTTATTGGATAAAATTTATTCGATATTATTATTTGCTTTTATTTATTTATTTATTTTATACAAACACTGACAGCACTTACAGTTTCCCAATGCGTGCTGTGAGTTAGGACAGGACAAATTACACAGGTTTATGAGACACATACATTATACATGAATGAACAAAGGATTTCAGCTTATCATAAAAAATATCTACGTTTGGCAAATGAGCAATCAAGGCGTCAAAGAGTACCATGGCCTGGTTAGTGGGCACGTACCGCGCGGTATCCGTGGCCGACGTCGCAGCCACGAGCAGTGGCCGGTTGCGTAATTGCCTATAGACCACTGGGGTATAAAAGCTGCACCTAGCCAGAGCAGGTGGGTTGGGGTGGGTTTTCTCGTTCCATTGATAATTTCAGATTTTTAAGGACATAGCCACAACTTGACGGTTTTGAGGTTAAATCCTCAGCTAAAGAGTTCTGGCTCCGTCGCACCTCGAGTTTCAAGAAATTTACAAAAGAAAGGTCAATCAGTACAGCTATTCTCTGAGATGGTCGCTAGATTTATTGATATATTTTTATATCAACAACACTAGCTGCGTGAAAAAGGAGCCTATTTTTGACCCCAGGTCTTCAACCATATTCATACCAAATTTCATCAAAATATATGGAAGTATGGATTAACATAAACCATTAACATAGACCAATTCTATGTACTTAATGTTTGAGCTATCTTTGGCGTAACAAAACTCATTATAATTAGCTCTGTCTGCTTGAAACCCAAAAATTTAATTAATCTTAAATATTAATAACTTTGGTAACAGATAAGCGTCGAAAAATTGTTTTTATATAACTGGTGACTAATATAACCACAAATAACAGTGTTTGTGTTTAAAGATATCCTTATCTTCAACTCGTGTGGTGCTTTGTAATAAACATGCTGTTTCCGTTGAAATATCAGGACAACTTAAATTAATTAACTTACATTGTAAAAACCCATACCGCCAAATCTATGACCATAATTAAAAGCGTACGCTATGCTCTGAAGCGTAAGCTCAGCATGTAAGTGGGAAATGTGTAATGAAGCAGCTATAATATACCTCTGTATAATATTTTTTTACGAAGAAAAAATACCAATAATGCTCTCAATACAAAGTTGGTTGAATATACACCGTGAAATTTTAGTCGTTTTGGACCCATCGTCCAGTGACTCCATTCATGCAAACGAACAAATTTCCCCAAGGAACATAGCTCGAAACATGAAAAACAAATTTGGACTTCCCATAGTAAGTTAGGTCACGTGATGAGACATTTTGTATGGGAGGTCCAAAAGTTTACTCCATATTTCGACCCATGTATCTTGGGGAAAGTTGTTCAGTTGCATGAATTAAGTCACTGGACGATGGGTCCAAAACGACTAAAATTTCACGATGTACTATTGTATTATTTGTAACATCTCTTACTACTGTATGAAATACCTGGTACTTAATACAGAATATAAAAAAAAATATAACGTGCGTGCCCGGTTGTCAATTTTATCATAACCTTCTATCAATTGCGGAGCAGTCAAAAACATTTAAAATATTACATCAAAAATTAAATGTTATTCAGAATTGAACCTCTGACCTGTTACCTGTCAGATACCGAGCGACTAAGTAATAATAATGTTACATAACCTTTTTTTATACTGTTGAGCAAGTTTGGCCTGCCTGATAGGAAGGAGTATCCATATGTCTATGGTTCGAGCCAAAGTCATGAAATGATTGTTTTTTTTGTATTATTCTGACAGGGTTATTTTTAATTATGTTTCGAACATTTTTACTTATTTTCAAAGGAAATTAGTGTATCTTTGATTGTCTAAATTGACCGGACTATTAGCTACTATCAATCTGTTTGTTGTATACGCCCGCGTATTTGGCTCTCTCGAAACTTTAACACCAAGTTTAAAGCACATTTCGTCTCGTTCTTTCACATAAAAATAGATAAGTTAGAACGGGACTGAACATAATTTAATGTAGGTTTCACGAACGTTTGTTAATTTTTAATGAATAGGATATCTCCAAAAAATCTTTTTTCCAACCTCATAATCTTTCTTTAGTTTATGATATTTTTTCAGTTAATTACAATACAGAAATATATCAACAAAAACAGTGCGGCACAAAGGCTGAAGCAATCTCTTTCAGTCAACCTTAGGAATTAATTAATATCTACTTTTAAATAAGCCGAAATTTACCCACAAAGTACAAGAATGTTAATAAAAAGTGCATATTTATATTAAACAATAAAAACAACGCTAACGGTATTAAATATGCTAATTAGCAAAAAAACAAACAACAGTATGGAAAACCATTTATCAGTGACTGATATAAATGCACCTTATCAAAATAATGTAATGTCACATAATTATTGTTGAAAAATAAATGCTATTATAAAAATTAGAACTAGACGGGTAAAAGACGTTAATCTTTATAAAAAATCGAAATATTCCAAATATAGGCATGTTTTGGCTTCGGTGCAGTCGCATCACATAACTATTAATAGTACTAACGTACAGAACGGACACTCACACCCTCCCACCCGAAACAGATACCGCACCGAGCCGCGCTGATTTAGGGTAAAAATCGAGAGCAATATATTGCAAGGATGTTGCTTCAGACACCGCTGCGACGACTAGGACGCAGATACGGTAAATAACCAACCCTAGGAGTAACACATACATTGAAGCGTGCATGTGCGTACGCGACCAAATCGTAGTAGTTGTAATGCATCGCGCTAGCCGCTGTTGTATGGAGTATCCGGAGTGTAGTCAGGTCAAAGAAGTGTTACGAAGTATTAATTGATAATGTAAATTTAATCTAAATTATCTACATTAATATACCAATAAGTGATTGTTCAGACTAATCAGTCTTAATTCTATCAAAATAATCATTTTAATAACAACTGGGAAAGTACGAGGATTATTTTGAATATTTTCGTGCGATAACTTTTCCGAAAACCAAAATGTTAATATTAAAATAAACAAAAATTATTATGGAACTTTCCTCTGCCCATAAAAAATCTACATCTGTTTGTATATCCTGCTTTGAGCCAGCTCTTTTTGCCCTTCCTACCAGACCTCGGACAACGCAACATCTCACAACATTTTTCTTTTGCATCCTCGTAATATATCACTTAAATAACATAGCAAATATATCGTCATTTATCATGCAACCCCCCTAATAATTTCTTATAATATTATTTGATATCGCACTCCATAAATTGTATAATACTCATATAACAATCTTCCTTCCATCTGCATCAGATGATTGAATGACCTCAATAACATGGAAGACACATACATACATATCGTAAAGCTACGAGTCCATCAATGCGCGTGATACGCTATGTAATGTAAGCTATATTTTTTGCAATCGTAAAAAAAAAATTGGTTGTCTGTAAAGTCGGTTTACGGACGGTAGTTTGACGTGACAACGTCAAACATTACAGTAGTATAATACACATGATCATGCCTCTCTCTCGATCGTGCCGCGCTCTCGCTTGCGGAACGCGACAATGAGCGTAACGGGACAATGACGTCATCTTTTTCGTGCATGCAGGCCGTAGTATCGAGATAATAGACGTTGTCACGTCAAAAAATGAATCGAGTTACGAGTACCTATTATTATGTACTTAGAAAGTGTTGCAATACTATATTTTTCATCTGTCGCAACACGGATTAAGCGACAACCAGCTACGGCTATCTTGTCTGAATAATGTTATGGATTTTTTTTTCTCTAGTTTCCTACGGTAGCTGAAGGACTTGCCTGAAGGGTTAACGCAAATATTTATGTATTCCTTATATCACCATTACAGACAAAGAATGACTGATTCGTCAAAATATTCGTATTATACTTACAAACTCGTTCGACTGAGCGAGCGGTTCCATAGCACTCTCTGCTTGATGCTCATATTTCATTTGTGTCTTACAATGTTACAATTTGCCTGTTATTATCAGAATTTCAATAGTTATGCGAGCGGTGGATTACAGGCATGAATGAGTTATTTATAAAGAAAATAATATTGACATATTTTTATCACTTGTTTCTCATAAACATGTTTTTGTTTCAGGTTTGTACGAGTTTTACAATAATTAGCTGTTATTAGTGGTAAGCGTAATCTAAGTGTCAGAGGTGGCTATTTAAGGTGTAATTAAATTTGTTGTACAACTTAGTAGGCAAACAGGAGTACGGCCCACCTGATGGTAAGTGGTTACCGTAGCCTATGAACGCCTATAATTAATATAATATTATCTTAGCAACTTAATTTATCGTAATATTCTTCGTCCTAGCGTTTTCCCGGTTATATTCTTAGCTGTTTGCTTTAGAGGCCGGGGTCCGCTTTCTTACTTTTACGTCTTCACTTCGCCCGGTCCATTAGCACGCATATCTTGCTTTGCAACGTACGCTCTTTAAATCGCAATACAACGAGGAATTCAAATTTGAGGGTATTAACTATTTTATTTATTTGGAGCTCATTGCATGTGTAAGAAGAATAACGATTAGAAATGTCAGTCAGTGTAAGAACCACAGTGCTCTCCCTCTGTACGTCATCTCTATGGCCAGCTGTACTACATATGTTACATTTCACGAGCACAGTGTTATTCAGAAATCTTAAACTCTGAACAATATTTAAATCGAATATGACTATCATCATTATAGAGAAATTGGTTTCTTTAAAAAATTGAGATTTCGATCATGATTTAGGATATATACTTATTTGTCTAAACACGACATTCATTCAAAATCGAGTTCCAGCCCATTTCAGTAATTTACGCTACAGAGATCTTAAAAATATAGGGTTCATTACTTCTTTCACGACAAATAGTACAATGAACAGGAACTTGATGTTTAGGAACTTGATGTTTAGGAACTTGATGTTCTATGTGACGGTAATATGGCTTAATTTGCAATGAATTTGGGTACGGTAATATGATGTTTAAGTGTGTAGGTACTCAAACGAAATGGAATGTAATATGAGAGGATTAAAAACTGTGTCAGTGTCAACTCAAGGCGAGATATCACTTGATTTTGTATCGACATGTATGCACTTGATATTCGGCGTCCTACAACAAGTTTTACACTTAAATATCAAAATATAATGCTGGAGAGGTAAGCTTAGCTTAAACTACGCTAGATATTTCACAATTTTATATTTATTTGTATAAGTATGTAATCTTGTACTCCCTGCCATGGTTTTTCCCAGTGACTATAACATGGGAGCCTTCAAAAAGAGCGTAAAAAAATTCCTTCAGGGTCGGCAACGCGCTCGTGACATCTCCGGTGTTGCAGGCATTCATAGACAACGGTAACCACTTACCATCAGGTGGGCCGTACACCTGTTTGCCTACTTAGTTGTATAAAAAAAAAGCAACATCGGTATTTTTTATATTTGAGTCTTTAAAAACGTTTAAAACATTCATTAAATAAACTTATTCCATGGAATAAGTTCGGGTGGGCTCAATCGACAAAAGCGCCTATTAGATACAATTACTGGCTCATATTGACTGTCAATAACTATAAAAAACTACACTTAATCTTATTTAGGCACAAAATAAATTGTAACCGAAATGCATAAACAATATATGTGGTAACAAACGTAAGAAAAAATCATTCACTTTAATTGAGAACATTCTCCTTTTTTTTTTAAATTAGGTGGAAAAACAATGTCATTTTATGGTCATTAACAAAAACATTAAAGAAAAAATGTATCCTTTTGAATCATTGTCTATTCAGATAAGATGCGGATACAAAACAATGTCACTAAACTCTCGCGCTGAGATCGAAATATCTCCCGACCTTGTGAACGTTCCGGGTCACGTAAAACCTGATTTGTCACATAGAAAAACACACCTTACTCTAATAATTACGCATTAGGTAGTATTTATATTTAAATTGGTTATCGTACTTGGCGCGATGTCTTATCCTTTTAGCGCCAAATTGTATCAAAACTGCACCTAGTCCTGAAATTTGGGATATGCATGTAAGCTGAACTTGAACCTCCGAACGGCTCGAAACTAAATCAAGCAAATGCAAACAGTCTAATCTAAAACAATGCTTTTAAGATGCAAAATAAAAAATCTTATGTCCAAATCTTAAAAAAATATGTCCTTTTAAAATCTTTGTCTATCACCCGACCTTGTATGACGTTCCGGGTCGGCGGAAACCTGATTTTGTAGTTGTCACTTTGTCCGCCATTTTACATTTTTAGTGTTACAGAACAAGATCTAGTTGTAGAATTTGAGATCTGCGAGTTTTATTTCTTTGATATAATCAAATAACTTACAAACTTTTCAACGACACAAAAGAATGTGTGTGTGTTAAAGGCAAAATTTATTTTTATTTTAATCGAATTCCAAAGAGGAGATTTATAATTTGGTTTATTTTATGTGACGGGCATGAGCGATTGGATTATATGGGCATATATGGGGGTTCCGTAACAGCAACTTTTGAGATATATTATTAGTTTTGTACGAAAATATAATGTCAATTTAATCTCTTCCATGGATCTCCATAGTGATCCTAATGCGGTTGTGCTGGTGCAGGTCGAACCTGCAGTCTTTCTAATGTCGTCCGACCATCTGGTCACCGGTTTACCCACACTTCACCTCTCTGTCCTGGGTCGCCAATAGAATCAGAAATTGTGGATATTTCAAATACTTTGAAGTCTTGCTAATCTACTTTATTAGGTACAAGCCTATCAAAAGACGGAGCAAAAGCTATCTTATCTTAAATTTGAGGATCTACTTAGGAAGCACGTCGAACCTCTGGGTTCTTTTGTACTTATTGCAGTACTTAGGCAGTCGCTCTTTTGTAATAACCAGTGTCGCCAAATCTAGGACCATGGCTTACAGCGTAAGCTGAGGACGGAACTAAGAAAACACGCATGAACGAAGAAGAAGGGCTAACTAATAGAGTCACTAAATCCATCTAAGGAACCCTGAAATATGGAAACATTTGGCACCTTTGAGACCGCATCCATCAATCATCAAGCTGTCACCTGTTAAAAAGTTATGCAATAAAATGATGATAAGTTCAAGGCCACGATGGTACCTTTCACTGTCCGGCTAAATTATGGCGTTCTCTTAGCAATTGTACATCTATTAAAATTTATTTCGACAGGGTATTACAAATCGTTCACATTTGGTAAATTGAAATGGTCTTATTAATCTTTGTAGTTTTTTTATTAAAATGATGGTTAAGTTCAGTTATTGATTTTATTTGTACTGAAAGGAAACTCACGAATTTAACGGTGTTTAGCTTTGAGTTAATTAAATTTTAGTATATGCAGGACTGATTTAATCCATTTCCACCCTTAGAAAGGAAGAGACACCACACAGTATAAGTCATAATCTTAATTTTTTAAAAGTTATGTGTAAAATAAAAACAGTTTAATGTACTAAAGTATGTTCAGTTAATTACAGTCCGCCACATCCATGCTATGCTATAAAGTTTAATAAATTAAGAAACGAGGTTACAAACATTTGAAATATCAGCCAAATTCAGAACCTCCTTTTTGGATTTCGGAAGTCTGTTGTTAAAAATAAGTAAAAAAAAATTATTAATAAATTAACTTATAAATATTCAGTATGTCTGCAAGTTCGGCTATAAATTAAAACTAAATTAAACAGTGAAACGATGTTTTTTATATTAGGTGAACAAGTATACTCCATTATACCTGATTATTGTTCGACATAGAGAAACTAGTATTTTAGTATGAATTCTAAATTTATGCATCAAATGAATGACGTAATAGAATTAAAATAATATCAAGATCACGAATATTTGCAACCTCATTTTAGTCAACAAAGGAAACACAAATAAAAAAATCTAATAAAGCGGCGAGAACAAAGAAGCATATATTTTTTTCATATTAGAGATAGTATATTAATAAAAGTAATGTCAATATCCCTGACGCGTAGCATCGTAGATAAGCTCCCGCGTAGCAGGACCTCTACGCATACGCGCGTCGTAGAGCCTCTACGCACGCATAGACAATATTTTTGTACTTACTGGATCAAACACTCTTATTTTACACAGAGCAGAATTGAATCGCAATTGGATCGTAATGGTAATTTTTGACGTTTTTGGTATTCTGTTACTATGGTGTTGTGTCGCTGTCTATCCGTTTATTGTAGTAAAAATCTTGTGTTTTAAATACATTTAAACTTACTCTGATAAAAATGATTGAAATACTATGTAAATGTTATAAATGTGTGAAACGCACGTTAATCAACCGTCCTATCATGGTGTTAGAAAGGGACGACGATAGGCAAAAGTGATTGTGTGCGACAAGGACGGCGGGTATAGCAACAAGTCGCGAGACGCGGAGTTATCGTATCGTGACGTCAGACCCTTTCACTGTCCGCGTATGATCGCGGCTGGCATTGCCGTCAGTCCGTGCGGCTCGGTCATAGCGTGAGCTCGTCTCGCGCAAGTGCTTCACAAATAAACCAAATCACGCGTCACTCGATTACACACTTTAACACCTATTGGTTCTTAGTGTCGGAAATCAGTGATAAAAAAAAATCAACATGGGCGTGATAAAAGTGACTCCGGACACCGCTTCCCTCATCTCCGTTTGCGATTTGCTCGACGATATGAAGGTAAGAGAAAAATCATGTGATAACCGACATGGCGGGTATCCAAAGTATGCGAATACGTTCTTTAATAATGGTTCGTAGGCAGGGCAAGAAAACGTTCTTTCGAATCTTAGGTGAAAACAGCGGAAGTGTCCTTAACACATTGTTAATTTATTTCACATTAGCCGTCGTCGTCGACTTTGTTCGGGTAGTGATAGATTATATTTTATATTTATAGAGGTTTTGAATTCCAAGTACAACAATGCATACCTGTTTTTTGCTTACCCACTTTTGATGATATGCTCAGACAATTACGACATTTAATAGAAAATTAAATGGAATTTATTTTACATCAAAAATAGTACATAATTTGAATAAGTAAAACAACATTAAAATTAAAAAATTCGATATGTTCGGAAGTTTCTTAGCTGAAATTTGATACATGACAGAAACAGAATAGATTAATTAATAAATATCTACTTAGTGATACACAAAATATTAAAAAAAAAAATGTTTTACTCAGCTGAAGATTATTTGTAATGAGGCACATAAGAATATTTAAACCTAAATTAAATTAAAATTAAAGTTGATAATAATTATTTTTTTCAAATTCTGTTAAAATATCAAATCATAATTAATACGGTAATTCAGCTTTAAGAAAAAAACTATTCCTTTTAAGCGAATTTGTAGTATACAGCATTTTCGACATATATTTTCCAACTATATTAAATATTACATTTGTTTCCCCGAAGACCTTCGCATAGTCGGTCAATAAAATCACTGTATAGGTCACGTATTAACATATCTATCTAGGTGTTATACGTGTCCGAATAATCTGCCTTCGAAATGCATTAATCTGTTAATAGTTTCAATGCTATTGATAGTCGCTAGCTAAAATGCCTTCTAAAACCTTGAAAAATTTATTGTCTTTTTGCTTTCACAAAGTATTTTTTTTTTTACTTGATATATTTATATTGGCTTGTCATCCTCAAATTTAGTCATTAACTACAATAAACAAACGATAGTAATGATATATCCTTATTAGTACAAGTTCCGTCACAGACGTATCTATAATTAACATACGATAGTATACCATACTGAGTAGAAATTTTTGTTGTTTAATTTGAATCCACCTTATATATTAGGTGGATTCAAATTAAATACAAATAGTTTCAGGGCTAATTAATTAAAAAGGATAAGAGAGACTGATATTGTTTCCTAATTTTCAAATACAAATCAATAAAAAAAATCCCTGCGTGTATAGTCACTCGAGAATTTGTATCTTAATATACCTTACTATATATATATTATAGCTAATCATATTCCCTTGTTCTATAGTATGCAGGAAAGTGTCCATATTTAGTTTGAAATCAATAAATAAAGTGTAAAATAAATTCAATTGTCAATTTACAAAATTACTTTAGTTAGCGTCATCAAAAGTCGGATGTTCATATATTCCAGCGTGAAATGT
The DNA here is from genome assembly GCA_947363495.1 of Euzophera pinguis. Taxonomy (NCBI): domain Eukaryota; kingdom Metazoa; phylum Arthropoda; class Insecta; order Lepidoptera; family Pyralidae; genus Euzophera; species Euzophera pinguis. The sequence goes on along the minus strand of OX376161.1, from coordinate 15,466,817 downwards.
ACGTCAATGGTCTAATTAAAATAATAAATACTCCTTTATGCTCAAAACTTTCGAATGAAATCGATTTTATAATGTGCCTTTAAAATATCGATTTAATAAATAGAAATATTTTGCAATTCAGGAATTATCTAGAACTTTCTGGATAACACACTTCTTCGCGTACATGATTCACTATATAAAACAGTGGGCATGTGCGATTGTGCGTCTGTTCTCTCGATATGACGCTATTAATTACATTTTGTTTAGTTTTTCGACTAGTACGCTCGTGACGCGATACCGCGATAAAGTTATCACGGCTAATTATTTTCAGCAGTTTTAGAATGAAATTAAGAATATTTTTGATTCTCAAAGTTTCTCAAAGTCTGTCTGTTACGATTTTAAGCCCAAGACGCTAAACCGATTTGGATGAAATTTGATATGAATACAGTTAAAGATACGAGGTCAAATATTAACATTTTGACGCAGGGAAATTTACATGTTAACTGTAGCTTGTCCACAACCGCTGTACCGCGTCTGAGGTATGCGAGCGGCGAGACGGGAGGAAAAGTGTCAGACGCACATGAGATAAAACAACTTCAAACTCTTTATTGAATACATTTTTGATCATGCTGCCTAGAAATCAAAACGTCTACGAAGCTAAATGCCTAAAATGTGATAGTGCATACAAAAAAATCAAACCATCTTATTGCGGAGTGGGCTAAATCGAGTGCAGTCAGTACATGGCAACGGACATTCCTCGCGCGCCGCATCGTACACGCGACGTCTCCGTTTCGCCACGAGCACGCGTGGCGCGCATGCGCGAATACCTTACGATTTCCTTTGGACGGCAAACGTTCACAGCACCTATGTGTTTTTGCGTTTCCAAAGCGGAAACTCTTTTTAACATCTTGATGAAAAATGAGGTATTGCGTGTGCGTCTGTGACTTCTTTGGGTCTAAACGGACGAGAATGCCTCACGATGTCCTTTGAACATTTTCAAAGCGGAAACTCTTTGTAATCCTCTATGAAAAGTGAGGAATGTTTGAGCGTCTGTCTATGATATCGTAGCGTCTAAACGGACGAGAATGCCTCACGATTTCCTTTGGACGGCAAACGACAAACCTATGTTTTTTGGCGTTTCCAAAGCGGAAACTCTTTTTAGCCCCCATGAAAAGATAGGGACATTTACGTGTCTGTCTGTGTCATCTGACATCGTAGCGTTTTAATGGACGAGAATACCTCACGATTTCCTTTCGACGGCAAACGTTCTCTCCACCTATGTTTTTTGGCTTTTTCAAAGCGGAAACTCTTTTTAATCCTCGATGAAAACTGAGGGATATTTACGTGTCTGTCTGTCACATCGTAGCATTTGAACGGATAAGCCGATTTTGACTTGATGAGTTTTTTTTGTTTGAAATAGTTCATTGAGATGTATTCAGCCATTTGATATTAGCCCACAGGATATTTGTAACATACAAAAGGAAAGAAAATCTGTTTTTCTTTCGTGTTTATCTTGTTGTTTCGTGTTGATGGTGACTGAACACCCCTTATAGATTTACAATATTATTCTACCATGTAGCCACGTCAGGGGCCGAGAGGCGATTCCGAAAAACTCCATATATACCAGGGTGTACATGGTCGATAGACACTGTAACCTTAACGAAATGACGATGATGATGTAGCCATAGACAATATAGGAATATTAATTTGATTCCTATGCAAGATTACATTCATTTTTTAATACTCACACTATGTAGGCGATAGTGAAACCATTTTTTAAGCATTTACGTCCCACTGCTGAGCAAAGGTATCCCCCATCTCCGGTATAGTCATGTGTTAATAAAATAAAAAAATAATTAAACATTTATTTTCCCCGCATAATTGACGTGGAATGACCAAACATCAAGTTACAATGATCATTATTCGCCGGATCCTATTAAGCTAGTTAATTTGCGACCTTGAAAATTATCTATCTACATTTTGGCGTTCACAAACGCAAAGAGATTGTTTTATACTACAGATATAAAAAAAAATCAGATAAATAAAATAAATATGAAGTGCGTTAGTTTAAAAGTTAATTTATTCAAAATTGGCCTAAAGTAATTACTCAATTTAAGAACAAAGAATGATTACTTTGAGTGCCATATGTATACTTAGTTGCTTGCGTGATCTTAATATGTTATTTTGCCGTTGTTTGGGTTAATTTGCGAAAAATATATCTAATTTATAGACGAGTTTCTCTGTACGTTAACAATATTGTAATAAGTTTTTTTTAATAAATGTAAAATAATTTGGATGATTTTCTGCTAGTTGGAAGCGTACGTTATTTCTTAATGTAGTGTGTGTTGTGTAGTGTATAAAATATGTTTAATACATGATACATGTTAGGTACATACAGCACTCCGCTCTTACTTTAGATGCTTCTATTACAAACATAATAAAAATCGAGCAACTTTTTGGCAACAAGGCACCGAGTGTTAGAGGACTGCCAACATTCAAAAAAAAACGTCAGCTATTTATTTATTATTATTAGTATTCTATAAAACAATTGCAATTTATTTACAGTGGAACATAGGTTACATAAGCTGGTACATTTTATAAATTAGGTGACACTGTTTTCTACCTATACTGTTTTCTATTACATGTAATTTTCGCTATAATTACACATGAAATAAAATTATTCAATTTAATATGAGATAAATTTGTTTAAATACTGACCAGCGAAAGAAAAAAAAAGAAGAAAAAAAACTGGAAAGCGACCAGTCGGTCGTACCAGGTACCAATGGAGAGACAAAGTCATGAAAAACCTGAAAGTCCTTCAAAAAGCCGACTGGCAGGAGGTCGCGATGAGAACAGCGGAGATCTCTAGTGTCGGAGGCAAAGATCCACAAGTAAGTAAATATTGCAAAATCAGTTGAACTATCTTGCTTATATGATATGACGAGATCTTAATACCCCTCCACCAAAACGAACCACAGCAAATTACTTAAAACAGAAAGTGCCTTGAAAGAACAATAGTGGACAATCTTAAATAAGTTCTTTATTACGAGAATCTATTATACTGCGTCTGAAAACTCGGTTTGTTCTCTTATAGATCCTTCATTAGATTGTTCAGATTGCTATTGTTAAAAATAAATGATGTCAATATCGCGGTACACGAACTGTTGTTCTAAAATATGTTTATTTTTGAAATTTTGGCTTGTTTGTCAATATTTGCAAGATAAGAAAAAAAAAATTAAAACAACAGAAATATTAATATACAGAGGGCGACAATACAGCATATCTTTATAGACCACAAACAAAAACGAATATTAATTCATTATTATTTTAAGAGAGGTAGGACATTTTGTAAGGAGCAGTCCGTATGGGGAAGTACCTCCACCCTACCGAAGACCGCAGCCAAATAACACTGTGATGCAGTGTTGTGTTCCTGCTGGTGAGTAGAGTCGCCAGGCTCCAGAGGAGTCGCTGTGCTGATAGCGGACAGGTCGGCAACGCGCTCGTGACATCTCAGGTGTTGCAGGCGTTCATAAGTAAACACTTACCATCAGGTGGGCCGTACGCCTGTTTGACTACTTAGTTGTATAAAAATATCTATGGAGCAAATGAAATGAAATCGTTTTCAATATAGGTTATAAATATCACTTATTGACGTCAAAATACTTAAATTAAGTAATTTAAACAAGCTAGCTTCTTTTAGCTATTCTGTGTACAACTCCTGGGCTAAAATTTCCCCTCTTAAGTTAATAGATACATACGCTCAAAACACAACCCTTCTTTTGTCTTTTGCATTCGGGTAAAATTGGATCAAGAATGTATAAAGCAAAAGTAACAGCGAGGTTAAAGCCTGACATTGGACAATTACAAAATGCATCGTGCGTCCTACATACTGGCGGAGCATCCGCTATCTATATACAGGGTGACTATTTTAACACCAGCCAAATTTTAAAGTGTTTAATTGTAATGAAAGTAAGACAACACAAACAAACAAACAAACATCGAGAACAAAATTACTACTTCCCTAACAAAATTCTGTCACAACTCCATAGGTATACAAATCTAGCGATAAACTAATAAGTTATGTTAGGTAAATTCTGTAAATTGATTAAAATATCATCGTTTTACATTCTCAAACATTTGTTTTTGTATGTATGCTATTGTACTTAGATTGTGTAGTAAAAAAATAATTAATTTGATTCAATGAAAAATAAATAAATTTGATAAATACGGTAATATGTTTTCACAATTTTTTGTATTAGAAATGGTCTGTTTGCACTTGCAGCCCGCTGGTCATTTAAAATTTGGCTGGTGTTAAAGACACCCTGTATATTTATAAAATACAGTGCGGAGAGCCAGTCAGAAATGCTACACTTGTAACCCAAGGATGCGAGAATCACGAATACCGCACCCTGTTTTGTTAAGTTGGCTAAGTGCAATATGTCGAAAGACCGATTGAGATAGGCGTTAACATGTTGGCTATTTCGTAGTTTATTATGTAAAGTAAATTTCTTCTTATTCTTGTCGAGTAAAAATGGAAAAACTGGTGGCTTACCACGAGCAAGCGAGATCTCGCCTTACAGTTTGTATTGCGCCCTCTCGCTTACTCACTTGTTTCTGCCCTGCTTTAAAAGATGGTGGTAAGCCTCCTGCACTATTTTAAATTTGTCCAATACCATGCCACCTCTATTGACTCTAGTGAATTTCTTGAAACATGATGTCTTCGGTTTTCCGAATAATTCAGAACAGCTTGAAATATCAGTGAATCTTACTAAATTTTCCATTGTTTTTGCACTCTTATTTTTTTCAAAATGAAAGATACCGATGTATATTTATTTATTTAAAAAACTTTATTTTACCAAGCAAATAAAAGGTTAGTTCTACTCGTCACGACCAGCGTCACCACTTGTGACGAATGGGACTTCACTTAGGAAACATCCCAGTCTTAACCCAAAAAAAAGATACTTTGATGATTGGCGGATTTAATGCTACTCGTAAATGCATTCTCCCAGTCAACCACTAGGAAAAACACAGAGGTATTGTGCGGCGCGAATTATCTTTATGAAACACTAGCTGTTTCCCGCAGTTCCGCCCGCGTCAAAAAGTAGCATGTGTTTGACCCCGGGTCTTCAACTATATTCATACCAAATTTCATCAAAATCCGTTCAGTGATTTGGCCGTGAAAGCGTAACAAACAAACAGGCAGACTTTCGCATTTATAATATTAGTATGGATAATGAAAAAAACACTTACGTGAAGTTTCAGAAAGATAGGTTTAATAAATAAAGCGTGAAGAGGTAAAACACGAATACACATTTTTTTGGAAAATTAGTTAGGTATCCATGGGTAAACGAGACATAAAACCACCACGTGGAAGAAATTGCATTAGCGATAAGTCCGCCTTTGTACCCATTTAGTTGTATTGGATTTAATTATGTGTTTCTTTTGTTTGTAAATGGTGCAATAAAGTGTTCATTCATTCATTCATTCTCTCGTGTAGTAATTATCATGTCACCTCATTAATGACATGTGTGATATAAGTGCCATGGTCATGGTTGACGTTAACCTTTATCACATAGTTATTAACTAACTGATGTTATCAGTTAACTTGTTATTTAAACAGACATAACATGGTAAAATAAACAAGGTTATTTTGAATTTATGAACCCTAAAGCACTTTCTATAAAAAAATATGACTATCAAGAAAAAAATGTCAACCTCTTAAACAAAATCCTGTCATCTGATCACTAAATATGTATGGGAAGTACATTATAGCATTATAAATATTAAGAAATTAAAAAAATAATGGATAACATTAAATATTAATAAGTGTCACGGACTTTTGGCGGGAAGTTGTAAAGAGCGGCATAGGCGATGTATTTTATTTTCCAAAATTTGTGTTTTTTTTGAGTGTTTGTGCATAATAATGGTGGATTATTATTCAAGAATAAGCGTGAGTGTTGGGAAGTGATACAATGTTCGATTTATGTGATTTTTCTTGCTTGTTGCCAAAAGCTAAGTGCACTTATTCTACCACTTCACTTAGCATAATACTTCTGACTCGATTTGACTAAACAACTTTCTTGTATAATTTTTACTTGTTACTGGCTAAATACGAAAGTAAAAGCCATATATAAAAATAAAAAATAAGTGTCACTTATGTTACAGTCACGATTGACGTAAACTTTTATAACCTTTGTCACCATTAATTAATAACAAACTGATATTAAAACCATTAAAATTTCCATATACGTTCGTATCTTACTTCGTGGATTCATTACAATCAAAATTTAATTTATATCTTTGTTCATTAAATGTCAAATCGTATCTGTCACATCGTTAAAAAAACGGTCAAGTGCGAATCAGACTCGCGCACGAAGGGTTTTATTATCTAAAAATATCTTGGATGGGAGTCCCCCTTAAATATTTATTTTATTCTGTTATTTAACAAATACATCATCTGTAAAAATAACAACTTTCTAACTATCACGGTTCATGAGATTACAGTCAGGTGGGTGATAGACGGACGGAGGGACGGCAGAGTCTGGAATTGTCCCGTTAATAATTGGTCTATTCGTAGCGTCGCGGATACCAATTATTAACCTAAGTAGCCCGTTTTATCCTATTATACGAAATTCTTAAAAAGTGTTTCTGATGCGACACTGCTCAAATCCCAAAGTCTATTTTAATAATCCACATTTTGAAATACCTGACCTTGCTTTTGCTGCAGCAATGATAATAGTTTTTACATGTAATAATAAAATAGTCTCTATCTACTCTTAAAGATAGTTGACTAACTATTAAAATAGCCCAACGTGGTTTTTCATAGTATTGCTAATCGTTATATTCTGCGTGGATAGTGCACCATTCTCATGTCACGTATTAAATGTTAATTGTTTTATTTTTAGACGCCTCTGTAAGCCAAACGCTAACAATAGTTTTATTTGTGATCTCGAAATAAAATTTAATTCAATGTGACATTTTTTTTTTGCTTACTAGATACTAGTTAATTAAAGAGATGATTAATTCTTCTCTTGTACGTGGTGTCAGTTACGAACATGTATGAAGGGGTTGCGAAGCCGATTATCACATAGTTGAACATAATTACAGTAAATTTTATTTACCTTTGCATAAGTTGACTTAGCATTAAGTCCGCCAATTATAAAAGTTTTTTTTTTTCTTATGATACGATAAATATTTATAAATAAAAAGACTATAAATAAAATTGAAAGTAAAATACTTACATTTGGAAAATATCTGGGCACTGATTTTCTACCACTTTAATAGTAAATATACATTTGGAAAATATCTGGGCACTGATTTTCTACCACTTTAATAGTAAATATAAAGAACTTTAGGCTTATTTAACTTGTCAATTATAAAACAAATGAAGTAGAAGATATTTATTAGTTTAAAACTAGTATAAACTAAATTTGTTCAGGTGTATCTTTTCCTAAAGCAAAATTGTGAGCGACAAAATCTAACCTACAATTAATACTACGAATTTATATATCACGTCACTTTTTACAAAAGCCGACAAATACTTTGTTAGCTTCTTGGCAATTGATTGTGTAGAAGTTTAAATACACCGTGAAATTTTAGTCGTTTTGGACGGTGTATAAATTTGTCACAAAAAACTAGAACTCCCAAGTAAATTTAGGTTATATCCATTGACCAAAATGCTGTAATCCGGGTCACATGCTCTAGTCATGCGCCGAAACTATTTTTAAATACAACGTGCGTTATAAAAATAACATCTTCAATCTCTTTGGAATAGTAGTTGTTCTTCTAATTTTCAAAAAGAAGATTGCTATTTTTTGATAACGACATTTTCCGACGCTTACTTTCTCCTTTATTTGCTTCATGTTGCTATGCCTTGGTCTACCTCACTGAGTAATAACAAAGAGGAGACGGCGTATCGAGAGCTTCCTTACAAAAATTGTGCGAGGCTACGCGGGGCGGAAGGCAAACGTGAGGGGAGCTCGGTTTGCCCGTGGCTTGAAACTTGCTCCACGTCACGCATCTTTCACAGTTGAACGAAAAGTGACGTAAGCCACGCCCACATCCGACGTCACTGCGCCAATGACCGTAACGGTGCACCAGTCGATACGCCGTCTCCTCTTTGTATTTGCTCCATGGTCTACCTGGACTTCTTCCCTTTATTGGCGCTCCCACACTGCCATTTTGAAATTTTTATAAACATTTTCTAACACTAAAACATTTACTTATATTAATTATAATGTATGTAAAATTTTCGTAAATAAATGTTTACTAACGTTAGTAAACATTCTGTAACAGCAGTGTGGGGGCACCACCTTCGATGATGTTTCTCGTGATGTCATCGCGTCGCATTAAATGCCTGCATGTTTTCTCTTATATTTTTAAGGAAAAAAAGAGAAAATAACATGTTTTCTCTTATATTTTTAAGGAAAAAAAAGAGAAAATAAACTTCGTGTCGCATCAAAAACACAGGAATAGACGAAACTCCATCGACAAGCAGCTCTTAAATTTATGATGATGTGAACATTTTCCGATGTGTGTTGCATCTTCTGTTTATCTTCAGAGCATAGGGTACTTTTTATGGTCTTCGATTTAGTAGTATTGATTACTACAACGGCCTGTCTGGCCTCTTAGCAATTAAATATTAATTAAAATGTTTGAATGTACCTATTAGGTATTGGCACTTCTCTGTAGTTGATATACACATTTCCTTAGTACTCAAAGCCGACTGGTCAAGACAGATCGTTAATTATCATTTTCCCAAGATCGATTCATTACCTTGAATTCCTCAGTCGTCCTTCGATAGTGGATCAAGGGGGCGCCTTATAAGGAAAATTCGTACTCGAATAACTCAGCATACTGTGCATACATACTAAACGCGTCCTAGCATTCCCTAGTGGGGAAATGGCTGGCACGTAATCGTATAGGTATTTTGACTAGGTTATGTTCACATTTTAGGTAGTATTTTTTGATGTTGTATCACTTATCTTGTGTAACATACAGATAAGATACTACCTACGCTTTAAGGCAAAAAGTATAGCGGAGTATGTCTGTCTTTTTATATTTAGTCAATTTTTTTATTTTGTGAAATTTTGTGATTTTAGTGTGACTGAATTGTTATTCAACTTAATTTTAGTTAAAAATTCTGAAGAAAACACTTTTAAAATTTACTGCAAATCATGTTATTAGTGTTAAATGTCAATTTCAATAATAATTTCGACATTCAATTTTGTTTCCAAAAACAAAATTGGATTGTAACACAAACATTATTTTTATACGTTTTCAAAACCGTAATTATCAGTTTTAAAACATCAAGGAAAGACTAACGCGAGTTATGTTAACTTTTTGCGCAATCGGTCAAATCTGGCAACATAATAATATCTAAAATCGCTATGGCCATGACACGGGCAAAGTTTAAAAAAAATAACGTCAGAGTGAATTTGGCGGTTAGTGACTCTGGCTCGTGAATGAAAACAAAGGAAGTCGAAAGGCGAATTCGAATTTCAATTGTAATTTTTATTTAAACATCCAGTTTTTACTGATAACACTGGCTGATAAAATTTATTTTTGCATAATGAACACACTAATTTTATTAAATATTTATTTTAAATACGGAATTGATAGTCTCGCTTTAATTTATCAATCGATATGACTATGTATGTACGCCAGATCTTTATTTTTGCCTTTGTGTTAAGACCTTAGTGAGGTATTGGGACGTGTGACGGGTTAAAAATTACAGACAGAATACTTAAAGTAATAAAAGTGCATAATACTTATATAGTAGTCCAAAATTTATTTTAATCTAGGTATTTATAAATATCATCTTTCGTCTTAAGAACTTTTATACAAAATGTAAATCTACTTAGACTAACTTTATTGAATTTAAAATAATCAGACAAAGGAAGATAAATATTTCCAACAAAATGACCTTAGAATGGCGGGCGATAGCAACCGGTCATTATAGACCTACCGACATTTCGATTAAAAACAAAAGAAACTAGTTCGTTTTAAATTACAAATTAACATTTACACGGGTTTTATATTTAAACCCGTTTGATTTATCGTTATGTACTTTTTATTTCTCATTTATTACGATATCAGGTTTTTATTTGAAGATAATACATACTAATATTATAAATGCGAAAGTCTGTCTGTCTTACTGTCTTTCTGTCTGTCTGTTACGCTTTCACGGCCAAACCGCTGCACGGATTTTGATGAAATTTGGTATAGTTGAAGACCCGGGGTCAAACATAGGCTACTTTTGACGCAGGCGGAGCTGCGGGAAACAGCTAGTTTCTAATATTCCATCAAATTACGATTAGGTTAAATCTTTTTAAATACATCATTTGTGTTTTTATATTAAGCAGTAATTAACCTAAATCGACATAAAATGAACAGTCTTCAATCATTGTTAGTTTTGTATAAATCTTATTTTACTATCTTATCTTTTTTCTTCAGATCCTTAACATCAGAGTTATAAACAAGTAAACAAGTTCTTTTTCTAAATTTAAAGGCTTGAAATTGTTAAAAAAATATTAAACCTGAGATTTTTTTCATAATTCAGATTTGTTAATATCTAAAACAGTAATTTATTTGTTTATGAAAAAAAAAATGTTCTGCAATTTAATAGCAAATATTCAAATATTCTATGCTGCCAGCAATAAAATAATCGATAACAAAAAAAAAAGAAAGTGAACAATGGAACAGCCATATTCCCGCTTCTACGTTCAAAAACTTAGCTATCCCGTGCCAGTTCCGTTCCGTATTACGCACAACAGTACTCACGTATGCAGAGGCCATGCTAATTACTGACCTCACGAAATCGAAAGTCTAGATGTATGTTGTACGCATGTAAAGAAACGTAACTCCATAGACAATTTAGACCGACCCAATTTTAGTATCACTTGTCTATTTATAAAAAGATAATTAATTATTTCAATGTAGGTGCGCGCGCAACAAAGTTTTTATTCTATACATAATCTTCCGTGCCTTATACCTCTATTTATGGTCGGCCCTCCTTAAATGTTTGGGCTAGGTCAGTAAATTAATGTAAATCTATACCAGAAAAATTGAATATCTATTAGGTAAAATCGCTTAGGTAAATTTTAGAAACTACACTCATGAGTATCGATAGTTGGGTATATTCGAGATATATTATGAAATATTTAGGTACTACTTCATTGTTTTATAAACAGGAGGTATGAATGACGAGCTCATTGTTATTCAAGTCAGGATCAATTAGACTACTAATGAATCGATGTTGAAATCGAAAGTATTATTCGAGTCGAGTTGTGTTTTTACTCTGTATTTTCCTTCGTCTATGGCGCTGTTAAATTAGTGTCATCTGTTTTTTGATTGTATTTTGTGAATTTTAGTTTTTCGGAAGTACGGCTGGTTGTTTTTTTTTTTTTTATTTAGTACTGGTTCATATTTGGTTTGTGGAGAGATTAAGCGGTTTTGATTCTTTTGTTTAAGACATTAATAAGTTAACAAAAAATTAATCAAAAATGTTAGAGATCGGCTTTTGTTTGTAAAGTAAAAATAATGAAAGGTTTGTTTTTATCGGCATAGTTTTGATACCCAGGAGTGGTTTGAAGAAGTTGATGACGACCGAGATCATTGTCAGATCTAATCTCTCTTGTCAAGAAATAAATTCACACTTAGTGTTAATAAAAATTGAGTTTAACATAAAAAATCTATTTATCTACAACAAGAAAAAAAACTTATAAGAAATGTACGTCTTACGATAGTGTAGTCATTTTGAAGTTGGCAAACCATTGTTCGCATTCTATATTTATGGGAGCAATTTTTTTTTTTCTTCGTTGAATGATCTCTTTTACCTCACGTTTTTGTCAGCCCTCCGTCTTACAAAATCGAACGCTCTGAATGAAACCCACCTTAACATTGAACAAAAGACAGTCACGCTTTTTGCATTTCTTGGTCATTATCATTAAATATACGAAAAACGAAATCGTATTGTCGGCAAAAACATACAATAATAACAATGCAGAAGTGAAACAGGTTTTAAAGGCACGCTTTTCGTTTGGCAAATGTGAATATTTCAAGCTGAATAAATCAGTTGTTTGGTTAGGTTTTACTTATTTGTGATGTATATTATTTTATTATCTGCCGTTATAGACCATCCCGTTCTTCGATATAGCACTTTATTGACTTTTTTACAAATTTTGGGTTATGTGAACCACTTCCTAATAGGTTTCCCTTAGCATATTGTTAAATATTTAAAGGAATAATAATTTGACAATGATTAGACTGCAAGAGCCCGATATTGTAACCACTTCCCATTAGGTTTCCCAATGCATATTGCTTAATTTTAAATACATTTGATGATTATTACCAATGGAGCTTTAATTCACTATCATACGGTACCTCGAACGTTAAAACAGAATCCGTCTGTTATTTTTTCGATTTAGGAAACAATATAGTTATCCTTCTATAAGTTATTTGATTTGTGGTAAAATGCTTATGGTAATATTTATTAATGAGGAGTTAAATCATGCGCGAATCGCGATGGTCACGCTCGATGCGCCTGGTGTTGCCACTTTTCGAAATCCACATTCCTTAGACGTTACCAAAATGGCTGACAATGCCGACCTTGGATCGCCACGGATTTTAAAAAGTAATACGTCTGAAACAAAGTATCTAATGTTAGAGTTTATTCGTGTTTGTGCCAACAGTCTCTTTCTTTACAAATAAACATTTGGTGATCTTGTTCTCCAAATTTTTGTGCAATATTTATTCTCAAAATCAGTTTTATTTTTTTACTACTTAGTCTGTCGATGGTATTATACTCTACCAACTCGGAAAGAAGCTACCTGAACAGCTTTGTCAGGGGCCGAGCAAAAGTCATTCATGGTGCAGGTTTTTGGACACCCAGCACATGACAGCAGATGTTCCATTGTTTGAGGGGAGAAACTACACTCGCACTGGTATTGTGTGCCATTAGTAATTCACTAAATTAGAAATAGGTATAGAAAATATTTCTACCAACCTTTTTCGTTAGGTTACTTACATATTTTCGAATAGATATTCTTATTTCTTTGTAGCTCATGGTGTAGCTGTAGAAATTGCTAAAAACAATTATTTTTTCATGATATTTCCTTTACATATTATTTCACATTCAGAAAAACAACAAGTAGCTCACGATCATATTCGCAAATTCACTGATAAGACGAACATTCTATTTTATGATAAGAGCTGTTATTTTTCCCCATATCTCTACTTAATAAGGTATTTACAAAAATTAAAAATATCTAATGAAAGATAACGTTGATGGATTCATAACAACACCTTGTTATGTTAATTCAGAAAGATAAAGTTTAGCATTTCAAGAAAATATTCATCTCTAACAATGCTAACAAAACAACGTGCTGATTTATTTACGCTGTGGTAACCGCTTACCATCAGGTGGGCCTCTTATATGTTTGCCTACTAAATTGTATATAAAAACCTACCTACCCGAAATTTAAGCGAAATGAAAAATAATGCGTCTCACAATAAGACGAGTTCTATGGTAGGTGAAAAATTATCTACCCAAAGTGTTAAGTATCCCACAGAAATAAAACTAGATTGACATGTGGGTGTTACCTGGGAGCTACAGTTAAGCCTGTCCATATTAAGACTCGATAACTTAACTGGCTTACATATGACACTTCTACGTAATCTTATATCTGTGATGTATCTCTCAAATAATGAGATTCCCTCTTATAGCCATTCACATCGAGTGAGTCAGATGATTTAATCGGTTCTGTACACCCTGGTGTGACTTATTCGGAACTCCCTTCCGCCCTTTGAAGTGGTTCCTTAGAACTACCAAATGGCAGTCGGCTTAACGTAACCTCGTGTAATAATATCGGAAAATATGGATCCTTCACCAGGCACGTTGTGATTTGTCAATAACTGTCGGTTATATAACAGCTAGCTGTGCCCGCAGCTTCGCCCGCGTGGAATTTCGTTTGTGTCACGAAAAATAGCCTATGTCACTCTCCAGGTCTCCAACTATCTCCACACAAAAAATCACATCAATCCGTTGCTCCGTTTTAACGTGAAAGAAGGACAAACAAACAAACCCACTTTCACATTTATAATATTAGTATGGATGGATAACAACTCAAAAATAACGAAAACAAGATTATAATATACAATTCAGAAACGTTGAACAAAGAAATAATCATAACAATGTATACGACGTCAAGCTGCCACCTGAGTTTATATTGAAATAATTGTATTTGTATGCGTTTACATTTGGTACAGTCGATAACAACAATGTTAAGGTAAAATAATACAATATTAATAAACTAGCAGCTCGTCTCGAATTCGTCCTAGCTTATAGCCTTCCTCGATAAGTACGCTATCCAAGACTGAAAGAATTTTTTAAATCAAACTAGTGGTTTCTGAAATTAGCACGTTCAAACAAACAAACTCTTCAGTTTTAAAATATTGTTAGTATATAAGTATATATAGATTATTAGTATAGATATAGATAAATTTCCTTGCGATGCAATGAGTTTTGTTCTACATTTTCCACAACACTGTTGTCATAACCTTATTTTGCTTATAAATAATTTTGTAAATTAATTAGGCTATTATTTCAAAATTATTTATGTTAAAATTTGTTTAAAGATAGAAGTTATGTATTTTTCTCTGCGTCTGCCCTCAGTTTTTTCAGGTGGATTTTAATTATGATGGCATGAGTATCGTTTGTACAGCTCATTGGCAAATTGACGCATTTTATTTTCCTGACTACAAGCAATGTCGAATGAAAATCGGTCGACTCACAGTTCATATCATTCGAAAATGAGCGATAATCGTTCGAATCATCAATTTTTTAGTGTGTCACAGATTTTAGATGCACACAGAAATAGCACTCCAATACATTTAATGTAAATTTTACCATTATAGTAAATTTTATTAGTGGTCCAATGGGTAAAGTGTTGACCCGGACGTCGGGAGGAGTTCGATTCTCATGGCAAGCATTATTGAAGCATACCTACTTTGTTTAGTTGTTTCCAGTTTGGTTAGGACATTGCACGTTTTTATTACACGATTGTCTGAAAATGAAGATGATTTCGTGCTTCAGAAGGCCCGTTAAGCCGTTGGTCCTGGTTGCCATCTTGAGTTTAACTTATAATTTAAAATTATTTACGACTCGTCTCAACAATTTAAAAAAATGCCTTTTTTTTTTTGGAACGACACAAACCCGTTTGGAGGTATTTCATTACCAAAGGTGAATGCGAAACCAATGTAGGATGATATTAGTATGCGGCAGGTTTGTTTGCATAATTACTTGAGAAATGTCGTGCTAATTCCGGGTGCGACTGTACTGAACACAACATAGTTATGCATAGAAATCCTATTGCATAAACCGTTTCTTCGGCCAGTAAAGAAAAATCGTCAATATATCTATAAGAAAGACTATGTTACGATGTTTATATTACTTTGAACCCGCTATCTTAATAGAGAAGGTTCTCAATGTGTTATTTAGAAAAGTTGATATTAAATTCTTTGGATTTTTACCCGACTGCTAAGTTAGATATTTTAATAGTTCAGTAGAATAATTTTGTTTTTCGATAACAAATTTTCGATTGATATGCCTTTTAATATAATTATAGAGAGGGAGCGCAGGGCTCAGGCTATGCGAGCTAATATGCTCGCCCGTAGATTTGCACGGTGTAATGTCGAAGTTAGGAAAACACTTTAAATCATACTGCCAATCTTTTAACACCTGCAGTCTATGGGTAGAGTACACACAAAAGACGCTAGGTGCCCTGCGCGTACAATATAATAATGATCCTGGGTTACCTCGGTTCTACAGCGCATCGACAATGTTTGCCGAGGCCCGTGTAGATGATTTTCACACTATCATGCGCAAGCGGGTAGTTTCGATGTGGCGCCGGGTCTGGGGCAGCCCCAACAGCCTCCTGGCAGGCATCGGAAGTCGCTATTGCTGCCCAATCTTGAGGCATTGGAACCAGAAACTGTTGGCTTTAAGCCTGCTCTGGTTAATAGAAAATAATTTGAATAACTAACACTAGTCTTAAGTTTTGTGTTACTAACCCACTCTATGGAATTTTATTCTGAAATAAATAAATATAATTTTGTATCTCCGCTTGGGGTTCACGCGTTGTCCCGGTCCTTTGAGAGGCTTGTGCGGGGATATTGATCCTTAGAGGCCCTTTGGAGATGTTCATGTCATGTGGTGCTCCTGCCAAGACCCGTTCTCGGCTATATCAATAGTTGACATTTCCATGAACAGGTCTCGGCAGGAGGAGGAGCTATTTCAAATTAATGAAAAGAATAAATGAGCTATAGTGATGAAGTTTGAATGATTTAAGTCTGGGTTTTTGCCATAGAAATTCGGGCACCTGCCATGATCATGATTACTGACTATTCTATATCCGACCTCAGTCTAAAGATTTTATTTCAATAGTTGTTTTTGTGAACAGATTACGCAATTTATTTCCGTAGGCAATCTTGCCAAATGCATTTTTAGAAAAAGTCTCCTTCAATCTTTAGCATTGAACTCTCTCTGTAAATAATCGTTGCAAAGAAATAGGTAAGTATTGAATTGAGTAACATTTATGATACACAAACTTTCATGAGTTTGTCATGGTCACAGGCTACGGTAACCACTTGCCATCAGGTGGGCTTTAGGTCTATTTGCGTACTAAGTATAGTAACTTTGAGAGAGTAATAAATTAATTGTCTTTGAAGGCATCGCAAGCGTATAATACCCTTTGGGTACGGAATCCTTTTACTAAGACTGTCCGACCGTCTGTCTGTCGCCAAGCTGTATACCATGATATATGATGAATTTATGTTTGCAGTTATAACAAAAAATACTGAAAAACAAAATAAAATAAATATTTAAAGGGACTCCACAACAAACTTGTATTAATTAGGTGCGAAGATCCTTTCTGTACGTTATATACAAAATTAACGTACAGCGTTTTATTACACCTCTATACACCTGACTGATTTCATTATGTTATCTATTTTATTTATAACTGTGTATATAGATAACTTCCTTCCTTCAGACGGTAATAAAAAAGATCAATTTATTACGACTATTTACATACCTAAGAGTTTCCAAACTGCAGTAGGTAGATTCGGCCTTGCTATTAATTAAAGGCCTTGATATTTTTTCATCAAATTCCAAGTATAAACATTGTTGTGACTAATGTCTATTTAATTATATTTATAAATATCTATAGTTGTGTAATTCCGCTACAATAACATTGCATAAAAAATAATTCAATATGAAGTTTGACTTTGTTCGAGCGATATTTATTTTTACCATAAGTTTTACTTTGAACAATTTACATTTAATGTCAGTCATGATTTACCCAAGATTCATGGGCAGTCCAATCTATATCGATTCAGCATCAGTTTCGATCATAATAAATTGATTTTATTTATTTATGTATAAGACTGATCACCACTTACACTATACGCTTACCATGATATATGTATGTCTAAATATACTTCTGATTATTAGGTATGTATTTTGTGTGCTATTGCTTAAAAAATAAATAGAAATAACGTTAGTTTCCGGACGTCGTCGTACCATAGCTGCGTTCGGTTTCTGTTCCGCCAAAACATAAAAAAACACGCGATAATGTTCATGAACTTTTAATTCGCGTGCGGCGCAATGCGTACAACAAAACGCACGTAACATAAATAAAAGACTTTGGCCTAAATTGCTTGTAGGTCTGTGAAAATCAATCAAATTATTGCAACATCTTTTTTAGGTCATAATCTGTGCGTGTTATCCAGTTACGTCCTCAGAACCCAGGGCTGCGTACGCGTTTTATTCATGGTCCTAGATTTTGAGGTTATGTACGTTAAACATGGGATTCTATTGACGCTAGCGATTGTTAATTGTTAATGCGGACAATTTAGTATGGCAAACCTGTACAGCGCTCTGGCGTGTAGTAAGGTAATTTTCCCGTAGAGGTAGACAGAGACTACGGATTTCCATTTGCTACGATTTTTACAGATTTCCTTCGCTTCTTCTACACTCATCACTCTCGTCATACACGCTCGTTGATTACGGGTCATACTCGGGACATACTCCTGACATCTCCCTTTTTTAATATGTCTGCGATTTGGTCGCAGTATGTTCTCAGAGGCCGGCCTTTAACGTTACTAGATAATGCTATTATATCTTTGAATATGCACGAAAGATACAATAGTTGTAAACATGCTATCAACAGTTGTTATGAGAAATATTGTTAAAGTAATCGTTAAAGGTATAAATTAAAACGTTAATTCTACGCAAGTACATGGTAGTTTGAAATATATCAAAAACGTACTACCTTACCTATATAGAACAGGTAGAAGTGGCCAAGTAGTTAGTTAAAATTAATATATGACCATATGCATTTTAACATTAAGACGAAAAAAGTTTTATTTGCTTGATATTTTCGTTAAATACTAAATAGATTTTGTAAATACCAAACATTAATAGTTGTTAATAGGTAAAATTTGCACTTGGATCGCTTTGATCTGTGAAACCCGAAAGGTAAAATCGTTTAATATAACTTCATTTCCATACTAATATTATAAATGCGAAAGTCTGTCAAATTTGGTATGAATATATTTGAAGACTCGGGGTCAAACATAGGCGGAGCTGCGAGAAAAAGCTAGTTAGAAATAAGAAAAACAGACGAAATGTAGACATAGGTCCTAAACATCTGTCACATTTCGTCACGTCTGACTTGCGACGGAACTCCTAGCCCAATAAGATCTATCGAAACAATACAATCTATTGTTTTAGTTAAGCCCATAGACAACTCAGATATTTAATTTTCATTGTCGTCACTTTGTCAGAGACGAATTGTTTCATTGGCTGAATTTGTTTTAACTTTGATTTAGCTACAAATGTATTTTCATTTCAATTAGCTATGTTAAGAAGGCTTGCATCATTAAACAAAACACAACCACGGTTTTTATCCCGTCTATAGTACTTATTTATTCACACGACGTTTTAAACACTTTGCGCGTAGACTATTTTAATATTTGTCTTGTATCATTATTTTCATTATCTTACTCACCTTTGATATTTATTCATTAGGTAAGGACCACGTTACCTAAACCTAAAAACTAGACTACATTTCCGATAAGATCGCCTACTGTACAATCGGCCATAGACAATACTTAATTTCTAATATTCTTCAGTGCAATAAAGAATAATAGATTTTATATAAATAATGACAATGTGGTTGACTATCTATTGTCTAGTAGGTATGTTTACTTGTAGTTCAATAAGGTTTTACCCCCTTATTCATAAAAATAAACAAACGTTCAATAAGACCAAATTAACTAATTTGTGTTTCGTCTCGTTCTTTCACGTCAAAAATAGATAAGGCAGAAAGAGACTAAACATAAATAAGTTAATTTGGTTTTATTGAATTTTTGTAAATTTTTAAGAATAGGGGGGGATAATAAATAAATAATAAAAAACTCTGGCTTCAACGTTTCAAAGGTCAGTTTGCTAGTGTAAGTGTGTTTGTATAGAACAATATATTTAATGAACTTTATAAACAATACTTTGCACGACCTTGCAAACAGCTGATTTCTTTGACATTGCTACGACCAATGACCGATTAAACCGCTATATTCTGAAAACCGATAATATGATTAAAAATCACAGAACGGGTTTTTATTCAATAATTTCCATTACTGTAGAGTAGTTAAGGGTAGTATCGAAAATAGCTTAGAGTTTCAAGCACAGGAGCTAATGATAGCAACAGTCAGGCACAATGTATCCAAACAATAACCTAACTTTCTATAATAGCTTAAAATTTTGTCAAAGAATGTTCATAAACAAGTTTTTTTAACCAACGTTAGGTTTGTACTTCATCCACAGTACAGAGCAGTGAACGAGTCATTTGACCTTAACAAAAGTCGAGGAAAACCATAGTTTCGATTTCGTGCCGGATCGCCCGCCGTTACAAGGTTACGTGTTGAAAAACGACGCCGTGACAATGACACTTGTTATTTTTTAATCAAGTGCATGAAGTAATCTTTTATTGATTCATGATGAAAGATAGTTTTGAATCCGTTTAATTTTAAATAAGTAATAAGCCTTTGAAATCCTGTGGAAAGGGAAACTGTCAAGAAACAAGAAAGAGACGCACTTAATGGTGGAGTGACGTCACTGGCACTTGATTTCGTGCGTACAAAAGAGATAGCAAGACGTCCCAACCACGCTCCCACTTTTCTTCATTAGAAAACTTTAAATGCTTATTACTGCTTTAATTAATTACCAATTTTGTTATTGTTTTCGGAATCGGTTACTTTTTAGTGTATGTATTGTTCTGTATAAAAATCTTTTCAAAATGTGAACATAGTCAAGTAGCCTATTGAAAAACCAAGAAAATATCCTGAAACGTCAAATAATACTTCAGAATGCAGACATCTAATTTTACGCATAAGATGATAACGTGGGCGAATATACCATAAATAATATGACTACGAGTATGACAAATTTCTCGTAACATTGTGCCATATTCTTAGTTCCCACAGATAACTAGTACGCGCTGCCGGTTTCCGCTGTTATTGAAGATCCTGCTTATTTAATGTGATCATTTGATTAAAAAATGTTTCCGGTTTTATTTAAGTGGTCAAAAAATATGTGTGTTGGTGTTCGTCACATCATTATTTTACACAAAAAACATTACAAATAACATTATAAATAAAAGGCGGACTAAAAATCGGACTTTTCTCGAATAAAAAATTCTTTCAGGCCAATCAAAGAAAGAAAATACTTAATCATAGAAGAGGGTGCACTATACAGAACAGAATAGAAAGTAAAAGTCAACACACTGGAAGTAGGTTGGTAGACCTAGTGGAACAAATAAATTTTTCAGTACAATTGGAATGCTCAAAACTAGTGATTCATAACATTTTACAATGAAAACACACAGAAAATGCCACAACAATTTTTTTTCCAACACATTTGCTTATAAAGTGCCTTTTATTTCATTGTAATTAGGCCCTTACTAGGAGTTGTAAACAACACGTTTATATAATAATCGCACTTGTGAAGTAATGGTTTCCATGGATACGCTACATTTTTTTAAAATGTACGCTAAGAGGATTTTATTAAACCAATTCATTGTTTCTGCCAACGATATCAACACTAAGTTTGTAAAATATTCTATATATATTTATTTTACTGAACATTAGCCGTAATGGACTACAAATATTAATTTGTACAGAAAAATTAAAAAGGGCTATAAAGGGCTTAGTATCCATGTCCGTAAAACCCATTACTAAAAAAAAATACTATCAGGGTAAGTTACTACATAATAATAACAAATGTCGATTTAATTTAGGGAAAAATACTTATTTACCTAAATTTGACTTAGATAATCCAGGCTAAAAAACTGACTAAGTAGGCTGACTATAATAGCTACTTAACTTAAATCTTCAAAGGAAGAAATAAGGACGAAGCTTTAAAACTGTAAAATCAAGAACTACTTATAAATTTGTATGGAGATACCTAAGCAACACAAGCCCAATTTCACTCTTATGGTGTTTCTAAATTTGTTCGTTGTTTGTTGAAAAGTGTTCAAAGTGTACCAACAAAAGTTAATGTGATGAAATGTTTTGATATCGCTTAAGAACTTTTATTTATTGTGTGAATAATAAAAAGTTAATAATGTAAGTTTTTCTTTGCAAATGTGTTGAAAATCGTCGTATGATAACTCGTGACCGAAATACGCTAGTTTCCAGGGTCAAAAGACTAACATTAAAACTAGTCCGTCATTTAGGGAATCAAAATATATTAGTAACGTATTTTTTCTTTTGTCAATTGAGCGATAAATTATTAAGATATAACGCATCAAAGTTTAAGAGTGGGGGCTCGTGACGTTACATATTGCGAAAAAGTGTAGCTCGCTGTGACGTCACACGGAACTTCAACGCGCCATATCTTTACCATTCTTTGTTTAATTTTCAAAAGAAAAAATACGTCTCCAATATTTTTTGATTATCTAACTGACGGACTAATTTTATTTTTTTAGGAAACTAGCCTATTGGTCATGTACTCGGCTTCTATAGGGTATTCTATATCTTCTATACCGCCTCGTAAATACTGACCAACTTCGTACCATTGTATCATAATCTACTATTATATCACCAGCGGATCTCAAATGTTTCATTGCCAATTATGCGCTTTGATGGATAGTAGCAAACAAGAAAACTACTCTTTCGCAATACTAAAATACTATAGAAGTGTAAACAGATATAAAATCGACTGTATTTAAGTATTGTAAACATAAATATTAAAAACATATAGGTATTAAATACAAACAAAAACAAGTACTTATCACCGAAGGTCCATTTAGCGACATCTGGCCTACTTCTGCACTATAGGTGATGATAACTGCGGGGGGCAAAAGGACCCAATCACCTTAACCCATTGGGCCCGCACTAAATAAACAATTTAGTTTCCTTATCGATATTGACTAAGTACACACACTGTGACTTTCTAAGAAAAATAAGTAAATTTGTACAAGGAAAAAATATCATAACTTCTTTGCGCTTAGCAATCAATAAAATGACTGCAAATTCACGTTTTTCGTCTTACAGTAATTTTTAGTAGCTATTTTGTGTCCCACTGTTTGGCAAAAGCGTCCCCTCTTTCCTTCCACACTTCTCTGTCCAGGCCTGTTTCTTTCCAATTTTATTTTAGTAAATTACCAAATAATAAAATAGTGTACTAACATCGGAACAACACTGTCAAAAATAAGTAGGCAAAGTCGTTTCGGCTGTAAATTGTTCAGTCTCTAAAAGCCGAAAAAAGATCTAAATTCGTGTTGAAATAAATGGATAATAATAATATGATCCGATGCAGACAGTCAAATGATTATGTTAACTCGTACAATGTTTCTGAATTGCTCTTTGTGAATCAATTTGTTGAATGACATTCATTGAACGCTATAATACTGTCTTCACCCCTGATTCTGCACATTATGAAACTTGTGAATTATTATTTAGATCTATAAAACCTTATACTTCTGTGGCTAAAGTTTTATCCATAAATCAATTGAAGGAATAAATAGTTTTCTCCATATTTACTTCCTTACCTTCCCGTTGCGAAAATGAATTTTCTAAAATTCCTGTTTACATGCGCTTATTAAGAATCTTACATGCTTACAAAAATTTGCCAGGACAGAGCCTATATTTATTTATTTATTGTACAAATACAATTGTAAAGCACAATAGGTGGATTTAATGCTAAAAGCATTATCTAACAGTCAACCTTTTTTTTTTATTTAGTAACTAGTAACTAAAAATAGGCTACACATACATATGACAAACGGTGTAAATTGTGCTTACTTCACTTGGGTAAATACACTCAACAAAAATATATTGTTTGAGGTCTTGACGATTAGATAAATAATGACAATGTGGTTGACTATCTATTGTCTAGTAGGTATGTTTACTTGTAGTTCAATAAGGTTTTACCCCCTTATTCATAAAAATAAACAAACGTTCAATAAGACCAAATTAACTAATTTGTGTTTCGTCTCGTTCTTTCACGTCAAAAATAGATAAGGCAGAAAGAGACTAAACATAAATAAGTTAATTTGGTTTTATTGAATTTTTGTAAATTTTTAAGAATAGGGGGGGATAATAAATAAATAATAAAAAACTCTGGCTTCAACGTTTCAAAGGTCAGTTTGCTAGTGTAAGTGTGTTTGTATAGAACAATATATTTAATGAACTTTATAAACAATACTTTGCACGACCTTGCAAACAGCTGATTTCTTTGACATTGCTACGACCAATGACCGATTAAACCGCTATATTCTGAAAACCGATAATATGATTAAAAATCACAGAACGGGTTTTTATTCAATAATTTCCATTACTGTAGAGTAGTTAAGGGTAGTATCGAAAATAGCTTAGAGTTTCAAGCACAGGAGCTAATGATAGCAACAGTCAGGCACAATGTATCCAAACAATAACCTAACTTTCTATAATAGCTTAAAATTTTGTCAAAGAATGTTCATAAACAAGTTTTTTTAACCAACGTTAGGTTTGTACTTCATCCACAGTACAGAGCAGTGAACGAGTCATTTGACCTTAACAAAAGTCGAGGAAAACCATAGTTTCGATTTCGTGCCGGATCGCCCGCCGTTACAAGGTTACGTGTTGAAAAACGACGCCGTGACAATGACACTTGTTATTTTTTAATCAAGTGCATGAAGTAATCTTTTATTGATTCATGATGAAAGATAGTTTTGAATCCGTTTAATTTTAAATAAGTAATAAGCCTTTGAAATCCTGTGGAAAGGGAAACTGTCAAGAAACAAGAAAGAGACGCACTTAATGGTGGAGTGACGTCACTGGCACTTGATTTCGTGCGTACAAAAGAGATAGCAAGACGTCCCAACCACGCTCCCACTTTTCTTCATTAGAAAACTTTAAATGCTTATTACTGCTTTAATTAATTACCAATTTTGTTATTGTTTTCGGAATCGGTTACTTTTTAGTGTATGTATTGTTCTGTATAAAAATCTTTTCAAAATGTGAACATAGTCAAGTAGCCTATTGAAAAACCAAGAAAATATCCTGAAACGTCAAATAATACTTCAGAATGCAGACATCTAATTTTACGCATAAGATGATAACGTGGGCGAATATACCATAAATAATATGACTACGAGTATGACAAATTTCTCGTAACATTGTGCCATATTCTTAGTTCCCACAGATAACTAGTACGCGCTGCCGGTTTCCGCTGTTATTGAAGATCCTGCTTATTTAATGTGATCATTTGATTAAAAAATGTTTCCGGTTTTATTTAAGTGGTCAAAAAATATGTGTGTTGGTGTTCGTCACATCATTATTTTACACAAAAAACATTACAAATAACATTATAAATAAAAGGCGGACTAAAAATCGGACTTTTCTCGAATAAAAAATTCTTTCAGGCCAATCAAAGAAAGAAAATACTTAATCATAGAAGAGGGTGCACTATACAGAACAGAATAGAAAGTAAAAGTCAACACACTGGAAGTAGGTTGGTAGACCTAGTGGAACAAATAAATTTTTCAGTACAATTGGAATGCTCAAAACTAGTGATTCATAACATTTTACAATGAAAACACACAGAAAATGCCACAACAATTTTTTTTCCAACACATTTGCTTATAAAGTGCCTTTTATTTCATTGTAATTAGGCCCTTACTAGGAGTTGTAAACAACACGTTTATATAATAATCGCACTTGTGAAGTAATGGTTTCCATGGATACGCTACATTTTTTTAAAATGTACGCTAAGAGGATTTTATTAAACCAATTCATTGTTTCTGCCAACGATATCAACACTAAGTTTGTAAAATATTCTATATATATTTATTTTACTGAACATTAGCCGTAATGGACTACAAATATTAATTTGTACAGAAAAATTAAAAAGGGCTATAAAGGGCTTAGTATCCATGTCCGTAAAACCCATTACTAAAAAAAAATACTATCAGGGTAAGTTACTACATAATAATAACAAATGTCGATTTAATTTAGGGAAAAATACTTATTTACCTAAATTTGACTTAGATAATCCAGGCTAAAAAACTGACTAAGTAGGCTGACTATAATAGCTACTTAACTTAAATCTTCAAAGGAAGAAATAAGGACGAAGCTTTAAAACTGTAAAATCAAGAACTACTTATAAATTTGTATGGAGATACCTAAGCAACACAAGCCCAATTTCACTCTTATGGTGTTTCTAAATTTGTTCGTTGTTTGTTGAAAAGTGTTCAAAGTGTACCAACAAAAGTTAATGTGATGAAATGTTTTGATATCGCTTAAGAACTTTTATTTATTGTGTGAATAATAAAAAGTTAATAATGTAAGTTTTTCTTCGCAAATGTGTTGAAAATCGTCGTATGATAACTCGTGACCGAAATACGCTAGTTTCCAGGGTCAAAAGACTAACATTAAAACTAGTCCGTCATTTAGGGAATCAAAATATATTAGTAACGTATTTTTTCTTTTGTCAATTGAGCGATAAATTATTAAGATATAACGCATCAAAGTTTAAGAGTGGGGGCTCGTGACGTTACATATTGCGAAAAAGTGTAGCTCGCTGTGACGTCACACGGAACTTCAACGCGCCATATCTTTACCATTCTTTGTTTAATTTTCAAAAGAAAAAATACGTCTCCAATATTTTTTGATTATCTAACTGACGGACTAATTTTATTTTTTTAGGAAACTAGCCTATTGGTCATGTACTCGGCTTCTATAGGGTATTCTATATCTTCTATACCGCCTCGTAAATACTGACCAACTTCGTACCATTGTATCATAATCTACTATTATATCACCAGCGGATCTCAAATGTTTCATTGCCAATTATGCGCTTTGATGGATAGTAGCAAACAAGAAAACTACTCTTTCGCAATACTAAAATACTATAGAAGTGTAAACAGATATAAAATCGACTGTATTTAAGTATTGTAAACATAAATATTAAAAACATATAGGTATTAAATACAAACAAAAACAAGTACTTATCACCGAAGGTCCATTTAGCGACATCTGGCCTACTTCTGCACTATAGGTGATGATAACTGCGGGGGGCAAAAGGACCCAATCACCTTAACCCATTGGGCCCGCACTAAATAAACAATTTAGTTTCCTTATCGATATTGACTAAGTACACACACTGTGACTTTCTAAGAAAAATAAGTAAATTTGTACAAGGAAAAAATATCATAACTTCTTTGCGCTTAGCAATCAATAAAATGACTGCAAATTCACGTTTTTCGTCTTACAGTAATTTTTAGTAGCTATTTTGTGTCCCACTGTTTGGCAAAAGCGTCCCCTCTTTCCTTCCACACTTCTCTGTCCAGGCCTGTTTCTTTCCAATTTTATTTTAGTAAATTACCAAATAATAAAATAGTGTACTAACATCGAAACAACACTGTCAAAAATAAGTAGGCAAAGTCGTTTCGGCTGTAAATTGTTCAGTCTCTAAAAGCCGAAAAAAGATCTAAATTCGTGTTGAAATAAATGGATAATAATAATATGATCCGATGCAGACAGTCAAATGATTATGTTAACTCGTACAATGTTTCTGAATTGCTCTTTGTGAATCAATTTGTTGAATGACATTCATTGAACGCTATAATACTGTCTTCACCCCTGATTCTGCACATTATGAAACTTGTGAATTATTATTTAGATCTATAAAACCTTATACTTCTGTGGCTAAAGTTTTATCCATAAATCAATTGAAGGAATAAATAGTTTTCTCCATATTTACTTCCTTACCTTCCCGTTGCGAAAATGAATTTTCTAAAATTCCTGTTTACATGCGCTTATTAAGAATCTTACATGCTTACAAAAATTTGCCAGGACAGAGCCTATATTTATTTATTTATTGTACAAATACAATTGTAAAGCACAATAGGTGGATTTAATGCTAAAAGCATTATCTAACAGTCAACCTTTTTTTTTTATTTAGTAACTAGTAACTAAAAATAGGCTACACATACATATGACAAACGGTGTAAATTGTGCTTACTTCACTTGGGTAAATACACTCAACAAAAATATATTGTTTGAGGTCTTGACATATAAGACGAGGTCAATAGTGCGTTCTAGTATACCTTGTCATTAAATTCGCTTATTTTGTTTCTGCCAATTGATAGAACCTTGGAATCGTCACCGATACGAAGAACACAAAATTGTGAAATTTATTCAAAAACGTGTTGATACATATAATCTTTAATGTTTAAAAAAGTAAAAAAAGAAACTTATGAAACTATGAAAAATTAAGGAACATTGTAAACTTCTCTACTATGCTATAAAATTGTACCAGTTTTGTGATACTTTGAAACCAGAGAACTACTACCTGGTGGTCTTTTCTCGTACGGGCTTCAGCATTCTTGTTTGTGAAGTCAGTGACATAAAACTAGCCACAATAATTGAATTCATCCACTTTTTATAAATTTGAAAATCTATCATAGTCATCAAAAAGAACTATTTTTTCTTTGATAACCGTCATACGCAAGTTAATATTACGATATTTCCAAGCTAATGAACGTCATTGTTAGACGGTTTCTCAGTTAGGTATTATTAAGATAAATTATAATCTTTCACTTTAAAGGCTTCAGTGACTAATAGCATTATGTTGTTGTTTCAGAGCGAGTCGAGCTACACCTCGTCAGAAGAAGGATGCGGTGGAGGCGAGCGCCACGCCGTCCTCAGCTATGAACAAGTGCGGCGGCTAAATGACGTCATGGACGAAGTTGTCGCCATCCATGGCCGCGGAAACTTCCCCACTCTCCACATCCGACTACGCGAACTCGTCGCTGGTGTGCGAGCTCGTCTAGAAACCGCTCAGAGCGCTGGTGGAGCTGGTATCACCGTCCGTGAAGTACGGCTTAATGGCGGAGCCGCAAGCCACGTCCTCGCCGATCGCCCACAACCCTACTCCGATATCGATCTGATCTTCACCGCAGACTTAACCACCGCCCGTCACTGCGACCGCGTCAAAGCTGCAGTCTTAGGGCACTTGGCCACGCTACTACCACCAGCTACGCCGCGCAGGCGTGCCTCGACCGCCGGACTGAAAGAAGCCTACGTTTCCAAGATGGTGCGCGTCAACTCTGACGGCGACCGATGGTCCCTGATCTCGCTCGGAAACTCGCGCGGACACAAATCCGTGGAGCTGAAATTCGTTGATACGATGCGCCGGCAATTCGAATTCTCAGTTGACTCTTTTCAGATAGCTCTCGATTCGCTACTGGCGTTCCATGAATGCGCTCAGCTGCCTATCGGGGAGAATTTCTATCCGACCGTCGTCGGTGAATCCGTATATGGTGACTTTAGTGAAGCGCTACTTCACCTGGCCGAGAAGCTGATTGCGACACGGCAACCTGAAGAGATCCGTGGTGGAGGGTTGCTAAAGTATTGTGCCCTCCTTGCTAAAGGATACCGACCGGCACGACCGGATAAGATAAAGACCCTCGAGCGATACATGTGTTCGAGGTTCTTCATCGACTTCCCCGAGCTGGGGCAACAACGGGCCAAGCTCGAGGCTTATTTGAGGAATCACTTCGTAGGGCGTGAAGAGGAGGCGCTAAAACACAGGTGATTATGAATTTGTAATTATTTACTGCTCAACTGAAGCATTCACATAAAAAAATATATCATGAATAATGAAAAATAAGGCACGGTCACTCTCCTTTGTTTGTGAAGTATAAATTACCGAGATTCCATTAATCACTCAGCCCAACACTTGCAGCTCGATAACGAATATTAAAATGGAGATGAGATCTCAGTTTTAGAATCTGATCTGACTAAAATTCACCATCATCTAAAACTGACAAAATGTTTCTTTTCGCAGGTACCTAACGCTGTTGCACTCCGTAGTCCGCGAGTCGACAGTCTGCCTCATGGGCCACGAACGGCGGCAGACGTTAGCTCTGATTGAAGCTCTCGCGTGCCGGGAGCTGTGTGCGCGCGCGCCCGTGCTGCTACCCCCGCCCGGGTACTACGTGTGCGTGTGCGCAGCGTGTGCGGCGTGCGCGGCGTGCCCCGCCTGCGTCATGACCGCGCAGCACCACCCCCCCGCGCTGCCCGCCCCGCCCGCACCCACTCCCTACTGTGATTGCTGTCGGCCTGCTCTATGTCCCGCGTGACCCCTCTAGGCCGCACGCCACGCGCGATAGGACGTGATTCTTAACCCTCTATCGATCGACGATGAATTTAGTGCCAAATGTATATAATACGAATAAAAAATATATGTATATGTATGATTTCCCCTGTATTAGCGAGTGTGATTGTTTATCGTGTATAACGCTTCGTATTCTTGGCTGATTTGTTTTAATTTGTAATAAAAAAAAATATATAAAAATGGGAGATGTCGAAGCGAAAACACAGGCCGGTGGACTTACGTTTTCTGACGTGCTGTTCGCGGAATCGGATTAACTTTTGGAGACAATTTACTCTCTGTCAATTGAAAGTTGCTCACTTATGTACACCGATCAATTTTCGCACGTCAATTGTCATGTACGAGGCTGGCCCCGGTCGCCTCGCAGCATTTCACGTAATATTCCATAGTATAAAGAAGTCCCCTCGCCTACGACGAGAATTCGGCTTCTAGCCGACAAGAAAAACCTTAATGTCATGGGAATAAACGATAATCTTATTCCCTTGATTTAAAGATTTTTCTTTTAGGCTTAATCCGAATCCACGTCGGTAGGTGTGTGGACTTTCACGCGGGCGTACAGCCACGTTTACCTATTGCCAATTATTTTTGACCGCAATTATATAGCTGTAAGAAACGAAATGCGGCGTTGGAGACGTGAAATAATTTCTAGTCGTACTCCTTTCGTGTTGATAAGTTAATATGTTAGCAGTACGAAAATTATTTTCCGCGCGAAGATAACATTAGGGTGTAAGTCCAAATCGATGGTCTGCCTATAAAAAAAAGACTAGTTAGTTATTTTTAAGCTTTATAATTAAATTTATAAAATTGTCTCCATATAAATGGCATGTCTCTCAGAAAAAGACAAATTGTTGGATACGTCGAAAGACTTAACATTTTATGTTTGTTTGTCGATCTTGTGTTGTTATTACCTAGATCTTTATCTCTGAATAACAACAAAAGATTTAAAAAAAATATACGTAAAATGGCTTTAAGCCTTTCGTGCGTTGTATCATTATAGTTATTGGCTTAAACCTCGCGAAGTAAGATATCGATTGAAGATAGCATTTGCGATTGACGTACAAAAACAAAAACAAGTCCGGCCTTGTCGATTGGCCTTCACGCGAGAAATTCCGTTCTATTTTTTTAATTGCAAACATTGCATTGGTTTGCTGCAGCTGAGATGTAGTCATCAGCAAAAGCCGGCTGTCTGTACGGTGGTATCTCTGTTCCTTGCCGACATATAAAAATATAAACTATTTTACTATATATTTATCAACTCTAAAATGTACATACATTTATCTCTTTGTGATTGCTCTAGTATTGTATACGGCTTGGCCTACGAAGTAACAAATTAAGATAAATGATAATTATAAAAAAAATGAAAAAATATAAAAAAATATATATACCTAATACTAAGGTGTGTACAATATTAAAGTTCACTCTTTTAATGATAAATAAATTCATTATATAAATATTTTAAGAACATTTACAAGTAGCAGTCATATTAAAATCAGATTACCTACTTATAACTATTTGTTTCTACGTCTCATCAGTCTATAGTAGAATATACGGAAAATGTGATTTAATTGTTGTAGATTATAACTGTTGTCGCAGATTATATATACTTACATTATAATATAGATTATAAATACAATAGAGAGTTATAATTGTTGTATTTTAATGAATAGATAATGAACGATGTGTGAACAATATCCGGCCAAATTATGCATGTCTAAGATATTTTGAAAGTGCATGTTGAACTAAATATATTGTATTGGATTCTCTTAGAGCTCAGATTAAGTAAAAACGCCTCTACGTACAAAGCGATTGGTAAACTACTTTTACTATAATTTTGACGCTTCTTGACTCAAGCGACAGCCAGCTACGGTCTATTTTTCTCTCCGATAGCTGATGGATTAAATTAATTGAACTGAAAAAAAAAGTTTTTAACATACTTAAAATATTCATCAATTATAATTGATATAGATAAACTAGATATATTTTTAGCTTACTTAACAATGATTAGACTTACACCGTTTAAATTTTTCAATAAGTGATTTACCAATCGGCCTGTATAGACTAAATGCTGTCAATACGTCACGGTCCACACTAAATTGTTAGGGAAATTCGAGATTCCCTCACAAGACCGCGTACATTGGAGCAGCCTTTATCATTTTTAATAAAATTATTGGGCGTAGTAAAGTACAATCAGCTTTAGAGTAATATACTTCGAGATGTGAATCCGAACGAATTTCCAATTTGCTCACTATTGAACCAAAATTAAGATCTCATTTTTAAATATCTTCTCAAAAACTGGTATCTTTAGGCGATCTTTCGTGTAACTACGGAAGTTACTCAAAATGCGATTAAGGAGGTCTGATAATTCATTTGGGTTTAATTTTTAAGAATTTATCTCACAAATTCGTATCAAAGTATTTTGCAATCTGCATTTTAGGGTTAATGCCAAATTCGGCCGGATTTCGATTTTAGGCCGAAATTGACTTTAATATTTAATGTGCACTTGATACTAAATTTCAGATTGATGAAATAAAAAGAAAACTACGGAAGTTACTCAAAATGCTATTATGGAGGTCTGATATTTCATTTGGGTTTAATTTTTAAGAATTTATCTCACAAATTCGTATCAAAGTACCTATTTTGCAATCTGCATTTTAGGGTTAATGGCAAATTCGGCCGGATTTCGAATTTAGGCCGAAATTGACTTTAATATTTAATGTGCACTTAATACTAAATTTCAGATTGATGAAACAAAAAGAACTCCTTAGTCAGTTAGCCCTATGTTAGACATAGTTCACAGTCGTATATATGTACTTAGAATAAATGAAGTACATAATAGATATCGGAACCTATATTCCACATAAGAGTGAACTTAAGATATATCACTAGTGTTGGTTTATCACTAGATTTTCGACAGACATAAGTTGTGATTTGTAGTATTTTCGAAAAATATTTTCAATCATCTTGTCATAATTATTGTAACTGAGATTTTGATATATATTTGAATACTAAATAGGTCCCTATCGTAAAATCAAAATTGTTATACAAATACTATGTATAACATTTTTGAATTCGTAAAATTTATTCCTTTTTTCACGCAAAAACTTGTAAATAATGTTTGCTTTTAAAATTAAATCATTAAAAATATATTTTAATTTAAAGCATTTTTTTTTTTGAGAGGATATATTAAACCCTGCAAAAGGGACCTATTAAACTAGCTAATAACAGCCTCCTCGCTTGATTTTTTTATTGCCGGTAACTTTGCAATTTTCAAACTAAATTATATACACTAGTCAATACCGCAATGTTTTAAAAAATAAAAAAAGGCCCTTCTTTCATGTCGCGGTGACAGCCACCGCGTCGTTTGAGGGTAGCCTTAAGCGGGTGACAAATCTAAAATGGCATCTCAGATCAATATTAATGTTTACTTAAAATTACAGAGAATGTTAAAATCGGCCTAAAAGTTCTTCCACACTACTGTTTCATATAACGGTCTAACTAAATATTTTTGAAAATCTGTCTGACTCAATTCAGCGCCATATCATTAATCCATTATCGTCAGATGTACGAAATATAATGTTGTAATTTCAATTGGCGTTGAGGCTATGTCCACAGTCATTTCATTTTGAATGTATGGACTTATTAACTACATCCTAGAATATAAAATTCAATAAAAATAGGGATGGTTGAAAAATTTGGTGTCGTAGAAGTTTATACTAAAATTCAAGAAGACATATTTCTAATTGAAAGATATATGTCTGCACTTTATTTCAATCCATATCATGCAGTAATGTAACGACTATGTGGACAAAAAGCTGTGAATTGAGTAGACTAAAGCACAATGGGCTATCTTTGAAACGCTAGTTGAAAGGCTCAACTCGAAATATGTTTTTTGTGAAATAAGTGAAAGAAAACATTAAATATCATAACACGATCATGGTCATAAAGATCCTTAAAAATTTGTTAAGGTCTATATAAAAAAAAATAACGATCTGTATGACCAATCTGACTAAAATACTGGGCAAAAATAGAATGATAAAAGATGTCAACATGAAAAAAGTATACCATTAATTGTATCCTTCCAATCAGCGTTTCAGTCTTAGTACTGTTTTGCTAAGGGGCAAACATTTTTTTTCGGTTCAGTGTGTCTTCAAAAAAGACATGACAATGTAGTTTAGTTATTTTCTAAAGTTACCATCAGTTTCAGCTAGCCTTAATTTTAATGGTTAATTTATCTTATTGAGCACTGTTCAAGGCGTTTGCGTACGTGTATAATGTATATATTGAATTCCGGACGTGTTTTTTTTAATTTATCCGAACGTCATTGAAAAGTATGTTAAGGGTGAAAATTTTTGTGTTTTGCACATTTATTTGTAAGATGTTTTGGTCATATTTATCAATGTAGCTAAATGACAAGATTTTTTTTTAATGCAAATTGACAAAATCCCGTTATAAACAATGAATTACAAGCACTTACAAAATTATTTTGTGTGCTTCCGCCACCAGTTAGTTCATGCAAACTATTGCCGGCCGGCACCCACCCACTTCTATTAGTCCCAACATGCCCACTACCTACTTGGCACTACTACACTGGTAACTTTAGTTTGCACATGCGATACGTGTTTCTCCTCTACGCGAGGCATCTTCAGGCACTAGACCAAGCTGTTAATAGTTCGACGTATAAACGACGCGTGTGTGGGTGCCAGCCGGCAATAGTTTGCATGAACTGAACTAACTGGTGGTGGAAACACGCAAAATAATTTGGTAAGTGCTTGTAACTTTAACTTCCGCAAAGTAACGCCTGAATCTAATAAATAATGAGTTACTTAAATCAAAAGCATTATAAAAAATCGTATTAGAAGCAAGAGCATTTAAAATATGACAGCGCGACGATAGATCACTATTTTATCCTGTATTTAGTTTTGGTAATTCTACAAATTTCGATAAATTATAATCAGGTTTGATTCATCACCGAATATAATTTTTTTTATCTTGTCAGTCTGCTAAATAAACTTGAAAAGAGACACGTATGTCATAACGATTATTTCTTCTACATTTCAGACTGATTACTGTATTCCAGCTTGGCAAATTGTTTAAATTGTTTGCGCAAATCCAATTTTGTTAATATATTGGTAAAAATATCCGTAAGAAAATTTATAGTATTTAAATATGTAAGCCTGAGAGGTACGCAAGCGCCAAAAGCGTCGTTTTAATGTAGGCATACATTAGTTGCACGGAGAAAATTTATAAAGAGTTTTTTAATAGTTTATCTATTATATTATTAAGTTTAGTTAGAGACTAAAATGTTTGCATTCCTAAAACGTGTAATCAAATAACCTTGAGGCGTGCAAATTACTTAGAAATCCCCAAGGTCAATATATCGAATTGACAGATCCGTATATACGCATTTTTGAAGCCTTTACATGCGCCTATGATACGATATTATTTCAATTGTATTTGTAAAATTAAAAATAATATATTTAGAATTGATTTGAAAATATATTTATGGCTTTATGATCCAAGCGACAGCCAGCTGTCGCGTATGGTTATGGACCATTTTTTAAATTGATTAAATATTGAAAAATGCGAACACTAAGTCTAACAAATATAAGACCAAGAACACAAGAACTCGTTCGACTTATTAGTTTTGAGTAAATCATACATCTAAAAAGTAGCACTCTAACCGCCGTGCTCATAGTGGTTAATGACCATTAAAGCAAATTCTTCAAATATAACAAATCTGAGGAAGAATTTTTCTATCTCTACCAAGGAGTTGCAAATCTATACAAATGAGTATACTTACATCTAAAATTTCTCCATCTAAGGGAGAATTTTTATTAGAGTTAGAATTTGCTTTAATTGCTATAGGCTCTCTTTTACAGTTAGACTCAATACAATACAATATAACTTTATTGCCTACATCTGGCAAATCACAAAACTGAAATTATAACATTGTTAACAATATGGAGCAAAGGCTCAGCAATCTCTTCCAGCCAACCTTTGTACAATAAGCGAACATGAAGAGTGGGCCCAGTAGAATTAAAAATCAAACTCATACAATTTTCCATGCAACTTCTGTATGGTTTCGCCAACGACGCGTGTCGGCTGCCTCGCTCATATGTTTACAAGCATGCAGCCGACCACCCCAACTCTCTTAAGCTAGGTTTTGCTAGTTTATAATGCCTTACGTTAAATAAGCTTATTGTTAGGTTTATCAAATATATACATGTAGTTACTTTTCTCTTCCGAAGTTGCCTGTTTAGAAAACAGCGCCGAAGCGCATTGTTGCGACATTTCTATATATTTGTGAGGAGTTTTAAGCTATGTAAATTTTACAGAAAATAAAATAAAAATGTTGTGAAAATAAATTATAAAAAAGTGATAAATAATGAATATGTGTATTTTATTTCGAGATTCCGTTTTCAGTTGATAATTTAAAAAAATAAATATTTGTACGGTGCAGGCCGTGGTGTTAGCCATAACACCATACATGAAGTGATGCTGATGATATCCGTAGGTCGCTGGTTCATATCCGGCTCGAAGGACCACAAATGTATGGTTAATTTCTCAACCACACATTGTTGTGATAGAAGTGTTGAAATGATAAGTTGTTTTGATATAACGAGAAGTTTATTGATAGGTAGATATTGAAATGATATGATATGAGTGCACGCGATGTATGATAATTGTGTACTGAATAGATTGTGCCGCGGCGCAGGTAAAATGCTTACACAAGCAAAATGTACAAAGTGTAATGTTAATGCACTGTACAATAATTTTAAGTCAGGAGATATTTTCACTTGTTACCTTCAATTGAAAATATCTCCTGATTTATTGGTAGTTTTATATTTATAAGCAAACAACGAAATAAATAGTAGTTGACTGAGGAGCACTATTTTTGAAATGCTCACCGACTATTTATTTATTTATGAATATTTATTGTACCGCAAGTAAAAAAAAAACTCTACAATTGGCGGACTTAATGCTAAAAACATTCTCTCCCAGTCAACTATGACTATGTCAGAAATCATTCGACATGGAGCAAAAATCATTCCACTCACCGGTTTGTGTGAATAATACATTTTAAAAATAGAGCTCCTGGGCCCCGTAGAGACAAAGCCACAACTAGTTTTACACCCATTTTTTTTTTTTGACCTGATCTACAATTTTAGCTCCTGTGAGCTTTCAAATTTACAGCGGGACAGTTTGAGGCGAGGGCTAACCACTCAGCCTTTTCGGCAAATGCACAAGGGGCACCCAGTTGGGACGAACCTCGGCCATGGGCTTTGCCTTTGGTCAAGCGAGCAATGTAAACTCGCGAGCGGTAGCAAAGTTTTACACCCACCATCCCTACGACATTTATGTCTGCACGAGACATTCCCACCACGTACAGATTTTATTGACGCAGACGTTAGCGACTCCGTTAACAATTTAGTATGGCAAATCTATATAGTAAGTTATCTGCGAATAATATATAAAATCTTAACGGAGTAGTCAGTCTGGGGAAGTACCTCCACCCTACAGACGACCGCAGCCAAATAACACTGTGATGCAGTGTTGTGTTCCTGCTGGTGAGCAGTGTTATCTTCCTAATTAAAAAAATAATAGGCTAGTTTCATAAAAAAATATAATTAGCCCGTCAGTTAGATAATCAAAAAATATTGGAGACTTATTTTTTCTTTTGAAAATTAAACAAAGAATGATAAAGGTATGGCGCGTTAAAGTTTATAATTTATCGCTCGGACTAATTTTAATGTTAGTCTTTCGACCCTGAAAACTAGCCTATTACAATGTTGGTATTAAAGCGAAGAAGTTATTTCGTTCAAAATTTCAATAATCTACGATGGTTCATTATCGTCTTACAGGGAGATCTATGAAACCTGAACCACAGAATAAATATACTTACTAAAAAGTGTGTGTCAATCAAAGGTTTATTTTAAAGATTTAACAAGTTAAATACTCAAGAGTAATAATGGTTTTTTTGTGGCTACAATTAGCCACAAAAAACCATTTACCAATGTAAAACTTTGTTGCACAACTTTAATAATCCATACTAATATTGTAAATCGCGAAAGTCTGTCTGTCGGTCTGTTACACTTTCACGGCCCAACCGCCAAACGGATTTTGATGAAATTTGGTATGAATATAGGTGAAGACCCGAGTCAAACATAGGCTACTTTTGGACGCAGGCGGAGCTGCGGGAAACAGCTAGTAATGCAATATAGCATTCTCTAGAATGACGAAACAGAAAATATGATTTACCTTTCCAAAATAATGCTTAGATCGGTACATTACATTACATCATAAAAATCTATATATATATATGATAACTTTAAATACCAGCCAAATTTTTACAGTGTTTTTAGTACGTGAAATTCCATTACTGTTTAAAAAAAAAATTAAACATTTTCGCATCCTTTCTAAACCAGCTAAACGGTTCATTTGTATGTGACTACAATGCGATATGATATTCTTATTTTTTCTCGTATTTCACTACTCAATATATACCTAATTCATTAATTCCGAAAGAGCTGTTCCCGAAGGTCTTTTGAGTGCTAAATTTTAATTTTATAAACGGAATTTTACTCGACTTTATGACAAAAACACAATTAACATACAAACACTTTATAAAATGCATCATATTACCATACGATAATTTACGAAGAAACGAAGTGCCTACTTGAATTAAAAGAGATAATGAGTTCACTTACAATAATACAGAAAATGCATTTATACACAAAATAAAATATTCCATACAATAACTTTGAAACTCACTTACAATTACAGGATTAAGCGCGTAAAATACCTTCATACTACCGACGTTTCAACTGTGTTACAACGGCCGTGGTCACGCAACGACTAACTCAGCATTTCTTCAGCTCCATAGTTTCAGCGGAATCGTCTTCTACTGGCATATTTTGATTTCTCCAAGTGCCGTCACCAAACATGTCCCTTTTCTGTAATTTTGTTTTAAATATGCAGTGCCGTTATATATAGTTAAAATTTAATTTGCTTACGAATGTTGTTTACAACCAACAAACAAACCCATGATTTCTAATGGTTTCGCGAATGTTACTATTTAAATATTTCATAAAATTATAAGCGGTAGTTTTGTATTCATATGACATCATAGACAAATGTTAAAGATGCCTGCGACCATGAACGCTGCTGTAAAACGTTTGATTCTTTAGATGTAAATAAATAATAAACGTGATAAAAACCGTTTCGAAATAAGAAGTGATGCAAAGATACTGTACCATAAGATTTTTCTTAGTCCATTTATTTGCCGCCTTATTCGTAAAAATAACAAATAAACCTATTTTAACTACAAATTGTTTAGTTCCTTTATCTCTGATAGATATTTGACGTGAAAGAACGAGATAGAACATATGTTAATTATTTATGGGCTTAATTTTTTTTAAATAATGAGAGGGTTTGTATTGTATGAAGATAAACAAGATTTTTGCATGCGGTCAAAGAGGTGGGTAACATTATTTACTTTTTGGATAACTACCGGACGGTCGCCTAGGAAGAAGAAGGAAAGAAGGCGGAGTGGGGTGGCGAATTGGAAATATTCCTGGACACGAATTGTCACATTTCGCTCTGAATAGAGACGAGTATAGACGAAAGGCTTATCTGAACTTGGGCATAGAATTATTTAACGTACAGAACGGACACTCACACCCTCCCGACCGATACATCTTAGGTAAAAATCGCAAGCAAAATAAGTAATATGACATGCAAGAATTACCCAAGAATGGCTGCGATAGACTACTTTGTCGCAGATACGGTAAATATCAAACCCTAGGAGTGACACAAGTAGCTGTTGGTCTTCTTAATATATCTTCTATATATTGTAAATGTTAGGCACGTTAAAACTCGATAACGGCTAAACCGATTTGGCTAATTTTGGTTTTGAAATATTTGTAGAAGCTAACAGAAGGTTTAAGTGGTTAGAAAATATAAGGAAATTGCAAGGAATTTAGTAAAAACAACAATATTTTTTTTCCATGCAATCTGGATGTACCAAAGAAAATTTTATAAATGGAGGTAGAGTCGAAATTTTTTCACGAGTTTTACGGACCTGGATACGAGTTGCTTATAGCCTTCGTCATTCTTCTTCTTCTTTGCGAAGCGATGATCAACTCAAATGTTTTTACGGGAGCAAAATTGGCCTTTAAATACCTACATGGTACCTACCGATTATTTTTTTCATAGGTATATTTTGATTACGAATTTCATAAACTGTATCTAGAAATAAATTAAGCATTTTAACCTAATTTCAAAAAGAGTTGCTTAGGTAACTCTGATGTATTTTTTAAAAATATTATTACCATATGAAGTCCGTCTAATTTTTGGAGCGATTTCGTTTTTTTAAGGCCATTGTTCATTTTTCATCTTTCGAGTAAAAAAAGTATAATTGTCAAATTCCGCGTTTTGAAAATATCTGTTTATATTTAACCGAATCTACAAATAGAAGGTTAGGTTCTTCGGTTGTATGATAATTTTATTACGGCATATTGGATCTATTTTGTTTGTTTTTTTTTTTTTGTGGCAAGCAAGGAGCAGCTGGAAATATTTTTAGGGTTCCGTACCTCGAAAGGAAAAAACGAAACCCTTGAAGGATCACTTTGTTGTTCGTCCGTTTGTCTGTCAAGATCCTTTTCTCAGGAACGCGTGGAGGTATCACGCAGGAATTTATGTATTAGATACTCAGATCTACTGTCCCTTGGAGTTAAAAAATCAAACTTGTAAGGCAACGCAATCAAAAGTTACAGCCGTTACTGCCGCAAATTTTCGACATTCTCAACGGAATCAAAACCTACATCGAAGCAACGTCAAATAGCACAGATAAAGGAAATATTGCGAAAACCGTAAATTTTTAGTTACATCTTCAAAAATATTTTTAATAAATTTAAACTTACTACCCTTTCCTTGTGAACGCGATACCCATATTTGTACGGAACCCTCAGTGCGCGAGTCCGACTCGAACTTGATTGGGATTTTATAAATTTAACGGCCCTGGATAAGTGTTGTGAAATGTCTTTATTTAATTTTTCATTTTCTCTAAGTATTTCTTCTATAAATAAGAGGAGATTACAACCGACTTTCTAAAATGTGTAGCTTAGCTAGGTTCCTTTTTTTTGGCTGTATTTATTTGAACTTGCTACAATTATTTGATCTGTGATATTTGATGAGTGTAAACAGTAATTTTGAGACCGATTTATTATTCTACAGTATTACTGAACAAGTTGAAAACTTGAAAATGGTAAGTAGG
Source organism: Euzophera pinguis (assembly GCA_947363495.1). NCBI lineage: Eukaryota > Metazoa > Arthropoda > Insecta > Lepidoptera > Pyralidae > Euzophera > Euzophera pinguis. The sequence continues at coordinate 15,425,844 of OX376161.1, read as the reverse complement.
TACACTAGATTTCTCTTCTGCAGTAGGTGTATTGTAATTCCAAATTAAGTGATAAATAAAATTAAAACAGCTTTTTTTCTACAAAATCTATTTAGTAGGCAAACGAGTATATAGTACTAATGGTAATCGGTTAACGTAGCATATGGAAACCGGCAATATCAGAGGTAACACGTTGCTGACCCTGAATATATTCTCACGCAATTTCTGATAGCCATATTTTATTCACTTGAAAAAAGCGTAAAAGGTTGTTGTCAAAATCCTATCATGCGCAGAACAAAAATCATAAAGCGCTCCATTTTCGAAACTTTGGGGTCTTAGGTACCTATGAGGTATGAGAATGAATTTCCAGTCAATCGCGAGAGTTGCGGTGATAGAAGAATAACTTTATTTTTCCCATGCTACTTTTACTGGTGGCGGTACGAAGTTTGCCTGGTCAGCTAGCTAGCTCAACACACATATTGGCACGCGTGTGTATGCGACTGAATCGTAGGAGTAGTAATAGGTATCGGGTTCACCGCTGTCGTATGAGTGTCCGGGGTGTGACTTAGGTATAAAATTATCGGTAATTTCATATGAAAGACAAAGGGAATCCCTTTAAATCTTGTATTCTACACCGTGATATTTTAGTCGTTTTGGACCCATCGTCCAGTGACTCCATTCATGCAACTGAACAACTTTCCCCAAGATACATGGGTCGAAATATGGAGTAAATTTTTGGACCTCCCATAAAAAATGTCTTATCACGTGACCTAACTTACTATGGGAAGTCCAAATTTGTTTTTCATGTTTCGAGCTATGTTCCTTGGGGAAATTTGTTCGGTTGCATGAATGGTGTCACTGGACGATGGGTCCAAAACGACTAAAATTTCACGGTGTATATGTAACTAAAGAAGTGATATATTGTATCTTGTTGTCCCTGAAAAATAAGTTAAACATGTAAATGGTACACGACAGACTACAGGAAATTATATTTATACCTGACCTATTAAATTTAAAGTCTTTTAAATGTAGCTCATCTAAATAGTACGGTACTCTGTTTTCCCATTCAACGGTACTGTGGCCTTAATACACATTTTGGATTCGTATTTCATTCAATTTGTTTCATAACTAACTCCGTTATCCTGTCTAGCATTAGATACTTCGAAACTAGGAAGTCATGATTTTTCATCCTATCACCAGTATTTATTTATTCAATCACATCCAATTTTAACATTGTGCTTTATAAAATGTCTTTAAAACTAAAATAGAAGAAAAATACGTTTACATAGACACGTGGAAGACCGACACTGGCATGTAGAGAAGGCCTTTGTCCTGCAGTGGAGGATTTAGAAGAAACAAATCATCTGAGAAATTACCATTTACATATTCTCGCATTCATCATCATCATTCGTGTAGGCTACGTTGTCAATCAACCCTGCACAACCTGGTGTCAGAAAAATCTGAACCGCCTTTCGGTCTCTGACGTGGTTCCTTTAACGACCACCGATGGCAGCCGGGACCAACGGCTTATCATGCCTACTAACGCACGGAATCATTTATAACAGACAATAAGTTTTCAAGCCTGTCTTAACCAAACTGGAAACATCTAAACAAAGTATGCTTCCCGTGGGAATCGGACCCATGCCCTCTGGGTCAAAGTCAAACGCCTTAACCACACAGGCGTCGTTGATCAAAATAAAGAAATATAGCTTGTAGCTCTATGAATGGAAATAAATAAATTTGAAATTCCGATCAGTCCCAATTTCCATTGAATACAGTAAGCGGTGCTCTAAATAAATAACGCACGAGTTTGGTAGCGATCGGAACTGAACGGAAAACATGGTTTTTGTCATACTCGTGAATTATGTTACTATTTTTAACTGGCTTTAGAAAAGGAGGTTACAAATTGGGCCCTCGTTTAATTATAATTTTGATTATTGTTACAAGTATTGGAATGTTAATAATCTACAACGAATTTGTAGAACTTCATTCAATGATTGTTCACGAAGTTAGTACATAATTGGTTAATTTGTCCACATATAAGTAAAATAATATATCTCAATAAATTAGATTAAAAATAAAAAATACATTGTTAAAATCTACCCTTTGCCTGTGATTACATTCCAAAGAATTTTTTTTGGACAAAATGCCTTTATTCATTTCTCTGTTAAACACTACTCTAGTTTAACATTTTAGCCAATATTTCAGCCAATAATCTTCACTTGTAAATAGTGTAACTAACTCGACTTTATTTAGTACTTAAATTTACGTTACACCTGTACAGTGGAATATATAGAAAAGTATACCACATGCAATGTGGAAGTTACGGTAAAGTAGTATATTTTTATGTAGGGTTCCATTATACAATACATGCAAATATGGAATGTCGATAAACTTTTTTCTTTCTTTTTCAATATGGCTTTTACTTTCGAATTTAGCCAGTAACAAGTAATTTCTTTAAATTAAGTTGTTTACTCAAGTAAGTCTAAAGTTACGTCAGTAGTTAAGTAGAGTCAAAAGAGTAAGACTAAGTGAAGTGGTAGAAAAACTTTACTTAGCGATTTCCAGGAGCTTTTGGCAACAAGGAAGGAAATCACATAAATCGAACACTGTATCACTTCCCAACACTCATACTTGGTCTTGAACACTTTGCGAATAATAATCCACTATTATTAAGCACAAACACTCAAAAAAACTTAAATTTTGGAAAATAAAATACAGCGCCGATACTGTTTTTCACAGCTTCCCGCCAAAAGATTGTCGATAAACTTTTGCATGACAGTAACAAGCCAGAGACAAGTTCTTTTTTAATAGCGCCTTTTTTGTTCCAATTAATTGCGTTTAATTTATAGTGGTGATAAAATTTTAACAATAAAATAAATGGTATTTTTAAATATGGTGAATGGTGATTGGTAATTTTAAATATCATATGTTTATACAATCGCCTCTCGATTACTCCAAACTCAAGGAGCATACAAATTACTGATTTTACTTTTATTTACAAATTACTTCGTAAGTTTCATTCATCGTGACGATATAAAGAAATGTAATCAAATAGAAGCATTAAGTTTATGCATAACAATATTACACTTGGTTAAATTTAAAAGAAATTTTGCAAATGATTTATCACTAGCTATTTCCAGCAGCTCCACCTGCATCAAAAAATAGCCTAACTCGGGTCTTCAACTAAGTATATTCGTACCAAATTTCATCAAATCTGTTCAGCTGTTTGGCCGTGAATGCATAACAGACAGACAAATAGACAGACAGACTTTCGCACTTATAATATTAGTATGGATAAACGCAAACATAAGCAGCATATTAATAATTGCACAAAAATGTAATGCTGTTCTCAATACTCCTGAGAAACCTAAGGATGTAAAGCCGACCAGCTACATGGGTAAAAAACAAGGAAGGAGAGATCCAGAAGGAAAAGCTAAGAACGCAAACAACCACGGAGTAGATACCTCTGGCCGAAATGTACAAGGAGACCTGTACCTCTACCAAGGAATTTTATTAATGCAGACGCAGGCGACCGCCTTAAGATTTAATATGGAATTCCTTAGTCACCTAACTATCCGCCAGAAGCGCTGTTCTGGATAAGGGGTGGACAAAGAAGGTGAAAAATATTTATGCTCTTGCGATTGTTAGCCATATAAATAATCTACTGGATACTGTTTTACCGCATTTACTACCCATAAAGACATAGGCGAAGACGCGGGCAACGGCTAGTAATTATATAATGCATATTGCAGCATCAATGAATCTAAAAATAGTGATGAGTGAATGAAGATAAAGGGGGTCAAACTACGGAGATTTTATATTGCAGCTGTTTTATCCATTTGCACACTTATATTATTATCTTGCATTTGCCCTCGGCTACACGTGTACTTTAATCTCACGGGAATTAATTGCCTTAGACCCGGAGGTCGTGGATTCGATTCCCACGGGAAGCAAACTTTGTTTAGTTGTTTCCAGTTTGGTTAATACATTGCAGACTGATTGAAGACTTGGTTTTGACCACGACCTTTTTCATCACCAGTTATCAGCTTTTTAAAAATGGTTCGGGTTCATTAGGTTTCTTTCAGTGCGGTCGTGAGGTACCCAATATTGAGCTTTTTTGTGTACCCAGTATACCAAGAGTTTTTCCTAACCTAATAGACGAATATGACGAGCGTGATGACTTCGATGATAATGATGTCGAGGAAGCGAGGGAAGTCAGTAAGGATCTTAGCGTAGTGTGTCACATTCTGTTTATTCGCATAATTTTATTTAGGAACTAATAAGACTTTATGGGATCATGGTAATCCGCGCGCATTATTTGTCTCTGGTTTTGATTAATCCATGGCACAAGCACCAAAAGTGTTCTTGACCGATGAAGAAAAGGCACTTTTTAAAACAAAATACAAAAGGTGGACTTAACTGCCAGTATTCAACTTAGCAGCAAATAGAAAAAGAAATAAAATATTAATATATAGCTACCGACTTTACGGACCCCTAAATGAAAAGCGGCATTTGAAAAACAGTTAAGATTTCAAAAAGGTAAGGTGTTTTTCATGATATTTCCATAACTTTTTCAATTTTCCCTGCCTCTTGCGGCTGTCTACGGGCCAGTTGACAAGTTTTGATTGTTAGTTTATACCTTATTTTGAATTCCAGTAAAGAAATAAAGAGATTCAAATTAGACTTAAATATTCTTTCGGCTTTAGCTTAATTGTTTTGGTAAGTAGGTAGTCAAGTCTCACCTGAACACACAGCAAAAATTAGCCTTTTGTTTAAAAAAACATCCTAGACTGTCACTTGCATGCAAATCGTAAGGCCCACATTAAAATTCTTCCTCTAATAGATAATGTTTTATTTGAATTTGAAAAAAATTCTTTGATGGACAAGAACGACTCCAATGCTAAAGGTAGCGTGGAAGAGGTTGCACTAGCTTACAGAAAATATATTTTTTATGTGATATATGGTGCAATAAAGTGTTTTATTACTAACTTAATATTGCGCACTGGATCCGTCTAAACCATCCCAAGTAGTTAAACTGAAATGACGCTAATGAATTACCTATCCTTTTCGATTCGACAAAAGAAATTCTATTTACCTACACTGTAATTTCACATAACATACAGTATTCTAAATAAATTAAAACGCCGTAGTAGCATCACTCAGTGAGATGAACAAGATAAAACCGGAATCCAGCAGACGTGCTCCTAATCACGTGTAACTGAGGGCAAGTTTCAGTCGATGCACTGAGATACGATGTTATTGTGTGACGATGCAACTGCATCGTGCGTTTTCATAATAACAAGTTGCATATAGATAGTATGTAAATTATATTGCTCCAAAGAAAATACAAAAAGAAATAATGTTTGTGACAAGATGCACAATAAACGGCTTTTCGCAAATGAAATGAAATCGTTTATTTTCAATATAGGATATAAATATCAATTATTGACGTCAATTTACTTAAATTAAGTTTATCACCAGTTCCAAAGCGCAAGTGGAGAAGAAGCGGCGCCACAAACTCCACCACACACACAAAAAATTTAATTCACATGTTTGTCAACATTTTGCACAATATTTTATTGTGATTTCAGATTATTCATCTCTTTCAGGCAAACTTAGAATAGAGATAGATACTATATGAAGTGACATGTGGCTAGTATCGCAAGATGGCACGACGCATTGATAAAAGAACGGCGATTTCGATGCTCTTTGGCATGACGTGTTAGATTAGACAGCTAGAAAAATCTAAAAGTGATGAACTCGAATAAATTACCGCGCTTCACAAAACATCGATGCATGTTACTGCGGTACCACAAGACCACGATGGCCCGCTATCTCGTAAGCTTGTCAGCGCGATGTTACTGAATCGCGAAGGTTTGTCACTGCGATGCCACTGAATCGCGATGCAGGTTATCGCGAAGGCATCATATTCATAATGGTCTGGTATAGGTAAGTGACATTTCTATCCTCGGCTCCTCCGTTTTCAAAAGGGTCAATAATACCTTATTACACTTAGTCCAAACGTAGCCTAACCTTTGAAAAAACAAAGGTTAAAAAATCGAAAAATGTTCTCGTAATGCGTAATATCGGAATTCGTAGATAAAACCTGTTATGTTTTAAACAATAGCTATACAGCAGAACAGCAAAAAATTACATAACAAAAATGAGGAAATCAATTGTTAATTAGCGCTAACAGAACACTTAGACAACAATGGAAATATTATTGTTATAATAGTGTGTAAAGCGAAATATAATTATTGGAGAACAAGTTCAAAACTAAAACAGTTATTTGCTAGGTACAGTCAGTACAACAATCTATACTAAATATTATTAATATTATAAAGCTTAAGAGTGGTTTTCTACCTTGAACACGCTAATCTCAGTAACTATTAGAGCGTTAATGTATGACATATTGTAGCGACCCGGGATTTATAAATAAAAAAAGACGGATCAGCTAACAAAAAAAAGTATATAAAGAAAAAAAACAAAGGTCGTGTACTTGAGCCGTCATTAATTTCTGCCTTGGTGGTATGTAGGTAAGTACATACCCGGGGCGCGGTCGACGGTGGCAGGTGGTGGTCTAGATGGATTCCTGGGCGAAGGGCCTCCACCAGCTGTTTGTACTAGCGCAACCCACTCTGATTGACCACACAGCACTGCACCATTTATTTAAGATTAGCTGCCATTTAGTGGCATTTTCTATCTTGAGCTCCTCCGTGCTTCGGAAGGAACGTTAAGCTATTGGTCCCGATTGTTGTCGATAGATAGCGGTCGTTAGGCTGTGTCAGATGCCTTGGGGCAACCTAACAGTGTTGGCCACTAACACACCTCGGGTCATGCTCCTGTTGGTCTGGTTTCCCTGTAAAAAGGGTTAAGGAGGTCAGACGGCAGTTACTCCATTGTAATAATCAGTTCCGCCAAATCTAGGACCATGATTTACAGCGTACCCTAGACTTCAAAGCGTAAGCTGACGACGCAACTAGGAATACACGCTACATCCTAGCGATGATGATGATGACTATCAGATTTTTTCAGGTTGTCTGAAGGCATCCGATCCGACCCAGCCTAGCGACTGCCATCTATCGATAACGATATCAAACTGCGTAACATCACAAGTCCTACATAACTGTTAAATAGCCTTTTGATTAACTCCACATCGGCGGCTCAATCAAATGTATTTCTGAGAACTTCGTGAGTGATTTACAATATTAATAAGGTCCTTGCCAACCTAAGGCTATCAGATAATGCCCTAAAACAACTAGATTTAAAGCCTATAGTGCTTGCACGTGTGCGGTTAACAAACCTATAAATTTATGTCATGGCCGGAATTTTGCAACGTGGCTCAATTTTTTTTCCAATAACTAATTATATTAAAAAAAAAAAAACAGTCGGCGAAATTGTGCGGCATGCGATATTGCAGATGTGCGTTCACTTACAATGATGACTACTCACCATCAAAGGTCGAAGGGTTCTAAAAATGATGACACCTTATGATACATTAGAGAATTACTATTTACAATAATATAAATAATAGGATACGTATGTAATGATATAATTTTATACTTTTGAAACAATAAAGTTTTAACAAATAAATTATTAATAAAAAAGGGTAATCCACTTGATATGATGATTATATATGTCGCAGAGTGTAGAAGAAGTGTGGAATGCCAAACAATATTTTGTAATGATTATTAATTCTAGTTTATTTAACTGATTTGTTTAAGGCGGTAGTTTTAATTTGCTTGAGTGTGTTTAATTGTGTCGCGATCGTAGTTGACACTGACAGATATGGTTTGACGTTATACGTCAACCGTCAGTGACAGATGACAGTTGATATTCGACCGGTAGATTTGGAGGTACACACACAGGCTGGGACTGCTGGGAGCGCGAACGAACGGGTGTGTCGCGACACAGTTAACCTCACTGCATTCCATGTGTTTATTTCAAATCCTAGAAAATCTTAGATTATCTTAAGAATCCTTAATTAGTTTGTAACCAAGGTTGGGTTATGAATAAACGTTTGTGAAGTGATCAGTGTCGTGGTGTTATTTTAAGAACATCCTGATGTCTGACCATCATCAGAGCGACCATGATGATGATGATGCACAGCTCCCGCCGTCATATAATAAAATATCATTCTAAGATCTAATAGATGTGAAGTGATCACAATAATAATATGCTACTTTAGTTAGCGTATTTTAAACAAAACTGGCTCGGGACTCCGCAGTTTAGACTCGCGCGAGAATTGGTGTCAAGATTTTCGGGCCAGGTGGTAAATAATATCTTAAAGCTCTTATCAAGCCGGTGAATGTCTTTGCACAAAGAACCTTTTTTGCAAACCGGTCAGGCTTAGCTTAGTGCTTGTTATATGACGCCTACGCTGAACTTACATTTTAACTTAAGCGAGGTCATTTTAACTGTTGTCTTTCGTTATTTCCTTATAAGGAAGTGATAAGAACATGTTCAGAGAATACAAATTTATATTTCACAGCCTTTTTCCCGACTGCGGTGAAGCCATAAACGGAGGGTTATGTATTTGAAATTATTACATTGCCTTTGTTCGCTTAAGAACATTACAGAATCTCATTAGGAGCCCTGTTATAAAAGTATGTCGAACGATTTTCATTCGACTCACTGATGTTGAGTGAGTGTATATTTCAGAAATAGGGCTCCAGGACAGATTGTCTTTATGGCTTTATATAGAACTAGTTGTTTCCCACAGCTCCACCTGCGTCAAAAAGTAGCCTATGTTTAACCCCGGGTCTTCAACTATGTTTATACCAAATTTCATCAAAATCCGTTCAGCGGTTTGGCCGTGAAAGCGTAACAGACAGACTTTCGCATTTATAATATTAGTATGGAAGTATGGATTTGTTCTCCAAGGACCAGCTCCGGCTCGAAGGACCAGTTTATGTATTTATTTATTTCATGTACGCACTGTAACATATACCTAATCGGAAAAACTTGGTAAACGGGTCCTACTTATTTCTAAAGAAATTTCTTCCAGAAGACCCGTATGTTCGGCGTATTAGTTGGTGTGGAGGAAAATGATAAAAGAGTTATATTGAATACTAGCTGTTTCCCGCAGCTTCGCTTGCATCATAAAGTAGCCTGTGTTTCATCCCGGGTCTTCAACTACACTTATTCATACTAAATTTCATCAAAATCTGATTAGCGGTTTGGCCGTGAAAGCGTAACAGACTTTCGCATTACAAAAAGTATGGAAGTATGGATGTGACTGACGCGACGAATTATACCAAAAACAATAGCCCGTACATACACAATAAGAGACCGACAAAAAATACCCATATAAATTATTGTTTTACTTAATTTTAGCAACATTAGTTGCTAAGAGTCTAAGAGCAATTTAATACAGCAAATTATTTGCTGGCTGCAATATGGCCGACGTAAAATAATTCGGGCGGCGAGAGAGTGGAGTTCCCACGTGCTAGCTGCTTGCCTTGAACGACCTTGCCGGTCGCTCGATTACAAAACATACGCTTAATAAGTGTGTGTTCCACTCGAATAGAGTGAGTTAGTTAGTTGAAACTCTTTATTGTACATAAAACATTCAAAGTATAGAAAAGGAAATAAAAAGAAAGTGTGCACAAAGACGGACTTATCCCATATTGGGATTTATTCCAGTCAACCAAATTGCATAGGACTATGTGCAATAAAATTGAAACAATAATAATTAACTTAAAGTAATATAATAGATACATACATACATATACTCAAATGTCCGAAAAATCTTTGTATAATGGTTTTAGCTCAGATTTGAAAGAATTATGTGAAGACGCCATCTTTAAGTCGCGAGGAATATTGTTCCAAAGTCGTGCAGCACGCACAGTGAAGGACAAGTCATAAATCCGTGAAGTGCTTTCAGGAACACGCAACATAGGATTATCGCACGAACGCAAGCGATTATCAACATATCGGAAAGCGAAGTTTTCATGAAGGTAAAAAGGGTAAGAAGGGTTAAAAAGGACATTAAATAAAAATGAAACAATATGTAGGTTGTGACGAAAGCGAATAGGCAACCAGTTCAGCTGACGACGGAATGTGAAGTGGGGCTTTTCGAGCAATTCCCTGTACGACTGCGGGCCTGCCCAGTTTATTGCCCACCTATTGAAAAGCCCCAATTGCCCAGTCTCCTGCACGGTGAAGGTAGCCACATACTGGTCCAAAGACATAATAAAAATAGCTATTAGCTATAACTATATGTATAGCGACACGCAAAGAAGAAGAATAAGTGTGAAGATTTTATTTACTCCTTTCTATTCCATGCCGATATTATGGGTATATCGAAATGGAATTAATCCTTCAGTAACATACACCTTACCCATAAAGATTGTGAGTTCGATTCCCACAGAAGCATACTATGTTTAGTTGTTTCCAGTTTTTGTTAGGACATTGCTGGCTTGAATCACCGGGTCGTGAAGCGTTAAAGTTTTCTTTTCTTTTTAGTTGGCGACTGTCAAACTGCTGGGTGCCGTTTTTCGCAGCTGAAAAGGTGTTGGCTAAAGCCAAAAAATCGGATTCGAATTTTGGCCAAATGACGTGTAAGTACCTAATAAGGTTTTTAGTAGAGAGTTTTTTCAGAGGCGTGTAAGTTGGCCAGACGCGAAAAATTGCGCTCTGGGCCATCTGTAATTCGATTTAGATAGTAACAAGGACGTTTAATAGGATTTTCGCAGACGGGTTGTAAAATATGGCAGCATTCGCAAGTCGCAACCTATTTTGGGGTATGTATTGTATTTCAACTAGTAATGGAAAATAACTTTGCCAGCGGCGACCCCGTTTCTTTGTTTATTATTATTTTTTGAATAATCATTCGCTTGATACAAATCCATTATCACAACAGTATGGTACTTACTACTAGAAGCCCTTCTGACCCACTGTACCAACGACAATACAAGATTCAGAAAATTTGATATAATTAAACAGGACAAATGTAAAAATGGCAAATCATTTATTTACTTGAACTTCCTCTCAGCTAACAAACTAACTGTTTATCTCTCGGGACGTACAGTAGATTTTACAGTACTATTGGTTGCGCTGAACAGCACAATTTTGCTATTTTTTAATTCCTCAAACATCACACTAGATGTTGACGATTGGTTTGTGTTTATCACAGACTTTCTTTCACTAGTAACTTCCGAAATGATGTTATTATCGTTAGAAAAATCTAAAAGTAAAGACGATTGTTCAGGTTTATCCAAAAACAGTGAATTATTCGGTAATATTTTAATAACAGTATCAAGGTTTTTATATTCTCGTTTCTGTATTTGAGTTTTCTCTTCTGTGCTGGCATGTTTTGAATCTTTTTTATTATTTTCTTTAAACGCATCGGCTTCAACCTTTATTTCGATTTTGGTATGTCCATTATCATCAAGTATTTTCAATATTACAGCTCCAGTTTTAGGCTCTATAGTGGAATGAGTATTACCATTAACAGATCTCCTTTTACCCTTTTTCAGCATAGGAATGTAAAATTTACGATTGATGTTATTTTTTTCTGTAGTTGCTTTTGTAATATTTAATGGTTTTATGTATTTATTCGGAACAATAAATATATGGGTTTGATGAGTAGCTTCTTTGATATATTCATTCTGATTAGCTTTCTCTAAACCATATCTCAGGGCACCGTGTTTTTGTAGTTTTGACAGAAAACTGTTGCTTATGTATTTCATCTGGAAAATGTATGCAAAATATTAAACCTATTCGACATTGTTTGTTTTACCACCTTGAATAAAAGAAATTTGTCGTAAGGGAAAATGGTAGGTACACTTTTCTATTTGGTACACTGCGCTCTGTGTGAATTCGACTTTGCCATTAACAACCCTATTTACAGGGAAACCAGACCAACAGGAACAGGAGGATTGCAGGAGTTGCTCCTTATATATCATGTAAACCCCTTTTCCAAAAATTTAATATTTTGCCACTACCATGCATATACATATTAGAAATTGTGAAATTTGTAAAGCTTAATTTGATACTATTTATGAAGGCAAGGGAAATGTATCCCCGCAACACAAGGGATGGAGATAGACTGGTGCACGCTCATATACCAAGGACAATGATGTATCATAAAAATTGTTACGCTATGTGTATACAAATTTATAATAAGATACCTAATTCCATCAAATGTCTACCGTTTCGAAGGTTTAAGAAAGCAGTGTATGATTTATTGTTATAGGAACGTTACTATAGTGTTAATGAATTCCTTGAGGCTAAAATATAATGTTACAAAATTCATTTAATTTTAAATATTATTATAAATTGATATTGTAATTGTAATTTAATTTGACATTTGAAGTTTTTTATTTTTTAATATTGAAAATATTGAAATTTCCTACGCCTCAGCTGGCAAAATATGTTTGATACTATGTTTGTTTTGACCATCCTATAAACACATATTTTAAAGGAATAAATGATTATGATTATGATATGATATGATACTCCAAGGTGTTTAAACTGTGTAAGTGGCTGACACTGTCAGATTTTTCAGACTGCCTGAAGGTATATCTGTTCAAAGAAATAGAAGAGTCTGACGACCACCACTTATCTTCTGCTTCTTCTTTGCGTGTCAATTTCGATACCACTTATCTTTGACAACCAAGACAAACGGCTTAACTTGCCTCCCGAAGCACGGACGAGCTCGAAATAAAAATATCCAATAATCGCGGCCAACTGCAATCGTGACGAGTACGCCACGCTCGGCCATCGAGTATAAACGTACTAGACATACAGATTTATATATTAAAGAAATATACGTGATAACTTACAGCAACAGCATCATCTACCACATTTTCAGGGTCGTTTTTATTCTCAGGGACAACTTTATTTTCGGGATCATCTCTATTGTCAGGGTCGGTTACAACCCCATTTTCTTTACCTTTGTCTTTTCCTTTGCCTACATTTATAAAAATATCATTACTAATAATAGGTTTCGGGTTGACGGTAGACATAAGGTAAGAAAATACGCAAAATAGAGTCATAAGAACAATGGAAGATGTCACAACAATTATGAGCCCTTTTCCCATGATTATAATAATAATTATAAAAAAATAACACTATCTAAAACTTAAAAATCTAAACGTTTAGCAAAAGCATAAAAATGTAGAAATAATCTAAAATTTATGACGAACGAGTTGACTTGACTTCGCTATTTCCATTTTCTTTATGACAGATACTAGGTTTTTTTTTCTGATAACGGCAAGATAGAAGCAGAGAGCATCGAAATCACATGGAAGTAATAAATACCTCCGAGGATGGCTCCTCCTGTAATAAAAAGTACATCATGTAGTCCTCCACAGGTGTACTTATTACATCCAATCCATGGATGGTCTGCATGATTAATCGACCCTGTGTCATATTAGTTGTGATGATAGGTGAAGGCTACACGTCAATAAATATTGTAATATTTACTTTTCTATCTTGGGCCGGATCACAGCATACCCTACACCATCAATATGGATCGCGTCAGTACTGAAGCGTTCTTTGTAAGAGAAAGACGTGATGGACCTCAGACGGAGGAAAATGAGAGCTTGTGTGGAAATATTACACAATGAATAAAAAGAAATGGATGAAGAATTGGCTACAAAAGAGAGACTGGTATACACATCTAAATTTATTGGATGAAATTCGCCTTCACGATGAAATGGACGACTACGAAAATTACTTTCGGATGCTTGATGTCTGTTTTGATAACCTTTTGGAATTGGTGACGCCATCTTTGAGTAAACGGGGTACAGTGATGAAATCGATTTCGGCAAGGGAAAAATTGACATTGATATAGCTCTATTTCGCCACAGGAAGAAACCTTAAGGACATTTGATTTTCGGAAATAATGTCGCCGGAGTCAGGATTACTATTATTAGTGTTAATGTTTTAGCTTCGGTCCCTGACTACTGAGGATCGTTACCACGTATGTTTTCAGAGTACGCGATCGGCAGTACTATGGACCACATTATTATATGCAACCTCCAAGGGCTACCTCCAACTGGAGCGTTATTTTTGAAAAATGTGACCCACACAAAAATCGGCGAGTCGAATCATTTATGATATCGAACAATAGGCTAGTTTCGTAAAAAAATATAATTAGTCTGTCAGTTAGATAATCAAAAAATATTGGAGACGTATTTTTTCTTTTAAAAATTAAACAAAGAATGGTAAAGATATGGCGCGTTAAAGTTCCGTGTGCTACACTTTTTCGCAATATGTGACGTCACGAGCCCCCACTCCTAAACTTTGTTGCGTTATATCTTTATAACTCATCGCTCAATTGACAAAAAAAATGTGTCACTAATATATTTTGATTCCCTATGACGGACTAATTTTAATGTTAGTCTTTTGACCCTGGAAACTAGCCTATTCTCATTAGTCATGATCGGTGAGGAACTATTTTTATTCGACATATGAGTCGATTTCAAAAAAAGGGCCCTTCTCCTTACGCTGTCAACGTTTTCTTTAAACTTACACTTAAATAGTAGGTACAATACAAACTATAGTGAGCGACAAGAGATTACATTTAATTTTCTACCTCTATACATATTATTAAGCGTAACAACAAAAAAATTTAGACTTTTCCTCTTATTCATTAAATATAACAAACGTTATTTAAGCCCGCATTAACTAAAATATGTTATGTCTCGTTTTTTCACGTCAAATTAGAGATCAAATAAGAGAAAAAGGGCCTGAACTATATTTATATCACACTTCTTTGCACACAGTACAATAAAACATCAGTATAATAAAACAGTATCAGTATTATTTTAGACAATCTGTTTCCCGCAGCTCCGCCTGCCTCAAAAAGTAGCCTATGTTTAACCCCGGGTCTTCAACTATATCCATACCAAATTTCATTAAAATCCGTTCAGCGGTTTGGCCGTAAAAGCGGAACAGACAGACAGACAAACAGACTTTCACATTTATAATATTAAGTATGGAAGTATGGATAGTATAGGCTTATTGAACGTTCGTAAATGTTTATAACTAATTTGTATTTAAACTTGCTTCATTATTCTGTACTCTACGGTAATCTAGTATTTACTTTCAACACTGACACACACATTTCCGGAGGTCTTTAACACATTTTCTTCAAGACTTTCATTGGAGCTTTTCTTACGCGTAACATTTTCATTTGTGCTATTCATAGGTAATTATCATAATAGTATTCGTCAAATTCGATATACTCACTGCAACAAGGAAGAAAGTTACATTAGCCTAAGTAAAAGCACATAAATTAATAGTACTAACGTAGTACTAAATGTACTAACGTATTATTAATAGTCTTCTTATTCTTCTCACTTTCCTGGTTGTATTCTCAGGTTGTCAGAGTCCAGGAGTGCTATCTTTGAAAAGTGTGACTCAAAATTGATGAGTTGAATGATCATGGTACGACATCGAATGATTTTATTTTGACATATTCGTTAAATGAAACAAATTTCATTCCTTATGAGTAAAAACATATCAAAAACATGGCTCCATATTGCTTTTCTACTTTTACGTCTTCAATTCACCAGGTTTTCGGCTTCCTTGGCAGTGATTCCATTACCATCCATATCTTGCTTTGCGACGTCAAACCAGGGGCCCTATTTTTGAAATATATAGCATATATGTCGAACAAAAGCCTTCGATAACGAACAAAAATTATTCGACTCGCCGATTTTGCATGAATCGCACTTTTCAAAAATAGGGCTCCAGCTCTATTTGAATTTGCCTCTTCTACTGGGCCAAATATCTTACCCATATACACCGTGAAATTTTAACCGTTTTGGACCCATCGTCCAATGACTCCATTCATTTATTTATTAAAACTTTATTGTACCACAAGTAAAAGTACAATTGGCGGACTTAATGCTAAAAGCATTCTCTCCCAGTCAACCATTAGGAAAAACAGAGAAAATTCAAAGCGGCGCAAAAAGCTTCATGTGATATTACAGAAAAAAAAGAACACTACAGCTAAATAAATATACATAGATTCATGCAACTGAACAACTTCCCCCAAGATACATGGGTCGAAATATGGAGTAAATTTTTAGACGTCCCATACAAAATGTCTCATCACGTGACCTAACTTACTATGGGAAGTCCAAATTTGTTTTCCATTTTTCGATCTATGTTCCTTGGGGAAATTTGTTCGGTTGCATGAATGGAGTCACTGGACGATTGGTCCAAAACGACTAAAATTTCACCACCCATAGGTAATGTGGTATTTTAAGAGTTAAATTAATAAAACAAGTGTAGGTAGGTCTAAAAAGTTTGAAGAAAAGAAATTCAGTCAAGCTCGTCAAGATTTGATCTCGTGTACTGAACTCGTGTGGTTCTATAGGATGAAGTTGAAAAATAATAAGCACTTACTTACTAGTACGGCTCATTTTCATCAAAGGTTTCATTCTTAAGTTGTTTTAAATGTTCTTCAATCATCTTGGCCTTTTGCCTTAGATCCATAAGTCCTGGGTCAATTACAGTCATTAAGTAGCTAAATAACATGAATAAGCTAATGATAAGGCAAATTGATCCCAATATGACGAATGCCAATTTCATTTTCTAATTATTTCAGTTTATTCTTAAATAAATAGACACTTACTAAATTACACTAGTTGTCAAATGTCTTAAAGATGTATTTAGCCATAGACAGGCTGTGTCAGATCTCTATTGGCAGATCGTAGAAAGTCAGTAAAAACTGAAAAAAAACTTCGTGACAATGTCAAAAATTTGGACTGAAAGTTTCAATGGTATTTTTAATATAATTTAAATATAAAAGCAGTCAAATTATAAAAAGTGAGTACTCTTAGCGTTTGTTTCTAAACACAGGATACGAGCCTTCGCTATAACGTGCTTCGCGATAACTTGCATCGCGCTGATATGCTTTCGCGATAGCGGGCATCGAAGTCTTGTAGTACCGCGGTAGTAAGCATCGTTGTTTTGTGGATCGCGATAACGTAATTTACTCATAGAGAAAAACCAGCACAAGTGCAACTGCCTCAATGCATCTGCAGTCAGAACCCACGGCTTTACCCATGGCGCAACAGGGTGTAATACATTTTAAAATAAATAAAACTACCTACGTTTTCGCATTCGACCCGGAGGTCGTAGGTTCGATACCTACGGGAAGCCTACTTTACTTATTAGTTGCTAGTTTGGTTAGAACATTGCTTGAATTGATTGTCTGATAATAATGATGATTCGGTAGGCACGTTATGCCGTTGGTCCCGGCTGCCATTAGATTGTCGATAAAAGAACCACTTCGGAGGCCGAAAGGCGGTTCCGAAAAACTCTCGATACCCGGGTGCACAGGCACCATGTAACCTACTCGATATAAATAAGGAGATAAAATTAAAAACAACCAACTGTATCAATTGGAAATCTGTATGTTTTCCAAAACATCATCATCATTTCGTGTAGGTTACATTGTCAATCGACCATGTAAACCTTGGTGTTAGAGTTGTTCGGAATCGCCTCTCGCCTCTGACGCGGTTCCTTTTGTGTTTTCCAAAAAGAAATAAATACAATCATCAGCATCATCATCATCCTAGCGTCTTCCCGGTTGCATCCTCATCCGCTATCCTGCATTTACGTCTCCACTTTGCCCGGCAAAGCAAACAATTAAGCAAAAAATCAAAATCATCAAGTTATAGTTATGAAAATTCTTCTCAATACTGATTTATCTTCCAGCAATGACGAAGTCATCCGAGAAACACAGTGCGACAGACTCCGAATTAGGCTCAGTCAAGCCCGCCCAGGTGAACAAGATAGGAGCTATCCTCTGCCCTACCTTCTGCGCCATACTCTTGGTGCTAATGTTTGTGGTCTCCTTCCTTGGAGCCAGGCTTGCCTACGAGCAGTACGATGCGTTCTGCTCAAAGAGGTTTGATGTCCAAAAGTTGTACGTCTTCCCCAATGTCACTGTGATAAGGGTTTATAAAACTTGATCGGTTTAAACTTTGTTTTATTAAGTAACTAACAACCGTATTATAACCATAAGGACGTCCTTCACTTAAACTCATTGGAGGAGGCCTAAAGAAAGTCCTCGAACTTTCCTCGAAAACTATATTCTTAGTTGGTTACTTGAGCAAACTCCAATGAGGAACGACAAAGGTTATAATAACAATTCAAAGCAGAATAATTTAAAATACAAAAGTAATAAAAAATAAAATAAAGTAATGAGTACCCTGGCCAAAAGTGGCAAAAAAACGATTTATATTCACTTTATTTCATTTCAAGGACGCCTCAAGGTATCTCTTTACCAACCTTATATTTGACAGTTCAATACTCACCTGCAATGAGGAATCTCCTTAAGTCAAGGAAGCTAGTGACGACTAACCTTACCAATGAGTTGGAGTAAGGTTGAGTCGAGTTTGAGCAAACGTTTGAGAATATGGGGGTAAGTTTTATTCATTCATTCATACATCAAGTGGTTAAGGTGTTTTAGACCGGGAGGTCGTGGGTTCGATTCCCACGGGATGCAAACTTTGATTGGATATTGCAAGCTTGAATCACCTGATTGTCTGATAATAATGATTCCGTGCTTCTGAAGGCACGTTAAGCGGTTGGCCCCGCCTGCAATGTAGTGGTCAATAAAGGAACTACAACAGAGGCCGACAGACTACATAACCCACTCGATATTAATGAATGATTGATTCATTTTAAGAGCTAGGATCTTGTTGATGGAGTTTTGTCCATTCTTCCCTATCACTTGCTAGTTATTTTGTGATACGACACAACGCTTATACTTTAGCCGCAAAATTGTTAATAGCTTAGTCTCATATGAATTTTTTTTCATGATATTTTTTGATTCGGAAAAATAGGCCAAGTGGAAAAGTGAAATTAGGAAAGCGAGCATTGGATCCTGAACACACAGATCTCAAAAATACCATTCCTATTTTTGAAACTACTATCGATAATCTGGTGTGTCGAAAATTTCTAAATTTCTATTCGGTAACGGATATTGTATCGTTCGTCTTATAAATGCGAAAGTCTGTCTGTCTGTCCATCTGTCTGTCTGTTACGCTTTCACGGCCAAACCGCTGAACGGAATTTGATGAAATTTGGTATGAATATAGTTCAAGACCCGGGGTCAAATATAGGCTACTTTTTGACGCAGGCGGAGCTGCAGGAAAAAGCTAGTACTTTATAAAAATAGGGTTCGTATATAGTCTCCGCGAAGAGGCTAGGAGTGCTATTTTGAAAAAATGATTTTCGTTCAATATCAAATGTTATGCGACACGCAGTATTAGACGAATCAAACTTCTCAAAAAATAGCAATAGGTTCCGTTCATGTATTAGAAATGATACACGTAGCGACATCTGTAATTGGTTCCTAATAACACCTACTACTGCCGGAAGCAACACGTGGATAACTAATTTTCTGTGCTATTGTCGTTGCTTATTATTTTACACGTAATACCATAGAGGGCGTTAGTAGTACTTCCAAGTGTAATATATCCAAGTTAGGAGGATTAAGGTTTTTCTTTTTTCTTTAAATTATATAAATAAAATCATAAAACCATAATTTATTCCCTTTAAAATGCAGTGTTAAACTGAAAAATTCACCTTCATTATGAGACACCTTCATTAGGATTTTTCTTCTCTACCGGGAAAACAATTTTCCTGTCGACGTATTTTTTCAACTGGCAACTAAACCGAATGACAGATACAAAACAAAATGGGCGGCTTCTGAGTGTCGGGCTGATTATTGTAGTTTTCCCTATTCCGTAGTGAAATAACTGTGTTATTTTTTAGTTGACTCTAGTGTTTAAGTGTTAGTGTTAAACCCTTCGAGATTTTGTTACAAACATGTAAGTATTTTGACTAATATCTGTAGTTTACTCAATAGGTAACATCTGGTATTGATTGTGTATTCTGTAAGGCCAATGTCACCACAGACATACAGCCTTTCGGTGTGATAATTTAACTGAAATCTAAATAAAACTTTTTTTTTTATTTGAACTAAATTTGTTTTTTTATAAAATGATTACGTATGTAGTTCAATTATATATAAAAAATTAATTGTTTTTGAAAATGACAATGAAAACACATTTTTTAACATCTCAAATTAGGTAACTCAAATACTGAATATGTCTGAAATATTTTCGTCAATTTTTGAATTTTTATTTTAGACCATAGACAAGATATGTTCGTTCGTAGTACCTTCATTGTATTTATTGCTTCATTGCATTATGTAATGTAGGGCGTTATAATTGATTATAAATAGGATTTCTCACGGATCTAAAACATCTAGATCCCCGCTATAATAATCTAAAGCACATGGTGAAAATTATATGTAGAAACTATACTTGTGATGTGTTCGCAACTAAATAATCTAAACTTTAAAAAAACTTTTGTCATATATTTTCTATGTATATAAAATTCAGCGAAAAATCGAATAACTTTGAAAAAGATGAACTTTGAGAAGGATCCCTATGAAGGATTTCTTCCATAAATATTTAATCACGCCTGTATCTCTGCGCGGTAGGCAGATACTACAGATTTCCACTTGCTACGATCCTTACAGACCTCATCCATTCCTCCGCTCACACTCTCGTCAGATTAAATTGTTAAAATAAATCAACAATAACATCCCTAAAGTGGGTTGACGCCAAGCAGTCATCCGTCCAGGAACCCTATTTTTTAAATTTATGTCATATAATGACGAACAAAAACGCTTCGTTAACGAACCAAAATTATTAAAAAAACATAACTTCTGACCGTCATGACTTTCTAATGTCAGTTTGAATAGAAGCTACATTAATTTGTTTTTTAAATACCTAAGCCAGTTTGCACAGGTGGAAAAATATAAGTATGTATTTCACAATTGATCACTTTATATTAATTTCAGGCATTGGAGCATTTTATTGTTATACAATTATGGTGGTGGCATATTGATTGTATGACTCCTTCGTCCAAGCGCTTTCCTAGTTAAATCCTCAGCTTACGCTTCAGAGCCTAGGGTACGCTGTAAGTTATGGTCCTAGATTTGGCGGCACTGGTTATTACAATAGAGCGTCTGCCATCTGACATCCGTACCCCTTTTTACAGGAAAATCAGACCAACAGGAACATGGCCCAAGGTGTGTTTAGTGGCCAAAATGGTCAGATTTTTCAGACTGCCTAAAGGCATCTGACACAGCTTTACGACTGCCATCTATCGATAACAACCGGGACCAAAGGCTTAACATGCCTTCCTTGCACGAAATCATCATTATTTATTTTATTATTATTATTAGATGTAAGTTTACTATAATTTCATAACGACTCTTTTAACACATACCATAAATTAATCACTTTTTCTGCACCACCGATTGGTTGACTGGTAGAAAAAGCCCACGGCTTAAGTCCGCCATTTACATGTCATGTAATAAAGTTAAATAAATAAATAATTATCAGACACTCAGGTGCAAAGTCCTGTGAAAAAGGGTTTTGGAGGTCAGACGGCAGTCGCTCCATTGTAATAACCAGTGCCGCCAATTCAAGGATCATGACTTACAGCGTACCTAGTCTCCGAAGCGTCATACGGGCGTCGCGATCGGCTATCAGGCTCCTCATCAATTTTAATGAGTATTACTTGTAAACACTAGTAGTTCTGTGAACAGTAGACCTCGCGAATAGTGCCATTTGAACAGAACTTTTTTCGTATACTTTTGTTTAGATTTTATAAAATTCAACTTACCTATGTGATTTAATTTTCGTTTTCGTTCTTTAAGAGGAATTAAGTAACATGGATTTAATAATTCTAATACTGACCCAATAATTCTTACAGCCATTTGTATATAGAGAGGTTGTCAGAAATTACTTTTTTTAAAGATTGGTTCAGTACATGACTCGTGTTGAGGTGACAAACTTAAGAAAATTAAAATTAAATTTTCTTTATTAATACTTAAAAAAAAAACCTTCAACAGCGTCGTGTCGTATCAAAAATATAAAGAACTGGCAAGTGTAACTAAGGGAAGAATGGAAAAAAACTCCATCGACAAGAGTTTAGCTTTTTATGAATTAATATTAGTTAAAAAGCTTAATTTAATTATGACTTCCGAGTCAAAACCATTTAAGACATATCTAGTACAAATTGTATATATTAACAGATTGTTGACAGATGTCAAATAAATAAAACGTGTAATTTATAATCGTAATGTTAATATTAAATATAAAATTACGATTATAAATTATATAAATATAAAAAAATAAGCTAAAGTGAATTTATAGGAACAAAAGACAGTGAATTGTAACCTTCGCAGCTGCAAGGTATGGTCATACAATTCTCATCACAAAACAACTATTACACCAAAAATCACGAAGTCAAGCAACGAAAACAAATTTTGAAAAGAAGTTGATTTTTTGGAAAAAATATCGACCGATTGCAGGTTTGTTTACATTGTGAATCAACCTGCGTATTGGTTTTGAGTAATGTCTGTTATGTCATGTTCCAAGGAAGAGGTTATTGACACGATTTGGCATAATACAAAATTTGGCATTTAAAGGACCGACATCGACATATTTATTGTTTCATCATAGACAAGGCAAAGAAAAAGGTACTGCGAAAAAAAAATTGCGATGTTTAAGGACCTAGTGCAGTGTCTGTGAGAGTAGCACAAATTTGGTTTAAGCATTTTCAATACGGATTTGATGTCAAAAATGCACGTCGCCCTATTACGGATAAAATGGACAACAACTAAATCCGAGTTAACTCGCAACAAGGTGATGCTGTGTGTGTGGTGGGATTGGAAGGGCATTACTCATTACGAGCTGTTACCACCAGGCAGGGCCATCGATTCTTAACTCTACTGCGAACAACTGATGAGATTAAAGCAAGAAGTGGCCGGAATCAATCAACAGAAACGGTGTGGTTTTTCATCATGATAACCTCACACATCTAGCCACTCAGCAAAAATTAAGGGAGCTGGGACGTGTAAACCCACATAAACCTGAAACATTTTTCTTTGCAGAAAGATGCAATTTTTTTATATTTGTTTTATTATGTCCCTAGTACCTTAGGAAAAATAGTAAAAAAAAATTAACTCTTCTGGAAAAGCTGGGAAATGACATTCCATATATGGGTCGGTCGGCACTAGCGCTTCGTTTTACTTTTTCTATAAAACATTTTGAATTAATCAATTAAATATTAGTACAACATTTTTTATGAATAAAAATAAGTTTAATCTACGTTTAAAGCAAAATTGATGACATTAATTTAAAAAAAAAATGTCTTTTAGTAATTTAAAAATATTTTTAGTGTGGGAGTCTATGATACACATCATGCGAAAAATAAACAAAAATATCATAATTTTTTTTAATTTCAGTAACTTTTAATTTCAGTTTATTGTATGATAATGTAGCCCCTGTAAGTTAGAACCTGGTAGGTAATCAAATTTTGGAAATATTACGCTCTTCTCCAGAACCTTCAACAGTAAGACGTAATTTAGTGGACTTAATGTTAAATATTGGATCACATTCATTACAATATACTATGTTTTAATTAAAAAGGGTATGCAATGTAATGATATTTGTTGAAATTACATCAACTAGATTTTTATTTTTTATTTGAAGTACTACTAAGGTTGTAACATCTTGTGCCGACGGACCCATATATGGGATTATGAAATTAATGATGATATAAAAGAGGCAGAAAACAAAATTATTAAAACTTTGTTCGCAATATTAATTGGTTATGTTTTGTAGTTTTATTTTGAATATAAGATTTAAAAAATATTAGTTAGCATCTTACTTATGCCGACCTATTTGAAGACATGTTTTACAATTGACAATTCAAATTTATTCACTTGACAAAAAAGAAGAAAAACTATACGATCCACAAAGTTATTTGTACATTACATAAACTGTCAATTAATAACGTTTTTAAAAATGTATGTAACTTATATTTAAATCATCAGGTAATGGAGGTAGATTTTTTTATTTTACAAATCCCATGTATGGGTTGGTCGGTCTATCTGGGTTAATGCATCCGCCGTATAGTCCTGACCTTGCACCTTGAGATTTCCACCTGTTACGGTCTCTTCAGAATTCTTTAGTGTCAGGTTAACATTACAGACAACAAACAGAACAAAATGGCACCTAAATACTTTAGTTAAATGTATTAAACTATATTAAAGAATATTTTGAATTTTCTTAAAAATGCGAAGAAAATTTTTCCCCAACCTATTACCCCGATTTCAGCAGTGTATTCGACAGGGTAAATCATTGTATACTTCTGACTAAGTTGAAGGTTTGCGGAATCCATGGCTCCCTCTTGAATTGGCTCAAGTCTTACCTGGAAAGAAGGTCGCAGATTGTCGCCGTGCTCGGGTAAGTAATCTCAGGTTTATTATTCGGATTTAAGGGTCCCGCAGGGGTCGCACCTTGGGCCTGTCTTATTCCTCTTATTTATTAGTGATTATCCCGATGTAATTTTGGATTCCAATTGCTCTTTGTTTGCTGACGACACTAAGATTTATAGAGTGATTGCTTCACCGGCCGACGCAATTCTACTGCAGGATGACATTGATCGTTTGGTTGCTTGGTGTCATTCCAATGATATGGAAATTCATATTGAATTGCATTGCTACTGTTACAAGCATTGTTACTGTTACAAGAAAAAAAGAAA
Source organism: Euzophera pinguis (assembly GCA_947363495.1). Lineage (NCBI taxonomy): Eukaryota > Metazoa > Arthropoda > Insecta > Lepidoptera > Pyralidae > Euzophera > Euzophera pinguis. The sequence goes on along the minus strand of OX376161.1, from coordinate 15,401,259 downwards.
ATGAGAAACTGAAACCAAATGCTACAAAATAGGAACGGTGGAGTTGAAAAAGGTAAGCGTCGTCAAGGATCTTGGCATTTATCTGGATTCTGGGCTAAATTTTGTTGAGCATATTAACAATATCGTCAAAAAATCAGCACAAATGTTAGGCTTCGTAAAATCGATCCGTTGATACTAAAAAACTTATTTTTAATTCTCTTGTAAGAAGTAATTTGGATTATGCTAGTTCTATTTGAAACCCCCCCCCCCCCCCTATACAGTACACTCTCAACGGATAGAACGTATACAAAAAGTCATCATCATCAAGCCAGACATCTCGCCTACGGTGCACCTAACATTATATCGTTGTCCTTATAGTCAAAGGCTTTAACATTTCGGAATTCTCTCATTGTTGGATCGAAAGAAAATCCATGATCTTTTATTCCTGCATAACATATTGAATGATCGCGTTGACTCTGGTAAAATTTTATCGAGCTTTAATATCAAAGTTACCTACCCTCCAGACCACCGCGTTATCCAGTGACTAAATTGCTCTGTGGACATCCGTTTAGAACCAACCTTGGGTGCCATGCTCTGGCGAATCGAATGTGTATTCTTTTTACTACACCGCGATATAAAAGACTTGGACATATTTGGTGATAGCCTGAACATTTTTAGGGATAAGGTGCTGAAATTTGTAAATAAGTAAGTAGGTAAAATAAATAATAAAAAACTGCCATTTTCTACTAGCTTTATTGGATATGTAATGTAATCGTTATTTTCAACTTAGGATATAATTTCACGTAATGACCAATGTTATGTATACCTATTATTGGTGTTTATATTGGAACTAAGTCTGTAGTGTAGTTATTAATGATGTATATAAGCACTGTTGGTGTACTTGTGGCGTCTCAAATCGCTTACACCACCAATGAGGACGCTACCGCTTATGGACCTTGCACCATACAAGGCACGAGCGATATTTGTCATTTGGCGGATTGACAGAAGTGTCAATTTTCTTCTTCTACTACGGATCTCTGTATCGACTGGGAACTAAATTTTTGTTATTAATTTCTTAATCTAATTATAGCAACTGTGTTCTTTGTATCTAAATAAATTCATTTTCTACCCATTGTGAACATAAAACAGTCATTATCTTTTGCTCCATTAATTTTCCCTATCAAGTCTATCGCCTTTTCGTAAATACAAGAAAATACATGTGTGGAGTAGCTGGTGTCGGAAGACTCTCAAGCTTACGCCCACATACTTCAATAGTATATAAAAAAAAACTGATCAGGTAATTCAAAATAATAGTAGACCTTGAGAAAATGCATTGTATCATTTGCATTATTGATTGATTCGTGAACAAAGGAAACTTGTTGTTTAATGGACTTATAACCTGAGTTGGATAAAGAGAATCATTATAACAGCTTTGTCCTGCACACTGTTGAGCAATTCATTTATATCGAGTGGGTTACATGGTCAGTCGACCCTATTCACTCCCGGTGTCAAAGTTTTTCAGAACCAATTTTCGGCCGCTGACTTCCTTTAACGATCACTAAATAGCAGCCGAAACGAACGGCCTATCGTACCTACTTTGCATGAAATCATCATTATTATTAGACACTCAGGTGTAATTTCCTGAAAAAAGGAGTTACGGAGGTCAGACGGCAGTCGCTCCATTGTTATAACCAGAGCCGCCAAATTAAGGATAATCACTTACAGCGTACCCTAGGCTCCGAAGTGTTAAGCCGAGGATGCAACTAGGAAAGCTCGTTTGGACGAAGATTTAGACACACAGGTGTAATGTAATCAAAAAGAGTTTAGCAATATTTTAAAAGTCACGGTATATAAAGAGGCTTCTCTTAGCGTAAATCCTTCCTTTAAATATTTTGAAGAGAAGTTAAAACACCACTTTCGCATACAAGTCCATTTTTATGTCCTATACTTCAACTAAATGTACTAAACTGTGGTTAACTTAATGTAGTAAACTGTGTTAAAGTTAAATTTAGGCATTCGTCAACATACATACATACATACCATCACGCCTTTTCCCCGTAGGGGTAGGCAGAGACCACGGATTTCCATTTGCTACGATCCTTACAGACTTCCCTCGCTTCTTCTACGCTCATCACTCTCCTGACATCTCCCTTTTTATTATGTCTGCGATTTGGTCGCAGTATGTTCTCCGAGGCCGGCCCTTACCGACTTTTCGTCAACATGTAAGCAAATATTGCATCCCTGTTTGTTAATCCATAATTAACAATAAATAAATATATTTTCTGTCTATTTTTTGGTGTAAAATAACGTAACATGTATTTACATTGCTCTTTGCAAAATAAGCTTCCCTTTTCCGCGGTCATTTTCATCGGCTCCGCAGAAAACTGACATCCAACCTACATCTTTGATAAAAACTTCTTATTTACGCCAGTATTAAGAGGATTGCAGAATTTACTTTTAGCTCCAAACTATAAATTTTAGTCTCAAGTATTTATCACAGTCATGTTGAGTAAGTTATGTCTTACAAGTACCAAAATAGTAGTTTATTAAACTGTTGCATAATAAGGGTTCTTACAACGCAAGGTTTGGCAACGGTTTCATAAACTACTGTAACTAAAGTACTTATGTCTTACAAGTACCAAAATAGTAGTTTATTAAACTGTTGCATAATAAGGGTTCTTACAACGCAAGGTTTGGCAACGGTTTCATAAACTACTGTAACTAAACTACTTTCAATAAAAAACATATGTAAGTAAGTATAAACCGAGAAAAAATTTTCGACCTCCCATACAAATCCTGATAGTTGATCACTAGCTTAAAATCTTGAAATCATCACTAACAGTCGCACTAAGAATCGCTAAGACCATTAAAGCAAGTATTTCAAACTCAAATAAAAAAATCTTTGAAGAATTATTAAAATTTATAGTCATTAATTTACATAAATATTTACTAATGAAACTGCTTGGTAGAGATATGTAAACATTAGTCAAACCGATTTACAACCCCATACATTTCTAATGATCAATTGATACATGGATTTACTAATCCTTTGTGACTAACAAAGATTTTCATTTTTTTGCTACTGTTTGATTATCGAGAATTTCCCCTGATCAATAGCCACACCGCACTATGGTCCTACTAGAAGTTGCCTCAAGAAAAAACCTAACAAAAGTACTCTCATTCTACTACGATCCACCAATCCGAGGATACTTTTCAACCCTTCGATCCACTGGTGGATCCTTGGAAACTTTTATTTCCACTTAAATCCACTAGGGAATCCATGGAGACTCACACCTATATTCTTAAACCTTCACTCAAACTCGACTCAACCTTACTCCACCTCATTGGTATGATTAGTCGTTATAAACTTCCTTGGCTTGAGATGGTGAGTATCGAATTGTCAAATATAAGGTTGGTCGAGAGGTACCTTGCGGCGTCCTTAAAATGAAATAAAAATAAATTTGGTTTTTGCCACTTTTGACCTAGGTATCTACTTACTTTAATTTATTTTTTACTCTATTATATTGTAATTTCAAATTTTTGTGTTTAGAATTGTTATTATAACCTATGACGTTCCTCATTGGAGTTTGGTCAAGCAACCAACTAAGAATGTCGTTTTTAAGGAAAGTTGGAGGATTTCCTTAAGTCCTGCTCGAATGAGTTTGAGTGAAGGACGTCTTTGTTTAAGAATACGGGGGTCATACTCGTATGCCTTCTTAAATCCACTGAGTACATAGCATCTCTTATTGTACTTAGATCCACTAATATGATCCGTTTATATCACTGGTGGATCCGTTTATTTCCGCTTTCATCCACTAGTGGATCCGTGGAGACACTTATGCCCTCTTGAAACACTGGATACATTCTATAATCTCCTTAAAAGTCCAAGGTTTTGAACTCATCACTAAGTCTGAATGTATCCGAGCATCTCGAGCGCCTGTTCTTACAAAAGCCTCGAGTAACGTGGCCCAGTTTTAGGTTGACTTTTGAGGGTTGCGAATGGACATTTTCTTTTATACTGAATTTTGTGTTAGGATAAATGTTATTTGTGTTGAGATGTTCAAAAGGCTTATCATAAAAATCAATGCCACTTTTCGTTGTAATTTTATAACTCAAGAACGGGCTCACCTATCCAAACCAAATGTTTAGGCTTTGTTCGGACTATTTAGTAGATGGTTTGTGTGAAGTTTGCATAAAATCGGTCGAGCGGTTCTTCATTTATCACTTTATACTCGTACGTAGCGAAGCACGTACCGGGCCGCTAGTAATATCATAAAGCTGAAGAGTTTGTTTGTTTGTTTGAATCTCAGTTATCTTTGTTTATTTTGTACCCTTGTTCCCCAATAAAGAATTTGAATCCTTTAATCAGGAACCACTTGTCCGATTTGAAAAATTCTTTCGGTGTTGGATAGCCTATTTATAGAGGAATAATAATAAATAAATAAATAACTCTTTATTGCACCAAATTGTAGAAAGTACATGAATATTATTATTATCTATGGTACAAAGGCGGCCTTATCGCTAGAGCAATTTCTTCCAGGCAACCAACAGGTAGGACTTCATGATATGAAACAGGAAGGTAGGCGCAAATTAACAATTGGGAAAAAGTGAAACATAAAAGCATAACGTACCTATGCAGCACATACAAAAAAAATATACCTATGTAAATATATGTGGTGCACATATACGCATGCATTACACAATGTAAATAAATATACATACCTATTTTAAGCGTATCAATAAATGTTAAAATTACAACTATGGCGGGTTATACGAACAGCAGACGAAAAGATTTTCTCGGGAAGAGGTTTAGGTGATAGAAAGATAATGGTCTTTCACTTGTGTCTTGAAGCTGGAGAGTGTTTGGGCATGTCTAATAGATACCGGCAAGGAGTTTTACAGACGTACAGCTTGGACAGTAAACGACTTGGTGTAAAATTCGGAAGAATGTACGGGTGTATCCAATCGGAGATTATGTGCACTGCGAAGTCGATCATGGTGTTGATTGTGAAACACAAACCGTTCTTTCAGATATTGTGGATAAGTGGGAATAAAAAGAATAGAATAAAGCATGGAAAGGATATGCCAATCACGGCGACGTCGGATTGGGAGCCACTTGAGTTGATTGCGAAATTCAGAGACATGATCATATTTACGAAGACCGTAAATAAATCTGATACAAAGGTTTTGGAGACGCTCAAGTTTGTTTAATTGCTCCTGAGTTAGGTCCAAATAACAGGTATCCGCGTAATCAAGAATGGGAAATAGTAGTGACTGTACAAGCGTAATTTTCGTTTGAAACGGCAAAAAATTTTTTAGTCGTTTTAGTGATCCTACAGCTGCAAACATTTTTCTACTGACTTCGGCAACTTGCGGAGTCCAAGTAAGGGAGTTGTCCATTAGGACACCAAGATTTTTCACGCAAGCACTAAAAGGGATCACCGTACCATCGAACGAGACTTTCGGGAGGTCTGTTACATTAATTTTGCAGATTAGTCTAGACGAAGTCTAGAAGATAAGTCTAGAAGGCTAGGACGAAGTCTAGACGAGCTGCTAGTTATGTAATATTTGGTTAGGCCGATGCTCTATGTATTAATTGGTCGGTTGGTGGTCTGCACGATTGATAGGTATGTACTGTATTTTGGCATGGAGTCCTATTGCTAAAATAAATAATAAACTCCCCTGTCTGGTAGTGCTTCAAACTGAAAAAAAAAAATTATGTACGGATTTTGCTTATTTTACATAAAACACTATTTTACCCTAATTATATCACATACATACTAAGATACATTTCATCACGCTTTTTCCCGTAGAGGTAGGCAGAGACTACTAAAATTCTATGCAAGTTGATTAATTGCCGTATATAAAAAGCACGTTTCAATGTATGGGGGTTGAATACAATAAATACAATACATAATGCAATTTCCCTACGTTTATGATAAGAAAATGTAATAGCCATAGTCCATGGGACTCAAAACTTCCACAGAATCACATCCTTTCGTACAAAAACAATCAAATAAAAAATATTCATACCCATACTTCGAACCAGAAACGGTATTCCCATTGTCCCAGATCCACCTGGGATGCGCTCATGACGTCGTAGCTACGTCACAGTTGACACACTGCCCTATTTAAGAGGGGAGGGCCTGCAAGGAGGGGGAAGCACCATTCAGAGTTAATCCCTGCACACGGTCTTCTATTTTTAGACCACTATTTCATTCATTGAAGGTGAAATGCAAGAAAACCGTTGCTAGGTTAGGTTAGATGAATGAATGAAAATCACTTGTTTTGTGTCAGAAATCTACACTTGATCGTAGGTAATTTATTCATATACCTATATAATATATATACTATATTGTATAAAAAAAACCTACCACGGAGCAATTATAATTGCCAAACCTACAGAGGGGACACATGGTCAATCAAAATTGCCTTTCGGCCTCTAACTTAATTCAATTAATGACTACCATCAGCGGTTTAACGTGCCTTCTGAAGCACTGAATCATCATTAGATAATATCAAAAAATCAGGTGATTCAAGCCTGCAATGCACTAACAAAACTAGAAACAACTAAACAAAGTATGCTTCCCGCAGGAATCGAACCGGGTCTACAAGATTTCATTTTCACACTTCACGACATGTATCTAGTGGAAAAACTAGATACAACTAAACGTAGTATACTTCCCGCGGGAATCGAACCGGGTCTACAAGATTGCATTTTCACACTTCACGACATGTATCTAGTGGAAAAACTGGATACAACTATAACACTTCAAGAGATGTATCTAGTGGAAAAACTGGATACAACAAAACAAAGTATGCTTCCCGCGGAAATCGAACCGGGTCTACAAGATTGCACTTTCACACTTTACGAGATGTATCTAGTGGAAAAACTGGATACAAATAAACAAAGTATGCTTTCTGCGGGAATCGAACCGGGTCTACAAAATTTCATTTTCACACTTCACGAGATGTATCTAGTGGAAAAACTGGATACAACAAAACAAAGTATGCTTCCCGCGGAAATCGAACCGGGTCTACAAGATTGCACTTTCACACTTCACGAGATGTATCTAGTGGAAAAACTGGATACAAATAAACAAAGTATGCTTTCTGCGGGAATCGAACCGGGTCTACAAAATTTCATTTTCACACTTCACGAGATGTATCTAGTGGAAAAACTGGATACAACAAAACAAAGTATGCTTCCCGCGGAAATCGAACCGGGTCTACAAGATTGCACTTTCACACTTCACGAGATGTATCTAGTAGATAAACTGGATACAACTAAACAAAGTATACTTCCCGCGGGAATCGAACAGGGTCGACAAGATTGCATTTTCACACTTCACGACATGTATCTAGTGGAAGAACTGGATACAAATATAACACTTCGAGAGATGTATCTAGTGGAAAAACTGGATACAACAAAACAAAGTATGCTTCCCGCGGAAATCGAACCGGGTCTACAAGATTGCACTTTCACACTTCACGAGATGTATCTAGTGGAAAAACTGGATACAAATAAACAAAGTATGCTTTCTGCGGGAATCGAACCGGGTCTACAAAATTTCATTTTCACACTTCACGAGATATATCTAGTGGAAAAACTGGATACAACTAAACATAGTATACTTCCCGCGGGAATCGAACCGGGTCCACGAGATTTCATTTTCACACTTCACGAGATGTATCTAGTGGAAAAACTGGATACAACAAAACAAAGTATGCTTCCCGCGGGAATCAAACCGGGTCTACAAGATTTCATTTTCACACTTCACGACAGTATATAGTGAAAAACAACCTAAGTCTGTCTCCGTCTCTCAAGGACGTGATTGTATCCCAGTAAGTCTTTTCTTTGTTCGATAAGCTTCAGTTTAGTTCCATTGTTCCCGTTCTTTGTCTTAGCGCTGTTCAATCCCTATTGTCTTTTTAAATCAGCATTTTCTTAACATAATGCAATAAACATTTTTAAGAAATCAAATTGATTATATAAAATTAGATAATGCTAAAAAATTTTCATTAAATTAAACTATTTTAATACGGTTTTATCGCGTTTATTACTTATTTATTTACACCTGACGTTTCAAACACTTTACAGCGTTCATGGTCGCAGGCAGACTAAGTTAACATTTGTCTTTGATGTCATAAGATTACAAAACTACCGCCCGAAATTTTTATTGGGAACTATTCCGATTCACGCAGTATTGGCTCACAGTATCTAAGGGTCTTGCAGTCTGCTTCCGAGTTTGCGATTTTATTAAGTTAATGACTGGGTCCCAAGCTGGCGGTACCTGCCATCCATCCTCTCTATTGAAATTAGGATGTTTTTTAATTTCAATAGCTTCACGTAACATCCTTGGAATGAATCTGTTTTCCTTTGCAAGGACTTGAGGATTATCAAAACGCATATAGTGGTTGGGTTTGTCTAGAGCATGTTCACAGACTGCAGACTTGGTTGAGCGTCTATTTTTCATGTCAGCAATATGTTCTTTTATACGAGTATTAATGCTTCTCTTTGTTTGCCCAATGTATGATAAACCACAGTCACAGTCAATTTTATAAACTCCAGCATCTTGCAATGGGATATTGGATTACAGGTCATTTAATGAATAACAATCGCGAAAACATAAGAAAACTAAAATTTTTTTCTTAATAAGTCTCTTTAGAATTATAGATTAGCTATACAAAACCCTTTATCGCATCAGAAAAAAATAAGCAACATACGCTCCTTAACTTGAGTATGGATTTAAAAATTATCTCTAAGGGATATTTTAAAAAAATTGCTTTAAATAGTCATCAATAACTCGAGTGAGGTTTTAAAACTAAGTAAAATAAACAAAAAAAGTGAGAAACCAACATGTCAGTTGTACAAAATTAAATTTCACATCCCGAGCCCAAAAACAAAATTATTTATTTTTAATCGCTGTTAAGTGCCTAAAAGTCGTCATTTAAATTCTTTTATTTTTTGTAATAAGTAGGTACATAATTCGGAAATTATTAACGCAGAAAAAGAGGCACACTCCAACAGAACGTCTTTTCTCTACAGTAACTATTATATGCCAACAATAAACAGTGTTATTGTCCTGTTATTGTAACGTTATTGATGACAATAATGATGTTGTTTTCATTGCAGATATGCATAAAATGAGCAGCTGAATTCATTGACGATTAGGTCAACGAGGTTAGAATTTTTTTTAAAAAGTGCAGGTTGTTTTTTTTAATCAGGCAACAAAATACGTATAAAATATACGTATTATAATAATGAAACCTTACCTCATAGTCTCATCCATACTAAGTGCGAGAGTCTGTCTGTCTGTCTATCTGTTACGCTTTCACGGCTTTTATAAGAGCGGTATATAATGTTATATTAAAATAAAAATCAATAGTAGAATTGTTTTCCCATTCGACCTACTACGTGATGGAGCAACGGAAAACAGCTAGTCTTATATAAAATAACTCGCTATTTTTCACGGCTCCATCTACGCCCAAAAGTAGCCTATGTTTGTCCCCTGATCTTTAACTAAATCCATGCCAAACAAACATCAGAAACAGTTTAGCGGTTTAGCCGTGAAAGAGTTACAAATATCCACACACACTCACAAACTTGCGTTTATAATATTAGTAAGAAGTTAAAAGATTCAGAAATTAGAAATCATTTATTTGCATCAAATTTTTTTTTTTTTTGACATGACCTACAATTTAAGCTCCTGTGAGCTTTAAAATTTACAGCGGGACAGTTTGAGGCGAGGGCTATTAACCACTCAGCCTTTTCGGCAAATGCACAAGGGGCTCCCAGTTGGGACGAACCTCGGCCATGGGCTTTGCCTTTGATCAAGCGAGCGATGCAAACTCGCGAGCGGTAGCAAACGCTCAATGCCATAAGGGCCGACACTATTGTGCCTGAAGGGCCTACTGAGAACCTATCGGTGGCGTGAAGCGCCCTGGTACATTCCGGTACCTAGTAAACTGTCTACTGTTCCTACTACGTCGCACTCGCCGGCGGGTGCGGTTATATGTTCCTATGGAAAACCCAGGACTCCGTTGAGTCGAGGGGTTTTCAAAGGGAAGGTTCGCCACCGTAATGGGATCGTCAGGGTCAAAGAGAACATTCCTCGGGCGTCTGTGCCGCAGAGGGGCATCTTTCGCCGGGCTGTAGTTGGCAGCCCGCACAACTAACGGGTTCGAATGGGTTGGACATTTCTCAAAGTAACGTTGAGACGTTTCTTTGAGATATCTCGAAATGGATGGAAGCTCAAGGTCCCTGTGTAGGTCGCGTGTGCGCAGGCCCGGGGGCGTGCGAACCTATTCTGGATGAGTTTGCATCAAAATACAGTAACAGGGGTCTTATATTAGGTGAAGTACCGTGTATTTTGCCTGCAAGCAAGCATGCAAATATTTTTTTTATAAGCATGTATGAGTCAAAAACCAACTGGTTTGGTTGTCTGGTTGACTGTAAGAGATCCCTAAGTGGGATAAGTCCGCCATTGTACTTATTGTTTTTCCATGCTTGTGTATGTAAATTATTTGTTTCTTCTGTACAATAAAGAGATATTACAAACAAACAAACAAACCAAAATGAGTATTTCTAAGTAGTGCGTACATGTTCATAATGATATACAATGGAATGGATTTGTTCTCCATGAAAATAAATAAATAATTTGCAATAGATTTTTATTCCTAAAGTGATTTTACAAAATATTTGCGTGCCAGACGTTTCTAATCACTATTATAAATATTATGTAAATCTTATGAATGATTAGATAACTGCGAGACAAAACAGTTTTATTTGTTTGATAAACTACTCTCGTAGTCATCTTAGCGGAGGTCGTGTATTCGATTGTCACGTGAACAATTCTTTATTTAATATATAATATATTCATACCAAATTTCATCAAAATCCGTTCAGCGGTTTGGCCGTGAAAACGTGACAGACAGACTTTTGAATTTATAATATTAGTATGGATGTGTGTATATATGATGATAATAATAATGATTCCGTTCTTCGGAAGGCACATTAACGTGTTGGTCCCGGCCATCTGGTGGTCGTTAAAGGAACCACGACAGAGGCCGAGAGGCGGTTCCGCACAACTCTGACACCAGAGTGTATATGGTCGATTGACAATGCAACCTACACGAAATGATGATGCTTCGGAAGGCAAGTTAACGTGTTGTTCCAGGCTGCCATTTGGTGGTCCTTAAAGGAACCACTTCAAAGGCTTTATAGGCAGTTTCGAACACCATCTGAGATGTATCTGACACTAGGGTGCGCAGGTCGATTGATCATGATATCCACTTGATATGAATAAATGAAGCATATTCACTTAAAATGTAGAGTCAGGACGTTTTTTCTACGCTGCCTTAAGATATCTGACAAAGCCTAAAGACTGACTAGCGATCATAGTTGAAACCAACGGCTTCGCGAGCCCGAAGCACGGATTAACTCAAGATAGACGTGCTATTTATGGCGACCATCCAAGACAGGCGACGCTCGCCGACGCTTAACACGTGCAATGTTTGATGGTAGAGTTACTGAACTAACTTATGTGATAGAGAAACTAATTTATTTTATATTTCTTAGTAGTGTTAATAGTCATGACCATGGATTACAAAGAGGAGATGCCGTTTGAAATGGCGCAGTGATGTGATCATTGGCGCCTCGCCGACACAAAAGTGGGCGGAGCTTGTCATTGCTCGTGCTCCATGGTTGGAGCCACGGCCGAAACCAAGCACCCCGCACGTCTGCCTTCCGCCCCGTGTAACCTCACAAATATTTCTTACAAAACGCTTATTACGGCATCTCCTCTTTGTAATTTCTCCATGGGCATGACGAATAACTTTGTGCCTATTTAAATGAAAGACCTCGCTTAAATAGGCACATTGGTAAAAAAAATGACAATAAAACTTAAACTAACTGAGATATGACGAAGTTAAACGCTCCATACATTAGTATCCATTAGGATACCTAGCGGTGACGTCACGCCTAGGTAATTTACAAGGGTGAGACTAAAATTTGTTCGACAACTACCTTAAATATTGCGTTTATGTAAATAGTTCCTAGATTAAAGTTTCTTAATTTTTTATGTGTTCATCGATTATAATAATTTTTTTTAGTAATTTTATAGTTATAAAAAATCTCCTGTGAAAAAATTCAAAATGTTAATTTAAACACATGAATGCTATCATGAAATATAATTACTTTTTTAATTTTTGAACCTTGTCGTCATCCTAATTCTGAGTAATACAAATGACTTTTTCTTCCATAACTATTTCTTAGAATATCGAAGAACTGTCAGCAATTCATACATTTTAAACTAAGTAGCAGCTATTAAATTCAATATTTTGCAACTAAAAATAGCTTAGCCTTATGCAGGCCTGTTGAAAACTGCATCGAAAGCCTACGCAAAAGAGAAAACAATTAAAAATAGTCTGTATTTATTCAGATATAAGATATATTTTTATAAGACTCTTTCTGTTTAACATCTTGACTGGCAATAGTGGAAATACCAAAGCAAAGAGGCTTCACAATGTGATGTTCACATCAGTGGTTATTCGTCGCTGATGCAGTACGGACGTGTCGCTTGTTTTTTTAATGTTGGTCACAACTTCGTTCGTGGTCAATAAACTTTTAAGTTCACGTGCGAGTGAAATAGTGATACGGTGTTCTCTTTCTAGTGGTTTAGTGAATTTGCCATCCTGGATAACTCGGACGGTAAGATTTATGATTTAATTGATAAAAAAGTTACCTTGAATTTTGCGTTTTGTATTTTTGTTATGACACATTTGTTTGGTTTGAATCATGGCTTATTAGTCCGTGAAGTTCAAGTACTTACTTAATTCTTTTACGTAGGTATGTTTTAATACAATAGGAAAAATAAAACCGGTTAAGTATATGAACCGGATTCAAACAGAAGGGTTCCATAACAGCGGCTTAGAATCGATTGTCTTAAAAATGCATTTGTTGTATGGATAAACCCATTTATTTTCAACTTCATTACTTTGATTGCTATATTTTTATAGAATCAATAGATTTCTATTATTATGATGTGAGTAAATAACTATTTGCTATTTAGGTCGTCACGTAGACCGTTATCGTTGTTACGATAACTTAGCAAAAACGTTGCGTTATCAGCATGAGTTGTTTTAGCTTTAAACATTAACTCCCTTATTCATAAAAATGAACAAACGTTCAATAAGTCCAAATTAACAAATTTATGTTTAGTCCCTTTACGCCTTATTTATTTTTGACGTGACAGAAAGAGACGAATCATGTATTTACATGATCTGTAAAAGTGTTGATACTACAGTTAATGAAGTACCTACTTTCTGCCGACTTATAGGCGAAGGTACAACTTCCAAGGTATCTTATGTGAAGACACAACATATATTATTACAACAGCAGAGCTATTGGTGTCGTTTTCACTATTTAGCTGCAGAACCTTACAAAGGAACATATAAGAAAATATACGTACGATGAATGAATGAAACCCAATCCAAACTATTGCACTATCAATGCGAAAGTGAGTATCTATATTCATTTATTATCCTAAACTTTATCTTCATATCCAACTTGTTCAAATTTTGCACAGTTACCTACACAGTAGTGCTGTAAAGAATTAAGAAGAATATTGGACTAATTTATTTCTCAGAAATATAGTCACGTGGGATTTACTCGAGCAAAGCTGTGGGTAAATGCCAGTATGAAAATACTTGGTATTACATAACAACGCAGCTAATTTATTTAAATAATTCTTTGTTAATTACACTTAGTAGGCACTGTATGAATGACGTATGACTTTATGAATGATAATATTTTTACAGATTTTAACGAATTTATAAACAAATAGATTTTTCCCGCAACTCCGCCTGCGCCAAAAAGTAGCCTGTGTTTGACCCCGGGCCTTCAACTATATTCATACCAATATATATACAGCTTACATATCTAAAGAAAAAAGTTATCGTAGAAGCAACTAAAGGTGTACTATACACGTTTAAGTTCATCAAAATTGATATGCGTAAAGGTGTGTTCACACCATAGTACCGTTTCCATCGCGAGCTACCTCGTGCTTCGCATTCTAACTATTTAATTGAATAAAAAAGTCAATATACTTTGGAACTTTAGAGTTTCTTACTGGACGTCTATAAAGTATTTTTACAAAGAAATTATCTTAGATTAACAATTGATCTCCGCGACACTGACCAATTATATATAAAAAAAATTATAAAAAATAAAAATTATTTCATTAAGTAACATATTTACAATAGATAGTAGTTGCCAGTGAGCATACCTACCAAAAACAAAATAAGTAGTAGTATACAAATAAGATTTTATTATTAACTAACTAACTGATTAATAATCTAAAAATTGGTTAGCAATAAGTCCGCCTTTGCTTCATAGGTTTATGTTTTAGTAATTGTTATTTGTATCTATATGTGAGCAATAAAGATATATTGTATTGTATACCCATAAAAGTTTTAGCGGGTAAGCACAAAACATGGAAAACATAGAAATTTACATAACAGAAAAACCTACCAACCAAGTCATGATGTGAGTAAATAACTATTTGCTATTTAGGTCGTCACGTAGACCGTTATCGTTGTTACGATAACTTAGCAAAAACGTTGCGTTATCAGCATGAGTTATTTTAGCTTTAAACATTAACTCCCTTATTCATAAAAATGAACAAACGTTCAATAAGTCCAAATTAACAAATTTATGTTTAGTCCCTTTCCGCCTTATTTATTTTTGACGTGACAGAAAGAGACGAATCATAAATTAGTTAATTTGGTCTTATTTAACGTTTGTTTATTTTTATGAATAAGAGCTGAATATAAAATTAAGATCTGTTGGTGTATTTTTCTAATCTGTCCTATCCCTTGCCAGTTTTTTTAATTTTTTTACATATTTCCTCTTCTGTTTTCAAAAGATCTTAAAATTCTCCTCTCTTCTCCTACTCTACTGGTTCACTTGCAATCGATTACAATTGAAATATTTTATGAAATGCGTAAAAGCAGGAGTATGCAGTCCATTTATCTTGCCTTATCTGAACCTTCGGCTACCCAATGATTTTAACAAAAAACTATTTTAATAGTGATGCTCCCTATATCCTTCCCAACTTCTATCTTTCGTCCACCTTTGACTACTTAGCTTCGAATCTTCCCAAGTAGTCGCTCCAGCTCATCCATGGTCTTCCTCTGCTACCTGTTACTAAGTCGATTATGTTTGGAATATTTTATCACATACATACTTATTGCGATGGCTCAGCGACCCAAAAAGGATCTTGGCCTCCGACAAAAGAGATCTCCACTGGTCCCTGTCCAGCGTAACCTCTTGCCAGTCGGCTCTTTGGAGGGCTTCCAGGTTCTTCACGATTTCGTCTTTTTAGCGGCACCTGGGACGAACAAATTTATCACATAATTTTCTGTATAACATGTTTATGAATATAGTTTCTTTTACTTAACTATTTATAGGTCACAGTTACGACAACAGGTTTATCAGTCTGATAGTTATCTGTCCGTAATGTGCAGTAATTGAACCGATAACACATCGCACTCACGTTACTCTAATCGCCTGCCATGGAAAACGCTAAACTTAATAACTTCAACAGTACTATTTTATGTGTTTTAAATAAAAATATTGGCATAGTTTAAAATGCAATTTTCGAAGTGAACTTCCAATATGCTGCATAGCACATTGTACAAAACATATTATCTGCTTAGAGTTAAAAACAAAACCTAAAAATATATATAAGATTTTCTAAATCAGCGTTTTGAATTATTGCTGAAACAGCCCATGTTTTCAATTACTAAAATAATATTCGTTATCAAAATCAGAAAGTTTAGTAAAAAACTGTATTTTCTGTAAGTAAATTTTGTTTTCAAAGCCATACTACATGAAGCCTAAGAATACACCAAAAAAACTTCTGCTGAGCCCACCCTTGTTTAATAAGTTCTGTGATGCCAACTTATCACATATCGCATTAAAAATCCATTGAACAACAATAAAAAACATCAATCCTTACCATTCCTTTGCGCGTCATTTGTCAGCTGCTCCACTATTCCTCTTTCCTTTCCTACAAACATTGTGAAAAATCTAAACAAATAGCGCGGATTAAGTTTGTCTACCCTAGCAGAAATCTCTGTGCACGTCACTACTAATATGATCACAAAGATCAAGGCACGTTGGTCCCAGTTGCCATTTGGTGGTCGTTAACCACGTAGAGTATGAAAGGCGGTTCTGAAAAACTCTTGACGCCAGGGTGTACAGAACCTACTCGATAGTGTGCTGTTTCGAGGCTTTTTGCTTACAACTGAATATAGCTAGTTTTCAATAGCCATATACTTGTTTGTATATATGTACGTGCATCGAATTAGCCCCATTTGTGCAAGCCCAGTGGCCCGTGAACCTCTTTGTAGCATTACGTGCGGTCGTGCATCGATTCTGCATTTTCCGGGCTGTAATTGGGTTTGCTAATAGTATCCCATTTAAATTTTTATTTCTGCTAATAATGGTCAGTTTATCTTCTTTATTTCTTCTTGCTCAATTCTTTTCATCGTCCTCATAGCAAACGGCCCGTCAAAAGAGCATCATCGCTGATTCCACTTAGATCCACCAGTGGATCCGAGAATACGTTTTGTCCTCTTCAATCCACTGGTGGATCCGTGGAAACTTATCGTAGCCTCCGGCCTACCTTCTTTTCCTGAGCCGGCGCTTAAATTTATTAAAAGACTAGCTGTTTCCCGCAGTTCCGCCTGCGTCAAAAAGTAGCCTATGTTTGACCCCGGGTCTTCACTATATTCATACCAAATTTCATCAAAATCCGTTCAGCGGTTTGGCCCTGAAAGCGTAACAGACAGACAGACTTTCGCATTTATAATATTAGTATGGAAGTATGGATTTCATAGGGAAGCATAATTGGTTATTTCTACCTTTTTAGTTGTTCAGATTAAAAAATATTTATAATGATAAATCTGTGACTACCACAATACCGGTGAGTCGAATGATTTTATTGGTCGATTTCCAGTTGTTTTCATTCGACTCGCCGGATTTAAGTGAGTCACAGGTCTCAAAGATAGCACTCCAAGGCTTTGCCGGGGATGTACCTACCCCACAAACCACAGAAAACCTTAGGTAGATGTAATATCATCGTTTGCCGCTGTTTCCTTCTGTGAGTAAGGCGGAAGCTGTGTCCATTTTAGTAGCACATTTACGACTCTACAATATTGATAACAAAGGAATAAATATGCCTTTGTTGTAATCCATTTCTGTTGAGTTTTTACTTTTTGTATTAAAAGGTGCCCGATTTTATTTTCTTTTTTTGTTTCTTGACTAAATAAAATAAAATACTCGAGTGTACCCTGACACTAGTATGACAGCTTAGGATGAAGATTCAATCGTCAAACTGGGAAGGATGAAGAAGAATGTTATTTACCAAATTATATCTCTGCAAATCAAAGCTTTCATTAGACCTAGTTATTCGAAGTTATTGAATTAAGACTTTAAAAAAAACTCTTTATTGCACCAATAACTAAAATGAATGTTTGTATAGAGGGGTTAAACTAATTTGAAGATGTTTTCACCATTTCAAAGATACATAATTTCAGATGGACAAGGGCTAAATAGCGATACAAGAGGTCAACGCCGTTCATTGTTTCAATTGTCTGCCAATTACGGTTGGCCACTTTGGCCAGCCTACTGACAAATGGATGGACAGCCATTCCACAGAATTATTAATAGTACTAGCCATACTCTATTACTCAGTAATGTTAACGATTACAGATCCTTAGCTTTTTGGCCGAACGTCCCACCGTAGACTTCTATCGCGCTTTTCCTGATAGGTCTGTTGGAAGCAGCGTCAAACACTCTACTCAAACCATTCCGCTGCTTACAGGAATGAATATAGCCTAAGACAATTTTTACAAAAAAAAATATTTTTCTCTATATGGTTGACTGGCAGAGAATGCCACTTGTATTACGTAAATCGTTTGTACAAATTTTTGTATTGTACAATAAAGCATAATAAGTAAATAAATATGTTTACTTGTGACTAACAAATTTATAGTAAACAAATATTTGTTTTGTCTGAAAATACTTTTAACTTTGTATGGAACTCTTAAATGTATTTATCTATATATATATATATATAGATATATAGGTATATATCTATCGGTATTAAGCAGTCATACAGCAATTGGATATGACCAATCCGTCAGGCTTCCCGTGACCGTCGCGAAGCCAGACAACTGTTAAGAACAGATTAATAGGGATTGTGTATTGCGTAATTGAAGGGTGTTACGTCAGCGAGGGTCAGTCGATTGGCTTGTTGGTTAACAGGAAACTTGGTGATACGTGACACCAGGATAGGCAGGGTCAATTGACGTTGTAACATGTACGAAGTATTCACAATCTTCATCATTTCAGCCGCAGTCAGTCCATTGTTGGACATAGGGCTCTCCTAATGATAGTCAAAATGACCGATTAGAAGCGGCCTGCTTTTGCCTGCGACCTTGCTCAGGTCATCTGACCATCTAGTCGGTAGAAGTCCAACGCTACTCTAGCCTGTTTGTGGTCGCACATACGAGAACCTTTCTGCCCCATCGGCCATCTCTTCTTCGCGCTACGAGTACGAAGTATTGAATTCAAGCTTTCAAATTTGCAAGGGTTGTATATGTACTATCTATTATTGCTGGCTGGCATGCTGGGATAACATGTGTTGCTACTCGGCAGTACTTTGTATAGACCAACGCTAAGTATCTTATGTAAATAATTTTAATGACTTTGTTAATGCCAATTTTTAGGTGGCAAACTTAAAAAAGAACATAACATTGTTCCGACTAGAGCTGGGACGATGCGACTCTATTTTATATTCTACTAGCTTTTTCCCGCAGCTCCGCCTGCGTCAAAAAGTAGCCTATATTTGACTCCGGATCTTCAATTATATTCATACCAAATTTCATCAAAATCCGTTCAGCAGTTTGGCCGTGAAAGCGTAACAGACAGACAGACAGTCTTTCGCATTTATAATATTAGTATGGATTATTTTCTCCGCACAAACCTTTAGGTTAAACTAAGATGTTAATTATTGCTTTTGTGAAATGTAAATTATTTATTTACGTCACTGCATTGTAATACTAATTTGCTATTGCTTACTGCAAATAACTAAAATATAAGTGCAAATAACTTCCACAAATATGGGCACATCAATTGACAAGTTTCTTACACAACATTTCTATGTTTTTCCTTGTGTTTTACCTTTTCAATCGAAATCGTGACTGAGCAATGAAGTCATAATCTCTAAACAAGGATAATAAACCTCAAGAACATCACAATATGTACTATAGGTACCTGTAATCTCTACTTTTCATCAACATTTTCCAAGTTGCATTTTGCTCTACATTTAAGTTTTGCTTTTGGCAATCAAGTCTAGGTTTTGTCATCCGCTCGGCACCACGTGAGTTTAAATTACAAATAAATCGTCCGGAAGAATTCTTAATTTATGGTAATAACTGTATCAAGAACTCTTGTGCAGTTTATGAGAACAACTAAACATACAGACGCGGATCGCAGATAGCTATTAAAATTTTCAAGTTATTGATTAGCAGAATAATTTTCGTGCGAATCTAAGCTACAAAAAATTTGTTGTGTTGTTTGTTTTTGTCACTTTCTAACACCCAATTCTTCTTTACAAACCAAAAACAATTAACTTTGATAATTCAGACAATTAATAGAGCTAAACATAGAGCACACACGAGTTTACAACTCCACCCGATAAAAAATCATCAATCAATAAGCTTATCTATTCTGCAACACGTAGTTGTACTATTACAATATGAGTCACGCCACCATAAATTGCCAGTACCATGTACGCATGGTAAATCAATCTTTTTTTACTTCTGTCTGTACTTATGACGTCATAAAAACAAGGCCACGTCTAAATAAACAGTCCATTCAATGATTGTGCCGAGCATCTTGACCTCTAGCCTTATATCTTGATGTAGGCGGCACTTTACGTAGTCTATTGCATGTGTAACTTGAATAAGTAATTTATTTGTAATTAAACGTCGTGTTGTATCAAATTATGAAGAAGGTCACTAAATGATAGATATAATTGAAAGACGAAATGTTCTCTACATTTCATCCCTTTATATAAAATTTTCTTCTTGTCATATTTGCGCCCATTACGAGACGAATCAATTCTTATATAATTTCCTAGTCTTAGCATAAATGTTTTCGTTGGTTTTCTTTTGTATGCTAATTTAACATATATATTCATAGTTGTTTTCCAAAATAACGCAGTGTATAGCAGACACCTCTTGAACGGTTCTTGAAAACCTACTCCACGGTAGTTTTTAATTACCAAGGTCGTAAACTGTCATAGTATAAGAGGCAGCAACGGATTGACTAAAGTTTAGTTCAGTCACAAAACTACAAAGAGCATTGAAACTGTACAAATAAACGTTCCTTTTATAATCTAAGAGAGGTAGGACATTTTGTAAGTAGAAGTCCGTCTGGGGAAGTACCTCCACCCTACAGAAGACCGCAGCCAAATAACACTGTGATGCAGTGTTGTGTTCCTGCTGGTGAGTAGGGTCGCCAGGCTCCAGAGGGGTCGCCGTGCTGACAGTGGACAGGTCGGCAAACGCGCTCGTGACATCTCCGGTGTTGCAGGCGTTCATAGGCTAAGGTAACCACTTACCATCAGGTGGGCCGTACGCCTGTTTGCCTACTTAGTTGTATAAAAAAATATGCTAAACTATAATTAGGATGACTGATTGTCATGTAGATCATAACAATTCTATGGACGTTATAGGACATAACCGGTCAGCCTGCATGTCGTTGAAGCGAAATCATAATGATGAATATCATAAAATGCGGAATCCGAAAAGATGGGCAAAAATATAGACTAGCCCAAATGATGGGTATAGAAAGAATGGCCAGCTAAAAGGAGATGGCCTTATTCTCTCTGTAGTCTGATAGTCTGTATAATTTTCTCATAATCATTTGTCTTATCTTAATTGAACAATGGTATTTAGGTCATGAACGTTAAAAGAATAATTAGAACAACAAATGTTGAATTGATTATCGGATAATTGATTGGAAGATCCGTGCTAATCTTTAATCATATATGGTTGATTTTACGACAATACAATTAATGTCTAATAAATATTACCCAACGCACTCAATTAATGACAACTTAAGCAAATTCTTTAAGTTCAAATAAAAAATTTAAAGAAAGAGAGAATTTTTAAATCTATACTAATGAACAAGAGCGGCTTTAAGACAAAGGATATTTTTTTTCTAAAATCCTTGATGTCAATTTTCATTAAAATTTGTGACTTAGTGACTCAGAATGATGTTAATAAATACAGATTACAAGCATACGTGAATAGCAGTTCTTTTTCCGGGATGAAAGGTGCCCGGTGTCTTTTTCAGTACTCCTAACTTTATGTGTGCGATATTTCAGAAATATTGGTCCAATATATCATGTGTTATGAGGTTATTTAACAAATAAACACAATCACTCACCTTTTTATTTATATGATCAGTTAGGATAATAGGTAATTAACTGTATCTTTAGGTAAATTGATATAGCAAGACAGAAAAATAAGATCGTATTTACAAGTGATATTGACTGAACTAAAGCCTATATCCAGGACACCTGATGTTGTTTTTGTAAAGATCAAAACAACAACAGGATTCAATTACATGGAATCGTTTTCTGGAAATCTTCTGAAGTAAACAAGGACAAATCAACAAAGTTACAAAATAGTAGTTTATGAAACTGTTGCATATTATGGGTTCTTACAATACGAGTGTAAGTTCAATATCTCAAATGCCGTGTCTAACCACGCGCAATACAGGGTTCCGTAGTAGTAGTCCCGATAATAAAGAATTTAAACTTAAAGCACACCTACATAATGTCCTTTAGCAGATATAACAAGAAGCTCGATAACCGAGCGCGGCGCGCGTATCCGAAGTACGAGTAGCTAATGCGCGTGTCAAACGACGACGAAGACGCGACTCACGACCCGTATTGGATGGTCACCATTAGTGGCATATTCTATCTCGACCATGCTCAGAAGGCACGTTCAGTCCATTGGTGTTGTCGATAGATGAAAATCATTAGGTTGTGCCAGGAAAAGGAAGCCTGAAAAAATCTGACAGTTTTGGACGACTCGGGTCATGTACCTGTTGGTCTGGTTATCGAGTAAATGTTACACAGCAGTCGCTCAATTGTAGTAACCAACACTAAAATCAAGGTCCATTTCGAGTAAAAATGTAAGCTGAGTACGCAACTGAAAAAACGGTTGGACGAATTCTAATAAGAATTTCATAATGAATTAATCTATTAACAGGGGAACATTTTGAGGCGAGGGCTTTTATCACTTAGCCTTATCTAAAAAGACAACCTACGATGCAAAATATTTTTTGTCTATACCTAAAGTATGAACATTTATATTTTTTTTTTTATTTGACACTCAATAATTGTACTTCCACAAAACATGAGCATAGATACAAGCTTCAAATTTTGAACAATTAGAGCAATGCAAACTCGCCGAGTGCCACAAATGTTCGATGTCATATGGTGCCTGAAGGGCCTGCAAAGAGTGTGAATGGTCCCGAATGGTCATAAAACCTGCTATAAAATTTTCTTTTCATGTTGTAACAAATCTATATCGTAATCACGGCACGTTTCATAAATAGCGCCATCTTGATATTGGAAAATGTCAAATGTCAAAATATGTCAAACTATCTGCTTACGTGGATGCTTATTTCAATGGATTGGAATTTTACATGTTTTTTTAATCAATGAAATATTACTTGTAAACTATTATGCGTTATATATTTACTACTGTCATAAATTTATTCAGGTGTCCAAATACAACGGTTTTGTGTGATAGTGTTAAGTGATATAGTCTACTTTTCATCACTTTCTATGAGAAACTAAAAGGCGCCTCATATTTTATTGTAATATTATTATTTAATAAAACATAGATTAACAACTAAATTGAAATTAAATAGTTTCTAATAATAAACCAACTAAAAACTTATATTTGAGACATTGTCGCAATTATGGGCCGTCTAAAGAGGATTAAAAACTCATTACTGCCCGCTAAAAGTGTCTTAAAGAAAACACCACCTTTGGGTGCACTTAAAGAGAACCAAGTCGTCCTTAACGAATAATAGGGATGAAAAGTTATATTATGATACAGTTGTCCATACAAGAACTATATCATTATATAATTTTATTTGGATGGCATGTACCTATATAATGTCTGAAATTTAAGTTCTGTTTTCGATTTTTAAATTTTTACATTTTAGTATAAGATTAGATAAATACCTTTTTTTTTTTACAAAATAAAAATACTACAGCATTCGCTCATCAAGGGTCTGCATTTTAATTATGAAAAAAAATGACAGTGAAAGGGACCTTGCTTATAAAAATCTTTTTATTTTTTGTTCTAACGAAAATCTACCTACATCCATACTAATATTATAAATGCGAAAGTCTGTCTAAACCGACCGATGAAACTTGGTATGGATATAGTCGAAGACCCGGGGTCAAATATAGGCTACTTTTTTGGAGCTGCGGGAAACACTAGTAGTATATCAAAGCAAAAAGTCACTGACTTAATCATGTACTTCAGGCGAAATCTCAAAACTACTACTGATTTCACGAAGCTTAAATTTGGTGGGTAGTTTCAAGATTAGTAGATACGTAGAATTTAAAAAAAAAGCCATGGTCTAGCTCATGTATCGCGTTACAAACGCCACGATATCTGAATCTATGCACTCCGCAATACTTTGGTTCATGCGATCCTAGGAAACTCGCGATCCAGTGTCATTCACCCTGTACAGCTGATCAGAATGTCAATGACCTTTGCCAAGGTTCAGTAGGTTTTATGGTACATACAATGTTGAGGGAGAATAATTACGAGCAATGTGCAGGGTCAATAATTTCGCTTTTTACGAAGTAAAATTCGTGTACTTTCGAATAAATTCATCATACAGTAATAGTGGTGGAGAGTAAGAATCGTAGCAAGAGGAAATCCGTAGTCTCTGTCTAACCCTATGGGAAACTCGTCGTCGGTTATATCCTTCACTTATCATTGTAATCCAAAAAATATAATGTCAAATCCAGAACAAAGCGCTGTGATTGGCTTGCCAAAAGTCACGGTAAAAACTCTAGATAGCATGAGAGAATTGGGATCTTGCGATCTACGAATTCGTAGAGTAAGTTCTCTAAATATGGACTACCATATCGATTTTACTGAATAAAACTAAAATTTATGAACATATCAGGGTATATTTATGGCGATTTGATACTATGCTAATATTAGTTTACAAAATAAAATCCCACAAAGTAAAACCTTTTCTAAGAAATTTTATCTGATTTATAGAACATTTGAAAATCCAACTTTTTCGACGAAGATATATTATACAGACCACTAGGTTTTTAATATTATCTTAATCAAAAGTAAGTTATTATAAACACAAAAAGGTGGTTTCGAAAAAAACAGACGCCATCTTAATTAGGTGCAAACAAAGTCATAGGTATTTAGCGGAATATAACTGTCGTTCATATTATGTGCCTAGTTCATATTTAGACAACTTACTCTACCGTTAGTTATAAAAGGGATAAAAGTATTTTTGTTACTTTAAAATAAAAGTAAAGAGAAACGAAAGAGTCCAAACTAGAAAAATATTTATAAATGGAACCATATCTAAGTACTAGAGGACCATGTTCAACAGTACACGCAAGCTATTATGATTTGAAAATTGATTTTTATTATTCCACAAGCGTCATAAGCAGTTTTATCATAAAATGAGTTGAAGAGATTGTTGTTGACCTCGGATACCCACACTAGCCACAATATGCCTTTCCTTATTGGCATAATACACTTGTATGAATACATATTCCAGCCATTGCATTTGCATGACAGTCTTAATTTTCAAAATTTCATTGGGCTCATTGACTTCCAATTTACAAAACTGATAAATGGTCCGGCCCTTGGACTAAATTTAAACATAAAATTATAGTCACTTATGAATCGATGAATAAAGATATAAGTAAAAAATGTTGGTGTCTGTAAAGTTATGAATGTGGTGATTAAGAACAGAAATATAATAAAAACGTATGTATCGAACATATTTTATAGCATCATGAGTATTCCTTGCATATGTCAATAAAACTTTATTTGAATTCAATATTATTTTCTCAACAATTAGCGATGTAGTAGCAAACAAATCTACGTCAACATCTAATATTCTAATCCATACTTCCATATTATCCATACTAATCCATACTTCCATACTAATATTGAAAACCCGAAAGTCTGTCTGTCTGTCTGTTACGCTTTCACGGCCAAACGCTGAACGGATTTTGATGAAATTTGGTATGAATAATTTGAAGACCCGGGGTCAAACATAGGCTACTTTTTATTTATTTATAAATCTTTATTGTACCACAAGTTTACAATTGGCAGACTTAATGCTAAAAGCATTCTCTCGCAGTCAACCATTAGGAAAAACAGAAAAGTGATATGCGGCGCGAATTATTTTAAAAATACAATGAGAGAAACAAAAAAAAAACACTTAACTGCTAAATAAACATACATAGATTTACATACAGTATTCATAACTATACATATACATACATAAAAGAAGAGATGAAAACGGAAAAAGGTGAAGATTTAGGGTGATATTATGCTAGTGAGGTGAATTTTGACTTTTCTTTTGAAAGCGAATTTAGTAATGGTCTCTTTGATGTCATCGGGTAGAGCATTCCAGAGCCGTGTGGCTTGTAAGGTAAATGAATTTGACATAAAACTGGATCGAAATAGGGGAGTAGAAAGGGCAAGTTTACTTTTGACACAGGCGAAGCTACGGGAAACAACTAGTCTAAATATATATATTTTTTAAACGCGCCATACCTACAATACCTTGCTGGGTGAACCCAGCTCATATTTGAATGTTACAAAAAGGAATTGAATAATTGCTTATTGATTAACTTTCATTCAATCAATATACTCTTCGTCCACCCTTTTTACCAATTTATTTGAGGTCGGGTCTATTAATCAATATGTCAGCATCACTCAATTACATATTTAATTTGTGAAGTCTGTTTACATTTTACAATTTTGTCATAGGTATGTGTAATAAATTATGTATCATGTGGCTCATTCCATTTGACCTCGTTGGATGTGTCAAATAGATCCGGTGTTGCAGACGTTCATAGGCTACGGTAACCACTTACCATTAGATGGGCCATACGCCTGTTTACCTACAAAAGATGATAAAAAGAGCTCTCAATTTTTTCGACCGACTTAGAGGTTGCGGCTTCGATTCCCGCGGAAAGTATACTTTGTTTAGTTGTTTCCATACTTCATTCGAGCATGTTTCCCTAATTGTATCCTTGGTCAGCTTTAAATACGCTTCAGAGCTCACGGGCTCTGCTTACCATGGTAAGCTTTGCGTTCATGATTACAGCATTGACCTTCCCGTAATATACAGAGTCAAAATTTTCGACGTGTAGACGATACGACATCTTACAACTCATTATGATTAGTAAAGTTGCTAGAAAGAGAAAAATAGGAAGAAAAAAAATCCAAAGCGGAACATCCGGGAGTGGACAGCAAGCGCAGCTAAGTTGTTGTAAGGACTGTAGCAAGCTAAACGCTTACCTTCACTAGTTGAAAAAAGAATTTAAATAGAACCAGACCAGCAGGACTATGATGATCTCCTCCATTTCATCCGGTCTTGCATAGGTTGTAAGACCATTATCAAGCATATTCTCTACTGCGACGTCGAACCACTATTTCTTTTTGTTTGATGAAGAACTATTCTCTGATACAACAGAGCGAGACCACCATTGACCTCGTTTACGTCAGAGTCAATGCCCAATAACGTTTTTGTAGTATTACTCATGGCATTGTTTTCTTTCCGGCTCGTTTCACGCAGACGCAGTTTGATACAGATTTGGTGTTCACTTATGTTACACTTTTTTGTTAAATTATAGTTATGTCAAGTTGCCTAATTCGGTTTTGTTTTTCTACAGTCGCACGTAGACAAAATTAATAGTCTGATGTCTAAAAAAGAACTCGTTTTTCTTGTGACTCTTTTAATAGCACTCTATATTCTGGGCCTATGTTAATTCAGGTGCTTTTAGGCGGCTTTTAAAATTCTGCCACTAACATGAATTCGTAACGTAATATTTTCAATGTTTTATAATTATATTGGTATGTCGTATAGATTTAAAAATTGCCAAATTTTGTGTATCATTATTTTGAAGAGCTTTTTTTTTGAATGCCATTTAACTTTACTTATTTGTACTACCAAATGTGCTAACTAAATTTGGATTATGATAGAAGACCTAAACTTTTCCCAAGAAATACATACGGACGAGTAAAACCGCATGGTACAGCTTGTGTGTTTATACACCTGTGTGCTATCTGTGTTATATAGGAAATTGAACCAGGGTTTATTTACATTTTCAAGTAGGTAATTCGTATCGTGCCGTATGCCAAACTTATGAATTTTACAGCAATATTGACCGACCCACTGACTTATTTCAACTTTATCATTTTTACCTTTAAACTTAGGAAATTTTACTTACTTTGGGATCCGAGGCGACTAAGGACGCAATCGGAAAAACGTTGAGAAAAGAGGACAATTGACGTACCTTTTCTCTCAGATAACAGAGGGCACTGACACCCATATTCTCAAACATTTCCCTAAACCACTCAACCTTACTCCAACTCATTGGTATGATTAGTGTCACTAGCTTCCTTGACTTAAGGAGATTCCTCATTAGAGGTTAGTATCGAACTGTCAAATATAAGGTTGGTCGAGAGGTACCGTGAGGCGTCCTCGAAATGAAATAAACTCAAGCAACCAATTAAGAATGTCGTATTTAAGGAAAGTTCGAAGACTTCCTTGAGGCGCCGCTATATTTTAGAATACAAGTGTAAGGCATGTAACAATTAAGGCAACATAATGTGACTTTTTCCTGGCTTATTTTCACTTTAAGAATTACGATATTTTTTTTACTCTTGCCTCGCCAAGTTGAAGTCGATTGGAAAATATCCAACTTGACTGTGTTCACATTTTTACAAGACTTTTATACGGAACAATACATACACTAAACAGTAATCGATTCAATTAAAATTATTAAAGCAGTAATTAGCCATTAAAGTTTTCTAATGAAGAAAAGTGGGAGTGTGGTGGGGACGTCTTGCTATCTCTTTTGTACGCACGAAACCAAGTGGCAATGACGTCACTTCACCATTAAGTGCGTCCTTTTCTTATTTGTTGACAGTTTCCCTTTCCACAGGATTTCAAAGGCTTATAACTTATTTAATATTGCACGGATTCAAAAAAATATTTCTGGATTCGAATTCAGGGACTCCAATTTGTGATATGAAATAAAAAAAAAATGAGTAGAATAATATATTCCTACTAATAATGTTTCTGAAACGTAAATACATGAGTATTTATCTGCAGCTTTGGACAATAACAAGCATTAATATAATAGAGAAATAGATAGAGGCAATCAAACATATATACCTCATACCTCACGAGAATTAACACATAAACAATTGTATTCAATTTCAGACCTTGTTTCAATGTATTAAGAACAAATATGTACACATCTTAATGCTTATGACTGTACTAGGATAGAACTTGTAAGTATTTATCCTGATTATCTTAGTTCTGACAACACTTTATAGCTAATAAAAGCCATCTTAATCCGGACAAACAAAGAACAATGAGATTATCTCTGATAACATTGCAATGAATATTATCATACGTTAATATGCTTGCTTACTCATATTCCAGTTTCGTTCAAAATATTTGTTAATACAATTTCTCGAGTGTTCATTATCTAAATATACGTTTTAAGTCATCAACTTTCGTCGTAAAGTAATTTGACTCGTTTAGGGGCCGATCGCACTGATTGAAAAATGTTCGATTCACATGCAAATCCACATTTTTTTTATACAACTATGTAGGCAAACAGGCGTACGGCCCACCTGATCGTAAGTGGTTACCGTAGCCTATGAATGCCTGCAACACCGGAGATGTCACGAGCGCGTTGCCGACCTGTCCGCTATCAGCACAGCGACCCCTCTGGAGCCTGGCGACTCTACTCAGCAGCAGGAACACAACACTGTATCACAGTGTTATTTGGGTGCGGTCTTCTGTAGGGTGGAGGTACTTCCCCAGACGGACTACTCCTTACAATATGTCCTACCTCTCTTAAAAACATTCCACATTCTGAAAAATAGCCCCCACGGTCATGATTTGGTTCAAATATCTTGCAGACTCGTGGCAGACATGATCGTCCACTTCGTTCTTCTGATTCTCGATTGCCGACTCTCCTACCGAAGAAACTCCTAACAAATTTTTCTTTAAAAATAAAACTCATGCATACTTTTGTCTTAAAGCGAATCTGAAAACAAATTAATAATTATATATATATATATATTTTTTAATATGGTTTGAGCATAAAAGAAATAAGACATACTACGCCAGCCTTAAACGTTAGTGATTTCTATTAATAGATGTATATAATAGCGACAATAATTACGAGACGGCCATAGTTACTGACCTAGTCACATATTTGCCTAGTACTCAGCCTACTTTTCAATTCCCACACAACAATCCAAATTATAGGTTGCACACAGACATTTGCTAAACAATGTGATATCACTCAGTGACAGTGATGACGGTCTCCGTCACCGAATGGCGAATAGATTATAGTTAGTACTATGAGCCTTATTTTTGCAATGTATTACATATAATATGTCGAATGAAAATAGTTTGATATCGATCAAAATCCTTCGATATCGAACGAAAATATTTCTATATCGAACAAAAATTATTCGACTCGCCGATTTGGGGATAGACACGCTTTTAAAAAATAGCACTATATGTCTCAAATGAGTAATAGACCGAAAAAGATAATAGTTCTTTTGGTTATACGCTATTTTATCCATCTATAACAGCCCAATGTTTTCCTATTTGGGACATATACCTCCTCCATATTCTCCCATTTCTGTATCGTGTGGAAGTACCTACCGTTCCACTCGCATTCAGCTCTGGATGGACGATATCAAGGGCCTGCATGACACTTGATCACAGAATAATTCCTCCTTTCTATTTTGTGACTTAATCCAAATATTTTCTTCAACTTCTAAGTGTCTTAAAATAGTCAAGTATAGCGATTAGCCCCTTTTTGGTGTGCAGACATGTGAATATCCGAGTTGTGTGATTATTTTCTTAGGATATCGTAAAAGGTGACTAAGTACCTAGTGAACGGTAACACGGCTACTCTTTTCCCAACTTTTAAAAATATTCCTTCATATTTTACCTATTTTAAAAAAGTGTACTTAATGATCTCATTCGGCAACTGTTTCGTATTCAGTTGAAAATATGAATTTAAGTTAGAACTTTAATAACCAGCTTAAGTTAGGGATGGCACTTGGAAACGACCCATATACTGCGGTGTTGATGGATACGGGAAAAGTTCCAGAGTACCTCAATTTTCGGGAATTTAATTAGGCTGTAGACTGCTTTCCATCAGGTAGGTTTTTGATCTATTTAGAATATCTATACGTTATAATATTTTAGAATTTGTTGTTCTTTTAGCAAAAGAAGATATCCTGACTACATTAAGTAGCTTTTTTTGTATTTTTAGGTGTATGAGATTTGCGCGTTAACATTCAAGACTGTATTGAATATTCGAATCATAAGCATTGTTAGTTTAGTATTTTTGGAATGTTTGTTTTTGTATTCGAAAATGTTGTGTTCACTCTTAATTGGGTTGCATGCTAGATAAAGTATCTAATTAAAATGTGTGACATAATGTGAACATGTATCCTATTGGTGTACCTTGATTGAGTAAATAAATAAGAAGGTATTTTTAGACTAAAATATATCGTTTGGTATTTTCCTATTTAGAGAAAGCATGCTCTCGGGAACCACATCGAAGATGCTAAAAATTTTGCTGTTAAAAGTAAATATCATTATTTTATTTGTTTTGTATATTTTTGGGTGTAAAACAGAGTTTTTAACTTACTTAAAAGGTAAGAATAGGGTTAAAACTATTATTAAACACTATACAAATCTTTCCCACTATCACACCTCACCTATAGAGCTCGTATCAAAGCCAACTATCATGAATAGCTCATAGATTCTTCACATCGTATCAGAAGGGTAATGAATGGTGGTGTTGGCTCTATTATCCCACCCTGTTATCTAACAAGACCGGACTATGAACCAGAGGTTAGCTCAGAGCCTTCTATGGGAGATCGACCAAATATCATGACCTACTTCCCGAGGTCGTCGACCGATGACGTCACGGCCACCATTCCCCTCTCTCTGTACGTCACCCCGGGGGTGTGTTTCAACCCGAGGTCACTCCATATACTATCTGGTTCTCAAACAGTGCAGACGTGTTCTATATTTAAAATAATTGTGTTTGCGTGTAGACAATGACAATTTTAGGTAAGTCTATAGATTTATTGTCGTTGGTATTTTAGCTAGAAATTTCGCCGTGGATGGTACGGTACGGGTTTGACCTTAATAGGTATTTAAGTATTTATATAAAAGCCTTTTAGGCGATTACTTTAAAAATAGCTCTTATAACATTATTGATAGAATGATCATATCCTATCAACTTAAAATATTTCGGTACTAGCTTTTACCCGGAGATTTTTAGAATTTTTTAGCAAATCATTTTTTAACTTCCTTTATACTTTTGCTGGTCAATGTAGAGTGACAGATTATTGAAAAAATTGAGTATAATTCGTTTTACTACGTTCAAGTAACATAATACAATGTTTGATATTATTATTGGGACGCATTTTAGGAGTCTTTTGAAGGTCATTTTTTTTTTCTATTTTTCTACTCTCATCCTTTAAAGTGGCTGGTATTCCACGACAACTCATTTGGAGAATTATCTATAAGGAGATATTCTTCAGGGTATCAAATATCTTATTTTACATAGTGCACAATCGAATCGTAATTGGATCGCAATGACAACTTTTGACGTTTCTGGTATTCTGTTACTAATTTTAAGACCAATTGTATTCCATTGGCATGCCATTGAACTGCAACTGGAAAATTTTGCTAATCAAAAAATCATCTAAATCATCAACTTTTTCAATAATCGGTACTCTTTTTTTATTATATTTACATTGTTTCTACTAAGACCATTCAATTACGTTTTAGTTGCAATTAAATTGAGATTCAAAATTGTGTTAGCAGAATATCAATATTGAGCATATCAAAAATGCATCGGAAATGAGTCGTAATTAAATATCAGTTGCATGGTATTTATTATCGGAATTGATTGATCCCCAGGTCATATCCTGGGGTAACAATAATAGCTTTTGTTCGGAGCAAGCAATCAATCTGATAACTCTACAAAAACATAACACATCTCTTATCTTTCTCTATAATATGCCCACCTTTTACACAGGACCTAAAACTCTATTTTTGAATTCTGCTATTTATCGATTTTGAGAAGTAAAGATAAAAAAAAAAAAACAAAGAGTAAGACACGCAAAGAAGAAAAGTCATCCTTGTACGATACCAATTATAGCCCGACCAGAAAAATAGCAACCTTGGCCATATTGCGGAAAAATATTAGAACTAATTTCTTTTACTGGCAACTACGTATTCAAGTAACATTCCGTCATCTCAATATCATCTGCCAAAAAGAGACGGGAGTGGACGTTGTATATTTTGTGATTATCAAATAAAAATATTTACTAAAAATAGTAATAAGAGAAAAGTGATATAAAAGACGTCATTATATTTGATCTGAATGTAAACGAAGGATTGATTTCCATTTCGTTAATTTATTTTGTTTACACAAACGAACAACTTTGTTGTTGACATGGCACATACAACAATTTGCCACGCCACCTAAAGGCGATCAGTAGAAACGCCAATGCAGGGTTTTTATTTTCATGGTCGGGCTATACTAGGATTTTTGGATCGAACGTAAGTACTTTTGTATTTCTTTTGTGCCTAATACAAGTTGAAAAAAGAAAACTGTCCCTTTGTTTTCAAATGATTTATTGCGGGCCAGTATTATAAATGGAGCTAACCTTATCGCGTGTTCGGTAGTAAGCTTATCAAGTAAAACAACGATCGCTAAAATGACGTTAACAAAATCCTTAATATAATATAGCGAGAACATTAAAATAATTGATGTTTAGAAAAATAAAATCACAAGGAACCACGTCAGAGGAGGTTCCGAAAGGAGGTTTCGTATAACTCTGGCAGCACGTTGTTCATGTTCATATAAACCACTTGATTTTAATGAATCACAAGTCTGTCGCATGTCGTTTCCAGATTACATTCCAAGTTGTTTCTTTCCTTTTCACGACATTCACAATAAAATATATATACAAATATGGTATTTTCGAGTAAGTATTTAAGTTGAAAGGCAAACTTTATGCATATTCTAATGCAATACATTGCCAAATGTGATGAATATTGATATTTCTATAATAAAAACAGTTAAATATAACCGCCGCGTTTTATCTTTATTTTTAATCTGATGTAGAGCCATTGTCTCCTATACTCAATGGATTTCCCGTCTCTTTCTATGCATTCGAATGCATGAGACAGAGATAGTGCATTCAATGACGTCATAGGAATATGACCTACATAGTGAACCAATGTATTTTAAAACTTTATTGCCCATGTTTTAAGAGCTAGTTTCATTTGAATTAGTTTTATAGTCCTGTTGTATTACTACATGTAAAAAGATGTATAAATGCAAATGTTAAAGAGCTGGAACTGTTTGTAATCGATTTCGACTAAATTATTACTTGGATTACAACAGGAATAGTGAAAGATGATCATGTCAGCCGATTTTGAGATGGGTTTTATTCTTACAAAAAAATATTAACAATTACATTGACAATCAAAAATTAAATTTGGTTTTCCCAAATATATTAGGAAATATGATAGTCAGGCATTCATTAAATATGTTTACAAACACTATATCGTGGAATCAATCAACAATGTGGATGATATAAATGATGTAAGCAGATCAGAGAGTTATCAAACACTTTTGTGTCCTATAAAAATTTACGCGCCATATTTTAAGTCAAAATCTTGTGAAAAAAGATTTGGTTTGTGTCAATGAGTAAATACACTTTTTGGTTATGTGTGAAAAGGATACTAGTTCTGCCTCAATTTTATACTAGAGAACTTCTAGATACTTTATTATGATACAAGTCATTACTCGTCTCGAGCACCCAATCTCTATTCTAGATGTTATTCATGGAGCTATTACATATTATACTTTACAAACTCACCGTGAACGGACTGGATCCCTATTTTTGAAGTCGAATGAAAATCGCTAAATTCATCGGTTTTGTGTAAGTCGTACATTTCCAAAAT
This sequence comes from Euzophera pinguis, assembly GCA_947363495.1. NCBI lineage: Eukaryota > Metazoa > Arthropoda > Insecta > Lepidoptera > Pyralidae > Euzophera > Euzophera pinguis. The sequence goes on along the minus strand of OX376161.1, from coordinate 15,366,854 downwards.
AGGGCTCCTGACTAATCTATTCAACACAAACATTGTGTAATGTAGGTCGATTTCTCTTCGACGTCGGGCAGAGGTCTCACAAAACCTTTTAAGTCTGCAGCTAAGTAGATACTTATCTATAGATATGGATTAGATAATCTACTTGATACGTGCCTATCTGTTTGTTATGCACCTATCTGGAAGATCAAAGAAAAAACTTGACAATAGGGCGGCTTTCATAGTGACCCCATAATACCACTTCGATCCGCTGGCTCAGCGAATCAAAGTGGATCTTGGCCTCCTCAAGAGAGAGCGCCAGAGTGTTCTATTCTGCGCGATGGCTCGCCAGATGTCAACTCCCATCTCGCAGATCAGCACCGCATCGTTCCAGCAGTATCTGGGACGGCCAGCAGGTCTTCTCCCTGATATATTTCCCAGATATGCTGCCTTTACGCAACTTCTTTTTAGACTCTGATGGTTATTATACTTTTGAGGACCAAAACTCTATCACCGACAACTCATTGTCGGTGGCTTCGTATAGATCTCTTAGCGTGAAGGTGCCTGGGCACGCAGGGCTTTACAGGAAATGCGTCGATGTTTGAGAAGAGATACCACACTGACAGGCATCTTTGAAGCTGTAGCCCCACCTGAACAAGCTTTCCTTGCTTGGGCCTACTAGAGTCCAAGTCTGTTTATAAAATTCCTTGTAAGCCGTGTCAGGTCTAGGAGGGAGATACTTTGAAAGCAACGATCGTCACCTATTATCTCCAGATAACCAAGCCAGCGAATTCGCTGGGACTGAATATACCAAGAATATTTGTGAAGATATTCGCACTGCTCAGACTATAACCAGTTTCAAGAGTCGCTTGAAAGAATACTGCCTCTCACTTTGACTTGATACTGCTGTTATTTTCGCTTTTTCATACAGTACGTATGAATGTTACATTATGTAAGTTATTTATGTATGTTTATTTTATATGCAATATTTGTATATATTTATAATTTTCAACTATATCTGTTGCTGTACCCACCCTAACTTTACTGTTTCTCTTTCACCTCGTAAGGGTTGATTGGGAGAGATTGCCTAGCAATAAGTCCGCCTTTGCTCTTATTATGTTGAAGTCTTTGTAAATGTTAAATTATTTGTTACTGTATAAGGGCAATAAAGATATTTTGTATTGTATTGTATTGTTAACCAGCTCCTGTATATAATTATTTATTTATTAATTTATACTCAAGGTGAAGGTTATTGGTACTCATTATTTAATTTGTCGTGAAGGTGACATAGCAATTCTAAAAATACCAAATTTAACGTATAAAAATCAGATAGCAACCATTTATTACAATTCTATGAAAAGAAATACCTACAACTTAATACTTTGTTTGAACTTCGGAACTACCAGATAGATAAAAATCTTTGAAATGAAATGAAATATTTATTTTGCGAAAACATGGTAACACTAATTTTATGTTAGATGTAATAAGTAGTGAAGGATCTTTTACAAAAGGTTATAAGTAACAGCCGCACTCAAAGTCGTTAATGACTATTTAAGCAAATTCTTCAACCTCAGTTAAACAAATTCTCCGTCATTAATATACATAGATTTACATAAAAAACTCCTTGGTATAGATTTTTAATTCTCTTTTTTATTTGAGTGTAAAAAGTACCTAAAGATAAAACTCTTTATTTGAAAACAGATAATTAATATTGTGACAAGATGTACCTACAATAGGCGGACTTATCGCAATAAGCAATGCGATAAATAAGAGACGATAATGGAAAATTAATAAAGGTCATTTAAAAATCACTATATAAATTTACTCTTCCTAAAAACTTATCTATACATATAAAATTCCATGTTTTTTTTTATTAATACCAGTTTCCCGCAGCTCCGCCTACGTCAAAAAGTAGCCTATATTTGACCCCGGGTCTTCAACTATATTCGTACCAAATTTCATCAAAATCCGTTCAGCGGTTTGGCCGTGAAAGCGTAACAAACAGACAGACAGAAAGACAGACAAACTTTCGCATTTATAATATTAGTATGAATATGAAAGTATGGATATGGAGGTATGGATTAAAGTAGACTAATAGTGTTTTCTTAAACTTGTGCGGAAATATTGTCATTACTTTTGAATAAAGAACACGCGAAGTAACATATTTACGTAGACTAAAAATCAAATTCACTTCCCGGCGCATTCTTTGAATTTGGAACGAAGAGCGCGCCGGCAATGTTGTATGAAACGGTGTGCTGTTTGAATTTAGAACTTTTTCATCTATCGTACACATTGCGTTCTCATGGCTGTATCTGAAAAACCAAAATCACTTCCCGGCTCGTTCTTTGAATTTGGAACGAAGAGCGCGCCGGCAATGTTGTATGAAACGGTGTGCTGTTTGAATTTAGAACTTTTTCATCTATCGTACACATTGCGTTCTCATGGCTGTATCTGAAAAACCAAAATCACTTCCCGGCTCGTTCTTTGAATTTGGAACGAAGAGCGCGCCGGCAATGTTGTATGAAACGGTGTGCAGTTTGAATTTAGAACTCTTTTATCTATCGTACACATTGCGTTCTCGTGGCTGTATAGTCACAGATGCGTTTACCTTTCGGCACAAACTGTAAAATAAATTAAATTGATTATGTAAAAGGCCCTTTTTTATTTCCTTGCATTTTTTTACGAAAAGCACTATATATGCCTCGGCCGAAATGGCAATTGCCTGTCGCTGCCTTTGCAATAATGTACTATTACATGCATCTATTGTATGTAGCTAACATTATAGGCTTGGTTCTAATATGCCTACCAGTAATAGGTATTCATACATAGCATTAGATTAGATATCAAAAACTGTTAGCACGAAATCGCAGTTTTACTTATTTAGTTTTATTTTCAAACATTATAACCTAAAATGGTACAATGGGTGGACTTAATGCTAAAGCATTCTCGAACAGTTAACCTTTAGAAAAACAGAAATCATATCAATGTGATAGGCGTTTAAATAATAAATGATTGATAAATGTTATGACATCTAATTGTAGTGTACAATACATTGAGAAAGGAACGTTGTACAATATCATTATTTAGCCTCATTAAACAAATTACAAACTGTAAAGCACAAAAGGCGGACTTAATGCTAAAAGCATAATCTAACAGTCAACCTTTGGTCACTCACTAATATCTATTCTGTGCTTTGGGTAAAGTTTGGAATAATTATTTTTCCAAATTTTTCCTAGTTATTCATTTACACATTTCAGCACATTATTCTTGAAAACTTTAATTTGTTATGGTAATGTTCAACATAGAGTGTTATTTTTAAAAAGTGTAACTCACGCAATATCTGTAAGTCGAATGATTTTCGTTCGATATCGCATGATTTTCATTCGTCATAATCGGTGAGTCGATAAATTTTCAGTCGACGTATGAGTCATTCATTTCAAAAATAGGTCTTTTGAATTACGAGCACATTGTATAGTAACATCGATTCAAGTGAGTACTATGTCCCAAAATAACCCGCTTTCCTATTCATTGGCGACTTCTGAGAACTCGCCAACGTTTTAATATTTATTTTATAAGACCCGACCTATGTTGCATTTCAATTGGAATTAATTATAGACGTGTTACGTAAGAATTGTATATTCCATGAATTTAATTTATTTTGGAAATTTCAAAAAATATGAAAAATCTGCCGAATCGACAACTTGTTTCGGATTTTGGAAATCGGTTGAAATCTTGAAATTTGTGTCTGACCAAAACCGCTTTTTACCACCAAAACCGAAATCGAATTTCGGCAACGGTCTCAGTTTCGACTGAAACCGAAACCGAATCATGGTGTTTTAAAGGAAAACGTTATTATAATCAATCAGTCAATATTATTTTTTTATCTTTAAATCACATAGCTTTGCAGTCTTTGACATTTTCAAAATATTAGCTACGCACTAGTAGCACTAGTGGACGCGGCATAATGTCTTCGTCGCTTGGATGAAACTTACCGCGCCGAAGATAACCGAACACAGCGCGAGAACTTCAGAATGGACTTTCGGTGGGACCATGGTCGGACACTAGTTGAAATGAAAAAAAAATATCATATCGTAAGTCTTAATAAATTAATACTAATCCAAAATCTCTTGTCCTCAGATCCATCGCGGTGCGTGATGCGCGCGCCCGCACCAGGCGCGTCCCTGGCGGCAGTCGCCAGGTGGTCGCAGTCTCCCGCCACTACCCAGGCAGACTACTCCCCCAGGGTAGCCCCTATACACCAGCAACCTGTGTTCCCTTACGACGAAGAAATCAATTCAAGACTCGCTATATGGTCAGTACTTTTGAAACTTGTTTCTACTGTTCTTCTCTTGTATCCTATCAGTCTTTGTAGCCTGGTGACAGTCGCCAGGTGGTCGCAGTCTCCCGCCACTACCCAGGCAGACTATTCCCCCAGGGTAGCCCCTATACACCAGCAACCTGTGTTCCCTTACGACGAAGAAATCAATTCAAGACTCGCTATATGGTCAGTACTTTTGAAACTTGTTTCTGCTGTTCTCCTCTTGTATCCTATCAGTCTTTGTAGCCTGGTGACAGTCGCCAGGTGGTCGCAGTCTCCCGCCACAACCCAGGCAGTCTATTCCCCCAGGGTAGCCCCTATACACCAGCAACCTGTGTTCCCTTACGACGAAAAAATCAATTCAAGACTCGCTATAATCTAAAACAGTAAGCAACTTACTCATGGTACAGTAATAACAATGTTAAGTTGAATGTGTGATATTGAGCACAGCGAGCATCAAGGCTGGTTTACACACGATCCAGTGTGGCGATCCAGTGCTTTCACGGATACGAAATCCACCACACACACGCTCTACTCACACATTTTAATAATTTTTTGTTTGTGTGTGTCCGTGAAAGCACGGGATCGCCACACTGGATCGTGTGTAAACCAGCATTTAGTGCTAACGTCCGATTTTCCAGTTCACGCAACAATGGTTGTAATGTACGTATACGACGTTGTGGTCGCGTGACTACGATTGGGAGCAAATAAAATGGAGCTAACTATTATTATTATATTTTGACCTAATAAAATAAGGATCTTGATAAAGTAACGATAATTCTGATTTAAGTGTTAAATTTGTAAATACAAAATTTATTCTGGGTTTCCGCTTGGGATTAACCAGTCCTTTGAGAAGCTTGCGACCGGGATATGGGTTTAACGTGTAGAGGGCCATTGGAGAAGTTGATGTCATGTGGCGCTCCTGCCCAAACCCGTCCTCGCCTATATCAATAGATGACATTTCCATGAACAGGGCAGGAGGAGGAACTATTGCTAACGAGTGAAAAGAATAAATGGGTTATGCTTATGAAGTTTGGATGGATCTAAACTGTAATCGGACACCTACCATAATCATGATTACTGACTATTTGTGGCAGGCGGTGACTCGCCACTTGGTGAATGGGTCCCCCAAATAGTTGCCGCGTTCGGCAACAGAGAGCATATAGCTCTTGCGGCTCCACTCTGGCCGGGCGGCTAAGGCAAGCCAGAGGTAGGGGTCCTGTCCCTTATCGGTGTCCACTCCGACCTTGGCTAAGGAAGGCCGGAGGTGAGGGTCGGAGACCTCCCCTGGGAACCTCAGGTCCGCGCCAACAGCTCGCCACAAAGTGCCCTGCGGAGACTGATTGCATTGGGAAGGGAACCCAGTGGGCGATGGGGTCGTCACATCCTTACGCCTGGGTTTTATTATTATAGATCCTTTCCGATAGTTAACTACTTGCCACTGGATCTCTCTTTCCCTCGCGATTCTTTCTTTCAATTCTGCCACTGTCTTTCAATTCTCTTCTTCATTTGGTCGAACCGAGTCTGTTCTTCCATTTTTAATTCTCAGTTATGTTTGTTTGAAGCATAGGTTTGAAGTATAAATAGTACCTATCTACCTAATATTTTGGCATTATGTATATTTTGAAGATAAGTTTCCAAGAATTGTAGCTGCCATTGTCTGTTGCCAGCTGGTGTTATTACCATAGTTTTATTTAAAAATATGCACGAAACGATATGCGTTTTTGTTGTGCTAATGAAATTAATTTTAGACTGACACGGTTACAATTTTTAAATATAAGAAAAATACGTATTTTAGACCATAACATTCTTAATACAATTCAAGAACAGTGCAAAGAGTCTTGAACTACTGCTATTAATTTCATTGATTCAATAAATAAGTAGAATGCAGAAACAAAGCAAGTATTAGTTCTACTACGTGAAAGAAATATTGACCGTTTCAAACGTTCCATTCCAGGCAAGGAGACATAACTACTTTGGAAGTAGATGCCATCACAAACACGACAGACGAGACGTTAACGGAATGCAATCAAGTCAGCGATCGAATTATGATGGCGGCCGGCCCCGACCTGAAGGAGGAAATCATTACCAGAGGTTATGGTAAGTCCAGAATCATAGAGTATAATACTTTGGAAGTGAATGCCATAATGAACAAGATAGACGAGACGTTGACGGAATGCAATGCCGTTAGTGATCGAATTATGATGGCGGCGATTCCGACCTGAAGAATGAGATCATTACCAGAGGTTATGGTAAGTTCAGAATCATTTGAATTGCTGGAGTAGAATAATTTAGATAAATAGGATTTACGTGCAAAAGGTCTTACAGCTAAGGATGCCGAAATTCAGCGAAATGGGGGAGAAAAAGTCGAAAAGCGGACCCTGGTAAAGCCTTTAGAAGAGATAATACTTTGGGAGTGAATGCGATCTCGAACCCGCATCATAATAGCGGCCGGTTCCTCAAGGAGGAGATCATTAACAGAGGTTATGGTAAATCATTTGGGTAGTAGGCGATATTCGGGTCCCCGGTTTTTCTCTAAGTAACAAAAGTTACCAACGTGATTCAGCGGATTAATTGGAAAGCACGTTAAGCCGTTGGTCTCGACGGTCATTTGATGGTCGTTAAAGGAACCACGTCAGAGGCCGAAAAGATATGATGATGAGCCGAGATTAGTTCTACTAAGTGGCAGTGAGCGGGCTACATACCGCGGAGAACCGACGCCCGATGGGGCAGAAAGGTTCTCAAATGGCGACAAGCGCAGCGTTGGTCATCCACTGATGAGAAAGTCGCAAGCAAGCGTTGGATGCAGGCCGCTTTCAACCGGTCAATTTGGAACAATTTGGGAAGGGTTATGTACAGCAGTGGACTGCCTGTGGCTGAAATGATGATGATCCTCAAAAAAGTTTACTTATACCAGGAAAGGTAAACTACATTTAATTCATTAATATATAGTTATATAGTTTATTCATGTTCATTTATGTTCAGGCAAATATTATATGCAGGATATTTAACAAAAAAATTCAATGATCTAAAAATGACATAGTCATGTTTATTCTCTTTACCTTATTCCGAATCTATACACATATACTTAGATAATATGTGCAACATTCTGTAAATAGAGACTGTTTTACAACAACCATAAATACTAAATGCGGACTACTTTTCCTACTTTGTATTGAAAGTTCAAGGAAATGTGTCTGTTTACGTGGCTTTATTAAAATCAATGCCTTTATGTCTGTCTCAGTGCTACTTTTACAATAATGGAACTGTGCCAAGGGCTAAATCATTGAAAATAATACATTTTATATACAAACGATGAATGAAAACCAAAAATACTAAGGCACTTTGGATGTCACATACTATGTCACCGTTTTGTATTACGATTGTGTTAATGTAACCTTGAGGTATTTGTCACACAAATAAACGATAACATCGCTAAGTACTGTATATTTAGCGTTCTATTGTGGATCCAAATGGGCTAATTTTGCTGGTTATTCGATCAATAAAGGTGAAATTTGAGTTCTTAAAGAGGAACAAACTAGGAGCATTGTATAAAACAAAATTGTATCTGTATTCATTTTGTGGGATAATTCTTTTTTTTTATACAACTAAGTAGGCAAACAGGCTTACGGCCCACCTGATGGTAAGTGGTTACCGCAGCCTATGAACGCCTACAACACCGGATATGTCACGAGCGCTAAAGGAATTTTTTCACGCTCTTTTTGAAGGCTGATGTTATAGTCTTTGCATTATTTCTATTTTAGACGCTTCTTATTTTCTCCGTGTTTTCTCTCTCTTTTCATACATTAGCACCATTCAGCCTAAGTTGTCTTTAAACGTATTCAACTTCGATAGAAAATATGATCGATTTAAAATAAACTGAATTTTCTTCGGTTTCTTTCTTCGTACACTGACACCAGGAATCCTATTTTGAAAAGTGTGACTCACACAAAATCGGCGAGTCGAATAATTTTTGTTCAATATCGAACGATTTTCATTCGTCATACATTTCAATAATGTGGCTCCTGAATTCAGATTGCCTTAACGTATTCAACTACGATTGAAGATATGATCGCTTTTAAAAAAAGAATTTCATTTTTTTATTCAGAATGCCGGACGGGTGAGGTAGTGACGACGCCCGGATTCGCCATGCGATGTCGGCACATTATCCACACTGTCAGTCCGAAGTACGTCGCCAAGTACCACACGGCAGCCGAAACATCTTTACATAATTGTTATAAGTGAGTATGAATGTATCTTAGTATTCTTTTTCGGAGGAAGTTCCTGTACATAATAAATACGAAATAGGGAGTTCTTTTATGTGTTCCGTACCTTCCGAAGATCTAAAAATGTTCTGGGTTTTGCATCAATCCATACTTCCATACTAATATTATAAATGCGAAAGTCTGTCTGTCTGTCTTTAACGCTTTCACGGTTAAACCGCTGAACAGATTTTGATGAAATTTGGTATGAATATAGTTGAAGACCCGGGGTCAAACATAGGCTACTTTTTGACGCAGGCGGAGCTGCGGGAAAAAGCTAGTAATCTATAAATTAGCTCAAACTGCAATTTAAAATGTGGAATTGGGTATTGTAAATTTAAGGATATTCCTATTATTCAGGCGAATAGGTAGAATATACAACATAACAACTGCCATCACTGGTATGTTCAAAATAAAGCAACAAAATATTTTTATCTTTAGCTTTATGAGAATTCAACATTTTGGGTTTGTAGCCAACATTATCACGAGCTAAAATTTTAATGAAAGAGTTTGGCATCGCGGAACTTTGTGCACAGATTTCTGAACCTAGCCAATCGATATATATAATAGATGACATGGTAAAAAGGGAAGAAAAGATGATAACAATACTTTCTGTAATTCCAGAAACGTCCTATACAAGGCTGGAGAGCTGGGCGCGCGCTCGCTGGCGCTGTGTGTCGTCAACTCTCCGCGGAGGAACTTCCCGCCAGACCTCGCCGCCCATGTCGCCTTACGTTAGTATGATGATGTGTATTTTAGTTGTTTTAAATTCGCGGTTTAAAACTTTGGTTACTTAGAACTACCCTCGTTTTATTTCTTATTACCATGCCCCTGACAGCCAGTGGCATCAAAAGGCAATATGAGCAAACTAGATCTGTTTACATATTTTACTTTCAAGAATTCAAACCTTCTAATTCAGTATTGTAATTCATAACCAGTCCACATAATTAACATTAGAATGCAATTAATTATTGGTCTAAATGTCATTGTGAATCAAATTAATTAAAATCAAACTACGATAATTAGAAGAAGAATACCGTCCTAAGGTGATTATTAACATTAACAGAGAATAATTCGACAAAAAGTAGATACTTTCCCGAAATCATTGCCAAAAGTGTCTTATGGAGTAATACAAAATTGACGTTGTCGGTCTTGTCGCTGGTTACTCAATATTTTGTGACGTCATACTTGACGAAAATTGCGCCATCAGAAACAAACCAATCGCTCGTGTAAGCGCTTTTAGACATCACCATTCTGCAAATTCTGCTACTCATTTATTCAAGAGCATCATTTAAAATCAGAACATACTATTCCAGGAACAATCCGCCGCTACCTAGAGCAGCACTCGCAGCCTCAACTAGTGATACTAGCAGCATCATGCGGTCCCGACGCGGCGCTGCTCCGTGCGCTCGCGCCGCTGTACTTCCCGCGCGCGCGGTCTGAAGCCGACGCGGCGCGGTGGAGACTACCGCCTGACGTATCTCCTGATAGACGGATCAGGATTATACACAATCCTCATTCACATAATAGTGATAGTGGTAAGTCGAGCTTTGATAATTTTAGGAATATTAACCATTAATGTTAACTGCCTTAGGTGATATTCAGTACCTCGTACAATGGATATTGTTTTCTGATACTGTTTCGTGCGCTCGCGCCTCTGTACTTCCCGCACGCGCGGGTTGAAGCGGACGCAGCGCGGTGGAGACTTCCGCCTGATGTATCGCCTGATAGACGGAACAGGATTATACACAATCCTCACTCACATAATAAAGATAGTGGTGAATCATCAACATCATCATTTCTAGGAATAGTCCGTGTCATAGCTCACGGTTTTGCATACAAACTGAACACTTAAGCAAAGTCCGCTATATAAAAGTTTTAGGATTATACATAGTGGTAATTAAAATGCGTGTGTTGGATTCTAAAATCAGACGACATCTGAGTAGCTGATCAGCAGAAAACGGGAATGAAAATTCACATCTAACGAGACGCCTTGTATATAATCCGAAGTAAATGAATACTTGGATGACAAAGAGTATATTATCTAGAAGTTTAATAAATTAAAAAAATATTTAGCTACATAAACAAATTTTAAATAAATGATATTACATAGATTCCAATCATTAATAATACTTATATTTCGATAATTAAATAATGAAAATATGACTAATACAATAATTAATGTAACAAATATGACGAATTTTGGTAGAAATGAGCAAATTAAAGATACTACTTGCATATATTAGGATTAGTGTACAAAATGGCCCCTCTCCCATTGCAGCGCCCGCCAGGGCCCTTAACTGTTCTTAATTCTTATGACAACATCTGTATATATACATTAAGGAAGCAATAAATGATTTGATTTGATTTGATTAAACAAAACGCACAAATTCGTAATCATACAATTTTTTGTTCAAATCGGATTTGAATAGGAACATCGAACGAAAGTAAAGTCTTTCACAACCTATATAAAGCATCCGCGCCACTTTATCACGTGGTACCAAAGAGCATCGAAACTCCTAAAAATTTCCTTTCTCAATGCATGGTACAGAAGTTGCCCTGTCTCTTGATCTATTTACAATTAATTATTTGTAATACCTCAAATGAAACTTACCATAGAATTGCGAAATGCTAATGTGTGTAACTCATTACGACTTGACTCATCATTAATGTAGGTAGCTATTTCCTCTCCAATAAATAATATTTTTATCAAAACCTTAAAAAATATTAATAGATAAGCCATAGACTTGAAAAATAGAAATGTTATGAGTACCCGTAATCGACTAGCGTGTATGACGAGAGTGATGAGCGTAGAGGAAGCGAGGGAGGTCTGTAAGCATCGTAGCGAGTGGAAATCCGTAGTTTCTACCTACCATGGAAAGAAAAAGGTTTGATTATATATATGTAAGCCATAAACAAATATATAGTAATGAAGGTATGTACATTTTTTACAAAAAATAATACTTTGACAGAGATATCGATTGCCTTTCTATTAAAATAGGGAGCGTGGTGTGACGTCTTGCTATCTCTGTTATATGCACGAAACCAAGTGGCAGTGACGTCAGTGCACACACAGTGCATCATTTTCTTGTTTTATGACTGTTTCCTCGACTTAGAACTTGCTTATTTAAAAACGGTTTTAAAACAATCTTTCCGTTTTTAGTTTCTGGTAGTGAAATGTTTCATATTAATGATAAAAATAAATTGAGTAAAATACGCAATTCTTGGCTAATAGGAACAAATATACAGATAATGATTAAAGTGATATCATAAATGGTGGCATGCATGTATCGTGATAAAAATGCGGATATTTGTCTTTGTCTATAGTTTTGATAGGTAATCGATATTTATATGAACAGATTTACTTTTTCATGCCTATATATTTAAGTACCTAATAGCTTTTTTTACTCGACTGCGCCAGAAGGAGGGTTATGTTTTTCGAGAGTATGTAGGTACCTTTACAACCCATACATACATTTACATAGGTATGGTTTGACACGCTCTGTAGCCTGAACGGCTCGATGAATTTTGGCTTGTGAGGTGTCGTTGAATTCTTATTTACTGTGAGAGTGACACTGGGTATATCAAAGAACCATAAACAAAATGGCGGATTTTTTGAGGTTTTTCATTTTCAAATTACACAGAAACGCAGTCGGTTTTTTTTTAAATTAAGTACTTAACGTTACTTTGTTAATAGATATCGTTTTCGACCTTATGTCCATACACGTAATGTTGAGACAATTTCCAAAAAAACATTATCGAGGTATCACTTTAATTATACCTTTATGTAAGACTAGCTTTTTCCCGCAGCTCCGCCTGCGTCAAAAAGTGGCCTATGTTTGAACCCGGGTCTTCAACTATATTCATACCAAATTACATTAAAATCCGTTTAGCGGTTTGACTTTTGCATTTATAATATTAGTATGGATATTGCAAGTGCAGTTGTATCACAAAAATAATTAATATTTTTGGAATGTCTACATTTGTATTAGCTCAATTTTGAGGTTTTGTTTCATAATTATGTTGGTAAAATTTCTAATTTATTTGAAACGCAAAAATTCAACGAGTGAAATCCATATCTAATGACTAATAAACATTTACTAATTGCTAGTATAAAGGCGCGAGCGTCGCCCTGCGCGTAACTTATCGATATTACGATAAATACAGGTTATCTCGAATTGACGCATTAGTTTTATCGATTTCACAGTCGAGAAAGGTATTGTGAAGTGTTTTCGTAAATAATGGACGTGGAAAGAAGTGTCACTTTAGATGTGGAATTAAAACCGCGACCGAATAGACCTCGTGGTATGTTTATTGAATTTATTTATTTGCTACATACGTAAAACATGGATAGGTGTGATAGTCAGGATGAACAATAGGATGTTAGATTTGTTTTTAGATACGTGCACTGCATGTTTCGTCCGTGGTAAGGCATGGCTTTGTTTATATTTTTTCATTTGTTATATATCAAAAATAAGTACCTAGGGATATTTTTTGCACTCTTCTGATATCAGATGTATTGTATATGAGAATAATTGTTATCGAAGTGATATTCCGTTGCATCCTGCCGAGTCATGTGGCTGTCGACGCTAAGCTGAGGCATCCATTTGAACGAGGAATACATTTGAATTGGCAATCATTTTAACCAGCAACTTACTTGACATCAACCCTTCTCAACACACACCCAGCACATCAACGCATTCCCAGCGTTTGTCGGTGGAAGTCGTAAAAGGTGATAGTAGATTGAGGTAAATTGAAATCTCTATTTTTCCCCAAGGTAAAAAAAAGGTTTGCTGGATTCAGTTGTGCTAAGTGACGCCCCTTATACTACGAGTACTGTCCATAAAATTAGGTTTTTGGTACAATTTTTTTATATTTTTGCCCTATTCTAAGTTTCTATTTTTATTTTATTTTTGTCACCTACGTACGTAATAGTCTACCTCTTAGATTAATAATTGGTTTGTTTGTTTGTTTGTTTGTTTGTAATAACTTTATTGCACAGAAAAATACATTACAGTAAATACAAAACTAAAAATAATTGCAACGGCTTACTTATCCCATAAAGAGATCTCTTCCAGTCAACCGGGACGATAAAGGAATACAGTAAAAGAAACAGATTGGTCTCGCGCGTGCTCGACTAGATACCGTCGGCATACTACACAAATACGGCAACTAAAACTACGCGAATTCGGCGTACTTGCAGCATACTCGCGTCAGTCACGCCGCAACCGATAAGTGAGATGGACGTCGAGATAAATTTAAAAAAATTGTTTAAAAACAGAAGCAAAATGCCAGTTTGCGTATTCAAACTATGTAAGATTATTAGTACAAGGAATAACTCTTTCTCGTTTCGTCTTTGCCATTGTCTTGCACACACTATAATATTAAGTTGCCGCATTCTGGAAACTGATTATTTTTTCATGGCATCTAGTCGAGCGCGCGCGAGGCCAATTTATTAATCTATGAATCTACCTATATTAGAATTCATGTATGGAAACCAGGACAATATAAAGCAGGTTACTTTCCAATTTCTGAATAAGGATTGATCCTAGAGTCTACTCATTAGCACACCAGCATATTATATTTATTAATAAAAAAAACATTATGAAATTATTTGACCTTTTGGACTGAAATATTAACAAAAGTTATTTATTCTGATTTACACGCAAACAAGTATATATATAATCTGTTAGAGAAAAAGCTGCACAGTTATTATTAACCAATTTATTATAGTAACATCATCATCAACCTAGCGTGTATTCCTAGCTGCGTCGTCAGCTTACGCTTCGGAGCCTAGGGTACGCTGCAAGTCATGGTCCTAGATTTGGCAGAACTGGTAATTGCAATGGAGCGACTGCCGTCTGACCTTTGTAACCCTTTTTACAGGGTAACTAGACCAACAGGAACATGACCCGAGGTGTGTTAGTGGCCAACGCTGTCAGAATTTTTCAGGCTGCCCTAAGGCATCTAACACAGCCTCACGACTTTCTATCTATAACAACCAGAACCAACGGCTTAACGTGCCTTCCGAAGCACGGAGGAGCTCAAGATAGAAAATGCTACTAAAATGGCGACAAATCCAAAAGTGGTCGGGTCACGTCGTCGCTTGACACGCGCATACGCGGGTCGCGCTCGATTGACGAGCTCCTCAATTTGTTACAGTAACAATTTACTTTGAAATACATACAAAGCTTGACGTGGTGCTTTTTATTTGAAAAGCTTCCGCTTACCAGCTATTGTGCTCAATACATGAACTATTTTTTAATGATTCATAGCAACAATAATGTATCATTAGTTGATGTTAGCGTTTTGTGAATTAACAATTTATAATTGGTTTAATATTGTCTTAGAGTAGTTTAGTTTGGTTTATATCAGATTAATGTTTAAGGATTCGGAACTCGAAATGAAATATGAATAGGTATTTCTTATTACTTTATTCTTTAGTTTGATTATTTAGGTGGTGAGAGAAATAAATTTACAAAATAAATTATCAATACACTTGTTTATTGACGAATATCTACAAATTTAGTTAAAAAGCAGTACAGGCGTCGATTGACCCTTACCACAGATAGAATTAGGGTAACATCGTAGTGTGGGTGAGTAAATAAGAAACTGGGTAGTCAGTTTGTAACGGTGCGCTTGCATCGTTCCTCAATTTCTCCATACTTTTTCATTTCATAATCATCCTTTACCATATTTAAATTTTACGAATCATTTTTTTTTTTGACTAAATTATTTTCACGTCATCTCATACCTAAGTTTATTAATTGATTACTGTGTGGAAATCAGTAATAAAATAAATAGAATAAAGTTCTGTAACGTCTCAGATTTGTGCATTTCACAAATGCACAAATCTGAGACAACACTCCTATCATCTACTTCGTGTGGCAGGTCCCCATATATTAGTCCCATGCCGGGACAGCCGAGCAGGAGAGCCCGCCACAAGTTTAACATTTATTGTATTGGCCTATAAATTCACTTCCTAAGTACACTTGCAGTAGAGAGAATAGAGCACTGAGCACTGGCCTTAGATTTAGTATACGAAGTCCTGAGACAAAGCGTAGTCAGCGGCTCCGTCCAGGCGACCCGCGCAGCAAGGTTCAGCTTTCCACTGCCTCTGGAATCCAGCCTTTCATTCTTCTCTTTCGGAGGATCTTGGCGAGAATCGTAGCGTGACAAGTCATGTATCCACTCTTTCAGTTAAACACATTTTAGAGAACCGATGTTCTCGATGCATTCTCAGAATAGTTCATGCGCTTGACAAAGATAGACACCATCAGACTGATGACAAAGGAGCGAAACTCAAATAAAGTCGTTTATTTTGTTTAATCCGAAATACATACTTATTATACTAAAAATTCTGAAAATAAGTATTAAGAGCAAAAACATGGTATTTTTAATTTTGACAATTATTTTTGTCCGGTTTTCCATTGCGGGTAACCGTCTGCACCAGACTCGTGCATGCTCGGATCGGGGAAAGGCGAGAATGTGGAGCGCTTCCTTGGCTCGAACCGAGAACAAAGCAAGAGTAAGTATACAGGTTCGATATCGCGTTTTTCTCGCGTTCTCGCGAGATCCTTGCGTGAATGTAGAGCGAGCATTATGTTTGTAGATAGATACTAACCTAAATAATTACACAAAACACAACGAAGAATAGGGGTTCGGTTGGATCAACATTTGTATGTAACCAGATGAGAAACCAATTCAACTTTTCGGACCTGAAGGATGATATAAAATAGGTATATTTTCGGAAGAATCTTTTATTCCTGAAGTACTTACATAAAATTTAAAAATATGAGTTATTAACTTAGATTAATAATTGGTCTCGCGCGCTCGACTATATACCGTCGGCGTACTAGCAAAATGCGGCAACTAAAACTACGGCGTACTCGCGGTGTACCGCAACCGATGAGTGAGTTGGAAGTCTAGATAAATTTATAATTTAATGTAAAAGCAACTCAACAACAACTCTGTCAAACTGTGTAAGAATAATACTAAAAGAACTAATAAAGATACTGGTATTTACATACCATCAGTAAGTATTGTATAATTTCGAAATGGGCATAAATTACTCATGAAAATAATAAAACACTAAAATATGGCGCGAAGTACCGCCCAGTGCTCAATGTTGCCATGTATTAAAAAAAAAAAACAAATTCCCCGAGGTTTCGGTTTTTATTATTTGAATATTTTGTTTAACTCCCGACCCCAAAATAAGGAATGTTATAAGTTTGACTTCAATTTTGTCTGTCTGTCTTCGGCATCTTATTTCTTCAATGCTGGTCTGGGAGAAAAGTAAAAACGGGGAATGTACTAGCTGCTTCTCTTCCCGCGCAGACCATACCAGCTGGCCGAGGGGTTCACTAACACAAATGCTGTCGGTAAAAATAATAACTTCTGCCCGAAAGTTCATTCATACTTCTCAATTTTAATGAAAAAGTTTTAACATATTCGCAAACAGAACCAAAACTATACGACCATCCATCACTATCTCTGACAACAGGTTTCAGTCCCCTCCCGAACACGAAACGAGCAGTACTGTGCTCTCGGTATTAACACGATAACAATATTTTTAATGAGATGAAACGCGGCTGCATAGGATCAAATTAATATAGTTTATCTGTGACCTAGTTCTGTGACATTATTTTGAAAAACAAAATCATGGTCGTTCGAAAATGAAAGTTAGTTAAACGGAATCATAATTTGTTACATACGCTTCGACATTTAAGCAATTGAACTGTGCAGATTTGTGCAATAGAAGTCGTCCATATTTGTGGGAAATCTTGATAAAAAGCATTTTAATTTTGAAGCAAATTTCGTTTGTCACAAATACAAACAGATGCTAGTAAACATTGAAACGGTCAACCGTAAAAAAAGGTTTTCTCAAAATCCGAAAATAAAATTGTTCATTTGCACGAGATAAGTAACTAACTATGAACGATACAAAACTTGAGTGGTTTTGTTACCATAAGCACGAATAAAAGTTTATGAACATTAAAACAAGCTGACATTGCCCAGAGGTAAAACAAGTCAGACGAAAAGCAAACTGGGCCGCAAATTGTAAAATAAAAAGTGAAAAAATATTCAAGGAAAATGCAAAATACGCGAACGCAGGACAATGACCATGGCAACGTTGAGCACGCGATGAGTTCACTAACACAAATGACGATAATTAAACTAACAATTACTCTCTAAAATGTTAAGGAATCTTGGGCAATGTCAGAATATTTTCAGTGAAAATGTAGAGTTCGAAATACAAACGTGTTTGAAGTTTGAACTGATGATGTGAGTTTCCCGGCTTTTCTTACAACTGTCAAAGTGTCTTTTGTCTATGGTTTTGATAGGAAGCGTTCAGAAACTGTCAAGTGTTTGGAAATGTTGAATGAAGCCTTTGAATACGATCGTAAGTTTGAATGTTTATGAATTTCTCGCATAAGTTTTAATGTGATAATGTCACGGAATGAATATCAACGGATGTTCTATTGCTTAATGTTTCAGCTTTTGTAATTATGTTGTCAATAATAAGCAGGCAACTGACAAAATTTAATTAATTATATTTTTGTTAATAAAATAATAGTACGTGCACCAAATTCCTACTATTATTTTTTAAACGTACTTTTGCCCACTTAACACTTCACGCGAGAATCAAGAAATCCGAAGGCCCCTCGCCTTGTAGAAGTGATTTTGCTTTCTCGATTTAAGTCAATGAAGTATTGTTTATTGTTTTCGGCTCCTTTGAGGAAATGAAAAAACCGAACACAATCCGAGAACGTAACGAGATAAATTCGAAAACGTTAGAAGAGTATGAGAACAGTATCTCCGAACATCGTTTTTTTCATTCGTGCAAAAATAGGGGATCTATTTTTGACTGGGCTTACACAAAACCGGTGATTCGAATGATTGTCGTTCGATATCGTATGATTGTCATTCGCCATAAGCCGAACGATTTACTATCGACTTACTTATCTATACGGTTTTGTACCTTGGGCTCCAGTTCTCGCGAAAACCTCGCGTGAATGTAGAGCGGACTATTAAATTAAATAAATTAAATTAAATTCACTATGGAACCTGAGATCAATAATTCATTAGCCTTTCTTGATGTTTTAATAACTAGAAATCTTGACAATAGTATCAGTCACACTGTGTACAGAAAGCCCACCCACACAGACAAATATCTCAACGGTAAATCTCACCATCATCCATGTCAGTTAGCTACCGTAGGCAAATCTTTGTTACAGAGAGCACACGGCATCTGTGACACCCACCATCTTAAGGAGGAGCTTCACCGAGTCAAGTCTGTCTTAAGAAGCAACAATCTCAGCCTCCCACACATATGTCACAGAAGTCGACCCAAGCCGCACACAGTTGATCGTTTTCCTGCCATTTTACTATACATAAAGGGAGTCACGGACAAGATTGGTAACATACTTAGGCGAGCTTCAATCAAGACTTATTACAAGCCGCATAAGAAAATAAACCAATTTTTAAGACCTGAAAAATCCAATATCCCATTGCAAGATGCTGGAGTTTATAAAATTGACTGTGACTGTGGTTTATCATACATTGGGCAAACAAAGAGAAGCATTAATACCCGTATAAAAGAACATATTGCTGACATGAAAAATAGACGCTCAACCAATTCTGCAGTCTGTGAACACGCTCTAGACAAACCCAACCACTATATGCGTTTTGATAATCCTCAAGTCCTTGCAAAGGAAAACAGATTCATTCCAAGGATGTTACGTGAAGCTATTGCAATTAAAAAACATTCTAATTTCAATAGAGAGGATGGATGGCAAGTACCACCAGCTTGGGACCCAGTCATTAACTTAATAAAATCGCAAACTCTGAAGCAGACTGCAAGACCCTTAGATACTGTGAGCCAATACTGCGTGAATCGGAATAGTTCCCAAAAAAAATTTCAGGCGGTAGTTTGTAATCTTATGACATCAAAAGACAAATGTTAACTTAGTCTGCCTGCGACCATGAACGCTGTAAAGTGTTTGAAACGTCAGGTGTAAATATATAAGTAATAAACGCGATAAAAACCGTATTAAAATAGTTTAATTTAATGAATAACAATCGCGAAAACATAAGAAATCATTATGATAGAGATTAGATTTTGTTTAGGGTACTTGAGAGAGACATAAAACTAGAAGTGGGATTTTAAAGGCTGGCAATGATGATGAAGATGAGAAACAAGAGGCGCGGCATAAATAAACGTCATTCCTAACAAAATATAATTAGTCCGTCAATTAGATAATCAAAAAATATTGGAGACACATTTTTTTTACTTTTGAAAATTAAACAAAGAATGGTAAAGATATGGCGCGTTAAAGTTCTGTGTGACGTGTGCTACACTTTTTTGCAATATGTGACGTCACGAGCCCCCACTCCTAAACTTTCATGCGTTATATCTTTATAATATATCGCTCAATTGACAAAAGAAAAAATACGTCACTATTGATTCCCTGAATGACGAACTAATTTTAATGATATTTTGTTGACCCTAGAAACTAGCCTATTCCGCAATGCAGACTTTTTTAGACTTGCCCAAACATTTGTTATCTAAACGCTTATTTAAATATTAGAAAATTGATAAACGTTTATCAATGTCATCAAAACAGTGTTATCGCTATTTTTGTTTCATATAAACACCAGATTTTATTTTTTATCATTTAGGTTGACAGCAATATACTGACATATTTTATTAACACAATAAAAGTGCAATAACGTACTTTTCGTAAAAAAATTAACACATTCTTTTCAATTATGCGCCCAACACGCCTGTTATCCGCGTCAGTTTAAATAGAGCTTAATGGAGGGGAGTGTCGTTTAAACAATAGCATTTGCAAATAAATTACATGTCTAGCTAGTTGCTGCTGTTTCCCGCAGCTCCGCCTGCGTCAAAAAGTAGCCTATGTTTGACCCCAACTATACCTGTCCTGTTTTGTAACGCGTCCTTTAGGGATCGATCCCACGACCTCCGGGTCTCAGGCCTGGCCCTAACCACTTGATCACGGTGATAGTTATGAGAGTAATAATGATATAATTGCATTGTGAAGTCAAGTATAAACCGTCTATTTCGTCAACAGCGGAGGACGACACATCGTTATGCGACGAGGAGGCGGCAGTGGAAGCGGCTGCGGCCTTTGCGCGAGCGTGCGCCCCCGACACGCAGCGGCTGTTAGCGCCCGCAACAAGACCGACGCCTTACATAGACCGGCGGTTTTTAGATGACCATGAGCAGTAAGTACTTACATTTTCTTTGACTTTTTCTTCTTACCGTGTTGTCTATAACTTATACTGTACTACTTAAAAAAATATAAATTTAAAAAACTATACTCTTTAAAAAAATATAAATTGCAAAAAATATATACATTTGTCTCCTGGTTTTGGTTCCTCTATGAATAGATAATATTTTTTGGAATAGTAATTTGCTGATTTGATGTGCAATTCAAAACTAGAGTTCCTGTCTCCTGCTTTCCACGACATCAAAATTGTCTGAAAAACTTTTGAGAAGTACGAGTCACTTGTAAATTACTTACTTATAAATGTATTTTTATTTATATATGTATATATTTTGTTATATTTGATTGTATGTGGTATTTACGTAGACTTGTATGTACATGTCATATGTATGTGGTATAGGCGATAGATATATATTTATACTGCGCCATCGCCTTGTTCAACGTTTTTTCGATCCACCCTTAGGTTTGACTGGAAGAGATCGCTCTAGCGATAAGTCTTTGTACCTCAATTTTTATGTAATGTTTTAAAAATGTTTGTTTTGTGAAATTTGTATTTTGGTGCAATATAGAGTATTTGTATTGTATTGTATTGTCACACAAAATCGTTGAATCGAAGGATTTTATATAATAGCCATAATCTATGAGTCAAACGATTTTATCTCGACTCACTAGTTTCGAATGAGTCATACTTGTCAAAAATACTGGCCCTAGTGTTTTCTCAGGCCGGAAACCATTTAGGCATTAAGTACACTACACACGTTTACACACGTCTTGAGGTCAAAAATCTTTAATTCAAACATTTTAAAGAGTAAATATTTTTTGACTCATGAATTTAATGAGCAAATAGTCTCGAGACTAGACAAATATTAGCCGGCACATAAAATAAGGAAACTGTTTTTAATAAAATTTTAACTTTTAAAAGAGTGGTGTTAAAATTTTATCTTCTTTTAACCTATTATTTATATTAAGGAAATATTTATAAAAAAATCAATCAATGTGGTTGCTACATGGTTAACTTTTAAAAAAAAAAAACATTATGACTGCGATTTGATATATTTCGAATTTACGTCCCGAAATATATGCTTCGCGTCGCTCGCGGCAGTTGGGATACAATTCAACCTTCAAACATCAACAAAAAATCATGAGGCAAAAAAGAAATTTTCCTTGAATTTCTTCGTACTTCATATAGTCATTTAGTAATTGAATGGAATTCAGATTTACTTGGAAATGAAAGTTAATTTTAGCACTATACAATCAATTTCTGTCCGCCACGAAATCCTACCAAGGGCAGTGAAGTCACATATCGTCACCAAATTTTGAAGAAGACTGGACGAAAATATCTGGCCTTGTGACAAAATAGGTCAAATGGATCGTTTTAAATAAAAATCTTATACTTGGATTGGTTAATATTTTTTTCTGTTTTCGTGATAATGACCTAATATTTTTATTTTCGTTTTTATGATAATTTCGTAAGCCATCAGTCAATTTTAATTCTTTGCAGTGGTACTGGTGTTTATTTATTTTAACAACAAAATCAAATCATCCTAGCATGTATTCCTAGTTGCTTTATCAGCTTTCGCTTCGGCGCCTAGTAGGCGCCTGTAAGTCATGGTCCTAGATTTGGCGAAACCTAGATTTGGTTATTACAGTGGAGCGACTGCCGTCTGTCCTCCGTAACCCCTTATAGGGAAACCAGACCAAGAGAAACATGACCCGAGGTGTGTTAGTGGCCAACACTGTCAGAATTTTTCTAAGGCATCTGACACAGTCTCACGACTGCTATCTATCGATAAAATACCACTAAATGGCGATCAATCCAATACGGAAGCCGCTAAGTACATAGGGCGCACTGTAAGTTTCCGGAACTGGCCACTTACATAAACAATATTTAAAAATTTATTGCAACATTTGAAAATAGAACTCTTTGGCTGTAGAATGCAGTTTGTTTCATCTGACTGTCTTTTGTTTTTACCTTGTGGCGCCATTTAAAAAATTGTGTGTCTGCATCAACATGGATTTAACTCGGGAAAATTTTCGTAGTATGATTTTCTACGATTTTAAGTGTAATTTGACAGCTCAACAGAGCATCGCTCGGCTTGAAACAGCTTTTGGCAATGAAGCACCATGCAAGACAACTGTTTATAGCTGGTTTGCAGAATTCAAGCGTGGTCGTATCAATCTCAGTGACGAATCTCGCGATGGTCGGCCGTCCACCGCTGTGACCAACAAAAACATCAATGCTGTGCGCCGTATGATTGAAACAGACAGGCATGTGACCTACCATGAAATTCGCGCATCCTTAGAAATAGGCATGAGTCAAATACAATTAATCCTACACAAACATTTGGGTGTGAGAAAGCTGTGCTCGCGGTGGATCCCACACAACTTGACCGAGGCTCAAAAAACGGACCGCGTCACTTGGTGCAGTGCCATGCTTACCAGATTCAACGAAGGTGCGTCAAATTTGGTGTGGGACATAGTAACAGGTGACGAAACATGGATTTATTGCTACGATCCCAAAACAAAGCAGCAATCGAGCGTATGGGTCTTTCAAGATGAGCCGAAACCAACCAAAGTGGCGCGCGTGAAAAGCGCATCTAAGCGGATGATTGCTTCTTTTTTTAATAAAACTGGACACGTGGCTACTGTTGCTTTAGAGAATCGTCGTACAGTGAATAGTGACTGGTACACGACCATTTGTTTGCCGGAAGTTATTGACGAACTCCGTAA
This sequence comes from Euzophera pinguis, assembly GCA_947363495.1. Lineage (NCBI taxonomy): Eukaryota > Metazoa > Arthropoda > Insecta > Lepidoptera > Pyralidae > Euzophera > Euzophera pinguis. The sequence goes on along the minus strand of OX376161.1, from coordinate 15,343,317 downwards.
AAATAACCGTAAACGCCGTATCATCCTGCACCACGACAATGCTAGTTCTCACACGGCCAGACAGACAAACGACTTTTTGAAGACGAAAAATGTAGAACTCATGAGTCATCCTGCATACAGTCCCGACCTGGCACCTTGTGACTTTTTTCTGTTCCCAAAAATTAAGAACCAATTACGTGGTCAACGATTTTCATCACCAGAAGAGGCTGTCGAGGAGTATGAAAAACACGTTTCAGAGGTCACCACAGAGGAGTGGCACAAAAGTTTTCAAAACTGGTTTCATCGAATGAAAAAGTGCATAGACGCCAAGGGAGATTATTTTGAAAAACAATAAATTAATTTTGTACCTTTAATAGTATTTTTTCATATTCATTCCGGAAACTTATAGTGCGCCCCACGTATTTGCCAACTTAAATTCATGAGATTCAGAAACTACTTCTAATGAATGAAAATAATATAGTGATGAATATGTGGTGTATTATTATACCAAAATATATTTCATGGCCATATATGAGTCGAGATAACAAAGAATGCTATGCAAATGATTCATTTCAGTATTCTTCTCCAGAATCCCAGCAGGACAACTTACGAAAACAAATACGTTTCTTAAGCGTGGGTTGTCGAATGACGCCGTATTTTTTATACACCATCGATACTAAATATAGTTAAGATCCTGTTTATATAAAACTGCGAATGTTTATTGCGTTTTAAATAAAATATTCGCGTGTAACGTATCTAGGTCTACGTCAGACGTTAAGCTTTTCTGATAATATGGTTATCATTACATTGTCAACAGTTTTGCTCAAGAATTATTTCTTAAAATTCCCGTCACGAGAAGCTATAAATTCAGTAAACAAACTAATTTCTACCAAAATGGATTCTAATGGGTCTAACGGCAATATTATGATTTTATCAAATACAATTGACTTGAATTACTATACGGGTAATATGAAACTTACGACCAATTCCAATTAGTCGGGATATATTTGACGATATAAAGGTCGCTCAGTGATGTAGTACAGGAACGAGTCCGGCTCAGTGAATGTAAACATTTAGTCCGTCATTTTGATTTGGTGACAGTTTATCTTTTCACGGGTGGTTGCGGCGGTCAACAGAATCATCTAAAACCATTCATAAATTTAAATTCTCTCTAAACATTAAACTTTGTCACAAGAAACGATTTTTTCTTTCATTCAAATGTCGCGAACACCTTCTATCTTCTCTTTGTCTTTGTTTGTGTTATCTTCTTTTTGTTTACATAATTGACGCGGACTGTATTTCAAATTCTAATCCATACATAATCCATACTTCCATACGAGGTAATAATCTATACTAATATTATAAAGAGGAAAGATTTGATTGTTTGTTTGTTTGAATTGAATAGGCTCCGAAAATACTAGACCGATTTAAAAAATTCTTTCACCGTTGGAAAGCTACATTATTCCCGGTGAACATAGGCTATATTATATTTTCAAAAACATTAGGGATCCTTAAAAAAACTGCAATAATGTAACCCAAGGTGCAAAAAAAAGACCTAAAAATTGCTTGTATCGAGTGCACTGCGAAAACTATTGATGATAGAACAAAATAATGTACTACAACTTTGCAGAACACATCATTATCTACTGAGGACGAAACTGGGAGAATGCTAAGAATTTTTGTAGTATATTATAGATTAGTATTTCAAGAGTTTAATTTTACGTACACTATACACTCCTTTTACCCCGTGGAGGGAACTAATGAAAATTATTGATACCTTGATTATTTTTCTGGTGTGAGAATAAAGTTTATTTTTATTCGAAAAGATATCAGATTTTTAGGATCAGCCAATTACTTTTTAAAAATAATCACATTTAATTCCCCTGAAAAATTGATCTTGATGGCTCTATGCATATGCCTATACTTTCAATCTTCCTTGGAAATACATTCGTACATTATTTATAGGTTACTAGCTTTTTCCTGCAGCTCCACCTGCGTCTTTAAGTAGCCTATGTTTGACCCCGGGTCTTCAACTATATTCATACAAAATTTCATCAAAATCCGTTCAGCGGTTTGGCCGTGAAAGCGTAACAGACAGACAGACTTTCGCATTTATAATATTGATAAGTATGGATTAGGAACTACTCGGCGCCAGAAAGATCTATGTAGCCGGTTTTGAAAGATATGGATAATGAAGTGTTTATCTTTAACTTACTACATACTTTGTATAACCCGGACGAAGTCGGGGCGGGCTGCTAGTAAGTATTATAAATGCGAAAGTCTGTCTCTCTGTCTGTTAGGCTTTCATGGCCAAATGAACGGATTTTGATGAAATTTCGTATGATTATAGTTGAAGACCCGGGGTCAAACGTAGGCTACTTTTTCACACAGGCGGAGCCGCGGGAAACAGCGGTTCGGCCGTGATAGCGTAACAGATACACTTTCGCATTTATAATATTATAGTAATGGAAGTTTACAATCTTGCTTGAGAGATTATAAACTAACGTACTTATATAACTAACAAAAATGCGGTGACATGCATTTTTATTTTTTACTTAACCTATAACTGTCCCACTGCTGGGCAACTGTCTCCCATCCACTGTCAAATCTCTTCATATCGTTGCTCCAATGCAGCCTTGGTCTACCTCTTTTTCCGTCCTCCCTCTGATCGCCAATAGAAGCCGTTTGTGGTGCGTTGGGCAAACATAATATATACCTACATGTATTATTATAAAATGATTTCTCGTTGACTGTACCTAGTGTTTCCTAAACATTAGTAAGTATCTTGACATTGCATCTAAAACTGATGTATGTGTTGCGCCGTACGAATAAATAAATAAACATTCAAATATTTTCACAAGTTTTCTCGTTGACTGTACCTAGTGTTTCCTAAACAGTAGAATCTTGACATCGCATTGAAAACGTCAGCGTTCAAGCATCGCTATCGCCCTTCCTGCCGCATGTCGCTTATCAATGTTTATGCGGACTGTGGTCTCGTGATCGTGTGCACATTCCTTATAGCTGGAATACTATTTTTGAAAAGTGTAACTCACACAAATCCGCGGGTCCAATATTTTTCGTTCGATAACGAAGGATTTTTGTTCGACATATATGTCATACATTTCAAAAATAGGGCTCCTGGGCTTTTGTCATCAGACTTCCACTGATGGACTTCCACTTCTACATATTTTTGAAAATTACCTAAATTGGTGAGTAGGTGAAATTCGTTCGACTCACCGGTTTGTGTGTATAGTTTTTAAAAAGAGAGCTCCTAGTAGACATGTGCGCCGATTCTTATTTGGTCGGCGGCGGCGCGGCGTCTGGCCTAAAAATCTTCGGCGGCCGCGGCGTCATCGGCGTCATCGGCATGGATAGTGAAAATAAATTAACAACGCTTTAATCTACTTAAAACTTCTTATCGCATTACATGAATACAACTAAAGTCTTTAAATTGTTAAAAAATGTTCAGGAGAGTAAGAGGTATATATACTGGATTAACGGTCTAATTATAATAATTAGATGTTTCCACGATAAAAATAAGTGATTACAGTGGAGTTTCAGGAGGAGCTTACATACATGAACTTTGGTATATCAGATTTCATCAAAAAGTAGGACAGAGTTTTCGCAATAAAGAATTCTTCGTTTATTTTCTCAAACGGTGAATTTTTTTTCAAAACTACATTCTTAAAGAAAAATTCGAAAATGATTGAATGACTAAAAATGCTAGACCCTTCAAGAGGCTTTTTTTACTAACAGTGGAAAGAAAAGTCGAAGGTACTCTGGTCTACTGCTGCAGACCGAGCGCAAAAAACAATATTTCATAATACATTCTAAATTTGCTTGATAGTTTAGGTGATCATCATAGATTGACATGATTGATAACATAGGGATGTCATGATGGGGGCATAAGATAAACATTTGCACTAGAAAAGGACAGTTCAGTTACCTGACGTAGTTATTTCTTATGTTTTCGCGATTGTTGCACATTAAATTAAACTTTTTTAATACGGTTTCAATCACGTTTATTACTGAATTATCTACACCTAACGTTTCATACACTTTGCAGCATACATGGTCACAGGCTAAGTTAACAATGTCTGTGATGTCATAAGAATACAAAACTACCGCCTACATTTTATTGGAAACTATTCCGATTCACGCACTGTTGGCTCACGGTATCTAAGAAACCGAACATTATCCTTAATTTGTTGGTACTGATCACTGCTGTGCCATACTCGGCTATCGAACTCCTATTTCCTTCACCTTTTTCTAAGTTTTATGAATAAGACGACATGTAGACAATAATTACGTCTAAAAATAGGAGTGTATTTTGTAAATTGATTAATTTTGGAATGTCGGTAGGCAGATCTTTGGTTTCTCTTTGATTTCCTTGAGACTTCTACTTGATCACGTGAGCGAAGCCGCAGGTAACAGCTAGTAAGTAGTACACGTGATAAAAACGTATTAAATAGTTTAATTTAACACCTAAAGAAAGTAAATGAAAGAAAAGCAAGAGAAAGATTTGAGACTTTGATGGTGGTGATTTTCTACGAGTAGCGGATCCATCATATAAACATTTCCCATTAGTTCTTTAGACAGCTAGACAGTACCTAACAGTTGTTAATCAAAACGTAATTTTGATCAAAATTAATAATTTAAATTTGACGCCGATTACGCCGATGAAAACGTCGGCGGCGGTGGCGTGGCTCATTTTACGTGCGACACGCGCACATGTCTAGCTCCTAGAACTCTCTGAATAAGAACGAATTTCTCCTTCGGGTAATCTAACTATATTCATACCAAATTTTATCAAAATCCGTGCCGTTTGGCCGTGAAAGCAACAGAACAGACAGACAGACAGACTTTCGCATTTATAATATTTGTATGGAAGTATGGATATGGAAGTATGGAAGTAGGGATAAAGTATGGATATTTTCATAAAAAAAGGCTACATCATTAAAATATTTATTTCAATGTTACTAGCGTATTGGCCTACAGTCACACTTCATGAAAATGAACCGTAAACAATAAAGTCACATATACTAACGCTTTATTTCTCTTTCATGCAAGTTTTTAATGAAAAGCCCCAGTGGGCTTCAATTATCACGACTTATATAGACGGTGGCTTGTTTCTGTGGCCTAGTTCTATTTATTAGATGAGAGCCTAGGGGAAGAAATTAGGGGTAGGTGTTGGTTATACGAGAGAGCGGGATAAAAATCTAGGTTTAAAAAAATTTGTTTCACCAACTATATCTTAAGCATTGATTTCTTAATCACTTTTGTTAACATCAATTAATCAATAGACTAGTTTCCTAAAAAAATTAATTAGTCCGTCAGCTAGATAATCAAAAAATATTGGAGACATATTTTTTCTTGAATGGTAAAGATATGGTGCGTTAAAGTTCCGTTTGACGTCACAGTGTGCTACACTTTTTTGCAATATGTGACGTCACGAGCCCCCACTCCTAAACTTTGATGCGTTATATCTATAATTTATCGCTCAATTGACAAAAGAAAAAATACGTCAGTAATATATTCTGATTCCATAAATGACGGACTAATTTTAATGATAGTCTTTTGGCCCTAGAAACTAACCTATTACAGCTAAACAATGATTAGTGAACACCGAACATGAAAATATTATTAAACTGCCGTTTAATATGTAAACAGACGTTCAAATTTTAACTAACCTAGGTGATAATGGGCCTCTATAAGGTTTAAATGTTCTTTTTGTAATTGTTCTACTTTGTACCTAATAATAGTACATAATATAGAATTTTTTAATTTTTTTTTGTGAATGTCATATTTATTTCTAAAACAAACTTAGTTTACAACAGTTTTGTAAAAAAAATAATAATAATCAAAAATCCCATCCCGAATAGTACCCGGCTCAAAGGTACCCATAACGCTTGCTGAATTTCCTCTTTCAATTGATACGGATAGCCTTTGAACCAGGTACCATCCGGAGCGATTGTCAAATCCACGACTTTTTAAACGTCGCCCTATCTCAGTAACCAATTGCTTAGCCTCTGTACATCACGGACCAGCCGTTTCTACGGCAAATGGTACAAACTCGTACTGGCTGGTCAAAATTAAGTAAAAAAAGATATAAAATTTTAATTCAAGATAATGAATAAAATACAAAACCTAAAACTAATTCTGTGTCCACATGCACTCCACTACTAATTATGCCATCTATAATTGGCTTTTCAATATAAATTCGTCAAAGTAACTTTAACATCAAAATTAAGAACAGATGGGTTGCCGTGAAAAGTTATAGCGTACTTGTATTGTCTGTGCACGTCGAAAGCTTATAAATTAACCTCCAACTATCATCTGCTCAATAAAAAAAAAAACCAGTGGGTAATTGATATGATGTGTCGTAATTAAGTACTAACGACTTTAAGTTATTAAGATTTAAGTTTCCTTTGCCTCAAGCAATGAGAAAATTCATACTCCATACTATATATACCATATATATAAACTATATAATATTATAAATGCTATAGTCTGTCTGTCTGTTACTGTTCACGGCCAAACCGCTGAACGGATTTTGATGAAATTTGGTATGAATATAGTTGAAGACCCGAAGTCAAACATAGACTATATTTCGACGCAGGCGGAGCTGCGGGAAACAGCTAGTATTCCATAAATCTACATCCGAAAATGACAATGTCAAACATCCATATGTCTCTTTGGTGTTTTATAAATAAGTATGTTTTTGGGTTTTTGGTAAAAATTGGATGTCCCTTTATGTAAAAATTATTCTTATTTCTTGCGTTTATCTCTAAAGATTTTTTTTACTGTATTTGCCACTTCACAGGTCAGTAATTCTTTATTTTTCAATTTCTGTTTGGGAACACAAAAAATACACCTTTTCTCCTTGGCAACCGTTGCTATCGAATTAATCATTTGTGATTTTATGATGTTTAACTTTTCTTTGCAAAAATTCGTTCATGAGCTCTTTGATATAATTTTCATATATAAAAAAAATATATTAATTATACAAGCTAAAAACAACGCTGAAAAAAGGCTAATGCTAAGACGAAATGCAGAAAAGAAACTCATTTACCTCATTGTCTTTTTACTTGCACTATAGAATAGAATTGTTCGCGATTCGTCAGATTTTATACAGAATGATTTTAACACCAACCAATCATATCCATACCATCAAAATATTTAAAAGAAAATAAGTAAAAATTTTTTTTTTCTTTACTTTTTTTAATAGAATATTGTCGATTCTCACATGCCTACTAAAGATACAAAAAAAAATTTGATTGTGTTTAAAATTTATTAATTACAATACAAACATATAAAAATTAAAACTAACTATTATTATCTAAAAATAATAAATACAAAAAAAAACTAAATATAATCTAAATTAGGTCCCCTGGGCAGAGTTCCCATCTCGCAGGCAGCATTCCCGCGTTGAATAGCGATGGCTATTCGCTGAGCGAGAAAGCTGCCCGCGCGAGGGTCGCCCGTTGCCTCTTTTAGGCATCTAATCTCCTTGTGAAGACACCGAGCACTGTCGCCCCACGGGCCTAGTGTCTCGACACCAAAGGCTGTGTTTAAAAAGTCATCTGTTTTTAATCAGTGATTGTCCTATCCAGGACTTTATCATTCTCTGCGCGAGTTTTTCTAAACCTATCAACGTTACTCCCAGTTAAACATGGATGGAAAAACAAAAATATTGGTACAGGTTTATATCACTGTAACAATTTAAAAAAATTAACGTGCCTTATGAGTTACGGAATCATTAACGTCATAATCATTCTCTTCTTTTTTGTGACTGAGCGAAAGCGAAGTCTACTCTAAATTTTGCTTTTGTACGGAAAATTTATTTTCCGGGCTTAAAGGTCGCATATTTCAATGGAACCTTACGAAATTTGTCAAGACCTTTTTTGATTGGGGGAAAAATGAGGACGGAATGAGAAAAGTTTCGTGTAACATTATTTAATGGATTTCAAACATACATACACAGTGGTGATAACAGCACCATATACGTAGGTTCTCTACAAGTCCTGTAAAAAAACCGAGAGTAAATAGGGGAAGTTCAAAACGCTGCTGTTTTATGAAAAAATCTTGTATTTGAAGGTAGTTCGCGAAGGCTCTAGTAGAGAAAACTAGTTTTTCATAAATAAAATCAAAACACCTACCGCTACCCTCATCTCGCAAATCCACACCCTACGAAATAGTGTCAAGTGATAGTCACGAGTAGTAGACAATACGTGCGACGTGGGACGCGGGTGTGACTTCCTGAATATCTAGTTTCAGTGCTTTCAATCCAGTCCACAATGCACTGTTTCATGCCCGTCGGATGCTGCCAACCTTGAAACTTGATAATGTAGTCATAGACTCTATTTTTTTATTCCATCGGTGATTTTCTGAAATTTATTTCTTCTATGTGATTTCTTTCACTTTGTTTTATGGAGTGTGTGTATTATTTGTTGTCGAATGAATGAATGAATGAACACTTTATTGCACCATTAACAAACAAAAGAAACACATAGAAAATTGTCGAATGGTTTATGTCTGTTTTATTTTATTAAATTTGTTTTGATGAATAATGTTTTATGCGTCAATGGTATTATTTGCCAATTCTTCTTCGACAAAACTTCAGGATGGGTAGGCTAAACATGTTATACCGGCACATTCGTATTCAAGTACTTAATGACACTCTGAAATGTATAATGTTTTTCCAGTTACATTTTAATCCAATAGTAATTTATTTACACTCGTATTTCGTTATTGAATGTAAATTGATAGCGATTGATTTTTCGAACTCCGAGCAACATCAGTTCAAAACACGTCATATCAAACTCATTTCGTATGCATCGATCGCATCAGCCAAACATATAGAATGAAAAATCTATTGCACAAAATTAGCATAACGATTACATCAGAGCTAAAATGATACACAAAAGGGTTTATGATAAAGCCTTTGCTTAAAGCAAACATCCTGTATAGCGTACAAAAGTCATTAGGGTGTCTGAAAGAATCTAGAAGCTCTTATGAACACTTCAATGTCACTCATTCACCCTAATGTCATTCTCGATGACGTCATAGAAAAGACGCCACTGTTGGCCGACCAGTCGCGCGATCGATCGGTCGACTTCACCCCAACTACTTGTCTAGCGGGGAAGGATTTTCATTTAATCAGGGGCTTTAAGTGTTGTCTTTCCCATGAAGTGGATTTTGTTTTAGTTGTTTATTAAATTTAGTGTGACGAGAGTGATGAGTGATAAGCATTCTGGCTTTTTGTTTAAATTATTATTTTGAAAGCAAAAATTTTATGCAATAAAGTCGTATACGAGTATCATGACAATAGATTAAGAATTGTTTTTAAAATGATGTGAGCTTGCTTTATATAATGGGCTGTTAGATGCCCAATAAGTGCTAAAAATGGCTTCTAGGTTTAATGACTGTGTGTGTGAATGTGTCTTGTTTACAAGGGATTAAGGCATTAAATTACAATACAATACATCTTTATTGCTATTATATATAACACTAGCTGTTTCCCGCAGCTCCGCCTGCGTCAAAAAGTAGCCTATGTTTGACCCCGGGTCTTCAACTATATTCATACCAAATTTCATCAAAATCCGTTCAGCGGTTTGGCCGTGAAAGCGTAACAGACAGACAGACAGACAGACTTTCGCATTTATAATATTAGTATGGATTCATGAAATACTATAGCTTGTTGTGGGGCGGTGAGAAAACTTGTTTAAAAATATATATATGTATGTAGAAAAAGAAGCTACAAGGTTTAGAACTTATCTAAGGTTTTACAAGGTAATAGTTAAAAAATATGATTTAGGATAGAAGTATAGGGATCGTGCATACGAGTATAATTAGTGAACTATGTATATGCGAATTAAATGATTTGATTTAAACAATAACATTAAGTTTAAAAAAAGTGTGCTGATCCAATTGGTAAAAAAAAATTATAATCTAATGATGCAGACTCAGTAAATAGATATCTAATAAGATATTAGGGTGGGCATCATATCAGGCTTACGTTTTTGTTTACAAATCATGATATTTTGCATATTTGCTTCATGCAATCTTTGATTTAAACATTGTTCTAAGCTTTTCTAGTTTTTTAATGTTTTATAAAAAATCAGAACGTTGAAATTATCCATACTAATATTATAAATGCGAAAGTCTGTCTGTCCGTCGATTTTGATGAAATTTAGTATGAATATAGTTGAAGACCCCGGGTTAAACATAGGCTACTTTTTAACGCAGGGGAAGCTGCGGGAAAAAGCTAGCTTGTAATAATTCGGACAACGCAGATGATATGACAACGTAAACGCAACGTGATGAAACGCAGTCTCAAAGTTAACATTACACAGCATACTAATTAAAAGTTATAATTAAGTTTATATTCCTAATTTTCAATTCTAAAACATTGCCACAAAGTTTGTGCATCCCTATTATTATTATAGGGTAAACTCCCCAATAATAGGGCGTTTCGTCACTTCACTACTTGCGCGGCGTAGTCGACTCGTCCCTCTCACTCACAGCTGTGACGTGACGGCTTTCAGTAAATCGCCGACCACTGCGCAAGGCAGACGTCCTCGTATCGACCGCGAATAAACAATTTTATATCGACACAATAACTACAAATGCTGTGAACATTTTGTATATTTTAGGTAAAATAGTGATTTTTAATGTGGTTTTATCAGTGTCCTCGTATTATTGAGTAATTGAACGAAAGAAACGGTATACTATTATTATTACTTTTTTTAATCAAATTGATTCATTCAATTGCAAACATGAAAAAACAATATGTTTTACGTTATTACAAGGCATGAATTATTTTGTAGTCTGTCTCCTGAGCACGTAGGACAACATAGAAGTTTCATAACATCTACTACAAGAATGAAAATGACTGCCTTTACAAAATTTTATTGCTATCATAAAACTTGAAATAAACAATGTATTTTTGAAATACATTGTACAAATAATGTAAGTTAATCATACGTATAATTAAATATGGTTAAAGGAAATATTGTGATGAAAATAAATTCTAACACTTTTGAAAGATATGTAACATTTTAGGCAAAGAATATATTATGACTTTTAGCTAATATCTTTATATCACCAACTCAATTATATTTTAATGCAATCCGCAATGAATAAATGAAATCAATATCACAACGTAATTCTCATCATACCCAACAACTTGAAATATTATCAATTTATATTCAAATACTTGGTAATTTGGAATTTGTCACCAATACCATACAGTCTCAGTTCATATGTTAATAATAGTCTGTAATACTTTGTCGACCTCGTGTTATGATTACTTAATTATTACATGCTCCCTGTTGCCAAAACATGTGTTGCTACAATTCAATGGCTTTTCCGGTAACCGGTACCATAAGTGCAAGTCAACTAGTGGTGCCCTTGACTGGGATTTTACCCTATTTTTCAATTGATATGGGATTTATACAAACCGATATCACTATGTACAGATTTTTTCTAGTGCAGACATTAGTCTGTTACATAGATAATTTAGTTTGATTGCACGATGTACACAATTGGTAGAATATCTGGGTAAAATATATGTGAGAAAATAAAAAATAAATGTTTTGTATGTATTCCTATTCATACAAAATTTAGTTTAAATTAGTACATTAAGAGATTTTAGAGTAAAGATCTAGGGGTCAATTTCGCTAAGAAACTTTAAAAACCATACAACTGATATTCAATTAGGTACGTTACGACTCAATTACGATGAGTTTTTGATATGCTCAATATTGGTATTCTGCTAACACAATTTTGAATCTCAATTTAATTGCAACTAAAACGCAATCGAATGGCAATAGTAGGAGAAATTTAAATAAAATAAATAACAGAGTGCCGATTATTGGGAGAATTGATGATTTTAATGATTTTTTGATTAGCAAAATTTTCCAGTTGCAGTTTAATGGTAAGCCAATAGAACGATATAATTAGTAACAGAATACAATATAGTAAAGTTGTCATTCTGTCCAATTACGATTTAATTGTGCACTATGTAAAAATAAGAAAATTGACGCCATGGACGTCGGAAAGACTGCTAGACAGAGCTACTTTCAGAGTTTGGTCCATTCCATTCATTACTGTCAAATACTTATTCTAACAGGGAAGGGATATGTAAAAGGTGTTTTTTACAGTAATTCTTTTTTTAATTTCATATCCAGCTATAAAAGTTGATCTCTAAGTTCATTTAAGTGACAAAAGGCAAAATGATTCAGCCATATTTCTCATTGAATTTTAATACATAGAGCCACACTTAGTTTGATCATTTAACTCAATTCTTGTGCAAAGGATTACGTAAAAAAACTTAGTAAGTACTAGAACGTTGCTTATTTCTATACGATAAAAAATTGTATCTACTTAAATAACATGAAATATTAATATTATGTGTATTTATGTGTAATCAAAGTGAAATGAGAGCGATATAATCTTTACGACGACGTAAAAATCTTGCGTCACATGAATTCATCTTTCCTTATCAACAAATGTAAATATTTTTGAGAATTTTGTCACTTTTTATGATGAAATTAAGAAAATTATTATGTCTCACGACAGTACGTAAAATATTCTTATTCTAAGGATTTCCTGATCCTAGATATTAAGCATTTCTATTTGTTTAATGTTTCCCCTCGGCTTTTGTGAATTATTTTCAGGGTAATAATTTAATTTTTTATTCAGTTATTTTCCTAAATTAAATTTTCGAAGCTAAACAACAAACCAAGATATTATTAATCTCTGTTTTATGAATCATTTGGTCTTTTGTTTACATTTCACTGTGTCATATTGCAGAATTATAATTAAAAAGCTGACGCATAAGAACTTAGTGTGACATTGCAATCATTGGTTTTAATTGATCAAAGTATGCTTTTTTACATAAACAACCAATTTTTTTAAATACTTTTTATTTGGAGACTGCAACCTCACAACTCGATCCCGTGTAAGCCCCAGAAACCCCAAAAAGGGTAACTTGGTTAACTAAAAGCAATACTAAGTTATTTATTTATTTAACCTTCATTGTACAAATTACAATTTGTAAAGTACAATAGGCGGACTTAATGCTTAAAGCATTATCTAATAGTCAACCTTTTTAGTTAGGGTTAATAAATAAATATGGAGCTTTATGTTTATGACTAATTTAATGGCTTTAATACACAAATGTTACAAGGCCTTTCAAGGTTTTATAGTAAGTTATTGTGCATAATGTAACTAACATATTCTCATTAAGGTAGGCGCATACCAGAAGCAAACTTTTTATTCATTCATTTTTAACATACTATTCGTTTCTACAAAAATCTAAAGTGGTTCAGTGCTCACTCGTTGCGACAAATGCTATAAAAGTTATATCCGTCGCATAGATTGTGAAAACAAAACTTCACGTTGAAATCATAACTTAATACCTTACCGTAGCATAAAATTAGGTCACTCAGTCCGGATTTCATCGAGGGAAAAAGAGAATATTAGAGTATATAAGTACCTATTCAATTTGTGAAACGAAATGCAAATATGCCATTGTTAGTTAACAAAAAAAAAATATAAAATTATTTAAGTACTAACATAACTTTGAAATAAATCTAAAAATGAATAAAATATGTATAGTTCGGGGAAAAGTTATAATAGTAATGAAGATACCAAAACCAGCCAAGTACAAATAGTATAGCCAAAGAGATTTTATTACAAGTTCATACATACTATATGCGAAAAGACTTTTTCCCCAACCTAATATATTTATTTATAAAATTTAATGTAGCGATCCTAGTGGCGAATTCAAATATGAATGAAGTCGGTGCGCTCCATGACAAAACGACCACAATACAAACAATTAAACGGAGCCGTTATCAATGCAGATGTTTGATAACATTGTGTAAAGAATACCTCAGCTTCTGCTTTTAATGATTTGCCAACATGATATTTCTGGTGTTTGCGCCGTTTCTCAATAATAAAATCCTTCCAAATGTTAGTTGACGTCAGGCAGGTCAACAATCCCGAATCTTAATATACGCGTCCTCGCGAAGGGAAGAATCATGAAGGGAAGTCATCGCTTTTTAGCGAGTCCTGGAGTGCTAAATTTGAGATCTATGACTCACACGAAAATATTTTTATTTAGACTTATTACAAAGAAACTTTATTTCGATTAAATCAGCCATGTATTCATACATAATATTATAATAAAGTCAACAAAACAGTTATTAAAGTTTAAAAAAAATATTGTTACAATTATATGGATAGGGAATCGATAAGTATGTATTTTTTTTAAATAAGTATTTTATTAAAACGTTCTATATGAAAGATATTCAAATGCTCCATGCGAATGACACACCCTGAATGAATCAAAGAATGAATGAACACTATTGCACCATTTACATACATATAAGAAAATATACTGCACAGAAACAGAAATGAGTACAAAGGCCTTACACCCTGAATAAGTTCACGAATATAGTAAGCACGTTACGGTACGTCACTCTAAACAAGGAAGTGTTTCTATTTTAATACTAGCTATTTCTACTACTACTCATCTTAGCGCCTTCCCGGATGCATCCTGGGCTGATTGCCTCGGAGCCCAGGGTCCGCTACGAGCTGTTTCTTTTCCACTAGAATAAATAAATAGTACTCTTTGGCGCCTTGATTGCTCATTTGCCAAACGTAGATATATTTTATGATAAGCTGAAAACTTTTGTTCATTCATGTATAATGTATGTGTCTCATAAACCTGTGTAATTTGTCCTGTCCTAACTCACAGCACGCATTGGGAAACTGTAACTGCTGTCAGTGTTTGTATAAAATAAATAAATAAAGTGATGTAGTATAAACCTTTTCTCTTCACGTGTTTTCAATGAATTGAGAATTTGGTAAAAGTTTTTATGTTTTGTTTGATGAAATCGTATCGAATAAGAGGAGATGCCGTTTGAAATGGCGCAGTGATGTGATCATTGGCGCCTCGCCGTCACAAAGTGGGCGGAGCTTGTCATTGCTCGTGCTCCATGATTGGAGCCACGTCCGAAACCAAGCACCCCGCACGTCTACCTTCCGCCTCGTGTAGCCTCACAAACACTTTCTTACAAAACGCTTATTACGGCATCTCCTCGGTTTACGGTTCTTACGGTTTCTTACGGTTTTTTTAGGTCTATGGTATGACGATAAATGGTTTTTGTTAATCTAATGTTTTCTTAAATTCTACATTAAACTATCATGCCATCCGCAACAAACTTCGTCATAGGTACAATGAGCGGCATGTGAGTTGACGGAGTGTGAGCGAGACAAACATATACCAACGTGATTATTTGGTACGGGTTTGTCTCACTCACACTAAGTCAATCTGCTGGGTATAGTACGTAGTGGGTACGTTTATTTTCCATCGTCATGCTTCGTGCTTGCTTGTTAATAATGACATTAATTTTATCATCGAAATATTTGTATGTTATATCACGGCAAGGCATAGCAATCTTTGTGCATAAATTAATTTGTAAAAACTGATTAATTATATGGGACGGACTTTAATAAAAAATATACGAAACAACTAAAACAACTTTCAGCAAAGTAGCCACATAATTGTTCTTCTAAAGAGATTAAAATTTCCGCTAATCTCTCGCGTTGACGACGTGAACTAAACAGAGTATTACGCGGGAAACTCTAGGGAAAATTAAATATACAGATTTGTTTTGTGTTTCATGAATGAACCGTGAAAATTCATACAAATAGTGTGTTGGTTGTGCGCAGTGACCTTGTGATGTTCAAGGTGACGCGAAACTGAAAACAAAAGTATTTCTGTTCGAATCTCCGCTTGACCGAATTCCAGGATTCGCATCGAACCGAAAATATGTAGATTCGAAATCAAAGTTCCATTTTTAGTGTGCCTCAAAAAGTTAAAAAGAAAACCTTATAGGACTCCTTATAAATTCATCAATCTAGAATTTGCTTTGATGTATTTAGTTATTTAAGTATAGATATTATATATTATATAGTAAATAAATATTAGATGGCACGGATTGCCCTCTTAGAAACATTTTTTATAAAACTGGAGGGATTTTTAAAATCAACGAATGTTGTTGAAATTAAAACGTTGATTATCACGTCAACGTTAAATAAATATGTACTTACGTATTTAAATTAAAACAGATGTTATGTAGTTTGTTTGCAAATTGCACAATTTACCTTGGATGATAAATCATCTTCTTACGTTCTTAACATTTATCATTTATTTATACTACGAATGTTTTGTATCAAAATTAGAAATGATTATTTTTACTGTATTGTACAGTCAGCAATGTTTTATTTTCACCGAACTTTATTTCAAGGTTGATTTTTTTTTTGCTTCCAATCCTTTGTTATTACTCCGTGTTCCAATCTAAGGGTTATGAAATATTTTATGTCCTTATTTAAATTCTTAGTTTATTAATAATAAATAGGTTGTAAATGCTAGATAGAAAACCTCAATAAAAAACATTACCATTATCTAAGCCAACCTTTTCGGTCAAGCATTTTTTAGTAATTATCTACCGTTCAAATACTCAATAATTCTGAAATATTTAATCGGTGTATCTTCATAGCATAAAACAGTAGTTTTTAAAAAAAAGCGTAAAGTGATTTAAACATGGCAACACTGGACACTATGGCGGTGGAGTTGCCAGATCTGACCACACACGCGCCACAGCCTCCCGTCGAGGAAACTCCGGAGGAAAAGTGAGTATAGTAAAACATGTATATACTTAGTATATTAAGCAATAATGTTTGTGAATAATATATATAAAATTATTTTAAGTTGGTAATTAAATACATACATTTTACAAACACATTTTTATAGTTGGTAATTGAATTTTATATAGTCTGTAACGACATATTACTTTGATCTGAAGCCCTATTATTAAATTTATGACTCACTAGCTGTTTCCCGCAGCTCTGCCTGCGTTAAAAAGTTGCCTAACATAGGCTACCCCTAACCCCTAACCCCGGGTCTTCAACTATATTCATATCAAATTTCATCAAAATCTGTTCAGTGGTTTAGCCGTGAAAGCGTAACAGACAGACAGACTTTGGCATTTATAATATTAGTATGGAAGTATGGATATATCGAATCAAAATCGTTCGATATTTAACAAAAACTAATCGACAAAAATAGCACTTCTGAATATTTTACAAACAACATATCTTATGTTGAAAATACATTTTAAAGAGTTTAAATATAATGACGAAATGAAGTAATCTCTTTACCAACGTACGATAAATTTTAATAATTGTTTTATTGCGCGGTTTTAGTTAAAATTTTATTAACGCTTACAAAATTCAAATGATTTTCCTTATCGCAAGTACTCTGAAATTAATTGTAGAACGTAATAAAATCTAGTAACGGAATGCAGTTGCCCTTGCTTCTTTTAGTCTCAAATATTGTCATTGCTTCCCCAAATTCGAAACTATGTACGAAAGCCTAAATAACGGACGTGTTTCCCGAAATCTGAGAAATGACAGTGTTTCCCAAACACCGGGAGACCAATTTCCCGAAATCTGTAAATTAAACTTTTAAAATTTGAATGCATAATTTATTGGAACTAATATTAAAGACGCGAGGTCAATAGATAATTTTAACATGATATTAATTAATAACCATATAAGTATAAAATATTGCAAACCGCATAGATTATGAACACATGAACTAAATACTTGTTGACGGGCAAGTCATGTCAATTACGAGTAAGTTAGTTCAATGATATCAAAACTATGTCATACTATGAGTTGAATATTATACAAAGCTATATTAAATAGGTATATTAAATGTTCTTTTTATGTCAGCACCTAAGGTTAGCGCTAATAGGCTAGTTTCCAGGGTCAAAAGACTAACATTAAAATTAGTCCGTCATTTAGGGAATCAAAATATATTAGTGACGTATTTTTGCTTTTGTCAATTGAGCGATAAATTATAAAGATATTAACGCATCAAAGTTAAGGAGTGGGGGCTCGTGACGTCACATAATGCGAAAAAATGTAGCACACTATAACGTCACACGGAACTTTAACGCGCCATATCTTTACCATTCTTTGTTTAATTTTTAAAGGAAAAAATACGTCTCCTATATTTTTTGATTATCAAACTGATTTTTTTAGGAAACGAGCCTATAGCGGAGGGGGGAGGGGGGCAATTCTCACGCTTTTAGAGATAAGTCGAAAACTAGATTTCTCCAAAAAAACATGGCGACTTACCACAGAAAACCCTTTAAGTACATTCGGCATTTTTCAATGACACTTCAAACTTATGACTTAACTCTAGGCGCGAAAATCTGCATTTTATAGGAATCAGAGTTCAAGACAAAATATAGTAGGTACTTTTTGGGTCTTTGGTGGCCTGCCATGAAGGCTTGTACAACATTTATCTCTTTTTATTTATAATTTTAACCGACTTTACAAAGGAAAATTTTCTACGTTAGAATATTATACTCTTTTTTTTACTGCCAGCTTATTTTGTAGCCAGGGTATTTTTTTGAAAAACACTGTGTACCTACTATGTTAGCCTTTCTGTTCTTTTAATTTATCTAAAGTGTGTTACGTATTTCTCGTAATAAAAATATTACATCTGAAACATCGCGCAGTTCTTTTGACCGCGGCCGCTGTACAGCGACTTGGGTATGAGAGGGGAGAGATGATTCGTAGTGCCAGACAGATCTTACGATATCGAATAAAAAAAATTGTAACTGTATATTTACGAGTTTATATCCAAGCTCGTTTTTACCCGACAGCACCAGAAGGATTATGTTTTTCGAGAATATATATATATATATATATATATATATATATATATATATATATATATATAATTATTATTGTTCGCCACGTTCTGCAGCCTGAACGGCTGGATGGATTTTAGATTCGTATTTACTGTGAGAGAGACACTGGGTATACCGAAATAAAAAAATAAAAGCAAAAAGGCGATTTTTTTTTTGGTACTTTCATTTCCAAATTACACAGAAACGAAGTCGGGTCTTTTAGTTTTTTAAATTACCGTTATCTTGTTGTTCAAAATGATTTTTAGCTAAGTACAATTTAAAAAAATAATATTGAACTGAAACTTTAAGACCCATCTTTAGATGTTGTGTATCTCATGTGCGTCCGATACTTTTGTACTCCCCATCTCGCCGCTCGCAACCTCAGGCGCGGTACAGCGGTTGTAGTCAAGCTATACCTACGAATACGCGTCTAAGTTTTTTGCTCGATAGAGCTATTATCTACAACCACTGGTCTTTAAAATCCCTAATTTATATTTATAACATTTCTCAAAAAATTGAGGTTAAATTAATTAAATCTTGTCGAAAATAGAACAACTTTCGTTGCGAACCGTATCCAAACCCAGCCCATGTTGCGCATTTCCGTCTATTTTTGCCGATTAGATGTATCATGTTTACTACGGCTTCCTTCGGCGAGTGCGTAGTAAATACTGCTAATAACTATTAGGATCGATATTATCTGGTGTAGCCGTCCGTGAGGAATAGATTATCTTTATACCAAC
Organism: Euzophera pinguis; assembly: GCA_947363495.1. NCBI lineage: Eukaryota > Metazoa > Arthropoda > Insecta > Lepidoptera > Pyralidae > Euzophera > Euzophera pinguis. The sequence continues at coordinate 15,323,819 of OX376161.1, read as the reverse complement.
TACTAACTCAATCCGGCTTCACTTGAGTTTCAATATAACCCATAAACATACCTTACTGTGTTTGAATTCGACCAAATCCGAATGAAATTTATGGTACAGCTTAATAGTAATAAAAATAGTAAATACTTTGTCAATTTTTTATTTTTTTTTGTTATGTCCATTGTTCGTATGATGATAGTACATTCAAAAATTTCTCCTCTTTTAATGTTTTGTGTGTGTGTAGTTGTGTACATTTTCGCAATTCTGTTTACGTAGTATTTTTGGCTTCGTGTCAAATACTTGTTACAACATATCTTTGGCTAGATTTTGTTATTTTGACCTTTCCCTGGCTACACTTACAAAAAAGGTAGGTATATCAATTTTGGAACCTCTGGTTGCTTCTAAGCCTAGAGGCCATTTTTTTTACTTTCTCAGGCAACATTTCTAATTTTCCCCCTAAATTTTACCCGATCTGCGACGATTGAGAATGTTTCTCAGTAATCATCGAAGAATTGAATCTATCAATATCTACCAATGTAGATAAAACAATAAGACTGATGGGAACAGAAAAGTCAACCCATTATCCATTGTCAGGTTACCGAAGCCAATAAAACTGATATTATTATGGGCCAGACGGGATGTTACATACAGCGAACTATGTATATTATTTACACAAAAGTCAATGACCGAATGAGTTCGAGTCTGCGCAATTTCCACCATCAATGAACTGAAATTGACTGTTTTCTTTATTTACGAAAACGCAAATATTTATTCTGAACTTTTAAAACAACATACTGGCGTCAGTTCTGAAGCATTCTTTTTTCGTAAACGTACGCATTGGCTTCCCGTTTCTTTAAGTTACTTCTAATCATGGAATTAAATAAGTAACTAATGTTTCTAACATAATATCCCTATTCCCTTAAGTGTTATTGTTAACTTTCTCACATCATATCGTCACACCCAATTTTCAGCATCCGCTCTAAGCCAGGAATTATGTAACTTCGAGCTTATCTTTCATCTATGGATTTGTTCATCAAAGATTGTTTTGTCATCGTAACGCTTCTATTTTTATGAGCTATTTTCCTATTTGTCATTATGTGAGAATACTCCTTTTAAAATATTTGTTTTTGTTTTGATATTCTTATCATCATTAATACAACACCTGAGGACAGACTATTCTTGAGCCAGATTATAGCTAAATAATTCACCGACCTTCACTATTTTCGTAGTATCCAACCGATCCTCTTCACTGAACACATAGTTCGATAATCCGTAACCTTTTTCTGTAATTATAGAAACGATACATCAGTAATGGGTTTCCTTGGCCATCTTCGGAATGACCACCTCGACCCGCTCCGACCTCTCTACCAATAATAACTCTGGTGTTATAAATATCATTGGTGACGTGCGCCACTCGTTCAAAAACTGTATCGTGTGCCTTAGTTACGTCATTAATAACAGATGTTTCCTTCAGTTGTTCAAACTTGATGAAATATTTGGTTTTGGTAACTTGTTTAGTTTTGATTTCTTGTGTTATAATTTGAGTAATTTATTTGTATGCCTTCAAAAATGTTTCTTTTTTATTTTCACCTTTGGATCTTTTGTAATAGTTTTCAACACATAAACAGCTGTTGCTATTATTGTGTTTAATTTTTGGTAATGAGTTGTAGGTCTGAGTTTTTAAGTAAGACCTATGTTCGATACCTAAGTGTAAGTAGTTGCTATTTCAACGCAACTCGATTTTTTCTAAACAAGTCCACTTTATATTAAGAATTCATATATTCTCAGTTTAAGTGTCTCGGCATCTCCATATTTTCATTACCATGTCTGCTTTCTAATTATCACGTTTCTGGTCAGAGTCCTTGCCTCGTAATTTCAGTTGAATATTGCCATTATAATTAAGAAATTCTCTTCTCTTTGCCGGATGCTTATTTGATGATTTTTTATTGTTCATGTGATATTTTTTTGCTGCACAACGTTAATCTGGTTGTGAGCCCATTTCCACTTTATCATCAGGTTTACTCTTACATAACGTAACTTAATTGTCGTGTAATGATCCATCCATAATTATGAACAGTACAATATTTTTCTTAATATTGTTGCTTCTCTTTGCACTATTCCTCGGCTAATAATTTATTTTATATGTGTTAGCTGCAGTGACGTGCACAGATATTTCTCATAGGGTAGGCAAACAAAACCGAGTGCTATTTTTATTTATTTTTGTATGAAAAACATATGCAATGTTAGTTAGATATCTGTCTTTATAGGGTAGAAAATGTCTAAATGTCTTTATGAAAAGCAATCCACTGGGTAGCTGAAGCCGAGACTTTCTATTCTAATTATAACATCAGCGGCAACTTTCAAGGAATCCGCTTATAAGACTTCATTTAGTCACTTTATTCCTACGCATCCATCATCTTCACGTCAACCTTCAGTGATATAATTTATTAAATTATGATAGACAAATATTTACCACTTATAATGTTTTTTTCTCTGGATTCATAAACAAGTTGACATGCATGATTATGATTTATGTACAACTATATCTTGTAAAGCTTTTAAGAAGGTATCTATATCGAAATTGAAAACGTACCTAATGGAAAATAGCATGTCGGTGATTTTTTTTACTTGCAATTTTTACAAATTTAACCACGGATTTTTTTTTCTGCATTTGTAAGATATCCTGTTATGTTTTATATTTTATTTACTTGAGTATATTTATTTTGCAGTAAAATTATTTTTTCTTTTTTACACTTCCCCGCACTACCCTCTCTTTGATCAATTTTTAAGTTGTAAGAAATAGATTTTAGAGATAAGGCCGCCTTTTGCGCATTTAATAATCCAATGTACTTCTGTAACTTCAAAACATGCAAATTTGTGCAATAAAGGGTTGTGTATTTGTTACATGCGTTAAAACGGATGCATGACTTACTCATCTTACGACAAAATACTACGCATTTTATCAAATGAATCATACGTCTCGTGTTGTATATCATGTATATAGCAGACCGAGAAGACATAAAGTATTAAAACAGTTATTACTATTTAATTGATTCTGGTGCTTCTTTGCGGAAGTCAAAGTTGTTAACTTAGGTACCAAATTATTTTTCGTGCATCCGCTATGGCCTTGCCATGTATGCCTGAAAATGCCTCGTGTAGAGGTGAAATACGTGTCGCATGGATTATGTGTGCAATCCAATTGTGGCGGGCATGTTGGGACAGTAGTGGGTGGGTGTCGGCTGGCAATAGTTACTCGCATGTCGTAAATTGATCGGTATTATAAAATGGCGTCTCTGTAACCACAGTGAATAAGTAATGTGGGCCGGACCATAGGCGATTGCAGCCTGACCTTGACCTATTAGTCTGTTTTCTTCTCACTGTAGTACCTACTTGTACTATTAGTATGTGACGTCATCTTTTCTATCTATGACGTCATATTCTCTACTTACTACGATGGCTTAGCGACCCAAAGAGGATCTTGGCCTCCGACACAAGAGATTTCCACTGTTCCCTATTCATCGCAACCTACTGCCAGTCGGCTCTATGGAGGGCTTCCAGATCCTTCACGACTTCGTCTCCAGCGGTACCTGGGACGACCGACTGGCCGACCATATTCTCTAAATGTAAACATATCATTCACATTAACTCTATAAGCTGGATGTTGTTTTCCAACGAGGGCATTTGGCTCGGAGAACTAACTACCCACTCTGTTCTACTGATTATGCATGCACTTTTGCAGCTGACAGTATCTAGCTTTAAATCGCTTCAGATTGGAAATCTATTGTACCTCATATGGAGGTTCTTATTAGTCTTCGCAAAGCAGGATATACGTGCTAATGGACTCTCTGTCAAGGATGCCGAAAACCGGGCGAAGTGTGGGCGTAAGGGTAGAAAAGCGGACCCTGGGCTCTGAAGCAACCAGCTGAGGTCGCAACTAGGAATGCACGCTTGGACGAAGAAGACTGTCACACATAGCACTTCTACATCATCTATCTTATATTACTATGGTTATTTCAAATGCAGCAACTTTTCCGTTCATTACCTTGAAAATTATTTAAATATTTCAAAACCAAAGTCGTTTGGAATGTTTGCTTCGCGTGATCCGGTTAGCAAACATCCTTTGTGTGCATTTAACAAAATCAAATATTTTAAGTGTTTTAGTTTTAATGTTTTTACGGTTTTCCTTGAAAACTTCTGAGCCGTCATGATCTAGTAGGTATTTTTTGTAAGTTACATTTACGCCCCTTGCTATGTGCCTGCCTCTCTTATCAAACTCTAGTTTTAAACACCGCTTAATTCGCTGTTATGTTTAGCAACAGTTTATGAATGATCTGGAACCCTGGAAAAGTAGGTATGGCTCATTAAAAATTGGTCAGTCGAATGATTTTCATTCGACATAATGGGTTAGTCGAAATATTTTAATTCGACATATTATGAGTCATAGCCTATGACTTATAGGTAGATAAATTTCAAAAATAGGGCTTCTGTCTGACCTAAAGGGGTGAAAATTGCTGCAAACTGTTAGTAATGTTTTAACTGCTAGTAAACTACATAAGTGTAGTTCCACCAAAGTTCCCAGTTTCACCTGTGTTCTCTTCTTCCCCAGATACGAACGTCTTCTCAGAAGGGCCAGAAATGAGGACCTGAGCGAAATATCAGGCATCGGCTGCCTATACCAGAGCGGGGTGGACAGATTGGGGAGACCGGTGGTCATCTTCATAGGGAAGTGGTTCCCGATAGGAGATATCGACTTGGATAAGGTGAGTCGAATGGAAAAATATGTTATTTATGAGATACGGCGGGAGCAATAGGATATGCTCAACTGTCGAAAAGGGAAGGGTCGGTTGTATTTATGCTCCAATCGTTAGAAACTTCGATATCGCGATTTAGTCCTCCATTAGGCTTCTTCATTACAATTTCATCTTTCAAAAATCAAGTGAGAAAACATTATCTCTCTGCAATTGAAGCTGATCTTGCTCATCGTTAGTCATTTTATTATCTTCTTTTATTTTTTATTATTGTATGTTGTGTGTAGGTATATGATATGTATATATTCATTAAAGGTATAGTATGTATTAATTGATTGTAGGTTTATTTATTGACTGTTGTGTAAGGATTATAGTTTTAGTATTTTATTACTGTACCGCCTTTGTTTGTTATCTACCCTAAGGTTGGCTGGAAGAAATTGCAATAGCGATAAGTCCGCCTTTGTACTCAATTTTCTAAATGTTTTCCTTTAATTTTAATTTTGTAATTGGTACAATATAGTGTATATCTATCTATCTTGTATGGGAATTTCGGATTTTTCTCGCCATCTTTTGCTACGTGTTGTGTACTTAGTTATTTGCTATGCTGAAGGTCGCCATAAGATTATTTGAATACGATCGATCACCATTTGGTGAAATTTGGTTTAAAATACGTAGCCTGATGACATCAACCCTCTTTGAGAATACTTATATTGATATAGAATTTGGTAACTAAATGCGATGCAAGTCTGTGGTACTATTAATTTATACAATACTACCTATGTTTCCCGTAGCTCCGCCTGCGTCAAAAAGTATTATGTTTGACCCCGGGTCTTCAACTATATTCATACCAAATTTCATCAAAATCCGTTGAGGTTTGGCCGTGAAAGCGTAACAGACAGACAGACTTTCGCATCTATAATATTAGTATGGATATGGATTCCTCAATCTGTAGTGAAAACGACAATATTTAAGTATAAAAATTCATACAGAATATCATTTCGTTTTTACAAATGATTCTTATGTAAAGGGCAAACGACAAAATTTTATTTTATATGTACTGTTCATTAAAATAGGTGCTTACGAGACAATACAGAAAATTGTGCAACTCGTTAAAATAAGCTGCACATTACCGCTGTATTCTGTCGCGTGCCAACGAACAATACATTTTCACACTTTTTATTGTGATCATTTAGAAAAACAGCATTCAGATGCTTCCTGCCCACTTAGTGCAATGCCTGCTACGCTACATACATATCTTAAATCATTCTAATCAACATCATGTGATGGAAATAAAACCTATCTGCAATCCATTAAAGATATGCGACTTAACTTTAAGCAAAGAAAAGTCTTCTTTGCGACGTATGCCATAAATGCCACCCTGCGCTCCAAATCGGAGGATTATAAGCGTTCAAAAGTATTCCACTTTGCGCATCTATTTATTGTATACCTACATAACAGTTCTATAAAATTTTTTTTTTTTTAATACTTATCTTCTTACTCCTACGATGGCGCAGACACCCAAAGTGGATCTTGGGCCTCCGACACGAGAAGGCGCCATAAAAAACCTAGTTTTAGTTTAATTTAATGATGATATGTGTGGTTACATGTGGAAGGCTTGTGCCTTGGCTGCGTTCCCCTCTGTTCAATAATGTTCATTATTACATATATTCTTTTCCGTCTTCCAGGCCCTCCTCTACCTGATCAAGTTGCTGGACCCCATCGTTCGCGGCGACTACGTGATCGCATACTTCCACACGCTAGCGTCGTCTGCCAACCACCCGCCCTTCTCCTGGCTCAAGGAAGTCTACACCGTGCTGCCTTACAAGTAAGTATTTAGATAACATCATGCTGTGGCGGGCTCACCACCTTTAATACAGATTTGTTATAGTTTTTCACAATTTTCACACATTAAATTAATAAAATTGAAGTTAAATATAATAGAAAATACAAAGAGGTCTCGCTCTTGTGAGATAAATATGGAAAGTGTTGAGATGCCGTGAAAACAATTTGGATAAAAAACAAGATGATCCGAAAAATGAAATGGTTTTAAAATAAAAAATGAGGTGATGGATGTTCATGAAATGAAAAGTATGAATGAAATGTGAAACAAGGCATGCGCATCGGTACAATGCGATCACCTAGGCATTGTCTGTAAAAACTCGTAAACCGCGTCAAAATCGTGAAAAAAATAAGGAAAACGTGCCTCCAGCTACATGGGAGGACAATGAAAGAGAGCAATTGGAGGCAGCTTATAGCACGATCCTCAGCAGTAAGGGACAGATGAAGAAGAAGACTGACACCCTTATTCTTAAACCTTCACTCAAACTTACTCCACCTCATTGGTATGATTAGTCGTCACAAGCTTCCTTGACTTGAGATGATTTCTCATTGGAGGTGAGTATCGAACTGTCAAATGTAAGGTTGGTCGAGAGGTACCTTGAGGCGTCCTTGAAATGAAATAAAGTAGATATAAAAGGGGTTTCTGTCACTTTTGACCTAGGTATTTACTTACTTCATCTTATTTTGTAACTGTATTATTTTGTAATTTTCAATTATTGTGTTTAAAATTGTTATTATAACCTCCATTGGAGTTTGCTCAAGCAACCAACTAACAATGTCGTTTTCAAAGAAAGTTCGAGGACTTCCTTAAGGCACCCTCGAATGAGTTTGAGTGAAGGACGTCCATATGGTTATATATAATACGGGGATAACTTAGGCATTATCTGAAAAATTCCGTAAAAAATCATAATACTGGGCAAAACTGAAGGAAAACGGGGACTTGGTGAACTTTGGCTTAGGTTAAGTTTTGGTATGTACTTACATGAAGTCTTACGTAATTGGTGAACTTGTGGAGTGAATATAAATATAGTTCAAATCACCAATTTTGCACGAGTAATACTTTTAAAAAACAGTGCTCATGTTCCTGAACTGTACAACTTTAAATTAATTTTAAAACTTTAAATTCGATACTTTTTACATAACATAAAACAAAACATGAATAACTTAAAATGTTGCTTTTTATTGATCTTTATCACGCGACGTTTAGGTGTTTGTGGTAAGTTCAAATTATGGTTATTCCTAGGTATTAACCGGTTTCTCTATCCATTGGGAATTCTGGAAAACTTTAGGTGACGTCTCCTAATACTTTTAAAGAAAATAAAATGTTTTGATTTTTATTTTTAGTAAATTATCTTTTACGAATACCCCAGTGATGAAGGCATTAACAAGTATCTACAATTATCAGCCGTGTTCGATAAGAATGTACGTACACAAAAATTTTAATGTTTTTCTTTCTATTTTCAGATACAAGAAGAACTTAAAAGCGTTTTATATCGTGCACCCAACGTTTTGGACAAAAGTACGTAAAATATCGCTATCGCTAACTTACTTACCTAAATACTTAAATAAAAATTTTTCGTTGATTTGAAACATTTCATATTAATATTAACATGTCATCTCCATACTACAATAAGGCCAATTATATAGGCCACATTTGACATTAGCTTCATAGTGAGATGACATGCCAAAGTAAAGTTGTATTAAAATAATAAGTAGGGCTGCCATCCGTCCGGGATTCCCCGGATTTGTCCTAGTTTGGGAGACGTCCGGGGAGCGTCCGGGCGGGGTTTAATAAAAGTCCGAGTTTTCTATCAGATCCGTACCCCTAATTTATTTAAATAAAAACTATGGATTACGTATTTCACCGCACGACATAGATCTATGAATGAAAACGACAAATTGTGTTTTCATTCTTGAAATATAAAGCAATAAACATGTAAGGCTGTTAAAATTGTTCCTTAGTATAAGTTATGATAACTTTCTGAATTTGATTTCAGATTTAAAATGTTTTAAAACTAAAGTTAATATGTAAATTGTATAGAAAAATAAAAAGTTAAACAAGTTATCATTTAATTTTATTAACTGAGTAACTAATATTGGGTTTGTTTATTTTTACCTAAGCTAAGAAGGTTAAAAATAAAGCAAAATTATTCACTTGTCGTCACAAGAACGATTAAACACACTATTTCATGCAACAAAAGAGGCTTAAAATTAAAGTTTTCTTCTATCAAGCACGGAGTAAAATATATTTTAATCAAGATGTAATTGAATGAAAAAAGTATTGAAATGTCCGGGGTGAAAGCTCCAAAATCCGGGGAACTTACGCTTCCGGTCATGGGGGGCAGGTTTTAGAGATGGCAGCCCTAATAAATAAGTAACTTTAAATATGCATTTTGATCTGTAAAAAGTTAAGCAATTCATCATAATCCTAGCGCTGGTTACATCCTTAGCCTGTTTGTTTTGGAGTCCAGGGTCCGGCTTTCCTACTTTTTTTTTTTTTTTATACAAACACTGACAGCACTTACAGTTTCCCAATGAGTGTTGTGAGTTAGGACAGGACAAATTACACAGGTTTATGAGACACATACATTATACATGAATGAACAAAGGATTTCAGCTTATCATAAGCAATCACTTCGCCTGGTCTTCAGGATCCACAACAGAGAGTCCATTAGCATAATCATAACCTGCTTTGCGACGTCAAGTTTTTAGGCGTGCTCATTCTATCAAGAGCCCTATTTTTGAAAGTGTGACTCACGTTAAATCACAATCGAATCATTGAATCACATCAAATCACGAATAAATTTTGTTCGATATCGAACGATTTTCATTCGAGATATGTCATATATTTCAAAAATAGGGCTTCAGGCCCCACAGCGAAGCATGGCCAAGACACTTGTTCCCAACATACATTATGTTGCCGGTTTTCGTAAGACGTGACCCCGTACATCGCAGGCGATGTTCTTGAAGGTTATCTGCTATGTCAAGGATGTGAAGGCTACTCCGAAATGTGGGAGTTTCATATGAGGTCCCCGCGTCACTCTCCGTACATCCAACAACACAACATGAGTAAAAAGTTAAGCAATTATGCCAGCTCTGACACTAAAATATTTTGTTCCTCCGTTACATAAGGTTACGTTGGCACATTTAAATGAAATGTCAAATGCAGGCTGCTATTAAATTGGCCTTACTTTATTCCTACGTCTGTGGCTTTTTGTGTCACGTCACGACGTGCGTTAGCAGTATTAATAATTCCGTGGCTCTCCCCGCTCAGATGATGACGTGGTGGTTCACGACGTTCATGGCGCCGGCGATCAAGGCGAAGGTGCAGACGCTAGCGGGCGTGGAGCTGCTCTACAGCGTGATGACGCGCGACCAGCTCGAGGTGCCCGCCTTCGTCACCGAGTACGACATGACGGTAACTATCGCTATACTTACAGCTTTGTCGTCGCCGAGTAATAGCAGGTTTAGACGGATCCAATGCCGGCAACACGAAATTTACCGAAACACACAAACCATTTCGTGTACATAATTTTTTTTCTACTGGATTACCCGCACTGGATCCGTCTAAACCTGTGTAAAATTGTGTGTGTAACTAAATTTCGTGTCCGTGAAAGTCTGCACTGGATCCGTATAAACCACCCATAAAAGATGATAACATTGTGTTGCGACTTGCGACACGTGTTGTGAAACGTCTACAAGTATGTAATACTTTTTATATGAAGTAATTAATGATCAACCAGCGTGTACTTTACGCAGAACGGTCTCGCGTGGTCTGACAAGCGTTGCAGAACTATCGATAATGTCACATAATGAACTCGAAAACTATATCTATAAGATCCTATCTGAAGGATGATCGTAAAAAATCAAGAAGCGGTTGACACCACAGTATACAGGATCGATGGACCATGTCATCTACTTGTTATTCATGAATAATAAATAAATATATTTTACTTTCAGATAAATGGTCTACATTACTTCCAACCAGACACCAACAACACGTAAGGCGCCCGCGCATATTGTTACCTGTTCTTTGTTATAGCGCGTACGAACGGCCTCAATGCCATGATCTTTATAGCTTATATCCAAACCCCTCGTATCGTAAAATATTTGAGCTATAAAGGTCTTAATGGCACAATATATTCAAAGTGTCATTTGTAAAAACTGCCAAAATGGTAGAAAATTTCACAACTGGCAACATTGTGATCCATTTTCCAAGGCCACTGTTATGGTTTTTCGTGGGATTTCTATTCAATTTTTGTGAAATTCTTAATACATTTAAAATATCATCTCTTGATCGCTATTATATTATTTGGCTCGGCTAAAAATAATTATAAACATATTTTTACTTAATTGTATAAAAATCCCAAAAGAAACATCTTTTATGATTGTTGAAAGTATATCATGTAACTTAGTATTAGAGGTGCATTTTTATATTACTTATTTAGATAAAAATATTAAATTAAGTTTGGTTATATCGTTCGATGTCTGTCTGCATCATTCTGTAAACCCCAAATATTTTAACTTATCCCAATAAGTATGGTGTCTAGATTATGTTTTAAGATTTTTTACAGTATTTTTATCTACTTAATAGGTACTTATCTATAGACTACGTTTCATAAAACATTTTTTGTAAATGTATACCCCGAAAAGCGACATTTTGGATCATTTTATTTGTCGGTTTTCTTATTTTTAATAAATTGAACTAAAAATATTCAGATTAACAATTTCTAATGCAACAACTTTTACGCTAAACAGACAATGAGGTTGGTAATACTTACTCATTTTTTTTCATTATAAAAGTCAAGTTGGAATAATTATCTAAATGCATGATACCTACTGTTACTTTTTCATAACTCCCTTTGACACCTAACAACAATCCTGCAACAGGGTACACATTTATTTAGAACATAGATATATTTTAATAAAATGAAAACACCTACACCACGTAGTTAGTTATCTTCAATTTCCATACTATATTTTTGTATCATTTCAGCCTTTATTGGTTTGTAGAGAAATATAGTTTTGTGAAGGTGCTTGACGAGTCGAAAAATTAGATTTTTATTTTTAGATAAATTAAATGTTCAAGCGTAGGCTATAATATATTGATAAGTACTTGTATCAATTTGTACATATGCTGTTAAATTTTGCAATGTTGTGGCATTCGCCCGCACCGCGCACTACGTAATTTAAAAAGTCAAATATTTTCCCACCATGTGATTTTTTCCGAATTTGAGCAAAAAAATAATATTTCAAGCCTGTTAATTTAAGATCCAAATGAATGATCAACAAAATGAAATATAAGTGAGCAATGTCAAAGGCTGAGAAAGAGTAATAAATATTTATAGTAGGTGTTTGCATTTCAGTAGTGTTGCCAAGTTTAAACGTCAAAAACCTACCACTGCCACAAATGCTAAAATGAAGCAACTCGCTAAGTGCAGTAAAATTTTCGTATACTTATTAATTACCTCTATGATAATAGTCGCTATCTGGTAAAAATCTATTTTCAATACTAGTTGTTACGGAAAAGTCCCTTGCAAATGTGGTAACCGAATTCACGGTACAAACAGTAGATAATTATAATGTAGCTATATTTTTTCTACAGTCATTGTGCCACTTAACGATTCAAATGTTTAAATATTGTAGTAATGTTCCAAGTTCCAAGAGAAAATGTGTGTGTCTGAAGACAGCCTAGCTATGTGTCCTGTGTACCTGTTGTACGTAATTTTAATCTGATGTACTAAGTGTAAGATTTTCCAAGATTCCTTTATTACGATCTTTGTCTTCAATATCTTAAAGAGCAATTTTTTTAGAGTGATTGTGTAATAATAGTAATTGCTTATTGTTAATGAATTGTTGTGACTTTGAAGTAAGTACGTAACAAAACTAGCTTCAGGGTTCTCAATGTTTAAAAAAGAAATCAAATTGTATAATGTTTTCACTGTGAATTACCTTGCACTAGAGAACTTTAATAACTAAATCGACAAGGCCTTAGATGTGTTAACTATTGTTAATTTTTAATATCATTTTTTGCAAAAGTTTATTGCTGTTGACAGTTCGTAGAGTAATAAAAAGAGTCATTCACAAAACAAAGGAACGCTATTATAGAAGTTAGTGAAAAATGTGATCAAGCAGTGTTAGTTAAGTTTCATATTTTATTATTAATATAGCGTTATATAGGTTATGTAAATATTTAAACAAATAATAAAATAAAATTATTAATTTACTATTTCCTTTTTTATTACTCCTTTAACTTAATCATGAATAAATCTATGAATGAAGGAAGTCTACCAGAAGATTGGAAAACAGCGACAGTAGTACCAATCTACAAAAAAGGTGATAAACTGGATCCTGCCAATTTTAGGCCGATAAGTCTCACCAGTATTGTATGTAGAACCATGGAAAAGATCATAGCAAGAGAACTAAGAACATTCATTACAGAGGAACAAATCATAATTGATGAACAGCATGGGTTTGTTTCAAGACGTTCTATCACAACTAACTTGCTGCAATCTGTAAATGAGTGGATAGAGAACCATGACCAGGGTAACCCCACGGATATCATTTATCTGGATTACGAAAAAGCTTTTGATCGCGTGCCTTTGCAACGACTTATACATAAAATTGAACATCTAGGAATACGTGGTAAACTCTTAAAATGGATAATCGATTTTTTGACAGATAGGACTTTTTGTGTACGGGTAGGGAACATTCTTTCAAAACCCCGAATGGTGTTAAGTGGAGTTCCACAGGGCTCTTTTCTTGGACCTTTACTCTTTATTTTGTATTTAACTGACCTGAAACCTGCTTTGCACTTGTCAAGCGCCATGTTTGCAGACGATATCGAATTCTTTGGCAACCCTAACTATCAATATGAAGATATACAGAAAGTTCTGGAGGAAATTTCGGCTTGGACCAAGGATTGGTTACTGACCCTGAATACTTAGAAGTGTACTGTCTTGCATATAGGGAGCAATAACCCACGGAAACCATACTACATTGAGAATCAGCAGCTTACACCTGTGAACTATCAAAGAGACCTAGGTGTCATCATTTCCAGCGATTTAAACTGGGAAAATCACATTGTTGGTATAGTTAAAAAAGCTAACTCAATGCTCTATTTAATTAGGAAATCTTTCATGTGTCTTACAGCCAAAACTTTTCTTCAACTGTATAAAACATACATACGGCCAATGCTGGAGTTTGCTTATGTTGTATGGAATCCATATTTTAAAAAAGACATAAAACTAATTGAAAATGTTCAACGGAGAGCCACAAAGATGGTAAAAACTTTAAATATGACATATGAGCAACGTATGGTGAAACTTGATCTAACTACTCTGGAGCGACGCAGGGAAAGAGGCAGCTTGATCGAAACCTACAAAATTTTGAATGGACACTATGGTTCCTGATCTGCGCAACTTATATACATTTAAAGAGAATAGACGTCTAAGAGGTCATTCTTTGAAACTATGTCGCAGTGTAGCTAAATTAAACCCCAAAAAACATTTCCTTTCCAACCGTGTAGTCAGGGAGTGGAACAAATTACCTGCAAATGTTGTAACTGCACCATCAGTAAACAGTTTCAAAAACAGATATGATAATATCTCTAAGCACAACGATGCACACGCATCAGCTTAAAGAGCTGCTAGTGTGTTCCAATAATAATAATAATAATAATAAATAGGCGTAGGGATGTGACGACCCCATCGCCCACTGGGTTCTCTTCCCAGTGCAGTCAGTCTCCGCAGGGCAGCTTGTGGCTAGCTGTTGGTGAGTGGCGACACCGCGGACCTGAGTGCTCCCAGGGGAGGCCTCCGTCCCTCACCTCCGGCCTTCCTTCGCCAAGGTCGGAGTGGACGCCGATGAGGGACAGGACCCCTACCTCTGGCTTGCCTTAGCCGGCCGGCCAGAGTGGAGTCGCAAGAGCTATATGCTCGAGGGTGGAAGTGTATTGCACGTAATGGCGTAATAACGGGGAAACCCGCTCACGAGGCAACTCGCGATGGCGAAACCGGAGCCGCACCTCTCGGCACCCTTAGCCGCTCATCCCAATGTTGCCCCTCTGTTGCCAAATGCGGCGGCTATTTGGGGGGCCCATTCACTGAGTGGCGAGTCACCGCCTGCCACTAATAGTCAGTAATCATGATTATGGCAGGCGTCGGATTTCTATTGCAATAGCCCAGTTTAAATCCATCCAAACTTCATCACCATAACCCATTTATTCTTTTCACCTATTAGAAATAGTTCCTCCTCCTGCCGAGACCTGTTCATGGAAATGTCAACTATTGATATAGCCGAGAACGGATTTTGGCAGGAGCACCACATGACATCAACTTCTCCAAAGGGCCTCTACGTGTTGGATCAATATCCCCGCGCAAGCCTCTCAAAGGACCGGGGTAACCCGTGAAATCCAAAAGGAGATACAATAATAATAATAATAAGGCGTAGGGATGTGACGACCCCATCGCCCACTGGGTTCTCTTTCCAGTGCAGTCAGTCTCCGCAGGGCAGCTTGTGGCTAGCTGTTGGTGAGTGGCGACACCGCGGACCTGAGTGCTCCCAGGGGAGGCATCCGTCCCTCACCTCCGGCCTTCCTTCGCCAAGGTCGGAGTGGACGCCGATGAGGGACAGGACCCCTACCTCTGGCTTGCCTTAGCCGGCCGGCCAGAGTGGAGTCGCAAGAGCTATATGCTCGAGGGTGGAAGTGTATTGCACGTAATGGCGTAATAACGGGGAAACCCGCTCACGAGGCAACTCGCGATGGCGAAACCGGAGCCGCACCTCTCGGCACCCTTAGCCGCTCATCCCAATGTTGCCCCTCTGTTGCCAAATGCGGCGAATATTTGGGGGGCCCATTCACTGAGTGGCGAGTCACCGCCTGCCACTAATAGTCAGTAATCATGATTATGGCAGGCGTCGGATTTCTATTGCAATAGCCCAGTTTAAATCCATCCAAACTTCATCACCATAACCCATTTATTCTTTTCACCTATTAGAAATAGTTCCTTCTCCTGCCGAGACCTGTTTATGGAAATGTCAACTATTGATATAGCCGAGAACGGGTTTTGGCAGGAGCACCACATGACATCAACTTCTCCAAAGGGCCTCTACTTGTTGGATCAATATCCCCGCGCAAGCCTCTCAAAGGACCGGGGTAACCCGTGAAATCCAAAAGGAGATACAATAATAATAACTTGCCAGTAATTATACCCATGTAAATAAGAACAGGTAGAAGACCATGTGTAGGCCAATTAAGCCTCCAGAGTCTTAACTTAGTATGGCGAAGCTTTACTTTGGCACTTCTAGCTAATCTTATTTCTGTTGTTACCTTAAACAGATATTCGATCGCCATACATTGAAACGCTTCAATGGTACTCTGTTTAGGCACTCTCATACAAAGTTATCATTACACGATCTATCAAAAACATTAGAAGTTATAAATCCGAAATTCATAACTTTTTTAAATACACCACTCACTCATCAACATATGATAGTGTTACGAAACGCGGCCCCACAGTTGACAACCATTAGAAATATATGCTTCCAAACGGGAATAATTGAGCGAACGATCTAGTACATCGTATGTATCGCTATGGTATATTGCTTTGTCTCGCCCTCACGTGCCCGAGAAACCGAATGAATGAGATTGAGAGTATCGCTGTCTCTCTCTTACACTTCTGGAGTATTTGAGATCTTTCTGATAACTTATGAAACGCTATTCCCGAGCTATATAAACAGCGGAAAGTGCCACAGGAGGATTCTCTTTGATTCTGACGATCCCATTACGGCGGCGAAACTTCCCTTCGAAAACCCCTCGACTCACCGGAGTCCGGGGTTTTCAATAGGAACATACAACCGCACTCACCGGCGTGCGAAGTAGTAGGAACAGTAGACAGTTTACCAGGTACCGAAATGCACCAGGGCGCTTCACGCCACCGATAGGTTCTCAGTAGGCCCTTCAGGCACAATAGTATCGGCCCTTATGGCATTGACCGTCTGGTACCGCTCGCAAGTTTGCATTGCTCGCTTGATCAAAGGCAAAGCCCATGGTCGAGGTTTGTCCCAACTGGGAGCCCCTTGTGCATTTTCCGAAAAGTTTTTTGGTTAATAGCCCTCGCCTCAAGCTGTTCCGCTGTAAATTTGAAAGCTCACAGGAGCTAAAATTGTAGGTCCGGTCAAAAAAAAAACACAGGAGGACGAGTTTAACTTTGGTTGAGCTACGAGAGCGATCAAGAAACAAGTGCAAAGAACAAGTAAAAGCAACGACTTTGGCGATTCATTAGGATAGTGTTAAGCAAGTGATTCGGACATTATGAGTGATCAGTGAAGTTAAGTGATGTCGGCGACCATCCGGTGTAAATAAACGTCTTTTCGAGTCACCAGGTGTTTTTCTCCATATAGTATAATAGCGAACCCCTAGCTCGTAACAATAGGATTTGGGGTCGTAAAGAAATAGTGTTTTAAAATATTCAATTCCTTATTTCGCAAAATAACCATAGGGACGTGGGGTCCCATTGCCTTAGAAAAATAATAAGTTCCTATCTGCAGCCATATTTTTAAAATGAATGACATCTATGTCAAATAAAATCAATTGATATATCAAACAAAAATTATTCGTCTCGCGATTTTGAGTGAGTTACATACACTTTTCAAAAATAGCGCCGTAACTGATATTTTTGAAGAATTAAAGAACTTAATTTTAAAACACATTTTGTTTGCGTACCCAAATTCTATCACAAAACAATACTTACCAAAATCAAACAGTTTTAGTGTCAGACATTACGAGTGGTCGACCTTTTGATTTCAGAAACTAGAAAATGATCGAGATCCTGTGTTATTACGAATGTTCAACATGTTAAGGACCGTTCACACTGACACGAATCCCGCTCGCCTGGCGGGACGTCTACAGAAATAAGAATCGGTAAAAGTGCCGTATCGTATGCCAAAGTTAACTGGCCCGCTAATGGCATTTCTTTAAGTTCGTAATGACGCGCGGGATCCGCGTCAGTTTGAACGTTTAACGGTCCTTTAATGTGAAACACCAGGGGCCTTACTATCACCTCTAATAGCACGGCAGAAACTAGTGAGTGAACGAGATGGCGCAATACAAGATTTAAGGCGAAATCTCGTTTACTCACTCGTTTCTGCCTTGCTATTAGAGGTGATGGTAAGGGCCCGGAAAGTGGTCGATATTTTGATCTCATCAGACATTACGAGTAGGCGACATTTTGGTGTCAGACATTACAAATAAACAATATACCTATTGTATCAGAAATTTATTTTATTAACAAAACTAGCGGTTTCCCGCAGCTCCGCCTGCGTTAAAAAGTAGCCTATGTTTGACCCTGAGTCTTCAACTATATTCATACCAAATTTCATCAAAATCCGTTCAGCGGTTTGGCCGTGAAAGCGTAACAGACAGACAGACTTTCGCATTTATAATATTAGTATGGATTCCTTATAAAACCAACATTTTAATTTAAAGACACATCCATGGATCTAAAGCTAAAGGGATTGCGCGCGGGCATACAATCCTACGCTGGTTGCTAATGGCAGAAAATTTTACCTGAATGCATTTCGTTACACACCTCTCCCTTTCTAACTCGTGATGTGTTAGGGTGTGAATCTGGGTTTCCTTCACAGCACTTGATAACAACCCCAAAAGTTAGAAAAAATGATAAACAGTTACGTAGCAATATAATCTTTATTAAGAGGTAGATTTTTATTAAAAAATGAAAAATAATTATACTTGTTTTTGATATAGAAATAAAAAGCCCAATTATATTAAGCAAACTGACATTATTTTTTACTGTATTTCTGACTAGGCAAAATTTTTGAAGTGATGGTACTTAATACTTTGAGAAAACAGGGGTTACTCCAGGTCAAATTTTGGGTTTCCATCTTTACCTTTAGTTCCATGGGCACATCCATTGACAGTGTTTCAAAGTTATCTAGTTCTAAATTCCTCCCTTTTTTTGTGTACCAACCCGAACCAGATTGTTTTTTTATTTTAACGAACTACACACAAGTTCAAAATTGTTTATGAATTTCACACACTAAGTTGAATTTTAAAAATTTCTAGAGCTTACAGCCACATTATAAGATGTTAAAATTACAGCAAATTTTTAAATCCAAATAAAAAAAACAAAGGGACAATTTTTTAATTTTTACTCATTTGTATAGATTTAGTTTAGAACCAAAAGTAGGAAGCTCGAAAATAGAACTGTGAGCACATACTATGACAAACAAAAGGTGATGCTTTGTCCAGCATTGGATCCTACTAGTTTGACCATAAACTGCCCTATTTTTGAAATGACAACATGTCAAATAAAAATAGTTTGACTCACCAATTATGGTGAATGAAAATCATTTGATATCAATCGAAAATCATTTGACTCACCAATTCAGTCATCCTTTTCAAAAATAACACTCTTGCTGTACCAAATAACGATATAGGATGGATAAAACATACTACGAAGCTGAAGTAAAAGCTGGTTTACACACAATCCAAAGCGCAATCCAGTGCTTTCACGGAAACAAAATCCACCCCACACACGCAAACAATTTATTTACACATTTAAACAATTGTTTGTATGTGTGTGTCCGTGAAAGCACTGCATCGTGTGTAAACCAGCCTTAAACCACTTGTTGGAATGGACCTGTTGAGAATGAAACCTAAATTAAATAGGTATGTATCATTATATAATTTAATATATGGCAGATTTAATTTAATACTCTTTGTTAGCCATGTAAAATTCAACGCTCTTTGTTAGACTCATTTCTTTCTATTTTATTTTTAGAATTGTCTAATTACTAATTATGTAAAACAGTCACATTTTTTTTATTTTGAAATCTGTGCTTAGTTTTAATAATTGTTACATTTATGTAATTTATTTTATGCAAGTTGGTGATCCATTATTATTTCATAGAAAACATTTCCATAACTATAGTTTTTTACTTTTGATAATAGTTAAATAAAAATACTGGTTTAAATACCTAATATCTTCCTAAATTCAATTATTAATTTCCTGTGGCCAATGGCGGGGGCACAGCAGTGCCCCAGCCAAGTTTAGATAATTTAACAGCTCCTTAGATAAGTGAGATAGTCATTCATTAACTGATACCGTCCATAAAATTAAAGTTTTTAATTGTTTTGCTCATTTGATTCATGGCACAAGGCATCTGTTAATATTTTGTTATAAGACATTCACTACTGGAAACATGTGCGTTGTAAACAATTGAAAATGCATTGTGAAAATTTATTGGCAGTGATTCTGTTATTGATTTTTGGATCCAAAATCAGTTTTCACAAATGTTGCACTTGGAACCTACACTTTTGGAAAAAAATATGTAACGGAATAATTTAAAATGTTTTACAAATACCTAATAATAACTAACCCAACCAAAGTTATAAATTAAATTACATTTTATGAGGATTGTTAAGGAAGTCCACAATAGATCTTAACACTGGGTATTTATGTACAGCAGACACCATTGTCACTTTGAATACTGAAAAAACGTTAGATAGAAGATAGCCTCCTATAGCCCCGAGGTAGCAAGGAATGGGCCACTGCTGCCATGGAGTGTTCCAGTCCAGTGGGATGACCACAGCTCCCAGCCACGCCCCGCAAACAGTCATTATCGAATTGTTCACCAACATTTCAACAACGGTATTTTTCCCATAGCTTCTTATTCCAAAAAGCAGCTGCATAGACGATTCAACACCCGAATGAGCTATTAATGGGAACACAGTGAACAGCGTCATCAACGCTGATAACATCAACGTCTGTTCATGGCAGTCCAAAGCCGGCGCACCAAACAAGATTATACCCACGAAGTAACTGAAGAGAATCACGAGCAAAAATGTAAACGATTTTAACATATCACTAACTCTATTCTTGCTGGCTTTGCTCTTCTTTCCTTGCGAGTCATTTGTACCAGTCAAATATAAAGATTTAAGCCATTCTGCTATAAATATCAGCACTAAAATAAAGAATGATGATCCTTCTCCAACAGAGTAAAGCATGCCCTTGTATGAAATAAATGTGACGATACTTGGTAAATAAATGCAAGTTATTAAACTGCATATTGTTATTTTTCGTAATTCTAATTGATTATTTATAGAAAACATTGTGAAGAGTGAAATTTTTGTTATTCTTCTACTTTAGGTATGTAGTGTATGTACGATCAGTTCTGAAATTCTGACATAAGTCAAGCTGATTGACAAAGACAGAAACAGCAAAACCATGTCAAAAATTTTGTTTGGTTGTTGGCAATATTGAGTGTTGTGATATTTATCGGTATTAACCGGTTTTCAATTTTACAAATTATACTTTAATATTTTAATGAAAAAAAAATTGAACTGTCATATTTTCCATTTTTGATTTTCAAAATATTTGGAATATTTTTTCGTACAATAAAAATGATAAAACTCAAAAACAGTTTATTAGGCCAACACTAAACAAAAACGTCATGTTGCGAAATCTGAATAAATTGTACGCGTGAAGTTTGTACAATCAAACGTAATCGATATGACGACACGAACTTTATAAATGAAAGGAGCCTTCGCTGGAGCCACCAGTTGAAACGATCGACCCCGTCTTGTGAAACGTTCGGCTACAGTGAGAGCCAACGTTAAAAACATCGATTTCTTCCATCTACATTGTTTTGTGTTACCTACCACACGTTTTGTGTTTTCCTGAGTGCTATTGCAGGATTACATAAAGATGCCCTGTCCGTTTTTAGGATCGTTGAATCAAGCTTTTACTAGAAATTATGGAGCTGCCCTTATTAAACAGTATGGAAACTTCTGTCCAGTGATCTCCCGTGGATTCCGCTCGTTGGGCAACGACGAGACGAAATGCCCCTTCATCCAGGACAACGCTATAGTGTCGGAAGCGCCTAAGGAGATGTCCGAAGACATCGTGGAGACCATTCCCCCATACAAGTATGAAAACTTCTTCCATGACCAAATCAGTGCCAAAAAGAGGGATTACTCATACAGAGTATTTAGAAAGGTGTCTCGTTTAGCTGCTGATGGAGTGTACCCGCAAGCCTTGGAGGGCACCGAAAATCGCCGTGTGACAGTTTGGTGTGCCAACGACTACCTCGGTGCTTCCCGCCATCCTGAAGTGAAAGATGCTGCAATCAATGCCATCAAATCTTATGGTACGGGAGCAGGCGGCACCCGAAACATCGCTGGCAACTCCCAAATGACTGAAAAACTCGAGGCAGAGATTGCCCAACTTCATAAAAAGCCTGCTGCATTGATCTTCAGCTCCTGTTTTGTGGCAAACGATGCTACATTGTCAACCTTAGCCAAGATTCTTCCTGGTTGTATTGTTTACTCGGATGCTGGGAATCATGCCTCAATGATACAAGGTATAAGAAACAGCAGAGCTCCTAAACATATATTCAGGCACAATGACCCCAATCACCTTAGACAATTATTGGCCCAGTCCCCAGCTGGATTACCAAAGCTAGTTGTGTTTGAGACTGTCCACTCAATGAGTGGAGCAATTTGTCCTTTAAAGGAGATGTGTGATATTGCACATGAATATGGAGCTTTAACTTTTGTAGATGAAGTACATGCAGTTGGATTATATGGAAAGCACGGTGCTGGCATCGCAGAGGAACGAGGGCTGCAAGATAAAATAGATATAGTGTCTGGTACACTTGGCAAGGCCTACGGGAATGTTGGAGGGTACATTGCCGCATCATCCCTTCTCGTGGATACTATAAGAAGTTATGCCCCAGGATTTATTTTTACTACTGCCCTGCCTCCTCCAGTATTAGCTGGTTCTTTATCTGCTATTAGACTCCTCGCTAGTGAGGAGGGAAGAAACTTGAGAGCAAAGCATCAGTCCATAGTGAGATATCTGAAGTTGTCGTTACTGGTTGCTGGTCTACCACAGTTGCCATCTGTGAGTCACATTGTACCTGTTCCTATAGTGGGTGCAGACAAAGTAGCACTGGTGGCCGAATCTCTTATGAAGAGAGGCCACTATGTGCAAGCAATAAACTACCCTACGGTAGCACGCGGGGAAGAACGGCTGAGGTTTGCACCAGGGCCTTATCATACCCCTGTAATGATTGACAGCCTCATCACTGCCCTCACTGAATCATTCCATGAAAATAATATAAGTTTCAACGAATTTATGAAAAACGGCACCTGTCGTGAATGCAGCATGGAGTACAAGGTGGACTTGAACCTTGATGACATGCAGTTTACAGCACAAGTAGCATAAAACCTCGGCCAGGCCATGACATTTGAGCACGCAACATGAGAAAAATATGATAAAAAAATGTTAATCGGTGTTATATAGTTTATTGAGTTATTTTATGGTTTGTGGTTTTTGGTAGGGGTAAATTAAATTCGTGGCAAATGATTCAATGGTTTTATTCAGTCCCAGTACTTGATCACGCCATCCCATCCTGCTGTGAGTAGTTTGCTCAGCTCGTGTGGGTGCCAGAGGGAGGTAATGCAGACTCCATCATGAGCTTTCCATTTCTTGTACAGTTTCGTGGTCTTCCAATCCCAAATGTAGCACTTTCCGTCTGCATCACCCGATACCAAATAACTGGAACAAAATAAGAAAAAAGTAAAGTACTTATTCTGTCTCAGAAAAAATTGTGTCGTAATTTTTCATAATTTAAAATTATTAAATCCTCAATGCCTACAACCCCTTAACAATATACAGCATGTTTATTTTTTATAGAATATAAAAAGAACTCCCATACAGATAAAACTTGTAGAGATGTATTTTATTCTAATACTAGCTGAACCGGCGAACTTCGTTCCGCCTAACAGTCATTCTTCCTTAATTTTTTAGCTTTTTACTTTATTTTTCTAAAATAAACGTAGCCTAAGTTACTCCTTATTACATCAGCTACCTGCCAATAAAAGTCCCGACAAAATCGGTCCAGCCATTTCAGAGATTAACCGGAACAAACAGACAGACAGACAAAAATTGTAAAAAATGTTATTTTGGTGTATGTACCGTATATATATTCATATGCATATAGTAAAAAACGGTTATTTCAATAATACAAACAGACACTCCAATTTTATTTATATGTATAGATTAAATCGTTTATTTTCAATATCATTACATAGTATAAAACAAAGTCGCTTTCCTGTGTGTCTGTCCCTAAGTTTGCTTAAATATTTAAAACTACGCAACGGATTTTAATGCGGTTTTCTTTAATGGATAGAGTGTTTCAAGAGGAAGGTTTATATGTATAATTCATGCATAATATAGTAGAGGAACACTGATAATTTTAGACGTTTCTGACGTGAGGTCGCAAATTAACACATTTTTGGCACTTAGATTGCAAACGCTGGCTCAACCCTGTGAGATAGATCAAAATAATGTACTACAGTATTGTAGATCTTACAAAGGTCTACAAAAATGTCCGTGATACCATATGTCTAACTACTGCAGTTACGTCACAGCAACTACTTTTTCAGTTAAAATTTGCAACAGTAATGCCGGTACAAACTAAGCTACTCGTACATTATTCGTTTCACGGTATCCTTATCTATCTCTTTGAATGAAGGAAACCGGACATTCCAGTTCAAAGATATTATAGATTTTATTTGGAGTTTCAATTACTTGGCGTGGCGCGGACGCAAAACCCGGACGAAGCGGTACTAAGTATAGGCCCGTTTTCTTCCCGTGGCGCGTGGGGTTCCCTAATGTTTGACAAAAAATTAATGGTCTCTGTATAACCATAACCTAACCTAGTTTCTGAAACAAAATCTGAGTAATGAGAGTTCCGTAAATATAAGGAATTTAATTGTGTAACTATAAATCTTTATGAGCCATAGATAGATAGGCTTCGCATTGAATCTTTTGCGAACTGTGGTTAGACCAAAGAAAACAGATTTCTTAGATTTCTTACAGAGATTTGTGACAATTGAATCAATTATCAAACAATACTTTTTCTATATGCTATAAGCATAATAATGTTTGAAAAATGCATTGTTTTTTTTAAATTTGACATAATTAACAAAAATATTAGTTTTTAAAATGATGCTTTGGTGTAATTGAATTTTAACTTTTGATTAGTTTGTCAAATGAGCGTTTTAAGAAGGACTGGTTTATAACTTTGTCAAGCAAAAAATTATATAACTTTTTTGTCAAATGATTGTTTGTCATACGTTTTTTATCTTATGATAGGACACCGACGCGTGGGTGTCGTTAAATGTATAATTATATCATTCTTACTTACACGTTACTTACATTCTGTGTTTCCGAAGAAGGTTGACGTTAGGCAGGCGGCCAGTCGTAAAACATGCCAAAATAATAATAGGATAGGAAACACCAAGAAGGGAAAACGTCATGGAAGTGAGAACTGAGGACGCATTCTGCGTTCCGAAGAAGGGTTGACGTTAGGCAGGCGGCCAGTCGTCAAACCATGCCAAAATAATAATAGGAATGGAAACAACCCGAAGGCATGTGTCATGGAAGCGGGAGCTGTGGAAGAAACTGGGAGAGTGCTAATATTTTTTTTTTTTAAATGATAGATTAGTATTTAAGAGTTTAATTTTACGTAGTCTATACACTCCTTTTACCCCGTGGAGGGAAATGATAAAAAATAATTGATACACTTGATTATTTTTCTGGTGGTAAGAATAATGTTTCTTTTTATCCGAAAAGATATCAGAATTTTATTAATTAAAAAAAATATCACTTTTAGTTCCCCTGAAAAATCGATCTTGACGGCTCTATGGACCTGTGCTTTCGATCTTCCTTGGAAATAATATACATTCGTACAGTATTCATAGGTTATTAGGAACTACTCGGCGTCAGAAAGATCTATGCTTAATGAAGTGTTTATCTTTAATTTAACTTATTACAGACTTTGTATAACTCGGACGAAGTCGGAGCGGGTTGCTAGTAGGATATAAATATCACTTAATGACTTCACGTATATGTTTTTACCTTCATGAGGTACTGAACCCATCAAAGATAAAACAGAACTATGTGTATGAGGAAATGTATAAAAATAAATGGTATGCAAACGCAAAAGCATAGTCTCGATGTCATACGCCCCAGACCTCGAATTTGCATCACAAATACGGCCCCCCGATATCCTTGTTCATAACAACATCCTGCGTAAGCTGCCCTCTACGTGTCCGTTCTCAGAAGCGGACGTCATACAATTTATGCCATCCGGTTTCTCTGACAAGTTTTCCCAAGTATCACTTGACTCCTTAATACATGCAATACAACATTTAAACAAAAACTATGAAGTCTGGTTGGTTACACCACAACTGAAGAATGACTGAATGAAAACCACTCTAGGTTTTGCTAGGTCATACTTTTAAAAAATCAGGCTATAATATTTATTTCTCTCAAAAGTTACAACACGGTTGCGAAGTCCAGGACTAGTTAGAAATAAACATCCTCATATCGAATGGGTCACATGTTCGACCCTGTAGGAGTTTTTCGGAACCGCCTTTCGGCCTCTGGCTTGTTTCCTATGCTAGCAGTAGTTTTACTGTAGAGTAATAAATAAATAATTTGTAGACCGTACTTATGAGTAACAGTAGGTACATAAACTCAGACGGACGGTACTGTATTGATACTTGTAGTTATCAATTCCGATAAGATTGCAATCTGCTTATATCGGTTGGCATACCAACAATAACTACCTTTATTGTGTTTCGTTTACCCTACATGGATCAAATTATGATTGAACTCAGTTATATTTTGAATTTGATGTCCATGTACTGTTGAAATGAGAGCTTTACGGAGTATGCGTGGAGTACGTCCGAGCGATAAAATTAGAAATAGTGAGATAAGGAAAAGGTGTGGTGTGAATGAGGATGTAGTGACAAAAATAGAAAAAAGCATGTTAAGATGGTTTGGGCATGTAGAAAGGATGGATGAAAGGAGACTTACGAAAGGTATTTATAAATCAAAGGTGACAGGAAAAGTCGGTAAGGGCCGGCCTCGGAGAACATACTGCGACCAAATCGCAGACATATTAAAAAAAGGAGATGTCAGGAGTACCCGTAATCGACGAGCGTGTATGACGAGAGTGATGAGCGTAGAAGAAGCGAGGGAAGTCTGTAAGGATCGTAGCAAATGGAAATCCGTAGTCTCTGCCTACCCCTACGGGAAAAAGGCGTGATGGTATGTATGTACTGTCTTTTCCTTTCCTTTTCGGGTTGACTGGAAGAGATCCCTATCAGGGATAAGTCCGCCTCTTGTTGTGTTCCATTTTGTTGTAACAATGTCCTTTCTGTACAATAAAGTTTTTACATACATACAAAAACGGGTAAGCGCAAATCGGACTCGCGTTACAATCACGGTTTCTAAGGTAATAACTCTTTAAATAATTAAACTCATGTAAGTTACTATTATGGCCTTGTAATTTAGGTCGATATATCGAACCTACGACCTTAATGATGACACCGCGTCCGCTACATCTAGAATTCAAGCAAGTTTGAATAACATATTGGACTTTGAACCAAATGTGAATTATGATGTACAAATGGTGACACGCTTCAAAGCGATGTATAGTTTAATAAATCAAAATAAACCATTGTTTCTGATAATTCAATGTTACCAAAATTTAATCATCGCTATAGTAAATACGATACAATGTTTATAAAAACTTTAATGTTCCACAAGTACAAATACTTAAAACAATAGGCTAGTTTCCTAAAAAAATATAATTAGTCCGTCAGTTAGATATTCAAAAAATATTGGAGACGTATTTTTTCTTTTGAAAATTAAACAAAGAATGGTAAAGATATGGCGCGTTAAAGTTCCGTGTGACGTCACAGTGTGTTACACTTTTTCGCAATATGTGACGTCATGAGCCCTCACTCCTAAACTTTGATGCGTTATATCTTTATAATTTATCGCTCAATTGACAAAAGAAAAAATACGTCATTAATATAATTTGATTCTCTAAAAGACGGACTAATTTTAATGTTAATCTTTTGACCCCGGAAACTAGCCTATTGGCGGACTCAATTCCAAGAGCGTTCTGTACCAGTCAACCATTGAGAGAAACAGAAAGAAAGTTCGGTAATTCATTCGATATCGAACGAAAATCATTCGACTCGCCGGTTTTGCGTGAGTCGTACTCTTCAAAAATAGGGGTCCAGCATTGGCACACGTCGATTTCGGGATTATCTCTAAAGGCGCGATAAACGATTTCAATAGTTTTTAAGATAGAATTCGTTCAAACAAACTTGTATGCCTAAATAGTGGCAAAACATAGTGATACAAACTAAAAATTGTCAACTTATCTATGTTGCCTATGTTTAACAATTAAAGGAATTGATTGATTGATTGATTGACTGTTCGTCTCTAGTCGGTGGCGATAGTAATAATGTACCTATTTAAGCCGTTGAGGAAGGGTGGGAAGGAACTTTTAACTCCTGAGAAATCCCTAACGACTGAAACTGGAGGCCGATCGCGCAAACTGCAAAACACGTTAACGTATTTACCAAAACGAAATCTTTAACCGTGAGGTCTATTTTTGATAATGCAAAACCCGTGAGCCAAATAATTTTCCTTCGACTTAATAGGTGAGTCGCATTATTTACTCACCGATTTCAAAAATAGCCCTCGCGATTGTGATTTTTGGTTTTGGTAAATACGTTAACGTCATGAATTATCGCAATGGCCTGCTGGTTTGTTCGCATCTTAGTTAAGTTCGTCTTCAATTTGCAATATAAATTAAATTATATTTAAATATAAGAACAATATACGAAACAATACTAACGCATAATTATGCCATTTGAATACTTGACAAATAAATATGTTAATTAACCCGTGTGGCAAACATGAGGTTAAATGTCTTAGCAGGTATTTATAAAGACAACAGAGACACACCTTGAAAGTTAATTATTACGTTGTTCGTTGTGCAAAATTAACATTTAAAGAAAACTTTAAGGTAATAGTAGCTAATCTATACTTATATTATAAATGCGAAAGTCTGTCTGTCTGTCTGTTACGCTTTCACGGCCAAACCGCTGAACGGATTTCGATGAAATTTGGTATAAATATAGTTTTTGACGCAGGCGGAGCTGTAATCATGCATGTAATCCTAACTCCTTTATCAAATAATCTTCTTGACAATCGCATACACATAGTTGAGTTGAGACTCTCAAATCATGAGAGTCCAAAAAAGATTATGTGTAAGTTGTAAAGTTGTGTAGAAGTATTTTTAAGCATGTAAAGTACCCTAGGGTAATATACGGTTAAGTATTTTATATCGGAATCGATGATAAATCTAATTAAAACAATTAAGTGCATTTATTATTCACTATTTATTCACACATAATCTAATTAACATCTGATTTTCAATGCACACTATTTGGAACACAAAACCTCCAGTCTCAGTTGACCGCCATACAAAAAACATTGAAAAATGGCGTGTTAAGTTTACGCTGATAACTGTTTGATTAACAGTTATAGCTCGGTCACGAACTTCGTTAACGTTGGATGAGAAACTGTTTCAGCATACGGCGTTTTTAACAAGGGCACGGAACAGATAAGCACTGACGTAAGGGGCTGATTCTCGCACCGTTAAAGGTAATTTCGAATTTTTCGAAAAGAGAGCTAAGAGAGAAAAGATATGTCGAAAAACTCTTTCCATGAGTGTTATTTTTGAAAAATGTGAATCACGCAAAATCGGCGAGTCGAATGATTTTTGTTCGATATCGAACGATTTTTATTCGACACTAGCTGACCCGGCGAACTTCGTTCCGCATAACAGTCGATTTTTTAATTTTTTAGTTATTTACTTTATTTTTCTAAAATAAAAGATTTTTTCTAAAACAAACGTAGACTAAGTTACTCCTTATTACATCAGCTACCTGTCAATAAAAGCCCCGTCAAAATCGGTCCAGCCATTTCAGAGATTAGCCGGAACAAACAGACAGACAGACAAAAATTGTAAAAAAAAATGTTATTTTGGCGTATGTACCGTATATATGTATATTCATATGCATGTAGTACAAAACGGTTATTTCAATATTACAAACAGACATTACAAATCACACTTTTTAAAAATAAAATTCCCGGAAAAAATTTTTTTCGCCTTTTTTGTATGTATAGCGCTTCATTCTTTCATAGCGTGTGAGTTACGAGGACCCAATGACCCTGCATACCCAACCGAGCCTGACGACAAATCTTGACATCCTCGGTCCAAACTAGACTGCAGAAATTAGTGCGATATAAGTTGGAAATAATGAGATAAGAAAAAGGTGTGGTGTAAATGAGGATGTAGTGACAAAGATAGAAAAAGCCATCTTAAGATGGTTTGGGCATGTAGAAAGGATGGATGAAAGGAGACTTACGAAAGGTATTTACAAATGAAAGGTGTCAGAAAAAAAATTTTTCGCCTTTTTTGTATGTATAGCGCTTCATTCTTTCATAGCGTGTGAGTTACGAGGACCCAATGACCCTGCATACCCAACCGAGCCTCACGGCAAATCTTGACATCCTCGGTCCAAACTAGACTGCAGAAATTAGTGCGATATAAGTTGGAAATAATGAGATAAGAAAAAGGTGTGGTGTAAATGAGGATGTAGTGATAGTGACAAAGATAGAAAAAGCCATCTTAAGATGGTTTGGGCATGTAGAAAGGATGGATGAAAGGAGACTTACGAAAGGTATTTACAAATCAAAGGTGTCAGGAAAAGTCGGTAAGGGCCGGCCTCGGAGACCAAATCGCAGACATATTAAAAATAGGGAGATGTCAGGAGTACCCGTAATCGACGAGCGTGTATGAAGAGAGTGATGAGCGTAGAAGAAGCGAGAGAAGTCTGTAAGGATCGTAGCAAATGGAAATCCGTGGTATCTGCCTACCCCTACGGGAAAAAGGCGTGATGATATGTATGTATGTATGTATCAGTTGGAAATTACTGAAAAATGTATATTGTAAAAGAATCCTTTAGAAAAAAAAATTCGTTGAAACAACTAAAAATGAAAAAATATTATAAAAGAATCTGTTAAATATTATTTAGGATAATGTTTGAGTTTGTTATCCATAGATATATTACAATCACCGTATCACCTGTTATTTTTATCATAACACACTTAATTAATGCCCTTATCGATAAACAAACAGTGATATTGATGTAGGTCGAAAGGCCAGTGTAACCTTCAATTAGCACTTAATTTCCATAGTAACTCATTAACAGTTCAATTGACTAAGCAATTACACGGTTTTAGGGTGCCCTAAAAATTTAATAGTTTGGCAGCAGGAAGACGTTAATTAATAATAATAAAAAAATGGGACGAACCAAGCATATTTATAGGGACCAATCGAGATTTTTATGTGGGGCAAAAATCCGAGGGACATATGAAAAAAAATATTTTAAAATGTGTTTTTTGGAGTGTTAATGAAAAATAAACTTAATATATTTTTGACCAAAAATACTTACAAGTTTTTTTGCGATTGAAAAACATATTTAAATAAATAGGTAATATTTATTATATTTGCTAAATGCTCATGTATTAGGTAGGTATATCAAAGTGATAACCTCCAGTTTAGAAAGTAGGTTAAAAACAAAAGTGCCAATAATATTATTATCTAGCTAGGCCAAAGGTTAATAAAACATATTGTATATGTTTAACGAATAAGCACAAATTAAATGTAACATTTCATCCGAATTATTTGGTCGAATCATCGAGATATATGTACGAATTAAAACACTTGACAAATGTTTATGTCGAATGAAAATTATTCGATATCAATCATCCGACGCACATCGAGGATTGAATATTGCATTGAGAATAAGCTTCTTTTTTTTTTGATGGAGGTTTAGAATAGAGTCGAATTCTCCTATTTTTGAATGTATGACATTATAATATCGAACAAAAATCCTTTGTTAACGAACGAAAATCATTCGATATAGATCAAAAATTTTGCGTGAGTTCACTATTCAAAAATTATCCTAGTTCCTTGAGATTCAACTTGTCAAGCTATAGTCTACTGTTATGTGTATTAAACGCTGTTTCCCGCAGCTCCGTCTGCGTCAAAACTAGCCTAAGTTTGACCCTGGGTCTTCAACTATATTCAGACCAAATTTCATCAAAATCCGTTCAGCAGTTTGGCCGTGAAAGTGTAACAGATAGACAGACTTTCACACTTTATACTGTTAGTATGGATACTATGCAAAAGGTAATTCTTAAATAATTTATTGTGTTATTAATTGGTTTGTTATTGGCAATGTTACAGATCTTGGCTGCTTTGTAAATACGGATCCTACCAAAAAAGTGTAGGCAATAATTTCAGCCTAGGCCTCTCGCAGACATCCATGTCCGATTGTCTTGCAGAGATGACTAATTCATTAAATGAACCACATGTCTTGAGGAAGTATAATCATGTTCCCAATATCGGCAACTATATTTAATGCTGTCCCAAGGAGGCAAAAATTTAACTTATTTATAAATTCAGTGCTTGTTTACATAAATCTAACCTGTGATAATTATCCTTTACTTACATAAATCCAATATGTAATATTGTTTTAGACTCCGCTGCGTCGAGCGCGCGAGACCAATTATTAATCTATGGTTTTAGACTTATCGATAAATTTGGTTTTCCGGAATGTACAAATATCAATCATATGGACCAATATATGTGTATATTTAGAAAGTTAGTGGGTAAGTTATTTATATACCTATACTATAGCTCAGTGATTCCCAAAGTGGTCCAGGTGGACCCCCAGGGGTCCACGGGAGACTTGCTGGGGGTCTACGTAGGCGTGAACAAAAAATGGGGGTCCATAAGATGTTAATGGGGGTCCACGAAAATTTATCTGCTTTTGATAGTAAAGAGCAAAAATGTAAGCATAATTTTTATAAGGGCCTACCTACATTGTTTTAAGTACCTATCTAAGCAGATAATATTTTAATAAGGCAAGCGACTGTTACTTGTCCAAACTTGTGTATTCGATATTACGTACAATTTCGTGTACAGACTTGCAAAGCGCTATCCGCCCGACAATGCTTAATGCTTGTTCAGACATGAACTTGATCAACACTATAAATACTTGATGCCAAAGGCAACCAAACGCATTCATTTGTTTCCGGAATTTCGAAAACAAGGCGGAATTTGGAAAAAAGTTGTGAGAAAATTTATATCTGTGTTTGCTAGTGCCGGAGAAAAGTAAGTAACCTACCTTTTTTTGTTATAGTACTTAAGTATTTTGTTTACGTGTACTAGTCGGTTGATCACAACGGCCTGTATAGATAGGTAACTTAGTAACTTACAGATATTTTAATTGTCCTCTTTCGATTTGAAGACAAACACAGCACGTTTTATTCAATTGTTTTTTCACGAGAGAAGCACTGCCTCTCTAAAAAGGCCGAATAAGCAATATTGCAGAGCAATTAATTTTGTAATTTTTCTTGCAAATAACTACTAATTTTATAAAACAGTAATTTCATAATCATGTTAAATTGATTTTGAAGTAACTATTTTATCAAAACTATTCCTTTTCGGAAAGAGCGAGCGGTGCGCGGGCGACGGGAAAAGGGCGGGGCTTGAACTTCGATGCCTGTTTGTCACGTTTTAACAATGAAGCCGCAGACAAAAAATACGCAAATACACGGAGCGCGTGAACTCATTGATTTAATAAAATGTTAGTTATCGTTTTTATGGACAATTTTGGGATTTCGACGTTTATTTTTTCCTACACAAATATGATCAGTATTCGATACTGAGTACACTAATTTTTATTTATACTATTAAAAATTAGTGGTAAATTATGTACTTTAAAATTGATACCGTTTTGTGAAAACGTTTGTATTTGTCTCAGCGGTTTATTAGTTGGTCCCTTTACAAGCCGTAATTCTATTTCCGCGTGCTGACAAAGGCTGCGGTGTGATACCTATATTCAGAAAAAAACTTGGTTACTAAAACATTTTTTTTACAGGTAAGGTAACTGACACGAAACATGGCTACAGCAAAGAAAAAATGTCGACAATATAGTGTCGATTATTTGAAATATGGTTTTGTTCCATCAGAGGCAGACAAACAATTGCCCATGTGCCTATTATGCAACAAAGTTTTGAGCAATGACTCTATGAAACCATCAAAGCTCGAAGATCATCTAAAAAGGTGTCATACTGATAAAATAGGTAAAGATTTAAAATATTTTCAAACATTGAAAGAAAAATATGGAAAGAGACCCACCATGCACAGTATGTTCGCTTCAACATCTCAAAGTAACGATGATGGCTTGCGGGCATCTTACAATATCTCATTACTTATAGCAAAATCTGGAAAACCGCACACTATCGGAGAACAATTAATTTTACCCGCTGTTGAAGAGGTTTTAAAAACTGTTTTGCACAAATCTCCATTTGACGTACTAAAAAGAATTCCATTAAGTAACAATACTGTACAAAGACGCATTGATGAAATGAGCTCTGATATCGAAAGCTTTTTGTGCAATCATCTGCAAAAAACTCATTTTTCTATACAACTGGACGAGTCAACGTTACCCAGTAATGAAGCATTACTATTGGCATATGTCCGATTTATTGTTGAGGAAGAAATTCACGAAGAATTGCTATTTGCCAGAACTTTGGAGACTGACACTAAAGGCGAATCAATATTTAATGTCCTGAGTAATTTTTTTACGGAAAAATCGATCCCATTTACAAACATTATTTCAGTGGCAACAGACGGAGCTCCTGCAATGGTCGGGCGATATCGTGGGTTTATAAGTCATCTCAAAAGAATCATACCAGGACTTACAGCTATTCATTGCGTAATCCACCGACAACATCTTGTGGCAAAACATTTAAGTGACAGGTTGAACCAATCTCTTCATTTTGTAATAAAAGCTGTCAACAAAATCAGAAGCAATGCATTGAATACACGTTTATTTGCTCAATTGTGCGACGAAAATGATGAAGACTTCCAACGACTGCTCTTACATACTGAAGTACGCTGGTTGTCGAAAGGTGCATGCTTAACGAGATTTTACTCTGTTTTCGATTCCATATTAGAGTTCTTAGAAAGTAGAGATCCAGATTTAAAAGAAAACTTGATCAAATTCAAAGCAGACATTGCGTATTTGACAGATTTGTTTAAAAAATTTAATGATATTAACTTGCAGTTACAAGGGGACAGCCTGAATTTAATAAAAACAAAGGGGATAATTTCGGCTTTTCTTGGGAAATTGAAATTTATGAAGCAAAACATTAGTCGGCGCGAATTCTCTCAATTTCCAAACTTGTCGCAGGTAGAATGTATTGATGAGGATATCCATACCTACAGTCAACATTTAAGTGCCCTGCATGATGACTTCAAAACCAGGTTTGAAGATATACTGACGATGGATATACCACCATGGATAATAAATCCATTTGATGAAACGGAAGTGGCCAATGTTGTATTACAAGAGGAGCTGCTCGAGCTAAGCACTAATGAGGAGCTGAAGGTGAAATTTAGAAAAGGCTACCCAACATTTTGGCTGCAAGCAGAAATACCCGAAAAATATCCTGGACTGTGGGAAATCGCAAGGAAATTTTTAATAGCTTTTCCCTCGTCATATCTTGTCGAAAGGAGTTTTAGTGCCGTTACAAACCTCTTAACAAAAAAAAGGAGCAAATTAAACATCACAGAGCGGGGGGATTTGCGGTTATTGCTCACAAAAATAAAGCTTTGGAGCACGGCGGGAGCGATGGTGTTATGCTCGACCGCCGCAAAGGGAATTACTTCCCGCCAGGCGAGGTGTTATGCCTGGGGAACCGCGGCTCCGAAGGTGTTCTGTCGGAGGTTGTATATATGCTCCAATTCTTTAGAAACTCTGATATCGCGTTTCAGTCCGCCGTACTAATTAGGCTTCTTGTATAGCAATTTCGAATTAGTCGCTTTAAGCGCCATCTGTTGCGTTGGAGTTGTAGTTATTTACTGTGCGATGGTGTCGCCACAGGACTCCCTCCCAAGACCGAAGGTCTGATAATCTTGATGTGCAGTCTGTGCTTAGGATGTAGCTTTTGCAAGTGCCAGTGGCTTGATGTCCCAGTGAGTCGGGAGTGTAGTTGTTTCTGCTCGATAATCCCAGTGAGTCGGGTGTGAGCGATTGCGTGCTCGTAGTCTGCGGTGAGTCGAGACTGTAGTTGAGCGATGTTGACTTGTTGGCGCCGGTGGATGTCTTGCGCAGAACTGCCACGCTGGTGTGCGGTGGCCGGCCGTGAGTACCAGACGTGGGCTGCGGTGGATGTGCCGGTCGCTGAAGTCCTTTGAGTTGTGAGGGTGGTTGCAGGACCAGGAAGCTCAGTGAGTCGGCTGCGATGGACCTGGAGATACCCTTGTAGTTGGCTTGCTGTGAAACTGCTTGCTGCTGACCAGAAGATGGATGAGGCTTGAGAGGATGAGAGATGTTCAAGATTGGAGAATGATGTTGTTGAAGAATGCTGCATCACGTCGGGGAAGGCTGCTTTCAATCACGTCGGGGTCACCACTTTGGAGCACGGCGGGAGCGATGGTGTTATGCTCGACCGCCGCAAAGGGAATTACTTCCCGCCAGGCGAGGTGTTATGCCTGGGGAACCGCGGCTCCGAAGGTGTTCTGTCGGAGGTTGTATATATGCTCCAATTCTTTAGAAACTCTGATATCGCGTTTCAGTCCGCCGTACTAATTAGGCTTCTTGTATAGCAATTTCGAATTAGTCGCTTTAAGCGCCATCTGTTGCGTTGGAGTTGTAGTTATTTACTGTGCGATGGTGTCGCCACAAAGCCAAACATTGATCGTTTGCTGACACTCCATCAGATACATCCTTCCCATTAATTAAAATTATGACCTGAACCTATATTACCTTAATATTTTTTTCTTGTAATTCTATTCTTTTAATAAATAAAGTGATATAAAATGTACCATTTTTCGTTTTTATTTTACATATCGAAATATAGGGACAGAACTCAGAAGTGACACAATTTTTATTTTTTGGCGACTTTAAGAATGTGGTAGAAATGTAGCAGCAGGGGGTCCACCGAAACCAGTAAAATTTTGAAAGTGGTCCACGAGAAAAATAAGTTTGGGAACTACTGCTATAGCTGACCCGGCAAACTTCGTACCGCCTCCGAATATATTCACCTTTTTAACCTTCCGTGGACTTCCACAAATAATTCAAAACCAAAAATAGCCAAATCGGTCCAGCCGATTCTCGAGTTTTAGCGAGACTAACGAACGGCAATTGATTTTTGTATATATAGATTTTATAGGTTATATTTGTAAAAATCTGTTCTTACTTATTAGTTTAATAAGAAAAACTTGCTCTTTTATTACAACTAGTGCTTTCAAGTTGGTTCAGATAAAAAATTGTTTTGATGAAGTACCCTGAGTAATGGTATTTATGTATACAATTTACTAAGCAAACAAGCATGTAGCCTACTAGCTGTTTCCCCCGTAACAGACCGACTTTTGCACTTATAATATTAGTATGGATTCTAGCAAGCAATGACAACGACCGTGTAAAGAGTCTGTCTGTCTATTGAGCCAGGAGGTCGCCAACGTAACAGGGAAAGTTGTTCAGTTCACTACATACCGGTTATGTTTTGTATGTGTTCAACATAGACATGTAAAATATGATAGATATACAAATAAAATTTGTAAAAAAAACCAAGAGTGGAATCACGCAAAATCGGATTTTTGTCCGATATCGAACAATTTTTATTCGACATATGAGTCAAACATTTCAAAATTAGACTCTAAGTCTCGCAATTCTACCATAGTACAGTTTTTCTACCGTAAAAAGTTGTGAGATCCATGTAATACCAAGTCGTTAATTTATTAAGTCCCTACTTAAGGGGCCCTCTGTCTTAAGTTATAACGTAATTATTTAATCTAACATGTTATTTAGTGACCATAGGAATGTACATGTTTTTATGTTTCGAATAAAATAGATGACTTGACTTTAACAATGTATCGCTTGTTGTGAAATATAGAGTTTTTGTATTGTACTGTATTGACTTGGCAATCGCACTAAACGATTTTATTTAATACTAGCTTTTTTCCGCAGCTCCGCCTGCGTTAACAAGTAGCCTATTTTTGACCCAGGGTCTTCAACTGTTTTCATACCAAATTTCATCAAAATCCGTTCAGCGGTCTGGCCGTGAAAGCGTAACAGACAAACAGGCTTTTGCATTTATAATATTAGTATGGATAATATGTAGGTATTTACTTGTGAAATAATAGATATTAATATAACATAGTGTTTAACGCGATGTAAAACATAAAGGATTTTAATATTGATATGTTATTTAGAGTTTTAACTGTTTCCTGGTCTATCTATCGTTATACTCGTAAGAATGATAAGAATCCTTGTTCACATATGATTTAAGAGATTTAATTTTCCTTCCTTTTAAACTAAAGTTAACATTATTGTCAGATTATAATTTCAAATATTTAATTTCATTAAATAAATAATACTAGCAATCTTCTACGTTTTCACAGCCAATTATTTTCCCGAGTATAGGGTTCTCAAATGCAGAAATAATTTCTCATAATTTGTACTTGTGGAACATTAAAGTTTTTATAAACATTGTATCGTATTTACTATAGCGATGATGAAATTTTTGTAACATTGAATTATCAGAAACAATGGTTTATTTAGACTGACGGACTAATTATATTTTTTTAGAAAACTAGCCTATTGCTGCAATAAATAGCCTCATCTAAAATTAGATATTTACACATCCCAATTTAAAGGTATTTAATCAATGTTGTATAATACATACATACATACATACATACCATCACGCCTTTTCCCCGTGGGGGTAGGCAGTGACCACGGATTTCCATTTGCTACGATCCTTACAGACTTCGCTCGCTTCTTCTACTAAATAAAGTTGTATAATAAAGATATTATTATCTCTAAAATATACAATGTCAAGGCGCGGACTCAAACAAAAACATATACAAGGTGATCGGAGAGGAATTGTTTCGAAATAGCATGCAACCCAGATCAGCGGGCTGTGTTTTGGCACGTGACTTGAGAGAGACGGTGACATCTTCCGTCCTTTACTGGCGCGGAAAAATGTTTAATTTGTTCATTAAAGTCTATCATTAACAAATTATCTTAATATAAAGAAAATCTCTTGTAACAGTGCTTGTTTTTGTACTCACTCCTCTGAAATGACTTGACCGTAGCGTCGTCGTCGTAGACATAAATCTATAAGTTTTTCTAGGCGAAGTTTTTCTTTGATGATATATCATTTTTTAATTATTTTCATTTTTAGTTTAATATCTTATATTAATAAATTAACGAACCTGCCCTTTCGTAAAAAATAAGGTATAAACTAGACTAGATTTATTAAGATGAAAAAAATTTTAAGAGTTTGAATATTCAGTAACATTTTTTTTTTTCATTTGACAGCCGTTTTTGGGGAAGTAAAAGCACATATCATAAACTAGCTATTTCCCGCAGCTCCGGCTGCGTCAAAAAGTAGACTATGTTTGACACCGGGTCTTCAACTATATTCATACCAAATTTCACCTAAATCCGTTCAGCGGTTTGGCCGTGAAAGCGAAACAGACGGATAGACAGACATACATACAGACTTTCGCATTTTTTATATTAGTATGGAAGTATGGATATTATAGTAAGTATGGAGTATGGAAGTTTGGATATGGAAATATGGATACCAAATTTCTCTGTAAAATTTATTTCCTAAATATTAACGCTATTATATTATTATGTAATAATTCAAATGTAATTCAGAATCGAAGGGTTTGTAAGTATCACAAGTATATTTAAAAGTGTCGCTGTTTATCGCTATAAATATTTAATTCATACATACACTACATCTCTCATGCACTGTACGTGATGGCATTTATCCATTTATGATAATTATCTTCGGTTTATCGACCTCGATTCTCAACAAATGAGAACGCGTTTGTATGAACTTTATGTCATTTTGCAATGAGAATGAATTTTATAATGTCCAGATTTGCATAACGGATACCGGATATAGGCACAAGGATATAGGCATAGGCTATTTATTGAGTATGAGTATAGGCGTATATTACGTTGGGAACAAGGTACAAGTGTCTGACCATGCCACCGCCCCGTGTGAATCGATTGAAAATCGTTCGTCTCACCGCTTTTGCCTTCTGGAGGGGGATCGCGTTAAATGTAAATGACCAAAACCCAACTGCGAAGGAATCCAGAACTAGAGGGCAATAGCGATAAATGCAAATGTCGTTAACGTATTCACGTTACGTTGTTAAAGTATGTATTGTATAAAAATCTTCAAAAATGTACCTCTGGTGCAAATTTGCAAAAGAAATTATTTTTTTCTTAATAAAGTTTTATACAATTTAATGAGGAAAGGGGGGGCTAAAGTTGTAACTCCAACAAGAACATACAAAAATATGTTTTCTAATAATATGATAAAAAATTGTTTTCCACGGCATATGTATAATAAAGTAATTCGAATACATAAATATCATAACAAACAAAGCAGTTTCGAAGTGTCAACTCATTGATATACGCATATATTAGTAGGTTAATTATATATGATACTGGTATATTCCGGATTTTATTGTAAAAAGAATTTTAAACGCGCAGTTTACGTATAATTTATGTCGACCACATTACTGAGGTTATATATCGGACCTTTTCAATACAATTTTAGATTAAAAATACATATTTTTCTTGTATCTTTGGTAATATTAAAATCAGCAGTTTCATTAAGATATAATAACATGGATAGTATCCATGTTATTTCCTATCTTAATGAGCCTTAGCCTTACAGATTACCTATTATTGCATATATTTTTTTACAAGTTAAGACATAACGTTTTGATTATTCACGCGTTAGTTACGTTCTTTTGGCCCGGGTTAACTTTTCATTTTTTTCACCCCACGCCACTGATGGATACATTTTAATTAAATGTTTTAGGTATTTAAATTCTAAAATCTGCTTCATCTTAGTCCTATTTAAATTATTTATAATAATACGTATTTTATTTGATCTCTAAATGTATGTTGTCCATTCTGTACCACTAAAAATTTATCATATTTTCGTCGGTCACTGAATGCATAAAACAAAGCGGGCAGTTATATGTAAAATCTGACAAATAGTGAATGTTTATATTGAGATCTAAATAATCCACCGCGACAATGGATTAGAATGGATTTTTTTCAACAGAAAACTGAAAAACTCACTAGAATACAGTTTAATAGCTAAATAAATTTTAACACAAGCTGCACAAACCCCGGAATGCGTAGGTATATTGTTCTCGTAGATTCTAGATCTCGAATCTAGAGTAGAAGTAGCTATTGATTGATTAGCACATGATTATAACACAATGGAAAATTCATCGATATAAAAAAAAGTCTCTTTTCCTCCATATAGGTACATAAAAAAAAATATTTTTAACTCTCTCATAATACTGGTGTTTTCAGCGTAGACTATGTAATCTTTTAACTTAACATCAGGTGGGCGTAAGTCTGTGTATTACCAAATAGACAAGAAAAATATATATTTTTAATCTAAAAATTGTATTGAAAAGATCTCCCTCGACATAAAACCTCAGTAATGTGGTCGACATAAACACTTCAAAACTGCTTTGTTTGTTATGATATTTATATATTTATGTGGGTTGATTGTGCGGCCATATTGTTATTTAATACAAGACTGTACAACTTTCATCCATACTAATATTATAAATGCGAAAGTCTGTCTGTCGGCCCATTTGTCTGTCTGTTACGCTTTCACGGCCAAACCGCTGAACGGATTTTGATGAAATTTGGTACGAATATAGCTGAAGAGCCGGGGTCAAACATAGGCTACTTTTTGACGCAGGCGGAGCTACGATAAAGTTAAAAGATAAAAAGCCTTTATTGTTTGAATTTAGGTACAAGTAAGATGCCAATAAAAATAACAATAATTTCCAAATTCTGCCATTCCAGGCGTACAATATATTATTGCGGGAAACAGCTAGTTTATTTACAAAGCATAAAGTCTATGTGTTACAATCGCGATAACAAGGACATAGCCACAATATCCAACAGGCAAACTTTTTAACCTGGACCACAGATCATTCGGCGTTACGGCACACCTGGTACACTCCAATACAACAGCGGCGAGCACGATACCTATTACGACTACTACGTTTCGGGGTGTGTGTAGGATTGGTTATTTAACGTATCTGCGTCATAGCCGTCGCAGCGGTCGGGTGGCCGAAGCGTCATCGTTTCATTGTTTTGCTGTTGATTTTTACCCTAAAGCTGTGCGGTGAAATGAGGTATCTGCTTCGGGTAGTAGAGTGTGAGTGCCCGTTCTGTACGTTAGAACTATTGATAATTATGTGGTTACAGTGTGAATAAAAATACTTACCACGTCAAAACAAAATGTCAGATACATTTATTACAAGTTGCAAGTCATGGCAGCGAGACTGTTCGAAGGTTTTGCGCCATAATTGAGCGGCGGTCGTGACACGACCGTTTCTTGTTATAAGTTGCAATGTCATTGATAAATATTACATATTCATTGTTGTTTTACTATAATAATTGGTTATTAAATTCTTATGTCAGCGTGACGGAACAATCCACAGGTAAGACAACGTAAATTGGATTTAAGTTCTAACTTTATGAAATGGTATAAAACCATGGAGTAATTACAAAGAGGAGATGCCGTAATAAGCGTTTTGTAAGAAAGCGTTTGTAAGGCTACACGGGGCGGAAGGCAGACGTGCGGGGTGCTTGGTTTCGGCCGTGGCTCCAATCATGGAGCACGAGCAATGACAAGCTCCGCCGACTTTTGAGTCGGCGAGGCGCCAATGATCACATCACTGCGCCATTTCAAACGGCATCTCCTCTTTGTAATTACTCCATGTAAAAAACTATACTTGTTTCTTTCCTATCGAGCAGCAAGATTTATCGGCCCTACTCTGGTGGGTGACAGGGCTTCTTTTTGCAATTCCCCAAGAATAGGTGAATAGATAGCATCCGACCTGACAAAAAAATCTTGTAGCGGACGAGCATATAAATTTACTCGAAACCTTTTAAGTATTCAATTTTTTTTTTGTATTTTGTAACCAAAAACATATAGGTTATTTCTTTATTTGAATTTGAAGTCGGTTCAATTTGTTTCATAAACTTTTATGTACAATTTTATATTTAAAGTTGGTTAAATAAATAACACGATGACGTCATTACAACATTATTATAGAGATATTTAACGGCCATTAGACGGGTCAAAGGTTTTTGGTAATGACCAAAAACCTTTGGCCAGTCTAATGGTTTGAAAGTAGCTAGGTAAGTGTTTACTACGTTTAGTAAACACTTAATTAGTTTTTACTTTAATTGACTGAGCGCAAGCGAATTCTCCATTTTCTAGACTGGCCAATTTTGCTTTTGTACGGAAAAATATATGTTCCGGGGTAGGTCCACATTTCTAAACGGATCGTTACCAAACTTTATACACGTGTTCCTTGATTTATTTACATATATGTATATTTTTTTTTATTGGGCGGAAATGAGGGCAAAAAGAGGGAAATTTTGCTGTATATTTATTTCTAAACACAACCTTTTTTTTTTTTTTGTCGAGAGTTTTTTCGATTTGGGGAAAAATTAGGCTTAAAGTTTGTTGTAACATTAATTAATGGATTTCAATCGAACTTATTTGACACCAGCTTCTTTTTTAGGGTTCTCTCAGAGTGCTGCAAAATTTGGAGGTAGTTCGCGAAGTCTACTGTCCACAGAACTACTAGGTATTTTAAGTATTTTCATTTCGTGATTTCGTTTAAAATCACTCGTTTCAGCCGCAATCAGGCCACTGCTGGACTTAGGCCTCCCCAAAATTGAGGGGTTGTTGCCATACTCGCCACGCTTGGCAGGCGGGTTGGCGAGCGCAGTTTCAACGGCTTACGCTTCCGTACGCTGCTGCCCATCGGAAGTTAAAAACACTCATTATCTCTAAAACAAACAATTAAGGCTAAGTTAGAAAGGCATCAACTTCTGTGTTTTCTTCACTAACCTATATAGAGTATATATTATATCCAAAATTGTATACTTACATCACGTGTATGACACACGTGTATCAACAATATGATAATAAAGTCTCTACCACGAGTTACCTCTTCGTATTACGTAGGACTAAAAACTAAATCGATCAAATATTTTTTTTTAAATGTTTCTTATTATATGAAGGGTTAAGTATTTTGCACGATGATTACTAACAAAAATTATCCGCTTGCCGTTCTACTTTTACAAAACTTGCACCACCCGATAGGGTTCATAATGTACCAATGTAATTGAATCAGTGACTGTATGTAGTTAATACTGTATTGTAAGTACTTGTGAAATGCAATAAATAATTTGAATTTGAATAAGCGTGTTTTTCCTGGTAGCGTCCTCAGCTTAAACTTCGGAGCCTAGGGAACACTGTAAGACATGGTCCTAAATTTAGCGGTACTGGAGCGACTCGCCGACTTAACATACCTATTTTTAAATAGCCCTCACAGTTGTGGTTTGGTTTTGGTAAATACGTTAACGCTTTTTGCATTAACCGCGATCGGCATCCAAAAATTTCATTACAAAAGCAATCTTTTGCGCCTATCTAGCTAACAGCTTGGCCACGGAGAAATTCGCCACGACGACTATTCGTGCGAATGACCGCGCGTGTAAAACAAAAACATACTGACGCCCTAACCAAGCCACGCGCACTGACGCATGGCGTCCGGCGAGGCGAATGGCGCGTGGTAACGGGCGGACCGCGCGGGCGGAATAATATTCCGCATAGTCGCGGTGAATAGTGTCGGATCAAACATTTTTCCACAACGAAAAATAACACTGTGACTTTCTAAGTCACAGTATAATGTGAAAAATATTAGCACTTAAAATTATATTCAGATAGAATATAATATTATACAAGGTGTTGACACACATTCTGGTAAAAAGAATAAAATAAAAATACCGCGGACACACCAGTTTTTTTTTATTGTGGGGAACACGGGTAAAAAACTGATCCTTGATAGATTTAATTTTTTTTTTGCGAATTACTCTCCTCTCAGATTACTATGAAACAAAGGAGTAAGTTCATAGTAGCGTTTTATAAAACTGTTCGTGATCGCGGGGTCTACTGTTCAACGAGTGTAATATAATAGGTTTCTACTATTCTGACGTAATAAAGTATCTTCATAAGCTTTATAATAATATAAAGCTGAAGAATTAGGTTGTTTGAACGCGCTAATATCAGTAACTACTGATTCGATTTGAAAAATCTTTCGGTGTTGGATAGCCTATTTATTGAGGAAAGCCATAGGCCTGGGAGGAGCTGCTAGTTATGTTATAAAGGTAATAATAGGTAATTACGTACTCTAAAATATATCTGGATATATCAGC
Source organism: Euzophera pinguis (assembly GCA_947363495.1). NCBI lineage: Eukaryota > Metazoa > Arthropoda > Insecta > Lepidoptera > Pyralidae > Euzophera > Euzophera pinguis. The sequence goes on along the minus strand of OX376161.1, from coordinate 15,278,906 downwards.
TATCTAGGTACCTAACCTACCTACTTATGTTTTGTATTTCTCGTTCTTGTGGAATTCTCCGTCTTTACAATGATTCCGATTCAAATCATGTACACCACAAACGCTTCTGCATAATATGACTTGCATGCACCGTACTTTGTAAGCAATGTCTAGAAAACTTTGATAAAAATATGTTAGCTCTTGGGCTACACCGGTCGCGGCGCCGACAAATTCCTTCGCGCGAATTCGTGGCCAGGCCGCAAAGCCCAGCTAACATACATTTTTGATACAAAGACACTGTCGATTTCGATTATATCAAGATAACGGTTAATTAAAAAACTAAAAACTCCGACTGCGTTTCTGTGCAATTTAAAAATGACAGAAGAAAAAATCCGCCATTTTGTTTTTATTTTGATATACCCAGTGTCACTCTCACAGTAAATACGAACCTAACGACACCTCTCAAGCTAAAATCCATCGGAGATAGGCTGCAAACTAAAGCGCGCCAAACAATTATACATAAATATTCTCGAAAAACATGAATTTATTTCTGGTGCAGTCGGGTAAAGACAAATGGTAGAGGATCAGGGTAGACAGGGCCGACATTCGTCTGACATTCGTATCCGATGCGACAGAATATTTTGTAAACATAAAATTTAAACGTCCATGCGTCCATGTATGTATTTGGAAGCGTTATAGTCAAAGCAATCGCGTCACTTTATTTTAAATCTTGACCTGCACAATAGACAGTCATTCTTTGGTAGAACAATATTTAATCTATTGAAGTTTAAATATGGAAGTCTAGAGATGTAAACGTCCAACCACATGTAATTTTTTTGCCATTGACACGAAATATAAAAGAAAAAGAAGTCATCATCATCATTTCAGCCGCAGTCAGTCCACTGCTGGACATAGGCCTCTCCTACGTAATGATTCCCAAAATGATCGGTTGGCAGCAGCCTGCATCCAGCGTTTGCCTGCGACCTTTTTCAGGTCATCTGACCATCTGGTCGGTGGATGTCCAATGCTGCGCTTACCGGTACGCGGTCGCCGTTCGAGAACCTTCCTACCCCATCGGCCATCGGTTCTCCGCGCTATGTGCCCCGCCCACTGCCACTTCAAAGAACTAATCCGCTGGGCTATGTCGGTGACTTTTGTTCTCCTACGGATCTCTTCATTTCTGATTCGATCTCGTAGGAAAACACCGCTTTATCTTTGAACCAAACTTCTTAAAAGATTTCTGTACGTTGTTGTCCATCGACTGGCACGCCAGCCATTCGCCAATCATTTTAACCTTATCAAAAACAAAATATATCTTACCTCATATCTGGCTAATAATCCACGGAACAGGCATTACCAGCGACCATTAGGCCAGTAAAGGTATTTTTCCTGTTCATCTTGAACCTATTCAAAGCACTAATCTTTGTTATCCACTGATTGGCACGCCAGCCATTTACCTATAAAAATACGTAATTAAACTTATGCTTACCTCATATCCGGCGAATAATCCACGGAACAGGCATAACCAGCGACCATATGGCCAGTAAATGTCTTTTTCCTATTCATTTTGAACCTATTTAAAGCACTAAACACTATCACTTTGTTGTCCATTGATTGGCACGCCAGCCATTTGCCATTGGGCGAAACGGTCACGGCTGGCAACGAGTGCATTGATGGGTCGGCTATATATTTCATGTCGACTGGGATGTCCCTGGGGAAAAAATGGGTGGGTTAGTTTTTATTCAATTTAGCAAACATAGAGTTTGCATGCTTGGATCACCTGGGGCCTTACTATCACCTCTAAAAGCAGGGCAAAAACGAGTGAGTAAACGAGATGGCGCAATACAAGGTGTAAGGCGACATCTCGCTTGCTCGCTCGTTTCTGCCCTGCTATTAGAGTTATGATAATGAGGCACCTGATTGTCTGATACAATATTATCTTTACTGCCCACATACAAAAACAAATATTATGTACGACAAATTTTAATGAACGAGCCGTAAAATTTTAATGAAAGGCGAGCGTATCCGTAGCGAATGAGTGTGTCAAGCGACGGCGAGACGAGACTCTTAATTGGACTGGTCGCAATTAAGTAGCGGCATTTTCTATCCCGAGCTCCTTCGTGCTTCGGAAGGCATATCAACCCGTTAGTCCCAGCTGTAATCGATATATGGCAGTCGTGAGGCTGTGTCAGATGCCTTTAGGCAGACTGAAAAAATCTGACAATGTTGGCCACTAAAACACCTCGGATCATGTTACTGTTGGTCTGGTTTCCCAGTAAAAAGGATTACGAAAATCAGACGACAATCCTCCATTGTAATAACCAGTACCTCCAAATCAAGGACCATGACTTACAGTGTAAGCTTAAGCTTAGGACGCAACTTGGAAACACGCTAGGATGAAAAAGCTGCACAAGTTCAAGCCTAATCCGTAGTACATTTTGTTCAAAAAATTAGGTTTGTACTTTTCCAGCTGACTGTACAATAACTACAACTGAAACCTATTGAGCAAAGGCGGACTTTGCTAATAAATCTCTTCCAGTCAACCTTCGGGCACAGAGCTATTAATAGTACTAAAATACTAAACACTAACCCTGCCAACCTCCCATCCAAAACAGATACCGCACTTCAACGCGCAAGATATAGGGTAAAATCGAGAGCAAAATAATGCAAGGATGTCGCTTCGGCCGCCCGGCCGCTGCGACGATATGACGCAGATACGGTAAACCCTACGAGTGACACACACATTGACACGTATGCGTACGCGACCGAATCGTAGTAGTCGTAATAGGTATCGCGCTCGTCGCTGTTGTATAGAGTGCCCGGGGTGTGTATGTGAACTATATGTTTAACAAATTAACAATAAAGATTTGTATTTATTTATTTATTAAAACTTTATTGTTCCACAAAGTACACATATAAGCAGTGATCGGATAATCGGGCGCTAATATACCTAAACTTAATTTTTATTCCTACGAAAGAATAATAATAAGTTACTTAAAGTTGTTTTTACAAAATTGTTTAATCCCGGGAATGAGGATTACTTATTAATTCAGGAAGGAATATCCATATTTTTCTTTCTATGAAAGTAGTTTAGGTATATATGCGCCCGATTATCCGATCACTGCTTATAACAATTGGCGGACTTAATGCTAAAAGAGCATAGTATTTTGTAATAAATAACCTGAGCACAAACTTACCACTCCCAAACCCTCAAACTCTTATCGTCCGAGGTAGTCACAAATCTTCTGTTCTCATCCACGAATGTGATGGTGTTGACTGCGCCAAGATGGCGGTCGTATTCTTGTACTATTTCCCCGGTACGACTGTCCCACTGTGAACAAAAAGTATTGTTAAAACTCTATTTATTTAATTATGTTCCGACTCCGTCCGGGGCTATAACCTTTCTCGATAAATAAGCTATCCAACGCTGAAAGAATTTTTCGAATCTGACCAGTAGTTCGCGCGTTCAAACAAACAAACACTTCAGCTTCATAATATAAGTATAGATACATTCATTTTACATTGTGAATCGAGGACATAATTCTTAATCCATACACATACTAATATTATAAATGCGAAAGTCTGTCTGTCTGTCCGTCTGCCTGTCTGTCTGTTACGCTTTCACGTCCAAACCGCTGAACGGATTTTGATGAAATTTGGTATGAATATATTTGAAGACCCCGGGGTCAAACATAGGCTACTTTTTGACGCAAGCGGAGCTGCGGGAAACAGCTAGTATTATATAGACGAAGAGTCCTAAGTGTATAATCTAGCTACCTATCTAGCTGTGAAATTAAGCACGTTAAAAGCAGCATCTATCCTTTAAGTGTCACCAAGAAAAGGCGTTTTTTAATATGTATTAATAGGTATTTACAGGGTAAGCAATGTTGCTTACCCTGTAAAGTTCTGTAAAGATTAAAGATACAAAACAAAGTTAAAATAAGTAAAATTTCACAAACTTACACATATAATCTTCTTGTCAGAAGTGCCGGCCACGAACAAATGCTGTTTGTCCTCATCGGGGTTGAATTTAGCGCAGTACGGAACCTTGCGGGACGTGAACCGAGAGATACACGAACCAGATTCAGTGTCCCACAGCTTTATGTAGCGGTCGTAGGCTGTAACACGGTTGAAACGTCGGAACTATAAAGGTATTTTACGCAATTAATTCTGTAATGTTATGTTTTTCACAGAAATTTTAGAGAACGCGACATACGATGCTGTTATCAAATAATTATGATTGAAATTCGTAAAATAATCTTACGCCAAACTTTCCCCCATTTTGCCCTTAATATTCCCCCAGTCAAAAAAAAGCTCGCGACAAAAAAAATCAAATAAATCAAGAAACATGTATGCCAAGTTTTGTAAGGACCCGTTTAGAAATAAATATACAGCAAACTATTCCCCTTTTTGCCCTCATTTTTCCCCCAATCAAAAAAAATCTCTCGCCAAAAAAAAAATCACGAAACTAGTGTGTAAAGTATCGTAAGGATCCGTTCAGAAATGCGACCTCTATCCCGGAACATACATTTTTCGGTACAAAAGCAAAATGGTCAATTTTGCTCTCTCAATGGTCAAGTCTCGAAATGGAGACTTCGCTTGCGCTCAGTCAATTAAATTAAAACTCACCAGCAGAAAGGAACTGTGTGCCGTTGTTATTAAAGTTGACATCTCTGACCGCTTGCCGATGACCGAAGTAAGTTCTTACGCAACGACGATCGCCATACACCTCCCAAATCTAAAAATAGTAACGTAATTAATTTGTTTTTTTATACTTAGAACTAGACTGGAAGCTTAAGCCATTAATTGTATATTATAAGAAAATTACAGATTGCTAAGAAAATAATTTTTTAACAATAATATCATTGATTTTGGCATGGATCCATGTATAGCCAGACCAGGAAAATAAAAACCCTGCATTGGCGTCGCTACTTATCGCCTTTTGGTGGCAACACGTTGTATGTCAACAACGAAATTGACAATTTAATGAAAAAAAAAATCAATCCTTAATTTCTATTTCCGTCGAGTATGATAATACTTTTTAGATCACTCTTCTCTTATTTCTATGAATTATTTTTACCATTTTGATAAATAAATCGTAGGAAATAATCACAAAATACACAACGTACACTCCTGTCACTTTATGGCAGATAGAATATATATTTATTGAGAAAGCTATCACGTAAATACAGCAAAGGTCTTATAACTTATGCTACATGTTTATAATGTACGCGACAGACGTCTCAGATGACGTTGAGATGACGGAATGCTACATGAATTCTCAGTGGCCAGTAAAGTTCCAATATTTTTCCGCAATATGGCGCAGCCTGCTATTTTCCTGGTCATGTCAAATGCATTTTCTGTTATATTCTGGAGCCCTATTTTTGAAACGTATGACATATACGTCGAATAAAAATCCTATGATATCGAACGAAAATCATTCGATATTGAACATAAATTATTCGACTCACCGATTTTGTGTCAGTCACACTTTTCAAAAATAGCACTTATGGTCCTCCTATCCCATCATCCACCATCATTTCATTATAATTATTCTCACCTTAACCCTACAATCCATGCCAGCAGACAACATAAGATGTGCAGTCCCGGGGAACCATCGCACCGCTGCGATGCCCTTCGTATGGCCCTTCCATGTGTGGATGTGTGCCTGCAAAAAAATTATATAATTTACAAAACTAATATAAATATACTCAAAGAGAATAAATAAATCCATATTCATACTTATTCCATACTAATATTATAAATGCGAAAGTCTGTCTGCCTGTTAGGCTCTCCCGTCCAAACAACTGAACGGATTTCGATGAGAAAAATTGAGAGCAAAACAATGCGAGGACAATGCTTCGGCCGCCCGGCCGCTGCGACGAAAAAAAGTCGTCGCAGGGTTAATTATTCTGCGTCATTGCAGATACGGTGAATAACCAACCACACACATAGACGCGTGTGCATACGTATCTTAAATGTGGGTAAATACAGACAATTTTAAAAATAATCTTCAAGAAATTTGAGCATTAGCTACATTATGTTGAAGAACTGCTCTCATTTTATAAAATAATATATATAAAATTAATACATAAATATATAAATTTATGTATTGGTAATGTTGTTATTACATTCGATAAGAACCATTAGTATTCACTTTGGCTGTCCACTGTCACAAAATACATATAAAGCTCCATTCAAACTGACGCGAATCCCGCGCGGGACGCACCAAGAAATAATTATAAACCGTTTGATAAAGTTATGTCTATCAAACTTTGAAGTAACTTATTGTGAACTCATTTATTAACTCAGAGATGGCGTTGTTACATATTACTTCACGCTATGGATATTTTTATAGCATTATGTTGATTTCAATAAATTATCTTCGTCTTGGGAATGGTGTTTTGTTCACACTACAAGGCACTTTGACCTAATTTTATTTCTGAATTCGCGTCAGTTTGAATGGATTTAAATTAGATAAGTAAAATGGTCTCACCTTTGGTAAGAAACACTTGTCAGGCGGCGTGTCGCTCCGCAGTTGAGTTTCTGAGCGCGGCGCGTCAATCCACGACCGACCTTGATAGTCGGTCGATTTGTCCACTACAAAGAAACAAGCATTTATTTGCACACTATTAGTTTTACACTTACAGGTGATTATATAGGATATTACAGACTAGCCCAAAATCCTATAGCCTTCCTCGATAAATAGGCTATCCAATACTGAAAGAATTTTACAAATCGGACCAGCGATTCCTGAGATTAGCGCGTTCAAACAAACAAACTCTTCAGCTGTATAATCTGCACATAGCCAGAAAGATTGATAAATATTGCTCTGGCTATGGGCTGATGTGATGAATAAGACGATTAATCATTGGCCTAGTAATATATTCCCATTTAGTAGTAGCTATTATCAACTTTTTCATTAAAAACTATATTAAAATAGCTTTTATTTTAATATGTTACAATCGCAAAAACGTAAAACAAAATTTTGTTTATCTATCGCTTAATTATTCGCTTGTTAAGCTATCTGGTCTGATAATTATGATGATTTCATGCTTCGGAAAGTACGTGTAGCTGTTGGGTCCAGCTGTCATTAGGTGATTGTTAAAGGAACCACGTTAAGAGGCTGAAAGGCGGTTACGAATAACTCGGACGCCAGGGTATACAAGGTCGATTGACCATGTAACCCACTCGAATGAATAAACAGCAAAAGAAATTAATAAACTTACAGTGGAATATAGATTTCTCCTCAATGGGCTTGTCCTCTTCAACCTTGCCTTTCTTCTGTCTTTTTGCCAATATCTCTTCAAGTTCCTTAGCCTCGTCCCCTTCAGGCTTCATTACTCTAAAATACATTTGAAATGTTATAAAGCCAAGAATGTAATTGGCTAGTCCACTTTTTCATGAAAATGTCTAATTCATAAACCATTTCGAGAAATAGGCTTAGAGAACAGATTACATTGATCAGATCTTTAGGTACGCAAGTATTTTTAAACGCAGAAACCCCAATGACCTTCAGTTTTTAGCAAGGTTATCGTGTGACTTAGCCGTACAACTTCCGGCTACCCTATTACATTTTTTTAGGTTGGCAGCACAGTGTAGTGAATAAAGATTTTTTGTTTGGTAGCGCTAATTAGCGCTTCACGTACTTGTCACCCATGTCAAATGTAATCTCTGTTCGAGTAAACACATGGACTTAGTATATTAAACAGGACTGAGTTCTGTGAACTAAAAGCCGAGCAGAAAAAGATAGAAATAGTAGAGGTTTCTATCTCTTTTTAATAGAGTAACCATGATAATGTTTTCAATTTGGACAAAATATTTTAAGCTTCGTAAATACTGCACAAAGGTAGCTAGCTAGATAGCTTAGCGGCGCGTGAATGTTGGTGACGATTACGTCCGAGTTAAGCAACAGCAGGTGCGACCTAACTTGGAGTTGACAACACTTGGCGTATTACGTTCAGCTTATAGCCCTGCTTGCCTCTAACTTTACTAGTGGAGCCAAGGCCACTAGTAAAGTTTTCTTGTCTTCCAAACGTTATTTTCGACTAGACTCCAACTTCCTTAAAGTCTGCACAGAACTACTTGGGAGGAGGTAGCACCTCCTCACTCGGAACATTTGATTCCGTCTGAAAAAATATCTGCATAAAGTATGTACCACCTTTCCCCTTTTTTTCCAGAAGAGCGTGGTCACCCTATTTTGCACAAGTGCCAACGTGATAAAGCTTGTATTTGCTATAAAGAGACATGTTCCTCCATTATTTCTATCTCGCTTGGCTCGGCCTTGCCTATATGCAAATTTGCAGAAGTACTCAATCCTGTTTAATATACTAAGTTTATGAGAAAACATAACCCATAAATAACCTGACTACATCCACAAATTAGAAACTCGCGGCTCACGGCCCATCCTGACTTTGACATTTGACACTGACACACATATTTCTTAATGCCATAGTAATTTTTGCTTTTTAACTTGCAGTTCGAGATGGCCATTAAAGCTACGTGACGTCATCACTATGAAATCTTTAAAATTAAATAAAAAAAAAAAATCTATTTTTTTATTTTTTCATTCAAATTGTATCTCTGAAATAGTCTATTCTATCAATAAAATACATAATTTATTTTTAAGTCAACCAGCTAATTGTCGTAGCTTGCTTTTTATCCAGAAGATCTATATACAAATGGTCTCACAACTTCGTTCTTTAGTTGTATATTTATACAATAAAACAAAAGAAAAATTCCAAAGCAAAAAAATTGTCTGTACAAATAAATAAAAAAAAAACTGAGTATATACTGGGCAAAGTGGAAAAATAAACCCTTAGCAGACCCATAGCACTGAAGTCATATACTGAGCATGAAAACAGGAATCAAAATCAAAAGTACCCATGCAAGTGACTATGAATGAACATTGCAAATAGTGCATAGAATACTTACTTATCTGATCATATTACATTTATAAGATATTACAAACAACCAAAAAGGTTAATAGATCTACTTATTTCATAATCTTTTGCCAAAAAAATTATGAATCATAATGCAATAAATATAGTCTGTCTCAATGGAAAAAGTAAAAAATGTAAACAAATATGGTCACCTGACATTAAAACCGGTTTGTCTATGGTGTTTTTGTGAAAATGATTTGTGGGTTCATTAAAATGTGAATATTATAAGCATTGATAATCGAATGTAAGTGATCAATAAGTAATTTAATAAATTGCCATTGTTTACATTATTGTCTTTTTACATTGAGATAGACTTTAGAAAAATATATATCTATTTCAACTAACCTTCTTTCTCCTTCATAACCTCCCCAAGGCCCCAGGAAGCCGCTAATATCTTCAGGGTTGTCATTTTTAGTCCGTTTCTTATTATCTAAAGGCCTTTTCTTAATATTCTCAAAAACTGACTTGCCTTCTGTTTCTTCAGGTGGCGCCACCATCGCTGACACTAGAAATTAATTGAATTTTTTTGTTAATAGCCAACCAAAATTAACAGTCTTGCTAGATCAAGACTTGAGGCTATTTGCATTTATAATATTAGTTTGAAAATAAGCACACCAGTGGAGATAAAAAAAAAATTTTGAACTATAATTATTACTTACAGACAACAGCATCTCCACTCGTGGTATCAACATCGGTAGATGGGTCTACAGCATAACCATAACTTGTGAATGTTCTCCTTTGGTTCTCAAACTGAAAATCACTAATATGAGCTTTCTCAACGTAACCCGATAATATATTTCTGTTAGCCCTCATCTGCTGTGTTTGAAAAGGATTTTCAGGACCAAATGATGGTGCGAATAACTCTTCATATTTAGGATTGTGCATAAGTTCTTCATTGTTTGGCACTAAAACTCTTGTGTCATCATTATTCTGAAAAAATAAAAATGATTTCAATAGCCTTTGGTCACAAAAGCTTACACACTAGTAACCCCTCTAGGTAAAACGCAAAAGGGACCAACTCAAAGATGGGAAGACGACCAGGGAACCACAGGACAAATTGCAGTGAAGGGACTTGGAGGAGGCTTATGTCTGTGGACAATCTAAAATATATAAAAGTCTAAGTTTATATAAAATTGTGTATTTTGAATAATTGTACAAAACTAGAAATAAAGGCTATCTCTAGCCTTTAGAAGACGTTGGTCTAGCAGTTAAATGACAACAATGGTAGTTAATAAAAATATTTTATTTTATTTATATTTAACACATTGCACCAAAATTTATGTAACTAGGTTGGTTATGTTAAAACAAGCATCATTTTAATGACTTTAACTACTTCTTTTAGACTCTTATACTTACTGTAGGCATAACAACAGGTGCAGCACATATTTGCATGGTTTTAGCTACGGATAAACTAGGGTCAACAGGTTTTAAATGCGCCAACAATGATTCATTGCTATGTTCACTAGTTTTTAAATCATTGTCGCCTTCATCTTCAGAACTGCTACCATAACTCTGTATATTCAACATATTTATTGTTTTACTCTTACTTAAAATATACTGATAGCTTATTAAAACATTAAAATTAAGTTATTTACGAAGAAGAAGAAAATAAACACCAAACACCACCATGCATTGATGCACTTCAAGTCATTGACTTGATGACAGTGTCTGTGAGACTTTCCAAAGTGGTGACAGTGATATTGACGTTCAAATAAAAAATATTCTAAAACAAAAGCTTTTGTTGCATGGAGTTTTTGAACAACTTTCAACTTTTAATTTTCATTAGAAATAGAAATAATATAGACATTTCTACGTAGTAAGGGGTAATAATAATAAACACTTTATTGCACCAGGAAAATACAATTTTGATACACGTACATGGGCCTTACTATCACCTCTAATAGCAGGGCAAAAACCAGTGAGTAAAAGAGATGGCGCAATACAAAATGTAAGGCGACATCTCGTTTACTCACTCGTTTCTGCCCTGCTATTAGAGTTGATGGAAAGGGCACATGTAGACATAATGGTGTGCAAAGGCGGCCTTATCGCAATAGCAATCTCTTAGAGGCAACCCTTTTTGTAGGAAACATTGGGTCATCGTAAACAATCTCTAAATTCTATTCAAATGTGAGTTAGTAATCAATTCAATTAAATTTTTATATTTATGGCTCCATCGTTTGAGTGAGTAATCGAGATGGCGCAATATGAGGATGGAAACGTCAAGAACGGCTTACTTCACTACTTGGATAGAATTAAGAGATCATGGTACTCACCTTAGCAAAATAAATTATCGAATCATTTCCGATTGTCCGTTCGAATCGTAAATAAAAAAATATCAAATGACATGAGAGCAGTGCTACCAACATTATTTAAAAATCTATAGTCAGGTGACGAGCTCTTGTGACAGTTCTTGATTTAGTAAAATTCACTAAAATTAAGTAAAAATCCATAAAAATGGCCCTACATGCTGCTATTAAAGGAAAATTGATCAGCGTTATTGGTGACGAGGTATTCCTGCTTGTTTCAAACAAGCTCATTTGGTGTAAACTTGATATTTCCATAGTACATTTTGTAATTATTGCGAATATCTTTGTATACTTAGTGAGTTTAGTGGATAAAACAATATAAATTCGATTTCAGGATACCTGCGTAGGTTTCCTATTGGGCGGCATTGGTGAAATCAACAAGAACAGACACCCCAACTTTATGGTTGTTGACAAGAGTAAGTTTTTGGTGTTTTCATAAATTTTACATCACCCCTTTAGAAAAGTTTGACGAAGGTTTTAAATTTCTTTCATTTCAAAACAAAAATGATAATATCTTCTAGTATAAACATTATACTACAATTTAGATTTTTGGCTTTTACGGTTTGGCAACCAAACCAAAGTTGTGTGATGCCAAAACGCTTAGAAGATGATTATAATCAGTGTATATGTAATGCCCCAATTTCAACCTAAACTATACTTATTACTAAAGAAGATAAAATCTATCATTTTAGTTTGACCTAATCTTTTTTAAATATAAATTAACTTTTTATAAAATCTTAACTATCTTTACAGACACACCAGTCAGCGAAATCGAGGAGTGTTTCAAGAGATTCGTCAAGCGTGATGACATTGACATAATCCTGATCAACCAGAACGTGGCTGAGCTCATCCGGCATGTCATCGACGCACACACGGCGCCCGTACCATCCGTACTTGAGATTCCATCAAAAGACCATCCGTACGATGCCAGCAAAGATTCCATCCTTCGTCGTGCTAAGGTGATGACCATTGGCAATAATATAGCATTCCTATTCAATTTGTTTTGTCTCTCTCTATCTGATTGTATAAATCATTTTGACTCACCTGGGATGTGTATGTACCTTGCCAAGAATTAGGCTGTCATTTTTATTTATTTAGATATAGACATAAGCGACTATAACAAGCAGTAAAAATTACTTTTTATCGATTCTCTTTGCCACCATATCTTTTTTTGTATGTCTCTACACTAAGGTAACCTGGAAGAGATTGCATTTGCAATAAGGGTCACCTATTGTACATATTGTCTCAAACAATATATATTTGTTTTGTATTTTCTTTCAGGCAATAAAGAGATTTTATGTACAGAAATTCCAGTAAAGAATTTTCCAAAACCAAACAGTATTTCGTTTTAAGTTACAATCTATTTATAGAAACTCTTTAGCTTATAGATAGATCATTATAAGTTACCGACTGTATTTTTTTCTTTTTTCCAGGGCATGTTCAACCCAGATGACTTGGTACGCTAAACCTAGTTTTATTGCATGATTTTGTCGGCATTTGCAGCCCCGGCGCTCTGTAAATACGCCAACCAATGGACAACCTAAAACTAACACTGATGTATAATCAGGTCTAAAACTATGCACACATATTTGATTATTTATGACTCTTAACATTGTAGTATTATGGCATAAATATTATGCACATTTTTTGACGTGAATATACTGAACTCAAAATAATAAGTCTGTTTTCTGTGTGCAATTTAAAACTGAAGCAGTTTACATACATTCCACAACCCAGTTTCTTTTGTTATTTATAATCTGTTAAGCGCTATGAACACAACATTTATTCTCCATATTTGATATAAAATAATACAAATGTTTATGTAATAATGCAGAGTAACTATTAATCTTGTATAGATTTGTTGATGTTAATGTTATATAGAATATAAAATATCATCCAATCAGATTGTTTTATTTTTGTTTTTTTAATGTGCATGATATTTTATTTTTATTTGTGATGTTTTTCAGGTTTAAATGATATTAAACATTGTACAGTTTGTGGATGAAGTTTATGAAGTTTTGTTTCTAATAAAGGCAAGTTATTGTGTTAATGGTTTTTGCTAGAAGTTGTTTGCATTTGTGGAATATTGCCGTGTTTCGCCCTGTCGTCTTACAAAGGTAGGAATTTTATTCTGCATTGGATCATATTCATTTTATTTTTCTTTCAAGTTTTGTTTTTTATTTTTAATATATATTTTATTTTATTTTTCAGTCTATGTTTGGAGCAGAAAACTACAGTAATTAATTATTTTTTAAGAGATTAACTGTATCTTTATAATTATCTGTTAGTTCTTATGTAATGTTATATATTATATTTGAAATTAATGTAACTGTTATATTAAATGAAAATAAAATCACATAGTGTATTATATACGTGTTTATTTTAGTAATAACAAAACTTACAATTATTTACTTAATATTCACACAAATATACAAGTAGAGTGCACACAACCATAGAGTAGAAATGGTAACATAACAATATTTGGTATCAACGAGAGAATCATTTACCCGTAATAGAGAACAGAGAACGTATTGGTTTTTAATGATTAATTTTCGAAATTTTTATTCGTCGAATTCGTTGACTTCATTTTCGGCTTTCTTGTGGCCGCTGTGTACCCAGTCCCATTTGGAATAGTGGAGCTTGGTCTTCTTGAATTTGGGGTTCTTTGAAGTGATGCGAACGAATACGCGACGACCGAATAGAGGTTGCAGTTGTCTGAAGTTGTCAACAAGAGGCAGGTTTAGGTTGGAGAGGAGACCACGGAAGTTGTCCATCTGTAAAAGTAATTAAAACCAAAGATATTTTAAAAAATCTCAATCAATAGCAAAATCTATGTGATTTTCGCAGGTAATAATAACAAAACAATTTGATATTTTTTTTTCCAGCCAGTTCTAATTCATAGAACTAAGTTATTTTCAGCCTGTATTATTTGGCTGAAATTAAAAAATAATTCATACCTGGAACACGGAGATTGGGAGGTAATCGGAGAAGACGACCCATGTAACAGCTTCAGCGCAGGGTGGGGTGGTGAGAGAGCCTTTGTAAGTGTAGAAACGTTCAGTATCGAGACCAGAGAGAATAGAGGACAAAGAGAACGTGTGGGGCAACTTCATTGTGGTGTTGTAGTTCTCGATAGCAGACAAGTTCTTGACGATGGGAGTAAGCAGCTTGGCGTCGAATTCAACCACCTGGATAATGAATTTCGTAATTAGCATTGTGATGATAAATCTGTAATTATTTTGGATTTATTTAGTGATGTAGTTTTCCTTTGGATCTGTTTGTGACACCCTGAATCGATGTAGCCTTCCATCAACATAGTTATATAAGGGAAAGGTTACTCTTAAAGAAAACGGAACTAATAAAGCTAAAATTTGAAATTTTGTAGACGTGTAAGTAGTTTATAAACAAAAGACTATGGCTTTTTGACTAAGAACTAACTTCCTTAAAGCGAAGAGCTGTCAAAATCACCTGATTGTCTGAAACGACCCGGCTACCATTTGGTGGCCATTAAAGTAACGTTAGGGTCCGAAAGGCGGTTCCGAAAACCTCTGACACCTTGGTTGACTAGTAGAAAAAGCCTATTTGGTTTCAAGTCTCCCCATAATATTATTGTAATAAAGTTAAATAAATAAATGGTAAAAAATACCTGATAGAAGAAAGCAAGGACACAAAGACCGTCAGGGTGCTGCAGGGCTTCGGCCAAGTTCCTGTACTTCTTGTTCCTGTGGATGATATGCATCTCGAGAGGCAGGCGCATGTCGTTGAGGGTGTGTTCTGAACCGCGGTTGTTCTTGTCTCCCCAGTGGAAGTGAAGGCCTGGGAGGGAATATAGTTTTAATAATGTTCAGGAATGCTATTTTTGAAAAGTGTGAGTGACGCAAAATCGGTGAGTCGAATATTTTTGTTGTTATTCTCAGTTGCCTGCGCTTCAGATCCCAGGGCAAGCTTTTTGAACTATTTAAATCATGATGATGATTAAAAATCATGGTCCTCGATTTGCACTGCCGTATGGTAAACAATTTTATGGACAAGGAATTCGGTCTTCATCGAGAGTGAATATCTTTTGCTTGGCTTAGAGAACTGTAGCGACAGCTGATGTAGAAGATGTTATTGTTGTTGTATTGATGTTAGTTGTTTCTTTTAACTTCTTTATACAGTGAGTTGAAATGTCAACAATTGCCTGATTGCCTGTTTAAGTGTGGCCTAAAAGAGATTCATGAGAATGAGAAGAGATGAATGAGAAAAAACCTACCTTTACCTACCAAAAAGGAATATTAATATTTGAGGGTATTATTCGGTATCTTATATTTACAGAGTGATCTTATATGCAAGTACTTACCTTCGATCTCGTATTCATTGTCAAGGGGACCTCCGAAGATGTAAGGGAGACGAAAGCCCTTCTTTTCCTCTTCAGAGCTGTATTTCGGTATAGTAAGAGCCACTGAAAGAATTAAATTGGATTAGAATTCCCTGTTTCAAGAAATTATTTTGTTAAGTGTGACGAACTTGTTAAACTACGATTGGCTCACTATCCTTTTAGCGATCTGAAGGATGAGCACCTACGTAAGCGAGATGGCACAATACCTACATGAGGTTAGCTTTAAGCTGTCAAAGTGGATTTGATGAGCTCGTCAGTCGAGCGCGACCTGCGTATCCGTAGCGAATGCGCGTGTTAAGCGACGGCGTGACATTATTGGATTGGTCGCCATTTAGTGGAATTTTCTATCTTAAGCGCCTCCATGCTTCGGATGCCACGTTAAGCCGTAGGTCCCGGTTGTTATCGATATCACACAGACACAGTCGTGAGGCTGTGTCAGATGCCTTAGGGCACCCTGAAAAATTCTGACAGTGTTGGCCACTAACACAACTCGGATCATTTTTCTGTTGTTCTGGTTTCCCTGTAAAAAGGGTTACGGAGGTCAGACTAGATTCAGGGAAACTAGTTATTACAATGGAGCGACTGCTCGCTTCATTGTAATAACCAGTTCCGCCAAATCTAGGATCATGACTTACAGCAGACCCTAGGCTCCGAAGCGTAAGCTGACGACGCAACTAGAAATACTCGCTAGGATGATGATGAGTGGACCCCTTGTGTGGTGAACATTTATTGACAACGGCACTGAAGAAATGACACTTCCATTTGTAGAGGCAAAAGCTGAAAAATTGCGCTATTTGATTGTTAGGCAGAAGTTATCTACACCCTTGTCAAAGTCTGTTTTCTTACCAGAATGTCCATTATTCGTGATGGTTAAGGGCCCAGGCAAAGGGTTTTGGTAGCCTATGAGTTCCATAGCGGGGATTGAAATAGGGATGGCTTGGCGGGCGGCGATGGCGATTGGGGATTGTTGGCGACCTCCGCAGGCTGGATGAAGAACTGCCCATCTTCTCTGATCAGATGCCCTGTACCCCCAACCGACGACTAGCGCAACTGAAAGAGTAAGAAATATCTACGTATAGATAGTGATGAAAGTTGAGTAATTTAGGCATTAAAATAGATGTCGTCGGCAATTTGTATAACATGATTAAATCGATGGGTATTTAAAAGCGAACTTTCATAGTGGGCATCCATAGTTACTAACTGGATATGCTCACGCGAACAGGCGTAATAATTATGCTATGTAAAAGTCAGTAATACCTTCAATGGAACGCGCCATTTTAGATTAAACATTCCGACCAATATTTAAGATCTAATAAGTTAGTGGGTTACAATTATTTTTCTATTATTGAACAAAATAGCCTTCGGGATCTTAGATTCTATTCTAGACTAGTGAAAACTTTTGGAACAGAAGGCTCTCAAAAGGATCTTCTAAGAAAAGTAGCTTCGGCATTTGAGAATATTATGTACCTAATGTGTGTATGTATAATCTTTCTCTTCTCCACGTGTTGAATGATGAATGAACAAGAGCAAGGTGTCAATACTTTCAATACATTCCCATCGATTGTGATGCTAATGCGAAACGTTTTACTTTCTTGTGAGATCAGTGTTATTAAAACAAATAATTTCGTTCATACGCTATTTTCATAACATATCTATACTTAGTGACCATTGTGCTATTGTCTTGCAGTTACTACCCTGTGTCGCATTTAAAATTAAATAAGATCAATATTTTTATTTATAAAGTGAGATGAGGATGACTTTGCTTTATGTTTTTGTTTGTTTGAAAAAAAATCGAAGCGCTATCCGTCGTTTCAAAAATGGAAGACTTGGTAATAGTCATCCATAGACAACTGTAATCTAAAGATGTGCTGCAGATTTGGATAATCGAGATATTTGTTAAACGCCTTGCAAATTAATTGTCTATTTTGCTACCAATTAATCGAAAGATGAATTATACAAGGCAATTTACACAGTCCATCAAACACACGTGTCTGTGTTTCTAATCAAAGCCTTAACTCGTAAATAACGTTCAACAACATTACGATTCCCCTTGCGATCCCACAACTTCTGTCAAGCTTTTTATATGTCTACCGGCCAGTGAATTATGCAAACTAATGCATATGATATGCGCAAAAAGGATTTATAACTTTTTTATTACGTGACATTGTCTTTTAAAAATTTGACATTAATAGATGGGTATTTCGCACTTGAATATGGTAATTTGGCTACTGGTATCGACTAGTTTACAAAAAGTGGATTACTGGTGCACATAATTTTTTGACCTGCTCTTTGAATTCGGAACATAGGCGTCATTTTTTTCTTTTTTTAATGTCAATCATTTTAGCGCACTCTATGGCTTAGCAGTTAGGTAGGTATAGAGATTAGTTGGTCTTTCGAGCAAGATTTTAACAATTATATTGTTTCTTTAAACTAGTTGAGTAGTCTGGTCACATAACTAACCATGAACTAGATAATGTGTATGCTGTACGTAAAAATAAAAAAATTGTATCTGATAGTTACCAATAGAAGATAAGAGATTTTTAGGTTACTAAACAAAAAAATCTTATTGATTTCTCTCATATAGTTTTCTCAATCATATAAATAAAACTTTAATTGTGCGATGACAGGGACACGGGTTCGTGATTGCTAATTACTTAATTTATAAAGTCCAGTATTTTTTTAGGTCCAGAACGCCTAAAAACGCTGAGTTCCTACTGGCCTCCAAATTATTTATGAATTACTTTACAACGTTTCTATGATATGGAGCAGGCGTGCGTAGTTTCATTTTATCAAACGGACATTTCCTAATTTTACG
The DNA here is from genome assembly GCA_947363495.1 of Euzophera pinguis. Taxonomy (NCBI): domain Eukaryota; kingdom Metazoa; phylum Arthropoda; class Insecta; order Lepidoptera; family Pyralidae; genus Euzophera; species Euzophera pinguis. The sequence goes on along the minus strand of OX376161.1, from coordinate 15,260,486 downwards.
TGCGTTTGTTTTGAAATTTATTAAAATACTGAATGCAATATTTATTTATTCCGGAATGGCGTAAACTAGTTGAAAGGTTGGTGAATTAAGTTAAATTTTTGCAATTTTGTTATTTTCCGGAACCGGAAGAGATTATTTGCAATATATTTTTACATTATGATTACACTTTCGCACGCCATGTATTTTATACTAAATCAATAAATACAAATTAAACGCTTTTGGAATACCGATAAATTACTTTGCCATATTATTAAAGAAATATTTGAATAATTTAAAAATGTTCTTCGTTCCATTATTGTCCATGCCCCCGCTTCCTGTGGCTTAACAAGTATTTTTACAGCCAAAACACGCGTTTAAGAAAATGTGGTAAACAACGAAAAAGTTGCGGCAAAGAAAACGTTCGGATGTTTACGCAATCCAATGATGCGCAAACATGAGTGTTTGTATGAAATGCATAGGCATGCGATGCAGATCTAAGTTAGTTTACTTAGATATGTTTCCTTTAAGATTCAACCAACTGAAATTTTATTAACGCTATGCCTAAAATTTAAAAAAATATGATTTTAACAACCCGTTTCAGGCGTCAATAGGCGAATAGATAAATAATTGTCTTTTATTATTAGACTTATTAAATCGGTTCGTTTAGTTAAGCTTTGCGTTTATTATTTTTGGAACCATGAGAAATCATGGTACTCGTATCATAACGAAACGACGAGTTCATATTCGAAATATGTTAGAATTGATTTCAAAATTAAAACAAAATTCGTTTATTTTATTAGATGACCTATATAAATCTTATTAATTTTATTTTATTTAAAATATTTTATGTACTTAAACTTTAAAAATTTGGAAGTTGGGATTCATTTTTTTTCAATTTTTTTTATTAAAGAATTTAAATATTTCATGTCATTGAAAAAAAAATATTTTTAAAAAATTCATGCTTACGTAAATAAATAATTGTACCTAAATATAAATGATTTTCTTCAATTGAAAAAAATATTATTTTTAATTGATTTTTTTGTTTATTTTTTTCTCCACTCACCATTTGCCACCAAAAACACCGCAGATAATAAAACCGAAGCGTTCATTTTCACTTAATTATTTTATTGATTGATGATTAAAATCAAAACTGATTGATGATGATCCTATCGCTCCGGCGACAGTTTATATACTACACAAGAAGTTCTTGATCGCTGCATTTTCAATACGACGCGACATGACGTGAGAATCAACCCTTCATATGACTGTACAGCCGGCTAGCGAGCGACGTAGCCGTGGGCTTACCGGACCGTGAAATATTCTGGATTTGTCATCTATGGTTTCTGATTTCGCCGCGAATATATTTGAATCAGGAATTCCTGGCAGGAAAATGAAAGTTTTAAAATTAAAAATAATAGAACGGTTGCTCATTCTTTTATTTATTTTCGTACACAGAAAACGTGTTAAATAAATACAAATATTTAACACTTAATTTTATTTTCAATTTGCAAATTATAGAAAAGTGTCTCCTATACAGGCCATGGTCAAAACAACGATTAACATACTCGTTTACTTAAAAGGAACTCTTACGCCTCGTCCTCGTCTTCAAATTGGCATCAATTTTGTTTATTTTGATACCTAATTTCCAAATTTTTTCTTCACTTCGTGAGTTTGATAATGTTTTTAATTTTTACTTAAATTCAGTACTTAGGTAACCAACCTAACTATATTGTTTTTGTGTGTTCCCTAAGATGAGATCTTGCTAAACTTCTACATAGTTTTAAAAGATAAGATTAATAATAGCGCCGCGGAGACCAATTATTAATCTAAGTTTAAAACATTTTTTTTTTAAATTTAATAACACGTAAGTAATAAAAGCTTATTTACGTACAGTCGCAAAATAACGATTCACTGAAACTCCTAGCAGCTCCATCAGGAAGTTCTTTAAAGTTAGGAAATTGGAACTAAAATAAAATAATTGAGTAGACGAGTCGACTCGAATACTACAACATCTATTGAGGAGCCGGTGACACGCGGGCCGTATTGTATTGGTCGCCATTAGTGGCAATTCTTATCTCGAAATCCTCTGTGCTTCGGAAGGTTCGCTCGGTTGAAATCGATAAATGGTAGTTGTTAGCCTTTAGGCAGCCTGAAAAATCTGATAGTGTTGGCCACTAACACACCTCGGATCACGTCCCTGTTTCCCACGTCGTACTGTCAGACGGCAGTTGCTCCATTGTAATAACCAGTACAGCTAAATCTACTACCCTAGGCTTTAAAGCGTAAGCTTAGGACGCAGCTGGGAACACCTTTGGAAGAAAAAGAAGGCCGAATACCACATTCAGCAGTAAGCAAAACGCCTGATAGACAAAATATTTCTGAATACCCTATGAAAAATCGTTCAGTTTTTGAGATAAGTCCGTACAGACACTCAGAGCGACGACGGGGACATCAATTTACCTATTTCATACATCATACCTAAATGAATCATTTACAATTTGTATCTACTAGGTAAACTGTATTTAACCCATTTCTGTGACGTTGAAATGTGTTTCCTGATTTCGCATATTAATGACGCATGCTGTTACGTATCTGGCAGCTTATTTCCCTATAATTTAATAGTACAATTTGTCACTCCTTTTCTTCTTGTCTTTTAAGGCCAGTTATTATGAGGTTTCGTTTTCTCTGGTCTCCTCCATCTGGAGCGGATGCCATCGACAAAAGTCGTATTATAAAAACAATGCCAAATCTTAACTAGGTGTTACCGAAAGCAAAAATAATATTTACGTTATGTGGATATCACGCAAACTTTCACCTCCAGGTTTGATTATTGACAAAAAAATGTTGTCTAAATTTGACCACAGGTCTTCAAACATCAAAATTGAGCCACCGGTTTAGGCGTGACAAATATATTACATATTTTTGTATTTATTATATAGGTACTCGTAAGTATACAAGTATTCGCCTATAATGTTATGATCCCCTATCAGCTACTCTACCTCCGCATTTCTCCTTACTTTCCAAACACCATCCAGCCCCTTGCCAGGGGGGCAGAATTTTTAGATTAAACCTGGCCACCTGGAGAGGATGGGAGAGGACCGTGCTGTCAAGAGAGCGTACATGGGAAGTTTGAGTGGGAAACGACCAGTAGGTCGCCCACGGTACCGCTGAGCAAACAACCACGCAGAAAAAGGAGGAGTGGAGAAGTCTTGTGTCGGAGGCCAAGGTCCGTTTCGGGTCGTGACAATGCAGTAAGTAAGTATACAAGTAAAAAATTATAGCTTCTTCACGGCTCAATCGCCAAATTAATTCATCAAAAAATTATTGCGTTAACGCAAATCCCAAGCTGCAGCCACAGGGTTAAATTTTCAGCGGCTGGCTGGACGAATCCTCGAACAATAGAATGATAACATACTCTTACGATGATGTAAATCATTGGACTGCCATCTAAACAAGCCCATTGACTTAGGGCACAAATAAAAAATAATAGAGATGTAATGATAATAATGATCATAAGAGTTGAGTAATACAGTTGGCTGCAACATCTTGTGCAGTACGTATAGGTTAGGTTTGATTTAAAAAAAATACTAAAAAAAAAACTTTTGTGTGTAATAAAATAATTCTTGTGTTTAACACAAGAAAATAATCAACGAAAAAATTTTACTACAAGATATGTTCCGTGTTTCCGAAAATAATAAGAGAAGAAGAATTTTGATAAAAACAAAATGAGGAAGAACAAGACCAAATTAAATAATTTAAAACTGCAACTAATTTCAATTTTAAAATTTCGTGACTAAGTATGTATTTTTCAAAAAAAGTAAGAATTGATGCTTGACCATCAAACTCTAGAAAAGAGATTGCTCCGAAATTAATAAATTAATATTTATTTATTTATTTTAGTGTGCCCATCACGCAGGTAGCATTCCCGCGCTGAATAGCGATGGCTATCAGCTGATCGAGAAAGCTGCCCGCGCGAGGGTCGCCTGTTATCTCTTTTACGCGTTTGCTGAGCTCCTTATGAAGTCCCTGTGCGCCTTTGCCCCATGAACAATAAATTTAGTTAATTTTCATATTTTGTAGGACTTCACAAGTAATCACTGAATCAGTAATCATGTTTATTACGCAAAAACTTAATGTATAGTAAACAAAGTTTCTACATTAATGCAAACTGCAAATAAACTGTCTATTTTTCGTCAAAAGGCATTCGTGAAACATAGTGTCTCAAAATAGTTCATCAGTGTGTGTTACTAGTGATGATAAATGGGTACGAAACGTGGTCCCGGACTATGGGCCTCATAAGAAAACTTAAGATCATCGACAAAAAGCTAGGTGTTTCCCTTCGAGATGGAATCAGAAATGAGGAGATCCATAGGAAACGCTAGGATGCAGGCCGCTTTCGACCAGTCATTTTGGAAATCATTAGTAGAGGCCTATGTCCACCAATGGCAGCCGCAGTCAGATGTCGATGAGTCCGTCTCTCTATTTGCATAGTGTGTCCGATTTAAGCACAAAAGTAAATCAATGTCCATGCAAAACTTAAACATCTATCTTTTTTATAGTGAACAAAAAACACTAATGATATTTCAAAATGTTTCAAATCGATTATATTTTTAACCTTACGTGTCTATAAACCAAAATGTAAAGGACCGTTCACACTGACGCGAATCCCGCTCGCCTGGCGGTCATCATTCGCGTCAGTGTGAACGGTCCTTAAAACTTTTGCGGTTGAATGTGTGAATGATTGTTTCACTTACCTTATCTATTTTCGTAGATCTCTCGTAGCGCACTCGTAGATACGCTACGAAAGTCAACGAGCTTAGAAATGTCGTAGAGCTCGTAGACACGGATTCGAAATCTAGTCACGTCGTCATTTTAGGAAAATAATTGAATTGTACTATAATTCCTGCAATAATTTTCCTCTTTCTTCTTACTACAAAAGAGTTAGACAATTGTTCAACATGTGTTTCAAAAAACTGCTACCGTACTACGTTTTCTATAGTCTAAAGTTAAACAGAGTATAGACATGGTTTTAAGCTTTGTTAAACAGTAGTCTAAGAGTACTGTAGGTTATAGATAAACGTAATTTTATGATTAAATTTTTTTTAAGACACGTGTTAAACAAATGTCTAACTTTTTGTAGTAAAACGGTAGAAGTCTTAAATTTGACATTATTTTACCACTAATGTGTTCTTTCTTTACTAATCTATTTATATATCCGGGCCGAATTCGTACATTGAATACTTTTCGAAATTCTTAGTGTACAGGACATAGCTATGGATATAGCAAAACATATATGTCATATCGTATATATTTTTTGGATTTTTTGTCTGTATGTCTGTCTGTGCACGTATCACAGTAAAACTACTGAACCGATTGACTTGAAATTATGCATGAACCTACCTTAAGTACCGGGTCAAGATCTTAAGTACAAATCATCAGCAAAATAAAGGAGGGACAAGCAAAAATGTATCTACTTGGCAGATAACTATGATATTTGAAATGCGTGGAGCCAATGTATGGGAAACCGTTAAAAATATATTTCATCCAGAAAAAGTCATAGAATCCCGAGGGATAAGCAAAAACTTATGTACGAGTACTACTACTACTGCCTAAAGGCTTCTGACGCAGCCTAATGATTGTTATCTATCGACGACACCAAACGACTTAACGTGCCTTCTGAAGCACGGAGGAGGTCGAGATATAAAATGCCACTAATGGTAACCAATTCAATAATGGTCGAGTCGAGTCTCGGCGTGTAGCTACTCGTACTTCGGATACGCGCGCCGCGCTCGGTTTCAAGCTTCTTGTTATATCGGCTAAAGGACATTATGTAGGTGTGCTTTAAGTTTAAATTCTTTATAATTGGGACTACTACTACGGAACCCTGCATTGCGCGTGGCTTGAAACGGCACTTGACCACTTTTTTAACATGACCACAGATTAAATGGCGCATAAACAGAAGCAACCTTGAATTCATTACGAAATAGTTCACAAAAACATTAACATGTACGACGGCAGAAAGAAGTGGTTTTTGCATTCATGTATTCTAAATCGAGTTACGTTGGATATATGACGTTAAGGATCTAAATTAGTGGTCGAATTGGTGATGGGTGATCGAGATGACATGAAAATTCCACAAACAAGTTTGCTTGTTCATGCATTGATGTCTTAAAAATAAATTTACCTTGCAAACCCTGTTGTCGGAGTTTTTTTAATGTTCGGTGGTAACGGCGACTTGGAGTGCTATTTTTGAGATGTGCGACTTACTAAAAACCTCTAATTATTTTCATTCGACATTTGGCATACCTAACATGGTGAGTCGATTAGGGATAATTTATTTTGTCCTAAAGCACTTCCGCATACCGGATTTGGCATAATATAGTTCTTAGGCATAAAATTGTTTTTGGTATTCTGGTAATTTCAAACAGTTAATTAAACTGTTAGTTAAGTAAGTATGTTATAACTATTACTGCTGGCCTGGCCTGGACCAATGGGTTGCGGAATACGGACTCACTCTAAGCACATCACCATCGGGTGATAAGTAAATATTTTTTTAATTTTAATTTTCTACAAATAAGTAGTACTTTTAAGAGAGGTAGGACATTTTGTAAGGAGTAATCCGTCTAGGAAAGTACCTCCACCCTACAAAAGACCGCAGCCAAATAACACTGTGATGCAGTGTTGTGTTCCTGCTGGTAAGTAGGGTCGCTAGGCTCCAGAGGGGTCGCTGTGCTGATAGCGGACACGTCGGCAACGCGCTCGTGACATCTCCGGCGTTGCAGGCGTTCACAGGCTACGGTAACCGCTTACCATCAGGTGGGCCGTACGCCTGTTGGCCTACATAGTTGAATAAAAAAAAAGTATTCTTGTAAGAATAACCTAAATAAGAGACTTGCTTGTGCCTCTACTAACATATATATTAAGCGGCGTTTTTTTGCGCGGACACTTGCAATTGCAATTCTTCGTATAAAAAAGTTTTCTACGTCAAAACTGTAGAGATGCTCCTGGGGGATAGTAAGGTAGGTAACTAAATTATATACTCTCATGGTTGAGGGATAGAGGCACTGTTCTGTGGCGAATTTCACCAGCACATTCCCAAGGAGGGTTAACTAACTAAAAAGATGACCATAATGCATTGGTAAAGAAAAATCTGACATCAAGACCGCATTTTCAAAATCCATGCAGTAAAATGTAATTGGGATAGCGCTTAGAATTCTCGCAGTCTTCGTAGGATTGTTTTTCGAGTTGTGTTCTGGGTGGAGCCATGGTTCTCATAAAAAGAAAGTATACATAACTAGCTTTTTCCCGCAGCTCCGCCTGCGTCAAAAGTAGCCTATGTTTGACCCCGGGTCTTCAACTATATTTATACCAAATTTCATCAAAATCCGTTCAGCGGTTTGGCCGTCAAAGCGTAACAGACAGACAAACAGAAAGACAGACAGACTTTCGCATTTATAATACTAGCTGTTTTCCGCAGCTCCGCCTGCGACAAAAAGTAGCCTATGTTTGACCTCGGGTCTTCAACTATATCCATACCAAATTTAATTTCCGTAACAGACAGACAGACAAACAGACAGAAAGACAGACAGACAGACAGACAAACAGACAGAAAGACAGACAGACTTTCGCATTTATAATATTTTATTAGTATGGAAGTATGGATTATATTATCATAGTGTTTATTGTTCAAATGGCAAAACGTTGAGATTTTATGTATGAAAACCAGCTTATTTTACTAATTGTAATCCATCCATAATGAACAGTGTGTGATTATGACAAATAATAAATACATACTTAAATCACGATTATTTATTGTGGTACAAGTTATAAGATTCGATCGTCGCGCGCAAACCTTTTGTTTGAGTCATTAATAGGAGTTTGCATCTCACGGATAACAAAGCTTGGCTGACTGGCTCAAATGGAGTTATGTTTCATTTAAAAATTTGATGTGGCACCTCAATTCATACAGACATGTTTATTGTCTATCTCAGAATCGTCCGCGATAAATGTACCTCACGATGTACACTTAACAGTGATGGATTACCTTCCTTAGATAGCAGAGGCTCGATAACATAGCCTTTTTTTTTTTTTTTTTGTTAACGGAGGGGAAATGCATTTACGCACAAAGTGTGGGACTCGCCGGGCTGCTAGTCAGCCCGGAATACCCACTAAAACCCCTCCGGCGTTTCCGCACCGGCTGTTGAGGGCGCCATGGGGTCGCGTTAGCATTCTACCACGACGCCCTCCAGCCATGGCCTTTCGGCCCCCTCAGTTTGGCCTTTCGCCCCCCCCCCCCCCCCCCAAATCGGGCAGTGGCCCATAAATGGACCACGCCCGTCCCCCAGACCCACATCCATTCGCCGTCTCATCATAGACGGCGGTGGAGTGGGCTGTTGGCAGAAATTGGCCGACAGTCAACAAGACCCCGACTACCAGGGAGTTATTAACTGTCACCCAGGGTGCACCGTCCCGAATCCCTTGTCAGCCCGCCCTCTCACCGGATCCTTGGGATCAAGTGAGAATGCAAAGCTTTCAAATGACCGGGCACTCGAGGAGGTTCTCTGCCCTGCACCCCTCGATAACATAGCCTGGCCTGACTTGTTTGGTCACCTCTACTCAACAGCAATTTTAGGACTATGAAAGCGGATCTTGACTCAGATGCTTGCCTTGGAGCCCAGATGGCTCCTAGGCAAGCAGCTGAGGATGCAACCGGGAAGGCACAAAGATGAGTAGTACTCAATAGCAATTTTCTGACCTCCGTAACTCATTCTACGAGGACCATCAGATTGTAGTACTTGAAATCATTATTGTTCTACTTACACTTGTAACCTTTCTATGTAGAACACTTATTTTTTAGATTACTCATCCTAGATTTAGATAAACATACCTTAAGACGACCTATGCTCTATTTTCAATATGAATATAAACCCTGTTAACCAACAATAAAGAGCAGTTACATACGAACCTATAACGAGTGTGTTTTATTAAGTTCATCCCTTCACGTAACATCATAAGATAGCGTGACTGCATTGTCTTGTTCGAAAACGCCAAGACCACCGAAGCAGTCTGTAGAATGATGATAAGTCTATGAATTGCACCAGCTACTTCATTACGATTCCTAGCGCGCTCATCAAATTTATAACCTCAGACAGGCGGAGCTTGGCGGTCATAAATAATGTTCACCGCTCAGACTAATTGTTAATGGGTTGTATGGCTATCGTAGACGTGGACCACATTATTTATCACCGATTATGATGAGGGGCGTGGCTGTGATGACAGATATTGATGGACTATAAGTCTACTTCATCCTTTCTTTTCGTGTCGATAAGTTCAATGCATCTTGAAACTTAATCCCAGCGTGTTTTATAGGTATAGCACAGGTAAATTGGTAATAGTAAGATATACAAGGTGATTTTTAAATACCAGCGAAATGTTTACATTGTGGTTGTTTAGTAGGTACGTGAAACACTTTCAAAATTTATTTTTTTAAATTCACATGCAAATCTTCCCACTTGATTTGGTTCTGATCAGATGGTCAAATGACTTTAAAAAATTCGCTTCCAACGGGTCATTCTGTCAAATGTAAATCATTGGACATGACATTATCATCATCATTTCAGAATAAATTATGTAATTTGAAATGATGATGATAATGTCATCCTCAATTCAGTGAATGAGGATGTGTCTATTCTATCCAATGCGAAAGTAGTTTTGATGTAAGATTGTTTGTATGTTGGTAACTATCTAACAACTTTTATTTAGTAGTATTCAGGACCTCTATTTTTGAAATCAGGGGGGCTCCCTTTGGGAGCGAAGACGCGGGAAACAGCTAGTATAGGTGATAATAAAAACACATAATACTTAATATCAAAATCATGTCTATGTATCATTAAATAAATGATTGATTGATAAAATGTCTGGGACGGAGAATATATTAATAGCCGGGAGCCAACCCAGGAGCGGAGCTAATAACGAAACAAAAATTGGGATTTGCCGCCAAAATTAACAATTCAAGACATGCGTGGCGCCAGACAATATTCGGATAAAGAGACTCGCATAACGCATCTTAAATCAGAGATCAGTTAAGGGCAACTACATACTAATATTTTGTTTAGCTCCAGCTTTTAGGTGGATCGGCGATTTTTATTTATTGAATAAAAAACACTGACAGCACTTACAGTATCCCAATGCGTGCTGTGTGAAATGAGGAATAGCTGACAAAACTTGATTGCGATGGCTCAGGAGCCCTATTTTTGAAATATATGACATATATGTCGCATGAAAATTGGTCGATATCGAACAAAAATTATTCATTTGCGTGAATCACACTTTTCAAAAATAGAGCTCCAGGATAGAGATAGTTGTCGTATAGACACGCTTATTCCGTCCGTTGTTTGTATGCCTACAGTCTTTCTCAAGGATTCAATGCCTCTACCACTTCTATGGCAAATCTATACAGCGCCTCTGGCGGAGAGTAAGCAAACTAAGAAATTCCAGCTCTATAAATATATTTTATAGAGCTGGAATATATATATATATATATATATATATATATATATATATATATATATATATATATATATATATATATTAGCTTTGACGCGTAACGTTAGCCGCTTTTTTAATAGATTTTAATTTAACATGATTTTTTCAATTGATCAAAAATTACTCGTAAACTTGTTTAATTTTTGCGACAGTAAAAAAAATGAAAAATTCTTTATTTCCAAGCCATTAATTAAAAAATACAAGTTAGTAATAAATACTGGACAGTAATAATTTTCCTTTAAAATTCATTAAATTTCCTACTGTCATGAATTTTTTCAGGTTTCCATATGCTACCGTTTTTCCAGGACAAAGTTTAATCATTTAAAAATTTAAATATCTCGTAAGCAAAACCTCTAATCAAAAACCATTTTAGGAGTACTGAATATGTTTTTCGAATACCTATCGAATGATAGTCCACACAATATCAAATTCGAAAAAAAAAAAAATATCCCTCACTTTACACCCGAAAAACAAATATTTTACATAATTTAATGTTACAGTTCGCTCCGCGTAAGTGATATACATAGGCATAACAAATATTAGCTTTCTAGGTCTAATAGTCTCTGAGAAAAACGTAGGACAGACATGACGAAACTATAAGGGTTCCTTGTGTTTACTATGGAACCCTAAAAAGGGTTTTTCTTCCATTATGATAGAATTTATTTTTGCTTTTGCTTTATAACTGAAGTAATTGATGGTGGTGTTCATAATGTGAGTATTATTAAATGTATGTGATTACGTACGTAGTTTTCACTCATTATTTTCAACGTTTTTCATTCATTTACATCGAGTGGGTTACATGGCCAATCGACGATGCACATCCAGATGATAAAGTTTTTTCGGAATTACCTTACGGCCTCTGACAGGGTTCCTTTAACGACCGCCAGATGGCAGCCGGGCGAGACCAACGTTTGAACGTGCCTTCCGAAGCACGGAATCATAGCACGTGTTGCAGAATTTGAAAGATGGAAAGACCTTAACGTTACCAAAACCTTGCCTCTGGTGTGCGTTCTATATTATGACTTTTCAGACATTCTGATAATAATAATATAATAAATCTTTTATTTCAGAACTTCCGATTCTACTGTTAGTCAATGCAAGAAAATTCATACAATTAAATAGAACAAAAATACAATTTCAATAACCTAGGTTAAACCTCCATAGGTAGGTTGCATATTGGAGAGAGACATCATTCACAATCTTATCGAATAAGTTACATGGTCAATCGACCCTGCACACCCTGGTGTTAGAGTTTTTTCGGAGACGTCTTTCGGCATCTGACGTGGGTTCTTTATTATGACTTTTCAGTCAATCTTATCGAGTAGGTTACATACGGTCAATCAACCCTGCACACCCTGGTGTCAGTTTTTTCGGAGACGTCTTTCGGCATCTGACATGGGCATCTTTATTATTACTTTTCAGCTTTTTTTTTATCGAATAAGGGTGTGCAGGGTCAGAATTTTTTTGAAGACGCCTTTTGGCCTCTGACGTCGGTTCTTTATTATGACTTTTCAGTCAATCTTATCGAGTAGGTTACATACGGTCAATCAACCCTGCAAACCCTGCTGTCAGTTTTTTCGAAAACGATGAATTTATCCAACCATAAACTCTTTCCATACCTATAAAATCATTATATTGGTGTGAAAGTTTCATTGACAACCACCAGTTGTTAGCAAGCAGAAATGCTGATTTTGAAATAGGTATACCTATTTTTGAGAAGTATGACTCACCATATATGGTAGTCGAAGGCCAGTGAGGCGAGTCGAATAAATATTTCCTAAAAAATAGGTATACTTATTTTAAAATTAGCATTTCTTTTTTAGTTATATACTTATTAGGAGCATTGTCTTTTAGGAGATAAATAAATAGGCAAGTCGATTACTCATGCAACTTAATTTTCAAACTACTTACAACCTTAACGCTTGTTGATAATGGAAGAAGGTATAATACCCCTTAAATGAATATTTTACAAATCGGAATATTGTAGTTAAAATGTGTACATCTACTTAACGTGTTTTACGGTCACTATAAATCATAGAGCCTTATTGACGAGAGATGACGCAAGTTTATTTTCAGATGCACCTAAAGACCAACCGCCTATAAAAATTATTAAACGTAAGTACATATATCAACTCATTTGAATTAAAATTTAATTGTCTTTTATTTGATGTGAAAAAAGTAGTTAAATAACAATCAGTTTTGTAAACTAAACGATTGTTCATTTGATGATAGGCTAGTTTCCTGAAAAAATATAATTAGTCCGTCAGTTAGATAATTAAAAAATATTGGAGACGTATTTCACGAGCCCCCACTCCTAAACTTTGATGCGATATACTTATATATCTTTATAATTTATTGCTCAATTGACAAAAGAAAAAATACGTCACTAATATATTTTGATTCCATAAAAGACAAAGACGAAAATAGCCTATTGAGGCGATAACCTTAGTCCTAATCGTAGTCAAAAAAATTCTAAATCTATGGTCCTAATACTAAGTATTGCCTCTGTGCTGAGATCAGGAATGCTATTTTTGAAGGTGTGACCACGTCAGTACGTATTCTTATCTATGGGATGGGTGTGACTCACGCAAAATCGGTAAGTCGAATAATTTCAATTCGACATTTAAAGCATATATTTCAAAAATAGGGCCTTATTTCGGAAAAGTATGAGTCAACCTTAATCGGTAAGGCGTATTTTTAAAAATAGGGTTCAGACTCGGAGTTTCGGTTTCCACGGGAAGCATACTTTGTTTAAGTAATTCTCAGTTTTGTTAGATATAATAGGACATTGCAGGCTTGAATCACCCGATCATAATGATTCCGTGCTTTGCAAGGCACGTTGGCACTACTTTGTACTTGCCATATGACTGTCGTACCTGTCGTTGTAGTCTGTTCGAAAAACTAACAGGATGCACAGCAGTGACGTGCACGGAGTTTATGCCAAGGGTAGACAAATAAAATCTACACTTAGTTAAAAACAAAATTGAATTGCGCGTACTACTAATAAAATATAAAGTACCTAATAACTAGGGTAGACAACGTCATTGTGTTTTTATGGGGTGCACGTCTCTGATATACAGAGTCGACTGATAAAGGTGATTTTATATAAGACTAGCCGTTTCCCGCAGCTCCGCCTGCATCAAAAAGTAGCCTATGTTTGACCCCGGGTCTTCGACTTTATTCATACCAAATTTCATTTCATTCAATCCGTTTGGCCGTGAAAGCGTAACAGACAGAAACTTTCGCATTTATAATATTAGTATGGCTGGCAGGAGCTAAATTTAAGATAAAAAAAAACATTACATTATACTCTGTCGAGTTTTATTCCAAAATCATAAGACACTTCTAATCACGTGGGATCATGACAAATGGCGACCACAAATGGCATAATAATATCCATACCTAAATGTTTGAAAAAATCCTATAATAGAATCTGTAGTCATTCAATAAGATCATAAAATCTATTGTGTAAACTAGATATTCATATATTCTAGGTACAGCAAAGTAAAAAATGCTACAAGTAAGTCTAAATATTTACATTTAAAATAATGCAACTATGTTTAGCACGCACATCACTTGCTCAGGAGTACTTTGATGTGCATTTTAAATTAATAAACTCCAAATATACTGTTTAATTCAAAAAATCACATCGAATCAAGTCCGCCCAAGTTTTATGTATTTGGAATGTTAGTATGACGAAAGTGAGATTTTATTCTTTTCAACAATGATTATTCTGTGATCTTTGAATATATATGTATTGTAAGCATTAAAAAAAATATTATTATGAATTACTGAAAATTATAACAGAAAGTCAAATTCAGACTATGATTAGACTTCGGCCTAAGAACCATTTGTTAATCAAGTTTATTAAAATATTATTAATATAAGAGTGTTTGATGTTTTAAAGATTTCAAAATATTCCTTTTAAGCAGCTCAAAAGGACATTGAAATTATTCTGTTAACCAACATAATGCCCTGGGCTCCGAAGCGACCAGGACTTAACCGATAAGTCGCTAAGTTGAGAGAGAGACATGATTATTATACAAATTAATGGCACATCTTTAGAACACATAAATTTAACATAAAGTGACAAAGTTTATAACTTAGTAACAATAACATATATAATAATATTACTAAGAAAAACCAAACCACTTAAGGTTTTTGTACTTAAAAAAGGGGTTTTTGGTTGTCTTTAAAATTACTTAGACATAAAATTTGTATTTACCTAAGGAATTTTATCACACAAGTGAACTAAACAATAGTAACCTGACATACCTAATCCATTGGCATTCATAACACTATATTACCAAATATTTTCATAATGTGTTTAAAGTATCATAAAATAAGGATTTCCACAGAGTCGTTATATGACTACTTAAGCAAATTTATTAAACACAAATAAATAATTCTGCCTTAGAGAGAATCATCATTTCGTGTAGGTAACATTGTCAATCGACTATGTACACCCTGGGTCAGAGTTGTGCGGAACCGCCTCTCGGCCTCTGACGTGGTTCCTTTAACGATCACCAGATAGCAGCAGGGACTCACGGCTAACGTGCCTTCCGAAGCACAGAATCATCTTTATTATCAGATAATGAGGTGATTCAAGCCTGCGATGTCCTAACCAAACTGGAAGCAACTACACAAAGTATGCTTCTCTTGGGAATCGAACCCCGGGCCAAAGGCGAACGCCTTAACCACTAGACCAAGGAATTGCTTAGGTAAATCTATACTAATTTGTACAAATTTAAAAAAAAATTGAGAAATTTTTATTTGAGTTTGAAGAATTTGGTTTAATGGTCATTAACTAATGTGAGTGCGGCTGTATAAATCTCTTAATTTCGTCATCAAAGGTATGCACAAATATGTTTGCTTCTCAATACAACATAAAACTTATCATATGATAGAAGATAAAAAGCCGAAAAAATCCGGATACTGTCAAAATACAGAAAAATCATAGCAAATTAAAAACCATAGTTCGGCCACACATAGTAAACAAGCGTGATACCTATTCTGATAATATAAATGTACACAAAAAGGCACTGCCTGGGCAAGGTTGAGAATGCCATCAGGTGGCTTACTATGGTTTAATTTCATGCAAAAGCGAGTGAGTGAGCGAGATGGCACTACACGGGATGTAAGGCGACATCTTGCTTACTCACTTGCGTTTAGGTGGATTGAATACCGTCAATATCTTTAGGTATCTGTCGGAACACATTAAACAAGTCATGACATCAAGGCATATTTGTCAGTTTTTCTTACATTTCAAGGGGTTAAAATGAGAGAAATGTCATAGGCTCTGTTTATCATTCTATAACTTAATAGTCTATTATAACTAAACTATTTTCTTACTTGAAATGGCATTGCCAATCCCCGTACAAAACAGGAATGGCTTATCAAACTATGTACACTAAAGACACTTCCATTCCTGCATACAACTATATACCAAATTGTATATGTAGGTACATTTTGCCATAAACCTCTCATGTTATAAACAATCATTCCAACAGTAACGGCTTAGGGAACCTCTCACTGTCCTTTTCCATACATATTTGAGATTGACATCTCTATAATTAGATACTGCGCTGCATATTTAAAACATTAAATTACAGATTAAGTGCATATAATACCTTCATACTCCCAACATTGTTTCAACAACAGAAATAGTGTCATTCTGTGACCAGGGCAGGGCCTTTGTAACATTGTTGAAACATCCGTCGGAGCCGCGGTTCCCCAGGCATAACACCTCGCCTGGCGGGAAGTACTTTGGAAGAACTTTGGAGTACGGCGGGAGCGATGGTGTTATGCTCGACCGCCGCAAAGGGGATTACTTCAGGCGAGGTGTTATGCCTGGGGAACCGCGGCTCCAACGGTGTTCTGCCAGAGGTTGTATATATGCTCCAATTCTCAGAAACTCCAATTGCGCGATTTAGTCTTTGCATGCTGATTGGACGTCTTGTTTTTTTTTTGGGAATTTCAAATTAGTCGCTTTAGCGCCATCTGTAGCGTTGTGTTGTAACTATTTACTGTGTGCAATTGTGTCGCCACACATCTAAAGTATGAAGGTATTTTTCAACACATTTGCTCATAAAGTGTCTTTTATTTCATTGTAATTAGGTCATTAATGAAGGTTTTAAACAACACATTGTTTAAATTATAATTGCGCTTTGAAAGTAATGGTTTTCAAGGTTAAGGCCCATTTTTAAAAAAATGTACACCAAGAGGAAGTCTCAAACCAATTCATTGTTTTTGCTAAAAATACTGTTTTAGCTTCCAAATGATAAATGAACAATAATTTATATTTATTTTACTGAACATTAGCCATAATGAACTACAAATATAAATTTGGGTAGAAAAATTAAAAAGGGCTATAAAGAACGTAAAATCCATTGAAAAAAAATTACTATCAAGATTTTGCCCAGCAGCGGGACACACAATAGCTAATAAAAAAAAATCTGCCTTGTCTGTATCATTGGCGCCATTTTTAAATCTATTTGTTTTTGTATTTAATTTACTATTAATAACAAATGTTGATTTAATTTAGGGAAGAATACATAAAATAAGAATATGTAGGATATAAGATTACATAAATTTGGCTTCACCAGATATACTTATCCAGGCGAAAATCGAATGTTAATACTAACTTAGTAGGCTAACTATAGCTACTTAAATCTTCAACGGAAGGACTGAGCGTGGACGAAGCTTTAAAACAAAACCAAGAACTACTTATATGTATTTGGAGATACCTAGCAGTGCATTAACAAACACACAAGCGCAATTTTACTCGAATGGTGTATCTAAGTAATTGTGAAAAGTGAAATGTGAAGAAATGTTTTGATATCGCTTGAGAACTTTTACTTATTGTGTAAATAATGTGTCTGTTTTTCCTCGCAAATGTGTTGAAAATCTTTGTATGACAACTCGTGAGAGAAATTTCGCACCCTTATAACATAATCTACTAATACGCACTTAATTCTGTAAAATAATATTAATATTACATTTTAGATAAATGTGACTGCATTGCAATTGTTCCATAAAAAAACTTAAAGGCTACAATCAGCATCCTGCAATTGTTTTTCGAGTAATCTCTTCATCTTCTCAGGGACAGGTACTCCGGAATGTGCTGGTTTAGGTCTACGTTTCCAGGTTGCCTTCTTGGCGCTCTTCACAACACTGCTGGGCAGGGGGACTGACTTGTTCTCCTTGAGTTTTGGTGTAGACACCTTCGGGACTGTACTGGTCCGTTGTCTTACTGTCAATTCTGTCATGTTTCTTACTGAAAAATTAAAATAATTGGATAAAAAAAAATTGAAAACTTATAATATTTGCTAAGAATCATCCTCAAAATGTAGTCAATAATAGTAATCAATACAGTCAGCTGCATTTTTGTATTGGAGTCTTATATTTATTAAGTTTACCATACCACGGCATCCGGCTGTTGCTTGGGGCCTGATGAGTTGAAAATTATTTAAATGCAAAAATGGATTTAGCTTCTATAGTTCAATTAAAATACACCTTTTTGTTTTGTCAAGCATAGCTGTAGCAAGTACCTATGTTATGAAAATTGACATTTGTTTTGATTTCACTGGGACATAAATAATTCTATGCATATTTTTAATTCAAAATGCAATACTTTGGGCTCAATACGAAGGCTTCACAGAATTGAAAGCCCTTTGAATTAAATGACGTTTATTTGCTAACACACAAAGAAAGTCTTATTAAAATTAAATAACAAGGCAATACCTTTAAGCGGCACCTTCTCCGCAGTCTTTTTAGTTGACATGGTCTTTTTAACGGTCGATGTAGGCGTTGAGCGTGTTTTCGACGTTGTTTTCACGATTGTACGTTGCGCTTTTGGCGTGGCTTTGGTCGTTTCTCGAGGAGCCATTTTTTCCTAGCACTTTATATGCACAATTTTATGGAAACACAAGGGATGGACTAAAAAAATACAATCAAAATAATGATGGATCGCTTTGATCACTTTTTCAAAAGGACAAACTTCAAACGATACTAGGAAATTTTGATGTCTTCACAACAGTGTTGTGCGATAGTGATAGTTTATCGATAGATAATAAATTACTCTAATAGTCACGAAAATCCACCTACACTACAATTCATGAAAGATCCATATCGACTTTTCTTATGCGAAGTTGTTTATGCTATTAACAAATTTCGATACTATTGCCTTAATTTCACAATCGATTCTGTAAAAAGTATCACTGAATTTTAATATTTTCGACAGCTCTAGTTTATCTATCAACTACTTTTGAAGGTCAACTCTCTAAAGTTAAACCATCGCTAACACAGAACTGAGAACAATAAGTGGCATTCGTGGCCTAGAAAATCAGTCGAATTATTGATAGTCCTATCGAAAACACACTATAATAAATAATAATTATGCCGATTGCTAAAAATAAGTTATAGTATTGATGAGGTCGATGTGTGATTTATTGCTACAATGCTATCAATAGTATCGATGGTATTAACAAAATTCAATAAAATGGTTCTTTACTTTCGTTAGTATTCCTTAATTTCGACATCTTCAATCGTTTCACAAGCACTTAAGCGTTGTGGTGTTACATATCTAAGTTTCGACTCTATCGAGCGACAGTGAATGCGAAGCTGACAGTTTCGATAGTCTACCGATTGTATTGCAGGAGTTGACAGTATTGGTCCTATCGATAGTACGATATCAATAACAAGAGCTAATACTATCATATAATCTATAATAGTTTCATCGATGTCATGAACTATTTTCGAGGTAAACTATCGATAGTAAAACTACTATTGTATAGATCATACAACACTGTTTCCAACGATCTTACTTTAACCATCATGACAATGACATTTGTCAATTTTGTCTGACAACGACAAAGACAAGTGGATGGATGGTGGTCGTCGTCAGCCGCCGCCGCCTTTTCGTTTCTATTTGATACTGGCAACTTTTCCTACGTTTGTCAACATAGTTTTTGGATGAAAATATTCAAAAACGACATTTTTACAATCGACGTAGGTATTTAGATAAAATACGTAATATAAAATATTAGTAACGTTTTAGAACCTTGACGTTTGTGATACTAAAATATTAACTTGAGCTTGGTTAGGAACTATAGTGAGTTGCATTCAGTGGACCACTCTTTACCGTACCGTATACCGTGGGTAGGCACATGAAAAATGGGTGAAAATGATATATTGTGGTGTACATAAAATATAAGAATAAATAAATAAATAGGGATTTAATGAAAAAAATATAAGTAGGACACGCAACAACTACAATGGCAACACTGCTATTTGGCGTCCATCTTTTATTCTTTGATGTGTTGTGTTGTTAAAATTGTAACAAAAATATTATTTATCTTGTAAGAATACAGTAGAAAATTACAGTGCGAGAAATACATTCTCACCTCATTCGTCCTATTTTTATTCTCAACTTGGTACGGTCAAGTACGTATGGTGTTTATGAAAAGTGTCACAGTACGATTATCGTGCTCCACTAAAAAAGTTTCACTGTATTCTTTGCTATTGACCTAGGTATTAATTAATTTGAACGTAGATGTTTACATTAACTGTAGATACATACGAATACGACATACGAACTTTTTACCAAATATTAAATCTGAATTAGGAGATAATTAATGGCGTAGTGTTTTATTTTTCAACAGATGAAGAATTCAAATGGATAGGTTGAACCATTTGCGAGGTGAAGCGGGAGGGTCTCGGGACTCCACATTAGACACCTCCTCGCCTCCAAGTGAGGCCTTCATGACTGCCAATGAGAGCTCCAAATACTTTTCTCTGTCAGAAGAGTCTGAATTTGATATTTCTGCAATAAAAGACGTATCCCTGGCCACTGCTGACCCTGAAAGGACAATAACTGACGACCAACTGATATCCAATTTGTCTCCTATTGGAAAGAAAGCTGATTTAGATAGTTATAAAATTGGAAAGCAAATTGAAGCAGCGAACATATTGTCAGGTGGTGTGGATATTTTTGATGATAATGACAATTCTAATGACGGGAATGAGTTGATTATTGACGATAATGCTGAAGAAGATAAGTCGAATGAGTTGATATTGGTTGACACGGCAGAGTTTAAAGGTGATGAGGAAACCTTGGAGAATGTGGAGACGGAGACACCAAGTAAGGATACAGAGGTGGTGCTACAGATAGATGGTAAAAATGTAGATGCAATAGACATTGGAAATGGACTGTATTTGTATAGGAAAGAGGGTGAGGAGGAGTTAGCAGCTGTTCAGATCATTGATGATGACCAACAACAACCTAGCTTCAAGTTCCTCAAAGTACGGTGAGTGAAATATTTAAAATCCATATCTTTTTAATACTCAATCAGGATAATTGTAAACCTGAATTAATTGAGATTAATAGGAAATAATCATCATATCCGATGACTGTTTCCAATTATCCCCAGTTTTATGAAAAATGTATGTATTAGGGTAACAATTACCCTGATTCATACACAAACATACAAAATATTTTTACATATTGAGTGAATGATCTCCATCCTGGGCTGGGCAAGAGAAAATACCAAGTTATTTATACCAATATAATATTATAAAGCTGAAGAGTTTGTTTGTTTGAATGCGTTAATTTCAGGAATTACTGGTCTGATTTGAAAAATTATTTCAGTGTTGGATAGCCTATTTATCGAGAAAGGCTATAAGGCCTGGGTGAAGTGGGGACTGGCTGCTAGTCCTCAAAGAAAGCGAAATAACTTGTTTATTCAGCTTTAGATCTCAGCATGTTGAAGTCTATGTTTAGTACTACTGATTATTTTTGCAATTAAGTATATACTTAAATATTTTTTGGTAGCACTCATAGGAACTGCCGCACATGTTAATATTTCCAATACTTTGAGTGTCACATAATATGTGCTACTTAGCCAACTGACTTGGGATGACCCCTCAAGTATTTCATACTTTCTTTAGCTGCAGTTTTATTCCATATCTGGTTTCATTTGTCTCTTTAAATTTGGCCCCAATAAATTGGAAGTTGGTTTTTGTATTTTGGGTTTTTTTTTTAATACTTAAAATTTTGTATAGGGACTTAAGGGTGAAGAGTTTTTCTACCAGTTAACCAAGTGTTTGCTGACCAGATTCTTACCAACTATTTTTATTTAACAGTTTCCTAGATTCATTCTCAGTTAACTAGCATCTAAAATATGTTGCTGATTATTTTTATTTATATCATATACCGCCAGCTTTATGAGCACAAAATAAAAACTATGTAATACCTGTATCTTATCAGTTACTAACTTATAGCGCCCAAACTTGGACCCTTACCCTACTTTTTATCCCAGTATTTACAAGATAAATTCTTAGAAATAGTAAGCATTATATCATGGAGAAGCTAAGGCTATTATACTGAAATTATAATACCCTGAAATATGTTAATTTGATATGAGTTTCTGATTTGTTTGTGTGATATTTTATTTTAATAATTTTTCAGCGAAAATGCTGAAGGAAACCTGGAGGTGTATGAAGAAATACAAATTGAAGTCCCAAAAGAAGTGGTGAGTAGAAATCACTCTTATTTATTATTCAGGTATGTATGAATGGACTGACAAAAATCATTTTAGAAAACATTTATTTGACCATTTTTATCATAAGTTAAAAGATAGTTAATATTGGGGATGAGTCAGTTGTATACATATATCCAAATGTGACACTTTATGGGACACATACTTTGAAAAATGATTTATATTTTGATAATGATATTTAGGTAGGCTTTGAATCATCTTAAAAATAATTTATATTTTGATAAAGATATTTAGGTAGGCTTTGAATCATCTGAAAAATGATTTATATTTTGATAAGGATATTTAGGTAAGCTTTGAATCATCTCAACCCATAGTGTAGATGAAAACTTTTTTAAATATAATAATTTAGGTCAAGCTTACTGTTACTGTAATTGTCATGCTGTTTTTGTTTAACTTCCAGCCTGCTAAAGAAGGAAAGAGCGTTAATAAGAATATCTCACATGTCCCAATAAAGGACATAAGCAAAATGAAAAGTGAACCAACTAGCAACATTGTTGCAAATAAAAAAGTTAAAATACCACAGAAAGAAGTTTCTACTTCTCCTTCTAAGGAATCGGAATCTGAATCAAATAAAGATATACCTGTTGACACTAAAGAAGTCAATTTCAATGGGAAAATGAAGATAAGTGAATCAAGGAAATCACCTGTTATTGGAAGCTTTACACCCATGACATATCATTCAACACCTAACAAAGAAGGCAAGCCATTGACAAAAACGATGGTGGATCTTCAACTGCATCCAAGTAGACATTCTGATAATGTAAAAAAGACCATTGAAGTGCACACTGATAATTCAAAACAAAAATCAACAGAAATACCTAGCAAAACAGTAAAAGATGTGATGGAGAATAAGTCGCCTGAAAGTAAATTAGAAGTAAAGGAGCCTCTTGAACAGAAAAATATCGGTGCGCCAAAGCCCAAAGAATCAGAAATTTTAATTGAAAAGAAACTAGATGTTGAAGTTAAAAAGGAAACTCATACTGACACGGGCGTCCGAAACCCTCTAGATACAGAAAAAAATGAAGACTCTGTCCCTATCGATTTACTAAAAGAAACTAATGTAACGGAAAAAGAAGATTTAAATAAAACTGATGACAGTAAAAAAGTTTCTAATAAAGAAGTCAAATCTACTGTTGAAAATTTACCTTCCCAAAGTAATGTTGAAACTAAATCAGCTAATGTACTGTTAGATAAAGCATCAAATATAATTTCTATAAAGGCTTCCGAATCATCTGCGATTAAGAATGAAATTATAAACATTGTAAGTAGTTCTACTGAAGGAAAAGAAGGTCAAAGTTCACTTCACAAAGATTTAAATAAAAATGACGTGAAAGATGAAAAAGAGTCCATTTCAGCATCAGGCAAACAGCAAAATAAAGCTGATGAGGTGTCATCTTCACAAGAGGTTCAGATACCAGAGAAAGCTAAATCTGTATCTGCTGAACCTGGTGCAAGTATGGATAATAGAAGGAAAAGTGAAAATATAGAAATCGCAACTGATAAAAGCGTAAATCAAAGCAATATAGAAAAAAATGTGATTGCTGAAGATCCTAAAGAAACGGAGAAAAAGGAATCTAGTACCAAACCCGAAAATAGTATTCCCAAAGACACATCTTTTTCTAAGACAACGGTTGCTGCTCAGGCTAATCCTGAAAAATCAATAGAACTTCCGAACGTTAAAGCCAAAGAAGAAAATACAAGTAAGAAAGTAGACAGTAGCATAAACTTTACAAAACCTGAATTAGGACCTGAACCAGAACAAACAAAAACTGAAATTTTAGTTAAGAAAACTAAGGAGCCTAAAAATATTGCTGCTACTGAAATAAAACCTAATTTGCAGTCAAATTATAGTAGTCATAAAAATAAAGACATTAAATCTGTAGTGACAAATAAAGCTGCAACCTCCACCACTGATGTCGATAAAAAAGAAATTCCAAAACTAACTCAAACTATACCATCCAAACCTATCAATAATAGTCACGCCGCTGTACCCTTTGGTAAGTGGACGGAAGCTAATAGACAAGAATTTCTGAATAAAATAAAAGAATCAAAAGTACCTACTAATCATTCTAATGGAAAACAGATAAAGAACTCAAATGATTTGAACAGACGAGATGTTTTGAAAAAAATTGACAGTCAAAGAAGCAATATTGCCTCAGCAAAAGCTCAAGAAATGGCGAACACCGCAAAACTGGGACAAGGTGTGAAAAAAGAGGCCCCTATTTTCATTAACAAAGTTTCAGTTACTCAAGACAAAGTTCCTGTAAAATCAGAGCTAGAAATGAAGACGAAGCCAGCCATTATCGCTAAAAAGCCAACTAAACAAGAAACACATCCAAACCCTGCCCCAGAGCTTCCAACCGGTGCCGTTACAAATGTTAAAAAAGAATCAAGGGCAGAAATAAATAATCAGGATCTGATTGACAAAACGATTGATGATATAATTGGTAGAGCCCTGCCATTGCCAGTAAAGGATCAGGAAGATACAAGCCAGAACGTAGTTAAAGATTCTATTGTAAAACCAAAACCTATTGAAAAGCCAATACCTGTAGAAAAACCTAAAATACTTGAAAGAAAACCCAATGAAAACCCATCTATTTATAGGCCAAAACCTATCGATAACCCTAAACCACCAGAAAAATTAAAACAGGGTGAAATTCCAAAACCTATGGATAGATCTAACCTTATTGAAAAACCTAAGCCTATTATTAAACATAGTGTCACAAAAAAGGGACCAAATTCATTGTTGGATGATATAGAAATGGAAATGAACAAATTACATGGCATTCCGTTTGTGGAGAGGCCACAACACGAGTTGCCGCAAGTTTCACACAGACAGCCTTTTAAAACATATGGAAAAGCTGAGAGCGATAAAGCATCTAACAGACAAACTAAAGTTCCAAAGTTGTTGCCTTTCGTCAATAAGGGTCAACAGAAAATTATCAAAGAAAGCGCAATTGAATTAGATTCTGAAGAAGAAATAATTGAACATGAGCCTATAACAGGAGACATTGACATGAATAAGAAAGACAAAGCAGCTAAATTTACATCTGCCCCCATTTCTATGTCTTCTACGGCTTCCAATGTGGACGTATTAAAGAAAGAATCGATAATAACCGAAAATGAATTCGATAAATTCGCTAGAAGGAATTCCAAAACTTATGAAAATTGTTTTAAAGTCAACTTCGATGGTAATGAATCGCATAATGTAGTTCAAACTGTTGTAGAAAAAGATAATATAAAATTGGTATCTAAACTGGAGACGGAACCTGTTAACAAAGAGATTAAAAAACATGAACCAATCAATGCTAAACAAACAAAGTTACCTAACACAATGTTTAGTGATAATGATCATAATAAAAACTACCCGTCTAAAGTTAAAATGGCTTACCAGTCTGTTATGACCGCGAAAAGACAACTGGAACGACCAATCACCATCATTGAAGATAAGCCCGTGAAAGTTATGTATGTAGACTCGAATACGGATTATTATCCAAATACTCTGAATGTGAAAGGGAAAGAGCTTCCACTGCCTAAAAAATTTTTACCAAAAACTGATGCCAATGTTGTTAGTTCTTGTGATTCTCTAGATTCAGATATGGGTGCTCCTGATGATTCAAAGTCACAAGATGAAACTAAGTCAAAAACCAAACATCAAAGGAAACAAGTCCTAACGCCAGTAGAAACTCCAGAACTGGAACTTATTGAACCGGAAGATCTTGGATTTGCAGTGTCACCCAAAAGGAAACGAAAAACCGAAGAAAGTAAAATTGACAAGAGCCCAAAAGCCCTGGTGCCAAAAAAATCGTATTTACTTGGACGTGATACTACTGAAGATGACAAAGTGGCAAATACAGCCATCTTATCTAAGAATTACAAAGAGCCTGCAAATCTGGAAGAACCTCCTAAACATAACGCCGCTTCAGCCATTGACAGCTTAGTGAAAGCTGCCGCCTTAATCGAGACTCAGTCTGAAAATGTTTTGAAAAAAGTTGTCGATACACCGAGTTCTGATTCTCAAGCTACTCCAGTAAAAAGAGGACGTGGCCGGCCGCGAAAATATCCACTTCCAGAAGGAGACGCCAATAAGAATAAAGCCCCCAGTCCACAAAAGAAACCGCGACTGATAGACGCTAAAGTGAAAAAACCTGATATAATTTCTGATGACGATGATGAGAGCAGTGGAGATGAAATGATTAAGGAAAATTGGACAATGGGTAAAATAAATGAAAATATAGTTTGTCCAATTTGTAGCAAGCTATTCAGGTCTGAAAACGTTGTTTTTAAACACGTGAAGCATTGCACCGGGCCTTCGCCCAGTCGATCTGATTCTGATAAGAGAAGCTCTAGGAGAGGAAGATATTCACAGGAATCAGAATCTACAGATAGCAAGATGACTGATGAAATGGACTCTGAAATCAGTACCGAAAAGAGCGCGCCGAAAAAGCGCAAGTCTAAAGAAAGCTCTACAAAATCTGTAGAAGAAAAAGATGATATTATTGTCATTGAAGATACTCCTATAAAAGAAAGACTTGAAAAACGTGACATTAAGGCAAATGATTCGAAGAAAGTTGTTAAAAATAAGATACAAGATAAAGTTAACAACTTGGTTTGTGAAATTTGCGGCAAATCCTTCAGGCAGTTGTCTTACTTGGTTAGTCACAAGCTCCAACACGGCAAAGAAGAACAAAAGAAGATTGAGCCGACACAAGCTCAAAGTAAATCCGTGTTTAGTTGCGACATTTGTAAAAAAGAGTTCAGGAAACTACATCATTTGGTACAACATCGCATAATACATAATCCTAATGCTATGCCATCTAGGCTGTCAAGAAAAAGTTCATCGGAACAAAAGGACAATAAAGTTGAGAAGGACCAAGTTTCCAAACCGAGTGATGATCCAAGTGCTGGCTTCCGTTGTGAACCCTGTGACAAATCGTTTAGGAAACTACATCATCTCGTCGAACATAGAGAAACACACGATGGAATCAATAGACAAAAGAATGCGCCGACGTCATCAGTTAATGAGAAACTGCCACCTCCACCCCAATGCGAGATTTGTAAGAAAACATTTAGGAAGTTGCACCATTTGATTGAACATAAAGAACAACACTTGGAAACAAGTTCTGAAAAGTCTGATGACAAAAGTGTCAAGAGTTCCTTATCAACTAAAGACATTATCCACGAATGTTCTCTGTGTTATATGGTATTCCCTAATGAACACTCACTTACAAAGCATACAGTTATATGTCAGAGAAAGAAGAAACAATCTGCCGCTAAAGCTTTGAAGCAGGCAGATGACAGTTCTAATGCCGGAAAAGAAGGTAAAGATGAGAGTACATCTGAAGCATCTAAAAACGACGATGATATTGAGGAAGTCGAAGAAATTGCTGCAGAAAAATGTGATGTTACAGTTTCTCCAGCGGAGCCTGAAAGAAAATCTACTGAAACCAAAATAAATAATAGTGCCGAACGAAAATCTCAGATTGCACCGGAAAAAGTTGAACCACAACCTGTTGTAGACAAAGCGATAGAAAAAGAGATTGTTACGAAAGAGCCTGCTCCGAAACTGAAGGAAATTAAGCAAAAAGAAACAGAAAGTGCTTCCAAAACCGTAGTTAACCCAGAAATACCTACAAAAGTTCAGAAAACAGAGGAAAAAGTGACCGAAAAAACGCCTAAAAAGAAAACGCCAGCTAAAGAGAAATCTGCCACTGTTGTCAAACGTCAGAAATCTATAAATGCTCCACTGCCAATCGTCGATGAAGTGAAGCCGGTCGAATCTAGCGACGACGACGAAGTCAGATACATGCTGAATCCGGACTTCAAAGTTGAGGAAACAACAGAAGCCAAAATATTCATGAAAGTTAAAGCTAAGAAACGCAATTCTTTACAAATTGAGCGACCTAATTCTAAAGATCTAATTAAAAGACGGATATCGTTGCAACATCCGCCCAAAATCCCGCGTTTGAAGCCAAAATCCGTCGAGGCTAAAGTTGTACCTACCAATACAGTCGCGCCAGTCAAAATTGTACCCAAGTCTGATTTAGATCCAGTGCCTTCCACAGATTCCGACGATAGTGATGTCAAATACTCTTTCCCCAAAACTACATTAGTGAAAAATAAATCTTCACAAGAAACGGTGAAAGGGGAGAAGAAAACGCCAAGGAAATCACTGGCGGAAAAAAGAAAGTCTCTCAGTGGTATAGCGAAGCGAAAGTCAATGGGGAAAGTTATCACCGCAAAACACAAAGTGAAGCCTTCGCCTTTGAAGCCGATCAAAAGACGTGAGTATATTTCCTTCATTTTAACTTTAACAAATTGTTACCTGCAATTCCTCTCTTATGAGATTATTATATCGCGGTAAAAATAAACATTTGTTATATTTCAGGCTATCAACTATCTCATTGATAAATTCAATTCAAACCCGTTCTGGCGTGTTTAAATAAAAAACTTGTATAGGTACTTCTGTTTTTTTATTGTGCTGTCTTAGTTTTTCAACTATATATAGAGATGACATACAAAATAGTTTCTGTACAGTTTTTTTTTCTTATTTTACTGTGGGTAGTTCTCACCTTACTTACCGTTTTCTCGAAACATCTACTATAAACCTCCATTTTCATTTTAAAACAGGAACAGCAGATATCGAGCACCGCTGCGATTGCGGGCAACTGTTCAGCAGCGCCGCCCTTCTGTCTCGCCACACCACTCTCGCGCACACGCCTCCCAGAATACGACGCAAACGTTCCCCCCCTCCAGATATCGACACTAAAACAATCACTAAACCAGCCACGAAAAAAACTACAGAGAAATCCAAACCAAACGCGGATTTGCGAAAATCTAGCACGAGAAGCGACACTTCTAATAAAGATAAATCTATCACCAAAAGTGTCAAAAAAACTGAGGAATCGGCGAAAAAAGTTGCGTCTAGTACGAAAACTAGGCGTTCGGCTGCGCATCGCGGGGTGCCCGTGCCGGAGAAAATGCGAAAACTAATGGAGAAATGTAAGTAATTGTGAGTGGCTAAAGATTGACAATGATTGGTGATTGTGGGGCAAAGAAGCACAACCTGATACTCTGAATTTTAAATGTCTTATAATGTTTTGTATGTCTAAGCCGACGACTTGTTATGGCTCTGTTGTTTTTAACAAATCTTTTCAAATTTCTTTTGGAAAGATCGCATGTTGTAGTCTCTGAGAAAAAGCATGGCATGTTCAGAGTATCTGGATCAAGATTTCGGCAACCCCCTACTATGGAAAGCGATCGAACTGACACATTTCCGGGGTAACTTCGGGATGATAGAATAAGGTATGCTAGGTGAATCGCTAGATGTAATTAGACGAGATTCGCATCACAACGCTCTTATTAAAGCATCTTACGGACCATGTATAAAATAAATATTTTTACAATTGATGACCGACATCATATAACAATATTTTTTATCTGTAAAGCGTTGATCTTGTCTATATGTGTAAATTTGAACTTAAAACATTATAGATATGTTGTCAATTTGTTCTAGTTTCTAAGTAAATGCATGGATGAAATAATAATTTAAATATTATATTAGATTTTAAGTGGTCATATTTTCGGCATGATATTTTTTTCTTTATTACAGTGCAATTTTTGTAAAGTACTGTGTTTAATAATACTTAATATTGTTCACCATTTTAATAAATGACATAAATATTTAGTTGGTAATGTTACCGAAACTTACATAAAAATGCTTTTAGACATGACTCAAACGCGCCTCGCAAATAAACCTATATTTTGAAACAATATGCGTAATTAATTGAAAATGTACGATAACAATGTTTTTTTTTTGTTCGAAATTAAATGGCCTACAAAACAAGTCATTGATTAAGACTGACCAATTTGTCCATATATTTTTTTTCAGAAGAGACTACATTTATTGAGTAATCCTGACAGTCAGTCCTGACAGATTAAAATAATCTTACACATTACATTTCTTTATTACCTTGACTACTTGATTTTTGATATATTTAAATATAATTATATTAATAACAAATCGCATAATGTTTCATATTAAAAGTTTGTTCGCGGGGCGTGATGTATGTTAACAGCTTCCAAACATATCTTTTCATCATTTCAGTAATGTTAACATAATGAAAGGAATTTAAGAGCTTATACATTAATATAATTTTCACTATGATTTGAAGGAATTCAAAGTAATATAATTACGCTATAAAATGAGCTTCCCAATCTATTGGACTTTATTTTGTGCTTCGTAGTATGTTTTGTGTATAGAATTAGCAAAATTTACTGTCAGATCATCTGACGCACAATGAAAAATGACGATAAACCTCAATTTGGATACAATTTTGATGTAGATTAAATCAGACCAAAATTCGGCTGTTTTTAAGAAATTATATATGTTTTGGCTGGTACCCTTTGTCTGAGGTGGTGGTTATGGCACGAGTTGCATATTAAGAGTGCGAGAGTATGTTAGAATAGGATTTGTTGATGTTACTATAAACATAGTATATTACTAGCATTTGAAACAGTATGACATCGATTTGAAGCGATCTTGGACAAATAATTGATTATTTTTGTTAATAGGCTTATAGAATCGAGCGGCGAGGATTTTTTGTTTTTAGTATTAATTTTGTTACATCCTTGAACTCACACAGTTTTCCAATTACTGTATTTCATGTAGGTACAGTAGCGCCACCTACCTAAATCAAAACCGATCGAAACAAATTCTGTGAACCAAACAGACTACTTCGGGCGCTTATTATTGGTCGAGATATCGCGCCTTTTAAAAAGAAACTAGGTGTGGCGGCGCTGGGCTAACTATCCCCAAGATCAAAGAGATTATTTGTATGCTAATGACTATTGTCATTAATATGGAGTGGGAGACCACTTTTAAGAAACATGATAATGATTTGACCGCCACGAAGTTCAGAAATAACCTATACAATAAGAGGCTCGGCGTCGACAAAATGATTTTGAGAACAAAGTGTAACTTGAGTCATACTTATTGTTACAAAGTTCCAAATAGGAACTACTAGGAACTTTTCGCCTTTAGTTGATAGTACTGTCTCTGTTTGCCTACCTAGTCTAGAGAGTGATATCGCGATATACTTAAAATCTCGTTTGGAGTATTCGGCCTATAGACTATTTTGAAGTGGTTTTTCCAAAGGTTTTCTAATTTACTAGCTGATGAATCGATTGTCTTGTTGGCAACCATCATAGAATGATATGTGGGTATTCATAGAATGAGACTCAGGAAATAGTGAACTAGGACCAAAATATATATATATATATATATAACAATTCTGTTTGTAATGGTTATATTATGTTGTTTTTAATTTTAAATGATGTTTATTGTCTAGACTAACAGTGTAAATGTAATTAATTAATAAAAAGTAGAATGTCTCGTGAGATTTATGTTTTAGAAGCATTTAACATAAAAAATAAATTTTATATATGTAGATGATATCATTATTTTTAATATGATGATGCAATTTTCATTAATGGGTTATAAATAAATTGTCTATAAATAATAATGCTGTTTTTTTATTTGTCAAAACCATTTGTTTGGTAAGTATGTATAGTCGAAGGCAGTTAAACCTGACCCGACAGACATTACAGTTGGTATGGTAAGGTGATCAATTTTATGTCTTCAACTGTACCTCAAAATATTGGTGTGTAGAAAAGATAGTGAATAGAGAACTTCTATTTCCTGATCATACTATATAATTATAAAAACAAACACAATAAACAGTCTTTATTATACACTTTTCAATTAATTATTATATTACACTTAATAGATATAAGGTAAATAGTCTACTCTTAAATTTTCACTAAATATTTTTGACTACAGACAAAAGAATAATGCATAGCATGAGAAA
Source organism: Euzophera pinguis (assembly GCA_947363495.1). Lineage (NCBI taxonomy): Eukaryota > Metazoa > Arthropoda > Insecta > Lepidoptera > Pyralidae > Euzophera > Euzophera pinguis. The sequence goes on along the minus strand of OX376161.1, from coordinate 15,228,535 downwards.
AAAATTAACCTCTTTCACAAATAATATCTACAATACTAGGTTCCATCAACTGTGGATCAACACACCTCAACTGAGCAGATGCCAATGCATCTTCTAGTAATGCATTCAATAACCGTTCATCATTGCCCATGCATGACAACCTTTGCTGCAAGAAGTGCACATCAACTTGTAGCTGCTGCAATCCGTGCCTGCCAAACGTACGCAACCTTACACACTCCACTAATGCCTTCAGAGCAACTTTCAGCGCCCCATTCGATAATGCAGCCCTATCTGCACCAGCTGGGCTGAAAACCTCGATTCGTTCAGAGAAAATCCTATTTATAGGAGAGAAAGATGAAGGAGCTCTTGACCAAATAGTCCGTCTACTTGAGTCGCTTGATGGTTTTACACTAGTCGGGAAAAGTTGTGCAGCGGCACTGTCTGCACTTGCCAATGTTTCCACCACCCTCCGACACACAGCCCTTGGTCCTCGTGGCTCGGGAGCGCGCAACCAATCCCTTGCTAATACAGACACCCTCAACATCTGAGCTGCAGTCTGCCCTATAAAAACTACTTCCGCATCTAATGCTGCTTGTGCTGCTGTCGATAAATTCACCATAACACTGTTTGTATCTTTATTCTCCATTGTCAAACCTGGAGCTGATTCTTCCAGAAGCTTTAATAGGTGACTGTGTAATGTTGTCACGCCGCTATCTTGCATTTCTAAGCACAATTTAGCAAGAATCAGTAATAATTCAAATGGAATGTTATTGTTGGAAGTCTGTAGACATGCTGATTTGACTATATCTGATAGGTTCACCATAGTTTCAGAGATTATCTTCCAACAGGCATCAGACACAGCTTTGGCACACCATTGCTTGAGTCCAAACGACAGGTTGTTCTGTAGAAATGCCATCAGATCTAGAAGAGAGGCTTGGACTTTCTGCATGAGGTACACTTGTAATGAGTTTAGGATGTCTACGAGGTCAGCATTCTCAGTTCCTTTACTAGCTAAAGACTGTCTCACCTTCATCAGGCTTTCTTTAAAATGAGATTGTATTGATTGATACTGTATTTTCGCTTTGTGATTTATACATTGAATAACTAATTCTACAGCTTTGTTTGACATAGCACCACTGGAAATTATTTCTGTCATGGCCTGTAACTTTCTGAAAAATTTATCCAGGCCTCTGATCAAGATTTCTGTACCAATATTCTCAGGTCTTTTAACAACTTCTTCAAAAAGATGGAATACTTGCAGCATGATTTTGTCAGCAAATTCTGGGATATTTGTGTCATCTTTATCTTGAAACATCTCATGGTAGCAGGATATCACAATTCCTAAGTCAGCTAGCAAAGTGTTGTTGCACTTCTCAACCCACTCCAAAATGTCTGTTGTTTCAACCATACCACTTAATGTCTGTAGATGCTTGTCCAGTCTACTTTCAGCGCAGCTCAAAAATATGTCTTTCAGAGATGAATCAGTTTCTTGCAACTGTCGCAATAAACCAACACTCTCGGCCAACTCAGAGGCTGATGTCTCCGGACTTAACAACCTATCTCTCAATGTTTTTTTCAAGCCGGAAATGATCTCCGAGCATTCTGTTTGAATGCTTTGGAATGACGGTTGGTTTCCATATTTTTGCAACACTCTTTGAGCATGCGTGTAGTCATGAACAGCATCGGAGTATCTGCTTTCTACAATAGCTTTGTTCAACTGAGTAGGTAATAAAAAAAGAAATTGAAGTTTATCCAGCAATTGTCTTGTTCCACACAATCTGCTTACATTATTACCACTCTCCTTCAAAGATTCCGAGATCTGCGAGCTAAAGGATGTAATTTTGTTGATGTTTTCGCTTAGTTTATTCATTTCTTCTTGCATGATTTGGAAATCTGAACGCATCTTGCGTACAGTTTCAGTGGCAGAGATAAATTTATTGTAGTTCTCGTAGACTAAAGTCTGCATCTCAGATTGAAGGAACTGGCTCTGGGTGACGACTTCGGCCTCCTTGTCCATGATCTGCCGCAGAGTGGCCCGTTTCAGGACATTTTCGAGATACAAATCAGCATTGAAGTTGTTACCATCGATGTCCAACGGGTTGTCTTCGTTTACCTCGGATTCAGCCATAATAATGCAGTTTAAATTATTTATTTAAAGCCTATGCAATTGAATCTATAACAAATAATTAAAACGTTAGATAATTCAGTATTTTGTAAAATTTATTTTATTTTAAAAAATAATATTTGTTTTCGTGTCCTATTGGCTGTCAATGTCAATGTCAAGTCAAATTTGACAACGACAAAAGAAGAATTTACATTGACATTGAAGTCAGAGTTTTACGGCAAACAAAGCAAAGACAACTTAAAGAAACGCCCACCCATGGACTTATTAAATCAAACAGGACTGAGTATGTACTTCTGCAAATTTTCATGGAGGCAAGGCCGAGCCAACCGAGATAGAAATAGTGGAGGACCCAGTCTCTTTCTAGCAAATACAAGCATATCACGTTGGTACTTGTGCAAAATAGAATGACCACGCTCCACTGGAAAAAGGGGAAAGGTACATACTTAATGCAATTTTTTTCAGACGCAATCAAATGTTGCGAGAGAAGAGCTGCAAACCTCCTCCCAAGTAATTTCTGTGCAGACTTTAAGGAAGTTCGAGTCTCGTTAAAAATAATGTTTCGTAGTCATATCTCTTATTGGCTTCCTCGGGGAAGACAAGGAAACTGTACTAGTAGCCTTGGCTCCACGAGACAAGCAGGATTTATGGCTGAACGTAATACGCCAAGTGTTGTCCACTCCAAGTTAGGTCGCACCTGCTGTTGCTTAACTCGCGTAAACGTCACCAACAATCACGTCCCGCTAAGCTATCTTGCTAGCTAATTATGTCCAGTATTTACGAAGTTTAAAATAGTGTGTCCCAATTAAAAACATTATCATGGTTACCTTATTAAAAAAGAGATAGAAACCTCTACTAAAGCTATCTTTTTCTGCTCAGGTTTTAGGTCTTAGAGCTGTCCTGTTTAATATATTAAGTCCATGCGCTAGATGGATCCGTGCAAGAAGGATTCCGTACCAAATTCTGTTCTGGTGCTGTTTTTCCATTTTTGCCATTTTCCGTCACGTTTGTTGTATGGGTAAGCCCCACTTCAATATTAATTTTATTTCTTTTGAAATAGAAATACATGACCACGCTGTTTCAAAGTATTCTGATTAATGTGTATTTATTACTAGAAAAAACTTATTGATGCCCTGCTGAGATTGTGGTAAGCTTTCTGAAGATGTCAAATTGAGGAAAAAAAAAAAAGCAAAAAACAGTAATTTCATAACGGACTTTATTTCATTTTTGCACGATACCCTTCATCACAAGCAGGCTTCATACGTATATTCAATTATCACTATAACAAAACAAAGAAAAGGCAGTATAGATTTACATAAATTATAATATTTCCAAAATTGTTCTTTGGTCTTAAAACTAATTATGGGGCCAACCAGCAAAGTAGGTCATACTTAGATCTGTCTTAACACCAGCCAAATTAGTAAAGCGAGTTTAGCAAGCGAAACATAACTACCTTCAATAAGAAATAAATAAATTTTTAATTTCGAATTCTCATACAAATCTAGTGATTAGTGTGACAAGAGACAAGATTTTGTATAGGAGGTCGATATTTTTTCTTTGTTTTCACTTATTTGTTTTAATGAAAGTGAGAGAAAAAAATTGTAAAACTTACTGTAAAAATTTGGCTGTTGTTTAAGTCATCCTGTATTCGACATTAATCCACTTAGCACATAGACACTCGAATGTTTTTTGGCATACTATAAACATAGAAAAAGATTAGGTAGAAGTGACATTGTGGGCGTTACCTGCGTGCCACAGTTAAGCCTCACCATATTAAGACTCGACAGGCTTAACTATCAAACACATGGCCCTTCTACCTAATCTTATTTCAGATCTTAAATCGTCAGTGATTTGAGCTCCTAATATAAACTTGTAGAAGTTACCACAATACGCAGCTGGCCCCTATTACTAAATTATAATGTTGCACTTCAGTTCCATGCATTGAAAAAATACAACCATAACAGCCTCAATTACTATATTATTTTTAAAAACTAAGGGTATAATACTCAAACGCCTTTGAAACAATTCTTTGAATATCATGATATCTCTCTATTTATAACTAATAATAATAGCAATAGACAGGGACACCATGATACGTTTGGAGTACATTTGAACGCCGATAACACGACAGAACAAAATGAAATACATTGTTTTTCAGATCATCGGCGGTGAAATGCTTCTGTATAGGTAAATTTAAAAAGATCCAAATGCATTAAACTCGACATTTAGACTTAAATATGACATAAATAAATGATTTAATGAAATTTTGCCTTCATTATTAGCCTTTCTGATGACCAGCTGTGACTTGACGTTTGGCGTGATTACCATCATTTAGTACCACCGATGATTATTAAGTAGATCAATAAATCGAAAATAACGTATTCCTAGAAAAAAATAGTAGTACCAAATCTCTAATGAGCAATCGTTGAACTAACGTTAAATAAAAAATCATTTAAATTGCGTAAAAACCCATCATACCTTAAAATATTGGAGCACTTGAGCTATCGCGTTGCATTGTACACTCTTTTTTTCATAATAAATCTTTCAAACAATTCTTGACCATCGCAATTTATTGTCACAGCGATGGAATGAGTTCAAATAAAACACCCAGTGTTCAATTTATTGATACTGTTCTGCGGGTCTAAAATCGCCACTTAGCGCGAATCACAATATGATCACAATACGAATCACATTGCAAATCCTAAAATGGCCATAATTTGGCAGTTCATAAAATGAATCACGAACAATTCATTGCATGTAATTCTGCAGTTTGACATTTTTCTATGGAAATACGTAAAATGGCTCACATAAAAGGAATTGCCTTTATGTCAATCAGCAGAATCGGGTCTAAAATCGCCACTTAGCGCGAATCACAATATGATCACAATATGAATGTCATTGCAAATACTAAAATAGCCCTAATCTGGCAGTTCATAAAATGAATCACGACCAATTCATTTTATGCAAATCTGCTGTTTGACAGTTTTCTATGGAATTTCGTAAAATGGGTCACTTTTACAGAATTGCTTTACTGTCAAATAGCAGAATCATAAAAAGTTACTCTTCAGCAACATCTACAGTTCATTTCTCCAAATTTCACAAAAATTTGCTCAATTGTGGAGTGAGAATACTTTGTTATTTTGATTTTAGGGTAATTCGTCAAGTTTTAAAACTGTTTCGATTCGTCAAGCGAATTTTTATCATTTATTGTTGTTTAAATTCGTCAATTAAGTACTAATAAGATTTCGTATTAAATTGCAAAGTGAATTATAATCACCAACGTTTGATTAAATTGTTATTATTTCGTGTAAAGATCTCGGTTTGTCCGAATTTTTTTTTAGAACATGTGCCTATATGAGGTTGAAACATGTATTAAAGGTAGGAAAGACGCGTCTAGCTAGACGTTGCCGTCATCGCAGTGCGAATCTAACGACCAAACCGATACCTATAGGGGGATTACCATGATATATAAAATTCATCTAAATGCGAGTGAGTAGGCGTGATAGCGCTTTAAGGGATGTAATGTAGGGCACACATCTCGCTTACTCATTCGAATTTGTTGGATAGAATTAAGAGATCATGGTAGCCCTTTTTTTGGTGTGTGCTTCCTTTACTTCATAAAAAATTATGACTTGAGTGAGAGGATTAACTGGCCGATACATGGCACTTCTTTTAACTAATCTTATTTCTGTGATCACACAAAAACAAAGCAACCGACTTGCCTTTACGAATTAACATCATATCACCATAAAATAATAACTAGTACTAACGATATCGCAAAAATAAGATAAGGTATCATGTTTGTGTGCCAGTTAAGCCTCTTGAATCTTAATTTTATATGGCGATGCTAAACGTGGACTTCACGTGCGTGGCACACAGGTAACGCCCACATTGTACTTCTATAGAGATGTACCTAGGTATCGCCTTCCTTAGTTATTTACACACCGTTGTGCGCTATTTATATAAAATAAGTTGATAGTAAGCCACGACTAAAGAAGAACAAAAAATAAGAAGAGCCTAAAAGACTTGTTTCCACGGCCGTAAAACCCATTTTTTGTTGACAGATGACTGCACTTGATTGACATTGACTGATATATGCTGATATGATAGACTTATCTTTATTGCCACTATTATAAATAATTATTAAAGTAGTCTCTATTTTCTTTATTGCGTACTCAAATCCTAATACACGCACGTCAAATAAACAATAATCTTAATTTCCTGTTTCACAGTACGTCTAACATCATTTTAAAATTTCACATTAATAAAAAAGAATTATATAAAAAATAATGAATCAGTTTTGTTTTTGGCGAATTGCTATGGCAATATTAACACGACAAATGATTCACCAAATGAACTGAATTGTTAGTGAATTGCAAATAATGCGTGTCCATTTTACAAAAAAAAAAGGAGAATTGCAAAGGAATTGCTAGGAATTCACGAAATGAATTCGTTTTGATGAATTGCTCAAAGTGGCGATTTTAGACCTACTGGTCTCTTTTCTAAGCATCAATTCATCACAGCACGTCACATCACATTTTTATTTGTTCATAAAATTAACAGAATAATAACAAAAATCGTAAAGACTATCGACGAAAATTTTTAGCGAATTAATTTTCCGTCGAGATAGATTAACTAAATGCTTTTTAACAAATTTCTTCAGTAATGTTTGTCTTTCAGACCATACATTGTTCTTCGTGTAAATCCAATGGAATCGTGTGCCTAAAATGCCTTTTGAGTTAACAATATTTGCAATATCGGAAATTGGGTATAATTTCACCACTATCCCTTTGCAAACGTTCGAGCGCTTGGCATATATAGACGACATAATCTTAATGGTAAAAACTGTACAACATAAACTTCCTTCTTAGTCAATCTGTCCTTGACCTCAAAGGGTCCATGAATGGTAAGTCACTAGGTTTGCACTCGGATTGGTTAAAAACTTTCAATTGTACTTCTTTCAGTTTTGGCGCAGTCGGTCGCTGGTTGACTCCGCGACGTAACGATAACGCGACTGGTACGATTTGTTTGCGAGTCGTCGTCGAAACTGAGGATTGCCCTTCGGCTGCTTCTAGGGCGGTCTCGACGTCGATTAATGCATGGTTTCGGCATTGGATTAGAGCAGCCAGCTGAAAAAATATTCATGAATTACTTATTTTTGCTCTCGTTATATTGGAAATTTCATAATCACATGGGCCGTCGAGATATTAAAATATCCAAATTTTAATATCCGAACACGTGTGCCAAGTTTGTGTATATATATATTTAGCTATCTAAATGGTGGTATATTGCACCATTTAGTCTCACCACAGTTAAGATCCCTACTTGACCCAAAGGTTGGCTGTTAGATAATGCTTTTAGCATGAAGTCCGCCTTTTGTGATATACAATTGTATATTTTGTACATGTTTACAAAAGAATAAACAATTATTGATACAAAAAATTAAAAATAAAGTTTAAAAAAATAAATAAACATAGTGTTCATTCATGTACCTTTTGGCAAAGGCCAACATGGCATTAGCGACACCCTTGTTCATAAATACCTGCAGTATTTGATGTAATGGCTGAGCGACCTCAGGCGGCGGGCGCGGCAATGCGAGCGCCAAGTCAGCGGCGGCGCGGGGGAGTTGCGCGCGTAGTAACGCTAGCGCTGCCAACTCTCGAGCTACGTCCGCTCCTATGATAGATAGATAAAACATTTATTTGCAAAGATTAGCATATATGTTTTGGAATCAAGATGACAAAAAAATATCCTATAAAAAGTACCATAAAACTAAATATATCAATATTTACCTTTAGCGACCCCCTCCCTCCGAGTCCAAATCTTACTCTGTCCCTATTTTAGTTAGTCCGGTATCCATAGAAAAATGCACATAATGCTAAGGGATTTAGCTAGATGAAAAAGAGAATATAACCTACTAAAAAGCACTATAAACCTGTCTAAATCCACTATTACTGACCTTCAGCGACTCCCTCCGAGCTTGAATCTTCCTCGGCCACTAATTCCGTCCACTCGCCATTAGTAGTGGCCACGTGTTGCTGCGGCGCGGGCGGACGCGGGTAGTCTAGAGGCCGGCGGAGATGTAACGCGAGCGCTGTCACGTGGCCGACTGAGAGTGGGGAGGGACGCATTAGAGCCGATAGCACCACTCCGGGGTCGGGGTCTATCACTGTGAACGACAGTTTTGGATATTATCCACTATTTCACTAACTAATGGAATGGGCGCAGTAGTCTAGAGGCCGGCGGAGACGTAACGCGGTCGCTGTCACGTGCCATCCTAGTAAGTTAGTTTATAGAGTTAACTCAGACACTCAAAAAGGCATATCACTATTTCCGATGCCGAGACCCTGTGCTCGGAGCACGCCCGGTCTAACAGGAACATGTTTCCCGTATGGGGCATAGACACGCCCAGTTCTAACAAACATAATCCCTACGTATGAAGGATATTGCTTATAATCGAGAAGAATGGAAAAACCACCGACAAGAGCCCAGCTCTTAAATTTTTGATGACGATGACGTGTCTGCGAAACACTTTTTTTCGTAAATTGATACATGGCCAACCTTGGGTCAGGGAAACCTTCGTAGTGCATTGGTTCGATACTGCGAAAGGTTTTTCGTTCGATGTTTGCAAACATCGACCTTCTTACTGCGATAACTTATTTTTAGAGATCGTTCTGTGACCACGGCTATTATTACACGGTCGTGTAATATTAGGAAAGAGTTCGAGTGTCAACATGATTGTTAGTAAGTGTTTGATTTATGTGATTTTCTGACTTGTTGCCAATAGCTCCTTGAAATCGCCGAGTGTCGTTTTTCAACAATTTCACTTAGCTTGATTCTTCTGACTAAACTAGGACTAGACAAAACCACACTGTGAGATAGAAAAAAATAAGGGCAATAAAGGACTAGTATCTATGGCCGTAAAACCCATTATTTATCTTTTCAGATGATTTACAGCTTTATTTAAAAAAAGTAAACAATCATTTAGACAATTACATGCCGATCACAAATCTTTATATATAGCTTAATGACATAAACATATGAATCCGTAATAACATAATTTAAACAATATACTTACTTAATTGTAAGAAAATTTATAAAAAAAGTAAACAAGTAACGAAATATGCTTTATTTGTAAAGACTCCAGCACATCAAGAAAAAGCTGACAAATAAGTAAGAAATAGTACTTTGTACACCGAGAGAAGAAAGTGACCGATTACTAACGAGGGCGTGTTTTAAGGCCCGAAGCTTAGCTAAGGACCTTAATACGCCCGAGCTTAAAATCGCACGTTCTACCGAGTGAGAGTGCTTTATACTACACATGCGAGGAAAATAAGTCATGTATAAACGGAATTCATTTTTGAATATGTTTGTTAGTGGAATTAGTCACTTCAATATTCGTAACTTCAAATGATGCGTTAATCGCTTTTTTAACGAAAAAATAAATACGAGTATTTGATTCTCAAGTCTGAAACACATAGAATTAAGTACAAAAAATATTAGGTGCTTTAATTAATTTACCAAAGCAATATAAGTAAACATGATAAATTTATAAGTATAAATTGAAACTTAGAACAGAGACTCTGTGCCAATACATCTATATTGTATAATGCTAATCAAAAATTTTAAAAAAATGCAAAGGAATCGAACATTCAATATCATTATGTTGGAAATTTGATTATATATTTTTTAAATTCTTGCATTAACTCTTGAGATTATTATCTGGCAATGTCAACAGTGACAAAAAATCAAATAGCCGGTCGATAATGGATTTCCATACAACTTTTCCACTCGCATTTTTTGGCGGGAAGAATGACGTACCTACTCTCTACCCCGTCCTTGGATAAGTAAGAGTCTACTTTCCGAGCGAGTGTTGTATAAAACACTTCATTGCACCATACATAATCACATACAATTAAATGTTGTTCGTAACAAAGATGATTATATAAAAAAAAAATCAGACATAAGATACTTACACGTACTCCTAATAGATACAAGCATGGCGATGACGACGAAATGTATGTGCGGCAAGGTTGGTCCGTCGGCGAACAGGAAGCCCCACAGATGCGGTAACTCCGAGCGAGGGAACTCGCGTCCGAACATCAGGCGCAGCCAGCGACTGACAGAAATATATCACATTTGGACTAAACTGTGTTTTTTTATACAACTAAGTAGGCAAACAGGCGTACGGCCCACCTGATGGTAAGAACCGTAGTCTTTGAACGCCTGCAACACCGGAGAAGTCACGAGCGCGTTGCCGACTCTAAAGGATTTTTTTCACGCCCTTTTTAAAGGCTCCTATCATATATTTAATAATTGGTATCCGCTGCGCTACGACTAGATACCGTCGGCATTCTACATAAATTCGCAACTAAAACCATGCCGAAATCGGCATGGTTGCGGCATACCCGCGTCAGTCATGCCGCGACCGATGAGTGAGTTGGATGTCTAGATAAATATAAAATTTAATGTAAAAGTAGACGCAAAATGTGCAGTTTGCGTAGTCAAACTGTGTAAGAATAATACTAAAAGAAATAAGGAAGATACTGGTATTACATACCATCAATAAGTATTGTATTATTTCGAAATATGGACATAAATTACTCACGAAAATAATATAACCCTAAAATATGGCGCGAAGTACCGCTCGGTGCTCAATGTTGCCGTGTATTAAATAATCCCAAATTCCCCGAGGTTTCGATTTTTATTATTTAGATATTTTGTTTTTTAATTCCCGACTCCAAAAGAGGAATGTTGTAATTTTGACGTTTTCTGACAATTTTGTCTGTCTTTAACATCTTATTTCTTTAATGCTGATCTGGGAGAAAAGTAAATACGTGGAATGTACTACTGCTTCTCTTCCCGGGCAGACCATATAAGCCGGCCGACGAAGTGGGCGAAGAACCATACCTATCAGTAGGCGATGCGACTAGCAACCAATCACTATTTTGATTCCATTTCCACTTTACGCCCACCAACATTCTAAATATGGCCTTTAGGTAGTTGGTACCCCGTAGGGTATTGTTGCCGGATAATTGATTAATCGAATTTGTTTTTTTTTAAATAATCCAGTATATCGAAAGTATTGATATAATAAATTTAATCGATTTTTGTCAATTAATCGATTATTAACTGCAATATCAAACAATAAGTCGATTATTGAAATGGGTTGATATAAATTATATCGATTTAATCAACAAAGGTAATCGTTTATATCAATGGTTATTAATCGATTATGTATCTGTAGTATCGATATAATCTAATCTGTAGTATTGATTTTTGAGAATTTATGAAAAATAATCGATTAATGGATTAACAACAATACCAAGCATTTCAGGCACCGATACTATACAGATATACCGGAACTTGGCGGCGGGATGTACAGCGGGCATAACACAAATCATCGTCATTCAACTCATACAGAAAAAAATTACAGAAATATATTATCAATAGTATCAATATCGATATATGATCACTATCGATACCTTAGATTATATTTTCAACTATCAAAGAATCGATTATTATTCGATGTGTAATGTATTTTCCGGCAACACTACTGTATGGAAAAAGGCCATGATAATATCTAGTCTTATGTACAAGATGTTTACCACAGCTCCGCCTGCGTCAAAAGGTAGCCTGTTTGACTCCGGGTCTTGAACTATATCCGTACCAAATTTCATGAAAATCAATTCAGCGGTTTAGTTGTGAAAGAGTAACAAACATCCATCCAGACTTACAAACATCCATCCAAACTTTCGCGTTTATAATATTAATAGGATGTGTATGTCTATTTATTTATCTGTATTTAAACCCGGGTTACAACTAAAAAGAGGTCAGTAATCAATTAGCTCCAAGCTAAATAGAAAATTAAAGTAACGTTTAACATACTGTACTGTGTAATAATAAATCAAAAGAAAGTTTTTTTGCAATTTTAGGATTCAATATTAGAATTATAAAATAAAGTAGACAAAACCTAACCATTTCCCCTACCTTATCTCCGAAACTATCGATTCCAGAATTTCGATTCATAAATTACATGAAAACCTATGAGATAATATTAAATTTGTTTAGGAGGTCCAAATGGAAAAAAATAAAAAATAGTACAGAACCCTCTAGATGCGAGCCGACTCACACTTGGCCAGTTTTATTTTAATTTCATTTTAAAGGTTTTTCTGAGCTACTTTTTATAATACGTAACAAGACCGCAGCAATTAATAATTTTCCCATTGGTCGGGCACCAGTCAAGTAGCTGGCAACACCATAATCGACGCTAGTGTGCGTCTTTGCACATTGTTTTACACACACTTTCCTATTAAGTGGCCGCATTCTGGAAACTGATTTTTCTTCACAGCGCGGTATCTAGTCGAGCGCGCGAGACCAATTATTAATCTATGGCTCCCATGTTATAGTCACTAGGGAAAACCACGGCAGGGAGTTAATTCCATAATCGCAGTGTACGAGGGAGCAAGGAAATTCCGTTTTAAGCGTACTGTACGCGATAACATGGGATTCAAGGTATGGGGATGAAATCCCTGACAATGGCGAGAGGTGCGATGGTAAAAAGTGGCTCTTGGTTGGCTTTTTCAACATGCTCGGTAATATCTTCATTATTTAAAAAAAATAATGAAGTTATTAAGCTATCAAGTGGAAGTGCAATACCATTATCCATAAAAATTAAAAACCGCAAATCAATCACGGGAACCCCCATTACATGTTTTATTTTATAAAGTACATATATAACTACGAAATAATTTATTCAAACTGTCCTGTATGTAACTAATTTTATCACACTAATAACTTAATCTTCATTTTATATTTTACTAGCAGCCTGTCCCGACTTCGTCCGGGTTATACAAATTATATAGTAGTAGGTTAAAGCTAACTTCTTAATTTAGCATTACTTTCATAACATTTATATTATACATATAAACCTTCCTCTTAAAATTTCCTATCTATTAAAACAAACCCCATCTAAATCCGATGCGTAGTTTTCAAGATTTAAGCATACATAGGGACAGACAGACACGAAAGCGACTTTGTTTTATACTATGAATGCTATTTTTAAAAGTGTGTTACCCACGCAAAACCGGCGAGTCGACTAATTTTTTCGAAAGATTTTTGACAAAAATCCTTCTGTTTTTTGTTCGATATCGAACGATGGTCATCAGACATACATGTCATACATTTCAAAAATATGGCTGCTGTGTGTTTAATCTTTTGGTAACGGCACTCATGATTTCCAAGACACAGGGTCTCCCTATTTCAGGAATCGTAAACAATTTGTGCAAAGGTATTTGTTTTTCTTTGGTAATAAATGAATGTTTGTTAAACTAAACATTCCGTACTTAAATATTTAAACGGGTAGACCGCTGCCGTTATTAGTAACGTGTACAACAAACGTTTTTTTTTTTGTTTGATTAGTATCAAGCAAAAAAAAGAAACACTTTTGTTGTATGGGAGCCCTCTTAAATATTTATTTAATTGTTTTTTTAGTTTTTGTGGTTATAGCGGCAACAGAAATACATCATCTGTGAAAATTTCAACTGTCTAACTATCACGGTTCATGGGATACAGCTTGGTGACAGACGGACGCACAGCAGTCTTAGTAATAGGATCCTGTTGTACCCTTCGGGTACGGAACCCGAAAAAACGATACGTCAATTGACTTATTGCTGGTCTAAGCGAACAACGTTATAAAAATAAAATTCGGCCGCTATTGGAGGTTTTTTTATTGTATTCTATTATTTTTTCATTGTTTCATACATAGTTTATAGTTACAGAATGGCTGGCTTACTAAAAAGAACCTGATCTAGCGGACGGTAATGATCATCACTGGCCGCTAACATTTGCGCTTCGCCCTTCCAATGCTACTTATTTCTTTAAAAAAGAAAAATGAAAATACAAATAAGTTTATTGCTCACCATACGGTACACACACAGTAACTAAAAATATAATCATTTTATAGAAAAGGTACAGAATATGTTCAAATATTCTATGCTATACTCATATGGTGGATTGACACCTGAACTAGGATTACTCCTGTATCTCAGCTTATCAACCCTCCACCCTAAGTAAGTGTTATAAATAAAACTTATAAAAGAGGCAAGTACAGAATTAAGTAGGTTAATGTCCCATAAACACAACACTACCATAAAATAGAGGTACACTTTTAGAAAAAAAAAATAGATAGAAAATGTCATGCCTTACCCAAACAATTATGAAAAAATTTTAAGTTAATTTATTTCCGAGAAAATTAAAGAAATATTAATTCAGGTACTTACATCCCAAACAATTCTAGTGACACGTTGCAATCGTTGAGATGTGCTGCCAACTCAGCGTCGAGAGGCACTAAGTATTCATCTTTGATCTTTTCCAAATATCTCAATACTTCGTTAGGATTCTGTTGAAATTATAAAGCAAAATATTAAGACAATGTCATAATTGAATATAAATTTTTGCGAAGACTTTAATTAGTTATGGTTCACAGAACAGAAGGCCGATCGCGGTAATTGTAAATGACGTTAACGTATAAATTTACAAAAACCATAGCACGAACGCGAGAACTATTTTCGAGAATGTAAAATCGGTGAGTCGTTTGAAAATCGTTCGACTCACCTATTATATCGAATGAAAATCATTCGAAATCGAAGAAAATTTTTCGAATTACCGGTTTCGCGCTCTAAACAATAACCCTAGCGGTCATGGTTTGGTTTTGTTAAATACATTAAGGTGTTTGCAGTTACCGCGATCGGAACCCAGCATGAAATAAAGATATATCATTGTTTTAGAACAGTATTTCACAATAAGCTGTTTTTTTGCATTTCTGACGAAACCAGTAATATTGATGGAACCATGGGGTCTAAGAATTAGTTCCCCTATTCGATGTAAGAGGGCGCTTCAAAAAGAAAAATATTTAAATGAGTACTGATCTCGCTCCTGTCTCGTTTTGGCAGAATACGTTGAGATGACGAAATGTTACATGAATGCCTAGTTGCCAGTAAAAGAAATTAATTCCAATATTTTTCCACAATATAGCGAAGTTTGCTATACAATTGGTCAGGCTATCCAAACACAAAGGGAAATTCTAAATTTGGAGATATTCTTTTAACATTTCTCTCCTCTTCCGTGCCTTATGCCAGAGTATATATTATTAGGGGTCGGCCCACCTCATACGTTTGCAAATTCTTTTAACAGATTCTCTCAAATGAAATTTTTATCTTTCTTTATTTCATAAACACAGTACATAACAACTATTCATAGTATGCCAAACTGCAATGCAGTTTGTTGGCAGCCGATCTCGTGAATACTTACACATTCAAATGTACTTAATACTTATAAAATTAACATTATGATTACAAGTGTAATTTATGATTTTAGCAGCTTTTATAACCAAGTGTACTCAAACGTGAAACAGATTCTGATGAAATTTCGAAAATATTAGACTACATACCTAAGTGTTAATTCCCATAATTTACATAGTGCACAATAGGCTAGTTTTCACTAAGAACCAATCAGAGAGATGACACTTTTTAATCATAAAATTAGATATCTAGGATTGAAAAAAATAAACAATCACAAAAACTACAGATTATAAAATCGAGGAAAATAGCCATTTTATCACGAGACATTGAACACCAATCAGAAGCGATTACGCCATATCTTATAAAACATCATTGTTGTTGTTGATGTAGACGTTTTTTAAAATAGTCACTGATTTGACAGTTTACTATGGAAACATAGAAAACTGTCAAATCAGGTAAACAAATGTGACCATCTGACATTGACACATGTTTCTCAATGGCTTAATGTTTGTTTCATGGCGGCTGTACACTCCCGTCTGAATGTGGGCTAGTTAATCCTTTCGAGTCTAACTTAATATGACAGTTCAGCGTGTCCATATAAAGTTGAGACTTATGAGGCTGAACTGGCCCACAAACGACACAACAGCTTAACCTTATTTCTGTATGGCTCGGCGAGAGTGTACATCGACAAAAAGTTATGACGCCATTCGAATCGCCATGACAGTGCAGAGCGTTTTCGCACGATATTCAAAATGTGTTTTTTAAATTCAAAATACATAATGTAAGATTGAAGTATTGCAACAAATACATCATTTTTTGAATATACTACACAATGACGTATAATTATAACTATATTTTAAAATTTATTAAACTAGCCTAATGAATCGTAATTGCAATTTTTGACGTTTTTGGTATTCTGTATTTACATATATATATATTCTTATTTCGTAAATCTTATTCAAAATACATACATGAACTGCGTTACAAGTGGGCATCCGGCCGTCAGAAGTGGGAACCACGTCGCCGGTCGTGTAAAACTTCTCCAGACCCCTCATTACCGCGTTGAAAAGCATGCTGCGAAGTAAAATAACCAAGTAGGAAACTAAGTAAGTAAAAACTCTTTATTGCACCAAAGAAAATAATAGACAATATGTACAATAAGCGGTCTTATCGCGAATGTAATCTCTTTCTGGCTACCTTAGGGTAGAGAAATACAACAAAAAGAGACATCATCATCATTTCGTGTAGGTTACATTGTCTATCGACCATGTACACCCTGGTGTCAGAGTTGTTCTGAATCGCCTCTGACGTGGTTCCTTTTAACGACTACCAAATGGTAACCGGGACCAACGGCTTAACGTGCCTTCCGAAGCAAGGAATCATCTTTATTATAAAGTCCTAACCAAACTGGAAACAACTAAACAAAGTATGCTTCGTGGTCTCGTGGTTAAAGCGTTTGTCTTAGACTCGGAGGTCGTGGGTTCGATTACCACGGGAAGCATACTGTATTTAATTGTGTGGTTGAGACATTGCAGGTTTGAATCAGATGATTGTCTGTAAATAATGATTACTCAGTGCTTCCGGAAGCACGTTAAGCCGTTGGATCTAGCTGTCATTTGCTGGTCGTCGTTATAGGAGTCAAGTCAGATGCCGAAAGAAGTTTCGAAAAACTCTAACATGAGGGTGTACAAGGTCAATTGACCGTGTAATCACTAGATATGAATTAATCAATTAAATTATTGTATTTTAAATTTTAAGACTAGTAGAGAAAGAAACTGAAAGAAGGGTCAGCTTGAGATACATTATTGAGTGGCTAAAAAAATAAG
Source organism: Euzophera pinguis (assembly GCA_947363495.1). NCBI lineage: Eukaryota > Metazoa > Arthropoda > Insecta > Lepidoptera > Pyralidae > Euzophera > Euzophera pinguis. The sequence continues at coordinate 15,211,307 of OX376161.1, read as the reverse complement.
AAATGAGAAAAAATACATTATGACTAAAATGTCCTCTTGTAGTAAAATGTCTCTTGACCTTATTTAATAGCCGAAATTAATTTTAGTACCAAAAAGATGTTACGAGAAAGAGACATTTTACGATTACTTCTAGCATCTGACTGTTATCATAGATTTCACAGAATGTGTGTGACGTTGCTGCCTCGATGAAAGAAACATCATTCTGCTCTGGAGGAACAGTAGACAGTGTACGAGGTACCGCAGTGTACCAGGGCGCTTCACGCCACCGATAGGTTCTCAGTAGGCCCTTCAGGCACAATAGTATCGGCCCTTATGGCATTGAGCGTTTGCTACCGCTCGCGAGTTTGCATCGCTCGCTTGATCAAAGGCAAAGCCCATGGCCGAGGTTCGTCCCAACTGGGAGCCCCTTGTGCATTTTAAAAGGCCGAGTGGTGAATAGCCCTCGCCTCAAACTGTCCCGCTGTGAATTTGAAAGCTCACAGGAGCTAAAATTTTTGGTCCGGTCAAAAAAAAAAAAAACAAACATTCTGCGCGGGCAGTTTTCGCTGCGCTTTCGGAAGTTAAGTATTCATTGGTGTTGCTTTCGTTTCGTTAGGTCTCCGACTATGTGCCTAGAAGACGACGACCTTATTTCTTGTTTAAATTCTTATTACTGTTTCACTTGGAATCTTAAGTAATTGACTTTACCCTTGTTGTATTTTGCTAACTGTTGCTGTACCGGTTAATAAACTGCTAAATTGTAGCTTGGCTCGAAATCTTTTATTTCTTTCGAGTCCTTAAAAATTCTAAATAATATTTAATGTTATATGTGACTCCTGCCATGAATGGAATCATTAATTTTATATATATTGTAAAAAACGTTACGGCACTATTTGGTCTGTTAATTTTGTATTATTATTTCATATAGTACTTTCAAGTATAAATGTCTGTTTGTTGATTAATAAAATAAAATAAAAAATAGAACTTTTTTAATTGCAAAATCGTTCTAATCAAATGAATGTTACTCACTAGCTGTCGTGTTCAAGATATTCTTCTTGTAAAACATATTTTAACGTGTCACTGAAACAAATAACATTGATATTAATTATCTAAACATCTTTAAATTTATTTTTAACAAATATTCACATTAGTACAATTTCCTAAAAAAATACAATTAGTCCGTCAGTTGCATAATCGAAAAATATTGGAGATGTATTAATTCTTTTGAAAATTAAACAAAGAACGGTAAAGATATGGCGCGTTAAAGTTCCGTGTGACGTCACAGTGTGCTACACTTTTTCGCAATATGTGACGTCACGAGCCCCCACTCCTAAACTTTGATGTGTTATATCTTTATAATTTATCGCTCAAATGACAAAAGAAAAAATACGTCACTAATATATTTTGATTCTAGACTAATTTTAATGTTAGTCTTTTGACCCTGGAAACTAGCCTATTTGCAATAAATAGTTTTATAATTATTTTCCTTTAGAAATAAGTACGCAAAATCAATAAAAGTTCATTCATCAGGACAGTGATTAGCAAGTGATTCGGACACTGTGATCAATGGTGAACAGCGGCCGGGCGGCCGAAGCGTTATCCTTTACTTATTTTGCTTTCGATTTTTACCTTAAATCTGCTCGGCTCGGTGCGCTATCGGTTTTGGGAGGATGTGAGTGTCCGTTCAGCAGGTCTAAAATGGCCACTTTTAACAATTCATCAAAACTAATCATTTCGTGAATTGCGAAGCTTAGCAATTCTGCAAATTTTGACATTGACGTTTCAACTCTAATTCAATTCATTTCGTGAATTGCGAAACTTAGCAATTCTGCAAATTTTGACATTGACGTTTCAACTCTAATTCAATTCATTTCGTGAATTGCGAAGCTTAGCAATTCTGCAAATTTCGACATTGACGTTTCAACTCTAATTCAATTCATTTCGTGAATTGCGAAGCTTAGCAATTCTGCAAATTTCGACATTGACGTTTCAACTCTAATTCAATTCATTTCGTGATTAATTTCTTGAATCACTTCTCGTATAAGTATTGCTATATTAATAAAATGAAAATAGATTTTAAAATTTTAATATTTTTATTGATTTTTATAATTCTACAGTAAATTAATGATGGTAAATCAAAATTTTAATTAAAAAAAAGCAATTCACGAAAAGTAAGCCATTTTGCGACTTTCCGTCAAACAGCAGAATTGCCATGAAATGATTCATTTCATGAACTGCCAAAATGTGGCTATTTTAAGATTTGCAATGTTTCATAATATGATCATATTGTAATTCGTGCAAAGTGGCCATTTTAGATCCACTGTACGTTAGTACTATTAATAATTCTGTGATATAAGTGTAATGATGTGTAAGTACATACCTCAAATTCTCAGGTGCGAATTTCCTATCTAAATAAAGTTCTAGAAGTAGTGGCGCTAATATTTCGTGCATGCCTTGTCTGTAGCCCACGTGCGAATGAGAACGCGCCCAGAAAAATAACACCTCCACCTGAAAGAAAGAAAAGATAGTAAATTACTGTCAAGGCCGTAAATGAAGCAATTCACGACTTATTGGAATTATTCAGCCATAAGATGATCACCAAGTGATTTTAAAGGACGAGGCGAAGCAAAGCCTACCGAAGTAACGAGTATGTTGATTGTTATTTCAACCGTGGCTCGTTTTGTACTCTTTTTCAAAACTCCGTTAGCAGCCGAGAATAAATTTTAATATAATAAAATTTGCATTTTCTATCTCACCCTGCCCTGTGCCTCGCATGGCAAGTTAAGCCATTGATCCCGATTGTTATCGGTAGATGGCAGCAGATAGTTAGGTTATATTATTTATTTATTTATTAAACATTTTCCAAAAATTGATACAAACAAATTAACATAAGATGCATTTCACAAAACCACTGAGGTTTGTTTAGAAATAGCAGGTACGTTCAAATCAGATATATATATGATATCTTTACTAATATTATAAAGCTGAAGAGTTTGTTTGTTTGTTTGAACATGCTAATCTCAGGAACGACTGGTTCGAATTGAAAAATTATTTTTGTGTTGGATAGATCATTTATCGAGGAAGGCTTTAGGCTACATAACATCACGTTGCGACTAATAGGAGCGAAGAAACAGTCGAAAATGTGGACAAAACGGGGAAAATTATTCATCTTTGAGGGCTTCCGTTGCGTGCACTGCGAAAACCGTTCGAGATACCCAAAAAATATGTATGAAAGAATTATTCCTCTTTAAATTATCTAAAACAATGTCTGCGACAGTATATGTCTATCTTTTAAGATTAACTTACAATAACAGTTTTTATGATAATCAAATTTGGTCGAAATTAACGCATTATTACAAATTATTTGTCAGAGTTGTATCAACATAATAATATTAATCTTTATCCAAATAAATGTGTTATTGATTCTGCCACAAGAAAATAAAACTAAAAATATAATATACGCAGAAGTAGTTTAAAATATATTCTTTTTAAAGCTACTTAAAAGTATATTCTATTAATTATGTAACTAAGTTGTCTAAAATAAGTCGTGGGTAACAGCTATAGGTAATTTATAATAAAGAGGTAGGTTTGTAAACAAAAAATAAATATGATTCCCAAAATAACTATTCCACGCGGACGAAGTCGCGGGCACAGTATATGATATAGTTAATAGTTATATCAGATGCCTTTAGACAGCCTGAAAAAATCTGACAGTGTTGGCCACTGTTCCCTGTGGAAAGGATTACGAATGTCAGACGGTAGTCGCTACATTATAATAACCAGAGCCGCCAAATCTAGAATCATTACTTAAATAGGCTCCGAAGCGTAAGCTGACGACGCAACTAGGAAAACACGCTTGGGTGAAGAAGATTCACTGCTGACAACACACATGGTGCGTTGAAAACAACTGAAAATGAATAGTTATAATTTATCAGCAGCAAATGTGTTAATAATTGTGTGTACTCACCATTACATCCTGAACATCTTTTTCCCTAAAATACAGTTCGTCTGGGAAGGTCCTCACAACGTCTTGCAGGATCAGTGCCTTCAGTTCATTATCGCAGAAATGTTGCTTCCATACACTCTGCAACAAAAATATTACGTAACTTTTTTGGACAAAGATCTTTATTGCTTAATTGCTGTTAAAACTGATTGCGGGCAGGACACGCGGTCATTGAAGATCCAATTAAACTACTTGTTGAATTAAAACCCTTTCCCTATGTGTGCCAGAAATTTTAAATTGAATTTCCATAGTTTACGTGACAAGACAATCAAAGAAAATAAGTACCTCTTGCTTTGAAATATAGTTACATAACTGTTGTTCTCTTGTTGAGTGCCTGTGAAAGTTAAGGAATTTAGCCTAGTGAAAGATGAATGGCATATATACAATGTAGCAAAAGCATACCTCATCATTTTGTGATAGAGGGTCGTCGCCAATGACTGTCCGGGGGTCCATAGACAACTTAGACTTTAAATCATTGTAGAAATTCCTGTGAGTTCGAACACTGAAACATAAAAATACATAGTTTGTGAATTTCCTATATTTATCAAACATTTCTAATTCAAGAACAAGAACGGTTGGCATACAGTAGTTACTTAAATGCTGCAAGAAACAGTTACAAACAGAGCTTTAACAAAACGCTATAATAACACACAGAGATGTTTCAGATCGGTCTGTCTTCCTTTGCCATGAACCATGTCAGGCCGAAATGCAATTCCGAATAACTCTAACACTGGGGTGTACAGACTTACGGAGTCAATTGACCATGTACCCCATTCAAAATGAATTAATAATATTTATACCTAGAAACAATATCCTGGTTGGGCGGAGGCACAGCGTTCAACAAGATAGCCCACGCTAAGCTTCTGGGCCGTGGTACCCTCTGCTGTATTGCTGCATTCTTCAGATATTCTAACCCCCATTCGGGCAGCTGTAAGCTAGACACAAAATTATTTTTAAAGGTGCACAATAAATAGGTGACAGGATTTTCCTATGTAAAATTGTATTAAAAGTAAAATTAAATAATATTTAAGGACACCCAATAAATTTATCATTTGCTTTCTATTGAGAATATTTTTTTGCATTGATTGAACAAGGCTTTGGGCCCTAAAAATGTCATAACATTGGGGTATAAATTTGAAAATCAAAGAGATAAAATTCTTCTTTTCATGTTAATTACAAATTTTGAAATGTGCTTAGCCCTTAGACCACCTCGGTTGCCTTCTGGATACCTCTATTAAGTCGTCTACAGAACAGGATGAGTAGAAATTCAGCATTACAGATGCATTTATTCAACTTATTGAAGAGTTAATTTATTCTCATATTGACTTTTAACCAAATGTTTTTGACCTATTTAATCAATGTAAATGGTGTAAAAAAGCATAAATTCATTCATTTTTTTTTTCCTAATGGTATTCCATTATTTTACAAATGTTTATTTTTTTACCCTTTAGTCGAATGATGCTGAAAAACTTACTAGTAATCCGTGATTTCATTTCTTTCCTTCGATGGCGAACTTGGGGAATAATCTGAGTGATTGTTGTCCTGTTAAACAAAAACATTGGCCTTAAAACAAATCACACAAGTAGGTACAATAAAATTGATAACAAACACAAAGGATGTGTAGTACCATTTTCTTTAGGTTAAATAAATCGGCATAATTAAAACACAATTATCATTAATAGGTATCGATTTGAATTAAATAAAACTAATTTCGATTTCACTACCAACAAAATTAATTTCTAATGTTCGGTTTTTGCCCAATCTCAAAGGTTTTTGTTTTCTTTTCGATTCGATGAAGCCATATGTATGATTGTTGTTCTGAGACCCACCCCAGCTGACATTTGAAAATGCCAAATGCCAATCAAAATTAGGTATGTCAATGTCAGTCATGTGGTTCTTTCTTTTGTTTATGTTTTTTTTTTTCAATAAATTATTACTTTCGTATTTAGCCACCAGTAAAAAGTATAAACATGGAACTAAACATAAAGATGGAAACCAAATAGCATACAATAGGCTGATGACAGAAAATTGACCTTTTTTATTTTTTTTGTTAACGGAGGGAAAATGCATTTTCGCACTGAGTGTGGGAGGCAGAGTGCCTGGACTACCCACTAAAACCCCTCCGGCGTTTCCGCACCGGCTGTTGAGGGCGCCATGGGGTCGCGTTAGCATTCTACCACGACGCCCTCCAGCCATGGCCTTTCGCCCCCAACCATTGGCCTTTCGGCCACCCCCCCAAATCAGACAGTGGCCCATAAATGGACCACGCCCGTCCCCCAGACGCACATCCGTTTGCCGTCTCATCATAGACGGCGATGGAGTGGTCTGTTGGCAGAAATTGGCCGACAGTCAACAAGACCCCGACTACCAGGGAGTTATTAACTGTCACCCAGGGTGCTTCGTCCCGAATCCCTTGTCAGCCCGCCCTCTTACCAGATCCTTGGGATCAAGTGAGAATGCAAAGCTTTCAAAGGATCGGGCACTCGAGGAGGTTCCCTGCCCTGCACCCCCAGAAAATTTGACCTGGAGTAACACCTGTTTTCCCAAAGTATTACCATCACTTCAAAAATTTTACCTAGTCAGAAATACAGTAAAATAAAAATATCAGTTTGCTTAATATATTTGGGCTTTATATTTCTATAGTATATAAAAACAAGCCTATCCTAATTGTGTTTAATTTTTTAATAAAAATCTACCTCAAAATAAAGATTATATTGCGTAACTGTTTATCATTTTTTCGAACTTTTAGGGTTGTTATCAAGTGCTGTGATGGAAACCCAGATTCACACCCTTACACATCACGAGTTAGAGAGAGGTGGGTAACGAAATGCATTCGGTCAAATTTTCTGTCATCAGCATATTGTATACCTTCCCGTTATACCTTTAGCTTTAGATCCATGAATATAAAGTTATTAATCCACCATTATTGCACGGTTGTGCGCTTAGACTATGGATCCAATAGACGGGAAATGCGAAAGAGAAATATATAGGATATGCGTATGTTAGAATGAGATAGAGAGCGAGACCATTTCATATACAAAATAATGTCCCATAGCAGCCTTACGGATTACTTGTCACAAACAAATATTTATGTTATAAACAAAGTAAGTCTTATGTGTTAAAGAAGTGTTCAGTAGAAGCGCTTATGGTTTCTATGAGACTTGGGTAAGGACCACGACCACACTCATTTACATCAAGTGTTATTTTGGGTATTTGTGGGTATTTACCCCTAGTCTCGGGTTTTCACCGGGTAGATGCCCAGAGTTCGGTTAATATAAGATTAGGTATTATAGAAGAGCCTTGTGTGGAGCAGTTAGGCCTAGTTATACCTAGGTAAAAGGAGGTATCACATGGTTTGGAAAATTATAATTGATGGATCATTACCAATGATGGACCGCTGAAGAAGAAATAAAGGTAAAGTTAACTTTTAATATAAAGTTTACTTTTAGCACCTAGGTAAAGTTTACTTTTGATTTAGTCCTGTCATACAGAAATTTAATCAAAATTGCTATAGCAGTTTGGTTGAAGGCTTATTTGAATAGAAAGGTTTTTTCCATATTTCTTTTTATTATTTGTTGATATTTTGTAGGTTGCCATGCCCAGATTTGGCGTGTTTGTATTCATTTTAAAATGACTAAAAGGAATTTAAAGAGTTTTCAATGTATATCCGCTAAATGTATATTAGATACACAATGTATATCACAAGTAATAACATATTAATCCATACTAATATTATAAATGCGAAAGTCTGTCTGTCTTTCTGTCTGTCTATCTGTCTGTCTGTTACGCTTTCACGGCCAAACCGCTGAATGGATTTTGATGAAATTTGGTACGAGTATGAATATAGTTGAAGACCCGGGGTCAAACATAGGCTACTTTTGGATGCAGGCAGAGTTGCGGGAAACAGCTAGTATTAAATAAGATTGTTTAGTGCTATTCCCAAGTTAATCTATTTTATTATATATATATATATATATATATATATATATATATATATATATAGTATGCAAATATTGCCCAAGTATGAATATAGTCAAGTAGCCTATTAATAAATACGTACGAGTAGCAAATTCCCAAAATGTAGCCAATTTTAAAATAAATAGAATAGATGCACCTAGTTAATAATATTACTTTGTTAATGGATGCTTGATAAGCCCAGCAGCAGCTAGGCTTTTGCTTCTCCATCATAACTATGTGTGTGTTAAGCAAAAGCAAATGGCGTCGCCAAATTTACTCATGCAGTTGCTGTAACAAGTAATATTAAAAAACGATATTTAAAGGAGATATAATCACTTTTGATACAACAATATAGTGAAATTTCTAATTGCTGCAGTGATTCTTCACGTTGTTGTAGATATTTTCTCAAATTTAATCGAATTTATCGAGTATTACTTTTTATTTTGTCCCATTTCACAGCGACGACAGCGCCCTCCCTAACGGCAATGATAAGTTTGTGCATCTGTTCTACAAGCTGTGCACGAAAACTATTGTTGTAGTCTGTGGATCTATGGATCTTTCTCTTTTTAGTCAACGAATGCTCTCGCTTCTTGCGTTTTTGTGAATGTGATTTTTTTAACTTCAAACCAAAATTTTTATCAATTGTTTAAAAATCAGCATCAGTGTAAAGCCGAGCCTTATGTGTATCAAATGTTTTCGTGTGGGCTGGTTACAATGGACTCTTATTTATTAACCGTTATGGTCCTGATATGCGGGGCGACATCGCAAGCGCTGGTTGCCTTCCGACTGCGATGACCATAAGCGACATCGGGGACAATGATCGCCAACCTGCCGCTTCTGTTCGCCAGCGGCGCCCCGTCGGCTCTCTCGAAGATCACCGCCAGCGAATTAGAGAAGTTCATTACATTTATGGTGACATGTTCCTGGGGTCACGATACGGCCAAGGAGATAAAACAGCCGCCATGGTGGCCAAAGGATGTTAAGTTTGCACATCCTTTTGTCCGGCCGTACCAGGTGCCTCATGACTGGGAGGCGAGACTGAAGAACGTAGTGAAAAGATGCTACGACTACCACAAGAGTGCATTTCTGCTGGTGTTTTCCGCGCAGCTCGCACGCTACCCTCGCAAAAGACTCAGGTATGTCGACAACCGTGATCAAACAACGTCTCTCTATTACAGGCCCAGCGGTCGGCTTTTAGTGACATTTAGAAATGAGAACCTCTTCTATGACAAACCGGCACCGATAGAAGTAGAGAAACCACAGGTTAAATCAACTGACATATATTTATGTGACAATTGTGACAGTCATTTTGATAACCTGGAAATATTAAAAGCTCACGAGAGGCTTTGTAACAACGATAGTGTTCCAATAGCAGAAAGTTCCACAGAGTCGCCTAGCAGTGGCCTGCCGGAGTTTCTGTCAGCATTGAAGTTGCATCCTATCGGTGCACCTCCACAAACTGAAACTAGTGTTAATGAAGATGATACTCGACCAAGGAATTCTAGGACTGCAGCAAATGTTGATAGAGGGCCTCCGTATCCGTTCTCATCTCTCGCATACTTGAAGAATATTAAACAAAATGTTCAAAGGGACACAAGTTATTCCAGAGAAAGAGTGGAGAGGTATTGCTGCACCTCAATTCCAATTAGTAAAAGTTTAGGTAGCAAAAGCAAAAATCAACAGTATCCTGTCAGGTACAGAAGACCAATAGATTACTGGCACAGGCGACATATATTTCCCAATCAAAGACATAAAAAAATACTCGATGTGAATGGTCAATTGCTTCTACTGAAATGTAGACCTATTTCTGTCAAAATAGATAGGTTGTCAGACAAGAAAATAAAGGAATACATTGACACTCTGAGACAGGAAGCGGAGTTAAGGTATTCTCAGGATAAAGACATTATATTTGTGGACGGAATGGACTGTGATCAGCCAACAGAGGTTGAAAAGAATGGGGATCCTTTGAAGCGGCCAGAGGGTGAATGTGAAGTGATTGACCTGTGTTCAGATGATGAGAGTTCAGTAGTAAACGAGAACTGTGATCCTCAAGCCGGTGCAATGGGAATCGCATCAGTGACTGGGGTTGCCGGGGTGGCATGTGTGATGCGTGGTGGAGCAGTGTTGCGACGGACTGCAGCTACACCTTTAGCACAGCCTTCACAGCCATGCGGGGCTCGACAACGCCCACTTGCCAATGCTGTCCTACAGCCACACCCCGTGATTCTCATCACACATTCACTGAACAGTTTACAGACTATTTCTCTAGATTGAATTCGTGTATTTTATATTAGTGAGTTATGAATTATTTATTCCTTCATGAATAAAAAATTAATGTTCCATTTATTCTTTCATTTCAGGCTCAAAGTTACTGTGATAGGAAAATTGGTCTTATCACATTCTAGAATGTTTGATGAGTTTATTATTTGTTGTAATCTTATTTATGTTGTTAACAGTACATTGTTCACAGATTTTCTGTAAATGTGAGAAATGTTTCTCACGGTTTCTCGTTCTATTATCATTTGGCTAAAGGCAAAGCATATATTTCATTCATGTGGCAACAAGATCTTTATTGCATTATCATACGGTCTAGTATTGAATAACAAGCCGTTGAGGGCAATTGCCGTGTGTGTGTTAACGATTTATTTACGACAAAATGGCGCCCACCACACCACATTGAGTTGACTATTGCTGACATTTTGTAAAACACGTTCAAAGTATAGCTGATAATGTTTCTTGCACTAGTGCAGGTTTCTTTAAAAATGAGTAATTTTATTATACTTACTGATAAATTCGGCCGGAAGGCGATTCCGGCGCGTCCTCAGGCTGCGTTTTCACTGACGCGGAGCCGGGCGTTGCGGAGCGGAGCAGACAGTGAGTTGTCCAATCACAGTAGTGAACATTTTTACTTGATTTTTGTGATTGTTTAATTTATCTGTTATTATATTAAGTAAATATAGGGAATGATTAATAAAATCCGCCTCGCACCGCTCCGTGTTAGTATAGGGAAATGGCCGCATAATGGGTTGCAGTGTTGTTCAATTTGTTGTAAAGAGATATAATCATTCTCGTACATCAACTGCGCACGCGCACACCTAAATAATATATTGTTTCCGTTTGTGCTGGAATGACGCATTGTTTTCTTGCGGATTTAGGTCTGTTTTTTGGTTCATCTGTCAGTTTTTCTACAATTTACCCCACAAGTGAGTATCACCTGATAGTGGTCGTAAGTTTATTTTTCGGTGACATATCATATATGCTTATTTTAAAGGAAATACTTACCTACTTCACGTCAAATTGAAACGATGGATTTGTGTTTTTGATGTTTATAGAGTTTCCTTCTACTTGTTTTGTTTACTTAGATGATTTAATGGTGACGAGACGGGTAAAGGTCTTCAACGTTCTTTGATAATTTCCAAGTAAAGAATCCTTAGATATTAATGCAGACTAAATTTCCGCCTTCCTCGCATATTAATGTTAATAATAGTTAATATGATTTGAGAAGATTGCGTTACATTTTAATCTCTGAATTAATATTTCTGGACCCAAGCGAGCCGGCTGTCGCGTAAATAGCCTGGTTACGGGGGAATTCGCTACGGCAAATTTTCGCGCGACGATAACGACGACTAAAACAAACGCACTAACCAAGCCACGCGCACTGGCGGCTGGCGAGGACAATGGCTAGTAGTAACGATTATTACACTAAAACAAATGCATTTATATGTAGGTATTTGGTTTAGTCGTCAGTAGCTTCGCGCAAAAATTCGTTTCGGTTATTTTCCCCGTGGGCAGGCCGAGATATTTTGTTCGCCATTGAAATTCTATTGTACCCTCGAGTAGTTGACGAATTAATATTGAAAATTAAATATGACCATTATTGCTGCAGCCGTCAGATATGGCACGTGAATTCAAATACAGATTTTTTCCTTGTTCAGGATATCTTTGTACGATCCTTCCACAGCATATATTTATATGTAATCAAGTAAGCATGTATGGGTGCTATTATCAGTAATTACTCTTGCGCTTAACATTAAATAAATACCACGCTGGTGCGGGTTGTTGTGGAAATTCCAAAGGGCAGAATATTTGGAATGCCCAGAATAAATATTTTGGTTTTAGTTGCAGTAATTTAAACTTTAACAGCAGAAGTAATTACTACAGAAAATTAAATCATAAAATGTGATTACGATAAAGCACAGGATAAACTGTATTCGTTGTTGGTAAAACCACGACTTTCCCAACGCACAACTGCTGCATTTGACATCCAGTGGTTCCCCTAAAACTGCTATTAACTATTGTGTCAAAGAAAGTAGTGCCTTGGAGAACTGCTTTTCTCTGATGTACTACTAATTAGTTTCTTTGGGAAGATAGTTAATACCGCAGAACGCACTGAGTGTTCACATGACTTAGTGCCATTTTGTCTCTACGTGCTTACTTAGTTCAATCAAAGACCAAATTCCAATAAAACAAAGGCTATTTTTGGTAGATTCTGAAGTAGCACATTAACTTCCCTCGGTCTTACTCTGTACCATACCACGGCTCGATATTGAGTACGATCGTAATCAGAAAACACCTTGCAAAATATTTGCTTCGTAATTTTTACACTACCCTCTATTTACTACAAAGCTGTGAACAACAAGATACATTATGTTGTGAAGTGTAAAGTAGGATAAGAAGACTTTATTTTTACAGGCGGTTTAATTACTAGGCATAAAATTGACACCGTAATATTTTCCAAACCAAGTAAAATAAAACCACTACCAATCTTAAATGATGTTATAATTTTAGAAAAAACATCATAACACGAAAAATATAAGTTTGTCTAATGAATCATATGTCCTCATTGTTGATTCTGTGGTGCGAGTTGAGCGGCCGTCGACTTTCCTCATCTGAGCCATAAATAACTTCTTCGTCCGAGTCGTTGATCATAGAAAACGCGGGGTTGTCTTTAGTTATTGCCGTTTCTGAAAAAATGGAGGTTATTCAAAAAACATCCCTTAAATTGTTATTTTTTCATTTGTACGTTGTTAGTGTACGCCATATGTTATCTGTGATCAATCAAATAATTATGTAGTCTGTTGTGCCTATTCAGGAAAAAACATAGAAAAATACTTCGAGTCCAGACGAAATATTTAAGAGTTCCACGCAAGAACTACTTCGAAAGATTATCGCACTATTATGATTTGTCCAGCCACAGGACATTCTGATTTAAATGAAATTGAATGGATAATTATAACCAAAAACATCCAAGCAAAGCTGGCAATTTGTACAGCAGAAAGTAATTTATACCCTGAAATACCCAAGTTATTCTTTTAAACAACTGATGAACATCTTGGGTAGCTCTAGGCAGGTTAGTCAGATTGACATGAGTCCCAAAATACAGGCCAGACCTAGTTTGGGATCTGCGTTGACAGTTGACAGGTGTTCTTATTTTTATTTTTTCTACACTACTATTATTATGTAAACTTTAGAATAAGATATTTAAGTTGTTGTACCTTATCAATAAAAAACTTTTATTTATTTTATTATTTATTATTGACATGAGTACAATTGCGCCTATAAGGTACAACAACGACGTCATCACGATCTGTAAATGCGTGAAGAATCTTGGACTCCATATTGACGCCACTCTTAGCTGGACCACTCACATTGCTGAAATTAGTCGCTCTATTAACCTTACTCTCCAACAACAATCGTCTAAGAAACTTTCTCCCGATTAAATCGAAAATTGTATTAGTTCAAACGTTAGTTTTTCCAATTATTGACTATGCTGATGTGTGCTATTCTGATTTCAATTAAGATCTCAATAAACTGGATCGTCTCATAAATAACTGTATTCGTTTTATTTTCTGTCTACGTAAATATGACCACATCTCTTCTTATCGATCCGAACTGAAATGGCTTCCGATCCGCCAACGTCGACGACTTCGGTTGCTTACTTCTCTTTTTTCAATTCTCAAGGAGCCTCAGTCTCCGGAGTATCTAAGGTGTAAGTTCAAGTATCTTTCTGACGGTCACGATAGGCAACTTAGATCTTCCAAAAAACTTACCCTTTCTACTCCCCTATTTCGGTCCAGTTTTATGTCAAATTCATTTACCTTACAAGCCACACGGCTCTGGAATGCTCTACCCGATGACATCAAAGAGACCATTACTAAATTCGCTTTCAAAAGAAAAGTCAAAATTTACCTCACTAGCATAATATCACCCTAGATCGACATCTTTTTCCGTTTTCATCTCTTCTTTTATGTATGTATAATATGTATGTATATGTATAGTTATGAATATTGTATGTAAATCTATGTATGTTTGTTTAGCAGTTAAGTGTTTTTTTTCTCTCATTGTATTTACAAATAATTCACGCCGCACATAATTTTTTGTTTTTCCTAATGGTTGATTGGGAGATAATGCTTTTAGCATTAAGTCCGCCAATTGTAAACTTGTGGTGCAATAAAGATTTATAAATAAATAAATAAATGAATAAAAGGGCTGATCATGCCAGCAAAATGTTTCGTAGGCACTATCCGATTATACGTAGGCGAGGTCACGTAGGTGCAAGCGCAGGTGTGTTGCAACTGCTAACACAACTCAATAAATATTAAATTATTCAATTTATTTTTACGGATGGAAACTTGATATTCGAGAAACTAACGGCAGATCAGCAAATTATGCGTGAAGTAAACGTATCGAAATTTTGGGTAAATCGGAAATACATGAATGCTGCAATTGAACAATGATTTACATAAGGTTACTAAGAATACTGATCTGCAAATGAGTTATCACGTGCTGAGGACTAACGGAAATTATTGAGAAGTGAATAAACTACAGTTTTATGATAACAATGTCTGTTTATGAAAAACCATTCGATGAAATTTGTTCCATGCATTGAAAGTAGTTAGACAAGTTTTGTTCAGTGAAAATGATATTATATTACCATTTAAACCTACTGAGAAAACTGTATGAGAAATTTTCGTCAGATACATCTTCCTCTGTATATAAATTTGTATGAAACAAAGGTAATATTTTCGCTGACGTAGGACGTTATAAACTCATTGTTCAGTTTGTGAGTTACGGACTATTGTTTCGGATTACTCGAGATTTTTTCGATATCAACTTTTGTGCATACAACATCAATTCTTTTTTGTTGTACCATTTAGTTTCTTATACTGCTGTAGCTGTAGATATTCTATAATGACTTATGTACATAGTTGTTATCTTTATCGCAAACAAAATCGTGCGTTCTGCGATTGTTCCATCGGACAGTATTATGTTAATAATTCAGTGGACATCTGACAAATTCAACGATTTTCGGCCAGTTTGAATGATCATTTTATCATATTAATTTAAAAAAATATGTTGTATAGTAATGTAATGTCGGAAATAGACAATCTTACCGTGCACCGATCCACCGCCAGGTGAGAACAAATAGGCTAATATGTACATCTTGAAATTGAAAAGGCCGTACATAGCCATAAAGGGTGCGGAAGTGTCGTAATGAATCTTTGGCTGCGAAGCCCAGTGGTCCTGCAAAGCTGCAGGGCCCCAACCTTGCAACGCTAGCAATGTAGTTATGACTGACACTGTTGCTACAACTATGGATAGACACCGGAGCCTTATATCTGAAAGAAAAATACGATGATCAGTCTTCTCGCACAAATTATGTTGGTTGACGTTAGTTGGGCGCCATTTTCTCGTTATTTGTTTTTTAAATTTGTGGTTCGCACAGCATCCTTTTTGTAATACATAGAATTTGAGAATAGATCGGCTGAAGGTTTTTGCCATGCTAAACTGTCAAAATTAAATACAAGACCAAACATTTTTGCACGTTATGTAAAATATGAATGTAGTTTTATAAAATCTGTGATTTTTGTGCAACTACCTAGACGTCGGACATTCTTCAGACTAGTTCTTAGCGAATATTTTTTCCATAAAAGTGTCATTATTCAGTTTAGAAAAAAATATTCTGCAAAGCTGATGGATATTGCCAATACCGACGTTAATTTTAAAGCTGATCCTAAGTCATCATGAGTGCAGGCAAATGTTTGTTCACAAGTTCTATATTTCCTACGCCTAAAGGCTTCATTAATTGTGAGCGAATTTTGCATCTCAAGTTTATTTCGGACTAAGTCAGGGCGTAGTTATAGTAGAACGATGGATGTTTTCATAGATTTTCCACAACGAGCATGTTGTACATATGTGACGTTATTATAAGCATATCGAGTTTAAACTTTGAGCCCAACACATTCAAACTTTAGTTTTGATAGCAGAGTATAGTCGATTAATATAAACGCATTTTAAGAAATAAGTTGAGAATCTCGCGATTCCTGTTTTGATAATTTGTGCGCCAGTCAAGGACAGTGATTTTTATTAAATTGTTTGCCTAAATTGATTAAAGCTGGTATTTCGATGGATAATCATCTCGTCTCAATGTTATTTGCCATAGTTATTGAATTTTGATTATTTTCGATTCAATTTTGACAAATATATCAGACTGTTGTTGGAAGTGTTAAATTGCTTAAATAGGTACACAAAGGAAGTAACATTCTCACAAATTGCAACTACGTAAATTTGATACCTGATACATCTGCATCTAATGCAAATTTTGTTTTAGTGTCAATTTACTGTTACTATGAGAATGGTCGAGGATTATCCCTTGTTTTCTCGTGGTCATAGCGAATTGTATACTTGTGCAGTTTATGTACAATGGACGATAGAAGTGCTACAAATGACTTTATATTTACTTCACGATTTAAAAACCAAAGTCTGTAATAAAGTTCCCGTCGACCTGTAGTGAGTCGTCGAGTGTATATTACCTATTCGGGGATTTGTACAGTAGTATGTAGTTTATAGAAAAATATACTACCTACAGTGTACATTTAGGAAAGTGATATTTTATGTTGGAATAGGCCCCATACTTGACTTTTCATTTGCTAAATTAGCAGAGAAATAAGCTGACTGAATTGAAATTTTTGCAAAGCAATTGCTTTGAAAAAATTTCGATTCTGATGATAGTAATTAAAATAACAAAGCATTCTGTAACTTTGAAGTGGAATCTTAATTAGTAAATTTTATTTATTTTGATAGACAATAATTATTACTTTAAACTTCTTCCTTGTCCTAATGACACAAATACCTACTTTCTAGTTCAATCTGTTATCATCCTAATTTATGTCATTTATTGTTTATAGCATGGTTACATTATCATTTTTTATTATTGTGATTTTACACAGTATTGAATTATTTATGTTATAAGACTTAGTTTTAAGACTCACTGTTGAGACTGTAAACTGCCATGACTGGGTACTTGCGTTTTTGGAAAAGATACTTAGTACTTATTAAGTACTACTTAATAATTTGGAATTTAGAATATTACATAAAACTAGGTAAATATGTAAATGTTAAGTTTGGCGGAACTCGAAAATCTTTAGTCGAAAACATTTACATGTTTTGTTAGAAAAAACGCCATACTTACAAGTGCTAGTATTTTTTCCAACAGATTTTTGAAGATATTATTTTGTACTTACTTTAAATTATTCAAAATTTATGTGATAATAAAGAATTAAAATAACTGACAAGTACCCAGTCATCGATTATTAATATGTAATTAAAGTTTGTACATAACAACATGTAAATTATTTCATCTATTCATCTCTTTAATTTTAATAAAAGCATGCATACACAATGTCCGGAATTTTTATTTTCATATTCTTAATTGACAATGTTTGCCATTTCTCTAATAAATTTCTCTCGCAAAAACGACAGTGTACTTTGTGAATGACCGAGGATTATCCTTTGTTTTCTTCAAAGTATTTTGTTAACTTTGAGAAACATTTTAAACTAATTGAACGTTATTTCAGTTTTCCCTTACCTTTTAAACAAAACATACCTACCTACGTACAAAAGAAAATGTTCATATTTTGAGTTTTCCTTAAGTTCATGAAATCTTATAGGACTTGCAAAAATATGTTTTGGAGAAGAACATGTTAATAAAAAGGCTAGAGAAGGTAGACTTACCGAAGAACGGCATGTTTCTCAAGTCGCTGTATGATTTTATGATTAATATTAATAAATATAGGAAGTACAAAACAACAGCACTGAAGAACATTACTTTGACTACCTGAAAACAAAAAGAAATATTATTTTTTTATAGTCAGGTTTCAAATTATTGACGGTACAATTAACGGTACCTATACAGACTTTTCGATAAATGATATTGTCGGAGTTTCTAATGAAACCAAACTTTCATTTAGAGAAATGAGGTGTACCTCAGGGAACTGTTCTAGGTCCTTCATTAAATAATTCTTATCTATACTAATCCATACTAATATTATAAATGCGAAAGTCTGTCTGTCTTTCTGTCTGTCTGTTACGCTTTCACGGCCAAACCGCTGAACGGATTTTGATGAAATATAACTAGTTTGCAATAACAAAAAATAAATAAATGGAAAATAGGATAAACATTTTTCGAAACAAGCACAAACAATAGAAAATAAAAACTGTTTTCACATGTTACATATAACATAGTCGCTGCTTTCATTAAATGTATGTTTACAGTAAAAATTTGGTATATTACTGAAATGAAACTTACGGAATAATTAGGATTCATGATGTAATTGAACGTAGGATCGTAGTAAGCGTAATATTTCTGCCAAACTGTGATTATCATGGCTGGTATCCACACCAGCCCCACCAATATCACTTTTGATAAGTAAAACGATATGAAACCTCTTTCATTCTGAAAATTAAGTACAAATATAAGTAAACTAGCTGACCCGGCAAACTTCGTACCGCCTCTGAATATATTCACCTTTTAAACCTTCCCTGGACTTCCACAAATAATTCAAAACCAAAAATAGCCAAATCGGTCCAGCCGTTCTCGAGTTTTAGCGAGACTATCGAACAGAAATTGATTTTTATATAACTAAATAATTTTAATGTTTTCTTATGTTTTCGCGATTGTTATTCATTAAATTAAACTATTTTAATACGGTTTTATCGCGTTTATTACTTATTTATTTACACCTGACGTTTCAAACACTTTACAGCGTTCATGGTCTGCCTGCGACCATGAACGCTGTAAAGTGTTTGAAACGTCAGGTGTAAATAAATAAGTAATAAACGCGATAAAACCGTATTAAAATAGTTTAATTTAATAAATAATTTTACATGATATTTTGTTTAAATTAATTAAAAGCGCACATATGAATCTTACAGCCGCACTCTGAGTAATTGCTCAAAAAAATGCGAGAGAATTTTAAATCAGAATATACTTAGGATAGAATTTTCTTAAGAGTTTAAAAAATTTACTTAATTGGCTGATAGTATCGCAATTTTAAATTATTTTTTAGGTACACATCACATTCGAGCATTCTAGAGGGTAGGTATATAACAAACGTTACGGATGACGCTTTTACAATAAAACTTAAGTATTTTGGCGCCAAAATTCCAATCCATATAAAATTTTTAGAGCTGCTCTTGCCGGTATAGTACCTAACGCTTTATATATTGAACCAATATTCCTGAAATGTTGAATACTTTCATACCGGAAAAAGTACCATTCCCTTTGGAATTAACAATGCGTTCCAAGCTGCAGATAAAAACTTTTGAAACATCAGTCAAATAACAGTGAGTAAGTAGTAGTATTGTATAATTCGAATATTAGGTTGGTCGGAGGAGATTGGTTAGCAATAAGTCCGGCTTTGCTTCATAGTTTTTAAGTACCATCAACATGAAATTCATTGTATTTATTTTAATATGGGTAATAGATATATTGCATTTTATTATTCTAAAGATTCACCTGTCTCAGTCCATGGTATTGCGCCAACCAGGATAACAGAACACATGCTAGGAACACTGACTGGAAAATGGTGTCCATGAGCGGCGCAAAACAGCTTCCCGACACCAACCGTAAGGGAAATATTGGATCTGCAACAAAACATTACTTCAATATTCCAAGTCACAGAATTAACAATAGTACTAAATTACTGAACGGACACCCACATCCTCCCACCCGAAACAGATACCGCACCGAGCCGCGAAGATTTAGAGTTAAAATCGAGAGCACAACAATGCAAGGATGACGCTTTCTTTACCCACCCGAGCGATAACTATGACGCAGATACGGTAAACAACCAAACACGAGTAACACACATGCGTACACGACCGTATCGTAGTAGTAGTAGTAATAGGTATCGGGCTCGCCGCTGTTGTATGGAGTGTCCGGTGTGTTCAAGTATTGATATCTAAGTATCTAAATCCTGGATAGTCCATCCATCCAAATAAATTACTATAGATGTTTAAGGTAAAATATCCACAGATTTGTGAGTACTGAATAAATACAGTACCCACCACACTATTTGTCCATATAAATCAACGCCATCTGTAGCAAATTCTTAAATCTACCTGTCAAAAATATTTTGTTTGAATCCGGACCCTATCTATAGTCGGGACATTTCTGTGTCTTTTTTTAGGGTTCCGTAGTAAATACAAGGAACCCTTATAGTTTCGTCATGTCTGTCTGTCCTACGTCTTTCTCAGAGACCTAGTGAGCTAAACTTTGGTATGTATATGCATATTACTCACGTGGAGCGAACTGTGAGATAAAAATATGAAACATTTTTTTAGGGTACCTCCCCTACATGTAAAGTGGGGGTTAAAATTATTATTTATACTTTCTATTTGTGTGGGGTATCATTTAATAGGCCTTTAAAAAAATTATGAGTACTCTGAGAGTGTTTTTCGATTAACGGTTTCGTTTATGAGATAATTAGCTTTATCGTTGAAAAAAATCAGAGGCGAGTGTCCCCAACCACTTCTGGGAAAGCCGTTGCATTTGGACACCTGAAAAAAATTCATGACAGTAGTAAATGTAATGTTAGTTAGTAGTAAATATATGTTATAGTTTACGAGTAATAATTCATTGATTAAAAAACATGTCAAATTACAATCCTTTGAAAAAGCATCTCACGTACTTATGCAGATAGTTTGACATTTGACATTTCCGATATCAAGATGGCGCTATTTATGAAACTTGCCATGATTTCGTGTCAGATTTGTTTTAACATAAAAACTAAATTTTGTGTTATGTTTAGGTTTTATGATCAAACCATTTGGGATCATTCACACTCTTAGCAGGCCCTTCAGGCACCATACTATCGTCGGTCGGCCCTATGGCATCGAGCACTCGGCGAGTTTGCATTGCTCTAATTGTTCAAAATTTGATAACTATATTGAATATACAAAAAGTTTTGTGATAGAACAATTATTGAGTATAAAATTTAAAAAAATACATATTTTATTTAAATTTTCATACTCTTTTGAGCAAATGTATTTCGCCAGAGGTTCATCCTTGATTGCCTTTTGTCGATAAGGCTGTAACTAATTATTGCATTAAATCATTATTAAATTCTTATTCGCCTTCGTCTAAGCGCGTTTTCCGGTTGCGTCTCTATCTTTTTACTCGAGACGGACCTTGATTTTGGTGTTGGTTACTACAATGGAACGACTGCTTGTGACCTCCGTATGTGAAGCTTTTTACTCGAAAACCAGACCAACAGATTGAACATGGGTGTCCAAAACTGTCAGATTTTTTCAGGGCGCCTAAAGGCTTCTGACACAGCCTAATGATTGTTATCGAAAACACCAAACGACTTAACGTGCCTTCTAAAGAACGGAGGAGGTCGAGATAAAATATGCCACTAATGGTGACCAATCCAATACGGGTCGAGTCGAGTCTCTGCGTGCAGCTATTCGTACTTCGAACACTAAGTAGGTGTGCTTTAAGTTTAAATTCTTTATAATTGGGACTACTACTATGGAACCCTACATTTCGCGTGGCTTGACACGACACTTGACCACTTATTTATTGGGTAAACTCGACACAAAAAAATATTCATTTTTCATCAGTTTCTCGTATTAAACACACAGTGAAAATTGAGACCTAGAAGTTTAAAAATCAGCAGAAAATTGGAAAACTTATTGTGTTTAAAAGACCTATTATTAAATAAACTTTTTAAAGGATATATTACCATTATAAAGTAACAACAGCGGTAACAATATGGACAGCCACTTCTGCTCTATCGCCCAATCGTGTGTGGAGTACTTTCTTAGCGAATGCGCGAACCAACACTGGAACAAATTGAAAATTACAGCCACACTCTAATAGGTACAGACTGCTTAGAAATCAGACGGTTATCATTTATGTAGCGTTAGTTAGAGGGGGCCAAGTAAATTGCTTTTGACCCACACACCTCGCAGGTTCGATTCCAAAGGGAAGTATACTTTGTTTTGTTGTTTCCAGTTTGGTTTAGATCAGTAGTTCCCAAACTTATTTTTCTCGTGGACCACTTTCAAAATTTTACTGGTTTCGGTGGACCCCCTGCTGCTACATTTCTACCACATTCTTAAAGTCGCCAAAAAATAAAAATTGTGTCACTTCTGAGTTCTGTCCCTATATTTCGATATGTAAAATAAAAACGAAAAATGGTACATTTTATATCACTTTATTTATTAAAAGAATAGAATGACAAGAAAAAAATATTAAGGTAATATAGGTTCAGGTCATAATTTTAATTAATGGGAAGGATGTATCTGATGGAGTGTCAGCAAACGATCAATGTTTGGCTTTATTTTTGTGAGCAATAACCGCAAATCCCCCCGCTCTGTGATGTTTAATTTGCTCCTTTTTTTTGTTAAGAGGTTTGTAACGGCACTAAAACTCCTTTCGACAAGATATGACGAGGGAAAAGCTATTAAAAATTTCCTTGCGATTTCCCACAGTCCAGGATATTTTTCGGGTATTTCTGCTTGCAGCCAAAATGTTGGGTAGCCTTTTCTAAATTTCACCTTCAGCTCCTCATTAGTGCTTAGCTCGAGCAGCTCCTCTTGTAATACAACATTGGCCACTTCCGTTTCATCAAATGGATTTATTATCCATGGTGGTATATCCATCGTCAGTATATCTTCAAACCTGGTTTTGAAGTCATCATGCAGGGCACTTAAATGTTGACTGTAGGTATGGATATCCTCATCAATACATTCTACCTGCGACAAGTTTGGAAATTGAGAGAATTCGCGCCGACTAATGTTTTGCTTCATAAATTTCAATTTCCCAAGAAAAGCCGAAATTATCCCCTTTGTTTTTATTAAATTCAGGCTGTCCCCTTGTAACTGCAAGTTAATATCATTAAATTTTTTAAACAAATCTGTCAAATACGCAATGTCTGCTTTGAATTTGATCAAGTTTTCTTTTAAATCTGGATCTCTACTTTCTAAGAACTCTAATATGGAATCGAAAACAGAGTAAAATCTCGTTAAGCATGCACCTTTCGACAACCAGCGTACTTCAGTATGTAAGAGCAGTCGTTGGAAGTCTTCATCATTTTCGTCGCACAATTGAGCAAATAAACGTGTATTCAATGCATTGCTTCTGATTTTGTTGACAGCTTTTATTACAAAATGAAGAGATTGGTTCAACCTGTCACTTAAATGTTTTGCCACAAGATGTTGTCGGTGGATTACGCAATGAATAGCTGTAAGTCCTGGTATAATTCTTTTGAGATGACTTATAAACCCACGATATCGCCCGACCATTGCAGGAGCTCCGTCTGTTGCCACTGAAATAATGTTTGTAAATGGGATCGATTTTTCCGTAAAAAAATTACTCAGGACATTAAATATTGATTCGCCTTTAGTGTCAGTCTCCAAAGTTCTGGCAAATAGCAATTCTTCGTGAATTTCTTCCTCAACAATAAATCGGACATATGCCAATAGTAATGCTTCATTACTGGGTAACGTTGACTCGTCCAGTTGTATAGAAAAATGAGTTTTTTGCAGATGATTGCACAAAAAGCTTTCGATATCAGAGCTCATTTCATCAATGCGTCTTTGTACAGTATTGTTACTTAATGGAATTCTTTTTAGTACGTCAAATGGAGATTTGTGCAAAACAGTTTTTAAAACCTCTTCAACAGCGGGTAAAATTAATTGTTCTCCGATAGTGTGCGGTTTTCCAGATTTTGCTATAAGTAATGAGATATTGTAAGATGCCCGCAAGCCATCATCGTTACTTTGAGATGTTGAAGCGAACATACTGTGCATGGTGGGTCTCTTTCCATATTTTTCTTTCAATGTTTGAAAATATTTTAAATCTTTACCTATTTTATCAGTATGACACCTTTTTAGATGATCTTCGAGCTTTGATGGTTTCATAGAGTCATTGCTCAAAACTTTGTTGCATAATAGGCACATGGGCAATTGTTTGTCTGCCTCTGATGGAACAAAACCATATTTCAAATAATCGACACTATATTGTCGACATTTTTTCTTTGCTGTAGCCATGTTTCGTGTCAGTTACCTTACCTGTAAAAAAAATGTTTTAGTAACCAAGTTTTTTTCTGAATATAGGTATCACACCGCAGCCTTTGTCAGCACGCGGAAATAGAATTACGGCTTGTAAAGGGACCAACTAATAAACCGCTGAGACAAATACAAACGTTTTCACAAAACGGTATCAATTTTAAAGTACATAATTTACCACTAATTTTTAATAGTATAAATTAAAATTAGTGTACTCAGTATCGAATACTGATCATATTTGTGTAGGAAAAAATAAACGTCGAAATCCCAAAATTGTCCATAAAAACGATAACTAACATTTTATTAAATCAATGAGTTCACGCGCTCCGTGTATTTGCGTATTTTTTGTCTGCGGCTTCATTGTTAAAACGTGACAAACAGGCATCGAAGTTCAAGCCCCGCCCTTTTCCCGTCGCCCGCGCACCGCTCGCTCTTTCCGAAAAGGAATAGTTTTGATAAAATAGTTACTTCAAAATCAATTTAACATGATTATGAAATTACTGTTTTATAAAATTAGTAGTTATTTGCAAGAAAAATTACAAAATTAATTGCTCTGCAATATTGCTTATTCGGCCTTTTTAGAGAGGCAGTGCTTCTCTCGTGAAAAAACAATTGAATAAAACGTGCTGTGTTTGTCTTCAAATCGAAAGAGGACAATTAAAATATCTGTAAGTTACTAAGTTACCTATCTATACAGGCCGTTGTGATCAACCGACTAGTACACGTAAACAAAATACTTAAGTACTATAACAAAAAAAGGTAGGTTACTTACTTTTCTCCGGCACTAGCAAACACAGATATAAATTTTCTCACAACTTTTTTCCAAATTCCGCCTTGTTTTCGAAATTCCGGAAACAAATGAATGCGTTTGGTTGCCTTTGGCATCAAGTATTTATAGTGTTGATCAAGTTCATGTCTGAACAAGCATTAAGCATTGTCGGGCGGATAGCGCTTTGCAAGTCTGTACACGAAATTGTACGTAATATCGAATACACAAGTTTGGACAAGTAACAGTCGCTTGCCTTATTAAAATATTATCTGCTTAGATAGGTACTTAAAACAATGTAGGTAGGCCCTTATAAAAACTATGCTTACATTTTTGCTCTTTACTATCAAAAGCAGATAAATTTTCGTGGACCCCCATTAACATCTTATGGACCCCCATTTTTTGTTCACGCCTACGTAGACCCCCAGCAAGTCTCCCGTGGACCCCTGGGGGTCCACCTGGACCACTTTGGGAATCACTGGTTTAGATATTGCAGGTCTGAATCACCTGATTGTTTGTTAATAAAGATTCCGTGCTTCGGAAGGCATGTTAAGCCGTTGGTCCTGATTGCCATTTAGTTGTCGTTAAAAAGAACATCATTTCCCTATTAAAATGAAGAATTGTTAAATAAATACAAAGGGGGATTCTAACGGGAAGTATACTTTGTTTTGTTGTTTCCAGTTTGGTTTGGATATTGCAGGTCTGAATCACCTGATTGTTTGTTAATAAAGATTCCGTGCTTCCGAAGGCATGTTAAGCCGTTGGTCCTGATTGCCATTTAGTGGTCGTTAAAAAGAACATCATGATCCTATTGGTTTGCTTTCCCTATTAAAATGAAGAATTGTTAAATGAATACAAAGGCATGTTCTCCGAAGCGTAAGCTGATGACGTAACTAGGAATACATGAAAGGACGAAGAGAGGGGGGGGGGGTCAGAGACCTTACTATTATCTCTTATTTCCATACAAATGCGAGTGAGAAGCGAGATGGCGCTATACGGTGTGTAAGGCACCATCTCGATTAGGTACTCACAAGCATTTGGATGGAATTAAGAGATGATAGTAAGCCCCGATTTCTATGTTCTGTAAATTTTCACAGAAAATGTAAAGTACTTCTTTATTTTAGTACATTCTTGTTTTAGTACCTCGTTCGGTGTTAGAAGTTATGATGAAAATGGAATCGGGAATCTCAATGCTTGGAATAACAATCTTTTATTTGAATCATCAGCAATAAGCATACATTAGAACGAATGTTACAGTAATGTAATAAACGATCATGCCAACTAGTTTTGAGGGTAGAATAGTCTCTTGACTTAAGTAAAGTACCTTGATATAAAATACGTGAACGATCGTCCACCCCACGTAAGTAGTATACTAGATCAGTGCATCAGCGTATGATATAAAAAAATTATAACATGATACGAAGGCTACTTACGGCAACAGTAAACGTTGTTAGTAGAAAAATAAATCTGAACCACGTTTCCATCTGCGTGAAGGCTGGATTATATGTTTTAAACTGCAAAAATAAGCACAAATAATTTAATTTTATCACAGGATACAGAATACTGTAATAGCAGTTTCATTTACAGACATGACTATAGAAAATTCAGGGAAATATCACATAAACAAAGTAAGTGTAAGTTGAGGGACAGCACTATGAGCACAGAATATATAAATACTAGCTGTTTCCCGCAGCTCCGCCTGCGTTATAAAGTAGCCTATGTTTGAGCCCGGGTCTTTAACTATATTCATACCAAATTTCATCAAAATCCGTTCAGCGGTTTGGCAGTGAAAGCGTAACAGACAGACAGACAGACTTTCCCATTTATAATATTAGTATGGTTGTGCTATAAGGAATTATGCAAAGTTGCGGGACTTCACTATAAGGCATTATGAAAAGTTGGAAGGACCGCACCATTATGAAAACTTGCAGGACCGCATTATGCAAACTTGCAGAACCGCACTATGAGGCCTTATGCAAAGTTGAAGGACCGCACTATGAGGCATTGTGCAAAGTTGCGGAGCCGCAATATGAGGCATTAAACAAAGTTGAGGGTCCGCATTATGAAGCATTATGCAAAGTTGCGGGACCGCAATATGAGGCCTTAGCAAAGTTGAGGGACCACACTATGAGGCATTATGCAAAGTTACGGGACCGCAATATGACGCATTAGCAAAGTTGAGGACCGCATCATGAGGCATTATGCAAAGTTGCGGGACCGCACGAGGCATTATGAAACCTTGCGGGAACGCATTATGAGGCATAATGCAAATTTGCAGGACCGCACTATGAAAAGTTAAAAGACCGCACTATGAGGCATTATGAAAAGTTGAGGGACCGCACGAGGCATTATGAAACCTTGCGGGAACGCATTATGAGGCATTATGCAAATTTGCAGGACCGCACTATGAGGCATTATGCAAAGTTGCGGGACAACACTATGAGGCATTATGAAAAGTTAAAAGACCGCAATATGAGGCATTAAGCAAAGTTGAGGGTCCGCACTATGAAGCATTATGCAAAGTTGTGGGACCGCAATATGAGGCATTAGCAAAGTTGAGGGGACCGCACTATGAGGCATTATGCGACGTTGAGGCACCGCACTATGAGGCATTATGAAAACTTGCGAGACTGCACTATAAGAAGTTGTAAGAAGAGCCGTGTGCCGTGCTTATGTAAAATTAATTGTGTTGTGGGATACTATGATAAGTTATTGCGTTAAATCTACTGTGGGTATGTATAGAACATAAATTACTCACATAGAATATAATCTCTCTAATATAATATCTTTTATGGAACTCCTTGAGGCTATAGAAGTGTACATTCAGGACATAATGTGTGTACTCTAAGGACCCTAGGTGAAGTACCATCACTTCGTCGCACATCTGCTTTTTACATTTTAAGTGTTGGGTTCTGAAAAATAATTTCATATTAGGCAATGTAAAAACAGACTGGAAATGCAGCGTTGAAAACTAGCGTTCACAGAAATAAGTAAGTAGATTTTATTTTATTGGAAAACAAACTGAGTATACAAAAATTTCCTACAAATGAAATTAGTAATTGTATAATTACCACTAAGGCCAAAAAAGGTTTTCATACACATCACATATCTGTTGATTGTTTTAGATTAAGTAGAAGCGCCACGTGTGGGCAAGTTAAGCCTTTCAAGTCTTAATTTGATGGTGACGCACTTGTGGCACGTCTTGGTAACCAACCTTATTTCTGTGGTTCAGTAGCGGAGCAATAACAAAAATCGACTAATAAGTTTCAAGACTGACTAGTCCGGCTGTTCCTCTTCGTGCCAGTGGAAACGCAACCTACTGATTACATATTAATTGCTCGCGGTTTTACCAATTTCAAAAATATTACAAACTACATGGGGACAGTTACTGATATAGATATAGGAACAGGTTTAGTAAACGTTGAGAAGGGAAAATAAAGCTCTATTCAAAGTGACGCGAATTCCGCGTGACTTGCGGGACGTCCGAAGAAATAAGAATACGCAGAAGTGCCGTAGCGTGTGTCTAAATTAACTAAACGTCGTCGCGCGGGATTCGCGTCAGTTTGATTTTAGCGAACTACCAAATAAACAAAGTAACTACTTACCTATTTGTTGCTGAACTTTCTGGTATTAAAGTTATAGCAGTGTGATCACTTAAAATACCCTCTATAGATATACTTATTTGAAAACTTTTATCGAATATTTCCTCTGAAAATAAGAAGTGTCCATGATTCAATACGAAATTGCGACAAAAATATCATCTAAGTATGTAGACAGTTTAGTGCTGTTACAATAGAAACCAGATACTTGAAACTGACGTCTAACTACTTAATATTATAATTTTTGGACAACACGCAAAAATTAACTTTATTTTGGATCTAAATTCATTAGGGAAGCATTTGAGGGCATGTGGGTCTTAATAAACCTTTTACTAAATAAGAAGGTAATAAAAATTATTCTCGGCTATCTTTTTAAACTATCTATGTATCTATTTTGACAGGATCTGATATATATCGTAGAATATGTATCAAATCTCTAGCGGCACAATAGGTTCATTTGATTCTCACCATCGTTATTATTGGTCAATATTTCAGCCATTAACCACAGTTGCTGGACGCGTGTGCCCAACGCTGGACTGTGCAAGTGGAACGGGCCGTGGCATATGTCACTGCTGTTGGTCAGTAGTGTTGACGCTGCGATCGACGTTGTCATAGTTGGCGAAGGTCCTGCGGAGGATAATCATGAAATAATACATGATGAAATACGCGTCTCAATTAAATAATCAAAAAGTCAATGTAGGTACATCAGTTCTGATCTTATCATGTGGTGATTGGGATGAAGAAGAAGTTCATAAAATGATCGTTTAACGATCTGGCCACGACCTATGTGCCATATTGGTGCGTATTACAGTTTGGTACACTTTGACGCTCAAAGAGCTGAAGCGATTGATGAAAATAGGAGGAGGGTATCGTTGCAGACTGTATCGCGGGCCAGTAGTAAAAAAATTAAATGACATCGCTTACGTAAGGCTTACCTATGTAGTCTTATACGTAAATACTATCCGACTTAAATTAACTGCGAAGATACGTATGATATGAAAGGTTTCATTAAAATAACAAGTGTAGGTTCTAGTTTCAGGTACTTAAAGAGTTAAGAAGAGCAGGTCACTACCTAAGTAGATATATGGGGCAATTAAATTTTGTAAAACTGAAATTTATGAACTGACTAACTGAACCATACCTCATGAACTAAATCAGACCATGAGGTACATCATTTATAGAATTTAGAACCCCAAATAATAATAAGTACTTATACAGAATCCTCATTCATTTCTCACCTGCTAATCCTATGAACACACCCAATCCGAAGCAAGCAAAAAATGCTATAAAAACCATCACAAACTCCCCTTTGTGCATTGAATATACCCTCATCTGGACTGATCTGTAATAGGAAACAACGTCTTATAATTTCGATAATAATAAAAATTTGATTAAGGGCAATCGATTATTGAAACTTGAAATTAATTATCAATTTTTTTACTTATTAGTATGGATTTTAACGAACTCTTACCTCTCACAGCGATCGTGATGATATGCCGGCGCAATATATTTATTAAATTCACTAAATAAATCACTGAACTGTGACAGCGTATTCCTTATTTTGTAATTCCATCCCCCAGACGGCAAATGATAGGAATATCCAACATTCGCCGAATCCATGGTTCACATACACTACAATAGACTTTTTAAACTAGATTTTCAACGAATAAACAGATCAATAATAGGAAATAAACACATTAAACATAAATAATAGTGTATAAAAACGTTTCTACGTGTTTGATCCGCATGAAGTGTTGTTTACAAGCGGATTATTGATTTTACCGCGAGTGCCGTTAGAACCAGGCCCGGAAGAGGGATGGCGTGATGTGGCGTCACCAATATTATATTTTCATACGCACAAAAACATTAAAGCTTAACTGACTCAAGATTCAATAACCTAATATGGTCAAACAATACTATTTTTATCATTATTTTCGTCTCTGATTAAATTATTCATTCTTCCCGCCATGTCGGTCGGCCATGATTAAAGGGCTAGTGCATGAAATTGTATGTCTCTTTCGCACTTATTGATTTTATTCAAGGTCGAAAAGCTTTTGTCCTACTTTTCTGGTTTTTGTTTTCAGCTCGAAAAGATTTCGTATTTATTTACTGGAGTTGTTCTAAGAAGTCATTCAAAAATACATGAATTTTTACATGTAATATTAATTAACTTTTGCTTGTTAGGCAGTGTTGCGGCGAATGAAAATTTATCTTTATTAAAAAATATATAGGAAAAAAACAGAAGTTGCCAGTTATCAACAATATATTAGAACGCATTTGCACCTGCAAGAAATGTCAGCCAATCTGGGCAATCTAAAGATGCACTATGCATTAGTGTATATCAATGGTCTTTAATAATGTCGATCTTTAATTTTGTGTAAATTTTCTTAATAAAAAAATATAATATCATATAATGTAGTTGCGCTAGAGAAGAAAAAAATCAAAGTTTTAAAATAACACTTAAATGTTTCATTAGGAACAATAAAAACAATTAAATTGAAGTATGAATAAAAATCGTTTATTTTCCTGAATCAAAATCATGAAAATCAATCTTGTTTAAAATGTAATTGGTAGCTCTAAATTACACATTTTATAGTTTAATACCAGTAAAAACTTCTATCGAATGGAACTTTTGAATGTTTAAATGGAATATTCTATGGCGCAATAAAGTTTTCTATTTATAGCCCGACCAGGAAAATAAAAACCCTGCATTGGCGTCGCTACTAGACCTTTAGTTGGCAACATGTATGTGTCATGTCAACAACAAAATTGACAATGTCATTTATTGAAATAGAAATCAATCCTTCGTTTTCATTCGCATCAAATATGATATCTTATAAATCACTTTTCTCCCATTACTATATTTTTACCATTTTCATAAATATTTTTATTTGATAATCACAAAATACATAACGTCCACTCCTGTCTCTGTATGACAGATGACATTGAGAATTTGAGATGACCGAATGTTACTTGATTACCTAGTTTCCAGTAAAATAAATGAGTTCTAATATTTTTCCGCAATATGGCCAAGTCTACTATTTTCCTGGTCGGGCTATACTTACTATTGAGATAAGTTATGTACTTGTATACAATATAAATTAAATCGTAGGAACTGTAAAATCTATTTTATTAAACTTATTTTTCCTATCTCAGATTACCTTAGGCTATTGTGATGTCAACATAATATTATTTGGTAAATTACATTTTCAACTACGAAAAAATAGGAAAGTAAAGGGGGCGGGGTGAAAGTATGAATGGTATTATCATTTTAATACAAAAAAAAAAACTAATTACATACAACTGCACAGTATTTTTGATTATGATCTATCGATTTAGATAAATAAATATACTTCTATAAAACTCTTAAATAATATTTAATAACAAAATAAAATTTCAATAAGTACTTTAAGATCTATTTAATAAATACATTATACAAATGAACTATTAATGTGTTGACTTACCAATATATCCAGATCTTTGGAAAGATTTTAATAAAAAAAATATATTCGTACATCATTATTTATACGGAAAAAATAAAAATTCTTTCTTTTTATTGTGTGCTTATAATTAACTAACAAACAAAATATCAATTTAATTATTATAGCGTCAAATATCACCTATACTGTTTAACTTATTATGTTATAATAATATAGAAACAGTAAGAGATTTTGACTAGAATACGCAATTTATATTTCTACGATTTTTTTTATCAAATGTACAATTTTATTTTAAGATGCGTATGTTATTATTAGTATGCGACATTTTATAATCACAGTAGTTCTATCATCGCAGTTTTTTATAGAACTTCTGGTAAGATAAGTATGTTAATCGCATATTTATTACGTGACCAAATCAAAACAATTTATTTATTTATTTAAAATATTGTGTAATACTACGACACCATGATATGGAATCAGATTTTGCCTCATTTATTTATTAACAAATACTAAATTTAAAATTTATTTTAAAGACTAGTTGAAGTTGTTGTACTAATATTAGTTTCTTTTGGTGTTTCTATTCTAGGAATGTTGGCACTATCTGTCAAGTTGGCATCACTTTCGAGAATGGAGTTCGTTTTGTTGGCACTATTGTCGGGAATTTGTACTGTTTCGTTGGCACCACTGTCGGGAATGTTTGTCGTGGAGCTATTGTTTTCTCTTATACTCATCGGAGGCAGTGTTGTCACGTCGGTTTCATTTACTACATTTTTACCTGTACAAAGAAAATTGATGTTTTGTAGCCACTGATAATAAAAGAACAAAATATCTATACAGTTAACCCAAATTTATATGCCTAAATGCTTACTAATAGCATTGAAAAAAAAAAACTACGTTCAGACATTATTTTCGGAATGTTGATGGATCTAACAAAAGCTTTTGAGTATGTTGACGTGATTAACATGTTGCTTTAGACGAAGAACATACTTAAAATATTAGTAGAAATGCTCTGAAACTAATGTAGTTAGACTAGATTACAGGCGGAATTCATGACAGAATCGAAATTGGAAGTAAACTATTTCATCTATTTATTGCAGTACCCCAAGGAAGTATTTTAGGACCACTGTGTGCTGTGATTTTTACCTGTGACGTAATCTTTAAACCATTGGTTGATTCCGTTCGCGTGTCGTTTCACCCAATCGATACGTAGAGTGGCTGTGTCGACTAACTTCTGAAGTGTTTGGGACATCGGCAGAAGTTTATCTTTGTGTTGCATTGCGAAGGATTTTAGCTGAAATAAGACAGATTTTTAGTAGTCCTATTTTTTAATAACAAGTACCGTCAAATCTTAGACCATGATTAATGCGGATTTCAGTTAATGCTGAAGATTTAACTAGAAAACAAGGTCGTACAAAGAATAAGTAGTCAATTTTTAAAAACAGACTTACAAAAAATACTTTTTTGTTACAATCTCATACAATTATCAATAGATATACACACAGTACAGTGTGTGCCTTAAGGCATTAAGTCCATGCATTATAGGTTATATAAATAAAAATAAAAAATACAATAAATAAGAGTGTGTCCATGGAAAATCCCCGTCCCTTTTTCACACCCAAATCATTACCTTGTTCAGCTCATCGACGCTAGAAATAAACCCAAACGCCCCATTGAGAACATTCGAGAACATGAAAGCGTCCATTTCTGTGAACTTCTCGTAAACTCTATCAAAGTTCTCTATAAGGAAGTCCTGTGCGATTCTTGTTCCAATACTTGATTCGACACTCCATACGGCCACTGCGTATTGTTTAGGGATTTCTGATAGAGATTTTTCTAGGAGGCTAGAATATAATTTACATTTTAAAAACATTACTAGATAATGATTTTGCGATTAACTATTTTAATAAAGAGGATGGTTGGTAGTTGCAACTAGCTTTAGATCCAGTCATCAATTTAATATAATCTAAAACCCAGCAGAAAACTACAACACCCTTGGATACTGTGTGAAACGGAATAGTTTCCAATTAAACTACAGAAGGTTGTCAATACGAATTTAAAATTATTATTTTAACCCCTAACAAATTCTGCAAATTCAACCTATTGCAATATCTTGAAATCGTGTGTTTTATTACTTTTATTCGATGCGAACTTCATTTTATTTCTCTATCTAAAATTTTCAGCAGAAGAATAAAAGCTTTCTATTGTCTTTTCACACAATGCAAAAGGGTGTCACGAGCATTAATATATACAATTTTAGACCTTGTTTCAATGACTGAAGAAGCAATGTGTTTACATATTAATGCTCGTGACTGTACAGGGTCGATTGACCATGTAAGTAATTCACTGGGTACGAATGAATGAACACAGTGCAAATTGTTGTTTTCTACACAATAAACGTGATTTAAACGGTTTTTCCTTCGATGAAATTAACCTATTTCAATACATACGTGCTGATAAGAGCCTCTTCCTGGGTAGACGGTAGACTGTTAATGAGCAAACTCTTGACATTAGGATCAGTGGAATTCATGAAAACGTTCCAAATGATGTCGAATTCGCGGCGGGTGCCATGTTTCAGAGCTATGTTGTAGACCAGGGAGCGCAGGTAGCTTGGTATTCTGAAATAGAAGCAATAGGTTACTTGACTGTGTTCATACTTGGACAAGATTTTTTATACAAAACAATACATACACTAAAAAGAAACTGATTCCGAAAATAGTAACAAAATTGGGTGGCCTATGTCGTCTTTTCCTTGTTTTTTTCGACAGTTTCCCCTTCCACCTAATTTCAAAGGCTTTATAACTTAATTTATTTTTGAACGGATTAAAAAATCTTTCTGTTTTTGGTTTTTGTTACTTACTGATATTTTTGATATGAATGATAAAAATAAATTGAGTAGAATAGCCTATATCAGTACTGAATACTTATGACTGTATAAATGGTTGACTGTTTTTTATTTTATTTATTTTTATTTATTTTATTTGACATATGTTTCACTGCTAGATAATGCTTTTAGCATTAGGTTCGCCTATTGTGTAATACAATTGTATTGTTTATTTACAATAAAGTTTAAATTAATGACTGCCAGTGTTAAAGGTTAAAGGCAGACTCGGAGCACAGAATTAATAAATTATCTTCAGAAGTTAAGCTTTTTATACCACGAGCCGTGAACGATGCACTCACACAATTGTAGCGTAAACACGACCATACTTTGAAAACTAGCGGTCGTCTTTGTACAGGCTTCGCTAGTTCTCATTCGACGGCGCGCGCTACGCTTTCAAAATCGAACGAAAATAAGTCGAGTCACTGGTTTTGTATTCTCAAAAATAGCCCCTCGCAATCGTGGTTTGGTTTTGGTAATTACGTTACGTTATCGTCATTTGCATTTAGCGCGATTGCGGGCGCAGAGGGTTTTCTTTGACTAATTCTGATTAATAAAATCATGGATGCGAAAACATTTGCGTCTGTTGGACTTTCTCAGCCGTCCGTTGGACTAATTTTGATGAAATATATGGACATAGTTGAAGGCTATTTACCGTGTTTGACCCCGGGGTCAAACACGGTAAATAGGGGGTGAAAATTGAAATGAAAAATATGTATTTTCCCACGCAAAAAAGCTAGTAAATATGAAAATTCAAGGGGCTGCAATGGTCAAATGCCATTTGAAATGTTGTATGAAAAATACAGAAAATATATTTATTTATGTCTAAAATTTTGAGAAAATAGGTAAAATACTTACGGATTTTCGGTGAAATAAGGCTGGTTAACCCACTTTTTAAATTCTCGTTTAGCCCAATCTAAACACCGCCGGGCTTCCCACATCACCAGGTTTTCAATGAGGAATTTTTATTATAAGTATCGTTGAAGCGAAACCAAATGCGAAAGTCCGTCTGTCTGTTGGGCTTTCACGGCTAAACCGTTGGACTAATTTTAATATGGATATAGTTGAACCGGTCTCAATCTGGGCATTTCAAATATCAACCTTCCAGGGACTTATTATATGAGGGGTGAAAGTAAGTATTTTTTGATGTCTTAATTTTCGAAAAAAGCTAAATACACATTTCGAATTCCCGTTTGGATTGCTTCCATAAAGCATTCCCACAACACCAGGTTTTCAATGAGGAATTCTTATTATCTTTGATGTGAAATCAAATGCAAAACTCAGTCTGTATGTTAGGCTTTCACTGCTAAACCGTTAGACTAATTATGATGACATTAGGTATGGACATAGTTGACGACCTGGTGTTAAACTGGGTATTCCAAATATCATCCTTCAAGGGATTTATTTGGGGGGTTGAAAATTTGTATGAAAAAATTATTTAGGTTAGTAATTTTTTGATGTCTAAATCTTCGAGAAAAAGCTAAATACTTACGGATTTTCGGTCAAATCAGTCTGGTTGACCCACTTTTCGAATTCCCGTTTGGCCCAATCCAAACACCGCGGGGCTTCCATAAAGCATTCCCACATCACCAGGTTTTCAACGAGGAACGCATCGTTGTCGTCCTTAGGTTTGTTTAGACCGTAGTTTACACGAGCCAGCTGGGTTTTTAGCAGAATTCTCATGTAATCCTGCAATTATGTAAGTCTACCATTGTGCATTTTTGTTTTTGTCTTATAAATATAAATATCTTTATTGTCAAACACAGGTTTTATGGGGTTAGACATAGTCTTTCTTGTTATGTGTCCCTTGTTATGTAAAAATAATTTTACATATGATGCCCCCGTGAAATTGTACAAACTGTTAGTTTAAGTATAGATTTATTTTTTAAATTGCAACAATCTAAAATTAAAAATACGTATAGATATAATTTTTTTACATTTAATTTTTACATTTAAAATTTTAATAACACCAAAATAATTAACTGTTATTGTTAACTATCGAAATATAGTGAACCGTAATGTGCTTACAATTTCACGTAGCATTAAACGTTATATAATAATATTTGTGTAGACGACCGTGAAATTGTGAACTGTCATTCGACGGAAAGCATCTCTTTACAAAGTAACCAAGTAATTTTTTATATTTCATTTGATATGAATGAACGAATAAAAATCCCACCTGAAAATACACATATCCCGGCGTAGTTTTCAAATTATGCTTCAAAAAGCCCATATTATTCAAAAGCAGATCCCAAACTATTTTCGAGTCCTCCCCGTCTTTGACGCAAGTCGTCAATCCTAAAGCGTAACTGTAATTCAGTTGGTCAGCTTTGGCTAGGTTGAAAGCGTCGTCAATAAGCTGAGCTTTCGTCATAGGGCACTTCACTTCACCATACTTGATAGCTCTGCTCAAAAGCTCCCAATTTCTTTGGTCGTAGTTCACACGGTAGTAGCCTGGAATGATAAAAGAATCTGGTACTTGATTATGAAAAATGACTATGAATTAAAACATAAAAATAAATACATAGGGACAACTCGTGGGAATGCTATGATTTTGGGAAATAACAAAAATCGAAATGGCGGCAATGCGGTTCGCAACTCATTACGTCTCATTTCTCGCGGGAGCGAAAAGCGAGCTAGTAGTCTCTGCCTACCCCTACGGGGAAAAAGGCGTGATGATATGTCTATGTCATATAAGGACAAATCATACAGATCGAATAAGCCCCAAAGTTCGAGACTTGTGCTTGGGATACTAGGTCAACGAATCAACGATATACTTTATAACAACATACGAGTACATTTAGATAAACATCCTAGCCAGGTATCAATCGGTAAAAATCATTTTTCCATTTTGACCTGACCGGGAATCGAAACCGGAACCTACAATTAAATGTTAAAATTTTTCTAAATTACTGAACCTGTTTTGGTAATATTTGGTACAGAAGTAAATTACATAGGCTGACGTTTTTAACCACCAACCTAAACTAATAAAAATAAAATAATGTTCTAATTCTTTAAGTGAGTAAAAAAATGAAGAAAATAAAAATGTATTTACATTTTTAATTTTTTTTAAATGTATTTACATTTTTTCCTAACTTAAAAAAACTTCTTGACGCCGTTTTCGTCGTCATTTACAGAAGTTATTATCCGGAAAATCCTATCCTTCGCTTTGTCCTGAATGTCGCCACAACAATGTAAAAATATAATTCGAATAATAGAAATCTCAAAAAGAGATACATTATTAAATTAAAATTGTTTTAAAATATACATTAATAAATTTGAACTAAGCTAGCGTAAGAGGCACTATGTTCAAGTTTAGTTCTTCTTAGACAAGGGCACTCAAGTAACTATGGTTACATAATAATGTCAGTACCTTTATCAAGAGATTTTATTACGCTATAGACGCTAGCGATCGCGTGAAGGTTTTATATCAAATTTCTTAGTTACCTTACTATCCGCCAGAGGCGCTGTACAAGTTTGTAATACTAAATTAAAGCAATTGTTAACGTCTGCGTCAACAAAATCTCATGGTTTACGTTCAGAAGCCTTACCAACTGCATCTACATTGACATAAAGTGCTTGATCCCTTTCCACTGGCAATGCGAATGTTTTCGATCGCTCCTTAAGCCAAACCTTCGGCTTGGTAGTCCAGTTTGCTAAGGGGGCGTCCATGGTGGTGTAACTTATGGGGATCTGCCACAATTGGTCGACCATTTTCTTGTAAGGGGCTTTGGTGCTTGTGAATAGCGACTGAAAAAGGATAACTTGGTTTTAATAATTTTAGTTAAAGTAGGCTTTACGGACGATAAGACAGGTAGGTATAAGGTGATATAATGAATCTTAAGTTTAATTTAAACGCTTACTGTCGTACTACAAAAAGTTAGACATGTGTCTAAAAATATGCTAGCACAAAACGAGGCTTAAAACCATGTCTAAACCTTGTTTAACTATAGATAGTTGTATAGTAAAGGTTATACATAAACGTAGTTTTAAAGTAGCTTTTTTTAGACACATGTTGAACAGACGTCTAACTTTTTTGTAGTAGGACGGTTAAAACTTAAGATCTGCTGACTGGATTTAAAGGTATACTGATATAATAAATCTGAAGTTTAATTGAAATGCTTACTGTCTTATTACAAAAAGTTAGACATCTGTTAAACATGTGTCTTAAAATATGCTACCACAAACCACCATGTCTAAACCCTGTTTAACTATAGATAATCGTATAGTAAAGGCTTTACATAAACGTAGTTTAAAAGTAGCTTTTTTTTAGACACATGTTGAACAGATGTCTAACTTTTTTGTAGTAGGACGGTTAAAACTTAAGATCTACTGACTGGATTTAAAAGTAGGTACGCTAGTAGAATAAGTTAACATTTTTTTGTGATGTCAAGTCATTTTTTTCAGTTTGGTCTTTGGGGAAGATTACAGGCTAAAGTACATATACACACTACGGGTGGGTGAAACTGCGGAAAACAGCTAGTTGATATAATTACCATCAGTACACTAACCTGACTAAATTCCACGTCGCCAGTTAGGTAGTCTCTCTTGACATTGAGTACCGGATATCCGGCTTGGCGGGTCCAAGTGTTCATGAACTCAACTAAAGAGAGGTCACTGAAATCTGTTTGTGATGCTGTAGCTGTGGACATCGCCTGCCATAGATCGTTTTCTTCCGCGTTCATGTATTGCCTACGAAGAATATTTCAAGGAACTTGTAAAGTTATGTCAAAGATATTTACATACATACATACCATCACGCCTTTTTCCCGCAGGGGTAGGCAGAGACTACGGATTTCCATTTGCTACGATCCTTACAGACTTCTCTCGCTTCTTCTACGCTCATCACTCTCGTCATACACGCTCGTCGATTACGGGTACTCCTGACATCTCCCTTTATTAATATGTCTGCGATTTGGTCACAGTATGTTCTCCAAGGAAGGCCCTTACCGACTTTTCCTGTCACCTTTGATTTATAAATACCTTTCGTAAGTCTCCTTTCATCCATCCTTTCTACATGCCCAAACCATCTTAACATGCCTTTTTCTATTTTTGTCACTACATCCTCATTCACACCACGCCTTTTCCTTATCTCACTATTTCTAATTTTATCACTCAGACGTACTCCACACATACTCCGTAAAGCTCTCATTTCAACTGCATTCACTCTGCTTTCATTATTTTCCTACCAGACCCAACTGTCACTACCATACATAAGAGTTGGCATTAACACTGCTCTATGAACAGCCAGACGTGCATTTTTAGATACAACTCTACTGCTCATAAAGGAATGCAATACCCCATTTATCCGATTACCCGCAGACACTCTTTTTTCAATATCACTTTCATGCTTTCCATTTCTCATAAACATACAACCCAAATACACAAATTCATTCACTTGTTCAACACTAGTTCAAAGGTATTTATTATTCTATAAAGGTATAATGAACAAATTATTGCAAAATGATTAAGAACAAGGTAGGAGCAGCACAATTTGTATAGTCTTTTCCAGTCAACCTCAGCGTAAATTTTAGATTGCAAAAGAAATCGGTCAAAGGGACAGATCCTTTTTTTTATAGATAGAAAAATGCTATTGTTCACTTTGATTTCAACTCCACTGGAAACAAGGAAGACTTAATATCTGACAGCAGAGACTGGGACATATTTATAGCGAACAAACTAATTTAAACCCTTAATTGGTCAGTTAATCAATTGATTCTAAGTTATTCTTGAGGTTTACGTACTTTATTTCCCAGATGACATATAGAGTAATTCAGTTTAAAAAAAAAACTAATAGAAGTCTTATGTTTAATCCACATCCATACTAATATTATAACTGCGAAAGTCTGTCTGTCTGTTACGCTTTCACGGCCAAACCGCTGAACGGATTTTGATAAAATTTGGTATGAATATAGTTGAAGGCCCGGGGTAAAACATAGGCTACCTTTTAACGCAGGCGGAGCTGCGGGAAACAGCTAGTAAGTAATAAACGTGATACAAAACCGAATTGTAATAGTTTAATTCTTACCATTGCTTAAGATAATTCACCAATCCCTTCCTGAACAACTCCTCGCTTATAGTGTGATTCAGCATCCTGATTAAATTAGCTCCTTTGGTATAAGAGATTTCATCGAATTTCTGAGATATTTCCGAAGCGTCAACAACTTTGCGTGACACTGGTGACGTGTTCTTTAAGGCGTCGGAGCGGAGAAGATCCATTTTGTCACGCGAAAGAGATTCTAGCATGTTCCATTCCGGTTCGATCTACATGAGAAATTAATTTTCTTGGAATTAAAGTATTACTACTACTACATGTAAGCAAAGTATAAATTGAATAATTGGTATTCCATCGTCTATCTTTTAGCATATTTGTTAAGAGTGCGTTTCAGCCTTTACAGCTTTCGCGTTAGAATAATTATGTCATCTATATACACAAATGTAATATTTCTGATAAAAAATTCTAAATCAAATAAAATGCTCAAATCCCGGGAAGCAGGGAAAATCCAAAGGATACAATTAAAATGTTTTGTTGAACCAAATAAATAATGGGAGCCATTAAATTAAGTATTAGTTCGTATTAAAGTCATTATGTAATAACCAGGATTGAAATCAAAGTTTGATAAATATTATGAATGAAATTTAGGGAGAACATATTTTGTGAAAATAATATTTACCTATAATAAGTACATAGACACATACTAGATCACATTTCAAATAATAAAAATATTTTTTTTTATAATAGAAGGGAGATATAATTAGCACAGTCCGACATTTGAATTCTAGGAGCAGTAGTAGGTAGCAGAAAATATTTGCAATTGAACACGTGAAAAAAGTAATTAAACCATTCATTATTTATTATTTTATCAACACCAACTTTTCTCATTTGTGATTCTGGTGTGTAATTATAACATTGACGTGATAAATAAATTAACTCTTAAGATTTCATTTGGTTCAAAGGATCTCCATCGCGATACAAAGAGAAAACTATAGGAATAACGGGTACTTTTGCGCCAAGTACGATCAGGAGCCCTTTTTTCGAAAAGTGTGACTCGCGCGAAATTGGCGAGTCGAATAATTTATGTTCGATATCGAATGTTTTTTGTTCGTTAACGAAGGATTTTTGTTCGACATATATGCGACGCATTTCAAAAACAGGGCTCCAAGGTCGGAATTTTAGATGTGTAACTGTCTGTAAAATAAAATAACAAATTAATATTACTCACATGATCAACTCCAACGTACTCGATATAAGTAGCGAATCCCTCATTCAACCACAAATCGGTCCACCATTTCATAGTGACAAGGTTCCCGAACCATTGGTGAGCTAATTCATGTGCGACATCAATAGCTACGTTCTGGCGATCTCGAGGAATACCGTCTATCTCGTCGAATAGTAGCGCCGTTTCTCTGTGTTAGAGCGAGATAGTGTCATTTATTTATTTTATCCATACTGTACTATAATATTATAAATGCGAAAGTCTGTTTGTAACGCTTTCAAGGCAAAACCACTGAAGGGATTTTGGTGAAATTTGGTATGAGTATAGTTGAAGACCCGGGATAAAACATAGGTTATTTTTTGACGCAGGCGGAGCTGCGGAAAGCAGCTAGTGTTTTTATATTTTTAGGGATATTTACAGCTTATTTAGGAAATTCAATATCTACCTTTTGGCGATCTTTAAAATTACTATCTGTCTCGTTCGTAGCGAGATGAAAATAGACATCTAAATCGTTGTGATATAACATAAGTATTTATGATGTATAAAAATTATTTATTGTACATACATCTATATATAAAAAAAGAATTGTAAATGTTAGGCACGTTAAAACTCGAGAACGGCTAGATTTGGCTAATTTTGGGGTTGAAATATTTGTAGAAGCTAACAGAAGGTTTAAGTGGTTAGAAAATATAAAGAAATTGCAAGGAAATTAGTAAAAACAACAATATTATACATACAAACTGGATGTACCTTATATAATTTTTAAAAATGGATGGAGAGAATTTTTTTACAAGTTTTACGGACCTGGACACGAGTTCTTTAAAGCCTTTGTTTTTTTTCTTCAGAGAAGTAATATGTACGTACAGGCGAGTACCGATGATTTTTTATATTTGTTAGTTATGTTTTAGAATGCTACGTCCGGAAATTAATTAGACATTTTGACAGACTTTCAAAAAGAATAGTATCCTATTCTTTTTTAGTAACTCGGCTGTATTTTTTTCAAATGTTACACGGTAGTTAATAGTCCGTCATTTTACGAACATTTTTTTTGTAGGAGCGGCCGGATACTTTTTTCCTAATATGTTTTGCGGCCCTGGATACGAGTCTTGGCGTTTGTTAATTTTTTCATCTTTCAAGTCTAAAATAATAGACATGATTGTCGAACTCTGCGTTTAGAAAATGTCTGTTTATTTTTAACGGATTTTAATAAGATATGATTAGTTTCTTAGGTCGGGTGAATTTTTTAAATGTTGTTAATTTTGGAGCGACAAAGTTTTTTTTTTTGTGGCAAGCAAGAAGTAACTAGATTTTGTTATACGTTTTGCGGCCCTGGATAGCAGCCCTTCAAGGCCTTCCTTATTTTTTAATTTTCTTTAAGTGATTTTTAAACAAATAGAAGTACCTACACTTTAAACAAATCAACACAACCTCCACCTGATTTAAAATATTCACATTCATCAACTAAATTGTAAATTGTAATGACAGACTGGGTAGCTGTGCATGTACTTTGCTTGAAAAAGCTTATGTTATTAATATCTTGGCATTCTTATGGATCAGCATTTGTCTTGGCATACGCATCTTGAACTGATTTCTAGTAGATTACGCAAACTTGTTTGGATATTTATTAGGCTGCGTCACATTACATCTAATCCTTTGCTTAACAAAATTTATATTGCACTGGCTCAGTCAGTATTAACTTATTGTATTCCAATTTGGGGTGCTGCAACTAAAGTAAGGTTTTTGGAAGTGGAAAGATCTCGAAGGGCCCTTCTTAAAATAGCATACTTTAAACCAAAGATTTTTTCTACTACTAATCTATATCTGGAGTGTGATTTGTTATCAGTAAGAAAGCTCTATATTCTTTATTTGATTTTAAAACAACAAAATCTTAAAACCAAATTCTTCTAATAATTTAAAACGTAGAAGGATAGCTTATGCAGCAAGTGCTGTAGTCAGGACTGCTTTTGCGAGACGTCAATTTATTTTCAATTTATTAAACAAGCTACACATTTGTACAATTTAGTAAACAAAGAATTGGACTTTTGTATGCTAAACAGGTATTCGGATCGATGACCGGTTACGCTCTGACGGTAACCCAACTCTCGACGTGCCGCCTTGTTAGTCACATTCTTACTCGAAGTCGTTTGCTGTTGTGGGAGCTAAGCTTTGGAATTCACTTCCTGTGGAAGTAAGGCTGTCACAGAGTTTAAACGCTTTTAAAGTAAAACTTTCAAATTCTCCTTTGCTGAACTTAGACATTTAAAAGTATAAGCTAGTTACATGGGTGTATGTATGTATGTATGATTATTCTATATAAATATGTAGGTTTATTTAATGTATTTTCTTCATAATAATATTATATTGTACACGCTTCTACCCTTCTGGTAAGCATATCTTCTCCTGTTACTCGCTGGTGGACTGTAAGAGATCCCTAAGTGCGATAAGTCCGCCATTGTACTTATTGCTTTTCCATGATTGTGTATGTAAATTATTTGTTTTTTCTGTACAATAAAGATAATACAAACAAACCGTTTTAACTAAAATATGTTGCTGTCTCGTTTGCCG
This sequence comes from Euzophera pinguis, assembly GCA_947363495.1. Taxonomy (NCBI): domain Eukaryota; kingdom Metazoa; phylum Arthropoda; class Insecta; order Lepidoptera; family Pyralidae; genus Euzophera; species Euzophera pinguis. Next base: position 15,166,547 of record OX376161.1, on the reverse strand, counting down.
TCAGAGAAAGGGACTAAATATGTTTTAGTTAAAGTAGGCTTAACGAAAGATAATTTTTTTTTGATATTGATAAATTGGAATTGTTTTTTGATTTGAAAAAAATCTAGATTATGCGGCCAGCCAAATTCTATTGACTATTAATACTTTTATTACAAGGCATGTCATCATACAGTCGGGCTATACAAAACCTTATGTTGTCGGCATGGCCAAAATACAAATAATTACAGAGAAATGATATTACCAACCTGAAAGTAACCAACCCCCAATTTTCCATAGCACCGCTCGAGAAGTCAGGAATAGCGATCAAATCGATCTTCTCCAAAGCGTAAGGCACTCCGAAAACTTCCTCATAATATTTCAACAATTTAGGTGTAATTTTCAATGCGTAGTTCGCTTTCTGGATAAGTTCCGGTCTTGTCCATATCTTTATGACTTTGGTGATGTTGTCTTTGCTTACGTAACGGGTTTCTAAGGATTTGTAATCTGATACGATGTAGGCTACTAGGTATGTTGACATGTTCACTGATCTTTCGAAGTGTGTCCATTGCCAATTTGATTGCTCTGGCCTGTGAAGGGATAAAATCAAAATAATAAAAGAACATTTTTACTGATTTCTTATGTTTTGGCGATCGTTACACATTATAAGTTACATATTGAAATGTTAGGTGTAAAAAACTAAGTAAGTAAATGAACGCGGCAAAAATGTATTAAAATAGTATCATTTGCTTGAATACATCGAGTGCAATACTATTAGGTTGGGGAAGAAGTCTTTTCGCATGTAGTATGTATGAACTTGTAATAAAATCTCTTTGGCTATACTATTTGTATCTGGCTGGTTTTGGTATCATTCAAAGTTTAAATTTTAAAGAAGATAATTCCAAATTCTTCTTTCTTCTTGTTTCTCCTGCCACCTTCCCAGTTTATCTGGGGTCGGGCCTCCTCGTAACTCGGCGCCAGGATTGTCTGTCCTGGGTTGTCGCGGAAAGGTTCTTCACGTCTCTCTTTATTCTGGACCACCACGTGGAACCCCACCAAGATAATTCCAAATTCAAATTAGGAAAATGTGTGATTTTCACTTGTTTTTCTTACTGTCAAGATCAGTAAATCTAATGAAGAAATTCGATACATTTTAAAATTTCACTACAAAAAAAGGTAAAAATGCAACGCAAGCCGCGAAAAAAATTTGCGATGTTTACGGACCTAGTGCAGTGTCTGTGAGAGTTGCACAAATTTGGTTTAAGCGTTTTCAATCCGGAAATGTTGATGTTAAAGATGCACGTCGCTCTGGTCGCCCTATTACGGATAAAATGGATTCCATTTTTGAAAAAGTGAAGCACGATCAGCATGTCGGTAGTTACGACGTAGCTGAAAAACTGGGAATTGACCATAAAACAGTCTTGGCGCATTTGAAAAAAACTGGGTAAACAAAAAAGCTCCATATTTGTACCTCATGAGCTCACTGAAAGAAACTAAATGAACCGTCTACTCATTTGTGATTCTTTATTACGACGTAATCAATCCGAAGCATTTTTTGCAGAAGCTAATAACTGGTGATAAAAAGTGGATCACGTACGACAAGAACGTGGGAAAAAGGTCGTGGTCAAAGGCCGGTCAGGCTTCACAGACTGTGGGCAAACCCTGGTTAACTTGCAACAAGGTGATGTTGTGTGTGTTTGTGGTGGGATTGGAAGGGCATTATTCATTATGAGCTGTCACCACCAGGCAGGACCATCGATTCTAAACTCTACTGCGAACAACTGATGAGATTAAAGCAAGAAGTTGAAAGAAAGCGGCCGGAATTAATCAACAGAATGGTGTGGTTTTTCATTATGATAACACATCTTTAGCCACTCAGCAAAAATTAAGAGAGTTTAGCTGGGAGGTGTTAATGCATCCGCCGTATAGTCCTGACCTTGCACCTTCAGATTTCCATCTGTTTCGGTCTCTTCAGAACTCTTTAGGCAGTATCAGGTTAACATCACGGGAGGACTGCCAAAACCACTTGTCGCGGTATTTTGATCAGAAGCCTCAAAATTTCTATAGCAATGGGATCATGTCCCTATCTACAAGATGGCAAAAAGTAATCGAACAAAATGGCATCTACATACTTTAGTAATAAATTATATTAAAAATGTTTTGAATTTTCTTAAAAAATGCGAAGAGACTTATTCTCCAACCTATTATGATCAATTGATACGAAAAACTGTCTATAAAATTGCCAATAAATACACAAGTACTTCCAAATAATGCTGTCTTTAAAGTTACAGTGCATAAATTAATTAACTGGTGTTACCTACATGCATCTTTTTGGTGCAATTTTATCTAATTTTAGTCCGCTGCTGGACATAGGCCTCATCTATGTATTTCCAGAATTACCAGTTTGAAGTAGCCTACATCTAGCGCCTGCCTGCAACCTTCTTCAGGTCGTTTAACCATCTGGTCGGTGGATTCTTCAAATATGAAACCCCAAAGGTGAGATTCCAAAATGGGCCGCTGACTTTTTATTTTTTTTATACTATTTAGTAGACAAACATGCATGCGGGGCCCACCTAATGGTGTCTGATAAGGACACCTGCAATACTAGAAGTATCATGGGCGAGTTGCCGACCCTGACCTGACCTCATGCAACTACCAGCATACTGCGACGATTTGTAGTCACGTTTGGAATCAATTTCATACAGCAGCTGCTGTCTACTATCCGATTTGGAATCGTATCTTAAAAATAAAATCAGTAGTATACTCACATTGCCTCCTGAGTTACAACCTTCATATTTGAGAGTACAGTGAGATTATTCGGGTGAGCGATGCTGATCTCAAACTTGGCCTTGAAAGCCGGTTCATCGAAGCAAGGGAAGGCAGCTCTGGCCGACGTCGGCTCAAACTGTGTTACACCCAATTTTCTGGAAAATCAAATCATTTATTTGCCCCCATTTATAATGGTTAAGTAGTGATTTCTTATGTTTATCCACCAGTATTGTTTTGTACCTATAAAATATGTAAACTATTACTGGCCTGCTATCAGTCAATTTGTTCTATCCGTTCACAACTGCGTAAGCAGTTTTGCAGGACATGGAAATGTTTAATGTTTTTTAAAATCTTAATAGAATAAAGATACAAACATACATATGTATGATGTAATAGCCAAGGGAAAGAAAAATAATTTTACTACATTTATACATATGTTTAAATACAATAGAAATCGTAATATGCATATTTAATTAATAAAATATTTACTCACTTTACTTCATTCTGACTGTTTGTGTATGTGCTTTTGTAGAAACCAGTCATCGCATTTGAAATAGTGCCCTTAAATGACAACTGGAGAGTGTAATCCACATTAGGAGTGAGCGAAGTAGCTAATTTCAGGATCAGCCGGTCTCCAGACACATGTGTTTTTGACAGGATCTTAATGTTACGTACACTACTGTGCGTTATTTGCGTATCAATAGTCAGTGTTACATTGTTAGTGAGATTATTCATCTCAGATGTTGGAAGTAAAATCGTAGTGGCTTCCGTTGCATTAACAGGAACGGCATCTGATATTGTAGTCACTGTACCAATTTCTAGCTGTGAAGTAGTTGTTGATTCACTTAGATTTGTTGCTAAAGTTGTATTATTAATATCGGGAATTGTTACATTTTCCACTTGACGTTTAGACCTATGTATAGTCTCAACTTTTTCATATATTTGTTCGGTAAGAGTAGCATTATCATTAATACTGAGATTCTTTGAGTGTAATATGATTTCCTTAACTTTCTGACTAGCTCTTATCGTTATGTAAACTTCACCACTGAAATTTGCATTTTCCAAGTCCGTTATTAGTTTTAATCTGTAGAAACTTGGAACTACGGTGGATGGGAGTCGGAGGTCTGGCGATGGAGAACTGTTTTGTGTGAAGAGCCCTGCATCATCCCAGAAGTCAGCTGGCTTAGCATTAGAGAGCTGAAAAGAAAATTAATTCTGTTTTTAAAACTTTTTCCTTACAAACTGTATTACGTTTAGTGTGCATTAAAACATAATATTATTTATATTATTTATGTTTTTTCGATTTTACTGCAAATGCTATAGCCTAAAAAATGCAATTCCATTAGGACTGAAATCATTATGAAACAACCAGAAATTAACGAAATCGAACACACTACCTATTCTTCACATATTAAAATGAGCAGAGAATTACTTACAGCATTTTTACCACTAAAAATCACAATTAAAATTAGGACAAAAAATAATCTCCGAAACATATCGATAACAAATAAAATATCACAGTATAAAATGCTAAAAAGTAATTATTAGAGAATTAATTAGTATATTTGTTATTGTTCCACATTTTGGCACTGGTTTCAATAGTTGATATTTATTATAATATATTTTTTAAAATATTTCCTGTAAATCTCGCGCACTTGTTCGATCCGATTGATGGTCTCGGAAGAATGTCAATTGTCACTTTGACGTGCCGTTTACTTTTTTTTTAACTTTGTCAAAAATGTCAAAGGTCGAGTTTACGTCCGAGTTCATTGCTTCCGTCCCTGAATATAGATAAATGGGGCACTTTACATATATAATTACCAATTCTCAGATAAGCAATCTTATATCATTAGTAACTATATTGATTTATGTGACCTTCCCGTTAAGACATGGCACGAGATGGCACCTCAGTATCAATGCAGGAGACAAACTGAAATTTATAACGAACTAGCTTTTTCCCGCACCTCCGCCTACGTCAAAAAGTAAGTATATAATTATTTAAATATATATTATTATTATATTAAGTATATTAATTTATAATATTATTAGTATTAGTATATATTATACGGAAAGTATGGATGGAAGTATGGATATGGATACCTACTTTTATTTTAATTCGATAGAGTTCAGTCGTTTTCTTGCATCTTCAATATCTTATAGGCTATGCTAAAATGCTAAACGTATGTGTTTCACAATAAATATTTTTAATTTGAATTTATGTCTGACGTCAGTGAGGTAGTCCAAGGCCAGCCAATTATTAATTTGGATATTTTTAAAACCTCTCTTAACTATAGTGCATCTGCTGTCGGGCGCCCGAACACCTGTACCTTGCTTGGCCTCTGACAGAGCTGCTTCTTCCTGGATTGGGAGAGTGTATTGTCATCGACACGCTAAGAAGATACCACATACCTTAAAGTACGTAATGAAGTACGTGATAACGCCAACCAGGACGGCTGCAATCACAGCGATCAGTATGAAAGTGATGCACACGCAGGTGGTTACGAAGATCCCTCCCCTCCGGCCGTATTGGATGTCGTCGGGGCCATGAGACTCGTACGCCAGAAACTGCTGGCGGCTGTTCGAAAGTGTCATGGTGTCAAAACATTCTGAAAAAAAAAACACCAGACGTCTAGTACCAAACCATTAACTACTCTGTGTACCACCTTAGATAGAGTAGCAAAATCGTCTAAGTTTAGTACATATATAACATGGATATAATTACGGATTTAATAAACTACTTAAATGTTACATAACGTCAACCATAATTGGGAATTCTCTCGCCTATGGAATCCGCATCAGAAGGTGCAAGTTCATAGAATCGTCAGCCGGGGGACTACGGGTAGGAGCGCTATTTTTGAAATGTATGACATATTATGTCGAAGAAATATCCTTCGTTATCGAACAAAAATTCTTCGTTATCGAACGATAATCATTCGACTCGCCAATTTTGCGTGAGTTACACTTTTCAAAAATAGCACTTCAGGATCAAACGATCAGTTGATTAAAAATTATTCCATTCACCGATTTTGCGTGATTCAAAAATAGGACTCCTGCTCCTCCTATATTTATTAAGACACTAGCTTCCCGCAGCTCCGCCTGCGTCAAAAAGTAGCCTATATTTGACCCCGGGCCTTGAACTATGTTCATACCAAATTTATCAAAATCCATTTCAATTCCAAGCGGTTTGGCCGTGAAAGCGTAACAGACAGACAGACTTTCGCATTTATAATATTAGTATGGATACACCCGCATGTCTCAAACTCATTGAAGGAAGCCTTAAGGAAGTACTCGAACTTTCCTTGAAAACGACATTCTTACTCCCATATTCTCAAACGTTTGCTCAAACTCGATTCAACCTTACTCCAACTCATTGGTATGATTAGTAGACACTAGCTTCCTTGACTTAAGGAGATTCCTCATTGGAGGTGAGTATCGAACTGTCAAATATTATATATTGTTTGGTACGAGTACCTACCTTGAGGCGTCCTCGAAATAAAAGAAAGTGGTAATAGGTACAAATTAGATACCTCTCGACCAATCTTATATTTGACAGTTCGATCCTCACCTCCAATGAGGAATTACCCTAGGTCAAGTAATCTATAGTATAGTATCGATTAAAAAAACAATGAGGTGGAGTAATTTGAGTCGAGTTTGAGTGAAGGTAAATATGGATAATGTATGTTAGTAGACTGATTGTGCAATATTACCTTACTATTATCATTAAATTATTCATGTCTATCGGGCTTCAGTAACTAAAGCAATTTCCGTAATAGCTTAATGAGGATTCATGAAGTCTGGTGATTGCCGAAGTAATGTTACATAGGCATTCAACAGCAGGAGCCCTATTTCTAAATGTATGACTCTTATTATGTCGAATGAAAATCGTTCGACTCATCGATTTTGACGAATACATTCCCAGCTATTTTTGACGAATACATTCCCAGCTATTTTTGAAAAGTGTGAGTCACGCGAAATCGGTGAGTCGACGGATTTCCGTTCGTTAACGAATAAATTTTGTTCGATAACAAAGGATTTTTGTTTGACATATATGTCATACATTTCAAAAATAGGGCTCCAGCTAGGTTTGCCAGGTCGCCTAACCTAATAGCCGGATAGACCAGCCAGTTTGGCCGGACATTTGGCTAAAACGACCGGACGCCCTACATTATTGAGGATTTTGTGTCTCAGTATTCAAAGCTTTTCTTGTTATTACCATAAATCTTGTTAAATTAAATAAAATGTAAAAAGCCTAACAAAAGCCGGACAAGCTGGACACCGTTCATTTTGGCCGGACACGCAACGCAATTAAAAAGCCCAACTATGTCCGGCTTTATTCGGACGCCTGGCAACGCTAGCTCCAGTTTATAAGTAAGGCGTAGGTCTTAAGACCCAGATGTCGAGGCTTCAATTCCCACTGGAATGGAAGCATAGGTATATTTAGCATTTGAAATGCAGAATTTAAGTTTTGAAGATTCATAGTTAGAAATTAGAAATGTTGTAAATGGAATAGTTAATCTTTTTAGTTGTTTAGTTCATCAAATTAATTGATAAGGTAATATTTAATTTCGGATACATCATTCTAACCGTAACCTATCTTTGCGTTCTTGACATTATTAAAAGGTTGTTATTATAATTTCTAGCTGTTAATAAGTTACGTCTATGAGCTATCAAAAACCGTTTATCAAAAACTATAAATCGATTTTGTAATCAATTAACGTTATTTACAATGTTAAAGCAATTTGCAACGGTGGTTATCTACGAAATATAGAATCAACACTCGACAAAAATTTTAACGAGTTTCCTAAAAGTTATTTTTCCGCCTCACTACTTCTGTAACCGCTAATCTATAGTCCGTTAGATTATAAGGTCAAACGATCTCGCCAGCCTGGTTTCCATCTTCTTCGTCCAAGCGTGTTTATCCTAGTTGCTAGCTCCTCAGCTTACGCTACGGTGGGGTAACTTACACTGGACGGTATGGTATCGATACCTCGCGGGTCTAGAATATCTTTAAGTTGGTAGTCTTCTAGTAACCGAATGGAAGTCGGTTATTGTTGTTTGATAGATTCAAATTTAGGTATTTCGTAATATTGGTCTGAGTGTGTGATTATTAACTACTTACTAATTATCATAATATCATGTCCATACCAAATCAACCTGCAGCCTCTCGTTTATAGTTGATATGGTTATACGAATATGGTTACATTTTACATAAAAATCGAAGTATGCCATATTGGGCATCCGATTATATGGCACCGCTGGCTAATCTAATAAGCTAAGAATTCGCTGTCATGCTTTTTATTCTCCACTCAACAAAAATGTCACACTAGTACGTACTGGTATTGTGACATTTTTAGGATGTCTACATTATTTTTTGGTAAGTGGAGAAGAAAAAGTATGAAAGCGGATTCTTGGCTTAGATATCCGAGAAACCGATAAGATGAAAAGAAAACAAACTTAATTTCCTACAACAGACGGTTCGTTCATCTCAAACTTGACTTGTTTTTCATATTGGTTCAAGGAAAGTAATGAATGCACAGGAACTTGATGATAACAATGAGTTTTCCCGTAAATATTGATACAAAATGTAAACTTGAAATAAACTTGCGAATCGATGGAAGTGGAATAAATTGATTTCCTAATCAATGATTTCATAATTTTCTGTTCTAACGTTTAGTATTTCAAAAACATCACATTTATGTTCATAGTCGCCCTATTGGCGTCTGACGCTTGTTACCTTTTGAGAGTGTCACTCGTACATTGCCAACTCTTGCCTCTCAAATATATTTACATGTGAAGAACTATGTTGATGTGTTTATGCAAATACCTAAAATTATGTTCTACTAGCCGCCCGTCCCGACTTCGTCCGGGTATATCAAAGACTGAAAGAATTTTTCAAATCGGACCAGTAGTTCCCTAGCGCGTTCAAACAAACTCTTCAGCTTTTTATAGTATTAAGTATAGAAGTAGAGATTCGTGCTAGTAAATTTAGCGAGGATGAAGTATTAATACCTACCTAGTTACGTAAGTGGGTAGTCGTAACGTAACCGAGGTACAAGGTCTTGTGATTGATGGGTTTGAACCAAAGTACCTACATAACATGGTCCTTGAATTTGTAATGATTGTGTGCATACGGGTTTAACCCACTTGGAGAAAGATGGCTATTGAATATAAAAACTAATATTGTTTGCCGCAACCAAAATTAGCGGGTATTATATTGGAATCTTATTATTTGCGTGTCGATGCCCTTCCAACGAAATAAATTAAATTAAATTATATCGGAATAAGTGCCTGCCGTATGACTTCCATATCCCTTGTTACAGGAAATCCAGACTAACAGGAACATGACCCGAGGTGTGTTAATGGCGAATACTGTCACATTTTTTCAGGCTGTCTAAAGGTATCTGACACAGCCCAATGATTGCCATCTATTGATAACAAGCGGTACCAACCGATGTGCCATTTACAGTACCTAAATGACTGTCGCATGTTTACGCAATGTGCTATGTAAATCTAATGCCCTAGCTATGCCCACATTATTTGTAAGGCCGAGCGTACGCTTGCGATTGTAAAGGCGGAGCGGTAAGCGCGAGTCGGTTCCAACTTCCATGCACCAAGGTCAAACTGCCTCTTTGCATGGTCCAGTGTTTATGGCTTTGAAAATAGCCTTAGGTCGTGGGTTCGATTCCCACGGGAAGCATAATTCGTTTAGTTGTTTCCAGTTCGAGAAGGACTAAGGACATTGCAGGCTTGAATCCCAGATTGTCTGATATCTAATAAGAGATAGACCATTAGTCCAGGCTGCCACCTGGTGGTCGTTTAAGGAACCACGTCTGAGGCCGAAAGGTGGTTTCGAAAAAATCTGAGACCATGTGACCCACTCGATATTAAGATGACCAAGGACTTTGGGATTCCTCATTATAAATCCAATTCTAAATCTTGAATTTCATTGCATTTATTAGGGTTTAGAACATCAAGTAATGACTATTAACCACAGAATTTGTTTCTAAAATTTATTGTTTTTTTGGAATTATTAAAAGAACTTATTCTAACCATATACATACCTACTCACAAACAATTTACACAAAACCCTTTCAAGCACTGTAGCTGAAAAAGGTCCCTAATTATCTAATAGGGCCATAAAAGGGTCCGTAAGTACTATAAGATATTTTAGTAAATCTTTAAGGCCATTCCGACAATCGTTAGGTCACGGGTGACCTAATGTGGAGTTACCGTGGCCAACACGCGTGCGGTGATAAGAAACTAAATGTTGAAATATTTCCAGTTTCTTAGATGAATGCAATGATATTGTTGGAGGTAACAAAACGAAGATTGATTCAAAGGAAAAACGCGCTATTTATTTTATTAATTTTTATGACAGTAAGAAGTATTATCTGATAGGAATCTCTTTCAACCATTGAGATGGTGTTCGGTTTTAGATGTTTTTACGTCCAAACTATTCATTCATTTCGAGTGGGTTAAATGGTCAATCTACCCTGTGTTAGAATTATTCGGAATCGCCTTTGGCCTCTTTCATGGTTCCTTTAAAGACCACAATATGACAGCCAGGATCAACGCTTAACGTGTCTTCCGAAGTACGCAATCCGCATTATAACATTTTTCAAGATGCTCGCGATTTGGAGTGAAATCAGAAATTGATTGGTCTATTAATACGGAAACCACGCGACGTTACTTAGAGCGTTAGCATTTAGTTAAGTATCTTTTTTGTGCTAACTTACTACGATTAGTCTTGCAAACAGAGAGACAAAAAGACAATTGTTTACCTTGTTTTTGTCACGAGACTGGAAGTCACATAATAAGGTTAGCTTCACGGTTATTGCACTGACTAAAGTAATCAAACAGTGAGTCAGTGTTGTTAAAAAAAAAATGGTCTATTGTTTCTTTGAGATCAGAAGAAACATCGTCGTAAGGAAAATAAGGTTCCAGGAAGATCATTAGTTCATAACAGGCAATGCTTGCAGTAAATAATTTTATAGGTAGGTACCTAAGCGAAATAGTGGAACATTATCATTTCGTGTAGGTTACATTGTCAATCGACCATGTACGCCTCTCGGCCTCTGACGTGGTTCCTTTAAAGACCACTAGAATGGCAGCCGGGACCAAAGGCCGAAGCACGGAATCATCTTTACTATCAAACAATCAGGAGATTCAAGCCTGCATATTCCTAACCAAACTAAAACAACTAAACAAAGTATTCTTCCAGTGGGAATTGAATCCATGATCCCTGGGTCGAAGGCGAACGCCTTAACCACTGGACAACGGAGGCAGTTAATAGTGGATTGTACAGGACGATGGTCTGACCAAATCAGGTAGCAGCTTAACATCCAGATCTCCAATGCAATCCACGGAGCAAAAGATCACTACAAGTAGAAGGAGATCGTCAAAAAAAAAGGTCGGGCACACCACGACGTCCAGCAGTGAGCAAATTATCTGAAGGAGGGGACAGGACACTTGGCTAAAGAAGAAACGAATAAATACGAAATTCCCACCGAAGAGTACCCGACATGCAGGCTTAATGTGGGCTTGATTCATGCGATTGTTTAATAGAGAGATAATTATGGGCTTCGGTATGCACACTTATGCTGGGACCTTACTGGGCAGACTCTAAGGCATCATATCAGAGTCAGACGTCGAGCGGAAAAAGCGACTAAGACACCACTAGTAAGGCTAATTGACCTTGTAACCCAGACTATATGAACTAATCCACAGATTACAGAGTTTACATCCGTGGTTTACATACACATCGAAATTCGCCGTATATACAATTTACGTACATAACTGCAAACATAAATACACTAGTTAATACGGAACAATAAACACTCTGTTTAGCCGAGTGCTAATAGAGCAAATCATTACAGATTACATTTGTTTATAGGTAAATATATTCTTACGATATTCTAAGGAAATCACAATATTTATTGGTTGATAGATCTAGGTGAGATAGATCATAAGACGCCGCGCCGCCTGAATGGTTTAGATTCATCCACTTTATCTATCGCAACGCAATACCTAACTAAAACTTTGTGATATTTGATACTCAAAACTCTGGGATTATCATTGGTACTGGGTACCTTGGAATGCGAAGTGGTTGATTTCAAACTACAACATCAAAAAAAAGGGTCTTAATGATTTCTTATGTTTTCGCGATTGTTATTCATTAAATTAAACTATTTTAATACGTTTACTACCTAATAAACGCGATAAAAACCGTATTAAAATAGTTTAATTTAATGAAAAAGGGTCATAGTGATCTTTGTAGGTGTAATAGCCGGTAACCTTCAAATTTACTGTCGAAGATGATTCGCTTACTGTAACCTATGGCATCTTAGAAGACGTAGAAATAAGAAAAGAGATTCATGAAAGGATAAACTTTATGGTTTTGATTAAAGTTAACTTGTATGAGGTAATAAGAAAACAAAAGGTACTATCATCACGAAAGTGCATTATTCTTGGTAAAGTATCACATCACAAACGAAGGAAGAGATACTTAATACTAATTTAAAATTTTAGTCATCACTCCTAACAGTTTAATTTAATATGATACGAGGAAACAAGTATCTACCTAATTAAACGTTGCCAAACAAGAATAAAACAATCAAACGCCACGTTAATAATTACAAAAAAATGATTTTACCATTAACTGAAGAAGAAATTCCAAATCCAAAAAACAAAAACACACAAACACAAAATTACAAACCACAAAATATGCACTATGAACTAAAAAAAAGTGAAATGGCAAAGGCGTAACGTCAAGTACTGGTCGCGCGCCTCCAATCTATGGACGATATGCTTCTACATTGAGCATTATTTTACGTACTTCACGGCTAATTTACGTAGACCTCTCAAACACCTAAGCAATGTTCTTCTTTCGAGTAAGTTTGTACGGGCAGTGGGAACTGGGGGAGGTCAATTACATTGGTTGGTTAATAGTAAGAAAAGTCTACCGCCGTGACGTTTTCCACCGACCTTGCTGATACTCTAGGTAGAAATTATTGTTTGTTTCGTCTTTGTGACACCTGCATTATTAATTGGTACCCACAGTTTGTACCTAGATCTGGGTTTGTTTTAACAGATGCGCAATGCAATGACAAGGCAATGACTCAGTGTTGTATTAAAATGAAACTAATGTCCTATCATGGTTCACACAATAGATTGTTAAGATAATAAAAAAAAATGTTTTAATTTAGATATATTTTTCACTTTAAATGGAATTGTAGGCACTTTAAGAAATAAATATGATAACAAGTGGCCCGGTCCATTTACGTCATTTTTTCAGTTCAAAATAACGATCGATATGGTCTCGCGCAGGAGCCTTATCTTTGTTGACTCGTGCAAAATCGGTGAGTCGAATGAAAATCGTATGATTTCGAATGATTTTCATCCGGTATACTCGGTGACACGAGACACGTAAACGTACAATACAATACAATACAAAATATCTTTATTGCCCACATACAGTAACAAATAATATAACATTTACAAAGACTTCAACATAATATGAGCAAAGGCGGACTTATTGCTAGGCAATATCTTCCAGTCAACCCTTACGTAAACCATATATAAAATTATAACATAATAAATTTAATACATCGCTCTTCGCTCTAGAGTCTAGACGAAGCAGTAGGTATTTAATTTCAAAGAATGATGGAAGTATATCTGTGTTAACTAAAATACGATTTGTCTCACGCTTTCACGTTGAATATCAATAAGAGGGAAAGGGAAAGAGCATATTTTAGTAATCATGGGCTTAACAAAGTTTGAAGGTAACAAGACAGAAGGAAGTACTTTATTAAGACCGGATGAAACCTGATCACTGGTACTTTGTATTCTGTTTCTGTACTTAGTATATAATAGGTACTTACCTAATTTACAGATCCTCTCTGATAAAATACTAACTAGTTTGATGCTGTGTACTATACTAGGTACTACGCAATTTCTTAAAACTAAGATACGCTAAGCTTAAAATAAGCAACTCCTTGGTACAGAATTATAGATAAAAAAAATCTCTCTCTCAGGGAGAATCTCAAAGGGGAGCGCGAGACCAATTATTCATTTAAAGGACAATTATTTATTTGACTTTGAAGATGAACGAATCTGAGTGCGTTGGTTAATATTAAATAGGTACTTACCTCATTTACAGTTCCTCACAGATAAAGTACTAGTTTGTTACTGCGCTTTTAGGGAAAAATTTGGTCGACACAATAAAAATAGGGTGTTACTATGGGTTGCTATGGAAAACGTGGAATTTTAAAAGGGTCTTTTTAGGGAACCGTACGCAACGGATATAAACAGGATAATGCCCTTTACTGTCTGTCAACGGACTAATCTGATTGGCTGTAAACACAAGGAGAATATAATCATCATGTTATAAACTGTAGACATAGAAATTTCATCATCATTGTCCTAAATCACAGGTATCCAAAAAATGTGGAGTATGTGTTTTTTACTACCTATTTATTGGGGTCCAATACAATGGTAAAATGGTTTCTTATAATTAAATAAAAAAGAAGATTCTTTGTGACCTGTCATATACATAGCGCGCACTGTAAGTTTCCGGAACTGGCCACTTACATAAACAAAATTTAAAAATTTATTGCAACATTTGAAAATAGAACTCTTTGGCTGTAGAATGCAGTTTGTTTCATCTGACTGTCTTTTGTTTTTACCTTGTGGCGCCATTTAAAAAATTGTGTGTCTGCATCAACATGGATTTAACTCGGGAAAATTTTCGTAGTATGATTTTCTACGATTTTAAGTGTAATTTGACAGCTCAACAGAGCATCGCTCGGCTTGAAACAGCTTTTGGCAATGAAGCACCATGCAAGACAACTGTTTATAGCTGGTTTGCAGAATTCAAGCGTGGTCGTATCAATCTCAGTGACGAATCTCGCGATGGTCGGCCGTCCACCGCTGTGACCAACAAAAACATCAATGCTGTGCGCCGTATGATTGAAACAGACAGGCATGTGACCTAACGTGAAATTCACGCATCCTTAGAAATAGGCATGAGTCAAATACAATTAATCCTACACAAACATTTGGGTGAGAGAAAGCTGTGCTCGCGGTGGATCCCACACAACTTGACCGAGGCTCAAAAAACGGACCGCGTCACTTGGTGCAGTGCCATGCTTACCAGATTCAACGAAGGTGCGTCAAATTTGGTGTGTGACATAGTAACAGGTGACGAAGCATGGATTTATTGCTACGATCCCAAAACAAAGCAGCAATCGAGCGTATGGGTCTTTCAAGATGAGCCGAAACCAACCAAAGTGGCGCGCGTGAAAAGTGCATCTAAGCGGATGATTGCTTCTTTTTTTAATAAAACTGGACACGTGGCTACTGTTACTTTAGAGAATCGTCGTACAGTGAATAGTGACTGGTACACGACCATTTGTTTGCCGGAAGTTATTGACGAACTCCGTAAAAATAACCGTAAACGCCGTATCATCCTGCACCACGACAATGCTAGTTCTCACACGGCCAGACAGACAAACGACTTTTTGAAGGCGAAAAATGTAGAACTCATGAGACATCCTGCATACAGTCCCGACCTGGCACCTTGTGACTTTTTACTGTTCCCAAAAATTAAGAACCAATTACGCGGTCAACGATTTTCATCACCAGAAGAGGCTGTCAAGGAGTATGAAAAACACGTTTCAGAGGTCACCACAGAGGAGTGGCACAAAAGTTTTCAAAACTGGTTTCATCGAATGAAAAAGTGCATAGACGCCAAGGGAGATTATTTTGAAAAACAATAAATTAATTTTGTACCTGATGCGGACAGCTTAATTTATGATAAATAAAGTTGATTAATTTTAGAGTAGGGCCATGATTATAATTAGAATAGGTCATTTTTCTTTAAGAAATAAGCTAAGAAAATAGGAATTTGTAAAGAAAATGTATAGAAATAGGGGTACCCTTGCCGAGCAATACCATAACGAGAGCCGGCGACGGTTTTTTGCGAATAACTAGGAAAGTAGAAGAGTTATTCACTTGAAATTTATTGTAAATAGTCAGGAATATGATTCTTTATATGTAAAAAATACGAAATTTGTAAGAACTAAATGCCACCATAGGGAAAAATAGGAAAATTCCAAAAACTCGCCTAGACAAGGACAGGGCTATAAACAGGAACGAGATAGCATGAATTAGTGCCGTGTGCAAAGAATTAGTGCCGTGTGCAAAAATTCAAGCCCTCTGATTGGTCGGAGTTTTCTATAAATTGAGCGCGGAATTGTATGGCGGCATTCAGTTCATTCAGTAATATAACAGTGAAAAAGTGGAACAAAAAGGGTGAACAATAAAACAAGTGAAGAAAAATAGTGCCTTTTAATACAGTCCACAATAGTACCTTTAATAGTATTTTTTCATATTCATTCCGGAAACTTATAGTGCGCCCCACGTATAATCTAAGTGATTCAAACCTTAAAAATTTTCCTAGTAGTAACTAGCCACGCGGGCGAAGCCGCGGGCAACAGCTAGTTTAATATAAATTTTGTACATATGAACTATGATCCTAATGTGTGTAGTTACTGAAAAAATATCTACAACCATAGATTAATAATTGGTCTCGCGCGCTCGACTAGATACCGCGCTGTGAAGAAAAATCAGTTTCCAGAATGCGGCCACTTAATAGGAAAGTGTGTGTAAAACAATGTGCAAAGACGCACACTAGCGTCGATTATGGTGTTGCCAGCTACTTGACTGGTGCCCGACCAATGGGAAAATTATTAATTGCTGCGGTCTTGTTACGTATTATAAAAAGTAGCTCAGAAAAACCTTTAAAATGAAATTAAAATAAAACTGGCCAAGTGTGAGTCGGCTCGCGTGTAGAGGGTTCTGTACTGTTTTTTATTTTTCTCTATTTGGACCTCCTAAACAAATTTAAAATTATCTCATAGGTTTTTCTGTAATTTATGAATCGTAATTCTGGAATCGATAGTTTCGGAGATAAGGTAGGGGAAATGGTTAGTTTTTGTCTACTTTATTTTATAATTCTAATATAGAATCCTAAAATAGCAGAAAAACTTTCTTTTGATTTATTATTACACAGTACAGTATGTTAAACGTTACTTTAATTTTCTATTTAGCTTGGAGCTAATTGATTACTGACCTCTTTTTAGTTGTAACCCGGGTTTAAATACAGATAAATAAATAGACATACACATCCTATTAATATTATAAACGCGAAAGTTTGTAAGTATTAATAGATGTTTGTTACTCTTTCACAACTAAACCGCTGAATTGATTTTCATGAAATTTGGTACGGATATAGTTCAAGACCCGGAGTCAAACATAGGCTACCTTTTGACGCAGGCGGAGCTGCGGGAAACAGCTAGTACATACATATTATCATGGCCTTACTCCATACAGTAGTGTTGCCGGAAAATCGATTTCACATCTAATAATATTTGATTCTTTGATAGTTGAAAATATAATCTAAGGTATCGATAGTGATCATATATCGATAGTATCGATATTGATACTATCGATAATATATTTCTGTAAGTACAATAATTTTTTCTGTATGAGTTGAATGACGATGATTTGTGTTATGCCCGCTGTACATCCCGCCGCCGAGTTCCGGTATATCTGTATAGTACCGGTGCCTGAAATGCTTGGTATTATTGTTAATCCATTAATCGATTATTTTTCATAAATTCTCAAAAATCAATACTACAGATTAGATTATATCGATACTATAGATACATAATCAATTGATTACATAACCATTGATATAAACGATTACCTATGTTGATTAAATCAATATAATTTATATCGACCCATTTCAATAATCGATAAATTGTTTGACATTGCAGTTAATAATCGATTATTTTCGATTAATTGTCAAAAATCGATTAAATTTATTATATCAATACTTTCGATATCCTAGATTATTAAAAAAAACCCAAATTCGATTAATAGATTATCCGGCAACAATACCATACGGGGTACCAACTATCCAAAGGCCATATTTAGAATGTTGGTGGGCGTAAAGTGGAAATGGAATCAAAATAGTGATAAGTTGCTAGTCGCATCGCCTACTGATAGGTATGGTTCTTCGATTTTCGCTCACTCCCTCGGCCGGGAAGGTTATATGGTCTGCGCGGGAAGAGAAGCAGCTAGTACATTCCACGTATTAATTTTTATCCCAGACCAGCAGTAAAGAAATAAGATGTTAAAGACAGACAAAATTGTCAGAAAAAGTAAAACTACAACATCTCTCTTTTGGGGTCGGGAGTTAAAAAAACAAAATATCTAAATAATAAAAATCGAAACCTCGGGGAATTTGGGATTTTTTAATACACGGCAACATTGAGCACCGAGCGGCACTTCGCGCCATATTTTAGGGTTAAATTATTTTCGTGAGTAATTTATGTCCATATTTTGAAATTATACAATACTTATTGATGGTATGTAATACCAGTATCTTTCTTATTTCTTTTAGTATTATTCTAACACAGTTTGACTACGCAAACTGCACATTTTGCGTCTACTTTTACATTAAATTTTATATTTATCTAGACATCCAACTCACTCATCGGTCGCGGCATGACTGACGCGGGTATGCCGCAACCATGCCGGTTTTGGCATGGTTTTAGTTGCGAATTTATGTAGTATGCCGACGGTATCTAGTCGTAGCGCAGCGGAGACCAATTATTAATCTATGATCTACAAATTATAATTTTCATATCAGCAGTCTTATTTATTAATTTAATTAAATATTTAGAACTTTGCTATTTTGTAGTAAAAACATTTTTATTTATTAACCAGCTGATCCGGCAAAAATCGTACCGCCGCCAATAAAAGTTGCATATTGTTATTATCATTCTTCTATCACCGCAACCCTCGCCATCGATTTCGAAATTCATCTGACATTGCGAACGGTACGCTACGGTAACCGCTTACCATCAGAACGCCAAATACTCGTTTGCCTACTAAATAGTTGTTATAAAAATAAAACTTTTTTCACTTCCTTTTCAATTTCAACACAGTACCTACTATAGACTAGACATCTTTCTAGTGTACCATTTGCAAATAATATTATCGATTGTTCAGTAATACTTTGAAATTATAAATTGATCTCAAATTAACGGAGTCATCAAATAAATCATAGATAAATTAATTGTGTAAGCTAAAGTAAACACGTCCGAATTAAGAACCTTACCATACATTTTAGAAAGTCGGTTGAAGTATCTCTAATTAATTTATAATTGCAGAGTTTGACAACAATACATATTTATTATTTCAGACTTGATGAAAGTAAAATTTAAAATTCTTAAATCTTCCACCTTCGCACTTCTCGTCATGTTCAGGGAATACATCCTCATTTATATATATATATATATATATATATATATATATATTTATATATATATCATCCTAATACAAAGGATTGCATACAGTAATGTGCTTCATAACACTGTTTTCCCGAGAGACTGTAATATGGTCTAGAAAAAGGTCTTGAAAGTTCTTATTTCTTAAGGGTCGGCATGGTTGTGGTGACCGATTACAATCAGATGGGCCGCTTGGTACTTCTATTTGTTTAAAACTACTTAAAGAAAATTAAAAAATAAGGAAAGCCTTGAAGGATAAGAGTATCCAGGGCCGTAAAACATATAAAAAATCTAGTTACTTCTTGCTTGCCACCAAATAAATTAAAAATCGCCTCAATAAAAACGGACATATGACAACATTTGAAACATACACCCAAACTAAGAACTTAACTATCACTTATTAAAGTCGGTAAAAATAAATAGACATTTTCTGAACCCAGAGTTTGACAGTCATATTTTTTTTGTTTATTTAATGGCTTTTACTTTCCTATTTTGCCAGTAACAAGTAAAAAATATACAAAGAAAAAGCCCACGGCTTTACATTCTTTGAAATAAAGTTTAAATAAATAAATAAAGTCGTTTAGTCAAGAAAGTCTAAAGTCAAGTCAGTAGTTAGATCAAGTCAAGTTTAGTCAGAAGTATTATGCTAAGTGAAGTGGTAGAAAATCTGCACTTAGCGATTTCTAGGAGCTTTTGGCAACAAGCAAGAAAATCACATAAATCGAACATTGTATCACTTCCCAACACTCACGTTTGTTATCGAACACTTTGCGAATAATAATCCACCATAATTATGCACAAACACAAATTTTGGGAAATAAAATACAGCGCCGATACTGCTCTTCACAGCTTCCCGCCAAAAGTCCTTTCATCTTTTCAGTAAAAACAATTATACAAAAAAAAAAACAATTATAATTGTCAACTTTTGGCGGTCATAACTAAAGGCCGGACCTTTCGAATGCAAGTTCGATTCGCTTCTACCTGTCCGATTTGAGGGTTTTTAATGAGTTAACCTACCACCTGCTTGACGTCATTTAAAGATTGACCATAAACACCCTGTTTTATACTTCCCAAAATGTGGGAGCTATGCCTAAGGAAACATTTTAAATTTTCTTAAGGATCGGCAACGCGCTTGTGACACTCCATATGGCACAGGCACCTCCTATCAAGTGGGCCCTAGGCCTGTTTGCTTTCTTAGTAGTGAAAAAATCTATACCAAACTAAAATCTTGAGCCCTATTTTTGAATATGATTCACCCAAAATCCGTAAATCTAATAGTCAACACCATAGACTTTGTGAAACTGTCTGCGTTGTGATCGGATTCGAACACATTTAGAATGATATTGTTTTCACAATGGCCGCTACAATACAGAGCACCTATTCGCTAACTAATGTATCTGTAACTATAAACGCGTTCGGTAAGGCAACGTCGCACAATTATGCAGCAGCTTTGCGGTTAATAATTAATTACCTAATTTTGATTTTAGTTCGTACTTGATTTAGCGACAGGTAAGTGCGTGCGTAAATATTAGTTTTATAAAAAGAGATACTATCTTGAATATGAGTTGAATTGATTATTACTTTTAGGATATACAACAAGGTATATGGGGTCGATTGGCATTAGGAAACTATTTTAAACTCGAGTATGCGATTTGAAAAGACATGAATGATCAAAAACATTGAAATGTATTTATTTGGATGATATCTTTGTCTTTTTATCAGGTGGGCCGCATGCCTTTTTGCCTACTTATTGAATAAAAAAAATCATTTTTACCCTTTTTTATTACAGGTTAATTTTTTTGCAGTCTATGTACCGATTTTAATAAAATTGCAATGGGACCTAATTGACAGCACATAGTTTAGAGCAAAAAATTATATTTAAAATCAATCTAATTGTTAATCTTATTATTTTTATTCAGAAATGACGGATATATGTGTTACAAAATCATAAAAAACAACAAATATAATAATGAAAAATATTCTAATGTACATACACATCATCACGCCTTTTTCCCCGTAGGTTTTTTTGCGTAGGTGATTAAGGGTATGATGTTATTGGATGTCTGTTGTAGCGGACTGTATGTTCTTGTTTGAAATTAAATTCAGGTTCCTCTTCGATGTTTTTTATTCAGGTTTCACAATCACAGATTCACAATTCCAATAGTTCACAATTTTCAGTATTTACAATTCTTAGTACACTTGATATGGTTGGCGTTGCGCGCGCTGTTGGTGGCGCACAGTCGTCCCAATCTGTCCTTAACACGTTATAGTAGTAAGGGCGAAGGCAGGTGCGGACGAGCGACAGCGTAGGCAGCTTAGGTTCAGGCGGCACAGCTCCAGGCGGCGTAGCTTATGGCGGCACAGCTTCGGGCGGCTCAGCTTCAGGCGGCTCGGCACAAGGCGGCTCAGCTTCAGGCGGCTTGGCTCGAGGCGGCGCAGCTTGAGGCGGCGTGGCTGCGGGCGGCGTAGCTTGATGCGGCGTGGCTTCGGGCTGCTTAGCTTCGCTCCGGCTGCCGAGGACGACGTCGATGAGTGGACTGTATGAGGGGGGGGGGGGGGCAGCAGGATGAGCGAGGGGCCTATCTTCTAATCCGCCGACAATCCGAGCAGAGGTCCGATCTCGACGACTCCGAGTAGCAGGGGTCCTATTCCTGAGATCCAGGGGTCCGATTCCGAGCACAGGGGTCCTAGCTTCCGATCCGACCGACGATATTCACTAACACTTCACTTGAGCACTGGAGCAGGGATCCGGGTCCGAAATTAAAGATCACTTGTATTCACTTCCTTTATTTCGTCTTCCTTAGTTTTCTTCCATTCCAAGTGTTCCGAGAGCCGAATTGATTCCAGTACTGCCGACTCAAAATCGCGTCGAACCTTATTACCTCGCGAGTAAAAATCTGCATAGCCAGTTCTATTTCGTAACTGCGCCATCTATCGGCAGTCGTGGAATCTTGTGTTCGGCTCTCGTTACGGTAACGCTTTTTGATTCTCAGAATGTGAGTTTTACCATATTTACTTAAAAAAGACCTTGGTTCTCGTTATGGTAACGCTCTTCGAAAATCAAATAGTGCTACTTACAATTACAAAATTAATTCTTATAAAATACCTTAATGCTAAAAATAAGAAACCCTATGCTATATTTACACTTATTACCCTATTCTAGTAATAATCCCTTCATTTATTTGACCTTAAAAATTACCTTATCTACCTTGATATACATAGAAACTTAACTATATACTATACTAATTAACTCTATACAAATCAAGGTGAGTAGTGTTTTCAGTCACGTCGCTAATAGTTCTCCCCCGCCGTGCGTAGCGCTCCATCTCGAGGTTGCGGCGTGGCTGCTGGCACCAGGATGACGACTCGCTGCGTTGACCGTCGTAGCGTTCCTCCCGGTGTCCACACGTCCAGAATTCTGACCCTTCCGTCTGGGCCTGGATATACCTTTTGGACTTCTCCTCGCGGCCATGTGTTGCGGGGCAGCGAGGCGTCCATAATCAAGACGACGTCTCCGACTTGAGGATCCGTAGTCTGTCTGCCATCTATTTTCCTCGGCTTCAAAGTGGGCAGATACTCCTTTAGCCACCTCTGCCAGAAGTGGTCGGTCAGGCGTTGCGCGGTCCTCCAGTTTGCTCTGCCAATGAGGTTCCCATCTTCAAACTCGCCCGGCGACGTCGCTCCGCAGGATCTCCCGAGCAGGAAATGGTTTGGTGTCAGGCTTTCTTCATCGTTGGGGTCTATGCTTATGTGAGTGAGTGGACGGGAATTGACGACATGTTCCACTTCAACCAGTAGCGTGTGGAGTACTTCTTCTGGTGGTGATCGCGATTGTAGTACGACCATCAGTGCCGTCTTCACCGTACGGACCATTCTCTCCCAGGCGCCTCCCATACTCGGACTTCCAGCTGGTATAAATTTCCACCGGATTCCCTCTTGAGCTGCTGCTTCTTCCAGTTCTTTGTTGGCCCCGACGAAGTTTGTCCCATTGTCGCTGTAGATAACCTTCGGTGTTCCTCTTCTGGCCGCCATTCTTCGTAAGGCCATGATCATCGAGCTCGTACTAAGGGAACTTGATAGCTCGAGGTGAATAGCCCTTGTGGTTAGGCATGTGAAGAGAGCTCCCCAGCGTTTTTCAGTTCTTCTCCCAATGGTCACCTGCATCGGCCCAAAGTAGTCCACAGCTGAGCAGGTGAAGGGGTGCTGATGATGCTGCAGGCGTTCAACGGGGTGATCTCCCAACGGTGGCACTTGCGGTATGCTCTTATGCACTCTGCACCATTGACAGCGGTGTATGAGTGCCCTTGCTGTTGTCCGTAGGCCCAGGATCCAATATTTTTGCCTGACTTCATTTATCACCGTTTCTGTATTGCCATGATAAAATTTCTGGTGATAGTGTTCAATGATTAGGCGGCATATCCTGTTCTTGCCGTCTAACACCACTGGATTCTGCTCTTGGTTCTCAATCGTGATTTTCCTTGTTCGCGTTCTTAACTTCAAGATGCCTTGTTCGTCGACATACACGTCGATTTTCTTGAGTCGGCTTGAGTTTTCCATTGGCTTCCTATTACTCAATTTTTCTATTTCTCTCCGAAAACTTTCTTGCTGACTTTCCTTAATTAACTCTTCTCTGGCTTTATTGAAGTGTTCTTCTTCAATGATTTTGAAATTTCTCCCTGGTTTCATAGGAGGAAGCTTTACGAGTTGTTTCCTCTTTACTGCAGGTTTATTTTGTTTCCATGCCTTGTCTTTAGCTGCGTTGACGATTTCCTTGGACTTGTTCTTCTTAAGTAGATCGATGAACTGGAACACGCGCGCCGTACTTCTTAGGAGTCGCGTCCAGCTGGAGAAGCGTTCTGGATCTGGTATACGACGAGGAGTTGTGGAGACTGATGCTATTGTCTGAATATTCTTTTCCTCCCCCGTGTCGATGATCTTCCCTTCGAAGCGGTTGGCGGGCCACTGCTGCTCCTCTTCGTAAAGAAATGTAGGCCCCTTGAACCACCTCGCGTTCCTGTCAAATTCAGTTGGCGTCCCACGAGTTGCGTCGTCCGCTGGATTCTCTTTAGTAGGCACCCATCGCCAGTCTCGCGGGCTAGTTAACTCTTCAATCTCCGCAAGTCGATGAGCCACGAACGTCTTGAATTTTCGCGGATCTGCTTTCAGCCACTGAAGAACAGTGCTTGAGTCTGTCCAGAATATCTTCTTTGTGATTTCTAAGTCCGTTTCTTTCTCGATTGTAGCTGCCAGTCTGCTTCCTAGTAACGCAGCCTGGAGCTCCAGTCGCGGTATCGAGACTGGCTTCGTGGGAGTAACTTGCGCTTTCCCTGCGATCAACGTAACGCGGACACTTGGTTCTTCTGTTCTCCAAAAGACGACAGCAGCATAGGCCTCTTCACTCGCGTCGGTGAAAGTATGGAGTTGCCCTTTCCTCTGATATGGAGATAAACATCTGGGTATCCTCAATTTTTCGAGAACTGCAACTTCTTTGATGTACTTGAGCCACATTACTTCTTGCTCAGGTAAGATCGCGTCGTCCCAGTCGATCTTCGTTCGCCATATGTCCTGGATGAGTTTCTTCCCTTGGATTAAAACAGGTGCGGCGAAGCCCATCGGGTCGAACGTAGACATGACGGCGCTGGCTATTTGTCTCTTCGTTGGTATCTTTCCTCCAGTCAGAATTTCGCGAGGTGTGTTGCGAAATCCGACGTTGAATGCTAGTGCGTCTTCGCCAATTATCCATCGTAGTCCGAGTGTCTTCTCTTCTGAGGAGAGTTCTTTTATTCCCTCTTGCGGTTGATCTTGCAGGCTCTTCAACACTTCACCTTCGTTACTACCCCATCCCCTTAAATGGAAACCCGCTTTTGCATGCACGTACTGCACCTCCTTTGATGTTCTTTTGGCTTCCTCGATAGTTTGAAAGCTCTGGAGGTAATCATCCATGTAGTGATTTCTCTTGATAGCTTTCACTGCAGCTGGACACTCTTCTTTAAAGTCTTCCGCATTCTTATTCATCACGAAGATAGCTGTTGAGGGTGATGACGTCGCTCCGAAAATTACAGACTTCATTCTGTATTCTTCTGGTTTTCCAGCCCGTTGACTTCCTCGCCACAGGAATCGTAGGCAGTCCCTGTCTTCTTCACGTATCTGGATGCGCAGGAACATTTCTTTGATGTCAGCAACAACAGCGATGGGCCCCTCTCTGAATCTTACGAGAACTCCAAAGAGAGATTGAAGAAGATCGGGCCCCGGCAGCAAGACATCGTTGAGACTTTTCCCTTCGAATTTTGCAGCTGCATCCAGTACTATTCTTGGCTTCTTTTTGACAGGATGTCCCACCACAAAATGCGGCAGGTAGAACGTTCTGCCGGGCGTCGATGTAGATGGAGCCTTTTCCGCATATTCATTCTTCACCCAGTTGTTAATTTGCTCTTCGTAGGCTATCTTCAATTCTTGACTTCTGTCCAACTTCCTTTCGATGTTGTTTAATCGTCGATGTGCTTGACCGTAATTTTTCGGCAATGTTTCTTGCTCGCTCTTCCATAGAAGTCCTGTTTCAAATTTCCCATCTGGCAATCTTCGTGTCGTTTTCTCCAAAACTTCCAATGCTCTCCTGTCAGAGTCGTTGCTAGGGCGGTTTGGTTTCACCCCAAGAGCCTCGATATCAAAGTATGCTCGTACCAAGGCTTCTGTCTTGTCCTCTGCTAGGCGGCTGTGGTTGACGAACTGGACAGGTGTGTTCGCTCCAGTGTCGCATCCATGAAGCACCCAACCCAAGCTAGTGAACGAAGCAACTGGTTCAGACTTCTTCCCTTTGACGATTCTTCTTGTTACGATGAGCTCCCAATTGTCTTGCCCAATTAGTAGTCTTGGCTCTTCTTTCTTGTAGACTAGCTGACTTCTTAAACTTTGGAGATGATCGCATCTTCTCAGGACTTCTTCATTTATTTCTTGCTTCGATAATTTCAAGCCATCGATTGTCCTTACTCTCATCGACTGCTTATACTTGCGATGAGCTCCCTTAATCCTTATTTCCACCTTTCGAGAATCCGTCTTCTTGAAGCCTCTTCCACCGACGGTTTCTATTGTTATAGACTCAGCTGTTCCTTCCGCACCAATCTTCTTGGCTATAGCAGAGTCTATGAGTGAAATGGTGGACCCTTCATCCAGCAAGGCCAGCACACGTGCTGTTCCCTTTGGCCCGTAGACGTCCACTGGAATCATCTTCAAGTATGCTCTTCCATCGCTTGTAGTGTGCACCGATGTGATGACTTCACCTGTGGGCTCTTCCTTATGTACCACGTTGCAGCTGGCTTCGTCCCTTTCTGGCTTCTTAATTGCTGGAGGTGTGTCTGAGTGGAGACTAACATGATGCCATCTCGAACATTTCTTGCATACCGGGGCCCTGCATCCTTGTCTTGAGTGCCGAAAACGAAGACACTTGAAGCATAGTCTGAATTTCTTCACTATTTCCCATTTCTTGTCCATATCTGCTTCTTTAAATCTTCTGCACTCGTAGATCCAATGCTCTGCTTGACATTCTGGACACTCTGTCTTCTTGCTTGGCTGCTGATTGTGTTCTTTCTCCTGAACTGTATGGACACTCTTCCTTATTGCGCTCTTCTTGGCATCCCACGATACTTCAGGAGGGGCGAAGTCACCACACATGTCAGCTTCTATGTCCAGAAAATCCCTTATTAATATGAGCTCCGGCTTCTCTTCATCTCGATGGCTGTGATGATACATAAACCATCTGTACTTGATGTTTGCTGGCATCTTGTCCACTAACGCCTTCATTGTTTCTGGCGAACTCAGGTACTGTTCCTTTCCAAGTGCACTGATTGTTGCCACAGAATTTCTGACGTGGCTAGCAAATGTGCACACATCATTCGGCGTCTCTTGCATCTTCGGCGTACTCTTTAATTTATCCAGCTCCGCTAAGGCTATGGCTCCTGGTCGTCCAAAGCGCGCTTCCAATCCCTTCATTACTTCTTGCGGTGTCTTGGCAGTGAATAGGAGACTCTTCACTGCTTCCCTTGCTCTCCCTTGAAGAGACCTTCTCAGACGCGCCAAATTCTGCACGTCGGTGAAGGCGTTCATGGTGTCTTCGAAGGATCGCTTGAACGCTAACCACTCTTCACTTGCACCGTTGAAGTTTGGAAGCTCTATCATTTGTTTTGATAGGCTGTGCTCCGATGACTTCTCTGACATCTTCTTGATGACTTGAGCCAGTTCTTCAATGTCACTCTTCTTTTCCTTAGGTGGAGTAACCTTCACAGTGTTTGCATGATCCAACCATTGCTGCACATGCATCTGTGTCTGCTCTTCATGCACGAAGTCTTCTTCTTCCTCAGAATCCAGTTGTAGCAGCTCCAGTTCAGCTTGAGCCACCTTAGATCTGGCTTCTGCTACTTCTAGTTCCCTGCGGGCGAGTTGCATCTTGGCTTCTAATGCAGCTCGTTTCGATGAACGCACCGACTGTGTTTCTATGTTCGGTCTTCTTGGGCGCGCTCCTGTGGGCCTCGCACTCGTTCCGGATTCCATCACATCAGGAACTGCAGGCTGTCCTTGGCGGCGCTTCTGGGATTCGGAGATGCGACTCAACAACTCGTCGTGTTGCTGAATCATAGCGCGCGTAGTTAGAGGCGTGAGCGGTTCGCCAATGGTACCGGAACGCGGCGCGATGTACCCACTATTGACGGGTGCGGGGGGTACTGGAGGCGCAACGGGCGCGGCGAGTTCTCCCTCCACAAACATGACCGACGCGGCACGATCCCCCATAGCGGTGCGGGAGGGAGACGACTCGGCGGCGCGGGATGGCGGCGGCGTTCTTCTTGTTATCGTCGATCGGGTCGAGATCCCTGTCCCGGTGGTTTCTGTGTCGGCTGGCGTGTTCATGCTCCAATCAGTCGAGGCGGACTTTCCAGCTGTGGCGGTTGTCGACCTGGTTGTAGGCATCCCTCTTCCTTGATCCGGCTCGAAGGACCAACTATGGTTGGCGTTGCGCGCGCTGTTGGTGGCGCACAGTCGTCCCAATCTGTCCTTAACACGTTATAGTAGTAAGGGCGAAGGCAGGTGCGGACGAGCGACAGCGTAGGCAGCTTAGGTTCAGGCGGCACAGCTCCAGGCGGCGTAGCTTATGGCGGCACAGCTTCGGGCGGCTCAGCTTCAGGCGGCTCGGCACAAGGCGGCTCAGCTTCAGGCGGCTTGGCTCGAGGCGGCGCAGCTTGAGGCGGCGTGGCTGCGGGCGGCGTAGCTTGATGCGGCGTGGCTTCGGGCTGCTTAGCTTCGCTCCGGCTGCCGAGGACGACGTCGATGAGTGGACTGTATGAGGGGGGGGGGGGCAGCAGGATGAGCGAGGGGCCTATCTTCTAATCCGCCGACAATCCGAGCAGAGGTCCGATCTCGACGACTCCGAGTAGCAGGGGTCCTATTCCTGAGATCCAGGGGTCCGATTCCGAGCACAGGGGTCCTAGCTTCCGATCCGACCGACGATATTCACTAACACTTCACTTGAGCACTGGAGCAGGGATCCGGGTCCGAAATTAAAGATCACTTGTATTCACTTCCTTTATTTCGTCTTCCTTAGTTTTCTTCCATTCCAAGTGTTCCGAGAGCCGAATTGATTCCAGTACTGCCGACTCAAAATCGCGTCGAACCTTATTACCTCGCGAGTAAAAATCTGCATAGCCAGTTCTATTTCGTAACTGCGCCATCTATCGGCAGTCGTGGAATCTTGTGTTCGGCTCTCGTTACGGTAACGCTTTTTGATTCTCAGAATGTGAGTTTTACCATATTTACTTAAAAAAGACCTTGGTTCTCGTTATGGTAACGCTCTTCGAAAATCAAATAGTGCTACTTACAATTACAAAATTAATTCTTATAAAATACCTTAATGCTAAAAATAAGAAACCCTATGCTATATTTACACTTATTACCCTATTCTAATAATAATCCCTTCATTTATTTGACCTTAAAAATTACCTTATCTACCTTGATATACATAGAAACTTAACTATATACTATACTAATTAACTCTATACAAATCAAGGTGAGTAGTGTTTTCAGTCACGTCGCTAATACTTGAGCATTTCTGAGCACACTTTTTGAGCATGTCAAAACACCTAGAAAATCTGCTCATACCTGTAAGGGCATGGGGAAACAGTATCGAGGCGACGGCCTCTTGACTGTAGTCTCTCACGCCAGCCGTAGATACGGCCAGGTCCTGGGAGCGGGCACTGCCTCTGGAACGTTGGTTTGCTTACTTACACGCGCGGCTCGCAAGCTGCTCAAGCCGTGTGAGATACGGCGAGCTAGCACTGCAAGCTGGACTGTGCTTAAGCAAACCTATGTGTCGGGATCAGTGGAGGTCATGTAGAGGTCTCTGGCATATTGTTTACGATCGGGAGGTCGTGCGTGGTACGGGGCCAGCTCCTGTATGTGAGGCAGGGCCGACCCGTCTACACGCTCAAATAGCCTCCTCGTTAGATGCCTAATGGAGGCGTCCAGGCTCTCAAGCTTCAACCCTTTCTGGATCGTAGAGTTCCTCACATAGCGAGGAGCTTTCACTATAACTCGGAGTGATATCGACTGTTGTGCTTCCAGCTGATTTCTGCGCGACTGGTTAGTCAGCGCGTACCAAGCCGGGGCGGCGTACGTAAGGCGAGGCCGTATGTATGTCTTATACACACCGAGTTTCACCTTTAAGGGGAGCTGAGAATCGAGCACTGGACGCAGTAGGGCTCGGGCAGCACGTGTAGAGTTAATGACGGAGGTCACGTGATCCTTCATCGTAAGGCGTCTATCAATTTGGACTCCTAGGTATTTCACCGAGGTAGTCCAAGCGATGTCCTGACCTAATAGACGAAGGGGCGGCGGTAGAGCAGTGTTGCTAACCACTATGGCTTGCGTCTTAGCTACATTAATGGCTAGCCTCCAACGGGACAACCAGTCTGGGAGGGCATCTAGAGTTTTTTGAATGATCTTGACTGCCTGTAAGGCGCTCATAGAGGATGTATAGTACGCGGCGTCATCGGCATATAAGGCCAACTGCGAGCCACTCTCTAGAGGGATGTCATCTGTGTATCTGGCGTAACAAATGGGCGAGAGACAGGAGCCTTGCGGCACGCCCGCCTCTATCCTTCGTTCGCTAGAGGTAGCGCCTTCGACTGAGACTCGGAATCGTCTGTTTGTAAGAAAGCTAGCCACGGTCTTAACGATTCGTCTAGGAGTCGTAGAGGTGGATAGCTTAAAAATCAGACCAGGATGCCAGACGCGGTCGAACGCTCCCTCCATATCGAGAAACACACCTACAGTTTTTTCCCCTTTGTTGGAGGCTGCCGTCATGTGGTGAAGTACCCGTGTGAGTTGGAGCGTCGTGGAATGTTCGGCTCGAAAGCCATATTGCTCGTCTCTAGGTGTCAAGTGGGGCGTAAGGCGGAGAAGCAGAAGTTTCTCAAACACCTTAGAAATGGTAGCAAGAAGCGTAATGGGACGATAGCTCCCTGGAAGCAGTATGTTCTTATTAGGTTTGGGAAGCATAATGACTTTACCTACTTTCCAAATGGAAGGGTAATGGCCAATACGAAGGATGCCGTTGTAGAGTCGCGTCAGTACCGCGATTGCTCGCGGTGTTAAGTGACGGAGGGCTTCATTAGGTATTCCATCGGAACCTGGGGCTTTGCGTAGCTTCGTTTTCCTAATCATTGAGGCCACTTGGCCCGGAGAGAAGACTATAGGGTCTTCATCTGGGGGAATGGGACGACTAAGATACTCATCCAGGAGCTTCTCGACTTCATCGGCGTGCTGTGAGTCGGTAGAGGGATTCGGTCTGAATCGCTTCTCTAGATCGTCTGCGAAGATCTCGGCTCTATCTTCCGCTCTGTAACGGGGGGTCCCGTCAGGGGCGGAGAGGGGGCGTATGGGCTGTGGCTTGTTAGAAACTTGCCTACAGAGTTTGTGGATGGACGTCCAGTCATCACTCGCCCTCTCTATAGTCCGCAGCCATGTCTGAGAGGCCTCCGATTCCAAGGCCTCCGCAATTTTTGCAGACATAGAGTTTAGTTGAGTTTTGATGGACGGGCATCGGGACTGTTGCCAGTGTTTTCGCAGAGTTCTCTTTTTAGCTATCATCTCTAGAATATAAGACGGGATAGGGACTCTCTTTGGGGTACACACGGGTTCTACGGTAGCATGTTTAATCGCATCCTGCAATGTTTCACAGATGTGCGAGGCAAGAAGTTCTACGTCCGCGGCGCTGTTAACGGGGCGGGAGGTGAGTTGCTGCTCTACAAACGTGCTGTACGAGGCCCAGTCAATCCTGGTTTTGGGCGGCGGGGCCGGTTTGGAGATGAGGGAATCATCCACTGTAAAAAGTACTGGGTGGTGGTCGGACTCTAAGTTATCGTCGAGCACTTCGGTAGTAATCGTGTTGGCTGGAAAGCCCCTAATGAGCGTAAGGCCGATTACGTCTGGCATTTGGAAGGCGGCACCGGGATAGTGCGTCGGTACCTCTGCACCTCTTACCTCGTAACCATACCTTTCAGCGTCATCTAGAAGGCGGCGGCCGTCTGGGCAAATACGCGTGGAGTTCCAAGCGGTGTGCTTGCAGTTGAAGTCGCCCGCCACAATAGTCGGTAGCGACGAGTCCAGTAGGAGATGGACGTCGGCCACTATCAACCTATCGTGCGGTGGCTTATAAAGTGCAAACACACGAATCGGAGAGTTATCAATACAAATCTCAACGCCTAGCGCGTAGATCGACTGAAGCTGCAAGTGAGGTATCGGCTGATGTACAATTTTTCTCTTTACCAGTACCGCGAGGCCTCTGTAGGCTCGCCCGGCGTCCGAGACTGCATCCTGCCGATAGACATGGAAATTCGGGAACTTCAGTTGGTCTGTAGCTCGCAGATGCGTTTCTGAGATCAGTATGATATCGGCGTTTTGCTCGATTACCATACACTTCAGAAGGCGGCGTTTTACCTTACCGGTAAGTCCATTGGCGTTCCAGTGGATAATACGTAGGGCCGTATCAATCACTGTTAGGCGCGAGTGACGCTATTCCTCTGAGGATGACCGGGTCGATATCCTGCCCTGCGCTATACGCGTTCAGGATTTCAGTCAGGAGTTTGACGACGCGCTGGACGTCCGTCCTCTCCGACCGACTCTCGTCTTTGGCTTTCACCGGGTGTTGCGGCTCGGCGGCCTTCCTGGGTTCGGGCTGCGGCTTGCCTCCTACTGCGTCTAGGCGCTGTGCGGCGGGCTGCGCTGGCTGTTGGGGTTCGGACTTACCCTTGCCCCTCCTCCTGCGGCGGCGTTTGGCCTTGCCAGAGCGATCGACAGGGTCGTTCGCCTCTGCCATCAAGGTGGTGGGCCTTTCCTGCCTCGCTGGGGCCGTGGGCGCGGTCGCGCGCGGCTTCGCGGTGGCTGTCAGCAACACGGTCCCTGCCTTCTTGTTCCGCAGCTCCTTGCGGTACACGGGGCAGGACGCGCTGTTGGCCGTATGCTCACCTTTGCAGTTCGCGCATGTGGCTGGCTCCTCGCGCGGGCGCGGGCACTCGCGAGCGAAGTGCTCCTCACCGCAGCGAACGCAGGCTGCACGACGGTGGCAGTTATGCGAGCTGTGTCGGAACTGCTGGCAGCGGTGGCACTGCGCGGGGCCTTGCTTGCCTCGCCAGGCTTCCACCTTGACACCCGGCATACATAGAAGCTCCGAAACTTCATATATTGCCGGTATGGTAGCAGCGTTCCTCTGTAACTGCACAAAGAAAATGCAGCGGGGCGTCCTTGGCGCGCACGGATCGGGCGGACGTACTCGGGCGTAAAGCCCAAGCCGCGAAGCTCCTCCTCGATCTCTGCGGGCGGCGTGTCGGCAGGTAGGCCTCTTATGGCAACTTTGAGGCTGCGTTCGGCTGGAAGAGAATAACAAAACCAGGAAATACCTGATTCCTTTTCCAGCGCGGACAAGTAGCGTTGGATAACGCGGTACTCATCCTCCTCGCGTGGCATGAAACGCACCCCTTTGGCAAAGGGGCGGGCGTTCGGTAGCGGGGGCGCGGCGGCTGCCTCGGCTGCGCGGCTGACTGCTGCGGCGGCGATGCGGCGGACGGCGCGGGCGGCGTCGCGGGACGCGACACGGGCGACGTTCCTCGCGGGGAACGCGCGGACGCCATCGAGGCGTAAGAGGCAGATGGTGCCGCCACGACGACTTCCATGGGCTCTAGCGACGGCATAGAGCGCGCCTGAGACCCAGGAGAAGTGCGCGGCGCTGGCACCGGCGGGGACATCGAAGGCGCGCGCGGCGCGGGCTGCGGCGCGGCCTTGGGAGAGGGCGGACGGGTGGCCCAATTCGGCGTCGGCTTGTGATGCGGCGGCGACGCGAACCGCGGGACTGCAAACTGTAGTTCAACCGCGGGTGGAGAGCGCACGTAGGACGCGGGACCTCTCCGTACGAGGCGCGGGTCGCGCTGCGGCAACGGCGCAGAAGTCGAGGGCGCTGGAGCAGAGTCCTCGGCGCTGAAAAATTCTTCACCGCCAGACTGGACTGGGGAAGGTAACGGCACGGGTTGGGAGGAGGCGCGCCCAGCAGCTATTGCCGGATGAGGCTGACCGCCCCGGGGTTTTTCAAAAATTCCAGCGGGGTGTGAGCCCGCTGGAACTTTTGAGGCCTCTTAGTATGGGCGCGTCTTGGGGAAGCGGAGGAGGCGGCGGCTCACGAGGGCTTCGCCGGCGGAGGCATATTGTGTTTGTTATAACGACGGCGTCATAACAAAAACAATTATGCCGAAACCCCTTGGCAGGGCCGCCCTTCGAAGCCTTAACTTCGGAACGGCAGTCCTGGAAACGGGGGCCCGTCGTCGACCACTAACAATGGGGCCACCAATCCGCAAGCGCAATGACCGAATGCCCTATGGACCTAGCCACCGATAGAAATTCGGACAGTCAATGCTCGGGGCAACCCCTCGCTTGAAACCGCTCGGGGACCGGGCCAGAGACGCCAAACTCTAGGGCAGCTGAGGGCAGACGGCAGAGACAAGAAAGAAAATCCCCTCCGAACCCTGCACAATCACACTGCGGTGCTACACGCGCGCGGGAGCACAAAGTTCGCACTTGTCGCACTGAGGTCCGTATCGCACACAAACTCGCGGAGCCGATCCAACAAAAAACAAGAAATTTTGTCAAAACAAGAAATTAGGCACATATATATATGTTGTGCGCGGTGGTCAACACGTCACGTTCTCGTGTTCATTTTCTTTCGACCAATCATAGCGCGGATCACGTTCCGTCCGCCAATCACGTGGCGCGATACAGCCTTGCCCCTCTACTCATTTTTATCGGTGTCACCGCTTGTACTGGGCAACGATTCAGGCTGTCGCTCAGTATTTATCTATTTATTTATTTATATACATTTCAATTAAATCCTATACTAATTCAATATTTACATACATTTCTTATAGACTAAGTGTTTTTACAATACTTAAGCCTAATATCTATATTAACTAATTACGGCGTCTTCTTCATCTATTTTAAGACGTCCGTAACATCTCTCCCCCCGGCGCAGCTTGCGAAGCCTCATCTTCTTCCTTTTTCAACACGATGAGTCTGCTCGTGGGGCGTTTAAAGATTCCCGTCCTCGCTCTGACGTCGACACTGCGTATACCTCCATCTGGACCTTCGTATGTCTTCTCTATGAGTCCTCTCGGCCATACGTTCCTTGGTAACGTGGGATCCACGACGATGACGATGTCTCCGATTTGTAGCTGACGTTGTTGACGTGCCGTTTCACCCCGTGGTATCAACGTCGGGAGGTACTCCTGTAGCCATCGTTGCCAGAAGTTATCAGCTAAAGCCTGGGCGACTCGCCAAGATCTTCGGTCGGCCAATTCGCACGGGCCGGTTGTCGGGAGACCCGTGGACGATCCCAACAGAAAATGATTCGGAGTTAGTGCTTCGGGATCTCGTGGGTCCACGCTGACATGTGTTAACGGTCGAGCGTTGATCGAGAATCTGCTTCGGTCAGGAGAGTATGCAAAATCTCCTCAGTAGGCTCTTTTTCACGCAGCGTCGCAGCGAGTGCTGTCTTCACTGATCGCACCATCCGCTCCCATGCACCTCCTTGATTTGGTGCACCAGGAGGTATGTATCGCCACTCCATCCGATGTATCATTCCAATGTCTCGCAGGGCTGGTGCCCATTCGACGTAGGCTCCTGATCTTTTTTTTTTTTTTTTTTTGTTAACGGAGGGGAAATGCATTTACGCACAAAGTGTGGGACTCGCCGGGCTGCTAGTCAGCCCGGAATACCCACTAAAACCCCTCCGGCGTTTCCGCACCGGCTGTTGAGGGCGCCATGGGGTCGCGTTAGCATTCTACCACGACGCCCTCCAGCCATGGCCTTTCGGCCCCCTCATATGGCCTTTCGGCCCCCCCCCAAATCGGGCAGTGGCCCATAAATGGACCACGCCCGTCCCCCAAACCCACATCCATTCGCCGTCTCATCATAGACGGCGGTGGAGTGGGCTGTTGGCAGAAATTGGCCGACAGCCAATAAGACCCCGACTACCAGGGAGTTATTAACTGTCGCCCAGGGTGCACCGTCCCGAGTCCCTTGTCAGCCCGCCCTCTCACCGAATCCTTGGGATCAAGTGAGAATGCAAAGCTTTCAAAGGACCGGGCACTCGAGGAGGTTCTCTGCCCTGCACCCCATTCGACGTAGGCTCCTGATCTGCCCCGTGGAAATTGGTCGCGTTGTCGGAGTACATTAACTGCGGCCATCCTCGTCGCGCCGCCATCCGTCGTAGTGCCATAATTGCTGAGTCGGTTGATAGAGACGCCACTAACTCAATATGTATGGCACGTGAAGTGAGGCACGTAAACAGTGCACCCCATCTTTTCTCTCGTCGACGTCCAATCTTCACTATCATCGGTCCGAAATAATCCACACCGCAGTTAGAGAACGGGCGTTGGAATGGTTCGAGGCGTGCACGCGGTAGATCCCCGGTAGCTGGAGGTTGCGGTTTTGCGTGCATAATGTGGCATTGCGCGCAACTTCGTTCTATTGCGCGCACCGTTGGTCTCAGGTGCAAAATCCAGTATTTCTGTCGCAGGTCGTTCGTCACGCGTTCTCTGCTCGCGTGGCCAGCGTTACAATGCTCTTTTAGCACTATAAGCTTGGTGATTCTGTGGCGACCATCCAGGATAATCGGTCGTTTTGTTGCAGTAGGCGCGTCGGCTGCCCCTATGCGGCCTCTCACTCGCAGGATGCCGTCTTCGATGATTGGGTCGAGCTTAAACAATCGGCTCGATTTAGTGATCGGGCGGTCCGTTTCTATCTTCTTGAGGTCGTCACCGAAACTTTCTCGTTGCGCTTTTCTCAACAACTCTCGTTCAGCTCGTTCGATATGTTTGCATTCCACACGCACAGCTTTGCGTCGGCAAATATCTATGAATGCAAACACACTGGCGACAGTTCGCACCAGTATCTCGTATTTAGAAAAGCGAGATGGGTCTGGAATCCAGCTTTGCTTCAGGTCTTCTGTTGTCACGTGCAGTACTTCGGCTTCATCTTCGTTGTACTCCCTATCTTTGCTTGTGGGCCAATGTGCCTCAGGCTCGCGGAGAAACGCCGGTCCAACAAACCAGCGGTCGTTTGCGTAAATTGGTGTACGGGCAAACCGCGTCGCGTCATCGGCCACGTTTTCCTTCGTGGATAGCCATCGCCAGTCGGACTTGTGCGTACGTTCCGCTATTTCACCAAGTCGATTTGCCACGAATGGAGTGTAGCGTCTTGTGTCATTGCGTATCCAATTCAACACTGTCGTTGAGTCGGTCCAAAAGATAGTCCGTTCGGCGACTATCGTGTGCTCCTTCTTTATGTTTTCGGCGAGCCTTGTCCCGATCGTAGCTGCCTGTAGTTCAAGGCGCGGTATTGTTTGCGCGCGTTTTGGCGCAACTTTCGCCTTAGCTGCTACTAATATGACGCGGGTGTCGCCGCTGTCGTTGGTCATCCTCCAGTAAGCCACTGCGGCGTATGCTTGTTCGCTCGCGTCACAAAACACGTGTAGCTCAATGTGTTTGTAGCTGTTTGAAGCGTAGAGTCGGTTCAGACGCAGGCTGGCTATTTCTTGCAGATGATGTAGCCATGAAGCGAATAGTTCTGCTTCATCCTCTGGTAAGGGCTCGTCCCATGTCATCTTCAAGCGCCAAAGATTTTGTAATATAATCTTCGCTCGCACGGTGTAGTGACTCAGTAATCCAAGCGGGTCGTAAATAGACATTACGGCTCCCAGCGCTTCTCGTTTGGTAGGCGCTCGGACTTGGTTACGGACCTCTGCCGGTACTCGATTCATCGATGTGTTGAATCCCAGCTCATCTTGTTCGGCATTCCAGTGCAGTCCGAGTATCTTGCAATCAGGCTGCACTCCCCCCAATTGTGTAGGTGCCGTCGCATGAAGTTCCTTCGGTATGCTGCATAGTATTTCTTTGCTGTTGGAGTTCCAGCCACGTAGAGTAAATCCAGCAACGGCATGAACTGCTATCGTTTCGTCCACGACGCGTTTAGCTGTCTCATCGTCTTCATAGCTTGCCACGTAGTCGTCCATGTAGTGGTTCTGTGTGATGGCTTTCATCGCCTCTGGATAACGCTGAGCGTGTCTGGTAGCGTTATAATTGCGAACGAAGTGTGCCATAAATGGTGAGCTTGCCGCGCCGAATATCATGCTCGCCATCTTGTAGTGACGAGGAGGCTTGTCTCTGTCGTTTCCTCGCCATAAAAATTGTTGAGCCGCTTGATCCTCGGGACGTATCTTGATTCTCAGGAACATCTCTTGTATGTCGGCGGTGACTGCTACCTCCTTTTCTCTGAAGCGGAATAATATTCCGGGTAATGACAGCAGCATGTCTGGCCCGTCTAACAGGTGATCGTTCAGGCTCACTCCGTGACTTCTTGCCGCTGCGTCAAACACTAATGTTTGTTTGCCGGGCTTGTTTGGAATCTGCACGGCAAAGTGAGGTAAATACCAACAGACGGCACTTGCTTGTTCCGATCCGTCACATGGCACCGCGTATCCTTTTTCAAATAATTTTTCCATCTGCGCCGTGTATTCTTTGGCGAAGTCAGGTGTGGCGTCCATTTTCATTTCAATTTTTTGTAGTCGTCGAAACGCCATGTTGAAGGTTGGTGGCATAGTTATCTCATCTCGTCGCCACGGTAATCCCACTTCATATCCACCGTCGATCTTCTTTATCGATCTCTTGACAATATCGATAGCGCGTTGATCTTCATTAGTCACTCGCGGCTGTAGCGCAACGCCGAGTGAGTCGATTTTAAAATGCTTCTCGACTAGCTCGTGGAGGTCTTCTTCGTCGTTTTCCATCGTGTCTGGTTCGTAGATGTGTAGCACTTCGTTGCTCCCCATTACGATGCTTCGCGGCGCCGTTCCGTGAACAACCCAGCCCAACTGAGTTCGCGAGGCGGCTGGTTGATTCGGAAGGCCGACTCGTAGTTCGCGAGACACGATGCACTCCCAATGATCAGACCCCACTAGGATGCCAAGGCGTGCATGATCATAGCACACGTCATCCTTTTTCAGGTCTCGAAGGTGTTCATTTTTCAGTAGATCTCCAGGGATTGACTGTTGGTGTAGCTTAAGATCCCTCACGGTCCGGGCTCGAAGCTTATACGGCGTCGTTTCTCCTTTTCCTCGCACTTGCAGAGTCACTATCTTGCTATCCCTCTCGTTCTGGGACATGTTCACTCCGTGTAAGTGTAGAGACTGCGACGGTCCCTCCGCTCCGATGCTATCAGCCAACTTCTTGTCGATCAGTGTGATTGTCGCCCCTTCGTCGAGTAGCGCGTAGGTTTTCGCTTCACCTCGTGGCCCAGTGATAACGACAGGACACATTTTCAATAACACTGCGCGTTTGCCAGTGGCAGCGTTCGTTGCGACAGACAGCACTGATTCACCGCTTGATCGTTCGGCGGTTTTTGGTGCCTCTTCCTTGTCTGGCGCGTTATTCTCGTGGTGCAATGTAGAGTGGTGCGGACGTCGGCACTGATCCACTCCGCACGGCCTCGCTTTGCACTTGATGCGTTGATGCGCTCCCTCGATGCATTTAAAGCAAATCTTCTTGTCTCGCACAAAATCCCAGCGCTTGTCTATGCTCATTGCCTTATAGTTCGGGCAATTTGACAGCGCGTGATTCTTTTCACAATTAGGGCACTCACGTCGGTTTTCTAATGTCTCATTCACTGTATACACTGCATTCGATCTCTTTTTGAATGTTCCACTAACTGTTTTAGTGTCTTTTTTCACTGCACTCGCGGTTCCCGAACTTGTACTTGGCGTGTACATGTATCTAAGCGCCCGATCCGCTTCTTTCATGAGGAAACGTGACAGCACGACGGTTTCCGGATCTGTCGTTCCTTCGTGTTCACACGCGTAGTCACACCAACGCGATTTTAGATGGGGACTAAGTTTATCGAGCACTTCGCGAGTCAACAAGGGGTTATGTAAATAACCGGGTCGATCGATTGTCTTGAGCGCACATATCACATTTTGCACTTTCACTGCGAAGTTGTTAAGATCCGTTGCTGTAGGTCCCAGCTTTGGCATCTTCTTTATCTCGTCGAAAGCTCGGTCGATGATAACTTCAGGCCGTCCAAAACATTGTTCCAGTGTTCGCATGATGATGTCCGGGCTCGTTGCTGTGTGTAACAAGGCAGACACAGCATCCCGTGCTTCGCCCTTAAGACAGCTTCTCAGGCGTTGTATGTTTTCGGCCGGTGTCACGTTGAACATCTTCGTCGTGTCGTTCATGGTAGCTTTAAATGACAGCCACTCGTTAACACTACCGGAAAATGTTGGCAGGTCGAAGTGTCGTAAGCGCGGTCGCGCCATTTTCTCCAACACGTCTGCCAGCTGCTCGATGCTGTTTCTTGTTCGGGTCGGTGTTTGAGATCTTCGTCTTCTTGGAGTCTCGAACCGTATATGTCTTGATTCCTCTTGGCTAGGCCCCTCCCCCCGTGAATCGAGCGGATTCGTTCGTAGCCACTCGTCCACTTTGTCCTGGGTTCGGTCTTCTTGTACAGGGTCAGGCCGTGACTCTTCTTGCTCTTCCTGGAGGGTGGCGACGTCAACTGCTAGCCGCTTCTTGATCAACTCGGCCTCGAGCTTTAGATCCAGCTCCCTTTTCTTGATCGCCGCTAATTTCTCTGCCGCCTCCAATTCAGCTACACGTAGCCTTGTGTTGATGCTCGTCGTTGATCTCTGTGAGCCCATTGATCGTGCAGGTGATCGCGCCCGTTGCCGTACTTCGTAGGTCGTTGGCCCGGTCGATGGCCCTGCGGCTACGGCCGCGGTTGCAATCATGCGATCTTCACTTGGACTTGTCAATTGTGGTAACGCTGGTGGGTCCAGGGAAAGTCGTCGAATTCTCTCCAGTTCGATTCGTTGCCGTTCGGTTTCTCGACGTATTCCCTCGTTGCGTTGTTCCTGGATACGCCCTTGTTCTTCCAATTCCGCAGCATCCCCTTGACTCCGGGTAACAACCATCGCGTTCGGTAGATGGTCGATGACTGAAGAATTCAGACGAAGACGTTCGTTCTTCCAAGGATTTCGCTTCGATTGGACTAGCGCTTCCCAACTTGTGATTTCTTCCTGGTTCCGGCTTCTTCTAATGTCGTATCCGGTTCACTCGAAGGACCAAACTGTAGCGGACTGTATGTTCTTGTTTGAAATTAAATTTAGGTTCCTCTTCGATGTTTTTTATTCAGGTTTCACAATCACAGATTCACAATTCCAATAGTTCACAATTTTCAGTATTTACAATTCTTAGTACACTTGAGCATTTCTGAGCACACTTTTTGAGCATGTCAAAACAAGAAATTAGGCACATATATATATGTTGTGCGCGGTGGTCAACACGTCACGTTCTCGTGTTCATTTTCTTTCGACCAATCATAGCGCGGATCACGTTCCGTCCGCCAATCACGTGGCGCGATACAGCCTTGCCCCTCTACTCATTTTTATCGGTGTCACCGCTTGTACTGGGCAACGATTCAGGCTGTCGCTCAGTATTTATTTATTTATATACATTTCAATTAAATCCTATACTAATTCAATATTTACATACATTTCTTATAGACTAAGTGTTTTTACAATACTTAAGCCTAATATCTACATTAACTAATTACGGCGTCTTCTTCATCTATTTTAAGACGTCCGTAACATCTGTGTTGTAGACGCCTTTTCATTTTTTTCATCCGCGTATAATGAAACAAAAGCGGCTGCACTATAGAAGCTCTGTGTTGTAGCTGGGTTCGGAAATACTTTACCTCTTTAAGCCATCCGCAAGATGATACAGCACAGACTATGGGTGTCCATGTTGTAATCGGGTTTGTATTTACACTCCCCGGACCACAGATATTTGCATTGGTCTCTACGGTCGACCAAATCTACGCCTATGGGTACAGGTTGGTACTGCATACAGGGTGGTACTCTGTCTTTGCCACGTTTAATTTCAGACCACCGTTCTCAAGTGACATCTTCCAATTGGTTGCCCGTCGTGTCAGTCTTCCTTTGTCCGCGTCCGTTAGTGCCATATCATCAGCATACATGAGCAGCCACGTCGGTTGCTCGTGTGTCTCTGATACTCCCTGACACTTCGGATAGGGACTGAGGACAGAGCCCTTTAAACCCAGAGTTAATTAACTGTTAAATTTATTTCTTTTACGTACGATGTAAGTTAGTGACCATCGTATAAAAACGAAACGCTGCGAGGAAACTCTTGCAATCAAGTTTTTAGCGCATTATATTTACATAAAGAACCAAACATCTCTTAAACATTTTACAAATACTTATATCATGAGATAATTATTATAAAACCATATTACCAGCGCTATAAGAGCCTCATAAAGTCCAACTCGGGTGTATGTATACGATGTGATACGCACCTAGAGCGATAAAAAACGAATGATTCATTTATTTTGACGAGCGGAGCACGTGTTGCCAGCCAGATTTACGATATTATGTTACAAGCTTAGGATTATTTTATACGCCTTTCGGTGTTTTGTGACACCGCCGTATAAAACGATGAAAGTGCCCATGAGGATCTCATAAAAAGGGAGTGAAATGCATACTCAAGGCGCTACGAGTTTACGCACAGATGCTCGTAGACTAAGATCAGTTCATACACGTGGGTTTCGAATTACTATGATAGCGTGACCATCTGTTATGAACGTGTGTCCTTTGAGTTTTATTGTGGTTTTGGGGTTTATCTCCCCTTAAGTAGTATAGCCTCCTCTCAAGGCTATTAATTTTATGATTATATCATATCTCAAAACCATCAGAGAAGAGCGTCAGAAGTCCTCAACCCCCCTCCAAAAGGATATGTACTTTTTACATAGGATGTTCCTCCGAGACACTCACTGCCTTTGCCTAGCTGGAAATCGCTTGACCGGCGGCGCTCCTAGGTCGGTCGTTGCAAGCTCAGCCTGAAGAAATGAGGGGTTATAAAATGAAACAGTGCGGAGAGCCAGTACAAGCGATGCCTCACCTGCTGGAGTGCCCCTTGTTCAGCTCACTTAGCAGCGTACTGCAGCTGATGGAGGCCACGGCATATACGATCCAGATACTTGTAGTAGCGTGCTGGACTACCGAAGTTTAATATGCAAACAAATGCCTATTCATTAAGTAGTTCCGAGATTATAAGCATATAAAACACTTTTTAGGTATCACCTACCAACTCTAGAATAAAGTAGCTAATTAAATTAAAACCCTCATTTTGTTGCAGTCAAACCAAAGTCAGGTAAAAACCTTAGCTACTT
Source organism: Euzophera pinguis (assembly GCA_947363495.1). Taxonomy (NCBI): domain Eukaryota; kingdom Metazoa; phylum Arthropoda; class Insecta; order Lepidoptera; family Pyralidae; genus Euzophera; species Euzophera pinguis. Next base: position 15,123,624 of record OX376161.1, on the reverse strand, counting down.
AAATAAATTAGTAGGATGTATCAACGACTGGGACTTGCATTGACCCCAATAGACAATATTCGCATTCTCCATGTTGTGTCATTGCATTCATGGCGTAAAATTTTTAGTTCTTTTCAAGGCAGTACAGTATTGAAGTAATTCAATATTTGTTATCACCTTAGATATTTCAGTTTTCTGAATTTCATATTTGCAAGAATATGTAGATTTTCTATATTAAGACATTCTACTACCAAGAAATCATGAGCATTCGAGATATATTTCTGCATACATCTCAAATGCTTCTAATTTTCTGCACCATGGTGCTATCACCTCTTCAACAGAGTAATGACGTTCTACAAACACTATAAATAAATACGTCAATCCCTTGCGTCACCCTATAAATCACGTGTCACCTCTCGCACCTCCGAAAAAGCGTCTCAATGGTGAACTATTAGCAATAAAGGCAATCAGAGCAAACAAGACACATCCTGCCAATTGAGCGGTGAGGGACAGCAGCGCAGACGCAGTGCCTGCCCGCCAGCCGACCTGGGATTACTGTAAGTATTATAAAATTATAAAAACCTAAACCTACCCTATTTATTTATCTCACGATTTCACGGTTTGCCCTGGTCCTTTGAGAGGGGCGTATTATAAGCGTGGGGATATTTATCCAACACGTAGAGAGAAGTTGATATCATGTAGTGCTCCTGCCAAAAATCGTCCTCGGCTATATCAGTAGATGACATATCCATTGAGGAGGAAGTATCCATACTAATATATATCTATTTAAATATAATATTATAAATGCGAAAGTCTGTCTGTACGCTTTCACGGCTAAGCCGCTGAACGGATTTTGATGAAATTTGGTATGAATATAGTTGAAGACCCGGGGTCAAACATAGGCTACTTTTTGACGCAGGCGGTGCTGCGGGAAACAGCTAGTTTGTTATGAGTGAAAAAAATAAACGGGCTATGGTGATTAAGTTTGGATGGTTTGAATCTGGGTTATTGTCATAGAAATTCGGACACCTGCCATAATCATAATTACAGACTATTTATTTTACTATGTATCTCCGTTTGGATTTCACGGGTTGCCCCGGTCCTTTGAGAGGCTGCGCGGGGACATTGATCTAACGCGTAGAAGAAGCTCTGTTTCTGTTGATGTCATGTGTGGTGCTCCTGCCAAAACCCGTCCTTGGCTATATCAGTAGATGACATTTCCATGAACAGGTCTCGGCAAAAGGAGGAACTATTTCTATTGAATGAAAATAATTCCACAGATTTCCTTCGGGTTAAAACGGATTATGAATGAAGGTGAAGGAGAAGAATTGGTTCTATATCCCTCTCTCACCTTAGCACGTTAGTCCTAATCTAATTGCATCTAATGACAGTTAAAGATGAGGCGGAAGTGATAACAAGACAGCATTATAATCAAGCTGCACAAAACTTTGAGTAGCTGGTTTAGAAGATGATTTCGTTTTGTCTTTTATGATAGCGATGGATTATTTTGTGCTAAATTTACTATCAGTACACTTCATTATCACACCAAAACAAGTCTGTTGATACTTATTTACAAAATCCACTTGTTGTCTGTGTTAAAAGTGTTCTTTGATTGAACGCTTAGTAAATTTTTGAACTCGGATATCTTCAGTTATCTATACTAATTATATTATATAGCTGAAGAGTTTGTTTGTTTGAACGCGCTAATCTCAGGAAAAGGTCCGATTTAAAAAAATATTTCAGTGTTGGATAGCCTACTTATCGAGGAAGGCTATAGGCCTGAGCGAAGTCGGGACGGGCTGCTAGTCATAGATATAACCAGAACTGTTGTAGATTTAGTGGTGGAAAGCTTCCCACGGCTTTAAGTAAATTAATAAGTTAAAATAAATTGTGATTTAATTTTGTCTACCAATCTAATTTTCAAAAATCAAAAGGAACCAATCAGTCATTTAAAGGCGTTTTTATAGTATTGTAAGTTATAAACCTTTCTTTAAAAGAGTTTTCATGCATGATTTTGGTTTCAGGTTGATACTTTAAAGTTATCATGTTGAAATTAAGCAACCTGGCGCTATGCTTATGGTTAACCACCGCATCGCACTGTCTACCGCCGGACAAGGTAAGGGAATTAAAAATTCTGATTTCCACTTCAGCACTATCTTCTAAGAGATCTACAATACGTGTATACATATGCCCCCCAGATTTTAATCGCGAATTAAGAATTGTCTCAAGCGTCAACGAATTTAATAAAAGCGTGACCATAGATTAATAATTGGTCTCCGCTGCGCTACGACTAGATACCGTCGGCATACTACATAAATTCGCAACTAAAACCATGCCGAAATCGGCATGGTTGCGGCATACCTGCGTCAGTCATGCCGCGACCAATGAGTGAGTTGGATGTCTAGATAAATATAAAATTTAATGTAAAAGTAGACGCAAAATGTGCAGTTTGCGTAGTCAAACTGTGTAAGAATAATACTAAAAGAAATAAGGAAGATACTGGTATTACATACCATCAATAAGTATTGAATTATTTCGAAATATGGACATAAATTACTCACGAAAATAATATAACCCTAAAATATGGCGCAAAGTACCGCTCGGTGCTCAATGTTGCCGTGTATTAAATAATCCCAAATTCCCCGAGGTTTTGATTTTTATTATTTAGATAATTTGTTTTTTAACTCCCGACGCCAAAAGAGGGATGTTGTAATTTTGACTTTTTCTGACAATTTTGTCTGTCTTTAACATCTTATTTCTTTAATGCTGATCTGGGAGAAAAGTAAATACGTGGAATATACTACTGCTTCTCTTCCCGCGCAGACCATATAAGCCGGCCGAGGAAGTGGGCGAAAATCGAAGAACCATACCTATCAGTAGGCGATACGACTAGCAACCTATCACTATTTTGATTCCATTTCCACTTTACGCCCACCGACATTCTAAATATGGCCTTTAGGTAGTTGGTACCCCGTAGGGTATTGTTGCCGGATAATTGATTAATCGAATTTGATTTTTTTTTTAAATAATCTAGGATATCGAAAGTATTGATATAATAAATTTAATCGATTTTTGACAATTAATCGATTATTAACTGCAATATCAAACAATTAGTCGATTATTGAAATGGGTTGATATAAATTATATTTATTTAATCAACAAAGGCAATCGTTTATATCAATGGTTATTAATCGATTATGTACTGTAGTATCGATATAATCTAATCTGTAGTATTGATTTTTGAGAATTTATGAAAAATAATCGATTAATGGATTAACAACAATACCAAGCATTTCAGGCACCGATACTATACAGATATACCGGAACTCGGCGGCGGGATGTACAGCGGGCATAACACAAATCATCGTCATTCAACTCATACAGAAAAAAATTACAGAAATATATTATCAATAGTATCAATATCGATACTATCGATATATGATCACTATCGATACCTTAGATTATATTTTCAACTATCAAAGAATCGATTATTATTCGATGTGTAATGTATTTTCCGGCAACACTACTGTATGGAAAAAGGCCATGATAATATCTACTCGTATGTACAAGATGTTTACCGCAGCTCCGCCTGCGTTAAAAGGTAGCCTATGTTTGACTCCGGGTCTTGAACTATATCGGTACCAAATTTCATGAAAATCAATTCAGCGGTTTAGTTGTGAAAGAGTAACAAACATCCATCCATACTTACAAACTTTCTCGTTTATAATATTAATAGGATGTGTATGTCTATTTATTTATCTGTATTTAAACCCGGGTTACAACTAAAAAGAGGTCAGTAATCAATTAGCTCCAAGCTAAATAGAAAATTAAAATAACGTTTAACATACTGTACTGTGTAATAATAAATCAAAAGAAAGTTTTTTTGCAATTTTAGGATTCTATATTAGAATTAAAAAATAAAGTAGACAAAACCTAACCATTTCCCCTACCTTATCTCCGAAACTATCGATTCCAGAATTTCGATTCATAAATTACAGGAAAACCTATGAGATAATATTAAATTTGTTTAGGAGGTCCAAATGGAGAAAAATAAAAAATAGTACCGAACCCTCTACATGCGAGCCGACTCACACTTGGCCAGTTTTATTTTAATTTCATTTTAAAGGTTTTTCTGAGCTACTTTTTATAATAAATAACAAGACCGCAGCAATTAATAATTTTCCCATTGATCGGGCACCAGTCAAGTAGCTGGCAACACCATAATCGACGCTAGTGTGCGTCTTTGCACATTGTTTTACACACACTTTCCTATTAAGTGGCCGCATTCTGGAAACTGATTTTTCTTCACAGCGCGGTATCTAGTCGAGCGCGCGAGACCAATTATTAATCTATGAGCGTGACCTTATTTAATGCACTAAATGAAAACTCGATGGTTCCGTTTTTCTATTTCACTCTAACACATTATAAATTATAATTTATAATATGTTATTTTAATACATAACAGGCCTATGAATTACTTTGAATTATTTTACCTTATTTCTCATATAGTAACTTCTACGTGTTGTAAAAAAATGATGCACAACCACAATTTGTGCAGAACATCATTTACATATATCTAAATTTACAACTTTTATAATTCTTTCTATTTCCCGTATTGTCTTTTGGTTGCGTTTCATTATGATCTTTTAAAGTATATATTATGATGTTGCCTCTTGCCAAGTAATCTTTAGAAAGAGTACATAAACTCTTTTTTCATCTTATTTGTTATCTTAACTTATTGTTATTTCAAGGATTGCTCCGAATACCCGAGACGATTTGTATCATTAGTTCATTGTCGTATTACAGCTGTTCAATTTATTCATGCCACACGGGAACGTTCATCAAGTCCCGAGGGATAGGCTTGTCAATGCGAGCATCCTGTTTGCAACTCTTTGTCGACTCTTGATATTGTTATGCCTATTTTGAGGCACATTACAAACTGGGCAAAGGGCAAATATGTTTTACAGACATGCTCATGATTACTAAAAGAAAATTCTTTAAACTTTTAAGTGTTACTTAGAGGGAGGATTTTTAAATCTTAGCAAATTATGTGGCCATGGAATTCTTAGATGGAAATCTCAGAGACACTAGTTCTCGGATAATTTATAGGTCAGTGCAATACAGACTACTGTATTATGTATTTTTTATTGCTTGGTGACGTAAACCTTCGTTTAGTGTAAAAGCGTCGTGATAGTGTATGTTGGTTAATAAAATACCATGTTTGCTAATCTCGCAGGATAATTTGAGGGACCATGGAAATAATCTGGAGTTGTGGCCGGTGTTTTGTCGTAGCACGACCGAGTCCCATGCGTGATTCAGTATGTTGTTCTTCATAATAATTCTTTGTTCAGGGACACTATGTTCGTGAACGTCTCTCTCTCACCTGCCATTCCTGGTTGCGTTGTCAAATACAAATACAAATATCTTTATTGTGAAACACAGGTAGTTTACAAGGTTATAGGTACAGTTTTCTCTTTGGTATCACTGTGCTTTGTCCAATTTGGACAAAGCACAGTGATCGTCAGCTTGTCACTTCGGAGCTTAGCGTCTCCTTTACGGAGTTCTTCATAATAATTCTTAGTTGTGGGACACTATATTGGCGAATGTTTCTCTCTAACCTCCCTTTCCTGGTTGCGTGCGTAGTCAGCTTGCTGCTTCGGAGCTCAGCGTCTCCTTTACGGAGTTCTTCGTAATCATTCTTAGTTGTGGGACACTATATTGGCGAATGTTTCTCTGTCAGCTCCTTTTACTGGTTGCGTTGTCAGCTTGTCGGTTCGGAGCTCAGGATCTCTTTTATGGAGTTCTTCGTAATAAATCTTTGTTGTGGGGCGCCATATCCACGAATGTCTCCTCACCTCCCTTTTCTGGTTGCGTCTTCAGCTTGTCGGTTCGGAGCTCAGGTTTCCTTTTTGTAGTTTTCATTTTGTAGTTTAATCAAATATTGTTTTCATCATCTTTATTTTGGCTTTTGATTGAAAAAGATTTTTGTGTGTGCCCCGTAATAATTTTTCGTTGTTTGCCAAAATTAGGCTTCTGCCACTTACCTTCACGTGAGCTATATGTCTATTTGCTGGCTTAATAACAGTGTAAAAAACCCGTGTGCAGGTGTAAGGGCAGGATAGTAAGTGCTCCATTTTTTGTGGAGAAGCACCACACTTGCACTTCATTATAGTTATAAGATACTCCAAACCAATAGCAACGGTTGTATTAACTTCTCGATAAAGGATAATTTAAGTTTAAAAAATATATATTATATTAATAAAAATCTGGTAATAAGAAAGTATAAATACTTTCAACTTTATTATTAACTGTATTAATTACATTGTTAAAATAGGCGACTACTTAATTGCAGTTTAAAATATTTAAAAAACCCGAAGCAATGACATTCAAGACTTTTACGTGGATAAACAAGTACACAATAAAAACCAATAGATACTTCAGTAAATGACAACTGAACAGTTTTCCTCATAATTTTCTGAGTATTTATGATAATCACGGGTTTTTCCAAATGGTTCTAATCGAATAGTACCTAATAAACTTCTAATACTAACAACTTACACATCAACATCTTACATAAGTTGAGATCATAATATATAATAATGTATGGAATAATTTGATAGTCAAACAAGACAAATAAAGCAGAGAAAAGAATTTGTGATATTTTTTCAAATCGCTGGATTGATTTGTGATTTAATGAAAAGTCGTTGTTCACGGTTATCGATTGATGGTAGTCGTGAGGCTGCAACAATGCTGTACATTTGGCAGGTGCCTTAAGGCAGCCTGAAAAGGCTAATAGTATCGGCCATTAACACACCTCGGGACATGTTCCTGTTAGTGTAAGTGTAATATGAGTGTAATGGAAGCCTGACGGCAGTCGCTCATTGTGATAACCTTTATCAGCAAATTTAGGACTCGGTATGCTGAGAGGCGTACCCTAGGCTCTTGAAGCGTAAGCTGAAGACGCACCTGGGGAACACCTAGAAATAAAAATAAAATAAGTGATTTAATTTTCGTCACTTTAAAATATTTCATCAGTGAGTGGCTATTGCCCGCGGCTTTGTAAGAATACATAAATTCTTCTGAAAAAAGTTAAAACTTACTTTCGCTTTCATAATATAAGTTAGGAGAGGATTAGGATAGATTTAATGAAACTTAAATCTTAGGCTGCGATGATTTTTGCAAATTTTCGCATAAATTCAATTCTTAATCCTGGTTAAAAAAATGTCGCAATTTATGACGCTGCTTAATCATTATCATAATCATTACTTGACAGTTTTTATCGCGCTATTTTATATGACCAGGTCAAGGACAGTCATTGTTATCATATTCACCAAATTCATTCATTCACATAGAGTGTGTTACATGATCAATCTACTTTGCACATTGTCTGATGTCAAAGCTTTTTGAAATCGATTTTTGATTTCTATATATATACCATACTAGCTGTTTCCCGCTGCTCCACCTGCGGTATATAACCTATGTTACTCAGGGTGAATGAAGCTTTTTAATGGTGAAAGATTTTTTGAAATCGGCATAATAGTTTATTCGTTACAAACATACACACAAAAATACAAATCTTTCCTCTTTATAATATTAGTGTAGATAACGGCCGAGATTAAAAGCATCTTCATTATCAGATAATCAGATGATTTAAGCCAGCAATGTTCTGACCAAACAATAAAGAACTAAACAAAGTATACTTCCCGTGAAAATCTTTCGTCCTCTGGGTCTTCGGCAGTAGACACAGAGGCAGTTCTTTGCAACCAAATTATAAGTCAATATTTATTTTAGGTATCAGCAGCTCATATCATTAAAACCAGAAGCATAGACCTCCACAATGCCCATGGGTTGGCAATGGAAACTCGTTTGGAGAGGATTGTGGAGCCAAGTGGGTACAAATTGGAACTGGAGCCGTATATGGAAGATGGCATCTTCAAGGGCCGTGTGAGCATCAACGTCACTTTCTTAAAGGACTCTGACGTCATCTTCATTCATTGCGGTCATGACTTGGAGATCACGAAAGCGGAAATTTCTGTTTCTTTCTTGTGAGTATTACTTCTGTATACGATAGACAATGAAATGGTGTTTGCAATCCTGATTCGCTAGGTACTTTACACGTTACTATCTAAGTGCAACATTCCTCAGAGAGTTTTGACCTCTATTACAATTTTATTCAATTTCACACTGTTTCTAATCCCCCCAAAATATTTTCTTGCCATTTCTATAGGTCTATCCCCATGGGTCTACTTCCAGACAACCATTGTCATGAATGGTCAACTAAAAAATTTAAATTTGTGGTAAGCCCTGACCGTGGTTGTAAATTTAAAAAAAATGACCTGAATTTAGAAACGCAATAGAAATAAGCATTCAATATACTTAGCAATTATTTTTAAAATCACACGCATTGTAAAAGTCAAGGTGATCGATAATGGAAATACAATGGCTAGTGTGAAACGAATCATTTGATATTACAAATAAGGTAAACAAATACCTTCGATGATTTTACTATATTGGAATCTTTTTACTCCGCCATTTGTATTAAAAAATCTCTATAACGATTTGTCTTTTGGATCTCGTAATTTGGCCAGAGCACATATAGTCAAACTAAATAAACAGGAAATAGACCAACGTTTGATCCATTATTAAGCTATTTTTTATTCGCAGTGATGGCCAGAAAGTAGAAGTAAAAGAAGTGACGATGGATGCCAAGAAGCCAATAGCCACCTTACATCTAAACACGGTAATCCCTAAAGGGACCAAGGGAAGCTTGGATTTCGCATTCAACGGCAATATGGAAACTGCACACACTGAAGCCTTTTTCAAGACAACTTATATGGAGCAAGAAGAGGAAAAGTAAGTCTTTCAATCACATTTATTTGTTAGATTTGTTAGGGATTAAGAGAGGTAGGATATTTTGTAAGGAGTAGGCCGTCTGGGGAAGTACCTCCACCCTACAGAAGACCGCAGCCAAATAACACTGTGATGCAGTGTTGTATTCCTGCTGGTTGAGAGGGTCGCCAGGCTCCAGAGGGGTCGCTGTGTTGATAGCGACATCTCCGGTGTTGCAGGCGTTCATAGGCTACGGTAACCACTTACCATCAGGTGGTCCGTACGCCTGTTTGCCTACTTAGTTGTATAAAAAAAATCAATACTGGTATTTATTGTGCTGCCTAAAGGTTACTTAACAACTGCTAACTAGCAACAGCAGAGACCACTGTTATTTTAATGCCTCCTGAACAAACTCCAGTAGCGGATCTCGACAGCAGAGCACGACGCATATATGTAACAACTAGCTGTCTCCCGCAACTCCGCCTGCGTCAAAAAGTAGCCTATGTCAAATTTATATTATATATAATATCCATACCAAATTTCATCAAAATCCGTTCAGCGGTTTGGCCGTGAAAGCGTAACAGACAGACTTTCGCATTTATAATATTAAGTATGGATTACTCATATCAAACGACGGCGAAACACGGTCTGTATTGGATTAGATAAAGGCAATCATAGTACCACAGATTATGTTTGATAAATCATTTCTGGAACAAGTAGAATTTTCTTGAACACAGGCATCGCCTACGACTTCCTCTGTGACCGAAACCTCTGTGAACTGTGGTTGAAAGTCGCCAAAATCAGAGTTTGCCTCTGATAAAGTTTATGAACTAGCTGTCCTTGTTGATAAAGCCAGAATCCTGATACTTGAGTGAACGTACTGAGATATTTAAGTACCACATGATTTATTATATCAAAAGTTAAGAATCTTGCATGAGTCATATTAGCAGAAGACACTAAATCTGGATCAAGCAGTTTTAGTTTATGATGGATTATTCCAAAGGTTATCACAGTTTTAAACTTACACAGTTAGATAAGTCTCAAAATCGTAGCATTGTTAAAACTGTTTTCAATATTTCAGTATTAATGGAATTCAGGAAATCTTTTTGCAGAGAGTTACGACAATCTGACTTGATATAAAGTTATACACGTATTTATTAATCAGAAGTTATATTACTTTACCAAGAAATTGATGTTTATACGGAGTTTTATGCAAACATTTCTGAGAAGTGAGTAACTGTAGGTATGACTTAATCTTTTGGATAAATAAAAGGGCGATAAACTTTGTATATATAGGTGTATAATTTATATCTTAAAATAACAACGACGAGAGCTAAACTTTGAAATGTGGACTTTGTCCATTGCGTACTGTTTACATCAATTTTTGTTTACCATAATTTTAACATTTGAAGCACCAATCGGAGTCAGTTGTGCTGCTGTGGCCGTAACTAATATAGACAACCTATTTGAGAAGATCGAAAGCCTAGTGACAAATGTGACTTGGCTTCCTCCAAAAGTAGCTTAAGTAACTCCTGATTCTGGTGCCCAGAAGTTCGAACAATCAGGAAAATAATGATTTCTTATGTTTTCGCGATTGTTATTCATTAAATTAAACTATTTTAATACGGTTTTATCGCGTTTATTACTTATTTATTTACACCTGACGTTTCAAACACTTTACAGCGTTCATGGTCGCAGGCAGACTAAGTTAACATTTGTCTTTGATGTCATAAGATTACAAACTAAAATTTTTGATTTCAGGTGTAAATAAATAAGTAATAAACGCGATAAAACCGTATTAAAATAGTTTAATTTAATGAATCAGGAAAATAGTCAATTATTCGTGATCTTTAGTATCTATAGAGGATGACTTTTGAAACACATGGAAATTTCTTCCCTTACAAGTCTAGTAATCATTTGACAGGACTTTGTATGTTGTCGAAATAATTCCTCGGTTTTCATCAATTTTTATAGTAAAGGTGTTTCCAAAGCCAATGTTAAAATAATATAGTACCGTCAAGACAAAACAAGTTTAAGTTTACTTTGACGCTGTCACTCGAGGCGTGTGTGTAATGTAAATGAGATGCGTCAAAAGGAAGACACGTCTTACCTCTTCACTACTAACGCTGTGGCTTAGCCAGATAATCAGATAGCCCCTCAAAAATTACAAGTATCTGGTCAGTGAATGTCCAACGCTGCGCTTGTCGGTTTATTGTCGACATTCGAGGACCTTTCCTGACATGAAAAAGGTCGCAGGCAGTCGCTGGAAGCAAGTCAAGCAAGCAATTTTGGAAATCATTAGGAGAGGCCTATGTCCAGCAGTGGACTGACTGCGGATGAAATGATGATGATAATGTATAGAAGTATGGCTTACCAGGTGGGTCAGATGAACTTGAAGAAGTTCGTAGGCAAGAGCTGGATGAAGACCACAGGTCATTCTAAAAACTTTGGGACACTCCCTCTATATCTAGTAGTAGATTGAATGCGGCTGAAATGATGATGTTGCTAACAGTTACAAAAAGAAAAATAAGCGATTCATGAAATTGCAGTTGAGCTAACATTATTTTTTTTTTGTAACGATATTCATCAGAACGATTAGTTGATCAGTTGGGAATAAATAAATTTAACAGGTTCCCTGCCCCATGAATTACATGTGAGCAAATCAATTGTTATAACTGTTGTTGAAATTTTATGGACAGGGAATAGGTTAAAATTACTTTTCTTAAGATGAAAAAGATTTTAGTCACCTTTCTGTATAATGTTCAAGATAAAAATAATATCAACACTGCTTTTTATAGAGCAATGACTTTATGATCTCGACCATAAAGCAAAATGACCTACATTCGGTAATCTTAATCATATTTTGCGACTTGTTTGTTCGTCATACGTTTTTAACTCATTCTCCTAAGTCCAGCAACATCTGCGAATTTTTTTTCGGAAAAATCATGATTCAGATTATTTTGTTTCTTATCATCTTTTAAATGAATTATTTATTTATTTAAAAAAAAAAATTGAATCTTATTATTCATAACTAGAATAAATAATGCAGAATGAATGGCAGAATGGTACTTCCGAAAAACTCTGCGACCGTGTCCACAGGGTCGATTGACCATTGAATGTTAGCTATTTCTTTTCTGGTAGTATTAAGATAATTCTACATTTGATTTTAAAAAATAAGCCCGATGTCACATACAAGGGAGTTCAGACATCCAAAGCATAAAAGTACATGCATCATAGTTTTAGGCAGAGATTCGAAACCGCACACCGTTCCTTTCTCAATGGTTTTAGGAGAGAATCCACACTCTTTCCACATTAGTCATCTTCGCTTTACTAAATCAGTGTTCTTATGTTTCAATGTTTCATTACAGAGTTCTAGTAGCGACCTCCTTCCGTCCGAACAATGCCCGGCGAATGTTCCCGTGCTTCGACGAGCCGGAGTACAAAGTTGTGTTCGAGCTAAGCGTAGTGCGGCCTAAGAATATGGTCGCTCTGAGCAACGTTCCCGTCGAGAAGACTACAGAGATGTAAGTAAAAAATAAATAATATCAGTAACGTAAGAGTGATTGCGAAACTCAGAAAATGTATATAAAAATTAGTTACATTAACATGGTTGCTCCAGTGAAGAAAACTAAAATGTATTTTAAATTAACGTTTTTCAAAGATAAAGAGCGACGACGAGTTAAATGTAAATTAAATATCACTGAACTTCAAATTCAAACAGGAAAAAAATATAGAAAGATAAATGAGAAAACTTTGGTTCAACAGTCTAAACCAGTAGTTCCCAAACTTATTTTTCTCGTGGACCACTTTCAAAATTTTACTGGTTTCGGTGGACCCCCTGCTGCTACATTTCTACCACATTCTTAAAGTCGCCAAAAAATAAAAATTGTGTCACTTCTGAGTTCTGTCCCTATATTTCGATATGTAAAATAAAAACGAAAAATGGTACATTTTATATCACTTTATTTATTAAAAGAATAGAATTACAAGAAAAAAATATTAAGGTAATATAGGTTCAGGTCATAATTTTAATTAATGGGAAGGATGTATCTGATGGAGTGTCAGCAAACGATCAATGTTTGGCTTTATTTTTGTGAGCAATAACCGCAAATCCCCCCGCTCTGTGATGTTTAATTTGCTCCTTTTTTTTGTTAAGAGGTTTGTAACGGCACTAAAACTCCTTTCGACAAGATATGACGAGGGAAAAGCTATTAAAAATTTCCTTGCGATTTCCCACAGTCCAGGATATTTTTCGGGTATTTCTGCTTGCAGCCAAAATGTTGGGTAGCCTTTTCTAAATTTCACCTTCAGCTCCTCATTAGTGCTTAGCTCGAGCAGCTCCTCTTGTAATACAACATTGGCCACTTCCGTTTCATCAAATGGATTTATTATCCATGGTGGTATATCCATCGTCAGTATATCTTCAAACCTGGTTTTGAAGTCATCATGCAGGGCACTTAAATGTTGACTGTAGGTATGGATATCCTCATCAATACATTCTACCTGCGACAAGTTTGGAAATTGAGAGAATTCGCGCCGACTAATGTTTTGCTTCATAAATTTCAATTTCCCAAGAAAAGCCGAAATTATCCCCTTTGTTTTTATTAAATTCAGGCTGTCCCCTTGTAACTGCAAGTTAATATCATTAAATTTTTTAAACAAATCTGTCAAATACGCAATGTCTGCTTTGAATTTGATCAAGTTTTCTTTTAAATCTGGATCTCTACTTTCTAAGAACTCTATTATGGAATCGAAAACAGAGTAAAATCTCGTTAAGCATGCACCTTTCGACAACCAGCGTACTTCAGTATGTAAGAGCAGTCGTTGGAAGTCTTCATCATTTTCGTCGCACAATTGAGCAAATAAACGTGTATTCAATGCATTGCTTCTGATTTTGTTGACAGCTTTTATTACAAAATGAAGAGATTGGTTCAACCTGTCACTTAAATGTTTTGCTACAAGATGTTGTCGGTGGATTACGCAATGAATAGCTGTAAGTCCTGGTATAATTCTTTTGAGATGACTTATAAACCCACGATATCGCCCGACCATTGCAGGAGCTCCGTCTGTTGCCACTGAAATAATGTTTGTAAATGGGATCGATTTTTCCGTAAAAAAATTACTCAGGACATTAAATATTGATTCGCCTTTAGTGTCAGTCTCCAAAGTTCTGGCAAATAGCAATTCTTCGTGAATTTCTTCCTCAACAATAAATCGGACATATGCCAATAGTAATGCTTCATTACTGGGTAACGTTGACTCGTCCAGTTGTATAGAAAAATGAGTTTTTTGCAGATGATTGCACAAAAAGCTTTCGATATCAGAGCTCATTTCATCAATGCGTCTTTGTACAGTATTGTTACTTAATGGAATTCTTTGTAGTACGTCAAATGGAGATTTGTGCAAAACAGTTTTTAAAACCTCTTCAACAGCGGGTAAAATTAATTGTTCTCCGATAGTGTGCGGTTTTCCAGATTTTGCTATAAGTAATGAGATATTGTAAGATGCCCGCAAGCCATCATCGTTACTTTGAGATGTTGAAGCGAACATACTGTGCATGGTGGGTCTCTTTCCATATTTTTCTTTCAATGTTTAAAAATATTTTAAATCTTTACCTATTTTATCAGTATGACACCTTTTTAGATGATCTTCGAGCTTTGATGGTTTCATAGAGTCATTGCTCAAAACTTTGTTGCATAATAGGCACATGGGCAATTGTTTGTCTGCCTCTGATGGAACAAAACCATATTTCAAATAATCGACACTATATTGTCGACATTTTTTCTTTGCTGTAGCCATGTTTCGTGTCAGTTACCTTACCTGTAAAAAAAATGTTTTAGTAACCAAGTTTTTTTCTGAATATAGGTATCACACCGCAGCCTTTGTCAGCACGCGGAAATAGAATTACGGCTTGTAAAGGGACCAACTAATAAACCGCTGAGACAAATACAAACGTTTTCACAAAACGGTATCAATTTTAAAGTACATAATTTACCACTAATTTTTAATAGTATAAATAAAAATTAGTGTACTCAGTATCGAATACTGATCATATTTGTGTAGGAAAAAATAAACGTCGAAATCCCAAAATTGTCCATAAAAACGATAACTAACATTTTATTAAATCAATGAGTTCACGCGCTCCGTGTATTTGCGTATTTTTTGTCTGCGGCTTCATTGTTAAAACGTGACAAACAGGCATCGAAGTTCAAGCCCCGCCCTTTTCCCGTCGCCCGCGCACCGCTCGCTCTTTCCGAAAAGGAATAGTTTTGATAAAATAGTTACTTCAAAATCAATTTAACATGATTATGAAATTACTGTTTTATAAAATTAGTAGTTATTTGCAAGAAAAATTACAAAATTAATTGCTCTGCAATATTGCTTATTCGGCCTTTTTAGAGAGGCAGTGCTTCTCTCGTGAAAAAACAATTGAATAAAACGTGCTGTGTTTGTCTTCAAATCGAAAGAGGACAATTAAAATATCTGTAAGTTACTAAGTTACCTATCTATACAGGCCGTTGTGATCAACCGACTAGTACACGTAAACAAAATACTTAAGTACTATAACAAAAAAAGGTAGGTTACTTACTTTTCTCCGGCACTAGCAAACACAGATATAAATTTTCTCACAACTTTTTTCCAAATTCCGCCTTGTTTTCGAAATTCCGGAAACAAAAATGAATGCGTTTGGTTGCCTTTGGCATCAAGTATTTATAGTGTTGATCAAGTTCATGTCTGAACAAGCATTAAGCATTGTCGGGCGGATAGCGCTTTGCAAGTCTGTACACGAAATTGTACGTAATATCGAATACACAAGTTTGGACAAGTAACAGTCGCTTGCCTTATTAAAATATTATCTGCTTAGATAGGTACTTAAAACAATGTAGGTAGGCCCTTATAAAAACTATGCTTACATTTTTGCTCTTTACTATCAAAAGCAGATAAATTTTCGTGGACCCCCATTAACATCTTATGGACCCCCATTTTTTGTTCACGCCTACGTAGACCCCCAGCAAGTCTCCCGTGGACCCCTGGGGGTCCACCTGGACCACTTTGGGAATCACTGGTCTAAACTAATGGTGTATTTAAATATACGTTTTCGGTCGACTTAACTCTATTACTGGAATCCACCTAAAATTGCAATGCCGAGGGCTGAGGTGTAAAGAATTGCAGCTATTTTAGCGATAGGAGTTGTGAGTTCCAATCGTGGAGGTTTTGATACCCACTGTCTGTAATATAAATGGGGGCGTGTGGCTATAAAACTTTCGTTTAGATGTACAAAATATGTTTTTTTTCTAAAAAGTGAATTATTCAGAAGACGCTGCATTATGCACTCCTGGTAGACAATTGGCTAGTCAACTAAAAAATAAATTGTGTATTTTATATAATTTATTGATAGAATAGACTATTTCGGAGATACAATTTAAACGAATAAATTCTTAAAATTATATTTATTTTGTTATTTATTTTTAAAGATTTTATAGTGATGACGTCACGCAGCTATAATGGCCATCTCGAACTTCAAGAAAGCAAAAATTACTGAGGTATTAAAAAATATGTATGTCAATGTCAAATGTCAAAGTCAAGATGGACCGCGGCCGCGAGTTGGTTTCTTGTTTGTTTACAATCGCCAAATATTTAGGTACCTACCCCATTTCTCGTATCTATTGCAGATTGGCCTGTTTAATGGACTTTACTGCCGTCTCTTCATCCGTTGACATCTGATTTTTCAATAATTTGCCACCGATTCTTCATTAAAATGTATGAATGAATGTAATGAAGGTGTAGATAGGTTATTTAAGGCTTACGTTTACTTGAACAGAGATGACATTTGACATGGATGACAAGTACGTGAAGCGCCTAATTAGCGCTACCAAACAAAAAATATTTATTCACTACCCTGTGCTACCAACCTAAAAAATTAAATGTGAATAGCCGGAAGTTATCCGGCTACGTCATACGATAACTTTGCTAAAAAATGAAAGTCATTGGGTTTTCTGCGATTTTCTTTAAAAATACTTGCTTAACTAAGATTAGAGACTTAAGATCTGATTAATGTAATCTGTTCCTTAAGCCTATTCCTCGAAATGGTTTACGAATTAGACATTTTCATGAAAAAGTTTACTAGCCAATTGGTAAAAGGTAACAACAGGTCGCAATGGTTACAGGAACCATTCAACTGAACTGTCCTAGGATTTGGTGGCACTGCTTGTATTGTTGACATTGCTACTTTGTGAAACGTAAGATTTAAGATACATGTCACACTCCATACACTCCATACAACAGAGGCGAACTCGATACCTATTACGACTACTACGATTCGTTCCCGTACGCACAAGCGAAAATATCTGTGTTACTCGTAGGATTACAAGGTACAAAAGTCACACGCAGGCAGAACTGCGGCTGGCTAGCTATGCTCAGCACATTCTAAACTAAGTTTCAATGCAAATATATTGATCCTATTCCATATATTGCAGTAAGTGCTAGGTTGATCCCATCTCATCCCCGATAATGGAATTTAAGAGTATACGGCACAGGCGGTAAACGAGGCTTTCCAAGTGCAGTTTAAACTGGTTGAAACTGGTTTTACGGTCTTTGAATGCATGAGTAAATAGTGATAAAGGGAGGACTAAACTTCTTTTTCTACTAGTTAGTTTAATAAGTTAATTAGAACGGATCATTAATAATTTTGAACAAGTAAGCAATTAGCTTACGACCCAAAGATCAAAACTTTAGTTACAAAAATTGGAATTTGGTTGGTCGGCTTATTTTATTCTTTTTCAAATTGTATCATTTCTATAATAATCAATGCATAAGTATACATAATCTTTTTTTAAGGACGTCCACAAGCTTTCCATCTTTCCATCGGTTATTACAAAGATTTTATTTGTTTAATTTTCAAGGGTCTTACATCAAAATACCAACTATGTCATAAGACTCCACCAATTGAATTACATTTGAATGTACAAAGCAGGTACATTGGCTATACGATTTTAAGAAAGGCTATCTGACGAAGCGACGAAGACTAGCAAGAGGTGGTGCAAGAGCCCTATTTAACCGCGATGACTGTTTTTATGCCACATGGCGCTCAGAGTGCGTGTTAGTACCAACAGCATCCTGAACATGATTGCAAGTAGGCTGGACTGTGATTATGTCAATCATTGCTGCTCAATCTTAAGTGGGATTGAGCGACATTGAATGGGACTATATATTTTTTTTTGTTTCATCTCTGTGTATACTGACACTAGGTTAAGCACTTTTGTTACTAACCAAATGGACTAAACGTCTGAAATAAAGTGATTATTATTATTATTTTCGATATAGAAAGAAAACCATTCGACTCACTAATATAGTGTCAGTCATACTTTACAAAAATAGCACTACAGGACATATTGAAGTGGATATGCATAATGTTGGAGGTCAACACTATTTGCATAGAATAAGTGACAGTACTTACATATTTTGGGCGCTGCTTCATATTAGTAAGTGAGTACAAACTCACATAAGGCTACAATCCTCTTCATCAGCATATTTACTCATGCTTCTCTTGTTCGGCTGCAACAAGATTATATCAGTCGTCGACGCCGCTTTGTAACTGCAATATCTCTTTACCTTATTTCTGTACTGCCCGATATTGCATATTGGATGGCGTGGTTGTTTAATAAATTGTTTTTAACCTCTGAGGAAGAGAGTGGTAGGTACAAGATCGGATGTAGCTTTACAGCTTGGTTGGGTTTAATCTAGCTAGGTTATGCTCATTTGACTTTCGAATAATAGAATATAATAGGAACATGATATTATATAAGTGGGTATAGCCTAACGGCTGAAGGAATGCGATCTAGCCGTTGGGTTTTCTAAAAGCGATAACAGCCGAGAGACTTTTAGAAATCCTAACGGCTTTTTGAAAAAATCTCAGTGTAATAGGACATATTGTAAGTAGTAGTCCGTCTGGGGAAGTACCTCTACCCTACAGAAGACCGCAGCCAAATAACACTGTGATGCAGTGTTGTGTTCCTGTTGGTGGGTATGGTCGCCAGGCTCCAGAGGGGTCGCTGTGCTGATAGCGGGCAGGTCGGCAACGCGCTCGTGACATCTCCGGTGTTGCAGGCGTTCATAGGCTACGGTAACCACTTACCATCACGTGGGCCGTACGCATGTTTGCCTACTTAGTTGTATAAAAAAAAATTCTTTTATAACGCGTGAGCAAGCAAGATGTCGCCTCCCTTACAGTTTTATTTGGGCCATCTCGCTTACTCACTCATTTCTGCCCTGCTTTGTACCAAAAGTCTTGGTAATGGTAAGCCTTCTGGACTGGAGTGCTTTTATCGAAAGTGTGATTCATGCAAAATCGGCTTGTCGAATAATTTTTGTTCGACATCGCACGATAAACATTCGACATATATTGTCATACATTTTAAACATAGGGCTCCTGCAAGGCATTCTATTTTATTTTGGAGACTCGCACTAAGCACTCAGCTTAACTATTTTTTCGTGGCCCAACCGATTTAAATCACATTCTTTATAAATTGGAATTTCCATTGTTTGCCCAAAAATATTTCTGGGACCATTAGGACTGGCTTCTCAAATGTTCCAAGCATGTTCTTGGGTGAAATACCAAGGGTTATTCCTTCGGGGATACTAACATTTTAAAGTTTATATATTTGAAGAAATATAATTCGTTTTCTTTTGCTTCATATGCAGTGGTTTCTACTACTTTTTATAATGATCTAAATCTCGCTCATAATGAGAAAAGGAAAGTTCTAGACTTGTAAAAAATGATGTAAAAATAATGGCGGACTTATATTATTCTGATTTCAGTTGCCATTTTTCATATCATAATTCTGAATTAAATATTTAACTCGTTGTTGTCCAGTGAAGGGGAACCAAATGCAGTGTGGGATCACTTTGAGCTGACTCCTCCAATGTCTACCTTCACCCTGGGGCTGGTCATCGGAGACTTGAAGCAGGTCAACATGAGCGTGTTCAAAGACCGACTTGGTAACAATATTGGTAAGTCTGCAATCTGCAACGCAATTTTCTCCTCAGCAGTGAGGCCGATTAAAAAAATAAAAATAATACACAATTTCATATTGCGAACTTGCTGTTTCCTGCAGCTTTGCTTGCGTCAAAAAGATATGTTTAAACCTGGGTCTTCAACTATATTCATACCATACTACATCAAAATCCGAAAACAGACAGACAGATAGAAAGACAAACAGACTTTCGCACATTTAATACTAGTAAAGAGTAAAAATAAATCTACAGTCGAATTGAAACTTTACAGTCGAATACACAACATCCTTCTTTATTGAAGGCGGTTAAAAAAGGTGAAAATATTTCCGAAATTGTGTAATTTAAAGATCGCTTGCCACCCTGTAGGGATTGTTAAAATCCAGCGTCCGAAAGAGGAAAATATCGCTCGTTTTTCCTCTTTTATAGAAAATGCTGATATTGCAGACATCATTACTATTTCTCAGTGAAGGTAGGCTTTGTTTAACATGGTTTCTTTTCTTGTTTACAACTGACTTCCAAAAACAGCTAGGTAGGTTCATAAACCGTTTTACATTTAAAAAATAAATATTTATTTATGGTACATAAATTAAAAGAAATTGAAGTCGAAGTCAAAGAAATTGAGCACCATTTAATATGGAATTTCTTAGTTACCATACTATCCGTCAGAGGCGCTGTAAAGGTTTGCCATACTAAATTGTTAACGCAGTCGTAAATAAAATCTCATGGTTTACGTACATATTACAAAAGCACGCTAATAATCACAGAATGTGTTTCCCTTTAGACTAATTTAAGTCATGGGTTACAAGCATTGAGAAAGGACCATTTACTTTTCGATGCTCTTTGATTACAAGGCATTCGACCCTTCACGTTGTCCCATATATTACATCTTCGCGACTCTACTGTGAAAGCCAACTTTACTTTTTTAATTTATTTTTTTTAGAGCTCCGCGTCTGGGGCCGCACAGAATTCGTTCCAGCTCTCGTGGGTGTGATGGACAAGATCCTATTGGTTTACGAGCAGATCACCCAGCTCATGAGGTCGCCACTGCCTGTCAGCCGATTGGACTTCGTCGCCCTGCCCAACTATCAGGGCGTGAAACCAGCTGATAATTGGGGACTTATTATTTTCAAGTAAGTCCTTTTTATATCCTGAAGAGTTAGGGATATGCCCCTAGGTATTGATGGGGCGATGACCTACGGAGCCTGGGAGTGAGCGATTGGCTGGCGGAAGACCGCAAGAAATGGCGCCTTGTCGTGTCGGAGGCCAAGATCTACTTTGAGTTTCTGCGACATCGTAGTAAGTAAGTTAGGGATACGTACGAAGCCATTGAACTGCTTGTCACCTAATAGCAGGATTTCTGGTCCTGAAATATATAGCCAAAGTCGACCCGCTAAAAAGAAGTTGCTTGAAGAAGTAGATTTCCACGGGAAACATGCTTTGTTTTTTAGAGCATTGCTTGAATGAACTGATTGTATTTCAAAAAAGATGATTTTCTGCTTTGGGTAGAACATTTTAAGTCCTTCTTTATTATGCTTTAGAATTTGTAAATTAGGAATTATTATATTAGCTCACGCTTAAAATTGAAAAGGGCAGGACTCGCTTTTTAAAAGATTGCAGCATTCCCAGTATAATATATCAGTACAAGAGTATTCGTGTGCAATTGCCCATGCTAATTTGACCCTATTTTGATCGATTTCATATTAGGACCGTATATTATGGGTCGTCGGGGTACTCCATAACTCTCTAAGGGTTATAGATTATCTTATGCAAGATTAGATTTTGAGCACACGGGCTATTTTGATAGCGAAAAGTATTTTTACTGCGGTGAAGCCAAATAGGAGGGTTATATGAATGAATCAATGAACACTTTATTGCACCATTTACAAACATTATAAATTCGGATTAATAAAAATTAAAACAAAATTGGTACAAAGTTAGGTGTTAACTTTATGTTTCTGAATATCCTTTTATTCCCTCGTAGCCAATAAACGGCTGAACTTATTTTGATAAATAATACGTTATGTTAAGTCCGCCTATTGTATAAGTATGTTTACTTGTGGTGCAATAAAGTATAATAAAACTGTAGATAATAATAAATACGCCTTGTTTATAGCAATAAATTCCATTAATTCATTAATCTTTTTGATGCGAATGTTATCTAGATTTTTTTTAAAAGTGTGGCTCATGCTTAATCGGCTAGTAGAATGATTGATTTTTAGTATTGAAAGATTTTCATTCGACATTTATATCATACACTAGCTGACCCGGCAAACTTCGTTCCGCCTCTGAATATATTGACCTTTTTAACCTTCCCTGGACTTCCACAAATAATTCAAAACCAAAAATAGCCAAATCGGTCCAGCCGTGCTCGAGTTTTAGCGAGACTTAAGAACAGCAATTGATTTTTATATATATAGAAGATTTCAAAAATGGTAGATCAAAATTAAAAAATCAAAATGGATTTTTGGCGCCATAAAGGACCAAATGGCATGTTAAGTTAAATACCCACAGACAAAAGTCGATATAATCTTCGATGTCTTACAGCCAACAGTTAACAAGAATAATTTGGATATAACAATTGTAAAATATATAAATAAATAACTCTTTATTGCACCAAATTGTCGAAAGTACATGAATATTATTATTATCTATGGTACAAAGGCGGCCTTATCGCTAGAGCAATTTCTTCCAGGCAACCAACAGGTAGGACTTCATGATATGAAACAGGAAGGTAGGCGCAAATTAACAATTGGAAAAAGTGAAACATAAAACATAAAAGCATAACGTACCTATGCAGCACATACAAAAAATATAACAATGTAAATATATGTGGTGCACATATATACGCATGCATTACACAACGTAAATAAATATACATACTTATTTTAACAATTTAATGAGTGAAAATTACAACTATGGCGGGTAATATTCGAACAGCAGACAAAAAGAGTTTCTCGGGAAGAGGTTTAGGTGATAGAAAGATAATCTGCTTCAGGTGTAGTTAGTAGCATGTCTGTTCCAAGCCGTATCTATGTAAATTGACAAGGGTCGGCTAGGTAGCTGATAAATTTAATAGCACTTGTACAATTTTGAAGTTAGATTTGATTAGAGATAATAATAACGATAAATTAAACTAAAAATGTATTAGCATAGGTAAATATCACAGACCCGATTTCAATAAATTCATTCATTCATTTCGAGGCGTTGTTGAATTACTACTTTTATCTTTAAAAACCTTTTGCGAACCCTGGGCTCCGAAGCAAACCGCTGAGGACGCAACCGGGAAGGCGCTAGGATGATGATGATGATGATCTTTTAAAAAATTGTGTTAGTCTGTGGTGGGGTTTTTAATTTTTTTTTAATCTTTAGAGAGAGTGACTTGAGCAGCAAGGGCTACCTCCAGCTGTCCCAAGAGATCCTGTACCAGTGGCTCGGCTCGCTGGCCACCCCAGCGTGGTGGTCGGATGCCCACATCAATAAGGCTCTTGTTGGGTATTTGGCAGCTGATATTGCTTTCAAGGTAAAAATCTTGTTTTTAGACTTTGTAGGAGACGGTAACCTCGGCCTCGTTGTTTTTCGTCTTTAAGAAGGCTATGAAAATATTATCTGAGGATAAGGATAAATTGGAAAATTGGATTCATTACAATAATGTAAAGAGCGGACTTAAAGCCAAAGGCATCTTCAATCAGTCAGTTTTTCTACTTGGTTAATTTAATTCATCAGCTCATTTTTCTGGCCATATTTTACAGCAAATATGGTTCGCTAAAGGCTGTTTTAGCCTTGACCCAAAAACAATGATAGTACTAATATATACAATACAATACAAAACTCTAACTCAATAAAATAACTTTATTTTAGGATACAGTTTCCATGCCTTCTTCCAACTGTTTAAATTACCCAGTTCTGACCTGAACAGAAAGGAGGAGATCCGTAGGAGAATAGATTAGTTCTTTGAAGTGGCAGTGGGCGGGGTACACAGTCAATGAGGCAGAAAGGTTCTCGAAAGGAGACCATGTGCAGGCAAGCGCAGTGTTGAACATCCACCAACCAGATGGCCGGACAATTTTAAGAAAGTCGCAAGCAAGCGCTGGAAGAAGGCCGCTTCCAGCCGGTCATTTTTGGAAATCTTTGGGGAAGGCCTATGTCCTGCTGTGGACTCACTGTGGCTGAAATGATGATTATTGTACAGGTGTGTCTCTATATGTCATGTTCCTTTAACCATCAATGTTTCCAGGTCAACGGCGGTTCAGAAATGGAAGGCAAATGGCCGATGACAGTCCTGTACTCCCTGTACTACGAGTTCAGCAAGCGTTACCCCCACTCCAGGATCACTGGCATGAAGCAAGAGACCGCTTGCACCAAGATTGAGTTACTGTTTAGGATGTTCAACTATACCCTCGGAGGAGACACTTTCAAGAAAGGGTTGAGGATGTTTATTGAGTCTCGGTATGTTTAGACTTGTTTCAATGCCTCTATTAGCCATTATCTTTGGTTAGCATTAAACAACAAATACGCTTTCTGGTCGAATTCAGAAACTATACTTTTGTAGTGTAAGTTAGGTTAGTAAAGAACATTATTCAATAAAAAGACAAGACTTTTATTGAATAACAGTAAGTTTTTAAGAAAAAAAAATAATTCTTCAGACATTAAATCAGTAATTAATAAGAAGTCTTCACACATCATCCGGTGTATCACTACGTCTCCACTTATCTACATTACATGGCGACCCTGCCAGACTCAATATTGCTGACTAATAGTAAGTTATTGGCGTAGCGTACAATGTAGCAAGGAGTGTAAATAATGTAGCGAACGGCGTAACAAAGAGTGTAGCACTGGGCGTGGCACAGTTCATATAAAATAATTTTATTTAGCTTAGGTGTGGTGTTTGTAGCATCAAGCGTAGCACATGATCAATTAGTTGTAGTGAAAATAAATGATATTTGATCGCGGCTATTTAAACCAATACGTCTTCTTTACAGTATTGATTGATCTGTAGTGCGTATAGAATTTCATCATAATGATTAACAAGTGTTAGATGTAATATACAAAAATATTTCCAGTCATTTTTGTATTTTTAGTATATATTTTAAACATGTACAATTTAATCATTGGTTAAATTAAATGTAAATTAAAATACTTACATAAAACTAAATACTAAAATCACATAGCTATTTTCACTATGTTGTAGTTAAATAAATGCAAAAATAAATTTATTTCACAGAAAATTCCAAACATTCACTGGCGACGATATCTGGGAAAATCTCAACCAAGCTGCTAGGATGGACTCGAAGATTCCTCAAGACCTGAACATTAAGGACGTGGTGAAGAGCTGGATAGACAAGGACAGGCTGCCTCTGATCAATGCTGAGAGGAAATATGATAGCAACTCCCTTGTCGTCACACAGGTGATTATGTAGACTAGAAGTCCTCCATACATGTCAGCACACCTGTTTCAAAGCGAGGGGGTAGGCAGAGACTAAAGATTTTCACATAACGTCTGTCAGATCTTCCTCCATAGCCATTAAACACCATTGAGAAAGGACCGTTTATTTGTAGGAGCGTTTTCGATGCCCTTTGTTATACACTCATACACGGTCGCCAATTACGATTCTAGAAGTATTTAGTAGTCTCCTCCATCGACATCCTCATCATCGTGTTTAAGCTTCTGATCACAATCATCATTCTTCCTTTTCTCTTAGTGCCTCTCCATAACTGTACTATATCGCAACAAAGTAAAACAGTTGTTCTACGCTGGCGATTGGCGTGGCATTTAAAAGCCATGACTTTGGAGGCCACCTGCACGTCTCTTGC
Organism: Euzophera pinguis; assembly: GCA_947363495.1. Classification (NCBI taxonomy): domain Eukaryota; kingdom Metazoa; phylum Arthropoda; class Insecta; order Lepidoptera; family Pyralidae; genus Euzophera; species Euzophera pinguis. Next base: position 15,097,992 of record OX376161.1, on the reverse strand, counting down.
CTTTCTAGAGTTCTCCCGATATTTCAAGACTCTACAAACATCGGAGCTCAGGGTTCATAGTCTTATTGTCTTCCCTCCTTAAGTTATGATCATCAAATAAAACCAGCCGCTAATCTGCCTGACGTTAATGCTTTCGGAAATATTGTTGTTTATAGTCCACCACCAAACTAAGTGAATTGAGACAGCAGTTATTTAATAATTTATAAATAAAGTACAATGTAGAAGAAGGGGAATAAATAAATCTAGGTCTAAAACTTTAGATATTTATAAATAATAATCACAATCTTCTTCTTAGCAAGTCGACTCTTGCAAATTCAATGTAATTAATATAATTTCTGTAATTTTAGAAAGTGTTCCTCAGGGAACGACCCCACGACGTGCCCGACGCTGCAAAGATGTCGTGGCCCGTGCCCATCATTATCGCAAGAGAAGACAAACTTAATTTCTCTGACACTGTACCAGGGAGCTGGTTGAAAGATAAGAAAGAGTTGACGATCAAATCCATGCCGAAGAAGGACCAATTCATCATTGTCAACCCTGAAGAAATCGGTAAGCATTAAAATTTTGGTACAGTTGCTTGCTGCGTATTCTCGCTCTCTCATGTCAGCGCCTTCCCGGTTGCGTGATCAGCTGTTTGTCTCGGAGCCCAGGGTAGGCTTTCCTGCTCTTTCTCCTCCACTTTGCCTGGTCTTCGGCATCCCTCGTTGTGAGACCATTAACATGTATATCCGTCCCGGCGACGTAAAGCCAGCACTTTTTGGGCGCGTCCCCTCTACCAGGGCCTGGTGGAGGCGGCATGTCTATGGTTGCTGCGTATTAAACATAGTAAAAAATAAATATAGATGGATGATGGTACTAACTAAACAAATGCACTTCTGATCCGTACCACCGACCATAGGAAAACAAAATCCCAAAGGATCAATCAAATTAAAAAAGAAGTTAAAATCGGTTCAGTTGTTTCGAAGATTAAAACTAGCTAAGAGATACTCACGGGCGCTTACAATCAGCCTGACCTTCAGTCGATATTCAACTTGAACGAGAGTATTAAATCATTAAGAGGACACGATTACAAGATAATTCGCACTATAGCAAACACGAATACTGCACACCACTTTCTCAGTAACCGAGTGGTTTACAACTGGAATAGATTGCTGAGGAAGTGGTCTTAGTGAAATCAGTGGTCTCCTTTAAAATCGCTTAGACAAATGGATGCAAACAACTAAAGTAATAATAATAATAATATAACTCTTTATTGCACCAAGAAATTAAAATTACAAAATTACATAAGAGATTTGCAATGTACAATGGCGGCCTTATCGCTATAGCAATTTCTTGCATTGTAATATTGGTGCAGAAATAGACTTGAAGTGAAAAACTTTTGTAAATTTACAAGACACTGCTTGATATAGACGCATCATCTATAACAGCTGGCTATCTATAATTAAAAATATTAAAAAACTCACAATTTTACAAATACTTCCTCTTTATTATGATAATCATGTTACCCATCAATACAAACTTTAAATAAACCACTTCATTCATTCATATCGAGTAGGTTATAATGGTCAATCGATCTTGTACATCCTAGTGTCGGATTATAGAACCGCCTTTCGGCCTCCTAAAAAGTTCCTTTAACGCCCATCAAATGGCAGCCTCACGGCAGCCTGGACTTAACGTGCCTTCCGAAGCACGGGATCACGTTATTATAAGACAAGTAGGTGATTCAAGCCTACAATATCCTATACAAACTGGAAACAACTAAACAAAGTATGCTTCCCGTGAGAATCGAACACACAACCTCCTGGTCTAACGCCTTAACCGCGGAGGCAGTTTTATCAAAACCACTATACTTCCATTTTGTTCCAAATTTTATTGAAGTATTTCGCAAGAAAAGTTTTTTATGATAGAATTTCTACTCAGGTGAAATTTCGTGAGTAAATTTGAAAACTTTGAATTACTTTTTTTACAAGCCCATGGTGTCCCGTTACTAGGTAAAGTCATCGTAGACTGCCATCATACTTGATTTTTCCCAACTAGCTTTTTCAAGGGCTTCATCTTCGTAATAAAAGGGAAGTAGCATCTCAACGAAAACCTTTCCCGAATTTAAAGAGAATGAACCCCTGGCTAAAAGTACCTTCGAAGTCACGCCTCCGCCATCATCTTATTTATTACTAACTGTTTCCTGCAGCTCCGCCTGCGGTATATAGCCTATGTAACTCAGGGTGAATGTAGCTTTCCAATGGTGAAAGAATTTTTGAAATCGGCACAGTAGGTGTTGAGTTTATTCATTACAAACATACACACAAAAATACAAATCTTTCCTCTTTATAATATTATTTATTATAGCGCTGATTTTGTACCTTTCTGACAGGTGGGGCCTGGAGACTCGCAATACAGGCCTAGTGCAGCTCCCACAAAATAAATTGTATACTCATTTGCGCAACTCTTGTGTGTATATATTCCAATTTTGTGGTGATAAACAAAGATTTTCATTATATATTATTATTATTGGAATCAGTCAATCTCTCTCAGTTGTTCGCCTCTTTGCCCGGGTCCTTTTTCCTACTCTTTCTCCTCCACTTAGTCTTTGGCATTACTAGTTGTGAGACTATTAACAAGCATATATGGCCCTGTGACGTCAAACCATAGAAATTTGTCAATAAGCATATGAAAAAAATGGCGTTGACAGTAAAGAGGTTATATTATCTTGGTTTATTCACAAACACGGCACTAGTTAACGACGACCAAAGAAGAGCCGAGACGTCGGGGCATCTTAGCCCATAATATCAGGTTGAATGTGCTTATCCAGGAAAATATACTTGGAACTAGGTGTATGGTCTAGTCCAACATGTTGATACTAAATACCCTATAGATCTTGTAGGTCTAGTTTCCCAATCATGTATAGCGACCCTAACATTTCACACATTTGACAGGACCGTTCCCAGTAAACTAATACTAGCATAACTTGAACCTCCCTCTCAAATGATTGCCCAATCATTACAATCGCGACCTTAACATTTCTCACATTTCACAGGACCGTTCCCAGTTAACTACGACCAGCATAACTGGAACCTCCTCTCCAAATACCTACAAAGCAAGGACAGGCTCAAGATCCCTGAACTCACACGAGCCAAGCTTCTCCACGACGCTTGGAACTTGGCTTATGGCGGAGATCTCTCCTTTGCCACTGCTTTGAATATGACATTGTTCCTGAAAGATGAGAGACACCATCTTGTATGGGACCCAGTGTTCACGATGATCGATCATATTGGCAGGCATATCTGCTCGTGTATACATGGGAAATTCAGGGTGAGTTGTACAATATAAATAAACTTTTCCAGTCACGATTTTTGTATCGTGCAGGTGTATTTTGATTGGTTTGATTTAAAAAATAATACTCAGGTACATGACTTTTTTATTGGAAATTAAATCACATGTCACTTACGAAGTTTGGATAGAATATATAATAGTTTTTATTTATTTGCTACAAGCAAATTAAGCAAAAATTAGTACTGTGAAGTATACAATCGTCTGCAATTTTAAAACACCAATATGTCCTACAGACATACGTCAGAATCCTCCTAAAACCATTGTATCAAGAACTGACGAAGAACGAGAGAGAAGATGAAGAGAATTGGCGTAAGAACCTTCGAACGCTCACCAAGACGTTCCTCTGCCAAGCTGGATACAGACCCTGCATCAGGGAGGCACAAGCGCAGTACAGAAAGTGGATGGATTCTAATAACCCAGATGAAGGGAACCCGTAAGTTAATCACATTTATATAAAAAAATATATGTTCTTTTCAGTATTTCTACATGAAAACCTATGCTTATGTAGTCTTCACCACTTCACTGTTGGTGCCCGAATGATAAATGATGGCCAGTTATAAAAATAATCCTACCTGAATGAAGAAACAAATCCTGCCCATCGAGATATTTGTATTAACGTACTAGAGAAGCTACGTAGAACATTTGCATTGTTCCATTTTTGATAATTTATCAATTTAGCCGCTGCAGCGCTGAAACAATAATTAATCTCAAAACATCATTCAAAAATGCAGCGCTACATTTGCTACAAACGTGTGTTTTTTTCAAAGATGTCTGCCCTAATAGATAAGGGCAGGTACGGTACAGAATGGACAATGTAGGTATTTTACCTATGTGATTCCAAAATAATAAAAAAAGACAAATTGCTTTTTGTGATTATTTTTATTTCTTTCCTTTAATAATTAAACGATGTGAGTTTAGTTATTTTGTCTATTTGACGTGGTGTAATTTTTTTTGGCAAATTTAAGACCATTTTTGTTTGGAGTTTATTAAGATTTATCAGTAACTGGCAATTTATTTTCTATCCATCTTGGTTAACACTTTCGCTGGCAGTAACGCATTTCGACGTAGATAACAATACAATAAAAAATAATAATTAAAATTGAGTGCCATTGTTATTTCCTTCACAGTCAGCGAAAGTGTTAAATAACAATCTCTTATTTACAAATTAAAACAACATGCATTTAATGGTATATTTTACAATTACGCTGCCAACGCCTATATTGAATATTATCTCGTTTTCAAAGTTACTGAAACACATTGAACCTTATACTTATAAAACTACTAAACCGATTTTGATGAATACATATATGCGGGGAAAAACATTCATGAAATATTGTACTAAAAAAAAACAAAAATGTACAATTTTAATTTGGATTAGAAGTAACTATATTAATTAGGAACATGTTAGATAAATACAGTTTTCATTATCGGACTAACTTTGTCTTTAGTACCTAATTAGTTGTCTCTTTTCATCGCTTAACATTTATATTCACTTAATATTCTCATTATATCAGTCAAACTAATCTACCTACGACCTACATACATTTCACTGTGTATTAGTTAGTCTATGACGAATGATTTAAAATGGCGCGGCAATTATATTGGTCGTATTTACATTTAAAACAGTGAAATTAGATTACTTACCGATGAAAAGTTATTCCTTTGCACTTTGCCGTGTTTCTTGAATTATTGCTACAATTCCCACACCAAGGAAGTTTTTAAAGATTTTCACAGTGTTTTTGATTTTTAATTGTCGGAAGCACAAGGCCCGAAACAACTAGCAAGCGACTAAGTGAGTTACAGCGTGTTCACCGCAGTTGAACGGAACGAAGTAATGACGTGCGGTGTCTTCTCTAGTACGTTAGTACATATATCTCGATGGTCCTGACAAACATTTAAAACAAGTAGTGAACACGACTTGTCAACCATAAGATTTTGCACACACACAGCGACACTGGCGGATTGTTAGGTAACTAAGAAATTCTTTATTACATCTTAACGTGGTCGTTGGCGACCGTGAAATGAAATAATAGTACATTATTGCAAAGGCAGCGAAATAGGCAATTGCCATTTCGGCCGAGGCATATATAGTGCTTTTCTTAAAAAAATGCGAGGAAATAAAAAAGGGCCTTTTACATAATAAATTTAATTTATTTTACAGTTTGTGTCGAAAGGTAAACGCATCTGTGGCTATACAGCCACGAGAACGCAATGTGTACGATAGATGAAAAAGTTCTAAATTCAAACAATATTGCCGGCGCGCTCTTCGTTCCAAATTCAAAGAACGCGCCGGGAAGTGAATTTGATTTTCAGTCTACGTAAATATGTTACTTCGCGTGTTCTTTATTCAAAAGTAATGACAATATTTCCGCGCATGTTTAAGAAAAAATTATTTGCAGGCTTACACGGTACATATTATGGTTAAAATTGACCAGAAAGAAATACCATAAGATCAAGCGTGTTGCGCTAACAATTGGCATGTAAATTTTGTAAGTCATGCTAAATTACAATATTAATTTAAATAATAAAATTTTACGTAATATACGTCAATGGAATGTCAAATTAAAAATAATATAAAATAAAATAAAACTAAGAGATTAAATTATGCCAATAAAAATGATAGTCATAACGTAATAAATTAATTTGGAGAGTGATGCATGTCCAGATTAAATTAACTTAAACTTGTGATTTAAATATTCGTAAATTGTATAAAAACAGTGTTGTACCAAAAATGAATGCACCTGTTCTCTAAACGTTGGAAGTGGCAATGACTGTATGTGCTCAGGAAGACATTTGTAGACTTTACTTGCCTTTATTGTAACAGTTGGCGCTGAAAGATGTGTACGAAGTAAGAAATAGAATCTCGTGGTATAGGTGCTGCAGTGGCGTACATACCATGAAGACGTTTAGACGTTTAGAAAATAATAAAAAGTAAAGAGCTCTTGAAATTTGTTTCTGCCTACCCTGTGAAAAATCTCTAAGCACGTTGCTGAGGTGCTGTAGTCCGAACCGTGTGCTATAAAGTCTGGGAGAACTCAACCTTTGTTTTGGATGTGTTAGTTAGTGAATTCTACGACCTGAAAAGAAATATAACAAAATTGAAGTTTCTTTGTAATATGTTTGTCCTATCATTGAGGTCCACACAAGTGAGCATACATGTAGGTACTAATTTAAGAAATATGAAACTGCCAGTTTGTTTCCATCATACTTAGCAAAGATGCCACGTCACCGGGACAACTATAAACTAAGATAATTATTATTCATAGCTAACTTGTGACTTTAGTCCCAGCGGGAAATCCAAACTTCAAGTTTAATTATATAACGTAATTGCGCAAGCTAAGGTGTTACATACAGGCATGGGTTGGTTTAAAAATGCTATTCTTTCTACACCACTTTACTCTCTTGTTCTTTTTTATATTTAGCATACAACTAGGAGGCCAAATATTTGAATACTTATTATCCTTGGAACATTATTTTATTTTTTCTCGGACCAAAAGTGGCATTGTACAGACTTTGATATGTTAGGATTAGATAGTAGTACTCATACTTATGCGAGTGAGATAAATGGGTCAAAGAGGTGGTTGGATCATATTTTGTCTAGTAAAGCTGTAGTCAGTACCATGGAGTAATTACAAAGAGGAGATGCCGTTTCAAATGGCGCAGTGATGTGATCATTGGCGCCTCGCCGACACAAAAGTGGGCGGAGCTTGTCATTGCTCGTGCTCCATGATTGGAGCTACGGCCGAAACCAAGCACCCCGCACGTCTGCCTTCCGCCCCGTGTAGCCTCACAAACACTTTCTTACAAAACGCTTATTACGGCATCTCCTCTTTGTAATTACTCCATGGTCAGTACGATCTAAAATATAAATGTAGTATATGACATTGTATGGTCTGATCACTATCCTCTGCCAATGGAGTGCAATTTAGATACTGTTTTACCTACAAAAATAAACAGTACGTCTTGTCGGTATAAAGTTGTCTGGGGAGAAAGAACTCCGGAACAGATAGATTGGTATAGGCAAGAATTTAATCGTAGGTTAAGACAAATTGACTGTTCTCCTTTGCCGCATGATTGTTGCGATGGACTGTGTAATAAAAATAGTCATAAAATTGTAATTGACAATTTATATCGGGATATAGTGCTGGCCCTTAAGCAATCGTCCATTAATAGCAAAAAATGAAAAAAAAAAAAAAACAAAAAAGAAAGTGGTTGCGGGTTGGAATAAACACGTTGCTGACGCCCATAGTAAAGCCAGACATAAATTTAAATTATGGGAGTTGACGGGCAAGCCAGCCACGGGTGATGTGTATAACAAGAAGTGCGAGGCTACAAAACTATTTAAATCGTGTGATTAAAGTTGTGTTAAGATCATGAAACGCAAATAAAAATAGTCATTCTTGCCTCCCATCACGCTAGGAATAATTTTTCATCCTTTCGGAAACACACTAATAGGTTACCGTGTAAGCCAGTGCAATCCGTGAGTGTAGATGGTGTGAGCGAGCCTGCTGGTATTGCAAATATGTTTGCAGAACGCTTTAAAATTAATTCCCCTCTCGGCTCTTCATTATCGTCTTCGATTGCGGGACCCGACGTGAAAAGGGAAATATCGGTTACAGTTAAGGATATAGCAGCCGCAATTAAGTCGATAACAAAAGGTAAATCGCCTGGTCACGAAGGGCTCAGTATCGAACATCTTAAGTTTGCCTGCCCGCACCTTCCTCGTGTATTGTTTTTGCTATATAATTACTGTTTGGTTCATGGGTATATGCCTGATGACATGATACGAACTATAGTAATGCCAGTGGTTAAAAACAAAACTGGAGATCTCGCTGATAAGAATAACTGTAGGCCTATATCCTTTGCCACGGTTATTTCAAAGGTGTTTGATAGTGTGCTTAATATGCATTTAAATAATCATGTGAAGTTGCATGACAACCAGTTCGGTTTTAGACCCAAATTGTCGACCAAAAGCGCAGACCAGCTGCTACGTGGATAGACGTACGCCAGTGTTCGTCCGCCGAGCTCGAGCTAAGCCTACGCTTTTCAACCGACCTGATTGGTGTGCTGAGTGCTGAGCAGCACTAATGTAGGCTGCCATATAGATGGTATCTGCGTTAACAATATTAGTTACGCGGACGACATGGTGCTTCTGAGTGCGTCAATATGTGGTCTACGTAGACTGGTGTCAATTTGTGAGGAGTACGCGCAATCTCACGGTTTGGCTTACAATGTAGAAAAGAGCCAAATAAAATGGCACGAGAGGTGAAGTTTACATTATTTATTCATTCATTCATTATTAGGAGAAAAATTAAGTCGTTATTCAGCACTTGTTGTACTTAAACTAATTTTATTTATTTATGATCATTATATTGATGATTTTTGAGTGCTAGAACAGATATATTTCACTAAGAATATAAATAAATCTCGTATTGAAGGGTGTAATTGATTGATTTATTTATTTAAACTTTATTGTACATAATACAATTGTATATCACAATAGGCGAACTTAATGCTAAAAGCATTATCTAACAGTCAACCTTTGGGTTAAACAGATATCGTCATGTGGGTATTAAAAAGTTGGAATGATAATAAACTTACTACGTACTAACATAATATACTTACATATATACGATTGATTCGTCTGTCTTATTAAAGTATCCACAACAACCAAAGAGAAAAGCTGTAAGTCATCTTAGATTGGATAAATAAAGAAATAGTAAAAAGGTTCAATTCGTAACAGGACTTGTTCAGTAAACGGGTACAGCTCAGGATGTGACCGTAAAAGCGCTACGATGGAGGATCATGAGATTCTTCCAATTTTCATGTTGATAAACATTGTCGTCCTTCACACCTAATTTTTTAACTTTATAAAAGTGAAAATATAACTTTTGTACATCAAAGGTTGTGTGTCGAGGTTTCAACTTTTCGCATAAATCTGAGTTCGAGCAAAAAATTTTTCGCGTTGGCATAATTCCTGAGAGGCTTTTAATTATATTTGGTTATTTGACTCGGTTTAAATAAATTAAATATTTTCCGAAGGTATTACTGCGTCCGTGTTTTATGAATCCAATTAGTAAACAGCTTGTGTTGAAATATATTTCGAGTACGATTTTTATAGCCGATTTTATAGTACGATTTTTATATATGGGAGGAAGTTTATAAGTATTACAATATGAAACGTGCCGAGGGTACACGATAATTATTGAATTTTCACAAAAGATATTTATAGACCTTATACGATTTCTGGTGACTAAATTTTACACTTTTTGTCCCATTGCTGAACAAAGGTTGCCTCATTTCCCTCGAAGCGTCTGTTTAAAAACTAGTATCCGCGATGATGCATTTTAAAACAGGCCACCAGAACGTATACTTACGGACTTTATAGTTCTAAGTCTTAATCGGCACTTGCTTTTAAACCTAGTATTATCGATAGTTAAACGTTTTGCTTATCCAGAATAGAGTTGCAATTGCCACTCAATCATTAGCCAGTGGATATTGGTGAATATTATCCAATTTGGATATAAGAGGAGATAAAAGTTTTCACAGATCCCGCAGTGGCTCGCAGAGGAGATAAAAGTGTTCCAGAAAATAGATCTAAGTGGGGGGGGGGGGGGAAGCAACATGTATAATACAAAAAAATACTCTTCAATGTACAAAAAAAAACAACAAACATAGCCAATTTACTACATTCTATGCCTTTTTTTCTAGGATATCCAACCAATACATATGCCCAGTGTTCAAATGGGGGTCCACAAAAGAGTGGGATTTTGGTCTCCGGCGAGTCATAAACTTCCCACCTTCAAGGAAGCAGAGTGAGAGGACGTACCTCCTCAAAACTTTAGCAGGATGTCCCATACGCGAGGAAAAGATCATCAGATTGCTTAACATCACCTTTCTAGAAGGCAATGGAAACTTTTCCGAGACGGACCTCTTTTTAATATTGAGTATGCTGACTGGCAGCTCCCAGGGGTACACCATTTTGTTCCACTTCGTGAATATTAATTGGGATGTGCTGAAGGACAAGTAAGTTTGCACCTTTATGTTTTGTTTCTGAAATTTCGAAAAAAAATTACTCTTTTATTTACAAAACTGAGTATCAAAAACTATTCGTATTGCATAAATAATATTTTTTAAAATTTTTTACTAAGGAGCAATGATTACGCAAACCACCTAAAACCTTCTTTATTGTCTGATTCACTTTTGTAAATTTTAGAGTAAACTAACTCTGTGGTCCTGTGGTTAAGGCATTTGCCTTATAGACCAGGAGTTCGCGGGTTCCCGTAGGAAGCATACTATGTTTAGTTGTTTTCAGTATGATTAGGATATTGCAGGCTTGACTCACTTGATGATAATGAAGATGATTCCGTGCTTCGGAAGGCATGTTAAGCCTTTGACCACTGCTGAATCCTTAATGTCAAAAATGTGTATGAAATTAGCAAACCTTACAAAGAGCCAAAAATTTGTTCTAAATCTCAGTACGAAAGCCTATTTCCGAAACACAGAATAAAGCAGCAAAACCTTTCTAGATTCATAAGCAAAACCAACCTATGGGATAACCTCATCACATCAGCAACGTCCCAATTCACGACCGAAGAAGGATTGGAACTCGTGACAAATTTATACGTTGCTCACCAAGGTGAATTCGCCTCAGCTGAGCACATCATCGAGAAATCCCTGAGGAACATTCGAGAAGAAGCGAAATGGTCTGCGGATAATCTGCCAGTGATTGAGAAGTGGTTAGATTGGTATCTAGCCAATTCTGATGTTAAAGATGAGCTGTATATTGTGAACTGAGTTTGGAGTTTTAAGTTTTGTAAGCTTTATAAGTTGTAAACTATGCCAACATACAATCAACTTTGTTTTCTCTTTCCGTTGAAGTTTTTTTGGATGATATTGTTACTTTGGCTTTCGCCTTTTGTATGTATTTTTTTTATTTTGTAAAAGAAATTTTGCTTTAGATATTTTTCTGATAAAATTTGTTTGAAATATCCTCAAGCTGCAAAAACTAAATAATTTATTCGAGTTAGTTTATGTAATAAATATATGTTTAAGTTAAGTTTGTAAGTACAGGGACATCTTAAATATTGATTGAAATGTGATTAAGAAGAAACAGAAGAATGTATAAATATTTCTCAAAAAAAATCGAGATCAAACAAGCTTTAACAAGATTGCTATATAGAAGATATGATAAAATCCATTTGTATTTGCATTTTGAATACATTTTTCAGATCAAAAGAAGTTTGTTTTTAAATATGTATATCTATCTATCTATTTAGTAAAATGCACGGTCTTAACCAACGAGCAAATACAAAGAGGAGACGGCGTATCGACTGGTGCACCGTTACTGTCATTGGCGCAGTGACGTCAAAAGTGGGTGGAGCTTACGTAATTTTACGTTCAACTGTGAACGATGCGTGACGTGGAGCGAGCTCTATGTTTTCTTATTTTTCTTACTTACGTTTCGTTTCAGCTTAGAATATTTTGTAAAATGTTTAAAACCATTTAGTTTTAGATGTTTCAATGCTGTACTGTAATGGAATCACAATAAACGTAAGTAAATAAAATATTTTCAAATTAATTTGATTGATTTAGTGTTTACACAAATATGTCTGTTTTTAATGTTCAAATTTAATTTTTATGTTGAAATCTTCGATTTGCTAGCGACATCTATTAGTAAGTAGAGGGGATCGTCAATAGGGGCGGAGCCACGGCCAAACCGAGCTCTTCTCACGTCTGCCTTCCGCCCCGCGTAGCCTCATACAATTTTTGTAAGAAAGCTCTCGATATGACAACTCCTCTTTGTTATTACTCCGTGGTCTTAACCCTAACTCATATTGTAAAAGTGGAAGTAAGTTGGTAAATTTTGTGAGTTTCCTTTTTACGCTTTATATACTGAGTACTGAGGTACTTCCTGAAATTTCGCATATACATTGGAGTACTAAGAAGGGCATGATAGGTTATAGGATAGAAAATACGCATGCGAAGCCATGGGCAATAGGCAATTTATTAAAAACTACCATCAGTATTACTATTCTGTAGTACTACGAGTACTAATGCCAAGTACCCTTGTCCAATTGGTGCCAGATTTCACCATTATGTGCATTCAAAAAACGTGCTTTTATATATGGCTTTTACTTTCGTATTTAGCCAGTAACAAGTGAAAAAATATACAATGAAGTTGTTTAGTCAAGCAAGTCTAAAGTCAGGTCTGTAGTTAAGTCAAGTAGAGTCAGAAGTATTATGCTAAGTGAAGTGGTAGAAAAACTGCACATAGCGATTTCCAGAAGCTTTTGGCAACAAGCATGAAAATCACATAAATCGAACACTGTATCACTTTCCAACATTCACGCTTATTCTCGTTCACTGCTAATAATAATCCACTATTATTATGCACAAACACTCAAAAAACACAAATTTTGGAAAATTAAATACAGCGCCGACACTGCTCTTCACAGATTCACGCCAAAATCCTAAAAAAAACATGCCATAATTTTATTTTCGGTGTCGATGCTCTTTGTCATCTATGGAATTAAAAAAAAAGGTGATCCTGAGTGCTCTATGGTCCTGATAAAATATGTCGCTTTTAAATATTCGCCACAAGCAGACCAATCAAGTTATATCTGATGGAGTCAGGCAGGATGGAAAGTATGTGACGTCTATATCCGTGTATTTTAAATTTCAAAAAGTGATTGTATCCATACGGGAAGAAAATTGAATTCTAGTATCCGCAAATGTTGCGATTCCTAGTCTAGCTTCGGGCCAATTTTACCCGACTAGTTTTCTGAATTATTTGAAATTTTATTACTTATTTAAGATCTCTATTTCTTTGTCTCCTGTAAGAGAGTGACTGTAAATACGCCATTTATTTATTCCATCTCATTAGGCATTCAACTGGTAGGTAAGTACATTTTTTTATCGTAGACAAAGAAACAGACAGACAGACTTTCGCACTTATAATATTTTATGGATGTTTTTCCATGATGAAATTTGTTATAACGCGATTACCTACATATTAATATCAAAATCCATTTGGATTATTCCGATATGATGAATATAGGCGGGTCAGCTCTCTCGAGCTTTTACTAGACTCGGCAACATATTTTCTTTTTTAGGATTCCGTACCTCGTAAGGGGAACCCTTATAGGATCATTTTGTTGTCCGACTGTCTGTCCGTCCGTCCGTCCGTCTACCTGTCAAGTCAAGACCCTTTTTTTTAGGAATGCATGGGAGGTATCAAGCTGGAATTTATATCAAATAGGTACTCAGGTCTACTGTGAGGAGCTCGTTAATCGAGCGCGACCCGCGTATCCGTAGAGAATGCGCGTGTCAAGCGACGACGTGAGGCGATCACTATTGGATTGGTGGCCATTTTAGTGGCATTAATATACAATGAAGTGAACGTATTCTACGTTAATTAAATAAATAATAATACGTTAGTAGATACTACCCCTTTCCTCGTAAACGCGTAGATAATTGAAATTCATATCAAATACTTAGGTCTATAATACCTTTAAGCTGTAACAAAATCAAACTTCTATGTCAGCGCAATCAAAAGGAACAGCAATTTAAGCCATTTTTAAATTCGCAACTACTCGCAAGGGAATTAAAACCTTAAGGGTACTTCCAGTCGACCTAGAATCTTGAAATTTGGCATGAAGCAATGTTTTATAGCAGAAAGGGAAAATTCCGAAAACCTTAAATTTTTAGTTACCGTAATTTATTTTGCTTGTTTTTGCTTGATATCAATAACGGCAACAGGTAGACGTTGAAATATTCACAGAATATTTAGTTATATATTCACTTTCAATATAAATAATTCAATTACGACGATCACCTATCACCTATTGAGACGTCTGTCACGCATTTTATGTATGTACTTGTAAGACCTTTCAAGTGTTGTGATGGACTAATCAATAAAGATTTATTATATTCTATTATATTCTAATTAAAATAAACAAATATTTAAGGGGTCTCCCATACAGCAGACATATTTATTTATTTATTGCAGTTTTTTTGGTACGGAACCCTTTGTGCGCGAGTCCGACTCGCACTTGACCGTTTTTATTTTATAAAAGCTTTTTTTCTTTTTAAGGGTTCCTTACATAAAGTGTGAAAGGTAGTCTGACAGTAGGTTGTTTCTCGTGAACTTAAATAGTTACAACCCTGAAATACGCAGATAAAGTATTCTGTTGGTGCAACAACGCCTTTAAACATTTTTTACAACTAAGTAGGCAAACAGGCGTACGGCCCACCTGATGGTAAGTGGTTACCGTATCCTATGAACGCCTGCAACACCGAAGATGTCACGAGCGCGTTGCCGATCTATCCGCTGTCAGTACAACGACCCGTTTGGAGCCTGGTGACCCTACTCACCAAGAACACAACACTGCATCACAGTGTTATTTGGCTGCGGTCTTCTGTAGGGTGGAGGTACTTCCCCAGACGGACTACTCCTGACAAAATGTCGTACCTCTCTTAAACTTGCTTTCATACTCATCGAAGCTTTTTAAACAACAATCCGACTCACGCTTGACTTGGCCGTATTCACATAAGCATAACAGTTTAAAAATCACCGTAACTTAGAGTGAAAATCAAGTTTATTACTATTTAATATTTCGTCAGCGGCATTCCAGCATATTTGGTTTTATAGATCTGAACTGAAAAAAGAATTACCTTGGATAATGTAAGTTAGTACCTAAGTAAAAACTCTTTATTGCACCAAAAGTAAAAAAATAATACATAACAAATATACGAGTAATAAAGTTTGGGATAAGGTGTACAATAGGTAATAGTTGAATTCAATGGGTGAGAGTTGAATTCAAACACAGCCACATCCAATCAGCCTAAATCATAACCCTCTTTATCCTAACCGTAATCGAGTACCGGATATTTGCTCTACTAATACGGTCCTGATGAAGTCCTTTCACAGGTTACTAGGTTCCTTCAATCTGTTTTCAAAGCCAGTGAGACGTAGCGATTTAATATCATTGTAAAGTTAACAATAGGTATTGAAGTCACGGAATAGGGTTTCTCTGAATATTAAATTGTGAAAAAATATATTTGACCGAGCCAGCTAAGCGTCTCCATTTGCTTTTGGATCGGAAAATGTATGTTTCGGGCTAGAAGACACATTGCTGAACGGATTTTTACGAAACTCGGCTCATGTATTTCTTGATTTAGTCAAATTTTTTTGTCGAGAGCTTTTTTTGATTGGGGGGAAAGATGAGGGGAAAATATTGCTATACCTTTATTTCTGAACGAATCTCTATGAAACTTGGCATTTATGTTCCTTGATTTATTTAAAATTTTTGGTCAATGGATTTTTTTTTGATTGGGGGAAAAATGAGGACAAAAAGGGGAGTCTTTGCCCTAGGTTGTATAAGTCAAAAATATTGATGATTTCGTCGCCTCCAGATAACAACTGTTAGCGCAGTTGTTAAGCGCTCGGTCTCCTATCCAAGAGGTTCGATGTTCGATTCGAGTTCGATCCCTAGTCAGTGAAGGAATTTTTATTTTTTTAAGAAATTTTTTTCTTTGCTATAACAAGTGTTTTAAAACTAATTGAAATTAAAGTACATCGGTCAAACATACGTGTTTATTTTGTCCTTTCCAAATTGGAAACAACTACAAAGTATGCTTTCCGTAGAAATCGAACCCACGACATTCCAGTCTAAGGCATACGCCTACTGTAGTCCTATTTTCGAAATGTGTGACACACGTAAAATCTGTGACTCGAATAATTTTTGATCGAAATCGAATGATTTTTGTTCGATATCGAAGAATCTTTATTTATTTACTAGCTGTGCCCGCGACTTCGTCCGCGTGGAATATTTATTTTTGGAATCATGGGCGAGCGCTCATCATGCGGCGCGTGTGAATTTTGTTTCAGAGTTATTTTAAAATTGTATTATCTTATATGATGTTTAATGAAATAAGGTGATGTCAAAGACAATTTTGTTCACAGTTAAATACTCTTAATCAATAACACATTTATTTGGATAAAGATTAATATTATTATGTTGATACAACTCTGACAAATAATTTGTAATAATGCATGAATTTCGACCAAATTTGATTATCATAAAAACGGTTATTGTGAGTTAATCTTAAAAGATAGACATATACTGTCGCAGACATTGTTTTAGATAATTTAAAGAGGAATAATTCTTTCATACATATTTTTTGGGTATCTCGAACGGAAGCCCTCAAAGATGAATAATTTTCCCCGTTTTGTCCACATTTTCGACTGTTTCTTCGCTCCTATTAGTCGCAACGTGATGTTATATATTTCTTCTTTCTCGATAAATTATCTATCCAACACAAAAAGATTTTTTTAATTCGAACCAGTAGTTCCTGAGATTAGCGCGTTCAAACAAACAAACAAACTCTTCAGTTTTATAATATTAGTATAGATATAAACTTTTTTGTACAAAATACAATTGTATAGCACAAATAGGCGAACTTAATGCTAAAAGCATTATATAACAGGCAACCTTCGGGTTAATCAGAGATCGTCAAATGTGTATTAACAATTTATAAATACAATAAAAATAATAATAACGGCAACAGGTAGTCACATCCCTACAGGCGTAGGGATGTGAAAAACAGAACAAGTGATTGGAAATATGAAATAGGGAAATTTCAGGAAAATACGGAGAAATGAAACACGACTGCAGCACAGTGATTACCCCCTTACCTAACGCGGGTAATCAATGTGCTCAATCTACGGCACACAATAAATGAAAAAATTAGATTAGTAATTATTAATAAATAATTATAATGTAAAATTAAAATTAGGATTAAATAAAACTACAGTAATAAAAACCTAAAACTAATTAAAACAGTATTTTTACAAATTGTACAGTCCCGTTAACGTCGCGCCTTGCGGTAGTGTACCAAGAAGGCTGGCAGCATTGCCTCTGGTCACAGGATACCTCTATTAGCTTTTTCGACAAAAGCCGGAAAAGCTGATGAGCCGATGGACCTCACGGTCCCAAAAAGCGCAAATAAGTCGTTGCCACTAATACCAGCATATTTGGCCCTTTGAGGATCTGCCTCAGCTGCAGCACCACCAGCCTTCAATTTGGTGATCTGAAGATGGGACGGAGCAAGCGTAAATAGCTTTAATTTTCTTAGCTATTATTTTATTAGAGATGGGCTTATGACCAGCATAAAACAATTAAAAAGATACTTTTAAGTAAATTTGGGGCCAATATTGTGTAATAAATTATAGACTACGAGGGCGACACTGAAAGTCTTTAGAACTGACCACTTGTAAACAGTATAATAAAAAAATAAGTTTAAATTTTGAAAATGGAACTCTTTGCCAATATTATTGAGCATAGATTAATAATTGGTCTCCCCTGCGCTACGACTAGATACCGTCGGCATACTACATAAATTCGCAACTAAAACCATGCCGAAATCGGCATGGTAGCGGCATACCCGCATCAGTAATGCCGCGACCGATGAGTGAGTTGGATGTCTAGATAAATATAAAATTTAATGTAAAAGTAGACGCAAAATGTGCAGTTTGCGTAGTCAAACTGTGTAAGAATAATACTAAAAGAAATAAGGAAGATACTGGTATTACATACCATCATTAAGTATTGTATTATTTCGAAATATGGACATAAATTACTCACGAAAATAATATAACCCTAAAATATGGCGCGAAGTACCGCTCAGTGCTCAATGTTGCCGTGTATTAAATAATCCCAAATTCCCCGAGGTTTCGATTTTTATTATTTAGATATTTTGTTTTTTAACTCCCGACTCCAAAAGAGGGATGTTATTATTTTGACTTTTTCTGACAATTTTGTCTGTCTTTAACATCTTATTTCTTTAATGCTGATCTGGGAGAAAAGTAAATACGTGGAATGTACTACTGCTTCTCTTCCCGCGCAGACCATATAAGCCGGCCGAGGAAGTGGGCGAAAATTGAAGAACCATACCTATCAGTAGGCGATACGACTAGCAACCTATCACTATTTTGATTCCATTACCACTTTACGCCCACCAATATTCTAAATATGGCCTTTAGGTAGTTGGTACCCCGTAGGGTATTGTTGCCGGATAATTGATTAATCGAATTTGGTTTTTTTTTCAAATAATCTAGTATATCGAAAGTATTGATATAATAAATTTAATCGATTTTTGACAATTAATCGATTATTAATTGCAACATCAAACAATTAGTCGATTAATGAAATGGGTTGATATAAATTATATCGATTTAATCAACAAAGGTAATCGTTTATATCAATGGTTATTAATCGATTATGTATCTGTAGTATCGATATAATCTAATCTGTAGTATTGATTTTTGAGAATTTATGAAAAATAATCGATTAATGAATTAACAACAATACCAAGCATTTCAGGCACCGATACTATACAGATATACCGGAACTCGGCGGCGGGATGTACAGCGGGCATAACACAAATCATCGTCATTCAACTCATACAGAAAAAAATTACAGAAATATATTATCAATAGTATCAATATCGATACTATCGATATATGATCATTATCGATACCTTAGATTATATATTCAACTATCAAAGAATCGATTATTATTCGATGTGTAATGTATTTTCCGGCAAAACTACTGTATGGAAAAAGGCCATGATAATATCTACTCGTATGTACAAGATGTTTACCGTAGCTCCGCCTGCGTCAAAAGGTAGCCTATGTTTGACTCCGGGTCCTGAACTATGTCCGTACCGCACCAAATTTCATGAAAATCAATTCAGCGGTTTAGTTGTGAAAGAGTAACAAACATCCATCCATACTTACAAACTTTCGCGTTTATAATATTAATAGGATGTGTATGTCTATTTATTTATTTGTATTTAAACCCGGGTTACAACTAAAAAGAGGTCAGTAATCAATTAGCTCCAAGCTAAATAGAAAATTAAAGTAACGTTTAACATACTGTACTGTGTAATAATTAATCAAAAGAAAGTTTTTTTGCAATTTTTGGATTCTATATTAGAATTATAAAATAAAGTAGACAAAAACTTATCATTTCCCCTACCTTATCTCCGAAACTATCGATTCCAGAATTTCGATTCATAAATTACAGAAAAACCTATGAGATAATATTAAATTTGTTTAGGAGGTCCAAATGGAGAAAAATAAAAAATAGTACAGAACCCTTTACCTGCGAGCCGACTCACACTTGGCCAGTTTTATTTCAATTTCATTTTAAAGGTTTTTCTGAGCTACTTTTTATAATACGTAACAAGACCGCAGCAATTAATAATTTTCCCATTGGTCGGGCACCCGTCAAGTAGCTGGCAACACCATAATCGACGCTAGTGTGCGTCTTTGCACATTGTTTTACACACACTTTCCTATTAAGTGGCCGCATTCTGGAAACTGATTTTTCTTCACAGCGCGGTATCTAGTCGAGCGCGCGAGACCAATTATTAATCTATGATTATTGAGTATGTATTTTATTAATTTGTCGTTTGTTTTACGATTTGGCGGCAAATTGAAAATTATCTGTGTCACGTCAGCATGAATTCAACGCGAGAAAATTTTCGTGCAATGATTTTTTATGACTTTCGTTGTCATTTAAGTCAACAAGAAAGTTATGATAGACTTCGATTGGCCTTTCACGATGAAGCCCCATCTCGTGCCACTGTTTACAACTGGTTTAATGAGTTCAAACGTGGTCGCACTAATCTCACCGATGATCTGCGTGAGGGACGGCCTTCTACGGCGACGACTGAAGATAACATCAGTGTTGTGCGGCGTATGATAGAGACTGACAAAAGAGTGACCTATCAGCAGATTCGGGCAAGTTAAAGCATCGGTATGAGCCAAGTGCACAAAATCCTGCATGAACATTTAGCGGTCAGGAAGCTTTGTGCCCGGTGGATACCTCACGATTTGACCGAGGCCCAAAAAATCCGTCGTGTTGATTGGTGCCGTGAAATGGTTCAAAGATTTAACGGAGGTAACTCAAATGCTGTGTTTGACATACTTACGGGTGACTAAAGCTGGATTTACTGTTATGATCCCGAAACCAAAAGACAGTCTGCTCAGTGGGTGTTTCCTTCCGAGGAGTTGCCAACTAAAGTGAAGAGAGGTCGAAGCGTGGGAAAAAGATGGTGGCCTCGTTCTTCGGAAGGTATACAAACAATTGTTTGCCACTTGTCTTGGAAAAAGTTCGGAAGAAACGACCTCGCAGTAGGATCCTTCTTCACTACGACAACGCCTCGTCGTACACCGCCAGGCGAACGATCGACTATTTGGCGACATCAAACGTGGAATTACTAGGTCACCCGCCATATAGCCCCGACCTCGCACCTTGCGATTTTTATTTATTCCCGAAAATAAAAGAAAAACTTCGAGGAAAACGTTTTATGGACGCCGAGAAAGCAGTGGCTGCGTTTCAAAACGCCGTCGAAGAGACCCCTAAAGACGAGTGGGCAAAGTGCTTTTCTCAGTGGTTCCATCGGATGCAGAGATGTATTGACGTGAAAGGACACTATTTTGAAAAGATGTAATAAAAGGAATAACTTGTTAGTGTGCTCAGTTTTTGATTTTCTAAGAACTTTCAGTTTGACCCTCGTACTAGCTGTTTCCCGCAGCTCCGCCTGCCTCAAAAAGTAGCCTATATTTGACCCCGGGTCTTCAACTATATTCATACCAAAATCATCGATTTTCGTTAAGCGGTTTGGCCGTGAAAGCGTAACAGACAGACAGACAGACTTTCGCATTTATAATATTAGTATGGAAAAGTATGGTATAGTATGGAATATGGAATAGTATGGAATATGGATATGGATGGAGGTAGCTAGTAAATAAAAATTAAGTAAACACATTATTGAGTTCTCAAATCCATTAATTTACCAAAATATCAATACTAAAACTCTAGAGGTTCAACTTTAATAACTTTTTCGGCATATTATCGGTTTCTGGGAACTGTGCGGTTCCAATCTAACTTCATGGCACGATGATAACCTCTCTCAAATCTCGTCTGTTTTACAATTTGTTTGTATTTCAATGACAGTCAAGCCCTACTTCACTGGTTGTCAATGTGGGATATTATTTATTTATAGTTACAATTAGTTGTTTCCCGCAGCTCCGCCTGCGTCAAAAAGTAGCCTATTTTTGACCCCGGGTCTTCAACTATATTCATACCGAATTTCATCAAAAACCGTTCAGCGGTTTGGCCGTGACGAAAGCGGGTTATGGGACATCTGGACCGCACAAAAACTGGTCTGCGGGCGAAATGTCTACTTTAAAAAATGTGTACAGACAGACGGACAGGTCAAACATAGGCTAAACTAAATAAAATAAAAATATTTGATAAGTAGTAAAAATAATGCACATTAAGGAATCGAAAAAGAGCAGAAAAAATATATGCAACAAAGGAAGAGGACGTCATAGAAAAAAAGAAAATTGAAATGGCGATGGACAGGGCACATGACAAGAGACAGTAAGGTTAAATGGACAACATTAATTACGGAATGGCAACCACGGGATGGCAAAAGAAAAAAAGGCAACCAAGCGAAACGATGGGCAGATGATGTCAAAAGGGTTGGAGGAGTGGAAAGAGACTTGCTCAAGGAAAGCCAGAAATAAGATGGAATGGAACAGCTGGAAGAGGCCTATGTGTACAGGACACGCTGATTTCTAATCCTACGATATTATGTCATAAATTGTGTAAATGTATTTATTGTACCTAATTATATTTTTAGTAACAGCAATAAAGGCTTAAATAAATAAATAAAACAAAAACTTAAGAGAGGTAGGACATTTTGGAAGGAGTAGTCCGTCTGGGGAAGTACCTCCACCCTACAGAAGACCGCAGCCAAATAACACTGTGATGCACTGTTGTGTTCCTGGTGGTGAGTAGGGTCGCCAGGCTCCAGAGGGGTCGCTGTGCTGACAGCGGACAGGTCGGCAACGCGCTCGTGATATCTCCGGCGTTGCAGGCGTTCATAGGCTACGGTAACCCCTTACCATCAGGTGGGCCGTACGCCTGTTTGCCTACTTAGTTGTTTAAAAAAAAAGAAAATATATTAAGAAATTGGGCACTTGAAAACCAAGCGGTAGGTAACTTTAGGAACCTATGCTTTTGCCATACATATAAAATAGAGTTTTAATTTGTCTATTCAAGTTTTAGAACGTAGTTTCAGAATATTGTGTAACAAAAATAAACAAAAATTGTCCTCGCATTTATTTAACTTCAATAATGTAAAGGGCGGGCTTAAAGCCAAAGGCTTTCTCTACCAGTCAACCATGTGGTGGTGGTATTCGTGACAAGATTTTGTTTTTGTTTTTTAATTTATTGTATTCTTAGTCGTTTACTTTTAAGTTATGAGTCCGTTTTCATGCTTTTTGCCCTCCACGGCGGTTGCGTGATTTTTGCACCATAAAAAATGCTAACCCCCGTATTTTTAAAAATAACCTTAAGGACGTCCTTCACTCAAACTCATCAGGAAGGAAAGTTCGAAACTTTCCTTGAAAGTGACATTCTTAATTGGTTGCTTGAGCAAACTCCAATGAGGAAAGACATAGGTTATAATAACAATTAGAAGCACAAACATTGACAAATATGTGAAATAAATGATTTGATAGTGATTTATAACCACTTTCGAGGCCAACCTTATATTGGACAGTTCGATGCTCACCTCCAATGAGGAATCTCCTTAAGTCAAAGAAGTTAGTGACGACTAATCATACCAATGAGTTGGAGTAAGGTTGAGTCGAGTTTGAGGAAACGTTTGAGAATATGGGTGTAAGTCTATGATTTGCACTGTGTTACATCAGATCTATTTTTGATAAGTACTAACCGAAATCGTTCAACTCACTTATTTTGCCAAATGAAAATACGATCATTCGGCTAACCGGTGTTCTATGTGTTTGTTATACCTTTGAAAAGTAAGGCACCTGTACTTTTTAATTCTCCATCTTTGTAACTTTACATTAGTAAAACAGTAGATACTAGTGTTTTATCATTAACATAAATACACGGGTTTCCCGCTATTTACGTGTAGTTTTGTGAATCCAAGACAAGAGTTATCTGTGTGACATTTAACTTATCGCGACACACGGTTGTTGCGATCGTTCAACATTGAACATGTGTTGGAGATCTTCTTTCTGCCATTTATTGTCTCAATTAGAAAACATTGCCTAAAACTGCTTTTAGCTGAAATTAGAAATGTTGAATTACTGCCACTTCGTAGTTACAGACACAAAATGGAAAATTTCTAATAAATAAAAAGTCAAGGTTGATTGACCATGTAACCCACTCGATATAAGTGAACCACAATCTACAATGTAATACTTAGTTGATGCCAACTCAAATTATAACTGAGATATAAATTAATTTTTTAATGAAGAACTTTGTTTTTATACTTATATATATAGAGACACATCATCTGAAAAGCGAAATATTCTAATATAACAACATCAAAAATATCTTTTTCTTTTACTGCCGAAATTACTGGGGCATAGAGACAGTAAAAAATGAATCTACCTAAACTGAATTAATATTAAGTTTAGGCATCATTGTTTCTACATAACTTAGGGACTCATATTTTTTTTGAGTGTTTGTAGCCAACATTGGTGTCAGTTATTCAAGCTATATAGCCGTGTGTGTAAAACATTCCAAGCCGCGTCGCTACGCTTGAAAATGTCTTTGTCGTTGCATTTTAAGATGTAAATACCTAGTTCCTATAATATGAAATGGTATTGTACTATACGGATATAAAATACAATAAACTAGTATTTTAACATGTGTATAACTGCGATTAAACATTGATGTCAAAGTTTTATAATGTTGCTTGAAAACTGATTTAGCTTAAAACTTATTTTTTTTAATTTAATAATGCAATCGAAATAACGATTTTAGTTCTTTGTGAAAGCATTAGGGTAGAAGAACACGTATCAGCAAAATAAGTTCACATTAAGCAGTTTTACAAACGTGTTTATGTAATTAAAATGTCTACAGAAATTACTAACTTACTAAATGCTAGTATTTGCTAGCTTCGTAAGTATAATCTCTCTTTGTAAAGAATGCAAATATAAATTGTAAATGCAAACAGAGATACAAGAGAAGTAAGGATACGAGTCGCAACTTAAAAACGCTCTCCCCTCTTACGAATGAATGAACGAACTTACCTTATTGTGTTGTCTCTAAACTTTCGTATTCACAGGCCGTAGCCTGGTCCTTTGAGGCTTTCATGGGGACACAGGTCCAACATGTAGATGCCTTGTGAGAGGTTTACTATAAATGGGATGGGGTACAATCAAGGCATGGCATCAAGCAAATCAATGAGATGTACTTAAGGCCAATTCCCAGAAGATACAAGTCTATGGAAAGCAATGGAAAATTTACTTAATACTGGTCTATTGTGTTGATAAGCTTAATAATTTAAACTAACCTTATTATTATTAGGCATTGCTACTTTGCGAAAGTTAAACTTACAAGCACCTACCAAATTATTTCTACAATCTATGAGACAAATGGTTTATCAAAGCAAAAATCACACATTCTTTTCACCCGTGTGTAGCATCTTATTTGTGTGCTCAATATCAATCGCAATAATTGGAGTAAACGAGAATTGTATTATTGCTTCTGATACAGTGCTCCGTGAATAATTGACGAAATGCAAATTTTACTTTTAATTGGTAAGTCGTGCAGTGAAATTAGTGTTTTAACTCATGATATTTAAGTAAACGAAGTATTGTGTTATGTTCAAGAATGATGAATGGGCTTGTTCAAGATGTAATGGAAAGTCTCCCACTAATCAGAAGTACGGATCTGCAATGCAACTAATTTTTGCAGCAATTTACCAACTTTATCTATGAAATTTTGCATTCTTGTTTAGAACTCCAGTTTCAGTGGAAAAATCGATCGTTTCCTTTAAAAGATTTCTTAGAAATTAATTCTATAAATACTTAATGTTGTCAACTGTTGAAATTCCGGGAAATTTCATTATCCTCTACTGCTTCTTTCTGTTGGGATCATTAGCCTTTTTAGAGTTTTTATACTTGACTTTAAAAAGAGCAGCTCTCACAGGAAATTTCTCTTAATAATTGAGGAATCAAAAAAACCAACCTCGTCTTCAAATTTAATTCCAAAAATCGTCTTTAATCAACCATTCCGCACGGATGTCGAGCAATGAGTTTCGAATTCAATTGCGAACACATTCCCAAATCACCTTTTTCCTCTCGCAAAGGCAATTTTGGTTATAATTTATTGTCATGTTAATGCTTTCCATTTCAAAAAACTGATTAGGGTTGAGTCTCATTCACGCACGAAGGGTTGTGTACTGTAAACTCTTTTGAAAGCCGAATTAAGCAATTTTTGTGTTGTTCAGTCAGTTAATACAATATTACAGTGTACACAAGAAATAAAAAAATTAAATTTCATCACACAATTTTTAATTTGTATGTGTTAGATAGACATGGCATTGCTATTTACTAAAATTAATGATTTTAATTATTTGTTTGTCAACGAGAAACTAAGTGCTTTATAGTTTTATTACTCCCTCGCGTCTCTCCTCTCGTCAAAAATGTGAGATGACGTTTTTCTATGGTTATTTAAATTTTTCACTGCTCCAAGAGATTGTTACTTTATAAAAAAACAACTGTAGTGAACATAACTAGGTATAGTAACCCTATATAGTAACTATATCTGTTGTGTAAATAAACAAATAAACCTGAATAAGTTACCGTTGTACCTACGGAACCCTAACAATGTGGAAGAATGAAGTCAGGGTCGCTCAATCGGCTCAATGCTGACGAGGACTGAAGCTATTTTATACGCATTTTTGAGTTAATGGTTGGACGGGACAAGATTTGCGATTTTAATTAAATCTGATTTGATGGAAGACATTCGTAAAATGTATGAATATAACGTGAAAATAGGAATGTATGTGTATCTCATAATAGCGCAGTGTTGTTCTCTTTCGACATGGATGTTACATGTAAAGCGAAAGTAGAATGCACATTGTCAATTGCCTAGTAACTTTTATTTAAGCCAATAAACTTCTAAACTATCAGTATAAGTATTTAGACGCCATTCAAGGCAAAAAAATAATAATAACATTGTCATAACATCAGATTATTGAATCTCTCTATGTCTTGTTGAATGATTGCGCAACGAAACGTAATGTCGTCCAAGAATAAAGTGGTAATTCGGCGGTGGACTAGTCTAATAGTCCCAAGCTTTTGTAGATGTTTCAGCCGAAGTCAGTCCACTGCTGGACTTGGGCCTCCCCATTAATTGAGGGCTGTTGCCATACTCGCCACGCTTGGCAGGCGGGTTGGCGAGCGCAGTTTCAGCGGCTTATCGTACTTCCGACGCTGCTGCCCATCGGAAGTATTCTTGAGCTAAGGAAGGGTGGGAAGTGTTTGTGTTTGAGGAAAGGATGAGGTACTAGGGTGCTACTGACTCGGATGGACATGGGTTGACTCAGTAGCAGCTCGGGTAAGTCGGGCTCGCGTACCCGTGTGCTATGTATCCAAGCCATTGGACAGATGCTTGGAAATAACACCCCTGACTGAAGCTTTTGTAGATTCAACACTAATTCCTAAAACACCATCCAAATTTCAGCTGGTGCAGCAGTGCTCCTAACAACAGTCCGGAGTGACGGTGGGTCGTGTCCCCCGACTCTCCCTGTGGACATCTGTGATGCCCAATGTGGCCCGGTCACCGCGTGTACAGGAAAACAGTTATGTTGTCCAACAGCGTGCGGGGGATCCATGTGTGTGGATGCTATGACACAGAGACATTTCACTACATTTGGTAAGCAAAATTTCCACTCCCTTTTAAAATACAACTTATTACAACATGTGGATCCCAGGGTGCTTTTATATTTTCTTTAATTTACCATAGAAAATCTCGTGGAATAAACCTTCGGCAAGTCATACACGTTCTTTGGAAACGATGATGATTATTGATTTTCAAAAGAATGCGTGGATGACGGTGGGGCGACACCTGAGTGTATTGGGTTGATTGACCATGTAATTATGCAAAATAAAGAACGAAACATGAACTAATGCAAATTTAATAAACACAGGACTCTATGGTGAGCAGTCCAAGCAGTGAAGTGTGTGAACTTGATTAATAATTGGTCTCGCGCGCTCGACGGAGACCAATTTTTAATCTAAGTGTGTAAACTATTAGTACCAATTTTTCATGAGCTTCTTGCAGGATAGAAGTGGGTTTTCAAGATTTCGGCTTATTTTAATGTCTTCAGTGCTATAATATTTCATTTTGTCTCAAAGAATTTGTCTTCAATACCTTTAGATTTCATGAACGGATTAGCATTTATTATTTTTTTCCAGTGAAGAAAGGTCGGTGTCCAGAGTACCCCCGAGGCCCCTGGGTTTGCACTCACACATGCACGAGCGACTCTGATTGTCCACGCACACTAAAATGCTGTCCTAACCGGTGCGGAGCGCTGACCTGCCAGAGGCCTGAAGTTGACGCTGTGCCAGATCAACCAACGCAATAGTCTTACTGCGAGGCCTCAGTAATATAAAGCAACGAATACCTCAGTTGAAGAAGTAATTATTTTCTTTTCTTAATGCAGCAACCGAACGAGTATCTTGGATTTTGAATGAACTTATTAATGGTTGATTAAATCAATTACTAAACAAACAAATGGATGGATGAATTATTTTCATTTGGTAAGAAAAAGATTCAAGTATCCCCGAGTCACGAGTGAATCAATTTGTCCACGCACACTGAAATGCTGCCCTAACCGGTGCGGAGCGCTGACCTGCCAAATGCCTGAAGTTGACACTGTACCAGAACAACCAACGCAATAATATTACTGTGAGTCCACGAAAGGATTTTTTTTCTTTATGCAGCTACCAAACAAGTATCCACACTAATATTATAAATGCAAAAGTCTGTCTGTCTGTTACGCTTTCACGGCCAAACCGCTAAACGGATTTTGATGAAATTTGGTATGAATATAGTTGAAGACCCGGGGTCAAACATAGTTTACTACTACACTACTTTTTGACGCAGGCGGAGCTGCGGGAAACGGCTAGTAAAATATATGGTAGCGGTGCGCGCTCGACCGCCTAGTTTGGCTGCCGCAGGCAAAGAGCTTTCGCTCCCGGCTAGTGATGTGAATCGAATTAGTGATGGGCCATGTCCATTCAGTTAATATAGCGTGCAGGCAACACTCTCTTGTTAGCTCTTAAAGGGCGCCTGTGTGGCTCTATAATAGGCATTTCGGTACACGGTGCGAGGTACGACGTCGGAGTAGAGGGGTGGGAGCGGTGTGATAAAACCTTGACGCGAATGTGTCCGAGCGAGTGGCAGCCGCGCTCATAAGCGCGAGCGGCGTCTTGCTGTCCGGTTGTCTCTCGATATCTGACCTATAAGGTTGCGATTTATGCTACAAAATTAATAGGTTTTCTTAAAAAATACTTATATATTTGTGGTTATATTATTATTACAATTCTTCTAGTAAGTACGTATAGTATAGGCAATAGTTAAAATCCAAAATTAATTTAAAAAAAAGACAATTATACCCCGTAAACGTAGGAAAATACAGTAGTTTAACAAAAACCATTTGGCATTAATTTTGTTATAAATAAGTACCTACTAATAATTTATGTACAAAAAGTAATGATATCCCATCAAAAACATAAATGTGAAATGAGAGCCAAGTTCAATATTGTAATATATTATGTGGAATGCTTTGCCCAATGACATTAAAGAGACCTCAACAAAATTTGCCTTCAAGAAAAAGGTTCAAGCTCATCTAATGAATTCTCTAACTTATAAAGCAGAATCACAATTTCTCTGCATTAAAATCCTTAAATATGTGTATATGTATGTATATTATACTCCCTATTTGTGTATAGTTGCATAAGTTGATAAAAAATGCTATGCTATTGCATAGCATGTTTGGCACGTTTTTTTTTCTGTAACACGAAGCTTCTTGCGCCGCTTTGTATTTTCTCTGTTTTTCCTAATGGTTGACTGGGAGAGAATGCTTTTAGCATTAAGTGGTACAATAAAGTTTTAATAAATAATTAATATGCCTTGGTTGTTGACTTCAACGAATTGAAGTCAACCAAGGCATATATAATAATATTGAACTTGGCTCTCATTTCACATTTATGTTTTTGATAGGATTACTTTTTCTATCTATCACCTGCTCATAATCATGAAGGACGAATTTCTTTTTTTTAATGTCTTAAATTAAAAAAGTTCAAGGCCTCATCTCGACGCCTGTTTTTGTTTAATTAAATTCTTTCAAAGTGTCGAATTTATGAAGTTCATCTGAATTAGACTTTATTAAATACTAGCTTTTTCCCGCAGCTCCGCCTGCGTCGAAAAGTAGCCTATGTTTGACCCCGGGTCTTCAACTACCAAATTTCATCAAAATTTGTTCAGCGGTTTGGCCGTGAAAGCGTAACAGACAGACAGATAGACAGACAGACAGACAGACAGACTTTCGCATTTATAATATTAGTATGGATTAGTATGGATGGATATGGATAGTATGGATTATATTTAGATCCTTAATGAGTTTTCTCTAAGAATAATACGGTCATTACGGTGTGATATTTCTTAATCTGGAAATAATCCAATATAAATGACATGGCTACAAAGAGTTAACAATATTTTAATCTAATCCAATTGATTATTTGTTCAAATATATCAAAATGTATGGATATATATTTTAGTTATTAGTAACAATATAACTGATTAATAATGTGCATTGGACTTTTTGAATCCTAAATAATCAGTGTAAAGTATTTGTAAAGTGAACTTCAAATGTTAAAAATACCAATTATTTCGGGTGCTACACTACAATGTGACAGACAGAGACATAGGTCAGTCCACTGCTGGATATAGCTCCCCCCAAGGATTTCCAGAAAGACCGGTTGGAAGCAACCTGCATCTAGCGCTTGTCTGCATGCTTCAGGTCATCTGATTATCTGGTCGGTGGGTGTCAAACGCTGCGCTTGCCGGTGCGTGGTCGTCATTGAAGAACTTTTCCCCGAAGCAA
This sequence comes from Euzophera pinguis, assembly GCA_947363495.1. Taxonomy (NCBI): domain Eukaryota; kingdom Metazoa; phylum Arthropoda; class Insecta; order Lepidoptera; family Pyralidae; genus Euzophera; species Euzophera pinguis. The sequence goes on along the minus strand of OX376161.1, from coordinate 15,067,647 downwards.
ACAGCTCAGGATGCAACCGGGAACATGCTAACATGATTATGTACGTCATGAAATAAATAAATATAATTAGCGTCGTCTTACTTGTGAGAAGCAGAATGTAATGCAGTGAGATATTTCTTTTTCCAATAATTTCTTATTCAAGAAGTACAATTTATAACTGTTCTTTGTAAAAAAGGAAAACCAAGCTAAGAAAGCGTTGTAAACGTCCATTACAATAAGGAGAACTGGGGATTGTCAGTAAAAACACGACAATCCAATCTGCGGGCTATTTCCGCCGCGGGCTAGACTAGATCGCCCATCGATTTTTCTCGAATTGCCCTCAATTTTAACCCCCGACTTTAAAAGAACGGTGTTATACTTTTGTACTAGTAATTTGAACTCAGAGTAGCACTCAAACTCAAATAAAATATTCTTCCTTGGAGCATTCTCATATGGAGCTGGGAAAGGCTGTGCTGTGATTGAAAAAAACTGGTTACAAACTCAAATTAACTACGAGTCACTTGGGCGTCACCGAACATACATTCCCATAGATATTCGCATACGACGCGACTAGTCGCTAACCTGTTGGTGACGCGTGACGCTGCGTGCCGGGTCGTAAATATATAATTTAATAAATTGTTTTTAAACGCTTATTTATACATCTAAGTAGGCAAACAGGCGTACGGCCCACCTGATAGTAAGTGGTTACCGTAGCCTATGAACGCCTGCAACACCGGAAATGTCACGAGCGAGTTACCGACCTGTCCGCTGTCAGCACAGCGACCCCTCTGGAGCCTGGCGATCCTACTCACCAGCAGGAACACAACACTGCATCACAGTGTTATTTGGCTGCGGTCTTCTTTCTCCTTACAAAATGTCCTACCTCTCTTAAATTATTATTTACTAGCTGTTTCCCGCAGCTCCGCCTGCGGTATACAGCCTATGTTACTCAGGGTGAATGTACCTTTCCAATGGTGAAAGAATTTTTGAAATCGGCACAGTAGTTTTTGAGTTTATTCATTACAAACATACACACAAAAATACAAATCTTTCCTTATTATAATATTAGTGTAGATGTAGATTGCTTTTATTTGACTTTGAAATTTGAAGCCTGAAATCGGATTTACAAAATCATTTGTTAGTTTTTCCGTAAAAGCGTATATTTATCTAAATTCTCCTAAAACATCGTATGATGTATGAATAAGTATATTATACTATACTGCGGTTATATTCTCGCATGCTACAAATTGTTGGAGCATTTTTTTCGATTCTTTTTGAATAAAGCGGATATTAGTTTTCTAATAAAAAAAACGCTTTCTCGCCGATTGAAAAACAGATTGTTTTCCTTGATAAATATGTGCCTATATAAAAGACTAGCTTTTTCCGGCAGCTCCGCCTGCGTCAAAAAATAGCCTATGTTTGACCCCGGGTCTCTTTTCAGCAAAATCCATTGTTGTTTACTATGGAAGTATGGATTTAGCATTGATTATGTTTTATTTTACTAAGTATCTTTAATGTAAATTGTTTAGTTTGTATCTTTAATGTAACAGGAATGAAAGGTAATATAATAATCATTATTTTGTTGTTTATGCACGGAAACCTATCCATGAAAGCAAATTAAATATTTTAAATCTTATAATTTTTAATAGACCTACGATGTGCTTTAATAGTCTACGTTCCTGAAATTATCGCTAAAGGTACAACAAAATTGCGATGCGAGTACCCATAATCGACAAGCGTGTATGACGAGAGTGATGAGCGTAGAAGAAGCGAGGGAAGTTTGTAAGGATCGTAGCAAATGAAAATCTGTAGTCTCTGCCTACCCCTACGGGAAAAAGGCGTGATGGTATGTATGTGTGTGAAATTGCGATGCAATGATTTCAACTTCCTTCAACAACAACAACCTTTTTGGTTTTCGGATTTGCATTAGATGTCATTTTGTTCAAAAGTTATTTTTCGATAAAAATACATAAATAAAGAAACAAAAAAAAACTAAGTATACAAACATGTATTAATATAATGCAATACAAATACTCTTTATTTCACCAAAACAAAAATTTTATACAACAAATATTCAAGAAAATGAGGTACAAAGGCGGACTTATCGCTACAGCGATCTTTTCCAGGCAAACCTTAGGGTGGAAGAAAAAATGTAGAACAAGGCGATGGATACATAGATCTATACCATATCATAAAAATATATGAATAAACAAGTTTATCATGTTATAGTTTCTTTTTGTTTTTTTTTTAGTTTAGATGTCTATTTTCCAAGAATATATAAAAGAAGACGTGAGAATAGTATATTATGTATAAAGCGGATATAAATTGGAATAGTTCAAAAATACCGAAAATGTCTATAATTCTGAAAAAGAAAAATCAAAGTCCGTTAGAGAAACGTACTGCCAACGAATCTGTCAAAAATAAAACGCTTTCTTTGATCAGTTCGTAACGTTGAGAAAGGAACGTCATTTTTCGATGGTCTTTGGTTCGTAACTTGAAAACTACTATTGATTTCCTTCATATTTTTCTAATACTGGAAGATACATGTCTACATGTATGTATCTCAAAATTGTATTTTCCTGGTGCAATAAAGTGTTTATTATTATTATTATTCACTTCATTTATTTTATTATCTTAAATATAGATATATTTTACAATATTATATACATCCATACTAATATTATAAATGCGAAAGTCTGTCTGTCTTTCTGTCTGTCTGTTACGCTTTCACGGCCAAACCGCTGAACGGATTTTGATGAAATTTGGTATGAATATAGTTGAAGACCCGGGGTCAAACATAGGCTACTTTTTGACGCAGGCGGAGCTGCTAGAAACAGCTAGTAAAATATATTATAAAAAACATCTATATTTAGCGGACCGACGGCAGCGGAGATGTGCTCAAGCTACCGGCAGTAGGGTTCACAGAGTGAGGAACCTCCTGACAATGCGGGCCGTGTCGAGGATGACCGCCTTCTGTATCCGACCCCTGATCCAACCATCAAGCGAGAGTCTAGAGTGGTGTTGGTTTAGACTCTTCGCTATGAGACCGTTCGCAGATACGATTATCGGCACAATAATTGTCGTATCGACATCCCACATGGCGGTAATCTCGTGGGGTCCAGATATTTACTAAGTTTATCTCTCTCAGCTTTAACGAGATTCTCGTCGTGCGGGATGGCGACAGAAATAAAATGTCGGAGAGATTATCTTATTATTATCTCCGCTTGTGACTCACGGGTTGCCCCGGTCCTTTGAGAGGCTTGCGCGGGGATATGGATCCAACGTAAAGGCACTTTGGAGAAGTTGATGTAATGTGGTGCTCCTGCCAAAACCCGTCCTCGGCTATATCAATAGATGACATGCCCATGAACAGGTCTTGGCAGGAGGAGGAATTATTGTTAATGAGTGAGAAGAATAAAATGGGCTATGGTTATGAAGTTTGGATAGGTTTAAACTGGGTTATTGCAATAGAAATCAGACATCTGCCATAATCATGATTACTGACTATTAGTGACAGGCGGTGACTCGCCACTCAGTAAATGGGCCCCCCAAACATTTGCCGCATTTGGCGAACAGAGGGGCAACATTGGAATGAGCGGCTAAGGGTGCCGAGAGGTGCGGCTCCGATTTCGCCATCGCGAGTTGCCTCGTGAGCGGGTTTCCCCGTTATTACGCCATTACATGCAATACACTTCCACCCTCGAGCATATAGCTCTTGCGACTCCACTCTGGCCGGCCGGTTAAGGCAAGCAAGAGGTAGAGGTCCTGTCCTCATAGGTGTCCACTCCGACCTTGGCAAAGGAAGGCCGGAGGTGAGGGACGGAGGTCTCCCCTGGGTGCACTCAGGTTCGCGGTGTCGCCACTCACCAACAGCTCGCCACAAGCTGCCCTGCGGAGTTATTATTATTGGTATTATTCTAACGAAAAAAAAAGAACTGTGAATACCGCCAAAACTATTTAGCATCGCATAGAAATTTTAGCAGCCACCGGAAGGCGATTCTGAAAAGCTCTGAAACCAAGGAGCACAGGGTCGGGTGACTATGTAACCCACACTCTCGATATGAATGAATGTATGATAGATTTTTTTTATTTTTAGGGTCCCGTAACCAAAATGTGCAGCTTCGAGGAGGTCGTTAGTCGAGCGCGACCCACGTATCCGTAGCGAATGCGCGTGTCAAGCGACGGCGAGACGCGACCACTATTGGATTGGTCGCCATTTTAGTGGCATTTTCTATCTTGAGCTCCTTTGTGCTTCGGAAGGCACGTTAAGTCCTTGGTCCCGTTTGTTATCGATAGATAGCAGTTGTGAGGCTTTGTGCCTTAGGGCAGTCTGAAAAATTCTGACTGTGTTGGCCATTAACACACCTCGGGTCATGAAAAAGGGTTAAGGAGGTCAAACGGCAGTCGCTCCATTGTAATTACCAGTCCCGCCAAATCTCGGACCATGACTTACAGCGTACCCTAGCCTCCGAAGCGTAAGCTGACGACGCACCTAGGAATACACGCAGGGATGATGAGTATGACCCAAAATGTAAAACGGGTCCCTATTAATAAGAGTCCGCTGTACATCCGTCCGTCTGTGACCAGGCTCCACTCATGAACCGTGATACTTAGACAGTTGACCGGAACCCTTAGTGCTCGGAAAATGGTACTGAACCCTTAGTGAGCGAGTCCGATTCGCACTTGACCGGCGTTTGCCAGTTCTTGCAGACCTATCATCCGCATACAGCTAGGCGGGCAGCGAGTATTAAATTTAATAATTAAAACGTTTTGCAAAGGTAAAGAAAGAAGCTTATAAATTACATCCCGGGTTTGAGCGCTAATCGAGAACATTCGCAGAAACATAATCACTCTTCTAGAGGAGCCGATAAGAAAATCTTTGTGAACAAGACTGAGAGCCGTTATATTTCATGTAGCCACAATTACCTCGGCCTGGATGACGAGGTAGGGCTGGCAGAGTTTGAAACTTTTGAAAAATATTGATTTCTTAATTTTTTATTGGTAAAATTTTTATTTGTAACAAAAACAGGCACTAAACAAGCTGTCAAACAAAAAAATTTATAATAAAATCCCCACCTCAATTTCTTTATTTATGTCCGTTTCAAGCTATTCCGTTCTTTAATGTGAATTTTGTAAAGTTTTCGAATATGAAAAAAGTTAATACGTTTTAAAAAGTATCTATCAAATAAATAGCTACGAGAGAAAGGTTTTTATTCCTTTTAACATAACTAACGGAAGGTTCAGCTGACATAAATACATTCCGATCAAAGTTATTGGAATCCTCTTTTTCGTTTATTAGTAGTTAGTTAAGAATATCTTAAAACAATTTGGTCTTGGCTGTATCATTGATGATGTAGTCGATTATACATGGAATAGAATTCCACTATTTGAAATGCCAGGCTAGAACTGATAATTTCAAGATGCGATGGATATACTGATAACTGAACATATTATGATGAAAACGATAGTGATATTCGAAATAAAAAAAATGACATCGGTTTCAGCCGCAATCAGTCCACTGCTGGACTTAGGCCTCCCCCAAATTGAGGGGTTGTTGCCATACTCGCCACGCTTGGCAGGCGGGTTGGCGAGCGCAGTTTCAACGGCTTATTGTGTTTCCGACGCTGCGGCCCATCGGAAGTATTCTTAAGCTAGGGAAGGGTGGGATGTGGTTGGGTTTGGGGAAAGGATGAGGTAATAGGATGCTACTGACTTGGATGGGCATGGGTTGACTCAGTAGCAGCTCGGTTTACGTCGGGCTCGCGTACCCGTGTATTATGTATCCAAACCATCGGACAGATGCTTGGAAACAACACCCCTGATTTGACAACACCCATGACTTGCTTTGATTGACATAATCCTCGTTAAATCACATGGTTAAATTCATACTAATTCCGACGGATCGCGGACGCGAATGTCGTTCTCGTTTTCCAAATTGTGACTTTGGCTACTTTAGCATGACATTTTTTTTGGATATAATAAAAGCGTATGCAATGAAAAAGAAAAAAATTTTGAAGTTCATTTTCGCCAACCCTAATTCAATAGCTTTTTAGCGAGGGATAAATCGTGAGAAATAATGTTTCTTTAAATTAATACAGTACAACATTCGGAATTTTAATGTGTTCCTGGACTTTTTTAGGCTAATATCAAATTGTTTATGACCTATTAAAGTTACTAATTCTTTCAAATTCTTATGAAGTTGTTTCTTTTGCAATATTTTATGAATGTAATTTTTTGCTTGTACTTTTTCTTTTGTTTACTTTGTTTTGTTTATCCGATTTTGATAATTGGCGTAATACTGCACTATATGGTCTACTGACATCATGTTAATCGAACCCAGGACTGTATAAATTTATAGGGCGCAGATACAATTCCATACTGTTAATAGCTTTATTTAGTCTAGTCTACTAATAGATTGTATTTTTTTAAATAATCTTAGGTATCCCATTGGCTGGGCAAATTAGCTTTCCACGCATCTCGGTTAAGTGCGGTTTGGTGCCATCCACTGTCGAATTCGTCCAGGAACCCTATTTTTAAAATTAATGACAAATATGTCGAATAAATCCTTCGATATCGAATAAAAATTATTCGATTCTTCTATTTGGCGTTAGTTACAATTTTCAAAAATAGCTCATCCCGCTAACTTTTACGTGGTCTCCCTCTAGGTTTACGTCCCTATGGAACCCAGAATGTAGCTCGTTATTTATGGTAAATTATAATGTAGACTACTAGACCATACATTTATACATACATTAGTCTGTATCTATAGCCCAGTTATCGTACGGTACATTGAGGGTGCAGTTAAATCATACTCGTAGTTCAATTAAAAGTTGGTCCCAACTCGAGATTGCGCCCGCTTACAATATTGATCGCTTATGTCGTGGATTTATTAAGTTCTCGGGTGACTTCGAGCAAATTCTTAATCAATTCTTAATTGGCAGAAGGTTGGACGTGCCATAGCTTAAATTATTTACAGTACAATCATGTGTGTTGAATTTAGGATCTCTACATTGAACTGTTGTAAATCTAGTTTTAGTGCTGGCCGCTAATTAAAATAAAATAAAAAATAGAAAAGAATAATAAGGTCACGCTCGAAAATTGTAAAATTAAACGCTTATAATGTTTTAATATTTAAAACGATTTTATTAGTGGCCAGTCCTAATGGAACTTAATTCGTAATTTGAAAAATTAATAATTTATGTATCTATACTTATGAATAATCTCAATACTCATGGAAAAAGTTTTTTTGTATGAACACCTTTTGTTAAGCTTCATATAGCCCTTTTATTGAAAATATTTTTACCTCCGACTCAGGCAACATTTCTTAACATGAGCGTCCGTGAAAAGATTACTCTGGTTCTTTTATTTTCAGATTTAGTCTCTGGTGCTCTCCCATTTCGGAGGCCAAAATCCTCATTGATATATTTTTTAAAAGTGAACGTACTGCTTTTCTGTTAGTGAACGTGCTGCTGGTAGTAAATTAATTTTATAACCACACCTGTGTCTCGGATGTAGGTCGCTCTTGAGATCCGATTACTGGAATGAAAATACTCAAGTCAGATTGGAACCAGCTTCTTTCGTTGGCGCTGACTTTAATAGGTACTTCTTTGGTCTTTGTCTGAGAAAAAATAATAATTTAATAAAAATGTTAACGAAAATAAGTATGTTATGAATAAGAACCTGAAGGATTTGTCCGTGGTTGGAGTTGGCTTTAAAGACACGTGGATGGAGATACGGAGACCTTTGCCCACCAGTGGGATATAGATGGTAATTAAAAAAAAAATTGCTCTGTCATTTTATTATAAAAGGCTTATTTCTTTTAACATATTCTTTAACCAGCCGTTTTACCTTCAACTCTATTATTGTCAACTATGTATAATGTATATGTGTATATGTTTGCTATTGGTGTACCTACTTAAATAAATTTATAACAAGCTAACGGCTAAAAACAGACTGGTATTAGACCCTCTTTTCCCGTGGTTGAATAGAGATATCACTTAACGTTAAACACCCTTTTACACCATGAACTGCCAATGAGCATATAGAAAAGAATTCCTAATTCAAATTAACTTTCTCATCTACATTCTTTAACACAATTGGGACCAGTCAGTCAGTATTATTTAAAATGTATTCTTTTTTTTAAATGCCGGGTATAATGTTCCAGTCAGCCAGGAACTCTGTAATGTCACAGTATAAAAACATTAGTACAGTCTCATTGTGAATGCTGTCGTATTGTGTAGTTAATTTTCATTTTCCATTCGCATTTGAATGCTCTCTCTACGTTGAGGGACTAGACCAGTAGTTCCCAAACTTATTTTTCTCGTGGACCACTTTCAAAATTTTACTGGTTTCGGTGGACCCCCTGCTGCTACATTTCTACCACATTCTTAGTCGCCAAAAAATAAAAATTGTGTCACTTCTGAGTTCTGTCCCTATATTTCGATATGTAAAATAAAAACGAAAAATGGTACATTTTATATCACTTTATTTATTAAAAGAATAGAATTACAAGAAAAAAATATTAAGGTAATATAGGTTCAGGTCATAATTTTAATTAATGGGAAGGATGTATCTGATGGAGTGTCAGCAAACGATCAATGTTTGGCTTTATTTTTGTGAGCAATAACCGCAAATCCCCCCGCTCTGTGATGTTTAATTTGCTCCTTTTTTTTGTTAAGAGGTTTGTAACGGCACTAAAACTCCTTTCGACAAGATATGACGAGGGAAAAGCTATTAAAAATTTCCTTGCGATTTCCCACAGTCCAGGATATTTTTCGGGTATTTCTGCTTGCAGCCAAAATGTTGGGTAGCCTTTTCTAAATTTCACCTTCAGCTCCTCATTAGTGCTTAGCTCGAGCAGCTCCTCTTGTAATACAACATTGGCCACTTCCGTTTCATCAAATGGATTTATTATCCATGGTGGTATATCCATCGTCAGTATATCTTCAAACCTGGTTTTGAAGTCATCATGCAGGGCACTTAAATGTTGACTGTAGGTATGGATATCCTCATCAATACATTCTACCTGCGACAAGTTTGGAAATTGAGAGAATTCGCGCCGACTAATGTTTTGCTTCATAAATTTCAATTTCCCAAGAAAAGCCGAAATTATCCCCTTTGTTTTTATTAAATTCAGGCTGTCCCCTTGTAACTGCAAGTTAATATCATTAAATTTTTTAAACAAATCTGTCAAATACGCAATGTCTGCTTTGAATTTGATCAAGTTTTCTTTTAAATCTGGATCTCTACTTTCTAAGAACTCTAATATGGAATCGAAAACAGAGTAAAATCTCGTTAAGCATGCACCTTTCGACAACCAGCGTACTTCAGTATGTAAGAGCAGTCGTTGAAAGTCTTCATCATTTTCGTCGCACAATTGAGCTAATAAACGTGTATTCAATGCATTGCTTCTGATTTTGTTGACAGCTTTTATTACAAAATGAAGAGATTGGTTCAACCTGTCACTTAAATGTTTTGCCACAAGATGTTGTCGGTGGATTACGCAATGAATAGCTGTAAGTCCTGGTATAATTCTTTTGAGATGACTTATAAACCCACGATATCGCCCGACCATTGCAGGAGCTCCGTCTGTTGCCACTGAAATAATGTTTGTAAATGGGATCGATTTTTCCGTAAAAAAATTACTCAGGACATTAAATATTGATTCGCCTTTAGTGTCAGTCTCCAAAGTTCTGGCAAATAGCAATTCTTCGTGAATTTCTTCCTCAACAATAAATCGGACATATGCCAATAGTAATGCTTCATTACTGGGTAACGTTGACTCGTCCAGTTGTATAGAAAAATGAGTTTTTTGCAGATGATTGCACAAAAAGCTTTCGATATCAGAGCTCATTTCATCAATGCGTCTTTGTACAGTATTGTTACTTAATGGAATTCTTTTTAGTACGTCAAATGGAGATTTGTGCAAAACAGTTTTTAAAACCTCTTCAACAGCGGGTAAAATTAATTGTTCTCCGATAGTGTGCGGTTTTCCAGATTTTGCTATAAGTAATGAGATATTGTAAGATGCCCGCAAGCCATCATCGTTACTTTGAGATGTTGAAGCGAACATACTGTGCATGGTGGGTCTCTTTCCATATTTTTCTTTCAATGTTTGAAAATATTTTAAATCTTTACCTATTTTATCAGTATGACACCTTTTTAGATGATCTTCGAGCTTTGATGGTTTCATAGAGTCATTGCTCAAAACTTTGTTGCATAATAGGCACATGGGCAATTGTTTGTCTGCCTCTGATGGAACAAAACCATATTTCAAATAATCGACACTATATTGTCGACATTTTTTCTTTGCTGTAGCCATGTTTCGTGTCAGTTACCTTACCTGTAAAAAAAATGTTTTAGTAACCAAGTTTTTTTCTGAATATAGGTATCACACCGCAGCCTTTGTCAGCACGCGGAAATAGAATTACGGCTTGTAAAGGGACCAACTAATAAACCGCTGAGACAAATACAAACGTTTTCACAAAACGGTATCAATTTTAAAGTACATAATTTACCACTAATTTTTAATAGTATAAATAAAAATTAGTGTACTCAGTATCGAATACTGATCATATTTGTGTAGGAAAAAATAAACGTCGAAATCCCAAAATTGTCCATAAAAACGATAACTAACAATTTATTAAATCAATGAGTTCACGCGCTCCGTGTATTTGCGTATTTTTTGTCTGCGGCTTCATTGTTAAAACGTGACAAACAGGCATCGAAGTTCAAGCCCCGCCCTTTTCCCGTCGCCCGCGCACCGCTCGCTCTTTCCGAAAAGGAATAGTTTTGATAAAATAGTTACTTCAAAATCAATTTAACATGATTATGAAATTACTGTTTTATAAAATTAGTAGTTATTTGCAAGAAAAATTACAAAATTAATTGCTCTGCAATATTGCTTATTCGGCCTTTTTAGAGAGGCAGTGCTTCTCTCGTGAAAAAACAATTGAATAAAACGTGCTGTGTTTGTCTTCAAATCGAAAGAGGACAATTAAAATATCTGTAAGTTACTAAGTTACCTATCTATACAGGCCGTTGTGATCAACCGACTAGTACACGTAAACAAAATACTTAAGTACTATAACAAAAAAGGTAGGTTACTTACTTTTCTCCGGCACTAGCAAACACAGATATAAATTTTCTCACAACTTTTTTCGAAATTCCGCCTTGTTTTCGAAATTCCGGAAACAAATGAATGCGTTTGGTTGCCTTTGGCATCAAGTATTTATAGTGTTGATCAAGTTCATGTCTGAACAAGCATTAAGCATTGTCGGGCGGATAGCGCTTTGCAAGTCTGTACACGAAATTGTACGTAATATCGAATACACAAGTTTGGACAAGTAACAGTCGCTTGCCTTATTAAAATATTATCTGCTTAGATAGGTACTTAAAACAATGTAGGTAGGCCCTTATAAAAACTATGCTTACATTTTTGCTCTTTACTATCAAAAGCAGATAAATTTTCGTGGACCCCCATTAACATCTTATGGACCCCCATTTTTTGTTCACGCCTACGTAGACCCCCAGCAAGTCTCCCGTGGACCCCTGGGGGTCCACCTGGACCACTTTGGGAATCACTGGACTAGACTAAAGATCTAGATTTATGTTCATTCAATCTATGGATTCTGCAAACCCTGGTGTCAGAGTTTTTTTGAACCTCCGTTGAGCCTCGGACGTGGTTCCATTAATGACCACCAAATGGCAGCTGGAACCGAGGCTTAACGTGCCTTCCGAAACACGGATTAATCTTTATTATTCAGACAATCAGGTGATTCATGCCTGCAATGTCCTAACTAAACTGGAAACAACTAAACAAAGTATGCTTCCCGTGAGAATCGAACCCATGACTTCCAGGTCTAAGGCCTGACCACTGGACCACGGAGGCAGTTGATTTAAGTGACTAACAATCTTTCAATCAATCCCGAGTCAAACTAAAATATGGACGAAAGAGATCCATTTTGGTCCAAAAGTGAAAGTGCCATCAAAAAAGTGGCTTCTGATAGAAGTTGTCCACTATTTAATCCGAAAAGAGGTTCCGAAAAAATCTGACACCAGTGTGCTCGGTGTCGATTGAGCCTTATATAATATTTCTTTAACACCCAATGACTTATATCCCACAAACTAAGGTTGACAAAAAAATTACTTCAGTGATATAGTCAACAAAACAGTGAGCACCAAGGCGGACTGCCATTGGTGCTCACTGTTTTGTTGATGGTTCCTGCAATTTTGTTCTTCTTTGGTACAATAAAGAATATTTATACTTCTTATTATCTCATGTGCTCAGAAGCTGTGTTAGCATTGTTAATGTTTTTATTTGAGTCCAAAACTCCCTTCAGCATCCGAGCGTGTAGTCCTAGTTGCGTCGTCAGCTTACGCCTTGGAGCCTAGGGTACGCTGTAAGCAATGATCCTAGATTTGGCGGCACTGGTTATTACAATGGAGCGACTGCCGTCTGACTACCGTAACCCCTACAGGGAAACCAGACCAACAGGAACATGTGAACAACGGTGTGTTAGTGGCCAACACTGCCAAAATTTTTCAGGCTGCCTAATGGCATCTGACACAGACTTACGACTGCTATCTATCGATAACAACTGGGACCAACGGCTTCACGTGCCTTTCGAAGCACGGAGGAGCTCAAGATGGTATGGTCGCCATTTAGTGGCCTAGAAAATGCCACTAAATGGCGACCATTCCAATAGCGGTCGCGTCTCGCCGTCGCTTGACACGTGTATTCGCTACGGATACGCGGGTCGCGTTCGACTATCGAGCTCCTGAGTTCAAAACCCTCTAGTTCTCCATATCACCTTGCGGAGGACTTATTAATCTGCATTTTGTAATAAACGTAAAAAACTTTAGCATCAAAAAATGCAAAAAAAAAAAATTACCAACATTGGTTTCGTTTCAAAAAGATATTACATCGAATATCGAATCATTTATAGACGAACGCCGTACGTCGACATCGATGATGTGTATAAAAATCGAATCAACATTCGTTGGCGCTATCACGATGTCACGATGTGTATGTAAATCTATATAAAAAATTGCAGAATCTATCTATTTTAACCTGTAACTAGATATATTATATGTATTTGTATGATATAATACTAGTATGAGCCTGTCTTGCGAAGGACTAAAAATAATCGAATGAAAATCGTTCGATATCGAATGATTTTTGTACGAAAATTATTAGATAATAAAAATTATTCGACTCGCCGATTTTACGTCACACTTTTTCAAAATAGCACTCCAGGTAGTTTATGAATTTACACCCAAAATTGTATTTTAGAGTCTCCTGTGTAGAGTCTTATAACCCATGTAAATATATAATTTACTAGCTTTTTCCTTTCCCGCAGTTTCGCCTGCGTCAAAAAGTAGCCTATGTTTGCCCCCTGGTCTTCAACTATATACATACCAAATTTCATTAAAATCCGTTCAGCGGTTTGGCCGTGAAAGCGTAATAGACAGACGGACTTTCGCATTTATAATATTCGTATGGATTTATTTCCATGAGTTAATAAATAGATTTACCTATTAAGATTTTTGTTTATTAAGTTATTCAAGTTTATTTAAGCTTTCTATTCAATTCTAAAAACACGATAAACAATCTAGACCAACTTGGAGATGCAACTGTGAAATACGATCAAATGAAGATGATGATATAAATCTGAAAACTGTTAGTTTTTCGATAAAATTTGTATCGAATACAGTGACGGGTTTTGCGCGTATGCCCTTGGCGGTAGCGTACGCAAAAAAGTTGAACCCATAAATCATCGAGAAACAAAAGCAATATTAGTTTGAAAATACTGTTGTTATTAATGTGTAGGGTTCAGAAAAGTTCGTTCAAATTTCCGTTAAGTATCAGTCCAGTCGATTTCTTGTTGAAACGATTGTATTGGTTGGGTGCCCTATCTAAAGTATGACTTGGTTAGTCGTATAAAAATTGTTATTCTCTGATTTATACACCGTGAAATTTTAGTCGTTTTGGACCCATAGTCCAGTGACTCCATTCATGCAACCGAACAAATTTCCCCAAGGAACATAGCTCGAAACATGAAAAACAAATTTGGACTTCCTATAGTAGGTTAGGTCACGTGATGAGACATTTTATATGGAAGGTCCAAAAAATTAATCCATATTTCGACCCATGTATCTTGGGGAAAGTTGTTCAGTTGCATGAATGGAGTCACTGGACGATGGGTCCAAAACGACTCAAATTTCACGGTGTAGAATGAAAATCATTCGACTCACCGATTTTCGTGAGTCATATTTATCAAAAATAGGGGTCCTAGTGCCCCACAATCGCGCTGTGGTGACTCCAAAATCCCCATTTATGAAGGTGGTGGTTAGTTCTTCCGTGGTTGGAGCGGAATCGGTTCATTCATTAACTCGACCTTGCACATTCAGGTATGATAGCTTTGCGGAACTGCCTTTAGACTTCTGACGTGGTTCCGTTGACGACCACCGCATGGCAGCCGAGGACCACCTCAATTCTGAAACACAAAATCTTCTTTATTAACAGACACACACACACAGACGTTACCGCGCAAGTGCCGAACTCGGACGTATTTTGTTAAGCTCTGTAGTATTTATTTCATTTGAGTGGTAAAAATTTTGCAAAAATTATCGTGTCGTATATTACTGTAAACAGATCGTTTTCGACTACATATATAAATAAATACTTTCGATGTGCATTAAAATCTGTGATTGCTATCGTCAATTAAAAATCTTAAATCATCAGTGATACATTAAATAAGTGGGTGATCGTAACTTACAATTTAACACAAAACAAATTAAAGATCACTTCTAAACAAATTATTTAAATCAAGAAAGATTGAGATCGATATTTTCGTCAAATTAGCTAAATGTAAACTAGCTTATCGGTAATGCGTTAGGCGGACGCCCGAGAGTCATCGGTTCGAAACCCAGCGGACCCATCAAATTTTGTTTCCAAACAAATACATATTTTTCTTAGTATTGACACTGTACAAGCTCGAGGACTCAAGTTCGATACCCAGAGGCAACAATAAATAATAATAAAAAAAAAAAATCTCTGCATTTTTTTTTCTCTGGTTCACTAGATTAAAACAAGGATGTCAAATATCGATGGACATTGTATTGCCTGCAAGAAGGATATTCCACCAGCTGGGGAAAGAGATAAGTGCTTATGCGCCTACTGTAAACAAGAATATCATTTAAAATGTTTAAACATCGATAAAAAAGCATTTTTTAATTTGAACCCTAAAACGATATCTCAGTGGAAATGTCCTACTTGTTTCAACATAACAAATCGTCGGAAAGGTGACAATTCGAATACACCGGTAAGGAGATCCGTACCAATCGACGACTCAATAATGTCTTGTGACGATTCTGTGGAAAACTGTGATACTTCACCCGCGTCAACTCTTTTTGGTTCTGTGCCCGCTCTTCAAGCTTCCATTTCTACTCGCGCATCTTTGGGAGGAGACGTTACTTTAGAGAGTATTGCGAAGCTATTGGACGTAAAGCTTGATGCCAAATTGGATGAAAAATTTGAGTCGCTCAAGAAGTCATTCAATTCTAATATGAGTCAGGTAATCAAGAATGAAGTCGTCACAGCAATTAATCTGGTCAAAGTGGAGTTTACGCAGACTACTGATTTTTTACACCAGGGACAGGAGGAGCTTAAATCGAACATCGAATCTACAGAAATTAAGATCAAAGAGCTTGTGAAACAAAACACCAATTTAAAAAGCGATCTGAATTCACTTCAGCGACGTTTAGAGTCCATGGAAAAGGTTTCTCGTAGTCTCAACATAGAAATACAAGCAGTTCCAGAAAGAAAAAATGAAAATGTTATGATGCTCGTCAAGAACCTGTATGCTACGGTAGGAGTTCCGATAACAGACGCTGAAATTAGTAAGTGTAGAAGAGTAGCAAAATTACCAACTACTGCAGCGAGTCGTCCACGCAATATCTTGTTGTCACTGCCCTCCATGCGTCATCGAGATAATCTAATCTCAGCAGTAAAGCGCTACAACAGGGCTAACCCTAGCAATACATTAAATTCAGTCCATTTAGGAGTTCAAGGCGATGGATGTCCTATTTATGTCTCGGAGCACCTTTCTCCAGAATGTAAGGAACTGTTTGCAATGACTCGAGCAGCAGCCCGTGGAAAATACAAATTTGTATGGGTCAAATTTGGAAACATCTATGTAAGAAAGGATGAGAACTCTCCGGCTGTCCACATTAAAAATAAAGATTGTATAGCTAAAATTAGTTAATTAAGTGAAATTTTTATTTAATTTTTTTCTCTTTTACTTCTCAGTTTTTATATTTCTTTTTTTTTCTCAAATGCTCATGTATTATCAAAATGTAAATCGTATGCGTACTAAAACACATTTACTTTATACAAATATACTCAATAATGATTATGATATTGTTTGTCTAACAGAAACTAATTTGGATAGTGGTATATTTAATGAGGAACTGTTTGATGAGCGTTACAATGTGTTCAGACGCGACAGAGATGAAAGTTGTTATAACAGACGGAAGGATGGAGGAGGGAGAGTCATTTTAGCTATAAAAAAATGTTACACTGTTATTCGCAGAACTTCATGGGACAGTAACTTTGAGGATATATGGATTACTTTTATTGCAAATTCTGCTAATGGTTGTCCACTAAATATTTGTGTTTGTTACCTCCCACCGTATCTTCAGTCGGGCGATATAGACGGGTTCATGAAGCATTGTCAAAATATATTACTTAGTAATAATTCTTCTGGTAACTTCATATTGGTGGGCGACTTTAATTTCCCAGAGATAGACTGGAAGAGATCAGATTCGGGACTGCGATTAATTCCTAATAGCAGTGGTACTGGTAAGGATCGTTTTCTGCTTGAGACCATAGCATTGTGTGATCTAAAACAGTACAACAGCTCTAAAAATCTTAATGACCGTCTATTGGATCTTGTTTTGTCTTCAGTTGACGAACTCGTGGTCAAGGAGGTTGATCCTTTATTGAAGTTGGACGGTCATCATCATCTTGAGATTGATCTTGATATCCCTCATAGCAGACCCAATCTTGTACGGTCAAATCGTAATCTCCTAAAACCCAATTTTCATAAATGTGACTTCGAGAAAACAAGACATTATTTGAAGAAAATTAATTGGCACGAGCTTTTAGATGATTTGGATCCTGATGATGCTGTTCGTGCCATGTACGATGAAATTAATTCGGCAATTCTTTTGTTCACACCTTTGAAGAAATGTTGTCCTCATCAGTACCCTTATTGGTTTAGCTATCCTCTTATAAGATGTCTTCGCGAAAAGAGTAAATATCATAAACTATTCAAGAAATTTGGCAATCCAAGAGATTATGACACATATCATATGTTGAGAAGTCGTAGTAAACGCTTAATCGATGAATGCTATAAGTCAATGCATGAGGAAGTTGAGGACAGTTTGGGTAAGAACTTAAAACATTTCTTCAAATTTGTACACAATAAAAAAACTAGTAAAGGTATCCCGGAAACAATGACTTATGATAATATTACAGCCACAAGTACTAAAGGAATATGTGACCTTTTCTCTTCATATTATTCTTCTGTGTATGATAAACATGATACTGATGAGCCTCAGTCTAACATACCTGACATGACTAATCTCACACTATCTAACATAAAAATTAGTAAAGATGAAGTGATTAAAAAAATTAAAAAAATGGACGTCAACAAAGGGCCCGGGCCTGATGGCATTCCTTCATTATTTGTGAGGGAATGTTGTGAGGAACTTAGTTTTCCACTGTATTATTTTTAATAAATCCCTTAAGTGCGGAATTTTTCCCTCGCTCTGGAAAAATGCTTTTATCATACCTATATATAAATCAGGTGATAAAACAAAATGTGAAAATTATAGACCCATTAGTATTCTGTCCTGTATGGCTAAAATTTTCGAATCTCTTGTTTATGATCATATATACAGCCATGTAAAACAGGGTATATCGGATTCTCAACATGGTTTTGTTTCCGGTAGAACAACTGTCACAAATCTATTAGTTTACAAAAATTACATCTGTCGAGCTTTTTCGGCCCGGCGACAGGTAGACTCGATTTACACAGACTTCTCGAAAGCATTTGACAAGGTTGATCACAGAGTGCTCGCGTCTAAGCTAGCAGCTTATGGAATACATGGTAGTTTGTTACGGTGGATAATATCTTATCTCTCTATGCGTAGTCAGGTTGTTGCAATAAAGGGATTTCTATCTGAACCGGTGAAAGCAACGTCAGGTGTCCCACAGGGATCCCATCTGGGGCCCTTGTTATTTATTATATTTATCAATGATTTAATTGACCACATTGATAGTGAAGCTTTACTGTATGCTGACGACTTGAAAATATTCCGAACTATCAATGATGAAAATGACTGCTTTCAGCTGCAGCGTGACCTTGACAATGTTTATGAATGGTGTTCTCGTAACAAAATGAATTTAAATATTTCTAAATGCTTTCATATATCCTTCACTACCAAAAAAACTAGCTTTCATCATGTTTATAATCTTGGCGATCAGCCACTAGCGGAGGTAAACGTAATTAAGGATCTGGGTATCTATTTTGACTCAAAAATGAATTTTAAACATCACTATGATTATATATCTGGCAGAGGTTATCAATTAGTGGGATTTATTGCTAGAATTATGAAGGATTTCAGGAGACCTCATAGTTTAATTCTTCTTTTTGACTCCTTGGTTAGATCGATTCTTGAATATGGCTCAGTAATATGGTCTCCCTATTATGCTATACACTCAGAAAACATTGAGAGAGTTCAGAGATGTTTTCTAAGAACTTTATGTCGCAAACACGGTTTAATGCGTCAATTACCATCGACTGTCCGGAACTGCTTAATTTAATTAATTTCAATGGTAAATCTCGCATACGTAATCCACGTACATTTCGGCTTGAAGTTTTTAAAAATAATACATCTTTTTTTAACCCGATAATTAAAATGTGTCGAGATTTCGATGAACTGAGACAATGTAATGCTGATCTTGATATATTCAATTCAAGTCTCTCACAGTTTAAAAAATCTATTATTGCAACTTTGGAAAAGTAACTTTAGAATAGTAATTTTGACAAATATCTTATTCTTGCTTTTATGCTACATAAATTGTAAATTGTTTAATACTTGCAAATACAACCACACGGTTCTTATGTGTATACTCTAGTGGATTATAGAATAGCTTTTAATACTTTTTGTAATTGCAACTTTGTATTCTTTTTGTCTGTAATCTGTTTGTGTACCTTACTAATAAAATAAAAATAAAATAAAATAGACAAACAAGTGACTCAAGCCTGCAATGTCTCAATGAAACTGGAAACAACTAAAAAAAGTGAAGTAGGTACTTATTCCCATTTGATACATAGGTATGTATCAAATGGGAATCTAACCCATGAACTGCCTCTGTGGTCCAGTGGTCCAGTTGTTAAGGCGTTTGTCTTACACGAAATCGGTTAAAAATTAATTAATACTAAGGAGTGTAAGTTATCAAGCTACCTAAAATAATGTGATTAAGTTTAAAAACCTAGATCTAGCGATTCTCATTAGTTAGAATCAAACAAGTACGAAAATAAAATCTCGAAGTAAATTTACCGCAGAAAACATTTAATAACTTTGATTCCCTGAAATAAAACTAGTATTGCAATTTTCCTGGGGGCAATCTTGAAATAGGCCGCGGCAGGAAGGCCCGTTTTCCGCTTTCAATAAAAATGTTGCAATCGTCGGCTGTATTTCAGAAATAGCAAATGCTATGACCGGGATTTCTTTGTAGTGTACCTACAATACTCGGGGTACGGATGTCTTTACATTGAAGAAAAAATTCTTATTGCATTCTGAAATTTTTAACCTGTGGGTTGCAAGGTCTATTGACTCTGCTAACCCCAATCACTTACTTGAGTTACCTTTTTTTAATGACTACCAAATTACTTAGAGCAACGATTAAATTTAACTTAACAGCAGCACTCGGAGCTTAACTAAGTTAAGCTTCAAACTTGCCTCAGAGGGAGAATGTACTAAAGAGTTTGTAAAAGTCAATAAAATATTAGTTTCATACCTATCTACAACTCACATCGTTTAATTATTATTAACACTTTCAGTGACTGTGAAGGAAATAACAAATTGTTATCTACGTCGAGAGGCGTTATTAATCATTATTACAGCATAACAAGCTTGCAGAGATGAATGAGTATTACGTTCACAAGTACAATAGGACGGGGCGCTGTGATCCAAAGTAAGTCATGTATGTGTCAACATAACCAAGGAAGGGAATTTGTATATGTACTTCTTGTTTTCGGCGTCTAACTCTCTAAATTCATCTCGGGCTCGTCAGAAACTCGATTGTCCAGAGAAAACAGAACTGACCATGGAGTGAATTAATAACATTTTTATAGCCTTTAGTGTTGCAGTGCCTTCCTTTTTCCACTCATCCCTGCTAATAGTAGTTTGGAGCCATATCCTCTTGTCATTCAATTTACAACAGCTCAAACAGTCAAAAATATACTAGTAATCTCAGTACAGCTCAATGGCATATCACTTGTCAACGAAACTTCATTTTCAGCAATTTATATGGCATACAAGCATCTTAATTATGCATATTAAAGGCAGGTTCAGTTCAGCTGTCAGTTGTCAAATTAAGTGATTCTATACCCGAGTAGTGCTTAGGGCAGTGGGTGTATAGGTCATGTCGGATGTCGGTATATGATGAGTTGGTTGTGTACTAGAAATAGCTTCATTAATCTAGAAACAACGTAGATAGAAAGATCATAATTTTATTGCAAAGACATTAATATTACCCTCGTAAAACTGATTTAATGTAAAAATAGTCATACAGAATAGTGATAAAATTATTACTTTATTGCACCAAGACGCATAAAATACTAATAATAATATAATATATGTACTTTTTTTTTTCCTTTGGTTTTTGGGTTGACTGGAAGAGATCCCTATCAGGGATAAGTCCGGCTCTTGTTGTGTTCTATTTTGTTGTAACAATGTTCTTTTTGTACAATAAAGTTTTTACTTTCATACATAAAAACAAGAATCAAAATAAAATGTGTACAAGTGGACTTATCGCTAATGTAATTTCTTTTAGCCAACTCGAGGGTAAGAATAACGCCATTTTGTGTAATAGATTTTATGTGGGTACCCATTAAAATCTTTTAAGGTTCATAAATAATGTTATTGTTTGAATTCGTACATAGCAAATAAAAAAAAAAAACAAAAAACAAAATGCTCTTGGGCAAATCAAAAAAATTACAGCATGTATTCTCGTATGTCTAAGAATAGTTATTTAATTCTCAAAGGACTAATACCCGTATTCTTGAACTTATCCTTAAGAACGTCCTTCACTCAAACTCATTGGAGGACGCCTCGAAAACGATTTTCTTAGTTGGTTGCTTGAGCAAACTCCGGTTAAAATAACTTATATTAACTACTAAAAACTTATCGATACTCAGATACTCACCTCCAAAGAGGAATCTTCTTAAGTCAAGGAAGCTAGTGACGACTAATCATATCAATGAGTTGGAGTAAGGTTGAGTCGAGTTTGAGCAAACGTTTGAGAATAAGGGGGTAAACTTCACCTCGTCCTTTAAAAATTAGTTGATATTTCGATATTTCTTGGCCGATAAGCCTCCCATCCGTTCTTCCACGCATCCCTACCCTGTGCTTCTTCTTCCCAATCACATAATAGAAAATTTAAGTTAATTTTTCGGCATGTTTACACCTAACTTTTGTACATAAAATAAATGCATCAAAAACATTGCAGTATCATCTAACTAATGCACATTTGGATTGCTATTCGAAAGTGCAATTTAAAATCATACGATTTAAATATTCATGAAAAGCTTTTATGCAAAGCTCAAAGCCGAAACATAAGTAAAGCTCTATTTAAAAGTTTATTTAGGGGACATTTATATGAGAGTTTTCATTGTTGGTAGCTTTTTGCATTGCAAAAGTTTGTATTTTTTTTGTGTACTTAGACCGCCAAACTTTAAAGCTGGGCAATTTAGATATGATATTTTCTAGTACTAGTACGTAATGGGATCTTTTACTCTTATATAAAGCGACTTACAAATAGAAAGGTTAGATTCGTTTCAGTACAATTTACATGGGATCCCATTTAAATGTACTGAATTTCCCTGAGAAAAAGAATTAGTTCCCCCTATCTGGTGAAAGAAAATATTTAAATTATATACAGATCTTACACTCACGTCAAAAATAAGCGAGATCGCTTAGTGCTATATTTAAAAAGTTATACATTAAAATTCTATATAAGAACTTTTCACGTTTTTGATAGATAGCGTAACGATGTTTTTCTATGAGCGTGCACAAGGAGTAAACAAGAAAGTTTTTGCATTTCAATGTATAGCGGTTGAATATCTGTATAGCTATTATAGCATATAATATTCTGTATTTAATCTGTGGCACATATATTAATCATTGGTATTTATGTAGGTATACGTATATATATATAGGTATATATTAAAAATTAAACATGTTGTTGTATGTTGTATGTTTTATGTATGTTTACGTAGTGTATGAACTTAAGATTTTGATAAAATTTGCTTTATAAGTAATACATTTTTCCCCCCTGAACTTTTTTGCGCCAAACTATCTTTCCGTTTCTCCCAATGGTTGACTGGTAGAGAATGCTCTTAGCATTAAGTCCGCCAATTGTTATAAGTATATGTGTACTTTGTGGAACAATAAAGTTTTAATAAATAAATAAAATAAACGTTCATTTGATCACCATCTTGTACAATGACATCACTACTCTTGTGAAAGCATATAGTTTAGGATCACAGAGCAAAAAAACAGGCTTTAGAATTCTTGGTTTTTTGCTTATCGGTAGACACTTTGTCCGATCAATTAACCTTTTAAATCCTGTCAACAGTATTTCTTCTTTGCCTTACAGCCATTTTGTAAAATATAAATCGCCGTCGCTTAAGAATTGGATCTCTCATCTACCCTCATTCAGTATGTAGGGCAGGCGCGCGTTATTTTGGTTCGTGCACACCCGCACGGCGTTAGGGTAATTACACATTCGCCACTGAAGTACACACGTGGAATGACCATAGTTACGATTGAAACGAAGTACATAACGGTACAACACTGATATGAGTGTGTAGATGATCTTCCTCATTGGCGCCTCATTGATAATCCCACTTGTGGCGATCTTTAACTCTGTAGATTGCGTTGGAGATCAGCATCCTTATTTTTGAAATGTATGATATAATCATCGACATCGAACAAAAATACGTGGTGAGATTTGGTTATTAGGTGGTATGATACATAGGGCGCACTGTAAGTGGCCATAAAACTGGCCACTTACATAAACAATATTTAAAAATTTATTGCAACATTTGAAAATAGAACTCTTTGGCTGTAGAATGCAGTTTGTTTCATCTGACTTTCTTTTGTTTTTACCTTGTGGCGCCATTTAAAAAATTGTGTGTCTGCATCAACATGGATTTAACTCGGGAAAAATTTCGTAGTATGATTTTCTACGATTTTAAGTGTAATTTGACAGCTCAACAGAGCATCGCTCGGCTTGAAACAGCTTTTGGCAATGAAGCACCATGCAAGACAACTGTTTATAGCTGGTTTGCAGAATTCAAGCGTGGTCGTATCAATCTCAGTGACGAATCTCGCGATGGTCGGCCGTCCACCGCTGTGACCAACAAAAACATCAATGCTGTGCGCCATATGATTGAAACAGACAGGCATGTAACCTACCATGAAATTCGCGCATCCTTAGAAATAGGCATGAGTCAAATACAATTAATCCTACACAAACATTTGGGTGTGAGAAAGCTGTGCTCGCGGTGGATCCCACACAACTTGACCGAGGCTCAATAAACGGACCGCGTCACTTAGTGCAGTGCCATGCTTACCAGATTCAACGAAGGTGCGTCAAATTTGGTGTGGGACATAGTAACAGGTGACGAAACATGGATTTATTGCTACGATCCCAAAACAAAGCAGCAATCGAGCGTATGGGTCTTTCAAGATGAGCCGAAACCAACCAAAGTGGCGCGCCTGAAAAGTGCATCTAAGCGGATGATTGCTTCTTTTTTTAATAAAACTGGACACGTGGCTACTGTTGCTTTAGAGAATCGTCGTACAGTGAATAGTGACTGGTACACGACCATTTGTTTGCCGGAAGTTATTGACGAACTCCGTAAAAATAACCGTAAACGCCGTATCATCCTGCACCACGACAATGCTAGTTCTCACACGGCCAGACAGACAAACGACTTTTTGAAGGCGAAAAATGTAGAACTCATGAGTCATCCTGCATACAGTCCCGACCTGGCACCTTGTGACTTTTTTCTGTTCCCAAAAATTAAGAACCAATTACGCGGTCAACGATTTTCATCACCAGAAGAGGCTGTCGAGGAGTATGAAAAACACGTTTCAGAGGTCACCACAGAGGAGTGGCACAAAAGTTTTCAAAACTGGTTTCATCGAATGAAAAAGTGCATAGACGCCAAGGGAGAGTATTTTGAAAAACAATAAATTAATTTTGTACCTTTAATAGTATTTTTTCAAATTCATTCCGGAAACTTATAGTGCGCCCCACGTACGTCTATCTGAAATCATTTAGTCCGAGCGATATTTTCTGTTGCGTGTTGTTCAAAAATTAGGCTACGCTACTACGTACCCTATCTAGAGAACGAGAGGCGGTTCCGAAAAACTCTGACACCAGGGTGTACATGGCCGATTGACAATGTAACCTACACGAAATGATGATGAGTGATTGAAATCGTGATCCTAGGTTTGGTGGTTCTTAGTTATTACAACAAAGCGACTGTGATTTCAACTACAAGATGATCATTGCTGGACAGAGCTCTTCCCCAAAGATTTCCAAAATGACTGTTTAGAAGTGGCCTGCATCCAGCGCTTGAGTGAGACCTTCTTCAGATCGTCTGACCATAATCCATTGCCTAGTGCCAAGTATTCTAATCGAAACCTTAGAAAAACCCCAAGCCAAAATGGTTAAATGCAATGATTCTAAAAGTGATTATTTGAAGGTCAAGGTGAAAATTAGATAGATATAAACAAAACAAAAGAAAGGGTTTTTTGGAGTTTTCCCAACGGAAGGGTTGGGTAGGCAGGTGGTAAATTTTGCGGAAGGTTCGGTTTTTGTTGAAAAATTAATTTTATTCGGCGAAACCTTTCCTTTAGAGATCGAAGGGATAGTGTTTACAGACACTTTTTCTTGCCGATTAAGAACAAAGGTTTTTGCATAAATTATTATTTTATTTAAAGCTAAGAACTGAAAAATAAATATGAATTCAACAAGCTGAGCTGAATCTCATACAACTCGGAAAGAAAGTCGTAAAGTACGAAAATAGAGTAGTAGTACTCCTTTGTAATTATCAGGAAATCTTTGAGGATAGCCTATGTCCAGTAATGCACCTGACTGCCGCTGATATTAGGATAATGATCGTGTACATAAATCCGTACTATAATAATATAAATCCGAAACTCTGTCTGTCTTTCTGTCTGTCTGTTACGCTTTCACGGCCAAACCGCTGAACGGATTTTGATGAAATTTGGTATGAATATAGTTGAAGACCCGGGGTTAAACATAGGCTACTTTTTGACGCAGGCGGAGCTGCGGGATAAAGCTTGTTATGCATAAAGCAACCTTCGGGATGTTTTATGCTGTATAAAAAGTCCGACTGACTGAAAGTAAGTAAATTTTCCTCTGTCATGCATGGTGAAATCTTCTTCATAATCTTAACTAAGTAAGATAATTATAAACGAATATTTAAAATGTGGAAATTATTCTGAATTTTTATTTATTTGTTTGTTAATTGTTACCTCTACACGTCTACTTCACCCAAACGTGTTTTTTTAGTTGCGTCGATAACAACCGGGACCAACGGCTTAGCGTGCCTTCCGAAGCACGGAGGAGCTCGAGATAGTAAATGCCACTAAAATGGCGACCAATCCAATACAAAAATCCAACGGATTGGTTTTTTTATTGTTACCGCTACCTACACGTGTCATCTACTAAATCAATCTTCGTCAAATTTCCCATACACACATGTATGTATGGGAACGTACGAGTGTAATTTCACTCATACATTCCAATGTCCTCGACGGTACTATACAAATAAAATCACTTTATACCTTTCATGTTAAGCGGTATTTAAGGAAGTCGCTCCAATATGCCTAAATTGGCGGGAAATAGAGAAACTGGTAATTTCCCACAATATAAGGGCAAATGCCACGAGCACGCTAGTGTGTTTATTGGATCACGTTAGTTACATTAGCGTTAAGGTTAAGTTTAGGTTAAATGAACCAAGGCTGTTACGATACTAATATTTTTGGCGAACTAAATATAATTCTTATATGAGAAATGCAATTTTATCTCATATAATTAAATCAAATCAAATAATTTATTTGTGCAAACATAGGTTTAACATGAACATGCAGTTGTTACAGATAATAGGGAACGCTATGTTTTGCCATTAAAGTATGGCGTACAAATATCCAGTCATTTAATAGATTTATAACATCATTCTACTTATGTCAAATTGAAAATAAAATTTATATTATAATAGGATGTCAAATGTATGTTATCATCATTCAAAAAGTCATTAGTTTTATAGTAACATTTGTCAATCAGAAATTCAAATAAATTATTTTTAAACATTATTAAGTCATTAATGATTTTAGATTATTCAGAAGAAAAAGATAAACACATCACAGTCCGGTAGGCACATTAAGGGTCCCGGTTATCTGTAAATGACAGCGGTTAAGCTGTGTCAAATGCCTTCAGGCAGGCTAAAAAAACTGACAGTGTTGGCCACCAACACACCTCGGGTCATGTACCTGTTGGTTTGGTTACGCTGTAAAACGGATTACGGAGTGCAGATGGTTCGACCCTATACTCTATTGTTGGTAGGTTGTTCCCGCCAAATCTAGGACTATGGCTTAAAGCGTACCCTAGGCTCTGTTATGTAAGCTCAGGACGCAACTAGGAGAAACAAGCTTGGACTAAGAAGAGAGTGAAAGAGATAGAACATTTCTACTGATAGTTTAACTGATACTAATTTGTTTCGAACTGTGCAATGAAATAGGTACCTATGACCTGGAACCCTATTTTTGGAATGTATGACATATATGTCGAACAAAAATCCTTGGAAAACTAACGAAAATCATACGATATCGAACATAAATTACTCGACTCGCAAATTTTGCGTGTCCACTGCTGGAGTTCACTGCTGGACTTAGGCCTCCCCCAAATTGAAGGGTTGTTGCCATACTCGCCACGCTTGGCAGGCGGATTGGCGAACGCAGTTTCAACGGCTTATTTTACTTCCGACGCTGCTGCCCATCGGAAGTTTTCTTAAGCTAGGGAAGGGTGGGATATGGTTGGGTTTGGGGAAAGGATGAGGTACTAGGATGCTACTGACTCGGATGGACATGGGTTGACTCAGTAGCAGCTCGGGTAAGTCGGGCTCGCGTACCCGTGTCCTATGTATCCAAGCCATCGGACAGATGTTTGGAATTAACACCCCTGACTGAAAAATACATGGTATTTTATCATAATCTTGATAAGAAAAGCGATCTAAATTCGTCTGCTGTTAACGTTCCCGACAAAACACATCTTAAAAAAATACAAAAGTAAATCTGAAAACGTTTTAAAATATAAGTTTAGATTTCATTTGGTTTTCAGGTGAACAGCGACTGTCGTGGCTCGAGTTTGGACAAAGTTAGCATTTTGGAGAGAAGGAAATTTCGTTTGCAACTTCTTTATCAAATTAGTAACTTATCAGTGAGTTGCCGTGCGCGCAAGTTTATCACGCTCCATGAATAGTTTATCAATTCTTGTTTTACATCCTTACATCACTATGTTTTAGTTTCAGGCTATATTAAAATTGGTTTTATTAAGTTCAATATACAGGGTTATTTTAAAACTACTGGTAAAATATTAATATGACATTCTAAACGACAATACTCAACCTTGGCAAGGTTTATTTAAGAAATGTTACAATTTTAAAAGCTTTTTCTTTTATACAGAAATTTACGCGCGAACATGGAGGGCGCAACGATGAATTTTGATCATCGTGCGTTCCACCGAATCTAAGGTGACCACACTTAATTCATTATTTGGTCAGATTTTAATAAAAAAATATCGATATTTTGCCAAATCGTTATATTATCGATTACGAATCTTCTGACAAAATTTTACCAGTAGTTTCAAAATAATTAGTATTAATATTTCGTCTTTTTTCTTCTTGATCCAAATCATAGATTGGATTTATAATCCAAATAACGCTATTTTAAAACATGGTGTTTTATTTTTACCTTCAAGAGTTACTACTGAGTGAACACTCAACATTTTATTTATTTATTTAACTCTATTACATAATTGTAAATGGCGGACTTAAAGCCTGTGGCTTTATCTACCAGTCAATCAAATGGGCGATGCTGAGAAAGTTAAGCGGTAAGACAATGTAAAATAACAAGCTGTAATGTTGATCCATACGAAATACTACGCATAAACTACTTACAAATAATACTAAATATTATTGTATACTTATACAAACAATACATAAACTACACATATAATTACTAAGTCTGACAAACTGTGGATAAAATGATCACGGACTTTGATCTTAAAAGTTTATTTAAAGTAGATTTCAATTAAATTCTGTCGCTGATATTCGCTACTGGACAAAGGTACAAGTAAATTGGGGCCTTTCTTTATTGAACACTAGCTGTTTCCCGCAGCTCCGCCTGCGGTATATAGCCTATGTTAGTCAGGGTAATTGTAGCTATACAATGGTGAAAGAATTTTTGAAAATACACACAAAAATACAAATCTTTCCTCTTTATAATATTAGTGTAGATATAAGGATGAGATTCTATCACTGTTTTAAGAATCATACAATGTTATATATACTATGGACACAGACGGGTGAAAATACGAATGAAACAGCTAGTTCAAAAATTATTTTAGTTAGCTTGAAGGGTGAGTTCACCCTGGAAACGCTCAACATCATCATTTTAAGTAACGATATATTATTAGTTTAACGTGATCAAAACGCTAGTCATTTTATACCTAAATAACTTTGTGTAAGACGTCACTACCTCTTTTAAAACTTTAAACCAATTTTACCGAAGAAGAATCATTGGTCCGGTAAAAAACCAAGCTGCCGGAAGGTTGCCAGCGACGCAAATAAAACAATTTCAATCGATAGAAAGTTCCGTCAGACTTCTAGAACATTGTTAGTACATAAGTAAAGCTTTTTGATTTAGGTACGTTAGTACTGTTTTTTTTTATCCTACTAAGTAGGCATACAGGCGTACGGCCCACCTGATGGTAAGTGGTTACCGTAGCTTATGAACGCCTGCAACACCGCAGATGTCACGCTCCCATGTTATAGTCACTAGGGAAAACTATGGCAGGGAGTTCATTCCATAATCGCAGTGTACGAGGGAGGAAATTCCGTATGAAGCATACTGTACGCGATAACATGGGATCCTATTAATAATTCTGTGATTTAGGTGTTATTTTGCGGAAGGTAATCGGAAAGGAATTTGGTAGTAAATAACAATCAAATTCCTATTCAACCGCCTTAGTTCATAAAAAATACTGCCGGTTAAAAGTTAATTGAAATTAAAATGGGGTTCCAAGACCGAGGTCCGTTGTTCCTGATCCCTGTTTTTACACATTTTGGTTCTATGTTGGACATTACTTCTTTCTTATATTAGTTTGTTTTTATCACAATTATATAAGGTGTTATAAAACATTTTATTCTTTTATTACTTGTGCTGCTTTCATGCCTTAATTATTCAATTGATTTAAATAAAATGTGGTATTTCAACACTTGGAGTCTAACTAAGGAAAGAATATTTAGTGAAAGTATATAATGTGGCCTCGGAAAAGAACATCTTTCGTGCAATCAATTGTTTAAAAAATGGCTTTATCTCTGTACTGATCTGTACTTTATCCAATCTAACTTGTTGATCCTTTTGAAGTTGTGTTGCATATTGAATGTTATATTTATGTTTAAGTAGCTATTGCCACCGGCTTTGGTTATGTGGTACAGTCAATAATCCCTCCTGTAACTCTGATTTCCTAGAAAAGGTAATTTATTCATAATAACAAATATAAAATAACTTAAACTATCTTATACTGCAAATAAAATTTGTTATCGTTCTTTATTTTAAAGTTTATTCAGAAAGACTTATCTACATGTTTTAACGTGACAGAGGTTTTAATAAATTGAAAAACCTCATGATCATTAGATGTAAATATAATTATAGTGCCTAATTAATAAATTGATATTTAACACCCCACTTTTTGCACAAGGGATTAACATAAAGCCAATCGATACAAACTTTGTAGCAAGTTAAATGAGCAGAAAGCTCGGTGGAAACTTGTTGAACCTTTTGTCCGGTTCTAGGGTACCATACAAATCCATCAAACTATGCCATCAAAGTATTTATGAGACCACTTTTAGTTTAATCCGTTAATTAAAAATGTGGTGTTTGTTTAACCGGAACATAAAAAAAGAGGGTTCCGTAATGGGAAATGTGTACTGGGAACAATGACATTTGTTGATTATACAAATGTATATTTCAAACATATATAAATATATATATTTATATATGTTTGAAAGTTTTTCTCACCATCCTAGCGTATATTCCTAGTTGCGGCGACAGCTTACACTTCGGCTTTTTTTTTTTTTTTTTTTTTTTTTTTTTTTTTTTTTTTTTTTTTTTTTTTTTTTGTTTTCGGAGGGGAAATGCATTTACGCACAAAGTGTGGGACTCGCCGGGCTGCTAGTCAGCCCGGAATACCCACTAAAACCCCTCCGGCGTTTCCGCACCAGCCGTTGTGGGGGCGCCATGGGATCGCAATAGCATTCTACCACGACGCCCCCCGGCTTTGGCCTTATCGGCCTTGCATCTGGGCGGCGCGGGCATATTCTGCCCGCCGCCTGCCCCTACCACGGCCTCTACCACGCCGAGCGCGTAGTGCATCGGCGTTGACCTCGCGCACGCGCTCGGCCGCCTCCTTTTGCGACATAACTATTTCGCAAAAGGAGGCCACTGCGTCCCAATACCTCTCGCCACACAGCATCGTTGCTATGATGCTGTGTAGCGAGAGGTCCAGGTGCCCCAGGACTACTCCTAATTGCACCCGTTCGGGTGCCCACATCTGGCAGTCTGCCAGAGTGTGTTGAGCCGTATCATCGGGCTCCCCACACTCATGGCAGACCGGGGAAATCTCCCTCCCTATTTTGTGCAGGTAATGACCGAAGCACCCGTGTCCGGTCATTACCTGCGTCATCCTGTACGTCAACTGGCCGTGTTGACGTTCTAACCAAACCGGGAACGATGGGAGGAGCGCCCCGATGGTTCTTATGCCATACGGGGAGTCCTCTAGCTCGACTCTCCATCGCTCCCTCAACCTATCCACAGCCAGTTGACGCACCTCTCGCACTTCCGAGGGAGCGGGCTCAGCGCCATCTGCACGCATTCTGGCCCGCTCCCGATACACCTCGGCTTGGACTTCAGCGTCCATTTCCCATGGCGGGGTTCCGGCCAGGGCACATGCTGCCGCCCAGGATACCGTGACATAGGCCCTTGCCAGACGGTTGGCCACTATACGTTGTGGCCGTCGTAGCAGGGCCCTGTTGGCTCTGGAGAGCCTGTCCGCCCAAATGGGCGCCCCGTACAGCGCCATGCTGCGGGTTATTCCCGCATACAGCCGGCGGCACGGGGCACCAGGCCCTCCGATGTTGGGCAGCAGTCTGGCCATGGCCGATGCTGCGCCAACGACTCGGGGAGCAAGTCGTTTGAAATGCTCCCCGAAGTTCCAGCGCGAGTCCAGGATGAGACCCAGGTATTTAATGTTGGGCTTCACCTGGACTCTTTCCCCGCCAAGGGAGATGGACGCACCGGGGGGTGTACTCCACCTGCGTCCTCTTCCGAAGGCGATGACCTCACATTTGCTTGGGGCCACCCTTAGGCCGAGCAGACCAATACGGGACACCATAAGGTCCGCTGCGACCGTTGCTCTTCGCAGGGCCTCCTCTAGGTTCTCACCCCGAACGACTACCATCGTGTCATCCGCATAGCAGATGACTGTCATCCGGGGGAGAAAGGCCCCGCGGATGGCCCAGTCATAGCCGATGTTCCACAGCAGGGGTCCAAGTACCGACCCCTGTGGAACACCGCAGGTCATCGCCCTCTCCTTCTGTCCTTCTCGGGACTCGAAGAGCACCACCCTACACTTCGGAGCTTAGGGTATGCTGTAAGTTATGGTCCTAGATTTGGCGGAACTGGTAATTACAATGGAGCGACTGCCGACTGACATCCGTAACCCTTTTTACAGTGAAACCAGACCAACAGGAACATGACCTGAGGTGTGTTAGTGGCCAACACTGTCAGAATTTTTCAGGCTGCCCTAAACATGACACAGTCTCACGACTGCTATCTATCTATAACAACCGGGACCAACGGATTAACATGCCTTCTGAAGCACGGAGGAGCTCAAAATAGAAAATGCCAATAAAATGGCGACCAATCCAATAGATACGAGGGTCGCGCTCGACTAACGAGCTCCTCAATTTGAAAGTTTTTAAGAGCACATAATTGAGCTGTATGGACAGGATAATGTTGTGGATTTTTACATATCTTCTAGCTGAAAAATCTATATCCATACTAATACTATTATAAATGCGAAAGTCTGTTTCGCTTTTACGACTCAGAGCAGCGGGAAAGAGCTAGTAGGTATTAAGTATCTAACAACTGAATTCCCGTTTTATATATATTCTATATATCTCTGAGAAGTGCTATAGTGTACCTGTCTAGTCTTTTAGCAAACAATAGTCCGTCGTCTAAAATTACCAACTTTATCCATTAAACTTTATTTGAAACTCGGCGGATGCAAGCGTCATTACCTCAGAGTTAGATGGACGACCATTTATTCGTATATCACTAGTGGACGTTGAAGGCTGTTATTTTATGGGAATTGCGGGAAATCTGGGATACAGATTTTTCTTATACATAACTGGAAAAGTATTGAAGCAAGAAAACATGCGTTAGCGAAGGTACATTATACTGAAAATAAAGATATTTTATTTTGTACAAATCTGGTTTTATAAACAAATTTTCTACATGTATTCTTGCAAAATGAATGCCTAATTCTGATTAATGAGGAATATGTGGAAACGCTGAGTATAAGTAATTTATTGACTTATAGAGAAAACAAAACTAGATTCAGGATAAACATTGACATTACATACCTCTTGGTTGACATAGCATCTGCATTACAGAGCTGGACAGTGATTAAGTGAGGAGGAAATTTAAGTAAAACTTAAAACGGCGAACCATACTGATTTCGAATTGGTTTCAATCGGAAACAGTCGGCTCACTGTTCCAGCGTGACTTAATTAGTTTAATTGTGGAATTTACGAGTAACGTGAGCAAAGTTCGTGATTAACCTTGATTTGGTTGAATTGTTAGGCATAAAAAAATAATTAGCTAGCAATTTATAGAAATAATTTTATTTGTGATAACGGTTATTTACATTTGTAATGCTTTGAATAAACCTGACAATTTTAAGTATGGTAGTAGTGAGTTAGTTAGTTTTCAATTAATATATAAATTTGTAACAAACTATGAAGGAGTCTTGCGCCATTGAATCAATACGTCTCCCATCTATACATGGCGATCCTGCCAGTCACATCAAAATATTCGGCAATAGTATTTCTATTAATCTACGAGTATTTTACTCTGTAATAGGGTAAATTTAGCATTGAAGAAATCTCAAGCACTCATAACGCAATTTAAAGGGCATTCTGAAAACGCAAATGGAAAAGCGCATTATTGAGTGAAAAAAAGATAGATAAATAATGCTGTCTCATGTTTTCGCGAATAAATCAAAATGAACGAATTGAACCTGTAATCTTTTTTTTCTATTTTAAGTATTGGTTGATATAGTGGCAACAGAAATACGTCATTTTTTTTAAATTCCAACTGTCTAGTTATCACGGCTCATGAAATACAGCCTGGTGACAGACAGACATACAGTCAGACAGACGGTGAAGTTTTAGTAATGGGGCCCGTTTTTACCCTTTGGGTAGGTACTTCCTTATTTACTAAGGTCTTTGGGTACGCAATCTTAAAAATGATTTAAAACGTTTTATCTGAATAGCAACAGCTGATTCCATGATGCACGTCATCACGATCAAATCATTAATATTCAATTTAATACAAAATCGATTCTGCAGCCGTTGTCTCGACATGGCATAAATTATAGTAAGCAGAATTTCTTCTGTCAAAGTCCGAGCAATTTGTTTGTTTATTTTGTACAAGCTTTATTATTATAAATAATAATTAACCGAGCGATCGAAACATGTTCTTTCGTCAAGACTTTTTTCTAGCGTCTACATTATTATATTGTCATGGTAGCGGCACTGTTCGCGAGGTCTTCTGCTCATAGAACTACTAGTCTAATACTATATTTTTAAAAGAATAGCTAATGACAAAAATGGGGAAAGTTTGCTGTAACGTTATTTCTGGACGGATCTTTACGAAACTTGGCAAACATGTTCTTTGATTTATTTAAAAATATTGGTCAAGATTATTTTTTGGTTGAGGGAAAACTAGCGTCTACCTAATTATATAATATTACTAGCTGTTTCCCGCAACTCCGCCTGCGTCTAGAGTAGCCTATGTTTGACCCCGGGTCTTCAACTATATTCATACCGAATTTCATCAGAATCCGTTCAGCGGTTTGGCCATGAAAGCGTAACAGACAGACAGACTTTCGCATTTATAATATTATTATGGATTACCAGCTTCGCTCTTTTGTATGTTTGATAATGATTCATAGCAAAGGTCATTAGTTTTTGACGATTTAGCTATAGTACGAAGCGACAGTACTTCTGAGTGCGGTACGTCTGCTCAGCATGCCCCGACACCTGCACGCTGGAGGACCTGTATAATGTTATCGCAAACGCTATACAAGTGGCCCAGTTTTAGGCTTGTAAGAACATTTGAGTTGACTCGCAAAGAAAACGAAGTACGAACATTTCATGACCGAAGAACTGTTGCCATTTCGTTATCGTTGGCCACGTCCTTATACTCAATTTTCCTCTTATTTAGATAAAACACTTTAATAGATGGCTCGGTTGGTGGGTTGGGAGATAGATCAACAAAAGTGTAAACTAGATAATATGTGATATATCTACTATATTATAGTGAGTAACAGTAAATTTTCATAAATTCAATAAAATAGTAAGACTTAAATTCTGTACCTATATATTATTTATTTATTTGTGATAAAAACATACTAATATTTTAAGCACTTACCAAGTTACTTTTCGTGCTTTTGCCATCAGTGTTCATGGAAAAATCTGCTAGCCGGCCCAAATGAAATATAATTTACACCTTCGTAAAGTTTAGCTGTTACTTCCTTAGAAATCGTGAGCTTATTGACGGGTTAACAAATAGTTCAGTCCATAGTTTGCTTTAATCATGGTCCCAGTTGGCAGCATCATCATATCATCATCCTAGCGTGTTTTCCTAGTTGCGTGGTCAGTTTACGCTTCGGAGCCTAGGGTACGCTGTAAGTCATGATCCTAGATTTGACGGAACTGGTTATTACAATGGAGCGGCTGCCGTCTGACCACCATAACCTTTTACAGGTAAACCAGACCAACAGGAACATGACCCGAGGTGTGTTAGTGGCCAACATTGTCAGAATTTTTCAGGCTGCCCTAAGGCATCTGACACAGCCTCAGACTGCTATCTATCGATAACAACCGGGACCAATGGCTCAACGTGCCTTCCGAAGTACGGAGGAGCTCAAGATAGAAAATGCCACTAAATGGCGACCAATTCAATAGTGGTCGCGTCACGTCGTCGCTTGACACGCGCATTCGCTACGGATACATAGGTCGCGTTCGACTAACGAGCTCCTCATGATCCTAGTTGGCAGCACTGGTATTTATTTCAAAGGACCATGCATATGCATGTATGTTGATTAATTATTAGTGCGCTTGTTTCGCTCCTGCCTGTGCATACATTACGCGACCACATCAGTGCAGTTCGGATTATTGCTAACCATACGATTGTATGTGTAGCGGACCCTGGGCTCCAAAGCAGACAGCTGAGGATGCAACCGGGAAGGCGCTAAGATGATGATGATATGATTGTATGTTTACAGTTTTATGTACTTATATCAGGTACGCGGTCATACTGTTTTTCTAATACTGCTGCGGCATCAGGCTTAAATAAATAAATATAAAATAAAAATTGCTCATTTTTTAAACAAATACATTACAGTCGGCTTTTCCTAAATTTCGTACTTACTACACTTCATGTATTGTTGAGCTTTGAATCCTGCACTAATCATTGCTTATATTTCTGCGATATAAACAAGTCCGGGAGTTACACGTTGTCTTGCTTATGAATACATATAAATATTGTTCCATAACATCGAATCAAAAATACATGCACTTGATTTAAAGTGTGTTATCCAACGTTGTCAGAGTTTTCAAATTGCCTGACATCTGAAGGAGTTTAGACGGTAGTCGCTCCATTGTAGTAACTATTACCGGCAAATCTTGGATTAACAGCTTACCCTGGACTTTAAAGCGTAAGCTGATGATATAAAAGATAACCCAACTCAGATCTGGAGTGCTATTTTCAAAAAGTGTGACTCACGCAAAATAGGCTACTTGAATGATTTCGATATCGAATGATGATTAGTTCATAAGGCACAAAAAATTACTTCGTCCAAAGATCAGGTTAAGTCTCATCACCTTCCCGAGGTAGAATAATCCTCTCTTATATTGTGATAAGGCTGTCACTTACTTCTTACACATGTTGACAGTATTTATTTATTTATGTTATTTGTAAGTTTATTCTTATTATTTATTTATGTAAGTATATTTTATGCGCCATAATGTTACACATTTAAGCTTTCTGCACCGCTCACGCAAGTGTTTTTTTTTACCGCAGCTCATTTCTACCCTAAAGTTGGCTGAAAGAAATTGCATTAGCGATAAGTCCGCCTTTGTACCCATTTAGTTGTATTGGATTTAACTATGTGTTTCTTTTGTTTGTAAATGGTGCAATAAAGTGTTCATTCATTCATTCATACATTTGAAAAAAATAGGGCTCCTGAAGCGTAGTCCGAGAACGAAACTGGGAAACACTCTCGAACGAAGATGATGGTGAATGATGATATCAAACCCTATAACCCCTTCCATAGATATCAGGTAGAATGAATAGACGCCGGAGACCTACATAGATAACAGGGAAATCTAGACTGTTTCTTGTCTTTTGTTCTCGCAGACAATGAGGGGATTTCAACGGATTTCCTATTATCAACAGTTTCAATTCATATACATGCACTATGTCGGTCTTGTGAACGGACGAACGGTAAATTTTTACGGCATTAGGTTTGATACGCGCAAGGAAACTAAAAATTTTAGAATTTCTATAATACAAAATATTAGATTTTTTTTTAATGATGAAAAGAAAAGAAAATCTGGTGATGCTTTTTTAAAGTATCCATACTTCCATACTAATATTATAAATGCGAAAGTCTGTCTGTCTGTCTTTCTGTCTGTCTGTTACGCTTTCACGGCCAAACCGCTGAACGGATTTTGATGAAATTTGGTATGAATATGGTTGAAGACCCCGGGTCAAACATAGGCTACTTTTTGTTGCAGGCGGAGCTGCGGGAAAAAGCTAGTATTTAATAATTGGTTATCTGGAAATAGACTATATTTTCACTCGTACTATTTATTAAAAAAAGTTCGCTGCACAATAGTACGTGGGGCGCACTATAAGTTTCCGGAATGAATATGAAAAAATACTATTAAAGGTACAAAATTAATTTATTGTTTTTCAAAATAATCTCCCTTGGCGTCTATGCACTTTTTCATTCGATGAAACCAGTTTTGAAAACTTTTGTGCCACTCCTCTGTGGTGACCTCTGAAACGTGTTTTTCATACTCCTCGACAGCCTCTTCTGGTGATGAAAATCGTTGACCGCGTAATTGGTTCTTAATTTTTGGGAACAGAAAAAGTCACAAGGTGCCAGGTCGGGACTGTATGCAGGATGACTCATGAGTTCTACATTTTTCGCCTTCAAAAAGTCGTTTGTCTGTCTGGCCGTGTGAGAACTAGCATTGTCGTGGTGCACGGTGATACGGCGTTTACGGATATTTTTACGGAGTTCGTCAATAACTTCCGGCAAACAAATAGTCGTGTACCAGTCACTATTCACTGTACGACGATTCTCTAAAGCAACAGTAGCCACGTGTCCAGTTTTATTAAAAAAAGAAGCAATCATCCGCTTAGATGCACTTTTCACGCGCGCCACTTTGGTTGGTTTCGGCTCATCTTGAAAGACCCATACGCTCGATTGCTGCTTTGTTTTGGGATCGTAGCAATAAATCCATGTTTCGTCACCTGTTACTATGTCCCACACCAAATTTGACGCACCTTCGTTGAATCTGGTAAGCATGGCACTGCACCAAGTGACGCGGTCCGTTTTTTGAGCCTCGGTCAAGTTGTGTGGGATCCACCGCGAGCACAGCTTTCTCACACCCAAATGTTTGTGTAGGATTAATTGTATTTGACTCATGCCTATTTCTAAGGATGCGCGAATTTCATGGTAGGTCACATGCCTGTCTGTTTCAATCATACGGCGCACAGCATTGATGTTTTTGTTGGTCACAGCGGTGGACGGCCGACCATCGCGAGATTCGTCACTGAGATTGATACGACCACCCTTGAATTCTGCAAACCAGCTATAAACAGTTGTCTTGCATGGTGCTTCATTGCCAAAAGCTGTTTCAAGCCGAGCGATGCACTGTTGAGCTGTCAAATTACACTTAAAATCGTAGAAAATCATACTACGAAAATTTTCCCGAGTTAAATCCATGTTGATGCAGACACACAATTTTTTAAATGGCGCCACAAGGTAAAAACAAAAGACAGTCAGATGAAACAAACTGCATTCTACAGCCAAAGAGTTCTATTTTCAAATGTTGCAATAAATTTTTAAATATTGTTTATGTAAGTAGCCAGTTCCGGAAACTTACAGTGCGCCCTATGTATTATCTAGGTCCAAATAATCAAAACAAATTTAAGTATTTTTTTGCAAACGGAATATCAATTGAAGCGATAAAAACCGTCTTAGAATAGTTTAATTTAATCCATTGAAATCACTGTATCAGTTCACGTCTGGTTAAAAAAGAGCCGTACAATTTACCAGTATTAAATTAACCGTAAAATAATTGTCTTCTAATGGAGACCGCCAATTGCGCCAGTAACATCGGTGAGTCCCGTGTTTCGGCACCAAATTTGCATGTCAAACGTGACGTGAGCCGAGCACAGAAGCTGACCAATGTGAGAGGCGTAGTGGACGCCCTTTGTACACGCACGGTAGCGTTTTAATAGGGTTGATAGAACT
The DNA here is from genome assembly GCA_947363495.1 of Euzophera pinguis. NCBI lineage: Eukaryota > Metazoa > Arthropoda > Insecta > Lepidoptera > Pyralidae > Euzophera > Euzophera pinguis. The sequence goes on along the minus strand of OX376161.1, from coordinate 15,028,157 downwards.
ATACGAATTATCATTACTTAATTAACCGTTTAATGATTGGCATGATCTTATATACTAACAGCGGTGAGTAGGGTTTCGGCACCAAAATTGCATGTCAAACGTGATGTGAGCCGAGCACAGAAGCCGACCAACGTGAGAGGCGTAGTGGACGCCCTTTGCAGGCTGTCACACACACGGTAGTGTTTTACTAGGGTTGATAAAGCTATACGAATTATCATTAGTTAATGAATCGTTTAATGATTGGCTTTTTCTTATATACTAACAGCGGTGAGTAGGATTTCGGCACCAAAATTGCATGTCAAACGTGTTGTGAGCCGAGCACAGAAGCTGACCAATGTGAGAGGTGTAGTGGACGCCCTTTGCAGGCTGTCACAAGCACGGTAGCGTTTTTGTAGGATTGATAAAACCTTACAATTTACTAGTATTAATTGATTAGATTTAGAAAAGAGACTGTCTAGTAACAGCGATGACTCCCGGATTTCGCCACCAAATTTCCATGTCAAACATAGTGTGAGCCGAGCACAGAAGCCGAGCGTAGATGTGTAGTGGACGCCCTTTGCAGGCTGTCATACCCACGGAAGCGTTTTTTGTAGGGTTGTTACGTTTAACTTTCTCGCTCAGCGGCAGATACAATAAAATCTTTTAGTTGACACCAAAGCAACATTGCATGCAAAATAGGTATAAAGTATTACAACTATTTCCATTCAGTTTTATATTTTCGTTATTAGTGTTAGATCGTATCTATGCACCGTCTTCATTTCCTACAAGAACATTCACATTAATGGGAGTATCTGAAACTTTCACATCAAATAACATATATTTACATTTTTTTTTATCTCATTTAAACAATCTCCATGCGAAAAACAAGCTGAAAATCAATTTTTTTGGCTTCCAAATGAACGTGAAAGAAACGGGAAATTATGTTTCTTTTTTAAAAGTGGTATTTGGCAACCCTGAGATAAAATCACTACATTCACATCAAGCAGAGTAGGGTCAGTGAGTGGGTAATGAAAAATGAGGCACAATTTAACGGGCAGTGAAGCGGTTTTTTTAGTTCTTTATTAGTGTGCGACGTTATGTTATATTTCGTGAGCTGTAAATCTGTGTGCCATAATATTCTTATTGGCTATAAGAAACTTCGTTCTCGAAATTTCGGCGAATCTGTAGTCTGTTAATGACTTGATAATAAAATGTAGTAAAACAAGTATTAAAGTGAAAATTTAATGATGTCTTGTATGTTTGTTGCACAATAATACTATTTTGATACGGTTTTTATTGCGTTCATTACTTGTTTATTTCACACATAACGTTTCAAACACTTTACAGCTTTCATAGGTAGACTAAGTTCATGTTAGTCTAAGATTTCACAAGAAAACATAAACTAACGCCTAGAATTGGCTAGTCAACTAACAAATAAATTGTGTAATTTAATGATAGATTAGAATAGTTAAATTTGAATAGTCAAAGATACAATTTAAATGAAAAAAATCTATTTTTTAAAAAATTTGTTTTAAAGATTTCGTAGTAATGGCGTCACGTAGTTTAATGGCCATCTCGAACTGCAAGTTAAAAAACATAAATTTTTAAGGCATTAACAAATATGTATGTCAATGTCAAATGACAAAGTCAGGATGAACCGCGAGCCGCGAGTTTATCCCATTTCTCGTATCTTGCATATTGCCCAATTTATTGGACTTTACTGCCGTCTCTTCATCCGTTGATATTGTTAGCGCCGCTTTGGCATTTTTTATTATATTACCCACTTCTTCTTTGATATTGGTGTCAATTCATTTTATTGAAGAGAGTACGTTTTTAACCGCGATACGCATCAGACGTATATCCCAATTTAGCACCTTTTGCTAATTTCGCGAACCGCATCGCTATCGAAGAGATTCAAACAACCGGAAGAGAGATCGCCTTGGAAGATTCTGGGCCCAGAGAAGACAGCAGAGAAGAATCTTTCGAGGTCAGTGAATCAGTGCTTTTCCCGTTTTACAGTCCATTAACGCGCCATCACAGATATCTGATTTTTCATCAATTGGACACAGATTCTTAATAATTATGTATGAATGTATGAGTAATGAAGATGTAGTCAGGTTATGTATGGGTTATGTTTACTCCAATAGAGTTCAATAGAGATGACATTTGACTTATGTGACAAGTACGTGAAGCGCTAATTAGCGATCAATACATTTTTTCATAAATTTTTTGTAGCTATTAATAGAAGAATATGCCGTTTTGTAACTGTGTTTGTTCTTTTATCTTTAAGTTAATCTTACTTAATATCTATTGTAAAAAAAATCCATACAAAAGATAATACGACCTGTTTTATCCACGATTTTTTTGTGTTACTTACAAATCGGTATTTTTATTAGGCACTAAAACCACAAGAACTATGAAATAGGCAGTTGTTTCAATTTTCAGCTCCAACGCAATTTTGTTATGTCACAACTGGGAAAACTAAAAAAGCTAGAAATCTACATTTTTTTCAATGTGACTTTGTTTTTTTAAAGTTAGTTTCGGAGGTCGCTTTACTGTTTTCTAAAAGCGGCTAAGCACGTCTGACGTTTACTTCGGTAATTGTATTGTAGAGTTTCGTACTCTGACGTGACTTAGCGAGGCCTTTTTGGATAAGGGTCAGAGTAGAGGATCAAATTAAGATTTGTATAAGAAAGTTACTTTTGAAATTATTAAACTTTTGTCACAACCAACTAAGTAGCTAGTATTATAATTTCACAAAAAATATCTATGCTATTATAATTTGTGTATATGGCGAGACACAAAATCTTAATTATAAAAGGTACTTTTATAATGCTACCACCACATAATACAAAAAATAGTTAAACTGGCTGTTGTACATTAAAAAAACTTGTTAATGACATATACATTAAAAAAAAAATTGACTACATACCTGGATCCTTATTCATAGGTAAATAACAAGAGGTAGGCCCGAAAAGGAAATGGTATAAGTTATCCGAACTTTAGTTATTATTTTAAGACACAGCTATGAAAAGGGAAGAAAGCAGAGTTGGATTTCGTTGAACACTACGCAGAATGTTTCCAAAAAAAACCATTCGAGAAAAGTTAAAGATGTTACAGGTGTATATTTTTATCAAGTAGTTCTTGACAGTAGACTTCGCGAACTACCTCCAAATACAAGATTTATTCATTAAAATAAAATAAATAAACGCTGCTATAAACTTCCCCCATTTAACCTCCATTTTTATATATTTTGAAAATCACTTGTAGAGAACCCGACATGCGAAGCTTTTATCACATAAGTATGAATGAAATCTGTTTAATAATGTTACACCAAACTTCCCCCTTTTTGCCTTTATTTTACCCACAATCAAAAAAAACTCTTGCCAAAAATTTTTAATAAATCAAGGAACACGTGTGTCAAGTTTCGTCAGGATCCATACAGATATGCAACCCATAGCCCGGAACATACATTTTTCCGTAGAAAAGCTAAATTGGCCAGTTTCGAAATGAAGACTTTGCTTATGCTCAGTCAATGAGATGAAAGAAAATAACAGCAAGTAAATACATGAGAAATACAATAATTAAGTTATATGATAGGAACTGAGTTTAAGGTTATTTTACTATGTAAGTAATGTAAAAGAAAATCCTCTACAGATGTTTAGAAAGCTTAACAACAAATTCAGCGTCCCGAAAAACATCACGAAATAATGTCAAATCATGAATACTAATTTGATATTGGTTACTGTTGCTACAATGCGAAAATGGTAGAGGTTGGGTCGAAGATTATTCTAACCACTGGAATAAAGACTTTATCGTCTACAAGTTAATGTACAATTTTGCTTGAAAGTAGTGTTGTGGCATTGAATTTTTTTTTCGGATTCAATCGCGGTTGGTGCGGGTTCTCATTACTCCCCTGGTGCCAATTAAGCCACTTTTAATGGCCACCGAGAAGGTTTCTGTAAAAATGAAACGGATTTTATTAACTAGCACAATTCGCTTATTTACACGGATTTTTATATTCTAAGGATTATCATCCTTTTGATTTAGCTTCGCTTTAGATATTCAATTGTTTTTGAGCTTTATCTTTCTTTTGATTAGGAAACCAGTTTGACAAAAAAGGATTTCAGATTATAATGCGCCTTCTCGCATCTCATCGGAATCATTGAGAAAGGAACGTTATTTAATGACGTTCGTTTCTCAATGGTCGGAATCCAAGTTTTACTAAGTAAGTTTTTAATAAGTTGATTTTTAAGAACTTAATCTAGGGCAATCTTAAAATTACATTCAAGATTCTTTATTCATTCGCCTTTTTATATTTACTAGGCGCCTAAGATCCATTTTAATTTCTAAGTCAACAAGTTTTCAGATTTCATGTAGAGCCAAGCTTTTTTCTTTACCATCAACGGTACGTTTACGGTACGGGCTGTTCGCCTGTGGAATGCTTTGCCTGTTAATGTACGCATGGCTCAAACTATTACTAGTTTTAAGAGCCAGGTTAAGGAGCACTATCTGTCCCTTCAAGGTATGTAGAATATAATTATCATATGTATTTCTTATTAGTGACTGTCCCTTGTTCCCAAATTATATCTGTGTCTGTGTTGATTTATCTATACAGTAGACTTTTTTTTCTTTTTTTTTTCTTTTTAATTTTACTGGGCCCACCCTTACATTATGTTCTCTTACTGTATAAAGGTTGGCTGGAAGAGATTGCTTAGCAATAAGTCCGCCTTTGCTCCATATTGTTAACAATGTTATAATTCAGTTTTGTGATTTCCCAGATGTGGGCAATAAAGTTATATTGTATTGTATTGTATCAATATGTGGTAGGTGGGTTTCGTTGCCTATTGTGTGGGAATAAACAGAAAACAATATGAACTGTAAATTAATATTTTTCCTTACGTACGTCGATCGCAACCCAATAAATTGTTCACTTTACGCCCACGTGTCGTCCAGAAAACATTCGCTTGCTTTTACAATTCTTTGAGTAAATAGTTCAAGAAACAATATTTATTGTTGTTTGTTTGCGAATCGTATCAGACTATTTACAAAAAAAATTCCAAGCCTAGTCTAAAAGGCAGTGTCACAAAATCGCGTTATGCAAACTTCATTTTATTTATTTAGGGCCTCGATACTTCTTCGACAAAGCGTGTTTCTCAGTTGCGTTCTCAGTTTACGCTTTAGAGCCCTAGGGTGCCTTAGTCGCATCTAAGGGCCAAATCAAGGACCATGTTTATATATTTTTTTATTATAGCTATCAGACATGGTGTAATTGTTAACATTTCTTTTGTTTGAAAGCTGATCGGACGGAAATGATTTTTAGCTATTATTTATTAATTTAACACTGCTTTGTACACAGTACACCAAAGATTGTGGAGATGAGTTTAGTTATTAAAAGATAATCAGTTTATTTGATACAAGTCCACAGGATTTCACAAAGTGCCAGCGATCCGATTGACATGAAATTTGGTTTAAAGTAACTGTGATGGTATTTCTAAGGTATATTCAGACTGTTCCACTCCAGTAGCCACTCAGTAAGTTTTGCGAAAAAATGGTTTTATGTTTATGCCACTTGTAATTATTTAAAAAAATTTGGTTATTTAAAAGTAAAAATACTCGTTCGAATTTCGAATTTCCCTCCACATTTTTTCGAGAACCAAATCAAAATATCGTGTCTTATTTAAAAATGGATTTGCATCGAGAACATTTTCGTGCGATGATTTTCTACGATTTTAAATGTGACCTAAAACCTGATGAGTCAAGAAGTGTGCTGGCAGTAAAAAAAAATAATTCATGAAAACAGGCGAATTACATACGAAGAGATTCAGCTTACACTGCAGATTGGTTCGGGAAGCGTTTACAAGATCCTACACGAGCACCTTCGAGTGAGGATAGTTTCGCGCTGGGTGCCGCACAACCTCATCGAAGCTCAGAAGCAGGTCGGTGTGGAGTGGTGACGTGATATGATTCAAAACTTTGAAGCAGGCTCGTCTCTGCGCGTTTACGACATTTTGACAGGTGACGAATCCTGGATTTATCAATACGATCCAGAAACAAAGCGTCAGTCGACAGTTTGAATGTTTCAAAACGAACCAATGCCTGCGAAATTGAAGCGATAGGCGAGAAGCGCAGGGAAAATTTTGCTCGCTAGTTTCTTCACTTTGACGGGGTATCTGGTTTCAATTTTAATACGAGACCAAAGCAGCATCAACGCTGAATGGTATACCATAAAATGTCTGCCAGAAGTTTTGTCTGCAATGAGCAACAAGACACCGAACACCGGGCTCCGCGGGGTACTGCTTCACCATGACAACGCGCCCGGGCACATAGCGCTCGAACGAGGGACTTCCTGGTCACTACACCGGTCAGAGTCTTGGGGCATCCTCCTTACAGTTCTGATCTGGCACGGTGTGACTTTTAATTCTCTAAAATAAAAAATCAGCTGAAAGGGATACAGTTTTCATGGCCGGAAGACGCGCTAGCAGCGTTCGAGAAAGCCGTGGAAGAGGTGTCTGCGGCGGACTGGAAAAAATGTTTCAAAAATTGGTTTAGACGCATTAAACTTTGCAAAGAGGCTGGTGAAGAATTCTTCTAAAAGATTTAAATAAAATATTTTATCCAAAGAAGTTAGTTTTTTAGTTTCTCAATGAGTGTCCCATGTAGAGCAGCAAGGGAAATTCTTCGTTGTTTGGGCTCAAATAAAAGGTTTCTAAGTACCTACATAATTCAAAGTGGACAGTTCCGTTGCGTACTTCCGTAGTCAGCTTAGATAAGCTGACGACGGAAGTACGCGATCGAGCCCAGGGTACGCTTTAATCATGGTCCTAGATTTGGCAGTACTGGTTTTTAAAGTACTGGTTATTACTTATGTCTTTCTGTACATTGGTACGAAACACAAAGATATGAACCCGATATTGCTGGCGTTTAAATTTTAAATTTCTGTTTGAACTAACTCCTAAGAAAACTGTGACATGAAAGCTTTGAAATGTTTCAAAAATATCCTATATGTATAAAATACATGGCGCATATTGCAGTATCGGATAGAGTGCATTTCCATGTTATACTTGACGAATACATATTTTTATCCGAGAATATTTTGCGGGTTGTCGCGAACGTTCAAACTCAATTTATATTCATGTATATTTTATTATTGGAATCTGGTTATTGGAGCGACTAGCCCCAAATCAATATGCAGACATCCGATTTTAAGTATACATTTTTAATTCGGCAGCTTTTATTTGGTAGTCATTTGTTCCATACTCCTTATTTTGTGAAAATAGTGTGTCTGCCTTCCACACCACTCCACTACCAACAAGAGCTTAAATTATGATGTCCCAGCTCTTAAATTTATGATGATGATGAGTCATTTATTTGTTTTCTTTATGACAGACTAGCTGTTTCCCTCAGCTCCGCCTGCATCAAATAGTAGCCTATGTTTGACCCCGGGTCTTCAACTATATTCATACCAAATATCATCAAAATCCTTTCAGTGGTTAGGCCGCGAAAGCGTAACAGACAGACGGATAGACAGACAGACGGTCAGACAGACAGACTTTCGCATTTATAATATTAGGGTTGCCTGTAAGAGATTGCTATTGCGATAAGGCCGCCTTTGCACATCGTTAAACATGTATGTGTCTTAAAATTGTATTTTCTGGTGCAATAAAGTGTTTATTAATATTATTAATATGGATTCGATTTAAGACAGAATCGCTTTAGGACAGACACGCATAACTGCAGATTACAGTTTTTTAACGGCAGAAGTACAGTTTTTTTATACAATTAAGTAGGCAAAAAGGCATACGGCCCACCTGATGGTAAGTGGTCACCGTAGCCCATGGGCAGTTATGTCAATATGGAAGTGAATATGTCCTAAAGCGAATAAGAGGTTCCATCATAGCCTAAAATCAACCTATGTTTATTAGTAGTGATATTCTTTCGATAGTATTGTGATACTATCGTGACTTAAAAAATTTGTTGAACTATCGATAGAACTATCGAAAGTCTTCCCCTGGGGCTATCTACATAATCCTGACCCGTGATCACGGTGCGTTTGGTAGTGGGGTCACGTTTGTCTGCCCCTGATTGTACAGGTTTATGATTTTAGGAGCAGTATGAGATGGAGATTTCTTTCTCCTCAAAAAGGATGTTGATGAATAACGCGTAAAAATGCTATGTAGGTACAATTTCGCCGCCATTTAGTGAAATTTTCTAAATCTCCTCCGTGCTTCGAAAGACACGTTAAGCCATTAGTCCCGATTGCTATTGATAATGGCTGTCATTAGGCTGTATCAGATGCCTTTAGACCGCCTGGCACAGTGACAGTGTTGGCCACTAACCACATCGGGTCATGTGCTGGTCTGGTTTCTGTGTAAATAGGGTCACGCAGGTCAGACGGCAGTCGCTGCATTGTATAACCAGTACCACTAAATCTAGAACCACGATTAACTGCGTACCCTAGGCTCCGAAGGGTAAGCTGTCGACGCAACAAGGACACATTGGAGGAAGAGAAAGAAAGTGAGTATAAATAAGAATTCCGAGAGATCAAAACCAGTATCGGTCGTGGTTTTAAAACATTAAGATTTGCGCAATGGGTCTTGTATTCCAGATTTTTTTTTTATACAATTAAGTAGGCAAAGCGGCATACGGCCCACCTGATGGTAAGTGGCCACCGTAGCCCATGAACGCCCGCAACACTAGGGGCATCACGTGCGTATTGCCGACCCTTGAGAAATCCTTTAACGCCCTTTTTGAAAGACCCCATGTTGTAATTATATCCAGTACTAGCTGACCCGGCAAACTTCGTATCGCCTCCGAATATATTTACCTTTTAAACCTTCCCTGGACTTCCACAAATAATTCAAAACCAAAAATAGCCAAATCGGTCCAGCCGTTCTTCAGTTTTAGCGAGACTTACGAACAGCAATTGATTTATATATATATACAGATTATGTGCGCGAGGTTAGCCATAGCTACTGATATACTTTGTTTACAACTCTATGCTTACAAAAATGTGGTATGATCCGTATGTCTGTAGCGTGCACACGGCTCACCTTTGAGGCTGTGAGATTGCATTCTGTTCATATTCCGTTCAGCGAGGTCGAGGCGGAGCTAAAAGCTCGCGTACAAGTCATAAGCTTGATACCCACAAAATTAATATAAAATATCTAAATTTATAAAAAACAAATACATGCTGACAACCATAAGATAGGCAATAATATTCACTTTAGGAATGGATGTAAGAAAATTGCCAACGTAACTTTGATGTGTCAAAGACCCATTTAAATGTGTTTTTTTATTTCTTATTTATTTTATTGTTCTTTAGAAATGTCTTAATCATTAGGTGTTAAGAAAATAATTATCTACGCAACATGAAGAGTACTGTATCAAGGAGCTCGTTAGCCGTGTGCCATCCGCGTGTCCGTAGCGAATGCGCGTGTCAAGCGACGGCGTGACGCGACCACTATTGGTTTGGTCGCCATTTAGTGGCATTTTTATATCTTGAAGTCCTCCGTGCTTCAGAAGGCACGTTAAGTCGTTGGTTCCGGTTGTCAATAGATAGCAGTCGTGAGGCTGTGACAGATGCCTTAGGGCAGCCTGAAAAAATCTGACAGTGTTGGCCACTAACGCGTCTCGGGTCATGTTCCTGCTGGTCTGGATTCCCTGTAAAAAGGGTTAAGGAGGTCAGACGGTAGTCGCTCTATTGTAATAATCAGTTAAATCTAGGACCATGACTTACAGCGTACCCTAGGCTCCGAAACGTAAGCTGACGACGCAACTAGGATTACATGCTAGGATGATGATGATGAAGAGTACTGTATATTTATTTCTTTATTACAAAGCATGTCGTAAAGTCGTGCGTTTTTTCTACAAGTCAACCAATCTACTTATATTATATATATATATATATATATATATATTTTATTTATTTATATATAATCTTTATTGCACTTTATACAACAAAACACAAAAGGTAGACTTAATGCTTTAAGGCATTCTCTGCCAGTCAAACCTTAGGACCAAAAAGAGAAGGAAATAAAGGGTGCGGTGCCATAAAAAACAAATACCAAATAATTTACCTACTATAAGAATATTTCGAAGATTTAAGTGTTTATTTATTGAATACAAACAATTTTGACAGCACTTTAATTTTTCCCAATGCGTGCTGTATAAGTATACTCGCTAGATAGATAGATAGTTCGCTTCCGCCCATCCCTTGCATCTCGACTCGTCTAAATCACGTGGGATCATATGAATACGAGAGACCCTTCATTCAGCCAAAGAAGAGGCTCGTTACTTCGAGTCAAATGGAAACTTTTATCGTACAGCTTGAATAACAGAGCTCGCCCCGAGAGACGCCTGGACCTTAGGCTGCTTTTTCATTAGAAGTCCGCAAGTTTTTACAATTAGATGAATGAAATTTTTTGAACGATTTTATTTTATCATTACTGACTGGCAGTGAATGACTTCAAGTCCACTTTTTGTACTTTTTTTAAGTGCAAATAAAGATTAAAAAAATAAATAAACATAAAAATTCGTCATCCTAGCGCGTATCCCTAGTTGCGTCGTCAGCTTACGCTTCGGAGCCTAGGGTACGCTGTAAGTCATGGTCCTAGATTTGGCGAAACTGATTATTACAATAGAGCGACTGCCGTCTGACCTCCTTAACCCTTTTTACAGGGAAACCAGACCAGCAGGAAATGACCCGAGATGTGTCAGTGGCCAACACTGTCAGAATTTTTCGTTTGGTTGCCCCTAGGCATCTGACACAGTCTAATGACTGCTATCTATCAACAACAACCGGGACCAACGGCTTAACGTGTCTTTCGAAGCACGGAGGAGCTCAAGATGCCACTAATGGCGACTAATCCAATACGGGTCGCATTTCACCGTTGCTTGACGCAAGAAACTGTTACGGATACGCGTGCTGCGCTCGGCAATATAACTCCATACATACATAGGTACATAGGAGGTACATATAATGGTATCTTTTCTACCGCATAAAAGCTTGTCTAGAAAATCCGGTCAAGTGGGAGTCGGTTTCGCGCACGAAGGGTTCCATACCATAAAAACCATCTATATAAAAACCGCAAAAAAATCATGTCTGTTGTATTGAATCCCACTTAAATATTTATTTAATTTTTTATTTATTATTTGTACCTAAATAGCGGCTACAGAAGGGGTCTTTGTAATAGGGACCCTATTTTTTACCTATACGGAACCCTAAAAATCATACCTCAATCTTTTGTAAAAGAAAATATCTTTTAAAAAAATGTCGACTTCAACATAAATATAGATTACGCGGTGTATTCCGGCAGATCCGCGGCTAAGTGAAGGCTTACGCTAAGCCAAGTGGGATCTGCTTAAGTCTTGCAAAGTAGTGCAAGTCGCTTTTTATTGCCATTTTGCTTTACACTTTCTGACATTAAACATACTGTCTTACTACAAAATCAAGGTTAGACAAGTTCAAAACGTGTTTACACAGTCCAATTAAACTACTTTTAGACTAACACAGTCTAGTTAGACTACTGTCCAAGAAAGCTTAAAACCATGTCTATAACCTGTTTAACTTTAGACTATAGAAACGTAGTATTATGGTAGCAATATTTTAGACACATGTTAAACAGATGTCTAACTTATTTGTATAATGAAGGCGAAGTATTCTAAACATCCTCTATTTTATAAGTAGGCAAGTAAAATAATTTATTTTCATTAATCTATAAAATTAGATTATACTATAATAAAATGTATGAAAAAAAATATTTTGCAGATGCTTTGTACGAATGCAAATGTTCTCAGTTGATTAATCACTTTGTAAAAATGTAATAGTGTTATTAGTTTGCTTAATTATCCGGGCAATACTGCAGATCGCGCCCGCTTACTGGCTGTGGGAGAATGGGAATCGGGTCTTTGGCTTCAGGCTTTGCCGTCATCAAACTTTGGTACCCTGCTTGATGACGGCACATTCCGTTTCGCCACATGTCTTCGTTTAGGAGTCCCATGTGTCACTCCGCATCGCTGTCAATGCGGAGAAGCCGTCAGTGAGCTCGGTCACCACGGCCTATCTTGCAGCAGAAGCTCAGGCAGATTGTCTCGGCATGGCAACATAAACGGTATTATCCGTCGTGCTCTTGCCACCGCCGGCGTTCCGGCAGTTTTGGAACCCAATGGCCTGGCACGTGACGATGGCAAGAGACCCGATGGAATGTCGTTGTTGCCTTGGAAGCTGGGTAGGCCCCTGGTATGGGACGTCACTTGCGTCGATACCCTTGCGCCTTCCCATCTTCCAAACACAGCGGGGCACCGTGGATTGGACCGTGGGGACCGAGTGCACGGGTTCTCTACCGGAATCTGAGCAAGCGCCTCATCGATGGCACACGTGACCAGAGGAATATTTCGACGCTTCCTAGCAACAGGCAGTGCCGAAATATTTATTAGTTTTAGCTAAGTACTTATTTCGTGGTAAGTAAAATAAATCTTAAGATCTTAACGAAGATATTTTCGGTAGCAAAAACTTGTGTAGTTCAAGTTATCTCAACAACTTTGAGGTTGTTTCAACTATTTTTCGATTACTTAGAAGTGCCCCTTCATCTCAAACTTTAGTTTATATAAAAGTCCCTTGGTTAGGTATACTTAGTTTCTCTTATCGGTATTTCTGCTTTCGATCCCTTATAAAAAAAGAGATTGACGTGACTATATCCTGAATTAAGATTCATTTATATCAAATGGGTTACAGGGTCATCATCGATCCTGGTACCTTTTTTTCTTTTTTATCCTTTGACGTGTCTTAACGTGCTTCCCGAATCACGGAATAATCATTATTATCAGACAATCAGTTGATGAAAGAAATAATGATTCATTGCACCATTTACAAATAAGAGAAATACGTATTAAAATCGACTAAAAAAAACAAAATGCGCACAAAGGCAGACTTATCGCTAATGCAATTTCTTCCAGGCTACCTTAGGGTAGAAAGAAGCCGCGAAAAAAAAAACTTAATTCAAGTCTAAGATGTTCTAATCGACTAACTAGATATACCTTGTTAAAAGATAATCGAACACAAAACCTCGGGTTTTCATGCAAATGTCCAAAATGTATTATTCTTATGTATATGGCATAATACAAACATCAAATAAAGCAATGAGCTAAGACATAGAATCTATGCATGGATAGAACCGATCAAAGCCGAGACGTCTGCATAAAGTTGGATTCAACTGGTAATTTCCTGATTGAGCCAGAACTATTCAGAGTTGCGGAGTGCCAATCAGTCGATGATTGCTGCACTTGTGTCACATCACAGTACAAATTACTTACTACATAGGTACAGATTGGTCATTATTTATTGTACTGCATTAAAATAATGTAAAGGGCGGGCTTAAAGTCATAGGCATTTCTTCCAGCCCACCTTAGGATAGAAAGGAGCTGCGGAAAAAAAACTTGATTTAAGCCTGAGATGTTCTAACCAACTAACTAGATAAGCTACGTTACAAGAGAAACGAACACAAAGTCTTAAGTTTTCGGGCAAACGCCTTAACCATTGACCAAAAAGGCATTGTTCTTATGATAAACTAGCAGCCCCGCCGTCTTATATAAAAATGGGGTATCCTATACTTAAAGGAATTTTTAAACTTGATCAGAATTACCTGAGATTAGCGCGTTCAAACAAACAAACTCATCTTTATAATAGTATAAGTATAGATATGGAATTTTTCAAAAGCAAATTCAGCAATAAGATATAGAACCAATCAACCAATCAAACCATAGAACCAATCAAAGCCAAGACGTCTGCATAAAGTTGGATTCAACTGGTAATTTCCTGATCGAGTCAGAACTATTCGGAAGCCGCGGAGGAATCAGTCGGTGATTTCTGCATTTGTATTTGTGCACAGTACAGATTGCAGACTGCCTAGATACAATATTAAGTATCTGTTTTAAATTATTATAATGTTATCTTGTTTTAATACTATTATTTCACTACAATCTAGAATCTTCAGCTCATACCATCATCATAAATTTAAGAGCTGGGCTCTTGTCGGCAGAGCTTCTTCCATACCTCTCGATTACACCACAGAATAGAAAATAGGTACTGACTTGTGGTCTTACCGAATACAAGATTTTACATTCATTTTTTTCGGATAGCCAGATAACCTGATTAAAGTCACAGGCAAGCGCGAGATTAAGGCCGCTTTTAACCTGACATTCTGGAAATCCTTCTTTATGCCCAGCAGTGGACTGTCATGAAGAAATTATGATTCATTCGGTAACCAGAAGGCCTGTGTGTGCACTATCCGTCTATTTTGTACATTCATTGTTTTATTATTATTCTTTCTGTGTGCCAAAGAAAATCTAGCCTTTTCTGCGAATTAACCCGTTAGGCACTCCGTTATTTAAAAACAATTAAAAATAACTCGTCTACTTTTTACTAATTCAGACTAAGTATCTATACCAAAACGAAACAAATTATAAAATAAATATTATTTAGAAACCACCCGTAGTTGTAAGTTCCTAGTAATCTTTACAGGTAACTGCCAGACGGCAATCGCTCGCGGAGATTAGATGATCTCCGCAACCCTTTTTACAGAGAAACCAGACCAACAGGAACATGACCCGAGGTGTGTTAGTGGCTAAGACTGTCAGATATTTTCAGGTTGCCTAGAGGCATTTCACACAGCCCAACGATTGCCATATATCGATAACGTCCTGGACCAACGGCTTAAAGTGCCTTCCGAAGCACGGAGAAGCTTGAGATAGCTCGAGAGAAATACCATTAAATGGCGACCAATCCAATATCCGTCGCATTATACGCGCATTCCCTACAGATAGCGAGTCGCGCTCGGCTATCGAACCCCTCAAGAAAAGTACCTGAAAAAAGAAAAATGCTGTAAAGTGAGCAAACAAAAACCGAGACAAAATGCACTACACATAATTAGTTGATTCACGTGGCTTTGTTTGTACAAAGCCCTTGTTCTTTGTGGCATGACGTGAACAAATAACAGAGGAAAACAAAGGGAGCTAAAAACTAGACGAGTGTCTGTTCACCGGACTATGTGATGGGAGGAGTAATTACCATGGAGTAATAACAAAGAGGAGATGCCGTTTGAAATGGCGCAGTGATGTGATCATTGGCGCCTCGTCGACACAAAAGTGGGCGGAGCTTGTCATTGCTCGTGCCACATGATTGGAGCCACGGCCGAAACCAAGCACCCCGCACGTCTACCTTCTGCCCTGTGTAGCCTCACAAACGCTTTCTTACAAAACGCTTATTACTGCATCTCCTCTTTGTTATTACTTCATAGTAATTACTAAACATGATTGTGGTGTATATGTCGCAGGCATTTTGTATGAATCCGCCGTTTACAAACGGCGTCGTCAATTTACAAACGCTCGCTGTTATGTAATACGCCGAAGGCAAAATGTATATTGCCGTGTCATTATATAATATGCCTAAACATTTGATTGACGATTGAAACGCCGCATACATAATGCCGCGGCAAATTGAAGTATTTAGTTCTGTTTTTTACCACGCGCGTCGCTGTTGGCCAAAACAAACAAAATGGCGTCCAGTAGTGATTTTGTAACGCAAAAAAATATGGAAAATAGTGCAAATACTAAGTGTTTAACAGATTTGTCACAAAATAATTGTGACTTTAAGGACATTTATTACAGTGAATTAAAAAAACTTTACGATCTTCAAGCGGAAACAATAAAAAAGCCGTGGACAACTGAGAAGATTTTCGAGGTTATCCGGCACCTTAAAAATGCTAAGGTGTCCATAGAATCTGGTTGTCGGAGGACTCCTGCACAGTACTATTGGTCAAAAAAATATGAGGTAATGAGTATTGGTGATGTGGAATACCTTATTCTAAAAAAAGATAGCCCTGACAGCCCAATAGTTCGTGTAATACCGTTAGAAGAATATTACGACATAATATTAGATATCCATCGAGGCTGTGGACATGGTGGTCGAGACAAAATTCAGTATCAAATTAAGGATAGATTTATTATTGTAAGAAAAGCAATCGACTTATTTGTCTCATTGTGTCCTGTCTGTGAATCTAAACGTCACATAGCAAAGAAAAGCATTGTAGTGAAACCAATTATATCTCGAGATTTTAACGAGAGGGGTCAAGTCGATCTGATTGATCTGCAGTCCGCACCAGATGGTGAGTTTAAATGGCTACTCAACTACCAGGATCATAGCACAAAGTTTATACATCTTAGACCACTTAGTACAAAAAAAGCAAGTGAAGTTGCCACCGAATTGCTTAAAATATTTCTAGAATTTGGAGCACCATATATACTGCAGAGCGATAACGGCAAAGAATTCACCGCCAACATAATTGAAGAAATGGTCAAAATGTGGCCAGATTGTAAAATAGTACACGGTACTCCGCGACATCCGCAGACCCAGGGTAGTGTTGAGCGGAGTAACCAAGATGTAGAAAATATGCTTCGTGCTTGGATGCGAGATAATAATTCAACAAAATTGGCAATGGGCTGCTTCTTCGTGCAATATAGTAAAAATACATCTTTCCATAGAATTATAGGAAGGTCGCCATTTCGTGCTCTTTTTGGTTGCGAACCAAAATCTGGTCTACGCAGTTCTAGCATTCCTCACGGTATTCTTCAGCATATTACAACTGAAGAACACTTACAAGGAGTTTGTGATGAAAGACAAGTGGATGCTCAAGGGCCAATTAAACCAAATGAAGTTGTGCAAGTCAATATTTTGGAAAATCAGACTTCAAATGTTGATGCTTTCAAAAATACAGTCATAATTTCAAATACAAATGAGGAAAATAAGTCGGAGACATTGATGACAAATATAACAGATGACAGGAATTCAGTTTTAGGCAGCTCTTTGGATGTGTATTCAAAAAATGTAACAGACGAGACTCAAATCTATTCTGCACAAGTCACAAACAATTCTGTCATCATACTTTCTAATGAACTGCTTACTTTGCCTGTGCCAATGAATGCCTCTTTCAATATCACTAATACTAGTACTTCTATTCAATATCCAAATGAGTCATCAAACGCCGATCGCAACGTTTTTCTACCAAATTCTGTTGTAATGCATGATTCAAATGAGGTTTCAACTCTTGAAAATGACTTGAGATGCGTCGTATGTAAAGAAGGGACTAGTGGTGCTCATCAATGTTGTTCTTGTCTCAAACCAATTCACACTATTTGCGGGGAAACAATCGGTAATGAAGGTTACGGCGCAAGTGTTTTGTGTTTGATGTGTAAACGAGAACAGGACATACAATCAGAGAGGAATAAATCACATCAAGGCGTAAAACGAGCGGCGGAAAAAATGATAACTGATACGGCTAAGAAACTCCCAGCTCTGGATATTGGAGATAGTGTTTTTTTCAACGTCCCAAAAATCGATAGAGGTCCCATAGATGCTAAAAATATATCTGGAAAAATATTGGATATGAGACACGGCGTGTACCAAATTGGCACAAGTAATGGAATTATCAAAAACTGGTTTAACCGACAAGAATTAAAAGTGTCGTCAAAGAAATACCTCGAAGAAATTCCTCAAAATATAATATCCTTAAGAGAAGCTGTTTCTAAAGAATCTTTATTTGGCGGACAAGGTTTTAGCAAATGTTTATGCAAGCCAGCTAAAAGACAATGCCAAAATAACCGATGTGCATGTTTTAAAAAGAATGTTCTTTGTGGGTCCAAATGTCACTCAAGTTTGACATGCGCAAAAATAATTCTCGATTTCTCTATTACTATATAAAGCGCGCTTATTATTATTATTCTTGACTTCTTTTTATAGGCAATAATTTCCTGAATATTTTTTTTCTTTAAATAACTATTTTTGTATTTGATTGTGAAATACGGATCTCAACACTTCTAATAATAAAAAAATATAACTAGGTTGATCAAAAATGAGTGCGAAAATAGTTTTTTTAAATAATTTTTATTTGATAATTTTGAAATGTCTTTTATGAGAGATAAAAAGGTCAGACTTCAAAATTGGATCTATGTACCTAATTGTTTTTATTTAAAAGTGTCATATTATTATCCTAAGGCCCAGCGCGCACACCAGCGGAGATACTGAGAAGGTTAACAATTTAAATTAAACCCTAATCCCTATAATATAAGATTGAAAATATTGTGGCATAAAAAACAGAAAATGGCGCGCAGCGCGGTGAGGCGACCTTTTTTGTGCTATGATGTTTTCAATCTTATGTTATAGGGATTAGGGTTTAATTTAAATGGTTATCCTCGCACCGCGCCTCCGCTGGTGTGCATTGGCCCTAAGAAGTTTAAGTTTTTATAATATAAATCTTGTTGTTGTTACCTACTTAAATATTTTAATTACTTAAGTACTCTAAGAGAACCAAAGTGTATACTGACAATTGCTTAAATAAAGTCTGATTTGTCCAAGCTGTGTTTTCTTCATGGTCACCCTAAAACTATAGCCAACGTTGAAATTTTATCAATTGAACGAGTTCTCATTTTGCCTTCGGTATATTACATAACAGCGAGCGTTTGTAAACTGACGACGCCGTTTGTAAACGGCGGATTCATACAAAATGCCTGCGACATATAGACTATAATTAGGTACCTATCTATTCTTTGTCCAAACGTTTTCTATTACGCTTCAGAGCCCAGGGTACGATGTAGATACGAGTATCACAATGGAGGATCAACATCTTAGCTCTTACCTGGTTACGTTTTGTAGTGTTAAATAAACGAATAATAAAAAAAAAGTCCTTTTGTTTCTTGCCTTTACAACGCCAAGAATGTAACATGCATTTGACTCGTAAACTTTTTTTTTCTAATACTTAAATTTTAGGATAAATGAAAAATATGATTTCTCAAAATTATTTGAGGTGGTACATATCAAACTGTTTTTTTTGCGGGTTTCATTAGTACATGGATTAATTTTCGTGGGTGATTTTTATGAATTGGGTGTAAATCATCATTTAATGTAAATAAATAAGATAACATCCAGAAGTTTTAGTCTTTTAGATCCCTATTTGAGATATGTCGGTCTTTTTTCTTACGTACCTACAAACTACAAACATACACTTTTACGAAGCTAGTGCGGGTCGCGAGTCTAAAATAAAATTGTTTACAAATTTTTTGCTACAAACAAAACAAACTGCAACACATACTTTGATGTTGTTAAAAAGTAAAATAAAGCTTGGAAACTAAGCCAATTTCCGCGGCAACCTGTTGAAAAATGGAATAGGCTCTAACGAATTGGCGTTTTCACAAGTTTGCGGATACTTCCCCTTTCGAATTGTTCTGGAAAATCGAGTTGAAAGACATGAAGGAAAAGATAAAGTATTTTTACCGACCCCAGAAAAGGATGTTTGTTTTTGTGGTTCCATACCTAAAGGGTAAAACGGGACCTTATTACCAAGACTTCGCCGTCCGTCTGAACCACAGATTGTGAATCGTGATAGTAAAACAGTAAAATTTTACGCTAGTTACATTTTTTGATTTTGCCAAACTACAAAGTAGTTTATCGGCAAAGTGATGCTTACCAACCATAATATTATTTTGTCCATTCAACACATAGGGCGTTGTACTGCCACTGGTTGTGAATCAAACTTATAACTAAACAATGATCAATGAACAGACCTATGCCACTACGTTTCGCTGCCTCAACAAACCATTACCCAGTTTAAAGTAAACGTTTCAAAACTAAGTATCAAAATGAAACAAAAAATTTAATACAATTCGTTCGCCACAGCCAGACGGTTGCCATATAAGTTATAAACTAAAACTAAAAGGGGAAACGTAGGGCACAGAGCAGTGTCCTTTTTAATACAATAAAAAATAGAATAACAATAACTCTGAAATTATGAGATCTGCTAAGTTCTTAGGGAGAAGACAGGATAGTACGGAACCTTGATTTGTTCAATATTTGTACATCAGTGATGTCGTAGACATGTAGACACAGAGAATGGCCAAATATACATTTAGCCATTCTGTGCATCCACAGATCTGCATCTATGGACACTTGGATAGATAGTGCTTACGCAATAGATTTCATAATTATGACGTATTTTGGTTGCAGCTATAAATTCAAATACATACATACATACCATCACGCCTTTTTCCTCTAGGGGTAGGCAGAGACTACGGATTTCCATTTGCTATGATCTTTCCAGGCTTCCCTCGCTTCTTCTACGCTCATCACTCTCGTCATATACGCTCGTCGATTACGGGTACTCCTGACTGAATATGTCTGCGATTTACTTATTTACTACAAATACAAACAGAATAAAATAAATATTTAAGATGGGTCTCATACAGCAGACATGATTTGCCGTCCGCGAGTTCGACTTGCACTGGACTGATTCATTTTATACAGCGAGTTCTCGTCTGTAGCGTGCAATCAAATATAAATACATGCACCTATTAATGTCTTAAATAATACATTTCATGAACGAGAAATGGCTGACCGATAGGTCTTATAATATCTATGATTTAAACAACAACTTTTGCGTTAAATTATTGATTTTCTAAAACAAAACACTGAAGATAGTTACAGACAAAGTTACCAACTCTGTCACAAAAAATGACACCAAAATTTCAAACTGCAGGTTGCGGTTAGCCACCACATTCCACAATGGCATTAAAGATTATGTTTTGGACAAGGAACATTATCATTTTCAAGCTTATTTTAGTCTAGCTGTCTCCCGCAGCTCCGCCTGCGTCAAAAAAAGCTTATGTGTGACCCCGGGTCTTCACTTCATACCAAATTTCATCAAATCCCGTTTAGCAGTAGGGTCATGAAAGCGTAACTTCCCACTTATAATGTTTAAGTACTAGCTGTTCTTGCTCCGTCTGCGTCTAAAAGTAGCATATGTTTACCCCGGGTCTTTAACTATATTCGTACCAAATTTCATCAAAATCTGTTCAGCGGTTTGGCCGTGAAAGACAGACAGACAGAAAGACAAACAGACTTTCGCATTTATAATTATTATATTATTTGTACTTGTATTAGTAGGTATGGAAGTATCGAAGTATGTATATGGAAATGCTCTATTTCCACGTAAACCATATTTTTGAAGTCGCGTATGATGCATCGCTAATTGCATATGGTTACTAAAGTGATTGCTGCCCACCACAACATGCTTTTGAGCCAATTTGATACATAATTCCCTGTAATAAGGTATATTTCAACCTGGCCAATATGGGGCATAGTTATCAAGGCATAATTAATGGAATAGTCGGAGTGGATTACGTATTTTGGTTCGATTAAACATTGTTTTGAACGGTGTATTATTTTGAATTGTTTTTGCGGTACAATTGGTTAATTAGTAATCGAGGGTTTGAGTTCGAATATTAACACAGTGTTTTGCCATTTTACTCTGGTTTATTGCCAGTCCAAAATGATTAAATGCTTTAAATAGCATACGATAAATATGTTTGTTAAATAATTATTGTACCGTCTTGTTGTGAAGCTTAACAGTTTATATAAAAATTGTATCAAGGATAAAAAAAATAAGTCATCAATATCAGTGAGCTCATTAATCTCCAATGTAACTTTTAGCGTGTTAATTTTTGCAATAACGGATTTTGTATTGATATTCTACGTCTCATGATATAACTCAAATCGAGAACATTTGGTAACTTCCACTACAACAGGTGATTTTACCGCTCTATATTCATATCCATACCTAATATTATAAGTGCAAAAGTCTGTGTGCCTGTCTGTCTGTTATACTTACACGGCCAAACCGCTGAACAGATTTTGCTGAATTTATTTGTGAATATAGTTGAAGACCCGGGGTCAAACATTGGCTACTTTTTGATGCAAGCGGAGCTGAGGGAAACAACTCACAAAATATATAGTTTAAGAGGCAATATAATCGAAATTTCTTATTATACCTTAACTACCTTTTTCCCATGGATGAAAGTAAATAAATTTCAGCTTAAAGCCATACGAAAAATAGCTGATAGGTCTATCTATTACCAAAGCCTTATATTTCCACCAAAGAGGCGCCATTTTATAGTAAATCGCCTGCTAATGCCATTAGCATAATACCGCTAACAAAAAATACCAAGATTCATCTTACAAAGGACATTCCATGTAATCCCATGACGATGATGAGTAGTGGATTACGAGACAGGAAGACAATCCAAGGAAAATTATCCCCTAAACTATTTCAAATACGGACTATATTCGCGCGGTGAGCTCAATTCCCAATCTAGTTGAAAATGCTAGGCCGTGTATAACACGACCAGTTTAAGTAGATCTCCAGCCTCCCATATACTATCATACCAGTAGATTGTCATTCTTGATAGGTGTGAAGATTGAGGGGTCAGGGTATAATGGAGTTATTATGTACAATATGGTACAACGAATACAGTCGTGCAATGGTATTCGGAGGGACGGAGCTGTTTTCATATGAGAATAGTCATAAGGACTATGATGAAGTATTTTAGTTGGTTTTACCTGCCTCAGCGTCTGATATAAATATTCAGAGTTAAAGTTTCTAGGTTTCTGAATGAGACGCATGTATAAGAAAATCGGAAGATAATTAAAGAGTTTGACTGGCAGAAAATACCTTAATGGTGGATTGTAAGGAAGGAAGAAACATATTATCCGATACCAACACACATGGTGCGTTGGAAATAATTGAAAATGCATTGTTATAATTTATCATTAAAAATTAAACAAACAAATAAATGTAATACTAGTGTCCGTGTTAAAATTATTCGTGGTAAGATGTTTTCGTGGTACTTTGATTCGTGTAAAATGTTTTCGTGTTCACTAAATGAGTGATGGCGTTTAGTTCGTGAAGCAGTTCTTTGTGTTCTTGTTTAAGTTATGTCATACACTTAAATTAAATTTACAAAATCGATAATCTAACCACACCTCCGAAAGCTGACATCGATAACGCTAAAAATACTCCAAAGTTCCAACATACCATTTTATGGCTGGCGGAGTTTCCATTACACTAACTCAGGAGGGGAAAATTTGAGGACATGCTAAAATTCACGCTCAAATCTTGTGTGAACTTCCTTGGTGAGTCAAAATTTTTTTTCAAATTTACTACGTAATATTAAACGCAGATATTTGTTTATTTATTGATTAAGTTTTACGGAAACTGGAAACAAACGTTGGGAACCAGCGTCAGCGAAGTCGCCTTCTCCGGGGTCTGATAAAACGCTAGAAAGTAAAAGAAGTAGATTTTGGTCTATTTGATGCAGATATGAATGAATGAACACTTTATTGCACCATTTACATACATTTAAGAAAAGATACATCATAAAAACCAATTAACATTAAGAGAAATGAGTACAAAGGCGGACTTATCGCTAATGCAATCTCTTCCAGCCAACCTTATGGTAGAAAGGAGCATATGATATATAATATGATCTTAGATAGAGATCTATGGCTTGTCTATAACATATTCTAACCTATTTTTTTACAATACTTGTCGTATGAATCCAGATTAGCCTAATTTCCAATCGCATTATAAACAAAGATGCACATGGATGGATAGTTAACATACTTAATAATGGCTTAGCAATATCTGAATACGAGAGTTCTTGCCAGTCGCCTTCCTGATAAACCAAATAAAATAGAAAAAAAACGGCATGAAACTACATTTAATGCTAAACCAAACTCTATTACCAACCCCATTACACAAAAACTTTTCACCGAAATACATTTACGCGGGAACTATTTGTCCCGATCAATATGGCAAATGTGCGTTGTCTGTTTGCCAATTAAAGGGGGATTGTGGCCCAATATTTGCATTGGCATATAGACTGACGTTTTCTGACAATGATGTTTAAATTTTGTAGATGCGCGCCACTGCCGACAATCACACGCTTTTGAAAAGAAATCGTTTATTTTCAATATAGGATATAAATGCCACTTATTGACGTCAATTTACCTATATTAAATTTACTACCACTTCCAAAGCGCAAGTGAGAAGAGGCAGCGCCACAAACTCCACTGCAGCATTTTCTTCAAAATGTCAAAAAAACAAACCTTTCCGACCATTTAAATTGTACGGTCAACTGCAAAAGTGCTTGCATCTGTAGCACATTTTGTTCCAGAAGTTATGCATTCACGTTTGCAATTGACTATACATTCTGATGAGTAAATTTGGAATGTGTAATTTATCAATCCTACGAATTTGCATACATGCATAGTCGTTGCACTGCTGAACAGGAATGTTCTACTGATCGAAAACATAAGATATTTGTAGCCCAACACGCCATCATCTCTATTTAGTAGAGATATGAAGTAACTTAGACTTCAAACCTTTATTTTCAGCCTTGCTTTGCTCTGCTTTACGTGGGACACTTGTTTTGTGGGAAGTTTTGAGAAACTAAAAACTAACTTCTATGGATAAAATATTTTAATTAAATCTTTTCAAAGAACTCACCACCAGCCCCCATGCAAAGTTTCATGCGTCTGAACCAATTTTCGAAACATTTTTTTCCAGCCCGCCGTAGACACCTCTTCCACGGCTTTCTCGAACGCTGCTAGCGTTTTTTTTATTTTAGGGAATAAAAAGAAATCACACGGTGCTGGTGCAGGACTGTAAGGAGGATGCCCCAAGACTCTGACTGGTGTAGTGTCCAGGAAGTCCCTCGTTTTGAGCGCTGGGAGCCTTGTCATGGTGAAGCAGTACCCCGCGGAGCCCGGTGTTCGGTCGCTTGTTGCTCATTGCAGACAAAACTTCTGGCAGACATTTTGTGGTATACCATTCGGCGTTGATGCTGCTTAGGACTCGTGGAAAAATGGAATTGAAACCAGATACCCAGTCAAAGTGAAGAAACTAGCGAGCAAAATTTTCCCTGCGCTTCTCGATCGCTTCACTCTCGTAGGCGTTGGTTCGTTTTGAAACAGCCAAACTGTCGTGTCGACTGACGCTTTGTTTCTGGATCGTATTGATAAATCCAGGATTAGTAACTAAGGCGACCGCGCTTTAAAATTTTAAGGTCCTTCATCCATAAAAGCCATTTAAAGTCGAACAAATGACTCATCAGGTTTTAGGCCACATTTAAAATCGTAGAAAATCATCGCACGAAAATGTTATCGATGCAAATCCATTTTTAAATGAGACACGATAATTTGATTTGGCTTTCGAAAAAATGTGGAGAGAAATTCGAAATTCGAAAAATGATATTTTTACTTTTAAATAACCAAATTTTTCAAAATAATTACAATTGGCCAGTGCCTTATACATAAAAACTTTTTTTGCAAAACTTTCTGAGTGGCCTGGTATATCACTTTTATTCTATGTTTGGGAGGAAGGAGCATTATATATATATGCATATTCTTTGGCTGAATATCCACGACAGATCACGGATAAATAATAAATCCTAAGCAAAATTTTATGGCCTTTTTATTTACACCACGTTTGACAAATACACGAAATAAAAAATCCTATTTCTGTAACAAATTGTTATTAATTTTTGCACTTATCCTCTCTCATTTCCGGATACAAATGCCTATGTCCCAAAATCAGAAATAGATATTGAAATATAAGAAAAATGTTCGTCTTTACAGATCTATAGAAATAAAAATATCATTGTAGTCAGAACTAATGGTTTTCTTTTTGCGGCAAAATGCTGAACGACGTGGTTCCGGCTTTGAAGAAAAATCGACTACTTTTAGACATTGAATTACATAGAAACGACTTTCTGTAGAGTCAAGGACGAAGTTTCAAGTACGCTAGTATCAATTAAAGTCTACATGCTAGGCATGGCGCAAGTTTTAATTTATTACATTTAGTCACTGATTGAGTATTCGTTTATGTAACATAAAGGAAAAATATTAGATACATAAGACAAAATACACTTACTGCGATGGCTCAGCGACCCAAAGAGGATCTTGGCCTCCGATACCAGAGATCTCCAGGTTGCTAACTGTTCTAGTCTAGTAGTCCTGCTCTAGTCGGCTCTTTGGAGGGCTTCTAAAATATAAAATACTAGCTGTTTCCTGAGACTCTGCTCGTGTCAAAAAGTAGCCTATGTTTTACCCCGGATCTTCAACTATATCCATGCCCAGAGCTTCAGCCGTGAGAGCGAAACAGGCAGACGGACAGACTTTCGCATTTTTAATGTAAAGTACTGGTAAGACCTTTCTTACTTCCCATTCATCGGGAATGCTTATATTGATAAAATTTGCTGTCGGAGAGTAGTCCAAATAAAAGACATTTGTTAAATAATTAGCAAAGTATCTAAGAGAAAGGTATTGTTCTGTTTTTAACACAAAAACCGCAAGTATAATAAGCCTTAGTTTGTATTTTAGGATAGTGTTCTTCGCTAGACACATAGAAATTTATGGCTTAATATATGTTGCCCGTGACTCCGCCCACATGATACATCGCTGCACCATCTTTAAATCCACCTATCATCAAAACTTACCTCGTTCAAAAATAAGTTCCGAATTTGGTGAGATTGGGATCAAATCATATTTTATGCAATAAAATCCTTTTTTGTAGCTATTTTGCGTCCCACTGCTGGGCCAAAGCCTCCCCTCTTTTCTTCCACACATCTCTGTCTAGGACTTCTGGGCTATTTCTTTCCATTGAGTTTCGGATGTAGGGAATAAAACAGCTAGGTTAAAATATTGAATAGCTGTGTCCCAACTGATGAGTATAATATATATGTTAACGGAAATGTATGTAATCCGTCATTGTATACAATTCCTAGGAAATGTATGTCATTCCTAAAATCGCCTGGAAATGTGTGATATAATATAAATTAGACACATTTCCTAGGAAATCTATACATTTCCTAAATAGCGATCGGAAATGTAAGACAAGGCTGAAATTATAATGATGACGATTGCGAAAGAAGCGTCAGCCAAAAACGAGATGGTCCGATGAAGAGAGTTCAATAAATAAAATACTATAATCCATTCTAAAATATCATATCCATGGGAAGCTTGAAGAAATTTTTCAGGAAATTTCTCCTAAGCTTGCTGACGCCATAGTTAACAAAAGGGCATAGCGCAAAGAATTGCAATTGCAATTCAGCATGGGAATGCAGCCTGTTCTTGGCACCATGCCACACGGACATTGCTTAGATTTTTTTTTATTTTAAGTTTTTACTTTCAGTTAGTTTTTTTAAGTTTTTACGTTAATTTGTTTGTAATAATTAATTAATAAATTTTAGTTGAAAAATAAATACATTCTAAAACATTTGTTTAGGTCTAACGCTCGATTCCCACGGAATGTTGCAGAGATATGTAATTTTTTCCAAGATTTGCAGTGATAGGCGGTACATGTATCCAGTGTGAATGGGCCTTTATAAAACACACCCAAGCATACCACAGAGAGTAGAAAGTCTATAAATCATGAACTTGTCGAGCGTGATAGCCCAGAATGATTAATTGTGACGTTTATTCCATTATTTTTTATTATCGCCGCTTCGGCAAGTAGGTATCTCGAAAATCAATACAGGCAAATTAATTTCACTTTCTTCTGAAATACGAGGGAAAAAGAGAAGGCTTATTCATAACACATGCTTGCAGGGTCATTGGATTTGGACCCTGCATAGACCGATATTTTTTTCTAAATCTGCTTCTTATTTTTTTGTCATAGTTTCTTTAACTGCTGCCACTACTACTAACTATCTTAGCGCCTTCCCGGTTGCATCCTGGGCTGATTGCCTCGGAGCCCAGGGTCCGCTTTCCCACATTTTCACCTCCATTTCCCCCGGTCTTCGGCATCCTTGGTTGTATCCATTAGCATGCATATCTTCCGTTGCGACATCCAGCCAGCATTTTTTAGCTGCGCCCCTTAAATTCTACTTCGGCCCGGCAGGAGGTGGCATGGCTAGACCTTGTTCCCCACATAATTAGCCGGTTAAGTAAGACGTGGCCGTACCATCTTAAGCGGCTCTCCTGAAGTTTGTCCAGTCCACTGCTGGACATATGCCTTTATTGTGAAAGTGAATAAAACATGTTTGCCTTCTCAAAAGTATCTTTTTATAAAGGTCATGTCACTTATGCATTAAGGCGTCTGAAAGTTTTAAAACACAGATAGACTTCTATCTGATAGTTAAAGGTCAAAGGTACAAGACTAAGTGTCCTTAAAAACCTTGACATTCAACTACAAATCAGAAAATAGAAATGTCTACCCTGATCTAGAAGAGCCCCAATTTTTGGACTGTCATGAATTACTAGTTGTTCGCCGCGAACATAGACCTCGCGAATTTTACTCAATAAAGTATAGCCACAAAAATAAAAATAAATCTTCCCATCATTTACTGGGAAACATTTACTACAAATTAAACTATTTTAAATTATTTTAGCTGCTGTTGTTAGAGGGGTTATTAATTATTAATATATTATTAATCCATACTATACAACATAATACTATAATATCCATACTAATATAACCTCCTCCGTTTCGGATTTTGGAAGAACCTTGTAGGTCAATCAATTCTTCATGATCTATATTTTATAGATTTATCTATTTTATAAAAAGCACCTCCTTCCGTTATCGTTAATTTTTAGTCCGTTAGACTATAAGGTCCATTGCTCCTTCTACTCCCACCCTTGTAGATTAATATCCCAACTTCAAAATATCTTCACTAATTTGAGAGAAAATCATTATTCTGATTTGGGAAAAAGATGATTAGTTTACTTCGACATCATCACTATAATTCTAGGTGTTTTACAGTTATTATTATTTTATTACTAAACTACTGAACCAATTATTTTAAAATTTTTACTGGACTTAACTGAAAGTATGCCTTATCGAACTTTCAATCGGTTCAGTAATAACGGAGTTATTAAGTATCAATACGAAAAAAAAAACATTAGATCCTCCGGTTAAATATCACTAAATCGGACTAACGGCTCGCGGTATAAACATACATACATACAAACAATGTGTTTTTGCCCCAACTCGATTTAGAGACCTCACTCGCTTCGGTCGCTCGGTCAATTAAATTACACTTTTTAAATACGATTTTTAAAGCATTTGTTACTTATATTTACACCTAAAGTTTCAATGAATTGGTCATGATTTATTTTTCGGAAATTTGGGCACTTACACAATTTAACAATTTATAGTTATTGCTTCCGAGGTTCATTAATATCAAATTGTTTCCTAGATTGCATTTTAAGTATCCATGGCTTCGAAGCTATGGAAAATGGTATCAGTACCGTACGGTTTTTATCATCCATCAATACTTCATATAATATTATAGGTGCGAAAGTCTGTCTGTTAAGCTTTCACGGCCAAAACGTTGAACGGATTTTGATGAAATTTGGTATGAATATAGTTCAAGATCCGAAGTCAAACAAAGGCTACTTTTTAATGCAGGCAAAGCTGCGGGAAACAGCTAGTAAAACATAAGAAATCGCGAATTATGCAAGTATATAATGCAAGACTCACACAAATAATATATACGTAATACGGATTTAAAATATTTTTGAAAGAATTTATGAAAATATGCGACAATTTGAAGTGGAAGTAACAGTTACATTGCTTCAAAGATATTTTTATTAGTGTTTCTTTCCAACTGCCCACTTTAGTATGTCATGATATTATAACAAAGAAAAGAAATAATATGGCCTTACTATTTGTTTTAAAAATAAAATACCAAACGGTAACCAGTATTTCTAAAGACGATACAATTATGAAAAGAAATGATTACTACTGGTTATGTGGCATCTTGTTAAAAATAGAGCATTCTGTTACATACATACATACCATCAAGCCTTTTTCAGGTAGAGGTAGGCAGAGACTACGGATTTCCATTTGCTACGATCCTTACAGACTTCCTTCGCTTCTTCTACGCGCATCACTGTCGTCATACACGCTCGTCGATTACGGGTACTCCTGACATCTCCCTTTTTTTAATATGCCTGCGATTTGGTCGCAGTATGTTCTCCGAGGCCGGCCTTTACCAACTTTTCCTGTCACCTTTGATTTGTAAATTTTTCTCACTCTGTTAAGTATTGTAAAAGGCGGGTAAATGAATTACAGAGGTGTTTTACAGCTCTTCTCGGTTGGAAGTGAATTCAATTAAATACAGCATTCCCAGGATGAGATGATATTAGCAAGTAGCCAGCTTTGCTGCAATGACGCAGCAATTTAGGTACTTAATGCCTGAACTATCCAAAATGATACGTTAGGTTTTTTTTAAAAAAAAAACTATTTATTTCCTATAATCTATGGAACTCTTAAAAATGCTTATTTTTTTTTATTTTATTAAAACTAATATTTAGAGTTCTAAGGGTTAAAACTATATTTGCCGTCCGAAAGAGATGGCATTTTTTAGTGTCGCCTTTCGCTTACTCTAAGGCTTTTAACCCAGTATCGTTTAGATACTAAATCTTATGTGTCTTTCAATTTATTGAATCAAAATGGTATTAACAATGAAAATAAAAAAAAGCCGGTGCAAAAAATACATTAAGAAGATCATATGAAAAAATTTCTTCCGATTTACTTACATTTTGTCGACTTATCATCTAGTATACCTTGACGACATCATACGTAGTTCAAGAGTAGGGCCCTGAAATTCCAGCCGTCACTTTGCATAAACCAACACGTTCTTATACGTTTTTTTGGACGTTGACGGATTGCTGTTATAAATACGGACAAAACTCGACAATCATGAATAAATATTTGCCGCACGGATATCCATGCATAATTTTATTGACAGCGGCTGAATTTGGTTTTGTTATTTATTAAAGCTGTATGTTTACAAGGTTATTTGATAAATCGTATATTGAACCCTAAATGGGTCCCGTAGATAGAATGTGGACTTTTCATGGCCGTACGATACGTTTACAGAATAACCTGACCACAAGTGAACGGGTTGCGACCGAATGGTTTTACAAAGTTGACAACATGGGATCCTACCAACAAGGACGTAAAAAATATTTATAATTATAAACATGAGACTTCTAGTATATCAGGCATGCGTAGGTCTGATTTTTTGGTTTGAAGGGTGAGAGGCGCAATATTACCTAGTGTAGCCGAAGGTTCTTTCCAAACATCTACTTTCTACTAAGAGGCTTCGCCAGTTAGTGGTTGGGTTTTATGGTTGGTTCTTATTGTTATGGAAATATTTTTTTAAGTAGTGTAATAATTACTACTGCGAGGTAATTAGGCAAACAATAAACAAACACACACAGTGGCATTTGTTGATACAAGGCGTCCCTTGAAATAAAACATTCCTCATAAAATTGGGAAGACTATTAAATTTCGCAATTTAAGTAGGAGCAGTAATTATGTGAGTGCTTTAATTTGATACTGAAATGTGATACAAATGGCAGATGGAGTTACAATTATTTAAAGTAAATCTGCGAATAGCTTTTTACTTGTCGAAAGCAAAAAATGAGTATGCGACATTTAAACATTTTTTGTTTTTAGATAGTCTATCAAATCTTCTTCAAAAAGATACTTAGGTAATGGATAATAACCGTTGTTATATATTTCTGTCATCAAAAAAATAAAAGTTCTTGCATTGTCTTTTTCAAGTTTGAAGGGCAAGAGAAAGAGAGAGACAGTGACAATTAACTTACCGAATATATTTTGCCTGGATCAACGTAGTACTCTGTTATAATATCCTATGTCATGATAACGTGATGTTGGTAACATGCTTTGATAGTTACGCAATCAAAGTATAGCTAAGCGCACATATCTTTCGCAGGCAATATTTATTTATTTATTAAAACTTTATTGTTCCACAAAGTACACATATACTTATAACAATTGGCGGATTTAATGCTAAGAGCATTCTCTACCAGTCAACCATTGGGAGAAAAGGAAAGATAGTTTGGCGCAAAAAAGTTAAGGGGGAAAAATGTATTACTTATAGAGCAAATTTTATTAAATTACGCTAGCAGCTAGGCAATATGTCTGGCTGCTAGCGTAATCATAAAACATACAAATTATTGCATATACCCGTGGTTTCAAAGCTATTCCTAAAGGCCTTGTGACATGGCTTATAATAATCCTTACTAATATTATAAATGCGAAAGTCTGTCTGTCTCTCTGTTACGCTTTCACGGCCAAACCGCTGAACGGATTTTAATGAAATTTGGTATAGATATAGTTGAAGACCCGGGGTCAAACATAGGCTACTTTTTGACGCAGGCGGAGCTGCGGGAAACATCTAGTTTCAAATAAATTTCTTAAACGTTTATTATGTTCTGCATCAACTCAGCACTTGTCTCGGCCAGAGAAACCACAACACAATACTTCTATTAAGGCCTAAACAGAAATGTAATTTGCAAACGAGCAACTTTCTGTATCAGACTTTGAGTATACAACTTTTGTAAACCTGTTGTATCGCTATTTGTTGTCTATTAGTCATTTAAAAATTCGTGAAATGCCTCGAGCTTAGCAATGACTTCAAATGTGTTGTAAAAATCGCGTCTTTTTGTTCATTTTTATCGGAGTCGGTATCTTAATAAACATTTTTATCGCCATCATTAATCCATAAGGACTACCCTTAAAAAAAATTTACCATATTTGATACCAGCATTTTTAGTCGATCCTTATCTTATTTATCTTGATAACTTCGTGCCATCTTCAACGAAGGTCGCGGCAACCATCAATGTCATCTGTACTCATGAGACAGCCTTTTGGTTAAGAGACCATCCACAGAATTATTTTTCTACCAGCCCTCTTTCTGCCTTGGATCTAGCCATGCAGTATAAGTTGAAGAAGCTCATTATAATATATAAATGTATCCCAAGTATTCCAATATGATCTTAAGACATAGCAACTTTAATTGTCTCGTCTGCAAGCCCGTAGTGTGCAGTCCACTCAACGTCTCCGTCACAGACAGGCAGTATCAATAATACCACTCTTGAAATAGTATTTCATTGTTAGGCCGTTCTCGATTGCGGCTCGATTCTGTGATATATGGACCTCATTATCTTCAATGGGTGTTGATACAAAATATTATATACTAGCTGTTTCCCGCAGCTCCGCCTGCATCAAAAAGTACCCTATGTTTGACCCCGAGTTTTAAACTATATTCATACTAAATTTCATCAAAATCCGTTCAGCGATTTGGCCGTGAAAGCGTAACAGACAGACAGACAGACAGAAAGACAGACAGACTTTCGCATTTATAATATAAGTATGGATATTTTGACACGAATTCAGATAAGCTAGCCCTAAACTAATTTGAAATTTGAGTTATGGGTATACTAACTCATCGATACTTTATATACAACGATATTTTATGACAAGTACATATAAAGATTTATTCATATCGAGTGAGTTACATGGTTGATTGACCACACCATGGTTAACCATGTAAACGTGATAAACGTCTAATAATGAAAATTTGAAAAAGACCGTTTACCAATATGAACTATGAACTTAAAAACGATGAAAATAATTTATAGTTTGTTAAATCTACAGTATAAAATTATTTGGATTCATTGAATGTAAATTATTTGGATACATTGAATGTTTACTCAATGTTTTTGTATTTGTTTAATCTATGTTTAGTTGATCTTCATAAATAGGATTGAATATGAAAGGTTGTGATCGTGAGGTTTTCGCGTTTTGAATAGAACACTCCCTTTCTTTCCGTGAATGTCCAAAAAGTGATCAATCGCGGTCTGAATTTATTTATAGTTCTCTGTAATTGAATTATGATAAATTAATACATTCGGAAGGTTGCCTTTTATGTTGCTATTGCGATAAGGCCGCTTTTTGCGCATGTTTTTTTTCTTTTGATGCTTATATTCGACTAGCTGTGCCCGCGAGTTCGTTCGCGTGGAATAGTTATTTTGGGAATCATATTTATTTTTTGTTTACAAACCTACCTCCTCAGCTTTATTATAAATTACCTATAGCTGTTACCCACGACTTATTTTAGACGATTTAGTTACATAATTAATAGAATATATTTTAAGGTAGTTTTAAAGGATATATTTTAAAGTACTTCTGCGTAAATTATATTTTTAGTTTTATTTTCTTGTGGCAGAATCAATGACACATTTATTTGGATAAAGATTAATATTATTTAGTTGATACAACTCTGACAAATGATTTGTAATAATGCATTAATTTCGACCAAATTTGATTGTCATAAAAACTGTTATTGTAAGTTAATCTTAAAAGATAGACATATACTGTCGCGGACATTTTTTTAGATCATTTAAAGAGGAATATTTCTTTCATACATATTTTTTGGGTATCTCGAACTGTTTTCGCAGCGCACGCAACGGAAGCCCTCAAAGATGAATATTTTTCCGCGTGTTTTCAACATTTTCGACTGTTTCTTCGCTCCTATTAGTCGCAACGTGATGTTATATAGCCTAAAACCTTTCTCGATAAATGATCTATCCAACACAAAAAGAATTTTTCAATTCGAACCAGTAGTTCCTGAGATTAGCGCGTTCAAACAAACAAACAAACTCTTCAGCTTTATAATATTAAATATATTAGTATATTAGTATAGATAAATATTTCCTTGGTGTAATAAAGAGTTTTACATTGTATACGTAGTATTCGACGGTTAGTAATATACCTTTTAATAAATATCAGACTAAACAAAAACACAGATCTTTCGCGCCGATTTCAAAATTGTATCCGTTCCTTTCATCGTCCAAAGTCGTCACAAAGTTTAGTAGACAAAAGCTTGAGCCAAAGTACGTGAGCTGCGTAGAGAACCGTCTGCCTTGTTTGACTTTGACGGCAATATCTTTACGAACGAGCCCCTGAAACGTTTTTGGAATTTAATGGTTACTACAAGTATCCTAGCTGATGCCTGTGACGTTATGCACGCACACAGATGCGTAAAACTTTCAGTGAAATTTCTTCACTCATAAAGCTAAGTATAAGTGTTTGCCGCGTCCAATCTCCTTACTGACGACTGATTCAACATACTCTATGACTAAAAATGTGACGAACTGATAAGCGGAAAACTAGGATTCGACTAGGAAGACCAGAAAACCAACACATTTAAAATCTCTCTCCGGCTGGTGGCAGTTTCACTGACTAAGAAGAGCCTTAGTAGAGGCTAGCTAGCTAGGCAACCTAGGGGTCAAACGGTTTGGGATAAAACTGGAAAAACGCCAAAACAGTATTAATTACAGAAAAGATTCTACCACACAATGTGATTAATTCTGAGATCTTGCGCTTCAAAACAGTGGATCCCATTTTTATCAAATTCATGTAGGCGGAATCGGTTGTTGTGTTACAGAAACCGTTGAACCTTGTGGAGAGTTCAGGCTAAAAATCCCGATGAATACAAATTAAGACTCGCTCGTTTGATAGTTGACAAGCATGATCATGCCCACGCATGCCCAGCTACGGTATCCAGCTCCTCAAGAGTTCTTGAGTGTAGTTATACGGGCTAATAACAGACTGGGTCTACAAAGAAAGAGGTTGTATCGCTTAGACAGGATCGATACCTTCCGATGTGGCGCGCATAAACGTGTTGCACGCCAGTTGAACACAAGGACGGTTTATACTTTAAGATTTTTATTCAATGCACCAAAATAACAAAAATACGAGGTAACAAAAATATTTTGCGGAAGTACCAGTAATTATTTCAATGATTTGGTAAGTTCTTGCAACTTTGATGCCTGGATCAATTAAAAGCATTTTATCTCATGTCGCTTACCCGGCTACATCAGAATGTACAACAGACGGCAGTCCAGTTGAGGACCGGGTCTTCAGTGGTTAAAGGTGATTTGCAGAAATTCTACCACACTATTCCCCTGTATGTATTGACATTATATTATCATCACAAGAGTGCGGTGCAGGCTGATCTGTGTGAACAAGGAGCTGATAATTACCGAGTTATCGCGCAAAATATACTGAATGAAATGAATGTACACTTTATTGCACTAAACACACGTTTACACACTCTATCTATCTCATTTCGGAGGCTTTTTCACTTTGGGCGGCTGAGCCAGCGATGTGTCTAGACTACTAAAAAATATTTGATTATTTTCATCCAGCTCTTATTTTTTTTTTTTAATATTAGTTGGTGTAAACCGACTTTGTCTCAAAGGGCGATTCCATCAGACCTTGAACACATGACAGCCGGTAGTCATGCGATGTGCAAGTTTGCTCAATACCCTACTGCTATTGATCACCGAGGAAGGACAAACATGATTTTGTAGAAAACTGTGTTAGTATGCACTGAAAATGAGGGTTAGGGAACAACTCGAAGGTACGGCCGTTTTTGATCCCAGCTGCTATTAGATGGTCGTTGAAGAAATCACGTCAGAGGTCGAAATGTAGTTCCGAAAAACTGACTGAAACAATTCTTTTAATCTCCCACGGATTGATAGCGAATTTTGCTTATAATAGTATAGTATCAATAGACTCAATCAATATTAAGCAGGTTACACTACCGCTATTAATCACCAAAGAAGGACAAACATAATTTTGTAGAAAACTGTGTTAGGTTAGTCGTTAAAATGGGGATTAGGGGACAACTTGTCCGAATCTTAAATGTATTAATTTCGCTTACTTAGCCGAGGTATGCTATATGCTAATAGAATAGTACCTATTTCAAATACTGTCATTTCAATCCTATTTTAAGAATTGACCACCCATCTCTTACTGTAAGTGACGCTATAGGCGACTGAGAGAATATATGAGATAATTTAAATTTAAGGTCATAAAAATTGGTTAATTATCTCTTGGAGGTTTAGGAAAAAATACTAATATGGCGCCTTAATAATCTTCCTGAGAAAAAGAATTTTCAAATCTATACTAAGGAGTGGCTTATGTAAGTCTATACCCCCTCTAACGGAGAATTTTCTATTTGAGTTTGATGAATTTGCTTTAATAGTCATTAACGATCTTGAGTGCGGCTGTGATTTTCAACAAAGAATAATCATATGTATCCACTGAGCTGGGGAATGTTCTTTTATAATTAGAAAACAAAATTGAATACCTCACAACCAATGAGTTTGGCTATAATGTTTAACCATAAACAAGAGGTTTTATCGAACTTCCAAAGTCATTTAAGGATGTGAGAGGAAAAATGTTTGGATAATATTTGGAAGTTGCTCAAAATATAAAATGCTACAAACCCAAAACTTCCTACTAAAACTAGAGTAAAATGTGTTCAAACTGGTAAATGCATAAATGCAAGCAAGCATTTTAATATAATAAGCTTCACGGGCAGACTGCTAAATTAATATCCAA
Source organism: Euzophera pinguis (assembly GCA_947363495.1). Classification (NCBI taxonomy): domain Eukaryota; kingdom Metazoa; phylum Arthropoda; class Insecta; order Lepidoptera; family Pyralidae; genus Euzophera; species Euzophera pinguis. The sequence goes on along the minus strand of OX376161.1, from coordinate 14,991,066 downwards.
CTAATTTGTTCACAGAATTTAATGACGTCGTTTTAATGGCTGTTGGCATTGCATTTAATTTTGTAAAAAGCATCATTAGCCATATAATTATTATTAAAATTTGCATCTCGTATATTAGCGTGTTAATTCAATTTCATTTGCTTTGTACAACAATGCAACAAAGTAAATGAACATGGATTTTTTGCGTAACTTTTTTGCGCTGAATTGTCTTTCTGATTAGTAATAGTTTGCGCTTTTTGGCGTAGAAACTCTGGGGCCGTGGCCGTCAACTTCATCAATTTTTCGGCTTTTGTCGAAATAGCAGATAGAGAGAGGTATCCCGTAACCAGAGGGCTGGTAATTACCTCTTCAAAGGATAACCTTTGAGCGAGCTTATGCTATTTAATATGGCAACGCTGCAAGCCTTATTGGTACACTACCGCAAAATACGAGTATATAATTTGTAATGATTCTCTTTTTTTTCTTTCTTCTCTTTTGTTTTTTTTTTTAATTTAGTTGGTTTGTTTTAATTTTAAATAGTTGATTGGTAAAGAATGCTTTCAATAATAAGTCCGCCAAGCGTAATAAGTATTTTTTTGAAACAATAAATTTTAATAATGGAAGTAATAATAAGTATAGAGGACGGGTTTTGGCAGGAGCACCACATAACATTTATTTATTTAACTGTATTACATAATTAAAGCCTGAGGCTTTATCTACCAGTCAACCAAATGGGCGATGCTGAGAAAGTTAAGCGGTAAGACAATGTAAAATAACAAGCAACATCAACTTCTCCAAACTCCAAAGGGCCTCTACTCGTTGGATCAATATCCCCTCGCAAGTCTTTCAAAAGACCGGGTTTAACCCGAGATCCACGAAAGAAATAATAAAAAATATGACACTAAGTTGAATAACAACTTAGTATTGGTAGGAACAAAGGCCTAACGCTTGAACTATAATTTGAAGGGCTGATATTATGAAGGTGACCATGAAATAGAACGAACGTTTTGACAAACATGTAATTTAGAAACAAACCACGTAATGCAAAACACCTTTTGAGATCATAAGTAAATTACCGAAAGACTGAAAACACGTCTTTGTTTTGGATGCCATGCCACGTACAGATCATTGACCTATTTTATGATAGAGAAAGTATACGGTATTGACGCTTAGGGGAAGTATCGCTTTTCAAAATATTATTTTTTAGTCATTGTTCCCTTAAAGGAATTTATTTCTATTAACTAGCTTAGTCAAATGTTCTTATAATCTTAACTTTTAAACTAACGCTCTGAGTATTTAAAACATAAAATTACAGGATTAAGTGCGTATAAAATCTTTTTACTTCCGACGTTTTAACAGTGTTACAACGGCCGTGGTCACTCGCTCAGTATTTCTTCCGGGTCGTACTTCCAGTGGAATCGTCTTTCACATCGTCTAACACGTCTTTCACTGCATATGATCTTTTTATCTTCTGTTTTTTCTAACGTCTATCAAAATATTTTTGTTTTTATTTCATTTTAAGTTTAATTTATCTTTCTGCATGTTTATTGTTGAGTTTTTTTCGGTAAAATCGTAAACCTTATAGCTTCAAGATTCGCGTGCGCGTAGCCAACCCTCCTTAAGAACGCTATTGTTGGTGGAAAGTACGATCGAAATGCAGGAAAAAATGGTTTTTTTTTCTCATAACGTATTTTAGAATTCTTTATTTCTAATTACATCAATGTAAGGCCCTTTGGAATGAACGTAGAGACAGGCAACAAATAAGGGATATACTGAATCATGCAGAATTCATTCGCACTTCTTCTAATACATTCTTTCCAAAGGGTAGGGATGTCATGGGACACCCAGCAACTTAAGCATAATATCGGACATATTGTTTGCTTTGCTTCGGAAATGATAAGGGAGAAAAGAGAGAGGGGTAGAAGACAGCAAATATCTTCTTGTACCTCCTTCCGATAAGTGTTTTTTCATCATCCAGAAATGTCTAAAGAGAGAAAGGGGTTGAAGCCCTCAGCTACGCTTCAGCTATTAAATATTACTCGACCGTAAATTAGTCTATTTAATACCTCTATACATATATGCGTGTGTAATAATGATTATATTGTCTACACAAGAGAAATTCGCCAATACGCACTGGGGGCTTACCATAATGTCTTATAGCAGTATTATTTTAATATTACTCTCGAAATTCGTACCATGACACGAAAAAAACAATATTACTTTAAGCTTGCATTTCCTAGCAGTTTTGATGACGTCACAGTAAATTGTTCATTCAATTTCGTACCATGAGCAGTATTTGACAGTTAGCAATGTTGTTTTTACGTCAAATTTAGCCATCTTGAAAAAGTTGGTCGGATGTGATGGAAACAAAACTTTTTTCATGTTGAGTGTGATTCTTTTAATGATCTTGTGTTACAAATAACAAGGTTAATTCTAACTTTGTGCAAAAAACCATTAGTGTGCGACTGTGTGTGTTGAATCTTTCATTATTATGTGTTAGATTTGTTTTGTGTTAGTTACGTGATGTTGTTTAAGTATACCTCGTCCGGCCATAAGTTCTGTTATAAATAAAAATGCATTTTTTATGAAGTAATGTAATTTTACTAAAACTTATATGTACATATTTATTAGCCTCAGCAAAAAAACAATATTCTGTTCAAAGTGGCCACCTTTGGCTTTTAAAGGCCTTTAATCTGTCTGGCCATGAATCTATAGATTCACGCACTGTTGCCATGGGAAATTTCGCCATTGCTTGCTCCAGAGATTTTCTAAGAGACTCAATGTCGCCGTGTCGTTTAGTGCAAGCCGTTAGACAGAAACCTAAAAATGAAAACATCTTAATTATTTTAGTAACTTATAATAAAAAAAGTGGCAGTGGACATAGCGCGGAGAACCGATGGCCGATGGGGCAGAAAGGTTCTCGAATGGCAACCACGTACCGGTAAGCGCAGCGTTGGACATCCACCGACCAGATGGTCAGATGACCTGAAAAAGGTCGCAGGTAAACGCTGGATGCAGACTGCTGCCAACCGATCATTTTGGAAATCATTGGGAGAGGCCTATGTCCAGCAGTGGACTGACTGCGGCTGAAATGATGATGATGAATGTAAAAAAATAATATTAGACATTTTACTATTTTTTCCACAAGACATGATAGGCTAGGCTAGCGACAATGCCGGCTCCTCTGTTACTGCTGGACCCTCGTTCAACAAAGGAAGGAGAAGAGTACGAGAACGCTGTCCCCATTCACAGTTCTCTCTCGAGAAAAACCTGTGAATCTGGACCCCGCATTTAACTTACTTGGAATTAGCCAAAGCTATTATTAAAATATTTTTATCTAAACAAACTCAGTGCGAGACCTTTTGAGTGGCTGCGCGTGAACTGTCAGTTGTCTTTATAAAACGTAAAAAAATGATCCGAATCTCATTTGCGGGCACAGCTTCGTTTGTAATCATAACCCAAATTTCATTTTTTATTTGTTGTAATTGAAATTTAATAATATAAATATATTTTATATATTTTGAACACATAATCAACTTTAAAAACACATAATTCAATATATTAAATTTAAAATTCAATATTTCGTAACGAGAGTCAATCGGAACACTGCGTAAAAGTGATGCAGCTATACGAATTATATAGCGGAGTCTCGCTCTCACAATTGCCAGGGAATAGACAAATCATTCGTTCTTTCACAACTCTACGCAGGAATACAACAATCTTGTTTTAAAAGTTCATGGTACGATTTGGAACAATATTATTTTAAGCTTAAAACAAGATGGGCGAAAACCATCATGGTTTTGTTAAAGTTTATGGTAAGCCCCTCCAATATACAGTCATCATCATCCTAGCGTGTATTCCTAGTTGCGTCGTCAGCTTACGCTTCGGAGCTTAAGGTACGCTGTAAGTCATGGTCCTAATGGTATAAGGCGGGACTGGTTATTACAATGGAGCGACTGCCGTCTGACTTCCGTAACCCTTTTTAGAGGGAAACCAGACCAACAAGAAAGTGGCCCGAGGTGTGTTAGTGGCCAACACTGTCAGAATTTTTCAGGCTGCCCTAAGGCATCTGACACAACCTCACGTTTGCTATCTATCGATAAAAACCGAGACCAACGGCTTAACATACCTACCGAAGCACGGAGGAGCTCAAGATAGAAAATGCCACTAAACGGCGACCAATCCAATATTGGTCGCGTCTCGCCGTAGCTTGATAAGCGCATTCGCTACGGATACGCGGGACTAACGAGCTCATCAAATTCCTAAGATCCAATATACAGTGATAACCTATAAAAGGCAGGATTTTACGACTTGGCCAATAAACATTGTCAACACAGCTTATTTGTTCGGGTGCTAATAAATCATTAAGCCAAAGGTCCTTATTACAGTCCTTTGAATTCGGTTTCCTGAAATGTGCCATTCATTTTACGATTGTTAAAGTTAATTACTTTTATTAACCGCACTACCGGTGGAAGTGGGCGGGGCGTATTGGGCCCATAACCGATGAATATCCGATCCAAAACAATTAGAGCACTCATCCACCAAATGATTTATCTCGCGAACGAATCCATATATAACAGCTGTTTGTAATCAACTAATTAAGTCTGGAATACTTTGATCTCTGACTTATTGGAGATCTCGTTTCTTATTGAGTTGAGTGAAATTCAGTTTCTGCCTTACCGTCGTAATCTATTGTGAGGAGTTGATGCATCCAACGCCAACCTACGAGTTTCTTTAGGCTTTAACTTTTAAAAATATGCCCATAAGCCATTTTAATTAAATTTTAAGCTTAACTGCCTCCGTGGTCCAGTAGTTAAAGCGTTCGCCTTCGACCCTTGGGTCGTGGGTTCGATTCCCACGGGAAGCATACTTTGTTCAGTTGTTTTCAGTTTGGTTAGGACATTGTAGGCTTGAATCACCTGATTGTCTGATAATAAAGATGATTCAGTGCTTCAGAAGGCACGTTTAGCCGTTGGTCCCGGCAGCCATTTGGTGGTCGTTAAAGGAACCACGTCAGAGGTCAAGAGGCGGTTCCGAACAACTCTGACACCAGGGCGTACATGGTCGATTGACAATGTAACCTACACGAAACTATGATGATGAATTCAATTTATTTCAAAAAGGTTTTAATTTTAAGTTTTACTTTATTCGTAATGTAGTTTTTAATTTTAAGCTTAGTTTATATGTATTCATCATCATCATCATCATTTCAGCCGCAGTCAGTCCACTGCTGGACATAGGCCTCTCCCAATGATTTCCAAAATGATCGGTTGGCAGCAGTCTGCATCCAGCGTCTGCCTGCGACCCTTTTCAGGTCATCTGACCATCTGGTCGGTGGATGTCCAACGCTGCGCTTACCGGCTTTATATGTATTAATTTTATGCATTAACCTGGTTTTATGGTCTGAAATAAAGTTATTGGATTCGATAAATAAAGCAATTCAAAAAATTGAGACCAACTTACAAACCAAATATAATCAGTATATAACGTAGTTAATATTTACTACTTAAGGTATGTGTGAGGAGAGAAGATAAATCCAGGTTTCAGCGAATAGCACAATATTTATTATTTCTACTTTACAAGTTTAGACTCTTATATACGAAGAAATATAGATAGGGGTCGTGAGATCGAAGTAGGCACGAGATCCAGTCAAGCAGCCGCTATGAAATAGCCAGCCACTTAACTTCGAGATGACGAGATGATCCGAGCAGGCCTTCTGATGGACGCGCGCAGGCTTATATATGGCCCTCGGGGTGATGCGGCGCGGGGAAGCGGGGAAAGGCAGCCGTTGATGGAGGCACGACGTCACAAGTATGAATATTTAGTTTTTTGTATTTATTATTTTGAGATAATATACTTAGTTTAAATTTTTATGTTTACTTGTGATATATCAACAAAATTTTATGTTACTTGTATATATTGTTATTGTATGTATGAAACATACTGTACTATTTATAATTCCATGCCTCTTGTATAGACTGATAGTATAAAATACTACTACTACTACTACTCTACTGTGTGCTGCGATTTAATATCATTTGCTTGAAGAACTCTGTATCGTCGTCATTTTATGCGACCGGAAAATGGGGCCCATTCTCACTCCGACATTGATAAAAGTTACGGACGATAGTGTTTTAGGGTTAGCATCCATACTAATATTATAAATGCGAAAGTCTTTCTGTCTGTCTGTCTGTTACGCTTTCACGGCCAAAGCGCTGAACGTATTTTGATGAAATTTGGTATGGATATAGTTGAAGACCCGGAGTCAAATATAGGCTTCTTTTTGAGCTGAGGGAAACAGGTGGTTGCTAATAATGACAAAGAACAAAATGTGAGTCTTATAGAATACAAGCTTTGCAGCTCCGCCTGCGTTTACGACCCCAGGGCGGCGCGGCGCGGCGCTACGACCAATTATTAATCTAAGGTATGTAATGTAATTAACTTAAATTTAAAATAGAATTAACTTGATTTTATAGACCTTTGTTCATATACTGCTTCTGTGAGGTTTATATCCATAGTTTCACTCGAACAGGGTTCAGAGACTCGAAGAGTGAAGGTCAACTTGCATATAGTATTGACAACCCTGGCACCTCGAAATGTATGGCATGATCTTGACCTTTCGTGATAAGCGAGGGTGAACTTAACAATGGGCAGCGCCTCATTGTTTTATTACCTACAATCATAGAAAATGAATTATCTAGAAGTAGTTTAGTATAAAAGTGAGGCAGAAACTTACCTCAACTGTTATATATGGCCTGTCTGCAGCCTTCTTATCCCAAGCGTGTTTTCCTAGTTGCGTCGTCAGCTTACGCCTAGGGTACGCTGTAAGTCATGGTCCTTGATTTGGCTGCACTGGTTATTACAGTGGTGCGATTGCCGATTAAGATTCCGTAACCCTTTTTATAGGGAAACCAGGCCAACAGGAACATGACCATGCATGCAGCCTACGCTAATAGTATTGAATTGTTGAATTGCTATAAAATCCAATATGCCTTCCTGTGTATTTCTTACATATTATACAAATATTTATTTATTGCGTCACTTTCGCACGTCTTCTTTATGTCACTTTCGCACGTCTTCTAAGTCACTTTCGCACGTCTTCTAAGTCACTTTCGCACGTCTTCTTTATGTCACTTTCGCACGTCTTCTAAGTCACTTTAGCACGTCTTCTTTATGTCACTTTCGCACGTCTTCTAAGTCACTTTCGCACGTCTTCTTTATGTCACTTTCGCACGTCTTCTAAGTCACATTCGCACGTCTTCTTTATGTCACTTTCGCACGTCTTCTAAGTCACTTTCGCACGTCTTCTTTATGTCACTTTCGCACGTCTTCTAAGTCACTCTCGCACGTCTTCTTTATGTCACTTTCGCACGTCTTTTAAGTCACTTTCGCACGTCTTTTTATGTCACTTTCGCATGTCTTCTTCTTTATCATTTTCATTCACAACAGCTTCCCGGTTCGTCCTCAGCTGTATTCTTTGGAGCCTTAGGCACTCTTACGTTTAGTACTATGTGACATCTACACTAATATTATAAAGAGGAAAGATTTGTATTTTTGTGTGTATGTTTGTAATGAATAAACTCAAAAACTACTGTGCCGATTTCAAAAATTCTTTCACCATTGGAAAGCTACATTCACCCTGAGTAACATAGGCTATATACCGCAGGTGGAGCTGCGGGAAACGGCTAGTTTAAAATAAACCAAACGTTCCGGTACGGAACAGATACTTACATAATATATAAAAGGTGACATTGTCATGCTCTGACTGAACATGGTCTCATGTAAATTATTATACATGATGTTCATATAAGGGGTTTGTATCCAGAAATAACATTATCAGATCGCATTAGCCAAGGATCACGACAAATATCCACAAATAACGTAATTCGTTTCCCAAACACGCAACATTCATATCCATACTAATATTAAAAATGCGAAAGTCTGCCTGTCTTTCTGTCAGTCTGTCTGTTAGCTCTCACGGCTAAACCGCTGAAGGGATTTTGATTAAATTTGGTATGAATATAGTTGAAGACCCGGGGTCAAACATAGGCTCCTTTTTGACGCAGGCGGAGCTGCGGGAAACAGCTTGTAAATAATAAATATAATGTAGGTGTACTGAAAATACCACGGGAACGCTTTTTAACTTTTACGTCTTCACTTCGCCCGTTTTGCAAGTACCTACCTGAGTGAAATAACTTATTCACTGTTCATTATTTTTGCCTGACTAGTGAATACCAACGTAATAGCGTTTGTAATATTCATAATTCTGTGGTAATATTGTCATTGGTATAGGATAAACAACATATTTTGCTTTGAATAAAACTTATTTTCTTTCCTATAAAATTGTATCTACACAGTCACACGTGTTGCATGGTAAATTAAATTCAATATTAATACACAAATTTTGTGCGCCGGCTTATATGCCTTGTGCGCTGGACAGTGGATTGTCGAACAAATGTTTTTTTTTTTTTGGGAATAACAAAAATACAATACAATACTAATACTTTATTGCACAACAAGGATACATTGTTAAATACAAGTAATTACAAGAAAAATAACCTTGCGCAAAGGCGGCCTTATAGCAATAGCAATTTCTTTCAGGCAACTTTCGGAAAATTGAATAAGGATATTAAAGATTGTGCGCGGTAGGTGTAAAAATAAAAAGTTTACAATTTAATTATTTTCATAGCCAATAACATATAAACATAGCTTTAACAAATTTTTCATAGCATAAACTAAATTATGAAATCCAGCGAATCTTATAGAAGTCAACGCTTTTTCGATTTGACGGATATTACCGGTAAAACTTAATTTCACAAATAATATTTATTTGTAAATTTTTTTTTTCAAACCTCATGCTAGTTAAAGCAAGGCAGTATAGAACAATGTTGTTTTTCACAATTTTGCTAACTATTAGCATTTTGAACGTGCCATCTGAAGCCCAGGACATTGTTTGTGTGACAGAACCTGTTTGTAAGAGTCCATTATTTCATTAAAATAATAATCATCAGCACATCTCGCTATCGACAGGGAGTTCATCCTCATACCCTAGACCTTCCGCGGACAGTACACTTTTCTACCGCGTACGGTCAGATTATGGATTGAACTCCCTGCCTCGGTTTTTCCCAGTGACGACAACATGAGGGCTTTCAAAAAGGGTATGAATAAAGTTTTTCAAGGTCGGCAACGCGCTCTTGATACTTCTGGTAATGTAGGCGTTAATAGGCTGCGGTAACCACTTACTACCGAAGGTTTCCAGAGTTTCCGTTAGGAAGCGGCTTGCATACAGTGCTTGCTTACGATCTTTTTTAAGTCATCTGACCATCTGGTCGGTGGGTGTTCCCTGAGTTTGGAACCTTTCTGCCCTATCGGCCATCGATATCGTACTAGTATTAAATAATTCTTAATTTCACAGGAATTTAACAAACTCCGTGGTCCAGTGGTTACTTTGTTTATTTGTTTTGCAGTTTGGTTAGGACATTGCAGGCTTCAATCAGCTGATTGTCTGATAATAATTATGAGCCTGTGCTTCGTAAGTCACGTTAAGTCGTTGGTCTCGGCTGCCATTTGGTGGTCGTTAAAGGAACAACGTCATAGGCCGAAAGGCGGTTCAGAAAAGGGGTTTCATCATCATCATTTCAGCCGTAGTCAGTCTATAGCTGGGCATAGGCCTCCCACAAATCAAGGGGTTGTTGCCATACTCGCCACGCTGTCGGGTTGGCAAGCGCAGTTTCAACGGCTTATCGTAATTCCGACGACGTGACGCGACCACTATTGGATTGGTCGCCATTTTATTGGAATTTTCTATCTTGAACTCCTCCGTGCTTCGGAAGGCACGTTAAGCCGTTGGTCTCGGTTGTTATCGATAGATAGCAGTCGTGAGGCTGTGTCAGATGTCTTAGGACAGCCTGAAAAATTCTGACAGTGTTGGCCACTAACACACTTCAGGTCATGATCATGTTGGTCTGGTTTCCCTGTAAAAAAGGTTACGGAGGTCAGACGACAGTCGCTCTATTGTCCAGTTCCAGTTCCACCAAATCTAGGACCATGACTTACAGCGTACCCTAGGCTCCGAAGCGTAAGCTGACGACGCAATTAGGAATACACACTAGGATGATGATGATCGTAGTTCCGACGCGGCTGCCCATCGGAAGTATTCTTAAGCTTGAGAAGGGAGGAATGTGGTTGGGTTTGAGGAAAGGATGAAGTACACCGGGGTGTACATATATTTAAATCGTGTAAAAAAATCATTGAGTAAATACATAACAACTTATTTTACAGCTGTCCATGATAGTATATATTTCGTGATCAAAGAAATAACGTTACCAGCAAACGTGGTGACTTCAAAATTGTATTTTGAGGTAAGTTTCATTTCCCAATCCGCACTACTGTAAAGCAAAAGGGTAAAGCTTTACAGCTAAGGCGGATAAGGTAAGCCTTATCATAATAAAATCAGCAAAAGCGAAGCAAACATCATCATACCGCCATTACATCAGACACAGACAAATGTTAACTTAGTCTACCTGCGACCATGAACGCTGTTAAGTGTTTAAAACCTTAAGTGTAAATAAATAAGTACTTATCTTTGTTGCGTAATGGTTAACACGTCTGCCTGCTATTCAGAGGTCCCGGGTTCGATCCCCGGTTAGGTCATACATAATGGAAAATGGTCTTTTGTATTTGTTATAAACATATAGGTAGTACTAGCTGTGCCTGCGACTTCGCCCGCGTGGAACTCCGTTTGTGTCAAGGAAAAAAGTAGCCTATGCCACTCTCCAGGTCTCCAACTATCTCCACACAAAAAATCACATCAATCCGTTGCTCCGTTTTAACAAACAAACAAACACACTTACACATTTATAATATTAGTATGGATTAGTATGGAAGTATGGATTGCTGAGTTAGTAGGCCACGACCCAAGTCTATATTTACATACTAATATAAATGCGATAAAAAATATATTGAAATAGTTTAATTTAATGTGTAACAATCGCGAAAATATGTTCCTTAGTCCATTATATTCTTCACACGGAAAAATTATGGGCATAAGTATTAAAATTTAATACGACGTTTTTTTTCAGCCACCATGCCCCAAAGCAGTCCTGCAAGTGACCGTGTGTGATGATGTCACCCCCTTCGTGAAGGTGTTGTCAAATGAAAAGGCTGTGGTCCAGAGGCGCGGCTCCTTGGCATACGATATAGTAGCAATGGCAAAGCTCCATTGCTCCCTATAATTAGTAGTAGATAGTTTAGGAAATAGCCGAATATTGGTTACTACCATGTGCTCTAAGTCGTTTTAAGCCTCATAAAAAATTAAAAAAATGAGTCGAACCTTATGAATTTTTATTTTATTTTTACTTACTGTTGTGCACCCCTTTGTAATTGCCCCATGGTGTACCCTCAATCATGGAGCAATTACAAAGAGGAGATGCCGTTTGAAATGGCGCAGTGATGTGATCATTGGCGCCTCGCCGACACAAAAGTGGGTGGAGCTTGTCATTGCTCGTACTCGTTACTCCGGAGCCACGGCCGAAACCAAGCACCCCGCACGTCTGCCTTCCGCCCCGTGTAGCCTCACAAATACTTTCTTACAAAACGCTTATTACGGCATCTCCTCTTTGTAACTCCTCCATGCCCTCAATTTATCTTGTATCACCTTTTTCACCTGACTTATTGAACCTAATGAACTTTTTGTGCACTGATAAAATAAAATATTGTAATCGATACGCGCAACAATCCAAAGAGGAATTTGGCCGACATTACTGCTAAAGAGTAGTAGAGGTTGTGTTAGGCAGGAAAAGTAAAGACTTATCCCTGCCTTTCTTAGTTCAGCCAGTCCGTTCTTTAGAAACTTTCAGATCGTTCTAATTCATCTTTTCAGTAATAACAGCAATAAATCGAAAATGATTGTCGTCATAATCAAGAAAACGTAATGTAACTTACTATTTACTTGCGTTGTTTAAGACATTTTACTGGCTCATGAAAGACTTAAGATAATATCAATCAATATATTTAATTAAAACATTCAACTACTCATAAGCAATAAAATATAGGATAAGCCACACCAGGTTGTTGAAGTTTACCAGATCGTTTGACTTCAACTTCGAAGAACGATTTGACATTTACATCCGGAGACACATCATAGTCGCATACCTGTATAACTAGTGTATTTATGTTGGTGCATAACACCTGAAAGAGAATATAAAATTGTTGATAAACTAAATTAAACACATTCGCTGCTGATAAATTATCAATGCATTTTAAATTGTTTACATCGCACCATGTGTGTTGAAGGCTAAATTGGTTAAATTTGAATTTAACTTTCTTCCGAAATCCAAAAGGAAATTCTTAATATTGCTGTCTTACTGTCATTGTTTCTAAAAAGTCTTTGTGTTTCGGTTATCTAGTTCTACCTTTAGTTCTAGGCTTATAAAATTTGTGCCGCCACCTTTTGGTGTACGTCTTTCGGCTATATAATACACTGGGTAGACAACAATTCCATACATAATATTATCACCTCGATAACTGTGTTACGGCCGCTCGGCTCGATCCGACACGGTCTAGTGTAAGTTAACTATTATACGGTCTTTCAGCGGCAATTAAGTGGACAACGCGTAAGTGGAAACGCAGTTTTACTTTGCGAAAGTGAGTTTGTATATTTGTTTGTTTTTTGCTGTATCGCGCTTTATTTATTGAACCAATCTTTCTGAAATTTCACATTGGCAGCACAGAGAAGGACTCGACTTTTCCTGTGAGATTTGAAGTACGTAAGCAAAGCCGCGGATAAAGCCAGTAAAATATAATAAATAAATTTAAACTAATAAAATAAATAATATAGAATAAATAAATTTAAATGAAATAGAATATATATATCGGAGGGTTCTAAGTATTTAAGCTTTTTTAAAAAGGTGCATAACCGACTAGACAGTCGGTTATGCCATTATAATTTAAAATACCTAAGGCTATGCAGCTATTGCATTGCATCTAGAAATAATCTAATTAAACAGTTATGATTCAAAAGGTTCTATAACTAGATTTATTTAAAATCAAAAACCAGACTAGAAGGGCATAGCAATTATTTAATTTTATTACAAAACAAAATGGTAACAGAACAAAAGAAAGCCTTTATAATTAGAAGTCCAACATGACAGATTAAATCTAAAATGCTCACAAATAAAAACTAAGATAGAAATTGACTTACAATTGTTGCTTCTCCAAAATCGCAGGACAGAATGCCCTGCCCTCGCTGCTCCGTTCGATTCACAGTGTGATTTGAACGGCCGAGAGGTGGCGCCATTATCGCCGGAACTCACAATTATTAATAATTATAAGTTAGCAAATTTACAGCATGAAGCAATGTAAATAATCGTAATGAATTATTTTAATATTTAGTGAGGCTTATTTACAAATTATAATACTTAAATTAGCATATCTACTGTAAAATAAGCAAGTCAATTTCAAATCTAACTACTTACGTTTTGTAGTCAGCACACAAACAATGATTGATTTAATTTAAATAAACAATTACTATCACAAATTATGAAATAATAAACTAAGTTTGTTTACTTAATTAATTTGATTATTAGAACTATTTTAAATCAATTCATTTTTATTAACAATGAAATATTGACGCAGTAATATTTCTTAATCAAAACACAAACATGCTTATAAATTAATATTAAATGAACAAACAATTGCTCTCATAAATCATTAAATGATTATTTATTTAATTAATTTGATGGTTGGACTTAATTTTTAATAAATTGATTTTATAAAATTATTTTAAATATTTGCGCGGCGACATATACATTTTAACTTACAGGAAGTTTTAAAGTGTACTTTTGCACGCCAGCCTTTAGCGGGATAGAACGGACTGGAACTGCTCTACCTTTAATGGCACGTGGTGCTGTAAAGGGTAAATAATAGTATTTAAAAAAATGTTTTTGTTAATTTAATTAAAATTTATTGTAATAATATACAATTTTAACACGACCGACGGATATAGCCAACTTTTGAATCAAGCAGATATCCCAACGAAATCAATATTATTCAACATTTCTATTATGTATGTATATTTAGGTATATTATGTAGGTTTATGTATGTCTAGTGTAGTTTCCTAAAATTTATTACATCTGGCTTATGTGTTTTTTTTTTTTTTTTTTTTTTTTATTAAGTATATTTTTTTGATGTCAATATTATTTTGTCACAAATTTTTTGAGTTCTCCATATGGTCGAGTGGAAGCTTTAAGCATAAGTTCGCCTATTGTTTGTATGTTTATTTATGGTACAATAAAGCTTTTATAAATAAATTAACCCGCCTCCTATAACCTCTTGTAAAAAGCTCGTAAAAAGGACTTTTAAAATTGTACGGTCGATGGAATAAAATAGAATAGAATAAACTTTATTGATAGATCCATCACTTACAGGCAAAGTACAAGATGCCGATGGCTGTTCTGATTGATTCTGACATGTATTAGAATTTGACTGCTGTGAAAAATTCTGGATGATGAGATTTTGACCATTGCAAGGGTCATTATATAAGAGGAACACAGGTTCCTTTCGTGAGAGACAATTAGGGGCATGATAAAAAAACCATATATAAACACAAAAACCAACGTATTAGGTCCAAACGATTTGATTTATATATTCTAATTAACTACCGTGACTTTACTTATCGAAAATACTAAATCGAATTGATTTTTTTGTTAAATAATTTTAGGCTTCGTTTTCATTGACGCGGAGTTGTGCAGAGAGGAGTGAAACAGAGTAGGTGAATGAATGAAATCTTCTTCTTATTCCCAGAGTTTTCATGGGTACATCTTCTTCAGTTAGTTGCTTCAGGGTCCTCTTTTCTACATTTAAGTCTCCATTTCCCAGCCTTCATGGCAGAGAGTTCATTAGCACGCAAGTCCGCATATTGAGCTGGACATTTCATCATTCATTCTTTGGCCACGGATTCGCTTAATGATAAACCTTACAAAAATCCTTTTTTATACTAATAAGTAGGTAACAAAAGATGCGGCTACGTTATGGAAAGTTAATTTTCGTTAAAACTAACGGAAGCGCCCACAGAAATAAGATTAGAAAGAAGTGCCATAATTTGTGCCAAAGTTGACTTTTCTGCCTAAGGCACTTCCGCGTGTTCTTATTTCTGTGGGCATCCCGCATCCCGCGCGTGATTCGCGTCAGTTTGAATGGAGCTTCAATAAATAAAGTATTTGCTACGCTGAAAGTATTTGAGTACTCAAACCACGACGCACTTGCTGTCCTATCCCGCTTCTGCCTCTTATATAGACGACCTAATGAAGGGACATCGGAATGCATTCAGCCATTGGCCACGCCATGGGCTGACAACATTTGGGTTATTAAAAGCAACAACATAACGATTATTTAAAAACTCAAAAAACTCGACACTATGTAACTTGGAAATAAAAACTCAAACGAAATCCGCCATTTTTTTTTTTGATATCCAGTGTCACTCTCACAGTAAGTAAATACGAAACACCTCTCAAGCTAAAATCCATCGAACCGTTGAGGCTGAAGAACTTATATACATACTCTCAAAAACATAATCCTCCTTTTGGCGCAGTCGGTTAGAAAGGAAGAAGACCAGGATTACTCGTAGTTGTAAATCATTTATATACGATTGGTTTTTCAACATTTTGCCAACAAGGCTATTGTAGTGAATACATGGTATTTTGAAAAGCGGCACTAGAATATCTGTTGTAAAATCAATTTAAGAGCCGGGCTGGTGGAGTTTCATCTATTCTTGTCGATTGTTAGCAAGTTCCTATTTTATTATTTTTTGATACGACACGTTTACTTTCTATTTTATTTTATTTGCATCATATAGCGGCAATGCCTTGATTACCTGAACCTTATTTTCCTTTTATAATGTTTCTCGTAATACCATCATACCAAATCAAATGCCCTTACGTTTTTAACCGTATAATTTTCAAACACCCTCAAAATGTTGCTTTTTCCATTCACCAGTTCCCGTGGCTTTTTAATAATTTGTTATGTATTTCTTAAATAAAAAAAATTGGCACATGGATATTTTCAAAAAGTTAGACATAAAATGCTACGCTGACTAGTGCGAATTAGCGTGTGCTTCTTGTTTGTTCTTACCAGTTCCGCAAAATTTATCATTTATTTATCGTGAGTTAAGTTTAATTTGAAAATTTGTTTTTAAAGCAATTTAGTTTCGTGAATTTTCTTAAGACTAAGCAATCATTCACATCTCTGATTGAGTCTATTAATGACAAAACTAAGAATGATAATGGGAAAGAAAATTATTTAGAAAACAAATCGAAACACGCTCAATTAATTTCACGTTTATTTAATCAGAATACTGAAATGTTCACTCGCAATAATATATCCTTTCCATGCTTTATTCTATTCTTTTTATTCCCACTTATCCACAATATCTGAAAGAACGGTTTGTGTTTCACAATCAACACCATGATCGACTTCGCAGTGCACATAATCTTCGATTGGATACACCCGTACATTCTTCCGAATTTTACACCAAGTCGTTTACTGTCCAAGCTGTACGTCTGTGGAACTCCTTGCCGGTATCTATTAGACATGCCCAAACACTCTCCAGCTTCAAGACACAAGTGAAAGACCATTATCTTTCTATCACCTAAACCTCTTCCCGAGAAAATCTTTTCGTCTGCTGTTCGTATATAACCCGCCATAGTTGTAATTTTAACATTTATTGATACGCTTAAAATAAGTATGTATATTTATTTACATTGTGTAATGCATGCGTGTATGTGCACCACATATATTTACATAGGTATATTTTTTATTTTTTTTTGTATGTGCTGCATAGGTACGTTATGCTTTTATGTTTCACTTTTTCCCAATTGTTAATTTGCGCCTACCTTCCTGTTTCATATCATGAAGTCCTACCTGTTGGTTGCCTGGAAGAAATTGCTCTAGCGATAAGGCCGCCTTTGTACCATAGATAATAATAATATTCATGTACTTTCTACAATTTGGTGCAATAAAGAGTTATTTATTTATTTATTAATAAAATACAGGGTAGGCCACAGCTGGTTTCTGTAGTTTACCATATCGAGTTACATCAACGTAGAATGACGATTGAATGTACAAGTATGGAGCCGATTCATAGTCACATACTTGGTTGGATTACTAGACCGTTCGTTACGCGGCAATTATTCTGAAAAAAATACAAGAAAAAATATAAGCTGAGTAAATTTTGCCAGCCAACTTCACCTATCCCGCGAATCTTCGTCCAAGCGTGTTTTTCCTAGTTGCGTTCTCAGCTTACGCTTCGAAGTCTAGGGTACGCTGTTTGTCATATTCCTAAATTTGGCGGCACTGGTTTTAAAAGTAGAGCGACTGCCGCCTGAACTTCGTAATCATTTTTACAGGGAAATCAGACCAACAGGAACATGACCCGAGGTGAGCTAGTAGCCAACAATCATCGGCTTCAACCTATCCCATAAGTACCAGTAGGTACTTCGTAGTTTGGGTGTAGACCCAAATTAATATATACAGAACTTTACAGGAAATATTAACGGAAATCATATTCTTAGCAATAAGTCCGCCTTTGCTCTATAGGTTTAAGCTATTTTTATTGTACAGTTATTTGTTACTGTATGTTATGTGTTCTATTGTAAGTGATTGATATAAAAGTGTACATAACTTTTTTAACTTATTTTCTACTGGAGCATGTATGCAGGAGCTCTATATTTGAAATGTATGACATAATTCGAAAAAAAATTCTTCGATAGCGAAATAAATCGTTCGAAATTGAACAAAAAATATTCGACTCACCAATTTTACGTGAGTCACGCTTTTCAAAAATAGCACTCCAGAAAGTATTCAGTCACAGTGACAGATTTCGACTTAATCTTTCTTCTGTATTTATATTTCTAGGTGCCTATTTTCGTAATACATACTTAGTAGCTGATATAGTCTATGTTATCATTAACGTTACTTACATATAGTTCTATAGTAGCATGTGGCACATTAGAATTTTATTTCTATAAGAGGGACAGAAACCTGTTGTCCCTTGAGAGGTCCTGGAGCTGTGAAGTCGACAGAATTATATCAGTATTTCCAAATAAATAAACTCTTGTTCAAAGAGATATCCGCACGCCTAGTCGATGTTTCCGGGGACCAAAGGGCTGGCACATATTTCGGTCAAAGGATCAGCATGGCTATACAGAGAGGAAATACCGCCAGCCTTCTGGGTACATTACCCTGTGATGGCAGCGATTTGGGTTCAATTTTTTATTAAATTCAAGAAAAATTTATTATTTTATTTTAAATAACTCTATTTAAATAGATAATATTTTTTGAGTTTTTCGAAAGTATATTGAGTATTAATAAACGGATTTCAGAAAAGATAATTCAATTCATATACTTCGCTCGATTTTCGGCATCCTTGACAGTGCGTCCATTGCACGCATATCATGATAAGCAACATCAAGCCAGCTATTTTAAGGTGGGCCTCTCCTACCAGATTCTGGAGGAGATGGCATGGCCAGACTCTTGTTCTCAAAGCATGTTGCCGGTCTTCTTAAGACGTGACCGTACCATCGCAGGCAATTTTCCTGAAGCTTTTTATCTTTTTATCACGGACATGAAGGCCATCTTGAATGCGTGAGTTATGCATTCCTTCCGCGACACTCCCCACATTCAATGCAGCATCTTCATCTCCGTAACACACTGCTCTTGCTTGTGCCGAATAAGCACGGGCCACGCACGTCTCACTACCGTATTGAAAGGCAGGCCTAATGATGAATTTATAGACCTGACCCTGTAGCCTGACTGACATTATGGGGTCATAAGTGACCCGGTCACCTCACGCCACTTTGCACAGTGTATTCTAGGGTAAAGGCTAATTTCAATATAAATATAAATTTGGTTGTTACAAGAGTCACGTTACAAAACACTGACACCCGGTTGTAAAAAAGTTGACCGAAGTTATCTATTTGACACGAATGAATGTAAAATCACTTACGATAAGTCACAGTGGTGCATTGCTGAGCAGTTACAAAGGATATTCCTATTACTACAAGAAAAATGAACGAAATAGCAGACATTTTGCTATCGTAATGCTAGAACTAAACCAATGTTGATTGTCTTTGTGGATTTATTTTTAAACTTTTATACATTATGATAATTACATAACTAGCGTGAATAATTTAAGATAAATACGAATTACCGCATCAAACTGATTAGTTTTAACGTTTTTAAATAGGTTTTAGAATTAAGTACAACGGCTTGACGTCAACTTACCATATAAATACGATGTTAATGGTTTTTCTTACCAGGTTGGTAGGAGATACTTTAGGTACGAAAAATTTTCCCTAAGGGACTTCAAAAAAGAGAAAGTTTTATGCGTACCGTGCATACAACTTTCTCTTTTTTGAAGTGTATTTCATAATCGACTTCAAAAAGGAGGAGGTTCTATGTTTATGTGTATGTATTTTTTTTTTGTATTTTTTTCGGTTACGATTAGATATAGATGGATCTCTAGTAGCGGCAATCCAGTAGCGTACCTAAATTGTTTGGATGTGGGTTTCTATCGTGTCTATATGAACGCTAAAAGCGTAGAAAAACGCTACAGCTTTGCTAAATAAGGATTAAAAATAAAGAGCGAATTGAAACACTGTTTCCTTAGATTATTAGGCGAAATCTTTATTTAACTTATTAGTAAGAGAAAAACAAAAAAAATAATAATAATCTTAAATTACTTTCACTGTTCACAATAAAGTGTGGAATCAACATAACCTCCCCTCTCTAATTGACCGTTTCGCTTGACTAAAATTGAGAACATAGACAAAAATTGTACTGCCGGGGCCACGTCGTAGTCGCAAACTCTAACCACCACTCCATTGGTTTTATCACATTTTTGCTGAAACAGAAAATAAATCATCAACATAAATCTCCGTTTATTTATAGTCCTACTAGCTGTTTCCCGCAGCCCCGCCTGCGTCTAAAAGTAGCCTATGGTTGACCCCGGGTCTTTAACTATATTCATATAAAATTTCATCAAAATCCTTTCAGCGGTTTGGCCGTGAAAGCGTAACAGACAGACAGACAGACTTTCGCATTTATAATATTAGTATGGATGGATTAGTATGGAAGTATGGATGCCCCATATGTGGGACAGAGAGATTCTTTGGCTTAGGGATAGAATTGCCGCTGTATCTTATTGTGCTTGTTACAGTTACATTTTAACTATTACAGTTTGTACTTTGTACAATGAAGGTTAAATAAATAAAATAATTAATTTAACTTACAGGTAGTTGGGTCGTATAAACCTTAGTACCAGATGGTATTGAGATACGGTTTAGTGGAACCGGCAGACCTACTGGTACATCTCCTTCAGCTGTGGATAATTAGTCAATTAAAATCTTTAACATCCATCGACCAAATAGTCTGAAGGACCTAAAGAAGGTCGATGGCTAAGGTCTGCATACAGATTCCAAGCCTTCCAAGTTTCCATTTTTGAAATTCTTCGGGAAATGTTCAGCAATGGATTTACGGCTAAAATGAAGCTGGTGATTCATTCATAGTAGTTATATGGTTTATCGACCTAGTATCAGAGTTTTTCGGAAGCGCCTTTCGGCCTCTGGCGTAGTTCCTTTTTCGACCACAAAATGGCAGCCGGGACCAACGGCTTCAAGTGCCTTCCGGAGGAGGTTAATTCTTTTATTTTACATGTGCACAATTGAATCGTACGTGGATCGTAATGACAACTTTTGACGTTTCTGGTATTCTGTTACTTTATGGGAATACACTGCAACTGGAAAATTTTGCTAGTCATAAAATCATCAAAATCATCAATTCTTTCAACTTTTCGGTACTCTGTTATTTATTTTATTTATATTTTTTCTACTATTATCATTCAAATAAGTTTTTGTAGTAGAACAAAGAAGTTTTGTTTTGAGTTGTAAATAAATAGAGATTCAAAATTGTGTTAGCAGAATACCAATATTGAGCATAACAAAAATGCATAGTGAGTCGTAATTGAATATCAATTGCATGGTTTTTTAAAAGTTTATTAGCGGAATTGACCCCCAGGTAATTCAAGACTGCAATGCCCCAGAAACAACCGAACAAGTGCTTTTCGTGGGAATCGAACTCACAACATCCCTAGGTCTAGGATCATCTATAAGTAATAATAATAATAATAAACACTTTATTGCACCAGGAAAATACAATTTTGAGAAGTAAGTACTTATTTAAACGAAAATATATAGAAAAAAAAGGTGTCCTTACGGAAAAATGTGGTTGTGCAATATTTAGAAGTGGCCAGAGATATTGAGCAACACACAAGTAAAATGTAAGCAAAAATCATTTTGATTTTATTTTGTTTTTAGTGAAAAAAACAACTATGCGGTTGCTAGGCATAAGAACGACTACCCTTTTTCTTTAATATAAGGCTTGTCACAATTTTGTATGCAGAAATAGAGCATAGAATCAATTTAAAATAAAATTGCTTCTGACCTTTGAAATAAGAAATGGTTCAAATGATTAGTAAAAATTTGATTTATTGACGAATTTATATATTTTTTTTAAAATGACATATTTTTTTTGTGGTTATATCTAGACGTTGTGATAATACATAATATTTTTTCTTACACAAAAATTCTAAAATGAAGTTCCAGAGTCCTATTTTCGTATTGTATGAAAATGTAGAATAAAAAAAAAAATTATTCGAGTCTTTCAAAAAGAGCGCTCCAGAAAAAAAGCAAATATTATGCTGTCCCTAATAGCACAGCCAGATCAGTTATGTTTTTTTTTAATCCACATCATACCAGATGGCAAAGATAGTTAGCCAGCGACAGATTTTCGTGACCAGATTTTTTTTTATACACATTTAAGGCAATTTACATTTACAAACTATTTTAGATTTGAAAATTTTCTTTCTAAGGCAGTATTTTTTGAGTATAAATAATGACTTCAAGTGCGTCGATAAGTCTTTATTTTATTTTAACGAAATACTTTCAATATTCTAGGTTTAGAGTGACATTTTTTAACAAGGTATTGTTTATTATATATCAACAATTAAGCAAAACATGAAAAATCATGTTACAAGCAAATACAAATGTGTTAAATTTGCGAACCGTAAAACCCGTTGATATCAAAGTATTTGACGAATCAGAGTATATAAGAACTGTTCTATTTAAATTTTCTAACTTCAGTTAAAAATGTGGTCCTTCGCAATACTTTTCATCGTCGGAGCAGCATTTGTAAGAGGCGATCAATGTGAAACAGCTTGGTCTGGTAAGAATTAAGTTTAAAGATTTTTTATTTCTCGCTCGTGTTTGGCAACAGAGGGACAACATTGGAATGTGCGGCTAAGGGTGCCGAGAGGTGCGGCTCCGGTTTCACCATCGCGAGTTGTCTCGTGAGCAGGTTTCCCCGTTATTACGCCATTACGTGCAATACACTTCCACCCTCGAGCATATAGCTCTTGCGACTCCACTCTGGCCGGCCGGATAAGGCAAGCCAGAGGTAGGGGTCCTGTCCCTCATCGGCCTCCACTTCGATCTTGGCCAAGGAAGGTCGGAGGTGGGACGGAGGCTTCCCCTGGGAGCACTCAGGTCCGCGGTGTCGCCACTCACCAACAGCTCGCCACAAGCTGCCCTGCGGGGACTGACTGCACTAGGATGGGAACCCAGTGGGCGATTGAGTCGTCACATCCCTACGCCTAGATTGTATTTATTATTCTTATTTTTAAAATTGTATATCTTAGAATTTTTAGCCATTAAACAAAATGGTTTTCCATCGCCACTTCGGTGTAATTAATAATTCTGTGGTTCCGCTTCAAGATTGCTATTGTTAATTTGGGTCGCAAAGCCACTAGGTAAGCTAAATTCGAATTGGGTGGGTCACGTCTGTCGAATGCACCACAAACGTTAGGCTTGGCAACCAGAAGTAAGATGGAGGAAAAAGACAGAGGCTGCGTTGTAGCGATAATTTGTAGAGATTTGAAAGTGGATGCGAGACTCTAATTCCGAACTCTAACTAAGTACTGTTAATGCCACTAGAATAAACTAATTTCTTAGTATGTGTGTATTCTAAGACTTCTGACTTTTTGACTGGTCAAATTTATTTACATTTCGCAGATGATCACCAACATGTCTCTTTGCCTTGGCTTTATCTACGTCATTCACATAGACTACTAAAATATGTTTTTATTTTTCAGCTCAACCTCCAACTGGCTATGCACCTCTCGACGCAGGTGATGTAACACTTCCAGCTGGAATTATTAATTGGACAATAAATTATACTGTAAGTATTTACTTGTACTTTACAAATTAGGAACAAATTAAATGCAATAAATGAAGGAGTTAGAACGAAAATGGCTCAGTGATTCAAAGTACTGAACATCCCGTACTCACATAGGCTATCAGCGAAGAACCCCCACACTGTTCTCTTGGCATATCCCAACACCAGCCTGGAGTCTGTTTAAGGACCACCAAACTGCAAACCAGGGAAGATCACACCCACCTGGTAGGGCTTTAGCTGGTAAAATGCCCGCTGTTACCTGCAAGAACTTGCTTTGCCATCGTTCAATCCTGACCTTAGCGGCTTCTTTGGCGTTCAGGTTGCCTCGGAAAGCATCTGCGACTCTTTAAGCGTCTAAAAGGTAGAAATTGCCCATATATTGGATGCTTCCCTGTTCTCCTTTTTGCAGACGGTAGCGATTACTTTAACAATTTTTTAAGTAAAATCTGCAAAGCAGATTAAAAGGTAACTAAGAAATTCCATACACAATTTTAACTAGCGTCTGCGTCAATAAAATTACATTTCATCAAAATCCGTCCAGCCGTTTGGCCGTGAAAGAGCAACAGAAAGACAGACAGACAGACTTTCGCATTTATAATATTAGTATGGATGGATACCATAACTTAAAGAATCTTAAAGACCTCTTCATTACATTACCCCATATGCCGATTAAACATCTTCCCATCAGTCTTCCCAAAGCCGCTGTTTTTACTGCTCTATCTTTTTACTTTCTCTCCTTGTGGCAAAGTCAACGAAAAGTAGCTGTGATTGAGATTAATTATAATTTAGTAAAGTTTTTTTTAACAAGTTCCATGTAAATTTTTGTCAAATTTATTTTGTGTTGTTATAGCATTGTCACTAACTTTCAGCCGCCATGTAAAGGCGTAGTCCTTTCAGTTACTATGTGCGATGATGTCAAGCCATCAATCCAAGTAGTATCGGCATGGGTTGCCAACATTGTCCGAAAGGGTTCTGCATCAACGAGCGTGGTAGTCCACTCTAAGTACTGGTGTCCACCGTCGGCAAACCTGGAGAAGTTTAGAAGTAATAACCCAACAGCTCTCCCATTGGTGAAAGCTTAAATGTTATTGATCAATAAAATGTTACAACTTGTTTTTGTTTTTAATTCGAATTCGAGTTAACACACATTTAAGGAGAATATTGGGCGTGCGTGTTCGTACGAGCAAAGAGCATCGAAACCGCACACGGATAAACGTTCAAAATAACAAATAATCAAAACTAATAAATGGTAACAAGCTAATGACGACAAGGGCGTGGTATCGATTGGTCGCAACAAGTAACATTTCTTTCTTGATCTCTACGTGAATCAGGAGTACCAAATGCTGATATAGCTAGATGGCAGATTATAAAGAAGGCTCTTCGTCGTGCCGACGACTTTCAGTTTTGTTTAGGCCAATACGCTATCTGGGCCGCACCTGTTGTAGCCCCCATAAGGTCGCCTCTACTTAATAGATGACTATATGATGATGCCTTAAAGCTGTCTTTGATAACCTATTCGTGGTCACTAACACACTAGTGGAGTTTGTAAGGCATCATCATATAGTCATCTATTTAGTAACTAGCGGCACCATATCTAGAACCATGATCAAAGCGTGCGAGATGCGATTGGAATTATATTTTAAATTTACAGCAGATATCATTCCGGACATTTTCATATTAGGGTTATAGATAGATTAGACGACCCACACAAGATCCGAAGCAACGAGTTGAGGATGAAACCGGTATGGTACCATGATCGTAAGTAATAGTAGACAGGTGAAGGGGCTCCTACTCCTCCTACTTAGACCAACTCAGGTAGGATCGTGGTCAATCGCTGGATATTGTAATATAAAAAATATCTTAAACAGTTGCTTACTGCAAATAAGCCGCATAAATAATAAAATAAATCAATTATCGTATGGCTTCAGCGAAAAATTACTTCATTTCATAACATTATTTTTTTAATATGCAAGGTAATGTTTTATTTGCGGTATGTTTCGTCCCGCTCACTGGTTACACTGATGGGCCAAGGTCTTCTCATCTCCCTTCAAGCGTTGTCAATAAAGTCCGTCCGACGTTGGAAAAGGAAGTTGGCATTCATGACATGCAAATGGGAATCATGGAGGATCTCAAAGCAGTGGACGATAGTGCGGTGAACGTGGCCACTTATTGGTTTGTAGCGAATCTGACGAGTCGACACGAAGAAGTCTGTATCTCCGTTGTATGTACGTTTGTGCCATCGTCGTATCTTGATGTCTACTTCCATGTTATTTGTATCAGTCAAACCTGCAGACAATGCTTTACTCTTATCTCTTCAAATCAAGAAGAATGTGTCAGTTTTTTTATCCACGTATCTCTTGTTTCGTTCATCGTTCATGCCAACTTTTACCAAATTTGTCCAGTCTTAAAAACGTATTAAACTAACAAGCTCAGTTTGCAGTTTATAATTTTATTATTTCCAGGTATAAAATTTTTATGTTGAATTTTATACTTAATCGTAAAAGTAAATGGTATTCACAGAAAATGGTGTTATGTTGACATTGCAACATTTGATTTCTCTAAAATGGACTGGTTCTGTAAAAATATTTTTTTATGTAAGTTAATAGAAGTAATGCATTGAGTTTGGTCACCACCTTGGAAGGCCATGGTGATAAAAATAAGATTACTAAGACTTTATTACCTAGTACTTGGGCGACCGAGCTCCGCTCGGTAGTTATGGTATCCATCCATACTAATATGCGATAGTCTGTCTGTCTGTCTTTCTGTTGCTCTTTCACGGCCAAACGGCTGGACGGATTTTGATGAAATTTGGTATGGCTTACATACATCACTTATGCGATTTGAAAACACAACGATAGCGCGTTGTACTTTTTCAGTAAATAGATTACCGCCATCTAGCGTTAATCGTTGTTAGTTGCATTCCTTAAGTACTTTCCACGTTTCAGTCCTATTTGAATTGGTAGGTACACTATTTACTCCGTGGATTGGTAAGTATTTCCTTTGGGTCAGTGGTAGAATTTATCATTCAATTTTTAACCGACTTCAAAAAAGGAGGAGGTTATCAATTCTTCGGAATCTTTTTTTTAATGTTTGTTACTCGATTTCTCAAAGACGCGTGAACCGATTTGAAATTCATTTTTTTGTCTGAAAGGTTGGACCGTCTAGTTGGTCCCATATTAGTTTCAACAGGTTCTGATGACGGAATCCTGAGAAAATGGTGATACTTGGATGACTTGTGATTTGAAACTATAATGTTTCTTAGGAAAATATTTTAATACGTTATAACCGAATTAATAATTCTTTCAAGCCATTTTAAAATAATATATGCGCGATTTATACTGATTAATACTTTTATACTCCAAAACAAAAAAAACACAAAAAAAAGAAAAACAAAACTTTCTTTAGTTGGGATTTGAACCTGGAACCACCAGAGTACAAAGCAATGTCTTAACCACTGGGCTATCGAAGCAGACCCGCCGGCGCCGAAATTATTGTACTATAACTACAATTTCATGCGGAAAATCTTTTTGCTGAAAAATATGGGAAAAACGAATTTTCCCAGACATGGAACCTGGCTAGATTAATTGTTTGACTTTATGAGAACCTATGTTTAAAATTTCAAAGAATACGTTAGAGCCGTTTTCGAAAACGCGAGACAAATATATATATAAATATACATACATACAAATATTGCTCATTTAATAGTATAGGATTTTATGCATATTGTAACAGCTTAGCTTTTTTCTGTAAGATATCGTCAACCTACTAAGAAAACTGAGCTGATACCATCTTTACGAAAGCGGTTCAAAGAAATTAGAAATTCGACGCCAAGAAATAAACCACAAAAAGATATTAAAAATAATCATTAACTTTATATGTTTTAGGTTTAGTATTAATTCTAAGTTTCAAATTTATCACAAGTACTCCGACGCGTATACGAAACTATGATGTAAATGAATTTTGTGACAAATTACTAACTTCTTCTAAATTTGAAAAATTAATCGAAAAAGTAGCAGACAAAGCAGCAGAGAAAATGACTGAATTAAATCATCAATACGAAACCGAATCAAGAGAGGTTTTAAAAACATCGATCAGGACCGATAAACAAAAATATATTAAATCAGAAGAGACAGACATTGAACCAAAAAAAGTAAAACTAACCCCGAATAAAATGTCAAACGCAGGAAGTTATTCCATAGCTCCGTTAAGTGATTTAAGTTTGCAATATAAAAAGTTCACTAAGAGAACGACTAGTAAAACAAAAAAACCGAAAGAACCAAGAGAGGTAACAGATGGGTCAAGCGAATCAATGGAAATAAAGGTAAAGGAAGTGATAAAAAATAAGTCAAGAGAATCAAAGGACATTAGTGCTGAAGATAGAGAATCTAAAGAATACAAACAACATTACTCAGATGTAGAAACACATCGTAAAATAAAGAAGAAAAAATTGGAATTCGTGGAAACAGAAAAGCATTCAGTTGAAAATAAAGAAAAACAGATTAATAAAGACGAAGGGGAAACTAAATCAGAAACAGATGAAAGTGAAGAAATCAAATCCAAAAAATCTGGTGGAATGAAAGGCCAAAAAAGTTTGGCAACACATAAACGCCTTAATTCAACAAAACACAAAGTTGATGAAATAGATGATGAAATTATTCACACAGACGATATGAATACAAGCAAAGAAAATGCTGTTTCAAAATCAAATGAAAATCAAATCACTCGAGAAAGTACAAAAAATAAAGTACCTAATGTGAAACGTGTGAAAATTGATCCAAATGCAGAAGAAAATAAGAGCGAAAATAAACACAACACACAAAAACAGCGCAAAGAACACGATGAAAATAAAAGTAATGTAAAACAGAAAGAGGAATATTCAGGCGAAGGTGTTAGAAATATTGAAAATGATTCATATGAAACATATACAAAATCGGACAAAACGTTGCGAAAGTCACATGACGAATCAAAGAGTGCTAGCAACGGGAGAGAACCAATACTTCGAACTGAGAATGGTAAAGTGTACACGTATCAAGTTTCATCAGAATACGATGAATATCACGAGCAACGTGCGAAAAGTGAAAAAGCGAAACAAAAAGCGTAATTGTAATTTGTAGTGGTAAAATAAAGGTTGATTATAATTTTAATGAACTTACGGTTTATATTATTCACAAATAAAAATTAACAGTACGAAATTAAAAATGTTTTGTTTTACATAATTTTAACCTCTGAACTGTACCTCGAAATCTGAAGTTCTAAACATTCAAAAATAGCACAATCCTTATGAAACATCTGAAAGGACCAGTGATGTATTTGAAAATGGGGGCTTTTGCATATTGGTTGGATATAAATAGATTTAAAAAGAAGAGTGGTGTTTGCTTAAGTATAGTTAAATAGCCTTGTAGACATAAAAATGTAGAATGATAAAAAAAGGTGCAATATATTTTTTCATAATTAGCTTATTGTATTGAGAATTAGTAATTTGCTAATCTTTCAATTTTGATAATTTTCCCAAATCTGACTGATCAAATATAATCTTAAAAGAATATCTTGAATATCTTCTTAGCAAGTCGACTCTGAAAAATGAAAAAAAGAAACAGTTTATAACTGTTATGGTAAACTTTGTGATGGAAACTTCGCCACTAAAAAGGCATTGTCAATTGCTTCGCACATATCCATGAGCGTGCCGGTAGCTAGGCAAGATCTTCTAAATTAAACTATTTTAATACGGTTTTATCGCGTTTATTACTTATTTATTTACACCTGACGTTTCAAACACTTTACAGCGTTCATGGTCGCAGGCAGACTAAGTTAACATTTGTCTTTGATGTCATAAGATTACAAAACTACCGCCTGAAATTTTTATTGGGAACTATTCCGATTCACGCAGTATTGGCTCACAGTATCTAAGGGTCTTGCAGTCTGCTTCCGAGTTTGCGATTTTATTAAGTTAATGACTGGGTCCCAAGCTGGCGGTACCTGCCATCCATCCTCTCTATTGAAATTAGGATGTTTTTTAATTTCAATAGCTTCACGTAACATCCTTGGAATGAATCTGTTTTCCTTTGCAAGGACTTGAGGATTATCAAAACGCATATAGTGGTTGGGTTTGTCTAGAGCATGTTCACAGACTGCAGACTTGGTTGAGCGTCTATTTTTCATGTCAGCAATATGTTCTTTTATACGAGTATTAATGCTTCTCTTTGTTTGCCCAATGTATGATAAACCACAGTCACAGTCAATTTTATAAACTCCAGCATCTTGCAATGGGATATTGGATTTTACAGGTCTTAAAAATTGGTTTATTTTCTTATGCGGCTTGTAATAGGTCTTGATTGAAGCTCGCCTAAGTATGTTACCAATCTTGTCCGTGACTCCCTTTATGTATGGTAAGATGGCAGGAAAAGCAACAATCTCAGCCTCCCACACATATGTCACAGAAGTCGACCCAAGCCACACACAGTTGATCGTTTTCCTGCCATCTTACCATACATAAAGGGAGTCACGGACAAGATTGGTAACATACTTAGGCGAGCTTCAATCAAGACCTATTACAAGCCGCATAAGAAAATAAACCAATTTTTAAGACCTGTAAAATCCAATATCCCATTGCAAGATGCTGGAGTTTATAAAATTGACTGTGACTGTGGTTTATCATACATTGGGCAAACAAAGAGAAGCATTAATACTCGTATACGTGGGGCGCACTATAAGTTTCCGGAATGAATATGTAAAAATACTATTAAAGGTACAAAATTAATTTATTGTTTTTCAAAATAATCTCCCTTGGCGTCTATGCACTTTTTCATTCGATGAAACCAGTTTTGAAAACTTTTGTGCCACTCCTCTGTGGTGACCTCTGAAACGTGTTTTTCATACTCCTCGACAGCCTCTTCTGGTGATGAAAATCGTTGACCGCGTAATTGGTTCTTAATTTTTGAGAACAGAAAAAAGTCACAAGGTGCCAGGTCGGGACTGTATGCAGGATGACTCATGAGTTCTACATTTTTCGCCTTCAAAAAGTCGTTTGTCTGTCTGGCCGTGTGAGAACTAGCATTGTCGTGGTGCAGGATGATACGGCGTTTACGGTTATTTTTACGGAGTTCGTCAATAACTTCCGGCAAACAAATGGTCGTGTACCAGTCACTATTCACTGTACGACGATTCTCTAAAGCAACAGTAGCCACGTGTCCAGTTTTATTAAAAAAAGAAGCAATCATCCGCTTAGATGCACTTTTCACGCGCGCCACTTTGGATGGTTTCGGCTCATCTTGAAAGACCCATACGCTCGATTGCTGCTTTGTTTTGGGATCGTAGCAATAAATCCATGTTTCGTCACCTGTTACTATGTCCCACACCAAATTTGACGCACCTTCGTTGAATCTGGTAAGCATGGCACTGCACCAAGTGACGCGGTCCGTTTTTTGAGCCTCGGTCAAGTTGTGTGGGATCCACCGCGAGCACAGCTTTCTCACACCCAAATGTTTGTGTAGGATTAATTGTATTTGACTCATGCCTATTTCTAAGGATGCGCGAATTTCATGGTAGGTCACATGCCTGTCTGTTTCAATCATACGGCGCACAGCATTGATGTTTTTGTTGGTCACAGCGGTGGACGGCCGACCATCGCGAGATTCGTCACTGAGATTGATACGACCACGCTTGAATTCTGCAAACCAGCTATAAACAGTTGTCTTGCATAGTGCTTCATTGCCAAAAGCTGTTTCAAGCCGAGCGATGCTCTGTTGAGCTGTCAAATTACACTTAAAATCGTAGAAAATCATACTACGAAAATTTTCCCGAGTTAAATCCATGTTGATGCAGACACACAATTTTTTAAATGGCGCCACAAGGTAAAAACAAAAGACAGTCAGATGAAACAAACTGCATTCTATAGCCAAAGAGTTCTATTTTCAAATGTTGCAATAAATTTTTAAATATTGTTTATGTAAGTGGCCAGTTCCGGAAACTTACAGTGCGCCCTATGTAAAAGAACATATTGCTGACATGAAAAATAGACGCTCAACCAAGTCTGCAGTCTGTGAACATGCTCTAGACAAACCCAACCACTATATGCGTTTTGATAATCCTCAAGTCCTTGCAAAGGAAAACAGATTCATTCCAAGGATGTTACGTGAAGCTATTGAAATTAAAAAACATCCTAATTTCAATAGAGAGGATGGATGGCAGGTACCGCCAGCTTGGGACCCAGTCATTAACTTAATAAAATCGCAAACTCGGAAGCAGACTGCAAGACCCTTAGATACTGTGAGCCAATACTGCGTGAATCGGAATAGTTCCCAATAAAAATTTCAGGCGGTAGTTTTGTAATCTTATGACATCAAAGACAAATGTTAACTTAGTCTGCCTGCGACCATGAACGCTGTAAAGTGTTTGAAACGTCAGGTGTAAATAAATAAGTAATAAACGCGATAAAACCGTATTAAAATAGTTTAATTTAATGAATAACAATCGCGAAAACATAAGAAAACATTAAGATCTTCTAACTAACAAAATTAAAGGTACGAAGCAATGGAACCACTGAACTCTACTACATTGCCGTTTTCTATAAAAGAGGTAGATATTCAACCCTGTTAAGCCCGCTCTCGAACCGCTACATCGGTAATCCACCGACTTCCGCAAAAATATTGGAAAAATATTTAGAGCATTTTATCTTGTTATGCGCCGACAAAATCTCATTTTCGTTTCATTTAAAGTTGGAAGGTTGCTGGAAAATGGTAGACAGGAGGGTCATGTTTTTGTAGTACAATGACGATAAAAACTTTCTACTTCAAGTGTTTTCAGGTAGGGGTAATGTTTTCCTGCGCATCAATAAATAGCGCGCTGATAACTTGTTGATTTTAATATAATATCTTTTTCAACACATTTGCCAATAAAGTGTCTTTTATTTCATTGTACTCGTAATTAGGCCATTAATGGAGGTTGTAAACAGCACGTTTTTTATATTATAATCGCACTTGTAAAGTAATGGTTTCCATGGTCACGGTACATATTTTTTTTTTTTTTTTTAAATAGCTTTCTTTTTGCTTCCAAATGATAAATCGAAACCAAATTTCATATTTATATTTTTTTTTACTGAACATTAGCCGTATTAGACTACAAAATTAATTTGTGTAGAAAAATTATGAAGGCCTTGTATCTATGGCCGTTTTTGTATTTAATTTACTATTAATAACAAATTTCTAAGAATGCCGAAATTTGACTTCGCCAGATATACTAATCCAGACGAAGATCGAATGTTGCTAACTGGCTAAGTAGGCTGACTGTAACTACTTAACTGAAATCTTCAAAGGAAGAAATAACTTAATCCTTTTTTCTTCCTACAGCCTACTACTTCATAGACAAGCTTAAAAACAGAACAAATAACTACATAAACATGTATTTGGAGATACGCAATGCATTAACAAACACACAAGCCCAATTTTACTCTAATGATGTATCTCATTGCGAAAAGTGTTCAAAGTGTACTAACAAAAGTCAATGTGAAGAAATGTTTTGATATCGCTTGACAACTTTTATTTATTGTGTAAATAATAAATAGTAAGTTATATAATTTGAGTGTGTTTTTCCTCGCAAATGAGTTGAAAATCGTCGTATGACAACTCGTGTGCGAAATTGGTCATATACTCGTGTTCTCGCCTCGTAAATAATGACCAAATTCGCACCCTTGTATCATAATCTACTATTAACTTATCTCATAAAAACATTTATTTGTCCGTGTGCGGTTGCGATGCTTAGTGGCTTATATATATATATATAGATTATAAATTAAAAACAAACCTGAATGGCATGTGTATAAACACATCAGTCTTTATACACATGCCATAAAAATTTGGCTGGTGTTTAAAAAGTAACCTGTAAAGTTTTGTGATAACTCATATTCTTGACAAAGTCCAACCATCTCTTTATTTGGTATTTCAACCTCTGGCAAACTTCTAATTCTTGATTGTTATGTGGGTAACAAATATCATATATTTACTTCGTATTATTAGGTAAGGTTGTAATGTGAAAATAAGTCAATACATAATTTCGCGAATTAAACTAGGTTTTTTTAAACTAAGCGAACTCTGAAATCATTATTTTCTTAAGAAATATCTTTCAAAGGTAGAATCAATTTTGAATACTGTTTGTATATGTAATGAAATGTGTAAAGTATGATCACGTACACGAAATCCTCGTTATTCGAAGACGTACGTGTTCATATTACCTTAGGAAATATCATATTTGTAAAGTACTTCGTAGAAATAGTATAAATCAACTTTGCATTGAAAATCAGCTGATGTAATAGATTGTGTTCAGACTGTCAAACAATCGCGTGGAAAAGTGGAAAAGTCTTATTTATTATTTACTAGCTGTTTCCCGCAGCTCCACCTGCGACAAAAAGTAGCCTATGTTTGACCCCGAGAACTATAATCATACCAAATTTCATCAAAATCCGTTCAGCGGTTTGGCCGTGAAAGCGTAACAGACAGACAGACAGAATTTTGCATTTATAATATTAGTATGGATTTATTAAAATTTTATTATTCCACAAGTATAAATACTTATTGGCGGACTTAAGGCTAAGAGTATTCTCAACAGAGAGAAAACAGAAATGTAAGTTAATGCAAAGAAATGTAGTTAGGCGCAAAAAAGCCCGTATGGAAAAATAGTAGTTTATGAAACTCTTCCTTAATAAGGGTTCTTACCATAGAGCAACATGAATATTCGTTGCTCTGTGGTTCTTACAATACGAGTGTAAGTTAAAAAAACGAGCCGTGAGTGAGTTTTTTTACGGTATTATACGAGTATTATAAGAACATATTATGTGAAGTTTCATACACTACTTTATCTAATCTCATAAAATTAGAAAAATAATAAATAACATCGCAACGTTTTCAGACATTTTTAAAAAGAGAAACAAATTTGAAAATTGAATCGTTTCGGGTCGCTGCTAAGCCAATGCAGTAAGTAAATATATATCTATTGTTTGTTAAATGTAAACAAATAAAACGAGATTTCACAAATAATTATAAGAGCTTATGCTTACTTAAAATAACCAACTGGATGGGCGTTACAGAGCAAGATATGCGTGCTAATAGGAAGACGAAGTGGAGAAAAACAGAATGAAAAACTGTCGATGCAACTGAGATAGCGCTAGGATGAAGACGTTTACTTAAAAGATTCACGCTGTAGTACATCAAAACATTGTCTAGTTTCTTCTGTCTCTTACTGTGATTTCTTACACAAAAATAACCTAAAAGATACAACTTAGCGGTAGAAGTGTCTAATAAGTACTGCTTAAGATAAAACATGTCATGCCATTAAGACTCAAAGAAAAGCCTTTTAAACGAAATTCTCGAGCTACTCGATCGACTTATAATGTTTGCAAAAGAAAGTGCATAAAATGTTATCTTATAAGTTCCATAACTCTCGATGCCCATCTTATATCATGTTTATGGTTCCGCTGTAGACTATTTATTACTTACGGTTTATATATTTCGATATAGTGAGTTTCGCTTCATTGGCTGTAAGTAATATTGGTGAATTGTTTGGAAAAAAAAGTACGAAATCTTATTGCATCATATATAAAATATGTAGACACGGTGTTAATGTCTGTGACCAAATGACCATTAGGCGGACTCACGCTATTTTTAACTTTTCTAGTCAAAAGCCTCCTCAACGGTGTTCTCATAATGAACATGGACAAACCCAAGGCCATGTGTAATGTCCATGTTACGCCATCACTGGTTTCTGTTCGGGGCTACATCCTTGAAGTTAGAGACCAGTATGACTACTTGGGTCAGTTGATCCAGGCTGGCAACTCCACTTTTAACGACGATCTGGAACAAAACCGACTGGGCTGGGCGGCGTTCGGGAAGCTCCGTAGCGTCTTCCCATCTAAAATAACTCAGTCCCTCAAAACTAAGGTTTTCGAACAGTGTGTGTTACCAGACATATGCGTCCGAAACGTGACCCTTGACTATAGACCTCATAAGAAAGCTCTAGATGGCCAAAGAGCTATGGAAAGGGGGTTTCCCGGTGCAGGAAGACACCGGAAGACAACAAGATCGAATCAGAAATGAAGAAATCCGTAGGAGCACAAAAGTCACCGACATTGTGGCCCAGCGGATCAGCTAAATAGCAGTGGGCCGATGAACGATGGGGCAGAAAGGTTCTCGACTGGCGAACACGAACCGGCAAGCGCAACGATTGACATCCACCAAACAGATGATCAGATGACTTTGATGAGTCTCTTATGATTGGACAACAGATGTTCTAAAAAAATTGCTCCTCCCTCCACACCAATCTGGGACACAGATCAGACAAAATATATAAATCATGGAGAGTATTGTTACCAAAGTAATTATGTAAATTGGGTTTAAAATTTAATTGGTTGATTAATATTTTTTGGTCTGATCAATGTCCAGATTGATACACAGGGGCTAACGGGTAAAACTACGAAGCGAAGCTAGTT
Organism: Euzophera pinguis; assembly: GCA_947363495.1. Lineage (NCBI taxonomy): Eukaryota > Metazoa > Arthropoda > Insecta > Lepidoptera > Pyralidae > Euzophera > Euzophera pinguis. Next base: position 14,955,328 of record OX376161.1, on the reverse strand, counting down.
TAGGTACTGCTTGTTACCCCAACCGCTCATCAAGTTAGGATTCTAATTCTAAACCGCATACAATTCAAGATTTACCTACGCACAGAGCTTTGCTCAAGTAGAAACTGCTGAAATCACAGCAATTTGGAGCTAAATTAATTAATTCCCAAACTAACTTCCAAGTTTTAAGTGAACGGTCTTCACGAATCTTCAGAGATTAATCTCGAAATTTCGGGATTATACAAGATGGCCGTTACAACAACGTGACTGATATACAACAGCTGGGCTGTGACTAAATGACCTCTAAGGCTGAAGTTATTTGTTCAATATATTTGCCCTGCTATAATATATATATACACCCGCAGCTTCGCTTGCGTAGAAAATTTGGGAAAAATAATTTGAGCGCCTTCGTGCGTCGGATACCACATTGAGCCATTTCTCACGGCTTTTTTTATAGCCTATATTGTCCCGCTGCTGGACAAAAGTCTCCCCCATCTCCTTCCAAATTTCTCTCCGCGGCCTCTGACCACCTAGCCTCGAATCTTCCTAAGTCGTCGCTCCATTACATCCTCGGTATTCCTCTTTTTCGCCCCTCATTCCAGTTAGATCCACCATTACGATCCCTTCATTCCACTTAGATCTACCACGAAGATCCACTAGTGGATCGAAGGTTACTTTTGCCTTTTCTATCAACAAATGAGGGGATCCAAAGACACTAATATTTATATCTCTAACCAAGAAGGCCTCGTACCTTTAAGTGGAAAAAATAAATGGCAATAGTTTTTTTTACGTATGTCAGACAAAGATGATAACTATTTAAAACTGCTCACATAAATTCTAAAATACTCACTTAATGTATTCCTTCCGCGAGATCAGATGCCTCAAGGCAGCCTGAAAAATCTGACAGTGGCCGACATAATTGAATCGTGTTCGATCATCAGAGCTGATTTATTGGTGATACTCAACGGTTGATAACTAAAGTTAGATAACAGACGTAAATAGTTAGTCAATAGTTAGCTATTTCCCACTTCCAACGGATTCATTACTGAACAACCATCGCTAATAGAATAATGGATGGTCCGAGCAATGCAGTAAACAAATTTCAATGTGATTGAGTATAGAGGATAGTATACACTAGCTGACAAAGATTGGAGTTATTTAAAGTTTCTCAATCATTATTATTTCAGTTTCAGTCAGACATTCAATCTAGCAATAGCTAGACATGTGCCTCCCCCAGGAATTTTAGAATGACCGGTTGAAAGTGGCCAGCATCCAGCGCTTGCCTGCCACCCTCTACAGATCACATAGTGGGTAACGTCCTTCACCGACCACATCCGTCGGTGACGACCGTCACTGACCACATCGTTGGGTGCATTCTTACCAGCCCGTTTTTTGTGTGTATTCAACCACAGAATTCAGCATACACGGAAGAAATGCTAAAATACTCAACGTGTGCGTACTTACAGCCCTAACCTTCTTAAACTTTTAATGTTTCATACTCAGAGTGTATTTTTCTACAGTATTTCCGAACATTATCCTCACTTATTAACTGATAAACATTTCGATAATATCGGAAGTGACAGATGTAAATATTTAAACTTTGACCTTTGACAAAGAATTTCGCGTCCTCGGCCTTGCCAAGCTTTATAACTCTATCCCTTTTACTAAAGTGTGTTCTGACTCTACTTTGACCAATAGTTCACGTACGTCCATCGCTAACCTTGTTGATTAGCCGTGATGGCTACTGTTTTAACCATATTGTGTCGTCCTGTCGCCCTTTCACCTCAAATATGATTTACATAATGAAATTACTGTTCATATCTATAACTTTCAACTACTGCCAAATTAAATAACGTCAAAGTCAGTCGACTCTGCATACGTTCGGGTTTTTTATTTATTTTGGTAGCTAAACACACTGTCACCGTAGCTTAATTAGTTCAAGAAAATCACGTTTTTGAACTTATCACTTCAAAAACGTGATTTTCAAAACATGGCTCATTCTCTTGTCCTGTCCCGTTTGCCGCACTCATCTGCACGCTTATGAATTTCTACTTTACGAAGCCATTGACAATGTCTTTTTATGACGAAGTTTTGGTCAACACAAGCACAGTTTTGCAGTGTTGACTCGCTAAGAAGAACTTTACAAATTTCTAACATGCCTTTCGGCATATGATATCTCTTTTTTTTAAATGATTGGTTCTAATTATAACATTTAGCGGATAAAACATGTAAATTCTGATAATATTTCTAAAAAACTTTATTCTCAAAAAAATAATACTTAGGTACATTCACATGAATATATTTCGTTTAGTTGGATGAAGCATATGTAAAACTGTTTGGAAAATAAGGAAACTCACAAGTAAAGGGTTTTGTAAAAGAACTTTTGAACTAAATCATAGAAAGGGGATTCTGTTATACATCTCACAGTTAGCGAAACTTATTTCTACGGAAATACGATGAAAGATATTGAGGATATGAAATAATCTATTGTGATATGCCGATTTTTGGTGTCTATCTATGATGATGTTTGCATCTATTTCGAAAATAACTACTGCATAGATTTTATTGTAGTTTTAACGAATGTATTTTTATAGAATTAGGTAAAATCTATATATTTTTTCTTACGGGCTAATAAACAAACAAAACAATAAAAATATTTTGTATTTTTTTAAATAAAGTCTTATCGATGTCTAAAGTGTCCATATGCAATACTTATCTTGAAATACCACAAAACGGGAATGCTTAAAATGAGCAACAACTCGCCCGGCCCTTAAAAATCATCACAGAAATACTACCGTACCCAAAACATGGAAAAATATTCTATTTCCATATTCCTTTGTATAAATAAATGTGGGAGGCGGTCGACACTTCTTTATATAGCTCGGGTATGTAGGAACAATGATATTACGAGTTCTATCTGGGATTCAACAGCTTTTTGGAACATTTTATGCATATTCCTTAACATTTTATTATCTTAGGAAGAAAAATAATATTAGAATCCTTAGGTACTACCTTTTATAACACTACCTAATAGGTAGTGTTATAAAAGTTAATGAGTTTGTAATTTTTTTGGTTATCACTTTACTTACCCTTTATCTTTATCTACTGATCTAATCTGAAATTCTAAATTTATATAACTATACTAAGGAATACTAAAAAAATACTGCTAATAAATTGAAAAATATGTCTTACAAATCTGTTTAGCTTATTCACACATTTTAACTCTTTTAACACGTTCACGTGTCGTGTTATGCTCACGTCAGAGGCCGAGAGGCGGTTCCAAAAATCTCAGACTCCAGGGTACAAAGGCAATTGATCATTAAGCCTACTCGATATGAATGAATGAACATCCATAATTAAACATCTTTGTTACAAACAACATACCTTTATATGTAACTAGCTGTTTCCCGCAGCTCCGCCTGCGTTAAAAAGTAGCCTATGTTTGACCCCGGGTCTTCAACTATATTCATACCAAATTTCATCAAAATCCGTTTAGCGGTTTGGCCGTGAAAGCGTAACAGACAGACAGACAGACTTTCGCATTTATAATATTAGTATGGATATGGATGGAAGTATGGATGTATGGAGTATGTATGGTGCAAAAAAGTGTTTCATTGTGTTGTCATTCTTACTTATCTTCTGTATCGCTGAAGAGTGGCATCCATTAGGACTGCGTACTATTCTTTATCATCTATTCCTTTGAAAACAAATATAACTAATTACACTATGCCTATCCTCTCTCATATTTAGATACTAATTACTTAGACACCTGCACGCCATCTATCGATTACTCATTAGCCACTGATACACCTGATCGTAAAGTAAAAAGGTTACAGAAGTAGTATAACCAGGCAGGTGTGGTCGAAAATAGATAAACGTGACCCCTTACCGTACCCACAGCAATCGCTGAGAGGTTTATTTATCTTCGACTATACTAAAACGTTAGCGTTCAGATCTTTCTGCAGGTCAAGACTGCAAGTTTGTCATCATGTTTCTAATGGTCTGGTTTCATTGTCCAAAGAGTTCCAAAGGCCAGGCGGAAATCGCCCCATTGTACCTATATTTACCACCAAATCTAGCATGTCCATCACCCTGGACTCCGAACCGCAAGTTGAGGGTATTAATTCAAATTAGAATTAAAAAAGTTTTGTTTTAAAAGAATTAGTGGGTTGAGAAAATATGTCAATTTTCGTACTCCGCTGGCTACGACCAGAAATGGAGCCTGGAGAGGTATTCAAATGGACCTTGGCTTCTGAAACGAGAGAATCTTATCAACATACAATACTTGAAACTTAATAAAATACAATGAGCATTGCATTAGCGGGATAAATGATTTTCTGTACCGATTTTATTTTGCGCTCCGACTGTTTATTCAAGATAAAGCTTATGAGACGAAAATGGGTTATATTAACGCGATAATAAAGATGGAGAGGCTCATTGGGTATCCATTTTGTTCATTTTGACAAAATGGCATCTTTAATATCATCCCATATAAGGTTAATATGTTTAGAGTTGGTGATAGCTGTAATATCATTTAGAAGTAATATTAAGAAAGGAACTTTTTGTGTTTGGTTCCGATGCTCTTTGAAGTAATATGAAGTTCTGGTGAATGTAAAATTCATAAAATTCCATATGATGACTTATCATCAAACTTAGCAATTTATATTTAACGGCGATAAACTTACTTTTCACTATACAGCTGACGACGTTGTTGGGGAAAACTGCCGAAGACGAAAAAAAAATATGAAAATGTAGACCTTTGTTTTCACATTATTTGTCCCACAGTTTTTCAAAAAATCAGAAGTAAGAAGAGGATCCACATGGTAGATGTCTATGTTCTTATTCGTCCAAGCGTGTTTCCCGGATGCGTCCTAATCTCACGTTTCTAAAACTCTATTTCGTCTTATGTATTCTCTTCTATGCGTCCTCAGCATACGCTTCAGAGCCTAGGGTACGCTGTAAGTCATGGTCCTTATTTCGGTTATTACAATGGTAGTTTGACCTCCGTAACCCTTTTTATAAGGAAACCAGACCAACTGGAACATGACCCGAGGTGTGTTAGTGGCCAACATTGTCAGATTTTTTCAGGTTAATGTTAATCTGACACAGCCTAATTGCCATCTATAGATAACAACCAGCATCACCGGTTTAACGTGCCTTTCGAAGCACGAAAGAAATAGAAATTGCAACTTAATAGCGACCAATCCAACTGTAGCTTGACACGCGCATCGGATACGCGTACTGCACTCGGCTATAGAGCTACTCTTCAGCGACGCTTCAGAGAATATAGTAAGCTATTAATCATGATTTGAAAAAAATATTGACAAAGTAAAAAAGTGTTCGTCAAAGTGATTACAAGATCCATCACATAAAACATCATGGCTTACAGCCAGAGGTAGGAAATTACATTTTTGTTGACTTCCGAACTGAGCCACAGTTGGCGGTAATACCCAAAGTTTCTTAATATCTCCTAAATAAAAACGGTACTGTGATAAAATTGAATGAAAGCTATTCTTGTTACGAGGATACTTACTCGGCTGGTTCAGAGACTTGGCTTTGATATGAGAATGTAACAAATCTCTTTTCTGTCTGTAAATTATACATTTATACATACATACTATATGTATAGTTATGTATACATTTATACATACCGAAAAGTAACCGCATAAAAAGTTGACCAAACTACCTAATGAGTTAAGTCTAAGTAAGTTTTCAGTTTCTTCTTCATTTTCATTTTGTTAGTTTTTATTTGTTTAGTTGTAAGTAGGAGTAGTTTGTTGCCACAGTCGGACATGTTAATATGTGAACAACGCTGTTAAAATTTTAAACGTAATGTAGCTGTTTGTTGTTTGTAAATAATGAGTAAAGTTACTCAAACCGACTTTGTCACAGGTTTAAAAAGAAAATACTGTTACGAGCTCGGGGTTCGCAATTTGGAGAAAAACACCTGATGACTCTTAAAAACGTTTATTCCAACAAGGATGGTCGCCGACGTCACTTAACTTCACTTATCACTAACAATGTCCCAAACACTTGCTAATCACAGTCACTATAACTTGCCGAGGTCGCTTGTATCACTTGTTATTCGCTCCGGATATCGCTTCTTGATCGCACTTGTAGCTCAGTTAAATTAGAACTGCCCTCCGGAGGCACCTTCCGATATTTATATGGCCCAGGAAACCCGCTCCATAAGTTTCTAGAAAGATCACAACTACTCCGGAATAGAGAGAGAGGGATACTCTCTGTCTCGTTCCCTTAGTACATACTAGAAGTGCGAGAGCGAGACAAAGCAATATGTCAGAGCGAGATAATCGATGTACTAGATCGTTCGCGATATTATTCCCGTATGGAAACACGCGACGATTGTACGAGAATTTTCCGCGGACAGCGCTACTCAAACTTCCGCGGGCCGCATTTTATTTTTATTTATTTTTGATTTCGTAACACTGCCCCCTTCTTAGAGATGCTCGTCCCGAGCATCATCATTACTTCCGTGATATTTCGCCAAGCGGTCGATGTGAACAATCTTCATTGCTCCTCTTGGTTGACGCTGTATCCGATACGTCACATCATTTAGTCGCGTTACCACCTTGTATGGGCCCTCCCACTTGGTTTGTAACTTTGGCGATTTCCCTTTCCGGCGAGTCGGGTTGTGAAGCCAGACTAGAGCGCCTTCCTCGAAGCCATTTGTATTCGACATTCTGTCGTATCTGGTCTTCATGTTCTGACTCGACTGCAACCCGTTTTCTCGAACTGTGGCGTGTATTTCTCGCATTCGGTCACGCAGATCAGAAACGTAGTCTTGAACACTTTGAGGTTCATCTGGTGAGCCTCCTGTTAGGAGGTCCACTGGCAACCGCAGCTCACGACCGTAGTTGACATATGCCGGAGTTGCCTTTATGCTTTCATGTTCTGCTGTTCTGTACGCTAGCAGGAACAGTGAAATGTACTTGTCCCAGTCCCTTTGATGGCTTTCCACTATTTTTGCCAGATGTCTCTCGATCGTCTGATTAAACCGTTCGACCATCCCGTCTGACTGAGGATGGTAAGCCGTGGTTCGGGTTTTGTTCATTCCCATAATCCTGCAAACTTCTTGAAAAACCTGTGACTCAAAATTCCTGCCTTGGTCGGAATGGATTTCCAAGGGCACGCCAAAGCGACAAATCACTTCTTCCACTATCTTGGTTGCAACTGTCGTAGCTTCTTGGTTTGGTATGGCGAACACTTCCGGCCACTTAGTGAAGTAGTCCATGACAACCATGAAATACTTGTTCCCTGAGTCAGTGACAGGAAATGGTCCAGCTACGTCGACTGCAATGCGTTCCCAAGGTGCACCGACGTTGTACAATCGTAGATTCCCTCGGCTCCTGGTATGTGGCCCTTTTACGGCAGCACAAGTTGTACACTTGCGGCACCAGTCCTCCACATCCTCCCGACAATGGAGCCAGTAGAACCTTTCGCGGATTTTCGTTAGCGTCCTCTTGACTCCCAAATGTCCACCGGACACGCCGTCGTGTACTTCCCGAAGAACATCACGTATTTTTGTTCTTGGAACCACAATTTGCAGTTGAAACTCTCTGCCGTTAGGTTTATCCCATTTCCGGTAGAGTATTCCGTTTTGTACAACGAGGCTATCCCATTGCGCCCAGTACGCCTTGGAAACAGTGCCTGTCGGTGCAACTTCACTCCACTTTGGCTTATCATTACTTTGTGCCTTCCACCTGATGATGTGCCGTAGGTCATCATCATTCTCTTGCTCCTTTCTCATCGCATCGTTCTCCCAGGTCTCTAATGGTTCTGTCCGAGTTAGCTTTACTGTCATTTCTTTTAACTCCTGCCTGATGCAGTGCTTACAATCTTCTGGGCAGGGTCTGCGTGACAGCGCATCGGCGTTTCCATGGGCCTGTCCTCGACGGTGTTCGATAATGAAGTCATATTCCTGAAGTTGTTCAATCCATCGAGCAACTTGACCTTCTGGGTTTTTGAATTGCAACAGCCATTTTAACGCTGCATGATCCGTGCGAAGTAAAAACTGCCTACCGATGAGGTATTTGCTGAAGTTTTGTAGCGTCTTCGCTACTGCCAGTAGCTCCCTTCTTGTCACACAATAGTTCTTTTCCGGTTTAGACAGCGACTTACTGAAGTACGCTATAACAACTTCCCTGTCTTCCTGCTTTTGAGATAGTACCCCACCGATTGCGGTATTACTTGCATCCGTATCCACTATAAATTGACCTTCTGGTTGAGGGTATCCCAAGACTGGTGTTTCGCACAGATGTTTCTTCAGTTTTTCGAAGGCAATTTCGCAAGCTTCATCCCAACTAAATTGACGTTTATCTTCAGTTAGTCGGTGTAATGGCTTTGCAATCTCCGAGAATCCTTTCACGAAACGTCTATAGTACGAGCAAAGGCCAAGGAATGCCCGTACTTCTGTCTTGTCCTTGGGGGTAGGCCACTTCTGAACGGCTTCCACTTTCTCCGGGTCAGTCAGGATTCCTTCACTGGTAATGACATGGCCTAGATAGCTCACTTCGTTCCTGAATAAGCGGCACTTTTTCGGATTCAATTTTAGGTTGGCTCCATGAATTTTCTCGAAGACTTGCTCCAAGTTCCGCAAGTGGTCCTCAAAGTCTCGGCCAACGATGATAACGTCATCCAAATATACTAGACAGGCTTCTCCAACCAATCCAGCTAGTACACATTCCATCAGTCGCTCGAAGGTAGCTGGCGCGTTACATAATCCGAATGGCATGACGTTGAACTGCCATAATCCCTTGCCCGTCGAGAATGCAGTCTTCTCCTTATCCTTTGGATGGATTTCCACTTGCCAGTACCCAGATTTTAAGTCCAATGTTGAAAACCATTTCATGCCACTAAGGGTATCCAAGGTGTCATCAATCCGAGGCAGCGGGTAACTGTCCTTCTTGGTGATGTCATTGAGTCGTCTGTAGTCAACACAGAACCGCGTGCTTCCGTCCTTCTTCTTTACTAGCACGACTGGTGAACACCATGGACTTGCTGATGGTTCAATAATTTTATTCCTTTCCATATCCGCCAGCAGCTCTTTGACTTCTATTTCTTTGGCTATAGGGATTCTTCTCGCTCGCTGTCGGATGGGTCTCTCATTTCCGGTGTCAATCCTGTGTTGTACTAGCGACGTTCTTCCTAAGTCTCCTTCTTGGCTGGTGAAGATGTCGGCGTAGCGCAGTAGAAACTTCTTAGCTTTAATGCTCTGCGAGTACGTTAGATTGCTTTTGCAGTTACTTAGAAGCTCCTTGACTGTAGAATCACTGGTACTCCTTGTATCTGAGCTTTGTGTTGTACTGCACTTTTTCAGCCAGACAACTTCCTCACATTTTCCAATGATGTCGCCTTTGTTTAAGGTCCTCTCTTGGTCGCCTAGATTAAGTACTCTTACTACTGCGGTGTTTCTTCCTTTCACGAGAGTCCTCGCGGTCATGAGTCCTCGAGCCGCAGGTTTATTAGCTATCTCCTCAATCAACACGCATCCGGTAGATTTCTTGTTCCTTGTTACTGGTAACTTTACTAGTACTTGGGCTTCTGCTTTCCCAGGTATGACCGTTTGCTTTAAACATGTCACTCTCCCGTTAATGCCTCCTAGGATGATGATCTCTTCTTCACCACTCTTGAATACACCACTAGCAACGTCTATTCTACAGTTGTACTTTTTCATGAAATCTAATCCCAATACACAATCGTCCATAATTTCAGCCACGATGACGTTGTGGGTATATGTGGTTTCTCCCATAGACATTTTTACAGACACTTCTCCCAGGACGGGTATTGGCTGGCCGGAGGCAGAAAGAAGCCGACAGTCCAGTTTCCTCATGCTTCTCATTATGGTCCTTACTAAGTGAGGTCGGACTATTGTTCTTGATGCTCCGGTATCCAGCGTCATCCTGCAGTTGATCCCATTTACAGTTCCAGATATTACGAGACTATTTCCGTTGCATGCCTGAGAGATAATGGTTGTCGGGGCTTTCTCCGCGCCAGCCAGTACTCGCCCCCTAGTCCTGGCTCTTACTCGTTTCCCTGGTTCCTCTCCGATGATAAAGCCTCCTGCTTCATCTTCAGTTCCTTCATGTCGTCTTCAAGCTTCTTGATCTTTGGGCAATTCATTTGTAGGTGCCCTCGGTCGCCGCACCTATAGCACATGGATCCAGGTCTCTTCCTTAGCGGAGCTTTTATTTCCCTAACTTCCTCCACTACTTCGCGCACTTTGTGAGTCGCGGAATGACGAATGTCATGTCTGACGGCTTCCACCTCCAAAGCGTGGGCCAGTGCATCTTTTAATGAGGCATGATGGTTTAGCCTTACTGCAGCTCTGACTTCCGAATCCTTGATGCCGTCGACGAACGCCTGCACGGTGTTGGACTCAAGCATCTTCAAATCGGCCCCTGGATACGCCTTGCGGACGAGTTTTTCTATTTCCAGCGCCCATTGCTGCAGACCCTCTCCTGAGCGCTGGACTCTGTCGCGGAGTTGAGCGCGGAAGACGTGCTCCAAATGCCGTTCCCCGTATCGCGATTCCAGTGCCTCCAGCAGGTCCTTGAATCCACTGCCCGACGGAAGAACCTCCAAGACCGTCAGAGCCTGTCCTCGGAGTGCGACGGTGAGAGCTGTCAGGCACTGTTCATCTGTCCATCCGTTAGCAGCTGCGATGGTCTGGAACTGTTGACGGTATGCGGTCCAGGACGAGGTTCCGTCATATGGCGGCAATTTCACGCTGGGTCCGTGGTGGGCAATGACTGTTCCGCCAGATGCAACTGCTACTCCCGTTGTTTCAAGGCGCACTGGGCGCAATGGGATAGCCTCGTTGTACAAAACGGAATACTCTACCGGAAATGGGATAAACCTAACGGCAGAGAGTTTCAACTGCAAATTGTGGTTCCAAGAACAAAAATACGTGATGTTCTTCGGGAAGTACACGACGGCGTGTCCGGTGGACATTTGGGAGTCAAGAGGACGCTAACGAAAATCCGCGAAAGGTTCTACTGGCTCCATTGTCGGGAGGATGTGGAGGACTGGTGCCGCAAGTGTACAACTTGTGCTGCCGTAAAAGGGCCACATACCAGGAGCCGAGGGAATCTACGATTGTACAACGTCGGTGCACCTTGGGAACGCATTGCAGTCGACGTAGCTGGACCATTTCCTGTCACTGACTCAGGGAACAAGTATTTCATGGTTGTCATGGACTACTTCACTAAGTGGCCGGAAGTGTTCGCCATACCAAACCAAGAAGCTACGACAGTTGCAACCAAGATAGTGGAAGAAGTGATTTGTCGCTTTGGCGTGCCCTTGGAAATCCATTCCGACCAAGGCAGGAATTTTGAGTCACAGGTTTTTCGTTAGCGTCCTCTTGACTCCCAAATGTCCACCGGACACGCCGTCGTGTACTTCCCGAAGAACATCACGTATTTTTGTTCTTGGAACCACAATTTGCAGTTGAAACTCTCTGCCGTTAGGTTTATCCCACTTCTGACACCAATTGTTACGAGCTCGGGGTTCGCAATTTGGAGAAAAACACCTGATGACTCTTAAAAACGTTTATTCCAACAAGGATGGTCGCCGACGTCACTTAACTTCACTTATCACTAACAATGTCCCAAACACTTGCTAATCACAGTCACTATAACTTGCCGAGGTCGCTTGTATCACTTGTTATTCGCTCCGGATATCGCTTCTTGATCGCACTTGTAGCTCAGTTAAATTAGAACTGCCCTCCGGAGGCACCTTCCGATATTTATATGGCCCAGGAAACCCGCTCCATAAGTTTCTAGAAAGATCACAACTACTCCGGAATAGAGAGAGAGGGATACTCTCTGTCTCGTTCCCTTAGTACATACTAGAAGTGCGAGAGCGAGACAAAGCAATATGTCAGAGCGAGATAATCGATGTACTAGATCGTTCGCGATATTATTCCCGTATGGAAACACGCGACGATTGTACGAGAATTTTCCGCGGACAGCGCTACTCAAACTTCCGCGGGCCGCATTTTATTTTTATTTATTTTTGATTTCGTAACAATACTATCATCACTGTAATCCCCAAATTTATGCAATAAAACCTTTTTTATCTTTTTAACCATCATCATCATCTTAGCGCCTTCTCGGTTGCATCCTCAGCTATTTGCTTCGGAGCCCAGGGCCCGCTTTCCTACTTTTACGTCTCCACTTCGCCCGGTCTTCGGCATCCTTGACAGAGAGTCCGTTAGCACGCATATCCTGTTTTGAGACGTCAAGCTTAATGGGCGTTCTATTTTCTATTTTTCATCTCTTTAATGTAACGCACTGACTTAATAAAGTGAACATTTATTCTGGTCATAACTCTATGTGCCTATACCAATGTACTCTATGGCCAATCGTATTGAGTACTGCAAGTTTTATGTTTCATAAAGTTTTCGGATCCAATAGCTAGCATGTTCGTTCAAGCGTGTTTCCTAGTTGCGTCCACGGCTTACGCTTCGGAGCTAGGGTACGCGTTGTTCATGTACAAGATTTGGCGGCACTGGTTATTACAATGAAGCGACTGCCGTCTGACCTCCGTAACCCTTTTTACAGGGAAACCAGACCAACAGGAACGTGACCCGATAAGTGTTAATGGCCAACACTATCAGATTTTACAGGCTGCCAAAAGGTATCTAACACAGACAGACTGACTTCTGCCAATAACAATGACCAACTTAACGTGCCTTCCGAAGCTCAGAGGAGGTTGGGATTACTTCTTTATTGATTGTTTTATATTAATTTCAATTAAATTTTTAGTGTTATGACTTGTTATATGGATTGTATAATCTAATAAATGATTATTTATTTATTTATTCATTAGAAATGCCATTTACGACCTATTAGCGACCAAACCAATACGGGTAACTGTATTCATGTGGGCGATTTTTCTCAATAACTGAACAAAAATACGGCGAGTGTATTAAAATTTAAGGCGAACACATAAAACGAAACGGAAACTGCGGGTTTACCAGTAAAATGTGGCTTTGACCACGACCCATAAAATTTGTATTGGTGTATAACTTTGTATTTGTAAAAGGACGCATGTCAATGAAAGCTGTAGTGATAGTAAAAAATGTTAAATGTATTTTTTTATACAACTAAATAGACAAACAGGCGTACGGCCCACCTGATGGTAAATGGTTACCGTAGCCTATGAACGCCTGCAACACCGGAGATGTCACGAGCGCGTTATCGACCTGTCCGCTATCAGCACAGTGACCCTCTGGAGCCTGGCGACCCTACTCACCAGCAGGAACACAACACTGCATCACAGTGTTATTTGGCTGCGGTCTTCTGTAGGGTGGAGGTACTTCCCCAGACGGACTACTCCTTGCAAAATGTCCTATCTTTCTTAAATGTTACCATTTTATCTAATTACTCCATTCCTGTCTTACCATTATTTTTATAAATTTATACGAGTGTCCTCGGTGCAACTGCGAAATACCTATTTTAAGAGCTTAAAGCCATTCTTCACGCAAGCGTGTTTTTCTAGTTGCGTCCTCAGCCTACGCTGTATGTCATGGTCCTAGATTTGGTAGCACTTGTTATAACAATGGAGCGACTGCCGTCTGACCTCTGCAACCCTTTTAACATGGAAACCAGACCAGCACGAACATAACAACGTGATAAACAAATGTCCAGTAATGTCAATTTCGCTGTTTTCCTGGTGGAATGTCAGAACTACACCAGCCGCTTTTAATCACTCAGACACTCCTCAGATTGAAAAAAAAATTGACTTTAATCTAGAGCCATTTCTTCCTTATGGTCAAGTACATTTGAATGATCTATAACTGACGAACTCCATAGTTTAGTATCGAATACAAAAAATCTTTTTCAAATTTACCGAAGCACATAAAACAGGCACAGACGGCCACGTTTTACAATACAAACGTGTGCTGGCGAGCTTCAGGATATAAATTTTGTATTGGATAGATTTTAGTGTTTTTTGTAACGAAACATTGTTTTGTAGAGTACTGTAAATAAAATATATTGAATAAGCGAAGGATTTGAAAAAAAAACATTTTGCAAGCACAATGGCGGACTTATCCCACTTAGGGATCTCTTACAGTCTTAAGAATATTTTCTCCTGTCACTCGCTGGTTGACTGTAACAGATCCCGAAGTGGGATAAGTCCACCATTGTACTTATTGTTTTTCCATGCTTGTGTATGTAAATTATATGTTTTTTTTGTACAATAAAGATATTACAAACAAACAAACAAACATTTTAAAGTACAAATATTAATAATTATTAGGCTTTAGGTATACGGCAGCATAGTGCTGGAACAATATTCCTCCACCAATTAGAAACATAGGTTCCAAGTTTGTGTTTAAGAAAAGATACAAATCACACTTACTTGAAATCCAACTTACAGAGAAATCCAATCACTTTGTTTGCGGTGTACAAAAGAGAAAATTGTAACAGCATGAACATAACTGCATTGTAGAGTTTTGAAGACTAGTGGTTACTTATAGTATAATTTGTCAATTTCCTGACTTGCCTATTTGGGACTCTCTGCTGAGTTGAAAATATGTTATGGGCACCATAGCTTTTAATTAAGCTTGGTTTATCTATGTAAGACTAGATTTAGAAATTGCGTCCTTCGCGTCTACATGGTAGGTCTGAAAATCGGTAGTTGTTCTTATAGAGCAACATATGCTGAGCTTAGCCCTTTTGTGCTGTGGCACATACTCAGTCATCATCTTAGCGCCTTCCCGGTTCCCGTTTGCATCCTCAGATGTCTGCTTCGGAGCCCAGGGCCCGCTTTCCTACTTTTGCGTCTCCACTTCGCCCGGTCTTCGGCATCCCTGACAGTTAGTCCGTTAGCTGAATATGCAGCTTTGCGAAGTCAAGCCAGCTCTTCTTGGGCGCGCCCCTTCTACCAGGCCCTGGCGGTGGCGGCATGGCCAGACACTTGTTGCCAATGTATGTTGCCGGTTTTTGTAAGACGTGACCGTACCAACGCAGGCGATTTTCTTGAAGCGTATCCGCTATGTCACGGACATGAAGGCTACCCCGAATGCGGGAGTTTATGTGGCACATACTCAATAAAATAATGTTATTATTTTTGTGCTATGTATTTTTTTATATTTTGTAAGATTTTTGTAATTGTATGTGCAACAGTTGAACAAAATAAATCTTTCATCTATCTATAATTATAAATACCTTAAAATTAAAACTAAATACTTTTTAAATTTTATTAAAATCTCTATCTAATAAGGTTTGTGGGTTGTTCTGTGTGTTATTTTATAAGAATAATATATTACTGTTTTTTGACAGACAGACGAAAAGCAAAATCCTAACACTATTAGGTTCCATTTAACAAAAGTCCGTACTTATTTTTTTTAAGAAAGTGAAACGTATTGGAGTCTGACTAAAAAGATTGCGTTTACGAGATCCAAGACACAGTCTAATTTGAACCAATTTTTATTAAAACAATTTTAGCAAATTTTAACGCATATTCGTAAATTTACCGCATTAAAACCTCATCGTCAATTAAGTGTATTGATTAATTTGTTTATAATGATTTCTTATGTTTTCGCGATTGTTATTCATTAAATTAAACTATTTTAATACGGTTTTATCGCGTTTATTACTTATTTATTTACACCTGACGTTTCAAACACTTTACAGCGTTCATGGTCGCAGGCAGACTAAGTTAACATTTGTCTTTGATGTCATAAGATTACAAACTACCGCCTGACATTTTTATTGGGAACTATTTCGATTCACGCAGTATTGGCTCACAGTATCTAAGGGTCTTGCAGTCTGCTTCCGAGTTTGCGATTTTATTAAGTTAATGACTGGGTCCCAAGCTGGCGGTACCTACCATCCATCCTCTCTATTGAAATTAGGATGTTTTTTAATTTCAATAGCTTCACGTAACATCCTTGGAATGAATCTGTTTTCCTTTGCAAGGACTTGAGGATTATCAAAACGCATATAGTTGTTGGGTTTGTCTAGAGCATGTTCACAGACTGCAGACTTGGTTGAGCGTCTATTTTTAATGTATGTTCCTTTCCTAATCCTCCTTTGTTAATTTGTTTATGTTCCTTTCTTCAATCTTAACTATTTCTAACTCCCATAACGATTTTTTAATAAGTATATCTTTAAATAAAATAATCTTATCGTGAAAATTAGGTATCAATTTCAATTTTATAAAAACCTCAGACCTCATCCATTTTTTTGCGAAAAGGATCGTATTACCAATTGTGTTTTGTTTTATCGGCAAAAATTTTGGACCAAATAGCAACTAAAGAATTTTTACTTGTGTAAATAACGTGTATAGCTTATTTTAATATATCATAGATAGGCATTATGGGTCTTTAATGTATTTAATATAAAAGTATAAAAATTTATAATTTATCCATATTTTGTCAGTGGATTTTGCGGTATAGAATTACAAAGATATTTAATCTCAATCGTTCGGTATAATAATAACAGGCTGTTTTATTGCCAAGGCTTCATAAATACATAGGTATGGCTCTAAGATTATGGAGGTCAGACAGCAGTGTCGCTCCAGAGTATCCGCCAGAGGGACCAGGGCCATTGCTGAAGACGCAACTGGGATTTGGACGAAGAATATGGACCAAAGTCTAAACAAAATTTTCTGAACTAATTATTATTTGGGACCGCTTGTAAGGCCATAGTGGGCAAATCGCGATTATTTTTCGCTTCTGATTTCGGAAATTCGGCCACTTCAGATTTGATGCTTAGTCGAGTTTACTAATAGTATTTTCTAACCATTGAATTTAGAATCTACTTCGTTGCGAGTCGATGGTCAACTTAATATTCTTACGGGCCCAAAATTGGGCCACCTGTATAGCGTTTGCGGTAACATTATACAGGTCCTCCAGCGTGCATGTGTCAGGGCATGCTGGGCACGTCAGAAGATGCGCCAGTGTGTGTGAATTTGAAATACCGGGCCCTTATCAAATTGTCTTAATTTTTTCCTTTCAAATGAGAGAAAAGTACAAGTCGTAGAGCGTTGATGCCGATATTAATAAATACTTTACCCACTACAAACTGCGAGATTGGTTCGTTAACACTATTTGATTTACTTATTCCTGAATCTTTTATCGATCAACATAATTAAGGTCCGTTTCCACACGCGATATTTCTATGCCTTAAAGCCACGCGAGCGCTAACGCCTAATCAATACGTTGGTAATTTATTTTTGTTATAAGTTGGGACTTTAGTGTGATTTTGCCGATAAAATAAAGGTCAATTTGAAGTACTTTGTATTGGGAATTTTTTAACCTAAAATAAAATAGCTAGAAAAGGTCTTATAATAATAATCTTATAAAAATAAAGTATAGATTTTACAAGTCGTTCCCGTGGTTTTTCAGTACAACCACATTTAAACTCTCTGCTTCACCCAAAGGTTGACTGTTAGATAATGCTTTATGCTGCCCATTGTGCTTTACAAATTGTAATATATACAATGAAGTTTAAATAAATAAATAAAATAATCAGTACATTCATAGTCACTAATGTCAGTAATCTCTATTATAATAGACCAGTATTATAATAGACCAGTTTCATCTCTGTTAAAACTTTATCACTATATCCTTTTCATAAATTAGAAATAGCACGGATTTTGGCAGGAGGACCACAGGACATCAATTTATCAATATCGTCGTTCAAGCCTCTGAAAGGACTGAGACAACCCGTGAAACTCAAACGGCGATACAAATCAGAGCTATTATGGCACTATAGTTATCGCTGTATGTCCAAATTTAGTAAAGGCTTAATATTAGACCTCTTTTTGAAATCGATTCGGATACAATAAATCTAAGTATTTCATTCATTTTAAAAGTCGATTGAAAATACAATAAAATAATTGTAAATTACCTGTGGTATAAAATAATTCTTCTTTTTAACTTTGCCATAGTTGGTATTAAAGTACAAATAAGATTCGCGTGATCGAATCGATCTTTTCGAGAGACCAATTACAAAGCACAGAGAGTTTGTCCTTCTTTCACGTTAAAACGGAGCAACGAATTGATGTGATTTTTTGTGTGGAGATAGTTGGAGACCTGGAGAGTGACATAGGCTTTTTTCCGTAACCCAAACGGAATTCCACACGGGCGAAGCCGCGAGAATAAAAAATGAAATGTAAAAGATCGAAAGAAAAAGAAAAGGGGGAAAGGAAAGGTATTTTTATCAATTGTTTTTATTTTTGACAGTTTTATAATGCCGCATTAACACATAGTGGCAGCTTATGTCGATTTTCATGAGCGGGTGGTGTTTTAGCCTGTAAGAGTCTGGCACTTCCTAGGCCTCCTTCCCCAGGTGCCCATGACGGGGCACCACCTGCTCATTAAAATAAAATAAAAAACCTACTAAAGAAAATACAATAATTTTTGACGCTGACTGTACGTACATTGTAGTGCAACTGAACAAAGAAGGACAAGTGCGGCAACCAACTGATTATTTATTTAAACCCGTGGGATACAATGCAACCCTCTATTACTGTAGCGATTTTTATAACTTATCCTCATTTTATTATATTTCATTATGTACATTACTGGTAATTTCAAAGGGAAATTATCATGGACAAAATTATTTATTGGGCTCGAATTTGAAACGAACAGGGTAACACCCATATTCTTAAACCTTCACTCAAACTCGACTCAACCTTACTCCACCTCATTGGTATGATTAGTCGTCACAAGCTTCCTTGACTTGAGATGATTTCTCATTGGAGGTGAGTATCGAACTGTCAAATATAAGGTTGGTCGAGAGGTACCTTGAAACAAATTCGACGTCTAATGACCTGTCATTAGACGTCGAATTCGAGAAAAATATTCGAGATTCGTCAGGACGAAAGCATCGGATCTCGAATATTTTTCTCGGATAACACATAGTTTTTTATTGAAAGTTTAATTTCTTGTACCTAACACATATTAAAAATAACCCTGTATAAACCAATAGATATAGGTGTAGGTGGATAGGTATTTTAAACACCGGTTTCTTCTAAGTTGGAAAATTATATGCTCTTACACACAATACAATTTAGACTACTACTACTCATCTCAGCATCTTTTGTGTTAATTGGATTCAATGCTATTTTTTTTTCTATGTATATAAATGGTGCAATGAAGTGTTCATTCATTCATTTCCCGCTGCATCCTTGGCTGGTTGCCTCGGAGTCCAGGGTCTGCTCTTCAACTTTTACTCCTACATTTAGCCCGGTCAGCGAAAGATAATTTAGATTATCATCTGACAATATCCCAACGTTCAGAAACAGGCTAAGTAAATTATCACAAAACATTTAAAATAATCACAGCCACAATGACGAACAAAAAAAAAATCATTCGACTCTGCAAAACGTCACTCAAGCCGGAGAAATGAAACAAAAGGCGTATTTATTAAAGAAAACTGCAAACAAAACGCTTTACATTCCACTAATGACTCGGCTGGATGAATGAATGAACAAAAGCGGAGATAAAGCCCGCTATCCACTACGGAAGATTGATTTTGTTTCTTTTTTTGGCATGTTGGCAGTCAAGGAGGCCAAAGTCCACACACATGTGAAGATATGTAGCTTATGTATATTCGTTGCGTGATACCTTGTAGTAATGACTAAGTATGTCGGGATCTAAATTGTTTCACTACATAGTACCCATATATTTCACTCTTTAAATCAGAACATATGCATATATGTTCATATATACATCTATAAATATAATTGGAGTGTCTATTTGTAATATTGAAATAACTGTTTTTTACTACATGCATATGAATATATATACGGTACATGCACCAAAATAACATTTTTTACAATTTTTGTCTGTCTGTCTGTCCGTTTGTTCCGGCTAATCTCTGAAATGGCTGGACCGATTTTGACGGGATTTTTATAGGCAGGTAGCTGATGTAATAAGGAGTAACTTAGGCTACGTTTATTTTAGAAAAAATCTCTTATTTTATTTTTATTTAGACTGTTAGGCGGAACGAAGTTCGCCGGGTCAGCTAGTATATATATATATATGTGTATATTCATTAAATTAAACTATTTTAATACGGTTTTATCGCATAATAATGGTGGATTATTATTCGCAAAGTGTTCGAGAATAAGCGTTAATGTTGGAAAGTGATACAGTGTTCGTATTATGTGATTTTCTAAAATTCTGACTTGACTTTAGACTTGTTTGACTAAACAACTTTGTTGTATTATATAATTTGTTACTGGCTAAATACGAAAGTAAAAGCCATAAATAACTATCTGCCAGTCTAATAAATAAGAAAAAAATGTGTGTTTTTTGCTGTAAGGATTATAGTTTCGAATAGACGTTTATTACTTATTTATTTACACCTGACGTTTCAAACACTTTACAGCGTTCATGGTCGCAGGCAGTCTGCCTGCCTGTTAATTTTAACTATTTAAACTATTTAGTTTAATTTAATGAATAACAATCGCGAAAACATAAGAAATCATTACATATGTGTAAATGTATAGTACCGAGTAAAAACCTGTCTGGTGTCTAAATCATAGCAGACTACCTTTTCTGGGGGCCTATCATGAACTTGGGCATTCCGAGTGGTTCCAGGTGGATGGATTTTAGTCTCTGGCCTGTTTAAAAACATTCAAATCCTTCATTCAAAATCCAAACAGTGTGACCATATGTGGAAGAGATTTCCCATTTGGAAGATTTAGCACTTTTTTGGCCCAGCAAATTGGGCTACTATTAAGAATGGAATTAAATTAAGCTAATGAGTTTGCGATATGGCGCAATATCTTCGTAAGGTGTGCCATCTCGCCTTCTCACTCGCTTCACTCACATTATTAAGATAATTCATTACACATTTTTAAATAAAACATTGTGTATTGAAATTATTAAGAGATCATATTCATATTATAATCACAGAGAATTCATACATACATTTGTTATTTTAAGATCTTATCCTACTTGAAGTTAGTCAATTTTAAATAATGGAATTAAGGTACGATAAGTTGGAGAAAAAGTAATTACATTTATTCAGAAACAGGATTTACTTTAAGAATATCATTAGAACTATTTTTATTGCCATAACTTACTAACACTTTCTGTATGATTTCATATAAATCATATTTTTAAATGGTTTTATTTATTATTCCATTAAAATAACTATGGTGCATTTTTTCAATACATTTATTTTACTTTAATGTAAATACACAGTACAATAGAACATACACAATATAAATTTAAGCATGGGCAGTCCAATCACATCTTTGAATTTCCTCTCATCATTTCAATTACTCTTCTGGTGCGTCATTCAAAATTGTTGCTTTGAAGAACCTGTAAAAGAGATGACAGTTACTTACTTTTAAACACTTGTGTAGGGTATGCATATCAATTATAAAGCGGTAGTCGTATCTTTGTATGTATAAGCATTCCAATAAATGACGTGTTACCAAGTGGTTGTTTCATTGTGAATATTCTATAGTGGCGACGAGAATTAAAATAATACGCAGTCATGGGCATCGGAAAAATTAACGAATTTGCATTGGACTCCGGAAATTGGGACGTATATTGTGAACGCTTGGAGATGTATTTTAAAGTGAATGATGTGAAAGATGACGCTAAAGTGCCGACATTAATAACGGTTGTAGGTGACAAGTGCTACGAACTCATGGTGAATTTGGCTAGTCCTAAAAAGCCTTCGGACTATAGCTTCACGGGTCTTGTAGAATTAGTTAAAACGCATTTGAACCCAAAACCTTCTATACTGGCGGAGCGTTATCGGTTTCGTTTAAGACGACAAAACAACGGCGAATCCATTGCACAATATGTGGCGGAATTAAAGAAACTATCACGGACTTGTGAATTCAAGAATAATTTAGACGAAAACCTACGGGATCAATTCGTATGCGGAGTATCGAGTGATATTATTCGACAAAGGCTATTTTCTAAAGACGAAATTTCATTCGGGAATGCAATGAAATTAGCTTGCGTGTTGGAGGCGGCTGAGAAAAACGCGGCGGCGGTAGAACCGAGCGGCTTGACATCGTCGGCCGCTGAGTCGGCGGGCAAGGCGGCGGAGGACAGCGCGGTGCACGCGCTGGGGGCTGCGGGCGCCCGGGGCCGAGCCGCGGGGTACAGCGCCGCCGCCGGCTGCGGGCGCGCCGGCCGGCAGGCAGGGCTGGAGCACCAGGACATGCGAAGCGTGCGGCGTTCGTGGCCATTACAAAGAAGGATGTCGTTACCGACATTTTGAATGCAGCAAGTGCAGAAAAATTGGTCATCAACGGCGCGTGTGCCCGGAGAATGATAAGTCGTCTGGCAATTATTTCCGAAACAAGAGCAAACGTGACGTGCATCACAATGTCGTGAATGAAGAGGAAAGCTCTTCTTCCGAAGTGGAGGAGTTTCACCAACTCAGTTTGAACGGTTACAAACCGGTAAGATTGACAGTAATTATTGATAATAAGCCATTGTGTATGGAAATAGACACAGGATCAGCTATTTCATGTATAAGTAGTAGTACATATGAAAAATATTTTAAACATTTAAAATTACAAAAGTGTAACTTACAATTAAAATTTTATAATGGTAGTAAAATTTCACCAAAGGGTGTAGTAAAACCACAAGTATCATACGAGAATAATTGTAAGCAATTAGAACTATTTGTCATCGAGGACGGAACCACGTCTTTACTTGGAAGACGTTGGTTATCCGAATTAAAAATAAGGGTACCAGTAATTACGAAAAATTATAATTTGGAATGTAAAAATATAAACAAAAATAAAAAATTACATGTTATTCTTGACAGGTATAAGGAGTTATTTAGCGAAGGACTGGGAAGGTACACGGGAGGCCAGGTATCGCTATATGTGAGACAGGGCGCGGCGCCGGTGTTCTGCCGAGCTCGGCCTCTGCCTTACGCGCTCAAGGACAGGGTGGATGCCGCGCTGGACGCGATGCTGGCGGACGGGGTCATTGAACCCGTGGAGAGCTCAGACTGGGCGACGCCTTTGGTGCCCGTGAGTAAAGCGGATGGTGGTCTACGAATATGCGCGGATTACAAGGTAACCTTGAATCCTGTCTTACTGGTCGATAGGTATCCTCTGCCTCGTATTGACGATCTCTTAGTAGGATTAAATGGTTCGAAAGTATTTTCAAAATTAGATTTATCTCAGGCCTATAATCAATTGGTCCTAGATGATTCTAAGCGGTATACTGTTATCAATACGCATCGTGGTCTTTTTATGTACAATAGGTTAGTTTACGGCCTGTCTTCCAGCCCTGGTATTTTTCAACGCACGATGACGAATTTATTGAAAGGAATACCCTTTGTTGAGGTATTTTTGGATGACGTCATCATAGGCGGTCGAAATGAGCAAGAAAATTTAGAGGCATTAGAAAAAGTATTTAAGCGATTACAATCGCACGGAATGAAACTTAAAAAAAAAAAGTGCGTTTTTATGATGGACGAGGTTAAATATTTAGGATATATCATTTCAAAAGATGGCGTTAAAGTGGATCCCTCGAAGGTAGAAGCTATAGTTAAGTTGCCTCGACCAAATAACGTTACTGAACTCCGCTCTTTCTTGGGGTTAGTTAATTTTTACGCTAAATTTATCAAAAATATTAGTTCGATATTAGAACCATATATACATTGTTAAAAAAAGACAATTTTTGGCGATGGAACAAGAATTGTGAACAAGCATTCAAAAATATTAAACAAGCTTTAACGGGGGCTCAAGTACTTAGACATTATGACCCTAAAAGTAAATTAATTTTAATATGTGATGCCAGCGCGCGAGGCCTAGGCGGGATTCTGTTGCAACCTGGTGAGTCCGGTGAAGCGGCCAGCGAGCGGCCTGTCGCGTATGCCTCGCGTTCCCTCACTGACGCGGAGAAGAATTATTCTCAGATTGACAGAGAAGCCCTTGCTATAATATTCTGTTTAAAAAAATTTCATCAGTATCTTTATGGACGTCGATTCTTATTAAGAACAGACCATAAGCCGTTAGTTAGTATTTTTGGTAATAAAAATGGCATACCAGCAATGGCCGCTAGTAGATTGCAGAGATGGGCAGTTATTTTGTCAGCTTACACTTATGATATAGAATACGTGCATACCACAAAAAACAGCGCTGACGGTTTGTCACGGTTGCCAGTAGTGTCCTCGCGGGGCGAAAAATTAGAAGTACCAGAGCAAACGTACTTACATTTTGCTCAGGAAGCGATGTCTTTGGATTACAAAAAAATTGTTAACTTAACTAGACGTGACCCTGTGTTAAGTAGGATTTTAAGTTACATACCAGACGGGTGGCCGTCTGTTTGTGAAATTAAAGGATTACAACCATTCTTCAACCGAAAGAACGAATTGTATGAAGAACTAGGGTGTTTGTTTGTTTGTTTGTAATAACTTTATTGCACAGAAAAATACATTACAGTAAATACAAAACTAAAAATAATTGCAACGGCGGACTTATCCCATAAAGAGATCTTTGGTGTATTATGTGGGGCCACAGGCTAGTCATACCGGAATCTTGTAAACAATTAATATTAAAAGAGTTGCACGAACCACATATGGGTATTGTTAAAACAAAAGCAATGGCGAGAAGTTACGTTTGGTGGGCCGGAATAGACGAAGATTTGGAATCGATGTGTCGTTCGTGTGGCGTGTGCGCGGCGGAAGCGGACGCGCCGCCGCGGAGTGCCGTGCATCACTGGCCGTGGCCAGGGAAACCGTGGACACGGATCCATGTCGACTTTTTAGGTCCAATTTTGGGTAAGTTATTTCTCGTAGTGGTCGACGCGCGATCTAAATGGTTAGAAGTGTTTCCCGTAAATAGCACTTCAGCCAGTAGTACTTTAGGGAAACTTAGGGAATTATTCGCGCGGTGGGGTTTACCAAAATCATTAGTATCTGATAACGGACCACCGTTTACGAGTAATGAGTTTGAACAGTATTGTAGGGACAATGGTATAAACCATTTATTTTCTGCTGCATACCATCCATCATCTAATGGCGCTGCTGAAAATGCAGTACGTACTGTTAAAAAAGTTATTAAAAAGGCCTCTCGCCAGAAAACAGACATAGTCGAGTCCTTACATACTTTTTTGTTATATTGTCGCAATACAGAGCATGCTACGACAGGCGAAAGTCCAGCTACACTTATGCTAGGGAGACGGTTAAGAACTAAATTAGATAGGTTAAAGCCAGATCGGGATAACAAAGTATACATAGCCCAGAATCGACAATTACAAGGTAGTCCAAATTCCGATCGGTCGTTAACGACTGGCGAGGAAGTTTGGTTACGCCAGTATAATAAACCAGATAAATGGATTGCAGGGAAAATTGTAGAAGCTTATGGTGCGACCGATTACAAAATCGTGGATAGTTCAGGTAAAGGATTTCATAGGCACGTAGATCAGTTAAGACGGAAATCAAGAGATTCCCTTGTTTGTTTACCAATTAGACCACCATCATCTTCGGAACCCTCACTCGTTAGTGGCGATACAGCAAAAGTATCCACTGCTATAGAGGAGATAGGCCATGATAGTAATTATTATCGTCCTAATTCTTCTAGTAAGAGCGCGGAGGCGGAGGCCATGCCGGTGATTCAGGAAGGGGAAAAGGCAGATGTATCAGATGTTGTGTCTAGTGATGTACAGACAGCTTATAATAATAGTGTGCCAAATTCCGCTGTGCCTTTCCGCTCCAGACCGATACGCCAGTGTAGACTAAATAAAAAGCAAGCTTATTGTACCTAAGTTATCTTAGTAATAATTAACTTAAGATCATATTCAATAGACTTATTCTTTTTTAAGTTAATAAATATCACTTCATTATCAGTGTTTCCTACTGGCACTAAATTAATAAATAATAACATTATTTTAAGTCAGGGTTTATATCAACATACCTTTTGTAATTAAATATATAAACAAATAAATTGTTATTTTATTAGTAAATAAGGGTGGAGGATTGTAGGGTATGCATATCAATTATAAAGCGGTAGTCGTATCTTTGTATGTATAAGCATTCCAATAAATGACGTGTTATCAAGTGGTTGTTTCATTGTGAATATTCTATAACTTGTTAGCCATGTTTCTTTGACAAATCAAATTTATTTACTGCATAATATACCATAGCCACTATATTAACACATTGATTGCCAATAACCCAACAAAACAGTTGTTTTATCTTTGGTTTTGTCGAGTCATTGGTGATCAATTAGTTGAGATTCAAAAATACTAATGTAATAATTTACACTAATATTACAAAGAGAGAGAGAGAGAGAAATTGGTCATGGGTTGGTGAAACCACGGCTAATAGTTTATACATATCTTATATAAAAATACTTCTGTGGGTGTTCATTAATCTGCTTATGAGTAGTCTGGCTGATATCAACCGTAAAAAGACATATCAGTTTGTAAAGTTCCAATATCCATACCTACATTCTGTTCTTAGTTACCTTGTAGAAACTTGTTTCTTGACTTGTTGCAGGGTCATTGCTCCGTAACAAACAACATTGTCCAAATAAAACAGGTCCTATTTCTGAGTCGCATATATGGGTTGGCAGTCTCATTTTAATTTTCTCCTTCCAAATATGATGTAAATAAATTTCATACTAATTGTCAGTCATCACTACACATCTGTAAACAATTATGGAGATTTAAGTACTTAAGTCCCTACTTCTGATTTGTTTGTTTTGTAAGTACAAGATAATTAATCTAAGATTAATAATACGTCTCGCGCGATCGTAGTACCCCTATTTAGTTACTACCTCTTAACATTTAAATCACAAATTATAAAGATTACGTAGAAAATGCAAAAGCTGACTTACCGTTTATACATTAGTTTTAATGTAAGCGCAAAACAAGAAATAGATACCCAAATAAAGAAATAGTCAATGGTTAACGGGGTTTGAGCTCATCACGCTTATCGTCAAGATTAGCGTTAGGCGTCAAACCTCAGCACTTGATTGTCTACTGGTCTTCGTCATCCTGATCGCTGTGCTGTCTCAAACATACCAGTTGAGATGTTACTATGGTGCATCTTCTCATATGTCACTTTAGGACATCTTTGTATCGGAGGAGCTGTGTCCACCGTGTTCCCGGTTACCCCCGACCAATTCAGAATAGAAGATGCGTTCGCCACTGTTTCCTCTGCCATTCGAGACACGTTTTTTTGCTTCTCACCAATCTTTATCTTGTGCTGGAAAGCGAGCCTAAAATACGAAATGGCCGACCGAGGTGCTTCTGGAGAGGCAGTCAAGTTGGCTGAGTACACAGAAAATGTACACGTATAGATAGATATTGTCGTTTAATCGAAATTTGTTATGTCCTATAACTTTTTTTTAAAATTTAAGTACACTAAGGTAGCGTCTATGCAGCAACTCGTCTAGAGCCGATGGTCTAAAGTTGAAAATTGTCTTTAAACAAATCTTGCACACGCGATATAGTGTAATATAATGTAAAATTTAGAAATTTGTATGTGTTTGTACCTTTGCACAAGGATTACAAGACGTGGATTTCAGTTAGAGTCCATACTATTGTATTCTAAGAACGAAAGTCTGTCTGCCTGTTGTGATTTCACGGCCAAACCGATGTACAGATATTGATTGAATTCGGTATGAATATAGTTGAAGACCCGGCGTCAAACATAGCCTACCTTTTGACGTAGGCGGAGCTGCAGGAAACAGCTAGGTATGATATGAGGAAACCTTTCCTTGTTTGTGTCCACTTATGTAACCAAAAGTATGAGCGTGCAATATTAATGTAGATGTTTTAATATAATGTACAATTCTCCAAAACTAACTTTAATGTCAGTCCCCTTATTGGATGCCTTAGTAAGGATATCGGATGATTAATCGCGTTTGGGGAAAACTTGGTTATCGTTAATCTACGTAAGCCTATGGCGTAGACTAGAAATATTACAGAGACAAGGTTGTCAAAAGAAATAATGCGAAAATAAGTGTCTGCCAGAGCTTTTTGCGGGAAACTGTGAAGAGCTGTATCGGTGCTAGATTTTGCATTCCAAATTTGTGTTTTTTTCTAGTGTTTGTGCATAATAATGGTGGATTATTATTCGCAAAGTGTTCGAGAATAAGCGTTAATGTTGGAAAGTGATACAGTGTTCGATTTATGTGATTTTCTAAAATTCTGACTTGACTTTAGACTTGTTTGACTAAACAACTTTGTTGTATTATATAATTTGTTACTGGCTAAATACGAAAGTAAAAGCCATAAATAACTATCTGCCAGTCTAATAAATAAGAAAAAAATGTGTGTTTTTTGCTGTAAGGATTATAGTTTCGAATAGACCATATATATTTATACAACAGCTGTTTCCCGCAACTCCGCCTGCACCAAATTGTTGCTTATGTTTGACTCCGGGTGTTTAATTCATACCAAATTTCATCAAAATCCGTTCATCGGTTTGGCCGTGAAAGCGTAACAGACAGACGACAGACAGACAGACTTTTGCATTTATAATATTATAAGTATATAAGTATGGATGGATATGGATAAAGAGTTTCTAACTAACTAACTAATATTTGTAAGATAATAGGGAACAGATAAAAATGATTAGAGCACTTGATTATTTTTCTGGTGGCAGGAATAGGGTCACTTAGGTATAAAAAATATCAGATTTTTAGGATCAGCCAATTAATTTTAAACCCTGAAAACTTGACAGTTCTATGGGCCTATGCCTGTGGCACTTGTGCCACATCGGTAGATGTATCAAAAATATAAAATAAAACAAAGTGTAATTTAACGTTTTGATAGTTTGACACTGACATTTACTTTATTTAAATGTTGCATGCATAGGCCTAAATATATATATATATATATATATATATATATATAATATATGGGTATAGGCCCATAGAGGCGTAAAAATTCTCTTATATTATTTTTTTTTAATTTTCATACGGATTCCTATTTTTATCCAAAATGTAGCTTTCTTATGGTTTCTTAGAATTTTTGAAATCGGTTCAGTACTTTTTGGATTATTTCGTTACATACAATTTTTTTCTTTTTATAATATTAGTGTAGATGTAGATGTAGAAGTGTAGATTTATCCTACTGGTGGCGGTTTCTCCTGAAAGTCATTCCCAAAAATAGTTGACGAGTATGACAGATCACAAAAATTAAAAGAAAAACACCTTAAAAAATTAAAATGATTAAATCATTTACGAAAGAAATTTCCTTACTAATGTTTTTTTTTTACGTATACATTACGATTTGTTCTTTTTTCATATCTCCAATTTATCTTGAGGTAGCCTGGAAGAGACTTCTTGTGCGATAAGGCCGCCTTTTGTACCTATACTGTATTACTTACTGCAATAGCTCAGCGACCCAAACAGAATTTTGGCCCGCGACACAAGAGATCTCCACTGTTCCCTGTTCAGTACAATCATCGTAATTGTTCAGTCCTTTAATTATTGATACTGAATTAAATGTCCTTCACTGTATGCAATAAAGAGTTTATTATCAACTCTTATTGCACATATTTTAGCGGGCTCCGGTTAAAAGGTAAAATCAGATTCGGCTTGTTTTTTTTATACAACTAAGTAAGCAAACAGGCCTATGGCCTACCTGATAGCCAGTGGATGGTAAACCGTAGCCTATGAACGCCTGCAACATCGGAGATGTTACGAGCGCGTTGCCGACCTGTCTGCTATCAGCACAGCGACCCTACTCACCAGCAGGAACACAACACTGCATCACAGTGTTATTTGGCTGTGTGTCTTCTGTTGGGTGGAGGTACTTCCCCAGACGGACTACTCCTTACAAAATGTCCTACCTCTCTTAAACCTCATGTATTGCCTGGAACCATTTAATTCTACCATCCTTTTTTCTGTTTCTTCTACGTTTTGTCGCAAGGCAGTGATGCCGTTTACATTGTTTTTACTTTCATCTAAATTATAAACTGAATTTGAATACCAGCTCCTGGCGGACAAAATGAAGATTATTAATGTGAACGCATTGGTTTTTGTTAAGTAATTAGGATGGTTGACTTTATCAGTTCGTAAATAGTATGTAAAAAGTTCTGGAGTAGATAAAAACTAGTATAAATGAATGCAGCGGGAATGTCCACCCTCTAAATTGTCCAAAGACTTTATTCTTAAGACATGGTTGATACAATGATTGGTTGGCGCGACTCACAGTAACAGAGCGTTAAAATTTTGAAACACAGACAGTCGCCCGTTTTGAATTTTTTTTAAAAGGCCACGCTGTAAGGCCTCTATTCTTTTAACAATTGTTAGGACAATATAGTATGAAAAAGTCGGGATAGCGTCAGACAGAAAATTGACAGGCAAGTGTGAAGAAACGAGACGACATGATATCCATCCTTACTCATTCATACTAAGGCCATAATGCGTACGGGAACTCTCCACCGGCTGTCATGATTTTAGACTAAGTCTTTTTAAGGCTGGGCTATTATTGATGAGCTGGCGTGCTTCATCTTAGACCTTATCTACAATTAACATCAGTTGGTACCGTGAATTGATTTTGATCTAAGCGCACGGTAGTACGCAGGCCAAGTTCCAGGAACAGGCCGCGCGCATGCCGTGATTTCGTGCTGTACGTAACACTTGATTAATTGTATAATTAAATTAACCTGTCAAGTTCAAATTTAGAAGTATTATAATTTTAAGTACCAAGTACCTACGTATTTTCACAACTATACCATATTTTAAGTTGGGTGTATGGTAAAGTGAATTTCGGCCAGATGGACCGTTGACGTGAATAAGGTGGCGGGTAGTGGCTGGATGCGGAAGGCGGAGGACTGGGTGTGGTGGCGAGTCTTGGGAATGGCAAATGTTTACAGGTTTAGGCTGTTGATGAAGATGATTATGATCGATTTTAAAGTGCATCTAAACTTGGCATTGGATTGGATTTCAACCCTTTTTTAGGCGAACAATTAGCCGATAGGAACTTGGCCCCCTTTTCAACAGGTATGTTTATGATGGGTTTTAATTACGTATTTCATTATATTTTGGCATTGAGAAAGGAACGTTTATTATTTCAATACTCTTTGTAATTTTGATGTAACATCCTAAATTATTCAGTAAAAAAGTAATTGTAATTATAACATTTCCTTAATTTCACATCTCAGTACTTCCTAAATAAGCTCAACATTATTAGAAAAAATACTTTGAAAACAATAGTCCATACTTCACGCCGCAGGGCTCCATCAGTGAGATATTTGCAATTTAATGGGTTTATTACCATAATCGATGTCCGCGCTAGGAGCTACTGTTTCAATATTAATGATTTGGGGATCCGTTATACCGTAATGGCTATATTTAACATCATTTGATAGCTACAAATGATGGCTTGTATGGCCCATTTTGGATTGACCGCTTCTATCTTGAGCTCCTCTCATCTTTATTATCATTTCAGCCGCAGTCAATCCACTGCTGGACTTAGGCCTCTCCTAATGGGTTCCTAAATGATCGGTTGTAATGATCTTTTTCAGGTTATCTGACCTGCCTATCTGATCGGTCGGCTCCTGTATTTGAGGAACAACAAACAGTTAGATAAAAAGAAGTTACAAATACGTATTGTACATATCAAATGTGATATTTATGCAATCCAAGACGTTGTTCACATATAGAATAAGTAGATAATAATAAAAAGATTGCTGCTAGAGTTGATTACGGCTAATTGTTATGCATTCCAACATACATATATGGAAGAGTATAAAAAAAGGAGTTGCATGTGAACTATAGCTATTAATTAAAAGAACACAAGAAAAACACACACACGACACTAACATAAAGTAAGTTACACAGATTTTATATCATGCTCAAGTAATAAGGAATGAAGTAATATTTTTAATTCAAAAACAGAACAATTAAATAAATCTATGCTCTCAGAAAACAATTTATTATATGTTTCAACCATACGCCGTATTGGTGAACAATAACCAGAGTTATTGTGTTATGTATTCACTGCAAAGAGAGGGCTTGCTTGCTTCGTTATCTACCTCCTGGTTGTTATTTCTAGACGGCAGTCGTACACAAAACCAGTGTATGAGTTGTTTTCTCTTAAACTGAGCTGTATGTTATCTATTAGGTATAGTTTTCAATGTGCCCAAACAATCGATCTTTAAAATATTTTAAGTACTTACGTGGTCTCAGTCATTCATACATATCCAATGAGTTTCATGGTCAATCGCCCCTGTAAACCCTGGTGTCAGAATTTTTCGGACTCTGCCGAGTTTCTTTACCGACCACCAAATGGCATCAGGAGCACGTTATCAGGAACTGCACCAACAAGAGCTCCATTTACAATGGCAACCAAATGCGGAGTTTTCAAATTAGCAGACTAGCATGTTAACTATTTTTTCAAAGTAGTCAAAGACCAAACTTCCTCTTAAATTTGCACTCACTTTTCCAGGCTTATAATAATATATGAACAAACTCCAAAACAACAACTTTTCTGAAAGCCGTTTCATTCACTATTTAGTTTCCAGCCCAATGAAAACCAGCAAACAGCCTTTCATTTATTTACCTAGAACTTTATGCAGGCGCAGTCTTAGACGCTCACGCTTGACCTGTTTTAACTATTTTATCGGGTAGTAAATTGTTTGCATTTTTAAAACTGCATTGCTCATCAGTCAAGTGAACTGAGGATTTTGTGCTTTTCTGAATATTATATATTAGACTACTTTTATAATAGGCTAGTTTCTTGGTCAAAAGAATAACATTAAAGTAAGTCTTTCCATTAATGACGTATTTTTTCTTTAGTCAATTGAGCGATAAATTATAAGGATATAACGCTTCAAAGTTTAGGAGTGGGGGCTCTTAACGTCACATGTTGCGAAACAGTGCAGCACACTATGACGTCACACGGAACTTTAACGCGCCATATCTTTACCATTCTTTGTTTAATTTTCAAAAAAAAAAAATACGTCTCCAAATTTTTTTTTGATTATCTAACTACAGACTAATTATATTTTTCTAGGAAACCACCCTATTGATTTATTTAAATTTTACAAAGTAAACTATATGATAAAATTCGGATGCCATGATTGTGCTAATGTGATGTACCTTAATTAATATAACATCCTTGTGTAAAACCACATTTTAAGCAAATAAATTGATTGATTGATACTCGTATTACTAGATCAGGATCAGGCTAAAATATTTTAATATCCAGTTGGTTTACGACCTTTGTAGTGTAATGGTTAAAATGCCTGACTGCTAGTTAGGAGGTCTCAGGTTTGATCCCCGGACTGATCAAGATAGAAAATGGCCTTTTTCAGATTTACCTGGGTCATGAATCATGTATTTGTGATCTATAGTATCGTTGTGTTAGTATCCCATAACACAAGTTTCGAATTTATTTTGGTGATTAGTGTGATTTGGCTCTATATTTAATATGACTTCCCATCAGGAGGGCCGTAGGATTGTTTTCCAATTTATTTATCTCTAACTTTTTCCCGCAGCTCCGCTTGCGTCAAAAAGTAGCCTATGTTTGACCCCGGGTCTTCAACTATATTCATACCAAACTTCATCAAAATCCGTTCAGCGGTTTGGCCGTAAAAGCGTAACAGACAGACGGACAGACAGACAGACAGACTTTCGCATTTATAATATTAGTATGGATGACTTCCCATCAGGAGGGCCGTAGAATTGTTTAAAAAATTATTTATCATGTACCACATACGAGGGTCAAACTGAAAGTTCTTAGACAATCAAAAACTGAGCACACTAGCAAGTTATTCCTTTTATTACATATTTTTAAAATAGTGTCCTTTCACGTCAATATATCTTTGCATCCGATGGAACCAATAAGAAAATCACTTTGCCCACTCGTCTTTAGGGGTCTCTTCGACGGCGTTTTGAAACGCAGTCACTGCTTCCTCGGCGTCCATAAAACGTTTTCCTCGAAGTTTTTCTTTTATTTTCGGGAATAAATAAAAATCGCAAGGTACGAGGTCGGGGCTATATGGCGGGTGACCTAGTAATTCCACGTTTGATGTCGCCAAATAGTCGATCATTCGCCTGGCGGTGTGCGACGAAGCGTTGTCGTGGTGAAGGAGGATCCTACTGCGAGGTCGTTTCTCCCGAACTTTTTCCAAGATAAGTGGCAAACAATTGTTAGCATACCACTCTGCAGTAACTGTTTTCGATCCTCTAAAATAATTGTCGCGTAATGTCCGGTCCTTCCGAAGAACGAGGCCACCATCTTTTTTCCCACGCTTCCACCTCTCTTCACTTTAGTTGGCAACTCCTCGGAAGGAAACACCTACTGAGCAGACTGTCTTTTGGTTTCGGGATCATAACAGTAAATCCAGCTTTCGTCACCCGTAAGTATGTCAAACACAGCATTTGCGTCACCTCCGTTAAATCTTTAAACCATTTCACGGCACCAATCAACACGACGGATTTTTTGGGCCTCGGTCAAATCGTGAGGTATCCGCCCGGTAGACAAAGCTTCCTGACCGCTAAATGTTCATGCAGGATTTTGTGCACTTGGCTCATACCGATGCCTAAACTTGCCCGAATCTGCTATTTTCAGTCGTCGCCGTAGAAGGCCGTCCTTCACGCAGATCATCGGTAAGATTAGTGCGACCACGTTTGAACTCATTAAACCAGTTGTAAACAGTGGCACGAGATGGGGCTTCATCGTGAAAGGCCAATCGAAGTCTATCATAACTTTCTAGTCGACTTAAATGACAACGAAAGTCATAAAAAATCATTGCACGAAAATTTTCTCGCGTTAAATTCATGCTGACGTGACACAGACAATTTTCAATTTGCCGCCAAATCGTAAAACAAATTAATTAAATACATGCTCAATAATATTGGCAAAGAGTTCAATTTTCAAAATTTATATATTATACTGTTTTCAAGTGGTCAGATCTAAAGACTTTCTTTGTAGCCAACAACAAACAAATCATTTTAGCGGTTTAGGTGAGAAAGCACAACAAAAAAGATCCTTGTGACTGTCTACACCAGCCGTCTCTGTTCTGTGTCAAAAATGCTGACGCTGAAAATTGAGCCGGAAAATCGAAATTTTCTGGTCCTACCAAGTCAGAGGCCGAGAGGTGGTTGCTCACAACTCTGACAACAGAGTGTACATGGTCGACTGACAATGTAACCTACACAAAATTATGAAGAATTTTCTAACCTTTGTAGTTAAAGATTTTCGTCATGTCTTGTCTCATACAATATTTCTAATATTAAAGTATACATAAATTATTCGAGATAATCATCTCTCTGGCCACTGCTATAACAGAATGGGAGCGATGCGCTAATTGCAAGTCGTGTGATAACATTGCTAACATTAAATCAAAAAATATACGTCATAATACAACACTTTAGAGTCCAAAATCCAACATCACAAATGAAAACTGAACTTTGCAAACTTATATAGAGCAAAGTTATTAAACTGCAGCATGCGTATGCAATAATCCTTAATTCATATGCAATAAGGATTACTATTGCATATTTTTGATGTAAAAATAAGTTGTTTTTTTATTGAACGGGGCTCGATGCCTACAGCGAAGCCTCCGACGTAAGTTTTTCAAGCATTTTTTTAAAATATGTTAATGGTTTTAAATAAGCTGTAGGGATTAAATTGACATTCTAGACTGCTGTAGGCCAATTAGTTGTTTTGCGAACTTGTTTTATCGTAATTTTTTGTAAACGTCTGATAATATATTGAAATTCATCATACAAGTTAAGTTACTCAATAGATAGCATCGAGATATATGTACTTACGTACTAGAAAAGCTACGTAGAATATTTGCATTGTTCCATTTTTGGTAATTTATCAGTTTAGCTGCTGCAGCGCTGAAACAATAATACATCCTAAAAATGCAGCGCTACATTTGCTTCAAACGTGTTTTTTTTTTCAAAGATGTCTTCCCTATAGAAAATGGTAGGTACGGTACAGAACAATGTAGGTATTTTACCTATGTGGTTCCAGAATAATAAAAAAAGACAAATTGCTTTTTTTGATTATTTTTATTTGTTTCCTTTAATAATTAAACGATGTGAGTTTAGTTATTTTTTGTCTATTTGACGTGGTGTAGTTTCATTAAATTAAAATATTTTAATACGGTTTTATCGCTAAAATATAATAGAATAGTTCCCAATAAAAATTTCAGGCGGTAGTTTGTAATCTTATGACATCAAAGACAAATGTTAACTTAGTCTGCCTGCGACCATGAACGCTGTAAAGTGTTTGAAACGTCAGGTGTAAATAAAATAAGTAATAAACGCGATAAAACCGTATTAAATTTAATGAATAACAATCGCGAAAACATAAAAAATCATGTGGTGTAGTTTGTCGGCAAATCTGAGATCATTTTTGTTTGGAGTTTATTTAGATTTATCAGTAACTGGCAATTTATTTTCTATCCATCTTGGATAAATAACAATCTCTTATTCTTATTTGTTTGGTTTGTAAATTTAGCATTTAATGGTATATTTTAGAATTACGCTGCCTACGCCTAAAGTTAATAATTAACTTAAACGTTTTCTAAGTTACTGAAACACATTGAACCCTCTATTTATAAAACTACTAAACCGATTTCGATGAATACATATACGCGGGGAAAAACATTCATTAAATATGGTATGGTATTGTATTGAGAATCAATCTATCTCGGCTGGGCTATACCTATTTACTTTGATATTCTTTTAAGCAAGTCGACTCCGGCTAATTAAATTTATGAAGACCAATATTCTTTTACTTTATAGTAACTTCATTTATGTAATATAAAGTACGGACCATGGAGCAATTACAAAGAGGAGATGCCGTTTGAAATGGCGCAGTGATGTGATCTTTGGCGCCTCGCCGACACAAAAGTGGGCGGAGCTTTTCATTGCTCGTGCTCCATGATTGGAGCCACGGCCGAAACCAAGCACCCCGCACGTCTGCCTTCCGCCCCGTGTAGCCTCACAAATACTTTCTTACAAAACGCTTATTACGGCATCTCTTTGTAATTGCTCCATGGTACGGACCGACTCGAAGCATCGCAAAATTTCACCTTTCAACCCAGATGTGATACAGAGAAAAAAAAATATTTTTGAAGGTACTTTCTCTGGTTAAATATTTTTTTCTAAAAGTAGATTAGATCTGCATTGGAGGTGTAAACTCAATCGAAATAAAATAAAGACATATTCCACCAATATTTGATAGGAAATAGGTATTTTTTATACCTATTTCTTATATATCCTATATCTATATATTTTGCTGAATCTGGATTTTACGAAAAGAGACTGTGAAATAGTTAATAAGAGAAAAGATGACAATGCATGAATGTTATCTCCAACATGCAGAGCGGTCTTACTAAAACAACAGAATAGATAATTATTCTGTTCAACTCTGTACAGAGCATGCAGTTAGTATAGCTATCTTCGGTCTTAGAATAGAGCTCGTTTAACATAACACAAGTGGTTTGCATAGAGAAAACAAGGAAAATCCAAAGACCATTCGGGTCCTATTTTTGCTAATAATTTGTAATAGTCTACAAAAAATTTAAGAATACAATAAAAAAACATAAAAAAATTTATAACTTTTAGTACTTTTTACAAAGGTTACGTTTGAAAATTAAAATTTAATAAAATTGTGACAGCTTAACTTGCATGTTGATAAAGTGTATGTCTTGCTGTGACTGATACGATAAAACATGATTCAATTATGTTAAAACGAACTACGCATGGCTTAGAATAGAAAAAGTAATTGCTAACCTCTGGTTTCTGGAATTTTTACATTTTTGTTCATTTCTTGCTTAGGAAAGTATCGAGCATAAGTAATTTTTTTCTAGTTGAATAGCTCAGAAGGAATATTATTATTTTCTTTGGCTCATATATGCTCGAGTAATTTACCTAATACAGATTAGATAGATATACTCTTAATTGTACCATTCACAAAAAGTTCATCTTGATACTAATTGAAACAACTTATCCCTATTGCAATTTCTTCCAGCCAACCTTAACCTAATTACTGTTACTGTATTTTGATGCAAATAAATGATTTCTGACTTTATAGCACCAATTAATTTCGTGGCAGTAAGTAAAATCTATAACCTGCTGCGCTCTAGATAAGTGTCGGTACAAGGTTACTCTTACTTCTACTGCTATCGTAAGCAGTTTGGCGCGACTTGAAAGTTGCTGCACTGCACTATATTCTAAACAAAAGCCTGATTATATTATAATATATACAAACAATACTAGTATTTGATTATTCTCTATTTGACCTTCAAATTTTAATAACAAATACAGCGAAGTTTAACGCTATTTTCCAGCAGGCATGAGGGAATTCTACAATCTCACGCCTGCCACCGCAAGCTCGTTGAAAAAATCTGAATGTATGGTTCCCGCCGGATAAATGCTATACGCAATGATGATGATGAACAAGTAATTTTAAAAAGTACTCGACTGCTAAATTCGTACTTTTTAAATTTACCCGTTGAACGTGTAAAAACAAATCTTTTTTACTAAAATATCGACTTTCTTGTCGTTTTGCTCCAATATTTTCTCAGTACTAAGGAGTGTTCTGTGATATCTACACTTATCTACACTAATATAATAAAGAGGAAAGATTTGTATTTTTGTGTGTATGTTTGTAATGAATAAACTTAAAAACTACTGTGCCGATTTCAGAAATTCTTGCACCATTGGAAAGCTACATTCACCCTGAGTAACATAGGCTATAAACCGCAGGCGGAGCTGCGGGAAACAGCTAGTAATATTATAAAGAAGAAAGATTTGTATTTTTGTGTGTATGTTTGTAATGAATAAACTCAAAAACTACCGTGCCGATTCCAAAAATTCTTTCACCATTGGAAAGCTATATTCACCCTGAGTAACATAGGCTACATACCGCAGGTGGAGCTGCGGGAAACAGCTAGTTTTTAATTCGGCACATTGAAAAATTACAACTTGCTATAAAACTATCTGCCCTAAATATTTAATTCGCCCTTTTGTATATAATCTAACCAGATCACAAACGCGAAAAATTACTTGCGCCCAGTGATTTCACGCTAGTAATATACATGTCAATACTTGCACCAAAAGAGCTCATTCAAATACTTCCGACCACAGTAATTGTGTTTGATGTCTGATATTATCTTCACTTACGTCATCGCTCAGATACATCGTTACGCGAGTGAGTGTGTGTAACAACTCAATCACTGACTGTCTATGGAGATAGAGAGTTATCTTTCATGTTATATGCATGCCACAATATTGCTTCTTCATCATTCGAGACAATTTTCCCAGCGTGAATCGGAATAGTTCCCAATAAAAATTTCAGGCGGTAGTTTGTAATCATATGACATCAAAGATAAATGTTAACTTAGTCTGCCTGCGACCATGAACGCTGTAAAGTGTTTGAAACGTCAGGTGTAAATAAATATGTAATAAACGCGATAAAACCGTATTAAAATAGTTTAATTTAATTCTCAGCTTATTGTTTTTGAGGAGCTCGTTAGCCGAGCGCGACTCGCGTATCCGTAGCGAATGCGCGTGTCAAGCGACGACGTGAAGCGATCACTTTTTGGATTGGTCGCCATTTTAGTGGCATGTTCTATCTTGAGATTTTTTCCGTGCTTCGGAACCGGCACGTGAAGCCGTTGGTCCCGGTTGTTATCGATAGATAGCAGTCGCGAGGCTGTGTCAGATGCCTTAGGGCAGCCTGAAAAATTCTGACAGTGTTGGCCACTAACACAACTCGGGTCATGTTCCTGTTGGTCTGGTTTCCGTGTAAAAATGGTTACGGAGGTAAGACGGCAGTCACTCTATTATTAGTTCCGCCAAATCTAGGACTATGACTTACAGCGTACCCTAGGCTCCGAAGCGTAAGCTAACGACGAATACACGCTAGGATGATGATGAATGATTATCAGCTTATTCTTTAGAATTCCAATAGCCGAAGCCTGGAAGTAGTAAAAAAGTTGATGACGTCATAATAAGCAAGGAAATAAAGCATAGTCTTAAGACTGCACCCCCTAGGACATAGTGAACTTTTTTTTAAATAAATTGGTTTTTACTTGACGTATTTAGCCAGTAGCAAGTATATAATCAAACAGATAGTTCAATCTTGTCAAGTCTAGTCAGAAGTATCATGCTAAGTTAAGTGGTGGTAAAACTGCACTTAGCGATTTTCTAGAAATTTTTTTGTAGGAGCTTAGTGTCTAAGAGCTTCGAACTTATTGGGTCTGGATGGATATGACAAGTCAGCCGTCATCATTTTGACTCAATTAGAAGAAGAAAACGCTTTTTTCAATGAATGAATTAATAAACACTTTATTGCACCATTTACATAGACTAAATAGGTTAAAACAGTTTGTAATGTTTAGTAAATTGATACAAAGGCGGACTCCTCCATTCATTCTTTTCATATTGGTTTGACTCAGAAAATCAAAGTGTTTTTTTTTTATAAAAAATGAATGTCTATTAATTTTTAATGTCAGTGAGGCGATACAAAGCTACAAAACAAATTAAACAGAAGCGCCTACACCCTTCGGTCTATTGTGTGGCTCCTCTGTTGTTAATTGTGGTGCAAGTTATAGCATAAATGGCTTTATTTATTACTGTGATGAAATATTTCATTGAGAGAACCCTAAAGCTGTTTGGCCGTTGTTTGTTACGTTATATCACTTCTAGTTTTTGTTTTTTTGAAGTATATTTCTGTCTTCAACTATTGGGCAAAAGCTTTCCCAACTCTCTTCCCGCTTCCGTGCCCAGTGTTGTATCTCTCCAAATGTGACTTTGTCAAAAGTCCCCAGGGCCTTAGACAAGATTGTGCCATATGTGTGTATAATCCGCCATTTTATTTTTAAGATGACGTCACATACTCGTAACATAATCTAAGATATATTCGGTAGAACGTGCAATCTGATAAGCCTTTCAAGACTTATGGTAGAATAAATAATCTCACATACATACAGACATATGGCTGGAAACATAACACTCTATTTCTTTCATGTAATAAAAAATGATAACGACATTCATGTTCGCGACCCGTCGCGATTTGTTTAAAAATCTACCACGTGATTTAGCGCGGCCTATGTCGTTTTTTTTTCAAAATCGTTTGAAATTATCTGTCTAAGGACTAGATCCGCCTCAGTATGTCCCCTAAACCTCAAAGTTACTGAACGTTGTCAACTCAATTGTTCCTATGTGACAACTATCTCCCGTTCTATTGAACCGTTACGGAGGGCTGAGGTGTAGGGTAGGCCTATAAAACATACGCTTGTCTCAAAACAGACAAAAATGTGTCTTATCGCGTTTGAAATACGAGTGAAATTACCAGAATTTTGTGTACATTGGCCTAAATTGTTACTCTATATAGAAATTGTGATTAATGAAGCGTGGCTGATATTATTTATAGGTTAATCCCAAATGTCAATTGAGTGTGATTGATATATACAGTCTACATACTGTTTTTACTTACCTCTTTTCTGGAGGATTTTAATTTTAACCAGTTTTTGGTTTATATACGTTCATATGTTCGCGCATAGATAATATGACAAATAGCCTATTTTTGGAAACGTCTTAGTCATCCGCTGGTTGCAGACAGCTCCGCCTGCGTCAAAAGTAGTTTGACCCTGGGTCTTCAACTACATTCATACCAAATTTCATTATAACCCTTTCAGCGGTTTGGACTGACAAATAACAGGCATACTTTCGTACTAATTCGTATTAGTATGGATGTATATGAAGTTATGTAAATATTTTGCACAATCAAATGTACAATTTCAACAGTAAGTTTGTTAAATTTATTTCTTCGTGACTGATCACACTGCAAAGCAAATGAGTTCCTTGAAGTGATGCGTTAAGTGTTTTTATAGAAATGGAAAATTCAATTAAAATACGTCTGTCAACCTTCATTCATTATTCATCTAGATAGCCAACACTATGAGGAGTTTAGATTTACCTAAT
The DNA here is from genome assembly GCA_947363495.1 of Euzophera pinguis. Taxonomy (NCBI): domain Eukaryota; kingdom Metazoa; phylum Arthropoda; class Insecta; order Lepidoptera; family Pyralidae; genus Euzophera; species Euzophera pinguis. The sequence goes on along the minus strand of OX376161.1, from coordinate 14,913,463 downwards.
GAATTTAAAATACTAACCTTAATTTATATTATAAATGCTTTAGTTTGAATATGTAACTTTGTTTGTTATATTTATAATCGTGTAACTGCCTCCGTGGTCCAGTGGTTAAGACGTTCACCTTCGACCCCCGGGTCGTGGATTCGATTCCCACGAGAAGCATACTTTGTTTAGTTGTTTCCAGTTTGGTTAGGACATTGCAGGCTTGAATCACCTGGCTCTGAACGTTAAGCCGTTGGTCCCGGCTGCCATTTGATGGTCGTTAAAGCAACCACGTCAGAGGCCGAGAGGCGGTTTCGAACTACTCTGACATCAGGGGGCACGAAATAATGGTGATCTAACTAATCTTTTGGAATATTCGCCTACACGTAGTTATGGTAAAGAGTACATAAGGCGTAACTAAATAAATTAACCACAAATTGCATTGGAGCAATTCAGGGTATGCATTAGATAGAAACTTTGAACTGGCACATAAACTCAAAAATAAACTAGCTGTGCCATACGATTTCGTGTAACAATAATGTGTTTTTCAAACAGCTTCTTTAAGAATCAAAAAGTTTGATTAAATAAATGAGTAAGGTTATTCTACTCGTAGACTTTCGTAGCGTGTAGCTTTAAAAGCTACGAATCATTGGTAGCAGTCTACTCGGCGTAGCAACTTGTAGACAAAGAGTAGACTTGTTCACTCCTCGCAAAGTCGCATACCTTATCTATTTATTTATTATTAGCTGTTTGCCGCAGCTCCGCCTGCGTCCAAAAGTAGCCTATGTTTGACCCCGGGTCTTCAACTATATTCATACCAAATTTCATCGAAATCCGTTCAGCGGTTTGGCCTTGAAAGCGTAACAGACTGACAGACAGACTGTCGCATTTATAATATTAGTATGGAAGTATGGATTCTCTCTAATTATGTGTGTAAGTAGCCCGTACTGGCGCCAGCTTAATACACGCATTTTTATTATAATTTAATACTACCCCACTGCTGGGCAATCCTCCTAATATTGATCCACTCATCTTGCTTTTGTTAGCTGACCCGGCTTCGTACATCTGCCAATAAAAGTTGCATGGTAAATATCATTCTACTATCACCGCAGCCTTCGCCATCGATTTGGAAATTCGCCTGGCGTAGCAGATGCTACGCTACGGTAACCGCTTACCATCAGAACGTCAAATACTCGTTTACCTACTAAATAGTTGTTGTAAAAATAAAACTGTTTTCACTTCCTTATATATATAGACACCTATCTAGTGTACCATTTTAAAACAATATTAACGATTGTTCAGTAATATTTTAGAAAAATAAATTGATCTCAAGTTGACGGAGTCATCAAATAAATCACAGATCAATTAATTGTAGCAAGCTAATAAGTAAATACATCCGAATTAAGAACCTTACCATACATTTTAGAAGGTCGGTTGAAATATCTGTAATTAATTTATAAACGCAGAGTTTGACAACAAAACATATTTATTATTTCAGACTTGACGAAAGTAAAACTTTAAATTGTTAAAACTTTCTACCTTCGCACTGACGTCTTCGACAGGAAATCCATCCTCATTTATGTATACCATCATAATACAAAGGATTGAGTACAGTAATGTACTCTATAACACTGTTTTCCCGAGAGACTACAAAATGGGGGTTTTCAAAAAGGTCGTGAAAGTATTTGTGAAAGGTCGGCAATGCTCCCTGTGGCGTCCATGGGTGCGGTGACCGCTTACAATCAAATGGAATGCTACGAACTTCTAATTTGTTTAAAATTTACTTACAAAAATTAAAAAAATTAGAAAGGCGTTGAAGGAATCTTATTCAGCGCCGTAAAATGTATAAAAAATCTAGTTACTCTTGCCACAAAAAAAAAAAGAAACTAAATCGTTCCAAAAATAACGGTCATTATGAGGTAACAACATTTTAGAAATACACCCAGGCTAAGAACCTGATCATCTCTTTTTAAAGTCGGTTAAAAATAAACATACATTTTCTGAACGCAGAATTCGACAATTTTACTACTTTCCCTGCAATTTCTTAATATTTTCTAACCACCTTCTGTTAGCTTCTACAAATATTTTAACATCAAAATTAGGGATCACTTTCGTTGACATAATGTATTTATTCCTAAAATGTTTTGGCACAACGAATTTGGTATACTTTTTTTTGGCATAATATTACTTGGGCATAATTGATTTTTAGCAGTATATGTACTGTTGCATAATTATATTTAGGTCTAATATATTTATACATAGTTATAATTTGCACAATGTTTTTAGGCATAGTGTATAGTTAAACAAAGGAAAGTTACAAAAGACTTGCTACCAGAAAAGTAGATTAGGTTAGGTTATTATGCCTTTATAAAGTTATGCTTGTAATTTTATGCTTAAATATTATTATGCTGATTTTATTTATGATTAAGACAATTATGCTAAATTTGTTATAGTTAAAAAAATTATGCGTAAATATCATTAGTTTAAATTACCATATGCCAACATATTTTATGGTTATTTTTTTTATTCAAATGGATAGTGAACCCCAAAATTAACCAGATCGGTCCAGCCGTTCTCGAGTTTTAACAGTAACATTTACAATTCATTTTTATATAAATAGATTACGTCCTAGACCTGTTAATGAAATTGTGTATTTTATGTTTTGGAATTATTTCTTTTAATGAAGCTATTTATTTATAAATCTTTATTGTTGTTTTAACCATTAGGAAAAAAGAGAAGTTATGTGCGGCGCGAATTATCTTTAAATTATTATGATTTTATTTATTTATTTATATATTAATTAGGAAGACCAACAGCTTCTTTCGCATAATTATAATAACATAATAATAATAGCTATGTTTTGTTAAACAAGTTTTATGGATTTTACTAAGTGTTTGATAAATTTTTTGTGAAATAAAGTGTCGTTTACTTTTCCGTTTACAGTTTTTTTTAATCTTTGCTCCAAACCTTTATGTTTCATTTTTTATCTCGGTTCTCCACTGCTAAGATTTTTTGCCTGCCAGTTCATTATAATTTTATTGATTCTGTAAACTTGGTGTCAGAGTTTTTAGTGACAGGTGCTGTAGTAATAAAAACTTCATGTAAAATTATTCTAATATTTATTTAATCCATCTTCATTCGAAATAGCTTTATCATTGAATAGACAGTATACAAAGCTTATTTACAATGTTTTACGGTACTAAGGTAAGGAGGCTAATGCTATCCAACAAAAGTTAAAAAAATATTATATTAGAAAATAAACTCATCAGTTACATCTTTATCTAAGAAAAGAATAAACAGTAAACTGTAAAAATCATTTAAAAAAAAAAAACAAAAACTTTGCCAAAAACTGCAGAACGATTTATAACATATTTAACTGAAAAAAAAAAATCGTTTAATTTGGTTTTTACAAGATGTCATTTATACGGAATTTAATTCACCAATATTTTATTTTTTATTACAAATAGGTTAATAATATAAAATATGACTTTCTACGAAATATTAATACTGATCCTCTAAAAAATTAAATGTTGAAAACATGATTCTAAATCATTAAAATTTGAAATTATTAAAATAATGCATATTTTCACATTAAATTTTCTAACAAATTTTGTATGTTATGTGTCTACTATATAATTATTATGGGTTATAACATTTTTATAGTTTCAGTTAAATCTAACTACTCATATTTCACTTTTGTCTTTCATGTTGCGAACTTATCAATAAATAATAGCATATAATTATATATTTATACACATAACTACTGGAGACATAAATTATCTTTTTTTTATATGTTTTGCATTTATAACATACTTATAATCTATAATATCAAGGGTAGGCGCAACATTTTTAAAGTATAAATAATATTAAAAACTAAATAATAATAAGTAAGCACAAAATTATATAAAAGATAACAATATAATAATTATTGAATTTGGCATTATTAAAACTTGTACTATATTTATGTATACTTAATTAAATTAAAATGCTTTTATAAATACAATATTGTTCTTCACAACAAAATTGATTGAGCATAATTTTTGTGGAAAAACAATTTATATATTATGTTTTAGGTACTGTAAGATAAAAATATACTAACGGACTTAGGCCAGCACAGATTATTATAAACATATTGTGTTGTTACTAACAAGTAATTGACTACACAGAAGTAAAATATGTAGAAGGAGTGTCATAATTATGGTACAAATATAAGTGATAATAAAATAAATGAGTGCTAGGACAAATAAAATTTTCTTTATTATTATTTACAAATATTTTTTTTATTAAAACAAAAAAACAGTCTATGCTTTTGGATAATTATCTACTAGAAAGGTGTTTCCCATATTGATAGAGAATTTTTTGAATACACTGTCTAACCATAATATTAAGCCTTCGATAATCATCTGACTGTGAATCTGTATGATAGAGGGCTATATATCATCCACCATAATCGGTATGTAGAGACTCGAATTTTTCAAATATAACGTACTTCTAGTGCTTCTAAATAAACAGACACCTTAATATTGAAAGCTTAATTTTTTTTTTTTTTAGTTGGTGGTAACCTTAAAACTTAGTGCACGCTTTCTATTTTCGTTTGACAAAATTAATTTTATATAGTAATGGTAGGCAATACGGTTAAGTAAATACTAAAGGTATTCATGTTTTTGTAACATGTAACAATGAATAAGCTTATCATTAACAGACTCTCCTTCTACACTTATTTTAACACTTCTATAATTTACTATTTAAACGCTGAAAAACTTTCGCTGGGCTCATAGCAGAAAGCTTTTGAGCGGCAATACTAATTTTTAATAACATGACAAAAGAAAGAGTACATTTTCGCCACAAATTTAAAAACATATAGGTACATATGTATAAAAATAAATCCAAAAATCTTTAGTCGATATTTTAAATTTTCGCAACACTCGACTATTTCGTAATCGATCACAGTTCTTGTTACTTTAAGTTCCGCAAAGTAACGTTTGAATCAATTATATATTTAATTTTTAATCAAATTAATTTAAATGTCAATCTTATGATTAAAAGTAATTGAAAATGTATGTCTTATCATTTGTCATATTTTCTGAATCCAGACCTTAAAACAGTTATCTATTACGTATTCATCTACAACATACATTTTTACAATGTCCTTGACATTTTTTGAAGCAATTAACAATGAATAATTTAAAATCTATTTATATTGTTTTACAAAACATATTATCCTTATCTAGATATAAAGAGACTTTGATACTTTACTTTAAACTAACGCTTATATACACAATCTAACAGTTTATTGTCAGTTCTGAACTTTAAGGTGAAATAAAAAATATAACGTACCTATATATTTACAATTTAACCAAAAAATTGCTCTCAAGCTGAACATTCGCTATACATTTAATACATATTCTACACAAATAACTTCTTAAACGATCATTTCTATACACCAAAAGCATACGACCCAACATTTTAAATTTAGCAGTATTGTCTTATAAATAACATTTGAATTTGAATGATTCAAATTGTGTGCGTAATTTTTTTTTATCGGACTTTACTGACGTTAAAGTATTACGCTTACCGACCAACATACATGGACTAGGTGATGTGGAAATCTCCCCGTAAAAGCCTCGTGAAGGTTTTCTTGAATTGTTGGTTAGCCAACGCGTAGCAAAATGGATTTATGGGACTATTTGCGTAACATAAAAAGTAAGAAAACATATATATATGTTTGTTGATGCACGGAGGATCCGTACAAAAACCTTCAACTAAAGCCAGTATGTGATAAGGGGTCCAGCAAATTACGAATGCTCCTAAAATAAACGATATGGTTCTAAAAGCTTTTCTTGCTCTATTTTCCGACTTGGATTTCTGCCGACCGATACTCGGGAACAACCCGTCCCGCTTAGAACGTTTAACTTTTAATTTTTTTCCTATGTTTTTGACGAACTCTTTCTTGGAATCGCCGCGGCCTGACCCCGTTACGGCTGTGCTAGAAACATCACTATTCTCTACGGCCGGGCTTATTGGATTTAGTTTTAATGGGGATACTTTTGCGTCCATAGTTTTGGCTGGTTGAGGTTCATTATTATTGGAAGACGACGATACAAGGGTAATTACAGGCTTCGATCGTTCCCCTGTAGTTAAACTTACCTCCGTATTTACCTTAATTGGCTGCGGAGGAGAGAAATTTGATTTAGGTTGAACAACTTTAGCTTCGGCAGTAGCTCTTATTAGTGCCGCCTGTAGTAATGAAGTGTTTGTTACATTACCTGAGTTATGTGTAGGTGGTGATGGCGGTTCAGTATTAGTTGGAAACGTTACTGATGATGGAGGACTTTCGTAAGTAGGCGAAGCTAATATAACAGAACTTTCATCCATATATCTTAAATCAGCACCATCCATTCCTACGAGAACATCATAAGACGTACCATCGCCTTTAACAACTCTTACTGTTCTAGTCCTGGATGATTCTGACAGTGAAGGAGGACTTTCTGACACGGGAGGGCTACATCTGAATTCAGTTGGAGGAGGTATTATTCTTTGAGCAATGGTAGTAGATACTTCTCTTTGGTCGGACGGCGTGGCTATACCTGATGACATAGGAGATATAAGGCTAGCTGTAGATATGGGCACAGGTGGTGCAGCAGAAACCCGACTACTTTGTGATGTTTCAAGATTATCAGTGTCTAGCAAACTTTTCTCTGATATTTGGGAAAGTGAAGATTTTGGCTTATCGAGCTCATTTTTAAATACTGGGCTCTGCTTAAGGTCAGTTTTGATCATCATACCACCGTTCATACGCATATTATTAAGTAACTGTAACGCACCGGTCTGCATAACCAAATTAGCTACTGAAGGCCTTTTCTTTATATTTGTTTGAGTTGTACTTTCATCATCTGAATCAAATGCAGGGCTACTAGATCTTTCTGCTTCAACCTGATCTTCTTTCTTATCTGCGTCTGACTCGGCCGTTGTCGATGTTCCCGTTGCAGTAGCACTGCTTTTATGTGCTGATGATTTTTGACTTGAATTGGAATCCGTTGAACCACCTAGATTTAATAAGGGAGCTGCCAAAGAACCTTTTGAAGTTGAATCTTTCCTCACAGATTCAGACACTTTCATTTGATCTTCACTAGAAACAGTTGCTTTTGTCAACCCTGAAGTACCCGCTGCCCGTCCAGCCATTCCTGTCATAAACCCTGCACTTAATGCAACCATTGATTGCATCTTCCTTTGTTTAGCCTCACTTTTCTTTTGCATATCATAAGCAGTCTTAAATATTCCTGCATATAAAACTATTAGAACAAAAAGCGTTGTCCAATAATATCCTATAATTAAAGCTGTATTGAATATTGGATCTTTGAGAAACTGAACAGCGCATTCGCCTTCTTGTAAATCTCTATAACCTACAAAATGTTCCCATCCGAATATCGTCGTAAAAAACAATAAGGCTGGTATTATCCATGTTATTGTAACCATCCATATGACTCTGTTTTTCGTCCGCCATGCCCTGTATCTTGCTGCTATTTTCACGCTGCAAAACCTATCGATAGTGATGAGTAGTACGGTGTATTGGGAGACGAGACAGACAGTATAGTCCACAGATAGCCAAAGGTCGCAAAGAAGAGGCCCGAGGTGCCAATATCCTTTTAGCACGTAGTCAGTATAAAAGGGGATTGAGAGAGTACCTGTGAACAATTAACATTTTATTTGATAAATAAAAATGTTCAACATCAACTGTGCAAATAAGTAATAAAAATAGTTAAACGGTTTATTTAAACCTTGTACATATTCATATATAAAAACGAACATAGATGAAAAATGTTGATTGTTAGTCGAATACTAAAACAATATAAATTAATATACGAGAAATCACACAGTTTGTGTTAGCCCCAGGAAAGTTCGAGATATAGTAGATGTGTAATGGGATACTAACTCAACGGTTAATATTAAATAAACGTAAAATATATTCGACTAAAGCTACACATTTATTTCTAAGTAATATTTTGTACTGTAACTCTAATAAGGCCTTAAAATTTGGTCCTGGACACAATTTAGAACAAATATGTAACAAACAAATAAAAATCGTCTCGATTAGAATTTTGGAATGTTAATTAAGTAAATTTATATGAAACAATCCGCTGAGCCGTGACAATTCACATTAAAAATAATTTATTCACAAACATTTAAATGAATTCGTTCGAATGTCACCAGATACGATGATTCAGTTCACTGAATTTTGTGATTAATTAAAGGGATGACTACGGTATGCAATTATCTGAGTTCGATTAAGACTAAGACGAATATTTCAATTTGACCTACTTTACATTTAATCTAGAATATTTTTTTATTAAAACTTTATTGTACCGTAAGTAAAGATAATTATACAATAGGCAGACTTAATGCTAAAAGCATTATCTATCAGTAAACCATATGGAGAAAAGGGTGGGCCGATTTTGTATAAGGTAAAAAAAAATTCGAGTTTCGTAACGAAAGAGGTGTGAAAAATAGCGTCTGATTGCGTAAAACCAAAAAGCCTATCAGTTTTAAAAAAAATCAATGATCTTTATTCCTCTATCGGCAATCAAAAATTACAGTTTTGACCAAATATCATATTTTTGAAATTAATTATTTCTACGTGTTTTAATGCCATATTTAAAGGTTTTTATTTTTCTTACCTTAAAAATATAAACATATTCAAAAGAAATAAATTCGATGAAATTTTGATAAAATAATAAAAAAATATATACTTTTTTCACTTTTCTATATTTTTACACTACAGGAGTCTGGCACTTTGGAGCACAATTTTATGTATTTTTATCAATCTTTAGTCCCATGATACGTCTTCAGTTCATTCATACATTGCTTCAGTTACCAGTTTCGCCGAGTTTTCTACGAGATTAATGTAAATGACAATCGTGTTGAAGAATTACTTGTATGATTATTTTGGCATGCCTTGTGACTCTTTGTTACAAAATTTTATAAGGAGTGTCATAATTTTTATACAAAATTTTACAATTACAATAGGTAACAATAGTTAGTTAGTCATAAAACTTGTATATGGGGGGTTGGGAAACCATAATAAAGCGGTACCGAATATTCGCGCTCAGCGAGTAGTCGTACGAATCTTAATCATAGAACCTTGCTAACAGCAAGGAAACTTCTACTTTAATTTTTTAGTCTTATCATCTTATTTATGTTTACTGCCAATTTTCTTGGATGGTGATTGCAATTCGGGTGAAAATTACTCGCAAAACTCAAAGATATATTTTTTAATAGTTACATTTTCGATCATTTCAAATTATGGTGTATTTCCAGTTACTGTTAGATAGTCCACTTTATCGTATTTTTATATGTAGCTAAATTTTTATCAATCGAGCCAAAAAACTTAAGAAAACCATCGTTTAACCACTTTGTTTGGTTAAGACAGATTCTGGATAAATCACCCATCTAGTTTTGTAAAAGTGTCACTGCAGCAGCTTATTAGTGTAAAACAGGATTTTAATGGCACTTTTTTAGATAATTCTTAAGATGTAGAATCACACCACATCACTTTTCTGCGTTCATTGAAGTGCGTCACGACCACACTCCATACGGTCGTCACGCAAAACTAATAAAATCATTTTTTTTAAATCTTTACGTGTCATATATCGTTGCAAAGTGATAAAATAATAAAATATACATATAAGTACTGATATAAAATAATAAAATTAACAAAAACATACAATGATTTCTTATGTTTCCGCGATTGTTATTCATTAAATTAAACTATTTTAATACGGTTTTATCGCTTTTATTACTTATTTATTTACACCTGACGTTTCAAACACTTTACAGCGTTCATGGTCGCAGGCAGACTAAGTTAACATTTGTCTTTGATGTCATAAGATTACAAACAACCGCCTGAAATTTTTATTGGGAACTATTCCGATTCACGCAGTATTGGCTCACAGTTTCTAAGGGTCTTGCAGTCTCCTTCACCATACGCTCTAGACAAACCCAACCACTATATGCGTTTTGATAATCCTCAAGTCCTTGCAAAGGAAAACAGATTCATTCCAAAGATGTTACGTGAAGCTATTGAAATTAAAAAAACATCCCAATTTCAATAGAGAGAATGGATGGCAGGTACCACCAGCTTGGGACCCATTAACTTAATAAAATCGCAAACTCGGAAGCAGACTGCAAGACCCTTAGATACTGTGAGCCAATACTGCGTGAATCGGAATAGTTCCCAATAAAAATTTCAGGTGGTAGTTTGGAATCTTATGATATCAAAGACAAATGTTAACTTAGTCTGCCTGCGACCATGAACGCTGTAAAGTGTTTGAAACGTCAGGTGTAAATAAATATGTAATAAACGCGATAAAACCGTATTAAAATAGTTTAATTTAATGAAAAACATACAAATTAACCATATCAAAAATGAAACGGCATTATATGAAAATATTGATTTTTATCAAAATTTATAACGCAAGTAGAGGGCTAAAAATAGTAAGGAATAATTAATATTATTATTTTACAGTTCTCAAAGGAATTTTAATCTACAAGGTTTGGTAGATGGGCAAACCCAAAAAGAGCTTGATTGACATCGCAAAGCACGCCAAAGGTGAAAAGACGTAAAAGTAGACGTTTTAAGAGAGGTAGGATATTTTGTAAGGAGTAGTCCGTCTGGGGAAGTACCTCCACCCTACAGAAGACCGCAGCCAAATAACACTGTGATGCGGTGTTGTGTTCCTGCTGGGGAGTAGGGTCGCCAGGCTTCAGAGGGGTCGCTGCGCTGATAGCGGACAGGTCGGCAACGCGCTCGTGACATCTCCGGTAACCACTTACCATCAGGTGGGCCGTAAGCCAGTTTGCCTACTTAGTTGTATAAAAAAAAGTAGGAAATCAGAAACTGGGCTCCAAAGAAACCAGCTGAAGATGCAATCGGATAGACACTAGGATGAATTAAATTATCAGAAGAATCTGCACATAGGATACCTACTAATTTTATTTCTTTTATACGTAAAATACTTACGATACAAAGTCTTTATTGCTCATAAAATATTATGAGGATTACAAAAGTGCCTAAATTGTAAAGCGCAAAAGGTGGCTTTAAACGATAAGGCCTTATGAGAAATTTCTTTTAGGTAATGGTTTTGGGCATGTGCTTAGAACTTGAAATAACTGTAACTGATACCTTTGTTTAAGTATCTAGAACTAACGGTGATAATTAAGAATACTTTTTGCTTAAAAATATTATGGCTACATAGTTTATCAACGCACGGATTCACCAGCGAATTAAACTAAGTAGAGGTTTAAATTTAAATGTTTATTTATTTAATCATTAACAATTTTTACATTTGTTGATACCTTTTTTGCAATTTTTTGTTGTCTGTCTGTTACACTTTCACAGCCAAGCTGCAGAACGGATTTTGATGAAACTTTGTACGAAAATAGTTGAAGACCCAGGGTCAAACATAGGCTCTACGTCGCAGGCGGAGCTGCGGAAAACAGATAGCTCGTAATATATGTGAACACTAGTCTTCTTCATTAGGTGTTGAGTCTCCCAACGAGTAACTAAATTTTGCGAACTATCTATAAACCCAGCGGGTTAGACTGTCTTTACACACCAGTGATTCGAGATCTTGTTAATCTTCTCTATATTTTTTAATTTACTTACCAATCAACAAATCAGTAGCTGCAAGGGAAGCGATGAAATAGTTGCTGGGCTGCCGTATAGTCCTGTCCACCAGAAAGGCCAATAGCACAAGAACATTCCCACTCACAGTGAGAAGTATGACCAAAACTAGACAGGTGGCGAAGATTGAAGCTAGCCAGAGCGGGAACGGCGGCAGTACCAATGGCTGGGAACAAAAAAAAAACTTTTAAAATCTGTTTTTTTTTTTAATTTTAAATAAATTGGTTAATATTTAGTTAAATGCTTCTCATGTTAACGGTTAAAAAAGTTTACAACGTAGGTAGGCTGGAAGAAATTGCATTTGCGATAAGTCTGCCTTAGTATGTTTTTTATTGTTTTATTCGGCTTAACTATGCGTTTCTTTTCTTCGCAAATGGTGCAATAAAGTGTTGATTCATTCACGAATGAGAGGCCGCTTCAATAGCTATCCGGTACTTTCCTCTACAGAGGCGTCCATGGTGCAGAATCTTAAGTTAAACATAAGTTTCAATACTCGGCAAATAAATTGATGATGAAAGTGTGAGCAGGACGAACCCATTATCCGTACTCATATTATCTATAGTTTTCTTTCTCACACTTGGATAAAGTTATATGCCGCACATTGTACAATACAATTAAAATAATTATTGCTAAAAGTCTATTAATAATCTATCTCTCTGCTTGACCCAAAGGTTGACTGTTAGATAATGCTTTTAGCATTAAGTCCACCTATTGTGCTATACAATTGTATTTGTACAATAAAGTTTAAATAAATAAATAGAATAACTTCGCTCTAGCGGCTACGGCGTAGCCTATAAAGTCTTGCGTAGCTTATAGACTGCATCGTAGCTATTACAGTGTGCCTACATATTGCATTTGAAACAGTCTTGTATTTTAAGAATATTATTGCAATGTCTTGACAATCGGTATTCAGGTAATAATACTCGTATAACGGAATTCATTAAAGTAAAAATTGGTAATTTTTTAAAATATTCTAAAACACTTTCAAATTTTATTGCCAGACCGTAATTTATTTTTGGAAATGTGGTGGTAGGTAAAGTAGGCGACCACTCTGATCAGATGACACAAAGAAATCCATACTATCCATACTAATATTATAAATGCGAAAGTCTAACTGCCCGTCCGTCTGTCTATCTGTCTGTTACGCTTTCACGGCGAAACCGCTGAGCGGATTTTGATGAAATTGGTATGAATATAGTTAAAGACCCGGGGTCAATCATAGGCTACTTTAAGACGCAGACAGAGCTGCGGGAAACGGCTAGTACACTATAAATTTCTAAGTATGCCAAGCTCATTATCTTTCAATATCACTTACGCGTGAGCTCCTTAGTTATTACAAGAGAATTACCATAGTTAATGGTGGATCAGGGTAATCACATTCATGTACTTCCATCTAGCTTAGATAATGGCTAGAATCCAGAGCTCCATTAGGTAAACTAACACAGTCGCGCCTGTAGCGTGTGCACTTTAAAACCTCTATCCCTGCATAGGTGGCTTATTTAGAACGTGGCCCGATTTTTTAGTAAAAAAATGCCTGTGACTGTGTAAATGTCTGTGACCCGAAATACTATTATGTTTAATACCAAATAGTTTTTTTCGTTAAGTATTTATTTTATAGATATTTTTGATTGTTACCAAAACACATGTATAATAACCAATATTAGTATTGGTTCATTCGTATCAATGAGTTGTTTTAATAGTCTTTTTAAATAAAGAAATGAAATATTAATCATGAATTTGTAAATGTTTTAGTCAATCTTACATTTAAAGCCTCGAAGAGCTGCATGCTTGTTAAAAAAGGCATTATATTATTTGAATTTGCTAAAAAACACACTTTAAGTTTAAGTACAATAAAACATAAGTCCATCAGTAGATCATTTACATTTTACATACAGTTAAAATAGCAAGTTTTCTGTTATGTTGACATTCATAAAACAAGCGCAATTCTAAAGCTGAAAACAATACGTGATATTGGCAGTAAAACCTGACGAAAAATATTGTGGGACAGGTCGTAAATGAGCCACAACTCGGCTTGGCAGGTATGAGTCAATAATAGTCTTGAATCGATTAGCCACGGTAGGCTGTTGCAGCTTGCAGCTTTGAACAGAATGAGTGCATGTTGATTTTATGTGACTTTTTACGTACATTTTGTTATCTGGATTTTTGCAGAATGGTCATATAATTTGAATGAACAAAAATCTATGTATTCCTTTATTAAATAAATGAAGGAATACATAGGCCATAACTCATGAGTTCTAAATTATGAGTCTACATTAATATCTAGATTAGTTCACTTATACTTTCACCCTCTCTCGCTCCTTTAAATTCACATCCTCACAGGAAGGTAAACATAAGATTAGCAGATATAAGTTTGAATTGGCTGATCGCAGTTACGTTAGTAGTTGTATATATACTCTGAGGCATTTTCAATGAACCCCCATTTCTTAGATTTTCAGCGGCTAACCTAACTTCAGAAATGATTAAGGTTTCTGAGGTGTTAAATAAATTTGACAAGATAAATTATCTTCTACCGTAAGGACATGATTAATAGATCAAAAATGAACTATATTCAATAGGCTACTTGACTGTGTTCACATTTTAAAAAGATTTTTGTACGGAACAATAGATACACTAAAATGTAATCGATTCCGAAAACAACAACAAAATTGGTTATTAATTAAAGTTGTAATTAGCATTTTAAGTTTTCTAATAAAGAAAAGTGGGAGCGTGATGGGGACTTCTTGCTATCTCTTTTGTACGCACCAAATCAAGTGGCAGTGACGTTACGCAACCATTAAGTGCATCCTTTTCTTTTTCTTGATAGTTTCCCCTGCCACAGGATTTCAAAGGCTTATAACATACTAGCTGTGCCCGCGACTTCGTCCGCGTGGAATAGTTATTTTGGGAATCATATTTATTTTTTGTTTACAAACCTACCTCCTCAGCTTTATTATAAATTACCTATAGCTGTTACCCACGACTTAATATAGACGATTTAGTTACATAATTAATAGAATATATTTTAAAGTAGTTTTAAAAAGAATATATTTTAAAGTACTTACTTCTGCGTAAATTATATTTTTAGTTTTATTTTCTTGTGGCAGAATAACATATTGATTTTCTCCGCAACCAGATCTTGACAACGCGACATAGATATAGTTGGCCGTGTGTAAAGCATTCTTGACGTAAATCGATTCTTACGTGTTTAAATGTTTGCCCCTATGATTTATTTATTGTAACGGCGAAAGATAGCTTAAGGCGCTACCGCGAGATGTCATGTACCTAGGATCGGGCGTAATGTCCCCCCGCAAGCAGCCGCCTTGCCGCGCCCCCGCTCGCCGAGATCGCGGCGACGCGCTACTAGCGCGCACCGCCAGACATTCATACTCGAAAGCGGAGCTTAGAATGCAACAGAGGCGATATCCTAATAGAAATAAATATTTTTCTCATTTTTACTCAATATTGATAACAGCAGCAGGTAGACGCTTGAAATGTTCACAGAATATTTAGTTAAATATTCATTTGAAAATCCATACTTCCATACTAATATTAAAAGTGCGAAAGTCTGTCTATTTATCTGTTACGCGTTCACAGCCAAACTGCTGAACGGATTTTCATGAAATTTGGTATGAATATAGTTGAAGACCCGGAATCAAACAAAGGCTACTTTTCCTTTTTTTACTCGAAACGGACCTTGATTTTGGTGTTGGTTATTACAATAGAGCGACTGCTGTGCGAAACCAGATCAACAGAAACATGACTCGATGTGTCTAAAAGTGTTAGACTGCCTAAAGGCTTCTGACACAGCCTAATGATTGTCACCTATCGACACCAACCTGCCTTTCGAAGCACGGAGGAGGACGAAATAGAATATGCCAATAATGGTGACCGACCTAATACGGGTCGCAAGTCGCCTCTTGCGGTCGTCGTTTGACACACGCATTAGCTACTCGCACTTCGGATACGCGCGCTGCGCTCGGTTCTCGAGCTACTTGTTATATCTGCATTTTGTAGGTGGGCTTTAAGTTTAATTTTTCTATTATTGCCATTATCTTGTTTTATGTTTGTTATCGCGAAACTCAGTCATTTCTGAAACGATTTTTTTTTGTTTGATAGGAATTCTTTTAATCAAGTCCCATAATTTTATTATTAAAATTGGTTCAGTAGTTTTATTGTGTAACATCTGTGGTCCAGTGGTTAAGGCGTCAGCCTTTGACCCAGAGGTTGCGGGTTCGATTCCCACGGGAAACACACTTTATTCAGTTGTTTCCAGTTTGGTTAGACCTGATTGTCTGAAAATAATAGTACATTATTGCAAAGGCAGCGAAATAGGCAATTGCAGGTCGAGTATGAGTCCTCGCCTGCGGCTCGGCCTTCAATGATACGAGATAGGCAATTGCCATTTCGGCCGAGGCATATACATATAGTGCTTTTCTTAAAAAAATGCAAGGAAATAAAAAAGGGCCTTTTACATAATAAATTTAATTTATTTTACAGTTTGTGCCGATAGGTAAACGCATCTGTGGCTATACAGCCACGAGAACGCAATGTGTACGATAGATAAAAGAGTTCTAAATTCAAACAGCACACCGTTTCATACAACATTGCCGGCGCGCTCTTCGTTCCAAATTTAAAGAATGCGCCGGGAAGTGATTTTGGTTTTTCAGATACAGCCATTAGAACGCAATGTGTACGATAGATGAAAAAGTTCTAAATTCAAACAGCACACCGTTTCATACAACATTGCCGGCGCGCTCTTCGTTCAAAATTCAAAGAACGCGCCGGGAAGTGAATTTGATTTTCAGTCTACCTAAATATGTTACTACTCGAAATGATGATTGTGTAACCAATACCAATATGACTAGAAAATAAAAGAATGATATTGAAGTCATCCAAATAAACGAAACTCAACATGTTTTATCTTTTATATTTCATTTAAAGTCGTTTGCTTGTTTTAATTTTTTTATCTAAGGCCAATCGACCCCATATACCCTGGTGTCAGTACTAAGAAACCACCTAAAGGTCATTTAAATTGTGTTTTTGGGGTCAGTCTCAGTTGGGTAAAATCCATGTAGTACGGGATTAACTTCAATGGTCAATCGATCTTTTACACCCTGGTATCAGATTGGTCAATTGACTCTGTTTGCCTTGGTATCTTCTTATTCCTAAGGTATTTTCCAGTTGTCCCCCTATGATATAAAATATCTATATGATAGCCCCGGTAAACGAATGGAAGTCGGTTTTTGTTTTTAGTAAAAAAATATTGTTCCGGAATAGTACCCAATGTTCTTCCCAATGCTAATAACTATGTGTATGTAAAATTTCAAGTATTCGATCGATTGGTTTAGTGAATGGAGCATGGAGGTAACAAAAACATAAACAACCAAATATACAAACACTAACTTTTAGAATATTAGTAGGATTCGGATAGTTAGGATTTATATGATTTGCGTTATTGGCAACAAATATATTGTTTGATGGAAATAATAAACAAATTTATGTAAAATATTCTTTATTATAATATAAAACTTTATATTTATTTAAATCTGCTACACGTTACAATCAGATCTAACAACAAAATGTATGAAAAATCAGCCTTTCATATCACTTTAAGAAAAAATATTTTAAAATTACCGAGTGGAGCATAAGAAGTGTTAAAGGTTTATTTATTAAATTACAAAAATATTTAAAATTAAAATTTTATGTTTACATGTACTTCAACTTAGTCAAACGAAATCTTGATACAAGGTAGTTCGTGTATAATTTTTTTGAAATATGTATAAAAAGTAACAACATACCGTTCACTATCTTGCGATGTTTTCGGAACAATACTTTTAGTACCTCAATCCATAATTACTGCCATCTCCATAATAATCGCACTCCTTGGTTCGCGTTCATTCGACAGCGATTTCTATGACGCCGACGAGTATATGGAAATTGTTTATTTTCCTGAAAATAAAATTATTTTTTATTATTTTACAAATAAAGAGGGCATACTTATTTAGTTGTCTACTTGTATTTATGTGAAATGCCTGTTTGACCTCGGGTAAGTACCACCAAACACCACAATATCCACCTTTCATCAATATCGGTTCACGGTTTAGCCGTAAAGGCATAACAGACAGACAGTTTTCGCATTTATAATATTATACGTACATTACCAAAAAAAATCAATCACCTAATCATTTAAAAATCAATTAGTTACAACGTTAGTTATATAGAGTATTTATTAAAATAAGACGTAAAAAACGAACTAAAAACTAAAAATAAAAAACCACAAATAGTACTATATAGTTATATAGATACAATTAGTACTTACCATATTTTTCCTATCATGCGGCGAGCAATATCTTGGTATAACATCTTCCTTTTTTCCATAATGTACTTAATAAAAAAAATATTCTAACTATAAAAATAATCTAGGTATGTATAAAACCTAAAACCAATTTTTATAAAATTGTTTACACGTTTTATAAATTACGATACAATAAAAATGTCTATTTTCAAAAACTCGCGCGAAGTCTAAATTTACGCAGACGACTGACACAGACCATACCTCGAACAGAGACGCGCCCGGACTGAGCAGCGGGATTAAAAAGGGATAGCGCTCCGCGATTTTGCCTGTGTGAAAGAGACAGCCATAGATGGGTCTGCTTAAACGTGGCTTCAACGTAATCACCACAATTAAAATTTACGTTTTAAATTAATTACTTTTAAATAAAAAACTCAATCAAAATTTTACTTTGGTAAAAACTTATTATTTTTAATGAGCTTTCATTTAGATATAATTTCTTTTTTATATTGTTATCTTTTGAGTTTTATAGACGAATTTACTGCATATTTTGTATAATTATTTCTATCGAGGTTTTTCATTCCAATCGTGTTTTCCTTATAATAATATGAGAAATAAAAGTATCAAAAATCATTATAAATAAATTTTTACACATAAACTAAATACTTTAGGAGTTATTACCGGTTGAAAATGGCCTATGTATCGCCTTAACGGGAAAATGAATTCTTTCAAAATTAAAAGGTTAATCATTTGGAATTATTGGGATGCGAGGTATAAGCACTGTTTGACCAAGTGATTCCCGATCTCGGTTAGCCAAAGTTCGGGAATTCTGTGAAGCTAAACGTTGAGAACGTTCAGCGCTTGATTCCCGATCGCGGTTAGCCAAAGTTCGGGAATTCTGTGAAGCTAAACGTTGAGAACGTTCAGCGCTTGATTCCCGATCGCGGTTAGCCAAAGTTCGGGAATTCTGTGAAGCTAAACGTTGAGAACGTTCAGCGCTTGATTCCCGTAGTCGGTTCATTAACGTTCGAGAACTCTGTGAAGCTAAACGTTGAGAACGTTCAGCGCTTGATTCCCGATCGCGGTTCACCAAAGTTCGAGATCTCTGCGAAGCTAAACGGCCAGTGAATTTTGTTTCAGAGTTATTTTAAAATTGTATTATCTTATAAGATATTTATTGAAATTAGGTGATGTTAAAGACAATTTTGTTCACAGTTAAATACTCTTAATCAATAACACATTTATTTGGATAAAGATTAATATTATTATGTTGATACAACTCTGACAAATAATAAAATTATTTCGACCAAATTTGATTATCATAAAAACGGTTATTGTGAGTTAATCTTAAAAGATAGACATATACTGCCGTGGATAGTTTTTTAGATAATTTAAAGAGGAATAATTCATATTTTTTGAGTATCTCGAACGGTTTTCGCAGTGCACGCAACAGAAGCCCTCAAAGATGAATAATTTTCCCCGTTTTTTCCACATTTTCGACTGTTTCTTCACTCCTATTAGTCGCAACGTGATGTTATATAGCCTAAAGCCTTCCTCGATAAATTATCTATCCAACACAAAAAGAATTTTTCAATTTGAACCAGTAGTTCCTGAGATTAGCGCGTTCAAACAAACAAAGAAACTCTTCAGCTTTATAATATTAGTATAGATATAATATTGAACGGATTTAAAAAAATATTTCTGTTTTCGAATTCAGGAACTCAAATTTGTGATAAGTAATATATATATTTTTTTAAAAAGGATAGCCTATTTTTTTTTAAAAATGCAACATTATTTGTTTATGTAAAAAATATTTCTTCGGCGTAATTTCAAAAGTATCCTCGGATCCACTGGTAGTTCGTAGTGGTGAGTCTAAACCCCATATTCTCAAACATAACCATAAGGACGTCCTTCACTCAAACTCATTGGAGGAAGCATTAAAGAATTTCTTAAATTTTCCTTGAAAACGACATTCTTAGTTGTAGTAGCTTGAGCAAAATTCCAATGAGGATTATTATGACAAATCCAATTACAAAAATAGAGTTAAAGTTACAAAAGAAAAGAGTAAAAAATAAAATATAGTATGTAGATACCTAGGGATATTAAAAAAAACGAGATGTCAGATCATGACCCGTAATCGACGAGCGTGTATGACGACAGTGATGAGCGTAGAATAAGCGAGGGAAGTCTGTAAGGATCGTAGCAAATGGAAACCCGTAGTCTCTGCCTACCTCTACGGGAAAAAGGCGTGATGGTATGTACGTACGTATGATTTATATACACTTTAATTCATTTCAAGGACGCCTTAAGGTAGCTTTCGACCAACCTTATATATGATAGTTCGATACCTCCAATGAGAAATCATCTCAAGTCAAGGATACTAGTGTCGACTAATCATACCAATGAGTCGTAGAAAGATTGAGTTGAGTTTGAGCAAACGTTTGAAAATATGGGGTAAGTGGAATAAGTGAAAATCAATAAGAATAGAATCTGGAAAGAAGAATACTACTGACATGTTAAATGAAACTCTCACCAATTCACCATTTGGGGCGAGGATGTTCTCCAATGTGCTGTTGTAATAGTAGATGTCTGTGAAGTTGGTGCTGTTGTGGCAGTCGTGGTAGCTGGAGGGTAGGCATTGTCTTCGCATCTTCTGGAGTTTCCTATAACAAAAAAAAAATTAAATCTTTCTCTTCATCCTTGTGTGTATTCCTAGTTGCGTCGTCAGCTTACGCTTCGGAGCCTTGGGTACGCTGTAAGTCATGATTCTAGATTTGATTACACTGGTTATTACAATGGAGCGACTGCCGTCTGACCTTTGTTACCCTTTTTACATGGAAACCAGACCAACAGGAACATGACCAGAGTTGTGTTAGTGGTTAGAATGTTAGAATTTTTCAGGCTGCCTAAAGGCATCTGACACACACACGACTGCTATCTATCGATAACAACAGGGACCAACGTGCCTTCCGAAGCGTCACATTCTTATTTAAGTACGCAAAAAACTACATAAATTTGCATATATGTTCATTTTTAATAAAGTTTAAAGAAATAAATTTTTAGATCATGTTAGACCTAAAATAAGTTGTAAACTTGAAAAGGTACGTTTCTTAAGAATTTACTTTTCCGTCAAACATTAGGTAAGTATATTTTATTGTTTGTATTGTAGGTGCATTGTACTGAACACTTGGACATATTTCTATATTCTGTGCTTGGACCAGTAGTCATTTATCTAATTTACTTTTAAAAAAGAAACAAATATTATTTTATTACTGTAACAAGAGAGATAAACATGTTTTTGCCCAAAGAAATGGAGTCGTGTTTCTCAGTAGGATAGAATGTTCAAATTGTTTGTTATCAATCCCAATCAATCTTGTGATTAGTCTACGAGTAACTTGAGTAAACTGTGATTCTAAATGAAATTACGAAGGAAAAAATAAACATGGCTTTTCAATTTTGTGAATTTGCGAAGTTTCAGTTACTTTACGACCCGTTGCCCGCAGTTTCGTTTGCGCGATAGCTTGACGTTAGCCTTCTTTGAGAATGGGGTTGGATCACCAACAAGTCGAATAAATGTATAATTAAATAGTTCTACCTTGTTCCCCGACCAGTCTTTTATTCATGACATACCTATTTATCACATAGTAAATGGTTACACTGTAAGAACTAAATGAAAAGAATCTTTAGTGTTAGGTATTTTCATCGCATGGGCGATTAGCCTGTTTCTATAATTATAGATATAATAGTGAACTTATCGTCATGACTAAAGCCTATCTTGGACCCTAAAGCATACGCCCATGATGAAAATTGGGAACGAACTAAGATGATCAAGAAGATCGTTATCACTATTTCACTCTATTGCAACGCCTATCGGATTAAATAAATTCTGTTTTTCATAAAGGTTGACAGAGAAAGAATGCTTTTACGGCACTCATTGTACCATTTTAGGAAATAACAATTGAAATAAATTATTTTCAATTGCAGGCAGGCAGGTCAACGGCTGTACACAGGCATTCTCCAAAGATTCCAAAATGTTTAGTTAGAAACGGTTAGCATCAAGCGCTTGCTTGCGACCTTATTAAGGTCGTCTGACCACATGGTCAGTGGATGTTCAAGGCTGCGCTTGCCGGTGCGTTTTTAAAGCGCATTTGAGAACCTTTCTTCCTCATCGGCTATAGGTTTTCGGCGCTATGTTTGTATATATATATTTTTTATGTCATTACCTGCAATCAGTACTAGTAAAATGGGCAGGTGAGATGTAGGATATGCACATGGAATGAACTTTAACTCTCTCCAATGACAAAGTCTCTACATTTCAGCTAGGTACAAATTTCTTGTTCAACTCCAGTGTATTAGGTTTTCAATTTACCAATTTCTTCCCTGACTGTAGAGATATTAGCAAAGTGGTGAACCTCCGTACTGGTGATGAATCAGGGCGACAGAATGCATTTAAGAATGCTGTTTTGATATGTGTGTATAATAAGAAAGTGTTAAAATAGAAGATGACGATGACAAAAATTTGATATATTTCATATTACTAGCCGGTGTATGTATACGTAGTTCGAAAATAGTGGATTGCAGACTATTGTTGCATTTCGAATCTCGAATCACATTGTGCAGAGTAACAATGGTCTTATTGTACTTTTCTGTGGTGCTTTTCATAAATATAGCTGTAACGAAACATTTTGATGGAAGCTGCTTTGTCACATTGTTATGGCAGGAATAAAATGGAATATTTTGCCGTCTGTCTGTCTATCACTATTAAATAATATTTGGAAATAGTTCTATATTTATTGTTAGTCGCACTGTTTTTGATCAATATATATTGATCTAGACAATTTAACTGTTTTATTTAATATGAAATTATTGAAGCTTATTTCGTTATTTACAAAATTGTCATTCTTAGAATCCTTCATATGAATTTCTGATGAAGATTTAGGTACCTTTGTTAATTCAAGATCTAGAATGTCGATTTATTTTTTCTTCTCTTCTCTTCTATTCATTTGATATTTTACATTTCGGTATTAAATTTATAAAAATCAAGTAATAAAAATTATTTTCACAGCCTCATTGCTTGCTTTTAATATCATGCATAGTCTTAAGTGACATCTCTACATATCTTATTAAATAAATAATTCATTTGTAATTTAATTAAAACTAAATAAAAACTAAGAACTAATATGAAAAAAAACCTAAATAAAAAATATTATAATAAAATAACATATCTTATTGTTTTAGTTCATTTAACTGCTAAAAGCCCTCACACAAGTAAACATTGAAGTTAGATCATAAAACAAACTCTATGTACCTATTTCACGAAACTTTACTACCAATATTTAAGTTACAAATTCATACTCAATCCTCAGAGCAAAGTTATTTGATTTGGCCCAATCATAGACTATTGGCAGAAAGAAAATTTTATGAGATTCCATCACCCCCTATCGTAAAATTGTGATCATTTGCTTTATATTGCTTTAGGATTTCGTGTTAGTTCTTGGAATTTATCGTTATTCTATCAATAGTTAAGGTAGAAACAATTTTGGTTTGTACAAATTTAAAGTACAAAGAAAGACAATTTTAATTGCTACGTGGAATATTTTCTTTTTTGGGGACTCTCTTCTAATGAGCCTCCGCGAATTAGAGAGCCCACACGCTTGATCTTAGACATGCAAGGGAAAATGTTGTCATTATTTCAGCAGGAGCCAGTCCAATGCTGGACATAGGCCTCGGTTAAAATCAGACTGCATCGAGTATTTCCTTGCCCTTCTTCAGAAAAAAAGTAGAACTGAAGAAGATAAACAAAACAAGAAGGACCTTCAAGAACTTGTATCCAAAACCGTAAAACATGTTAAAAAACTAGCAAATATTTGAATAGACTTACTAACCATTGTGTAATAAAGCTTGTGCCGATTGTAAATATCGGTGTAGATCTGTTCACGTCTATACTGAGCTCTGTCGAGTTCATCATGATTCCAAGGCTGCGTGTTATTGTCTGAGTTGTCACGAAGGTAGCTTTATAATCGCATCTGGAACAAAATAAACATTGTTAGCGTTTCAAAACCTTGAAGGACGACGAGTATCTAACCCAGATATAGCTGACTCGTTCAAGTAAAGCGAGATCTACGAGAACTGCACACTGATTAGTATTATGTGGTGCAGGATAGAAGTTGAGGTAATATGTAAGGTATTTATGATTCAGTAATAAACTAGCATAAGTTGAACTCGGTCGTTTATTTTACTATTCCGCCAAATACGTATTACTGGCGACGAGGAACCTATGTTTAAAAATAAAAATCAACATGCAGTTTAATTTAGGAAACTTGATCACCAAAAAAAGTGAACGGGCAATTTTTAAAACAGAGTTTATTAAGGTTAATGATGTTAAAGATGAAAATAAAAGTGCAATTTTAATTACGCATTTATCGGACGAGTCTTTCCGGCTGTTGCGTAATATGGCACAACCAGAGGAGATAGAAGCACTGAGTTTCAGAAAGCTGGTCGAATAGGCTAGTTTCCAGGATCAAAAGACTAACATTAAAATAAGTCCGTCATTTAGGGAATCAAAATAGTGACGTATTTTTTCTTTTGTCAATTAAGCGATTAATTATAAAGATATAACGCATCAACGTTTAAGAGTGGGGGCTCGTGACGTCACATATTGCGAAAAAGTGTAGCACACTGTGACGTCACGCGGAACTATAACGCGCTATATCTTTACCATTCTTTGTATAATTTTCAAAAGAAAAAATACGTCCCAATATTTTTTGATTATCTAACTGACGGACTAATTATATTTTTTTAGGAAACTAGCCTTTTGCTCTATGGTCATTTTAAACCAAAACGGTGTACATTTGCGGATAAAGCTAAGTTCTATGGGGCAACAAGGAAAACAGATGAAAAATTAAGAGCCTGGGATGCAAGGTTACGAGGATTAGCGAGTTATTGTAATTTTGGAACTGTCCTGGAAAAGAACGTTACGGATCAGAACTCTTGTTTCGATCTTTAATAATAAAACTGGTATATCGACTATTACAGCATTGCGTCTTCAAAGATATTATCGGCATATAATTATGCGAGTACAGAGATTGAAAGCGATAAGGAATACGATGCTTATTGTACTTTAAACTTTTTAGACTCAAACCCTTCTGCTGTGTCAACCACACGGATAAAAGACGCAATTTTAAACGATAAAACAGTAATCAAATATATGCATAGATTGGCCTCGTAAGATAGACTGCAGGTTCATAAGGCCGTATTTTTTATGTAGGGCATTTAATTAAGAGGTCATAAAATATCAATTCCAAAGACATTGCGCAAAAGACTGTTCTCGTTTGGGAATAGTAAAAATGAAAAGTAATGCTCGTAACCGTTTCTGATGGGCCGGTATAGATAACGACATCGAGGGGTGGATAGGCGTGTGCGAGGTGTGCTCCAGCCTGCGGCCCGTGAATGGTCTATTTGGTCGTCATTGATGCTTAGCCTAAATGGTTAGAATGTTTATACATGCACAACGGTGTCAGTACTCATGCCTTAATAACCAAGTTAAAAAATATTTTTTTCTGTGTTCATTAGTATCAGGTAACGACGTTAAGATAAATTCCCAAGAGTTTATTGAATTATGTAACAGTAATAGTATAAAATGCATAACATCTCCGTTGTTCCACCCTTGTAGCAATGGCCAAGCAGAGAATTCAGTTCGCACATGTAAAAAATGTTAAAGAGTATTATTATAGAAGGCATGTCTCAAACGGTTGTGCAAGAAAAGCTATTAGGTTATCTTTTTGAATAAAGGAATACCAAGCACTGTTCTACTGGACACTCTCCTGCGAAAGTAATGTTTGGAAGAAACTTTAGATCACGACTTGATTTAATATTACCTGAAGAAAAAAATAAAATTACCTGAAATCTCGTGTAAGTTACAGTCTAAAAATAAAAGAAATTTTAAAATAGGTGACAGGGTTTGGGTCCGGTGGTACAGTGCCAGGAAGGAATACTGGAAATTAGGTCTGATTGAAGGGACTATCGGAAATAGAATGTTAAAATTTCTCATGGATTTTTCCCGAGTATCCACTTTACAAGACGTACCGCCCACTCCACCTACATCCTTCACGTCACTTGGAATCTCGTTTAGAATGTCAAAAATTGACCGTAATCTTGAGTGTAGTGGTATTTTGGTAGGAGGAGCAGGCGATGCATCTCCCGCGGGCGAAGCAGAGGTTGTCACAAATACCGATGCCGTTCAGGTCGGGTGTGGTTCTTCGGGCAATGCCGCGGAGAGTTTGCAATATGCTTGTCAGGGATCATTGACCGAAGGTCAGATTACTGTGCAGGATAACATAATAGACCCGCCGATGGTGTATACACGCTCTCGGCGACCAAGAAATGAAGTAGATTATTCCAAATTTTTCAAGTAAGTCTTAAGCTTATTGTTAAAAAGTTATATTATATTGTCTAGAGATTTCAAAAATAAGTATGGAGGAGTGATATGAACTGTACTTATGATTTAGGAATGAACTAGCTTCGGTTGAACTCGGTCGTTTACTATCCCGCCAAATACGTATTATGAGGCCTTTATTTATGGATCTCATTTTGGACCAATTTGATAACTTTTTTGGGCCGATTTCACCAAAGTCGGATAAGTTTTATTCCAAGGATAATGACGCAATTTACTCTCGTATAATGAAGTTTACATTTTACCACACAGTTAACAAGAGAATAAATATATTCTAATTAATACTAATTAATCCAAGTATAATTCCGGTATTAAGACTCTGTTTCTAGAATAAAAATGTCTGCCATCCAAATTTTATTCTTAGATTAGTTACACATGGATAAGAACGATGTTGGTAAAATAGGCCTTTAGTAAGTATTCCAGAAGTAATGTAGGTATTACTTATTACTTACTTAATATTACAAATGCGAAAGTCTGTCTGTCTATCTGTCTGTCTGTTACGCTTTCACGGCCAAACCGCTGAACGGATTTTGATGAAATTTGGTATGAATATAGTTGAAGACCCGGGGTCAAACAAAGGCTATTTTTTGACGCAGGCGGAGCTGCGGTAAACAGCTAGTATTTTATATACGATAAAAGAGCTTTTGCTCGCGGCTTCGCACGCGTAATTAAATTCCATGGGAACACTTAATTCCCGGGTTAAAAGGTATACTATGTCCTTTTAAGTACTGACATTATGCTACTGAAATTTAAAGAAGGGTGAAGAGGTAACAGACAATAAAATATATTAACTTACTTGCGCTTAAAAAAGGAGCTCATTAGTCGAGCGTGACCCGCGTATTCGTAGCGAATGCGCGTGTGCCAAGCGACGCGCGACGGCGTGACGCGATTATTGGATTGGTCGCCATTTAGTGGCATTTGCTATCGTGAGCTCCTCCACGCTTCGGAAGGTACGTTAAGCAGTTGGGCCCGGTTGTTATCGATACATAGCAGTCGTGAGGCTGTGTCAGATGCCTTAGGGCAGCTTGAAAAATGCTAACAGTGTTGGCCACTAACACACCTCGGGTCATGTTCCTGTTGGTCTGGTTTCCCTGTAAAAAGGGTTACGGAGGTCAGGAAGCAGTCGCTCCATTGTAATCACCAGTTCCACCAAATCTAGGACCATGACTTACAGCGTACCCTAGGCTCCAAAGCGTAAGCTGACGACGCAACTAGGAATACACGCTAGGACGATGATGATGAAGACTTGCGCTTAAAAATAGTTCTACGATTAATATAAGATTAATTTTTCGTTGTATTTATTTACGTTAGAGTCAACATTGTACCAATTTGGCAATACTTCTCTACCTAATGAAAACTTATTTACGGTTGCAATGTCTATCAATTATTGGTCTCAATCAACATAGAAATATCAAATCCCATTTATAAATATCATGTATCGAATATGTTCTTTCTTTTCTGGTGATTAAGTAAATTTAAAACGCTCTTGTTGCCATTTGGCTTATTACACTATGTAATGGGTCCCCTAAAAAGCATATTTTTTTAAACAAAATGCTAAATTATTTCCCAACGGATTGCGTGCTCAAATGATAAGTAGCTGTTTCTGATCGATCACACAAAGTGATCGTAAAATTTAAGTTCATAATTCATATCATCACGATTAAAGTGTATAAAAATGTGTGATAAAAGTGAGCGTTTTTTTGAAAACGAATAATGTCGAGATTCTCTACTGTGTCACTGAAAGGTAGGTAAGTTTTGGCGCTATGTGCCTCTATGATATTTAACTAACACACACGCTACGCACCGCGTAAAGATTTTTTATGGAATTTTGTAGTTACAGATTTTTCATAGAAATTTATTGACACACACACACACACACAGTCGTCAATAAAATTGCCACGCCACCGTACGTCGCGTCACTATGCTCATTATAGGAATATACTGTCCCGGTCTCCTTCACACGCCAACGTTGGCTTGTGGACGTCGAGGCAGCCTTCATTAGTTCGTACGCTATACGCCGCGTTTTTAGTTATTTTGAACCATTGCACGTCAACGGCTAAATCAAATATCGAATTCACATCAATTTTTGACACGACCACAAGCGCAAGAGTATTGACGTAAAGATCTGTCGTTCGAGTAATAAGATATATTAGCTGTGTGCGGATCAAAGACGTCGATCGGAATATTCAGCATAATCGCTCTTGGCTCTGATCGCTTGACCACTAAGACGTTTTTTTTCATTAAGATCGGAAGCGGTTACCGTAACGCCGGAAGTGTTATACGTATGCTTTGCTGAAAATCGAGAAATCTTTTCACGCCCTTTTTGCAGAACCCCATGTTATATATTTGTTAAAAAATCTATTATATTATAAGTAGTATTGCGATCATATAGTTGTGTCATTTTCTGAATTCAATACACGAGATTTAAGAGTAGGAGCTGAATGGCTACCCTTTCCTAGGATAACATATCGAAACATGTCATAAAATACAGATGGGCGACATGAAAAGACCCGTTCTAACACGTGTATAGAGGATTATTCATTTTCTTTTTTCGTATTGTTAGAAAAAGATTATATAATATTCCGAAATAATGTGATAGCTTATAGATGAAAGCATATTTTTTTTTATCGTCGTCGAATTTATCATCATTAGGGCCAAAAAGGCATTTTAAAAGATTTTAACAGCAGCGTGTACTGCAGAAAAATATAAATGTACGATAATTTTATGTGTAATTCGTGCTTCTTGGTAGCTTTGAAAAATACATGTAAAATACATGTATCTTTCTAACGACTTGTACATTTCAGTAAAATACAGAAACTTTTCTTCTAAGCAAAACCTGTGATAGACAGCTGGACAGACTTGACGAAACTAATAGGTTTCCTTGTGTTTACTACGGAATGCTAAAGAGGCTCGATTTGATTAATAATTATGATAAAAACACAGTAAAATACATTTTACACAGTATTAAATAGTATTTTACATTTTGTGATTGTAGTTTTTACTTACTACTACTGACTACTTTTAATCACAATTATTAAAAAAAAAAAAATTCGCCATTTTCGCTACTTCTTGGCTTATCTATAATATGTTGGGTGTTAGTAGGCCTCTATTTTCCACACTTGCGTATGTATACGGTAACCTACGATAACCACAAGGTTTTGACTCTTTTACTAAACATGCCATAGTACTACCTAAGTTACAAATTACTAATTACATTACAATTAAGTAGGTATAGTCCGTATAATCCTCTTAGCATGAATGTCTTACGGTTCGCTCGGGTTAATCTATGTAACAGTTGGAACTACATCTCCTAAATTAATCTATAACTTACAAATCGGGGGGCACGGCAGTGCCCCCGCCATGTCGAGCGCGAAGCAAACACTGCCGTACCATCCTTTACTGGAACCATTTCGCCGCATTTTCAGGCCCCTATTTGAGAACCTTTGGATAAGACCAGAACGCAGAAATTTTCGTCATCCAGTAAGCTATAATCACATACTTAAAATCCAAAATTTCAAGTCTGTAGGTCATTTAGTTCCGAAGTTAAGCGAAAGCAAAATTTCGCATTTATGACACTCACTCACTCACTCATGATTATCAGAATAGAACTAGTACTTCCCATAAACTCAGAGAGCTGAAATTTGGTACAGAGTTAGGGTTTAATGACCACATAAAGGGAAAACTATAAAAACTAGGATAATCGAAGATCTGGAGTACCTGGTGACCCTGATTAGAAAACACAAGAGCCCAACCAAATTATTAGAGATCGACATACCGCCTTTACTAATAATATTCAACTTGGTGGGCCGCTTCATTTGATGTCAAAAATCGAAGGTCTGAACAATCTGATGAAGAACCCTCAGCTGGTCTCAGTTGTTTATGAGATCTGGTAATGCCCCCTTCTATTATTGGTACATAAAAAAATCGACTGTCATTGCAAAAATCCAGCGTAGTGGGATACCTCTAATTTAATCTAGCCTATAGCATCCCACTGCTGGGCGAATGCCTCCCCTTCTGCTTTTAATACGCATATAAATAAAATTAAAGGAAAACTGAGCTAAAGTAATGCTTAGGAGAAACATTGATGTTAGTTTAGGTTTAGTGAATGGGTTGATAGGTGTTGTACAAAAAGTGAGGTGGGACCCGGAAGACCAAACAAAGCCTAAACAATTGGTAGTAAAATTCGCTAATAATTTGATTTACGAATTATTGCCTATTAAGTCAAAATTTGAGATCATACCCCGGGCATACGTATACAGAGAACAATTCACAATCTATGTGGCGTATGCTCTAACAATTCACAAGAGCCAAAGTCTAAGTCTAAAAAATGCCCTCATGGACATGGGCACATCCATATTCTCTTGTGGCCAAGCCTACGTGGCGCTTTCACGAGTAACCAATCTTTATACCTCATAAATGTTGACTTCAAGAGTATTAAAGCTCAAGCTTCAGCGATCACCGAGTACAATCGGCTTAGGCGTAAACACAGCGCCGATCTTTCAGAAATTAAACCGTCTAAACCAGTAGTTCCCAAACTTATTTTTCTCGTGGACCACTTTCAAAATTTTACTGGTTTCGGTGGACCCCCTGCTGCTACATTTCTACCACATTCTTAAAGTCGCCAAAAAATAAAAATTGTGTCACTTCTGAGTTCTGTCCCTATATTTCGATATGTAAAATAAAAACGAAAAATGGTACATTTTATATCACTTTATTTATTAAAAGAATAGAATTACAAGAAAAAAATATTAAGGTAATATAGGTTCAGGTCATAATTTTAATTAATGGGAAGGATGTATCTGATGGAGTGTCAGCAAACGATCAATGTTTGGCTTTATTTTTGTGAGCAATAACCGCAAATCCCCCCGCTCTGTGATGATTAATTTGCTCCTTTTTTTTGTTAAGAGGTTTGTAACGGCACTAAAACTCCTTTCGACAAGATATGACGAGGGAAAAGCTATTAAAAATTTCCTTGCGATTTCCCACAGTCCAGGATATTTTTCGGGTATTTCTGCTTGCAGCCAAAATGTTGGGTAGCCTTTTCTAAATTTCACCTTCAGCTCCTCATTAGTGCTTAGCTCAAGCAGCTCCTCTTGTAATACAACATTGGCCAATTCCGTTTCATCAAATGGATTTATTATCCATGGTGATATATCCATCGTCAGTATATCTTCAAACCTGGTTTTGAAGTCATCATGCAGGGCACTTAAATGTTGACTGTAGGTATGGATATCCTCATCAATACATTCTACCTGCGACAAGTTTGGAAATTGAGAGAATTCGCGCCGACTAATGTTTTGCTTCATAAATTTCAATTTCCCAAGAAAAGCCGAAATTATCCCCTTTGTTTTTATTAAATTCAGGCTGTCCCCTTGTAACTGCAAGTTAATATCATTAAATTTTTTAAACAAATCTGTCAAATACGCAATGTCTGCTTTGAATTTGATCAAGTTTTCTTTTAAATCTGGATCTCTACTTTCTAAGAACTCTAATATGGAATCGAAAACAGAGTAAAATCTCGTTAAGCATGCACCTTTCGACAACCAGCGTACTTCAGTATGTAATGCCCCCTTCTATTATTGGTACATAAAAAAATCGACTGTCATTGCAAAAATCCAGCGTAGTGGGACACCTCTAATTTAATCTAGCCTATAGCATCCCACTGCTGGGCGAATGCCTCCCCTTCTGCTTTTAATACGCATATAAATAAAATTAAAGGAAAACTGAGCTAAAGTAATGCTTAGGAGAAACATTGATGTTAGTTTAGGTTTAGTGAATGGGTTGATAGGTGTTGTACAAAAAGTGAGGTGGGACCCGGAAGACCAAACAAAGCCTAAACAATTGGTAGTAAAATTCGCTAATAATTTGATTTACGAATTATTGCCTATTAAGTCAAAATTTGAGATCATACCCCGGGCATACGTATACAGAGAACAATTCACAATCTATGTGGCGTATGCTCTAACAATTCACAAGAGCCAAAGTCTAAGTCTAAAAAATGCCCTCATGGACATGGGCACATCCATATTCTCTTGTGGCCAAGCCTACGTGGCGCTTTCACGAGTAACCAATCTTTATACCTCATAAATGTTGACTTCAAGAGTATTAAAGCTCAAGCTTCAGCGATCACCGAGTACAATCGGCTTAGGCGTAAACACAGCGCCGATCTTTCAGAAATTAAACCGTCTAAAGTTCTAAACCGTCTAAAAGAATAAATAATGAACGTGAATGGGCAATACAAAAAACTGTTGATACTGTACAAGAATCAGAACCGAAAAAAAGAAAAGAAAGATTTGTAATAATAAAAAAACTATTCCTAAAAAGAAAAAAACTGTGTCAAATAAGAAAATCTAATAAAATAAATCAATATGCCCACGTTTCTACAAAAAGAAGTGAAATCCCACCAAAAACATTCTGTAAAAAAGTCTCGATGGAGCTGCTTGTTTATCTCTAAAAAGTAATGAAATCTAGACAAAGTCGTGCCAAGTCTAAGGTTCCTTACTGCGATTTCTTTATTATTATAGTTAATGTTGTGTGACTTGGCCGTTGAAGGGTACACAAGGGTACAAAACCAGGTGCTCCATGACACCATTGCACCAATCTGTCGCCAGAACCGCTACCCATTGACGATGGAAAATTGCCGCTTGGAAAACGTTGATTCAATAACCAGTCAATTGTAGGCTTGATAAAGCTGCGTATTTCAATAATACTTATGTATAGGCGAGCCTGAAATAAACAGTATAAAAAATTATTTCCAGTACAGACTTCTAATCATTGATAGAAGTCCGTCTGTACGTCTATTTTATGTTAGATCGGTGGTCGATTTGACGCTCCAAAAGAAAAGAGCAGAAGTCAGCATTATCAATGCTGAATGCATGTGTTGCACAATCAACAACAGCCTAAAATGAGACACTAGCGTCCAACTACCAATACCAGTATCCAATGGGTTATTATCTCGCTTAACAAACATAGGTAGTTGCAACAGATATAACATTACGTGTAAACAAAATTGACTTGTACCCAATAACGTATAAAGAATATTCAACGGCCAAGTCACACAACATTAACTATAATAATAAAGAAATCGCCGTAAGGAACCTTAGACTTGGCACGACTTTGTCTAGATTTCATTACTTTTTAGAGATAAACAAGCAGCTCCATCGGGACTTGGCTAGTTTTTTACAGAATGTTTTTGGGTGGATACCTATTGACATAAAGTAGTTCAGATGTATTATGTAATAGAGTGGTGTTTGGGGAGTGTGGTGTTTGTTGATGATGAGAGGAAAGCCAGTTGTAAAATCACTTCGCTTTATTTCCACGTCACAATAATAATATGTAATTTAATGTTAGAATGCACCCGTACCGTGGCGTTTGAAATGTGCACTAATTTGTAATTATAAAATTAAGCAATAGTGGCGGCGGCGGCCGGACGACCGACGTCACAGGTAATAAACAAATAAAAAGTTCCTCTTAAGCTATTCTTATTTATCAGCTGTACCTTTCAGTACTTAAGTTATAAAATTAGCAATAACAGAAATCAAAAAGAAAAGCCAAGCAAGTACAAAAAAAAAACTACAAAAATTCGTAAATTTTTTTGATTAAACAAAGAAAAGTTAACACAATACGAGCATTGATTTTTAACGATCAACCATGTAGCTTTGAAATTCATTATATTTTTGTAAAACAATGTGTATTCAGATTTATCGCTTTGTTACCTTCAGTTGATTGCTGTATGATTCACGAATTCAACAATAAGGGAATTTCAATTGAATCATGAATAAATGAATCCGCACAAATACTTTTGTTCAGTGAAAATTGCTTCTTAAATATTTTACGTTATTTAAATTTATTTCTGATAAGTAGTTAGTGCGTTCTTGAAATGGTGTTAGACAGGTTACCAAATCTGATTGGTTTTTTTTTTGTTTGGTACAATAAATACTTACTCTTTATTGGCATTTGGTGGTCGATAAAAGGACCACGCCAGAGACCGAAAGGCGGTTCCGTAAAAACTCTGACATAAAAGTGTGCAGGGTTGATTGACCATGTAATCCTAATGTCAGTGTCCTAATGAATTGCACCAAAACAAATTTGTACATAGCATCAAAGTTAACAAAAGGTTAATTTAAAGTATTTTGCTCACAAAAATACGAGTAGCATACATTACTTTGAATTTGAACTTACATAATTTTGAATCTGTTTTGACAAAACTCATATGAAGCTAAACTGACAGACACATGTATGACACGAAACTAGACTTTATGATCAATACAACTGTATTTGAAACCAGTTTCTTCAAAACATAGCTTATTACACAACCATGGAAACACTGTCAGAGATGAAGACTTAATTCATTCACCATTCGATATCAAAATTGTTTCATTGAATTCATGTTTCGCATCAAAATAAAAGTTTAAATGTGAAGAGTTGAGATCCCAGCATATTACGAGTTGCATTCTTATGATATTGCTTCGTAACCCGGGGTACGCTCAACTCGATGTCATAAATATAAAAGGGCATTTCATTTTTCTTACTACAATAGTAATATTATTAACTTGCGCTCGTACAGATGTTATTTTTCGTTTTCTGTTGGATTACGGCTTGAATTCCATAGCATAAAATATATTTCTGTGTCATTTATTTTATTTATTTGGGAATCTTTATAGTAGATATCATAATTTATACGTACTACCACAGGTAGTACAACTATACTATCATTTATTTTCTGACCCAACCCAATGTAGCTGAAAGAGAATGCTTGGCAACAATTCCGCCTTTGCTACATATTTACATACTTAGCATTAAGTCTACCATTTGTACAAAATTTTGTATTGTGCAATAAAGTTAAATAAATAAATTTTTGTTAGGTACCTATAGTATTATTTACGCACTTGAGGAGCTTGATAGTCGAGCGTGGCCTGCGTATCCGTAGCGAATGCGCGTGTCAAGCAACGACGAGACTCGACCATTATTGGTTTGGTCGCCATTTAGTGGTATGTTGTATTTCGAGTTCCTTCGTGCTTCGGAAGGCACGTTAAGCCGTTGGTTCCGATTGTTATTGATGTCGAGCAGTCGTTAGGCTATGTCAAGATACCTTTGGACAGCCTGAAAAATTGTTAAAGTATTGGCCAATAACACACCTCGGATCATGTTCCTGTTAGTCTGGTTTCCCTGTAAAAGTGGTTATGAAGGTCAGACGGCATTCGCTCCATTGTAATAACCAGTGCCGCAAAATTTAGACCATGACTTACAGTGTACCCTAGGCTGCGAAGCGTAAGCTGACGACGCAACTAGGAATACACGCTAGGATGATGAATTTAATACAATAATTTCATATAACACTTGATACCTCATTTTGTTCACAGATAATCGACCTTAACGACGAAACTGTTTTGTTAACGATATATTATATTGTTCTGTTGCAGGAATTTGTTGAATGAAAAGATTTTTTTTTCCCGTAATTTCGTACTTTAACGATTTTTAAAATAAAATTTGTACCATATATATGCCTTATTTTTTAACAATCTAGTCTGCATCTATCTAATTCTGTAATTAAAATAAAGAATACTATCCTGTCATAGTAAAATTTTGAGAAAATTACATATTACAATTTCGAGATGCGCGGAGTAGCATACGAAAAAAAGATATACTTTGCATCAAGATTTTGTTTTAAAAATTTCGTTAAAAGTAATGAATACACATATTTTATTGAAGCCTAGCTATCTTAGAATAGATAACAAGCATTAATAAGTACTCAGAATGATTAAATTTTGAAAAATCTGGCAAACAATGGACCCCTTTTTTATGGTGGATTCGACATTTCGTTAAAAGTAATGAATACACATATTTTATTGAAGCCTAGCTATCTTAGAATAGTTAACAAGCATTAATAAGAACTCAGAATGTTTAAATTTTGAAAAGTCTGGCAAACAATGGACCCCCTTTTTTATGGTCGATTCGACCTAACTTTACCCAAGGCCATAAAAAAAACTACAACACCAATCCAAAAAAAAAAATGAGGCTGTCAATTAAAGAAATGTACTTTCGAATACAAATAAAAACAAAACATGTGTTGCAAGTGAATGTATCATAAAAAACCGCTTGTTGACACCCATTTTCGGGTGTCCGGCGTCAGTACTAAAATGTCAAGCAATTGGCTAGTCAACTAAAAAATAAATTGTGTATTTTATATATTTTATTGATAGAATAGACTATCTGAGAGATACAATTTAAACGAAAAAAATTCTTAAAATTATGTTTATTTTGTTATTTAATTTCAAAGATTTTATAATGATGACGTCACGCAACGATAATGGCCATCTCGAACTGCAAGAAAGCAAAAATTACTAAGGTATTAAAAAATATGTATGTCAGTGTGAAATGTCAAAGTCAGGATGTTTATAAAGATGTTTTATAAAGGATAACTTCACCAGCCAGGCACTTTCCCGTACCACTCAACATTAGAAAAAATGAGACCTGTCAAGGTCAACTTTAAATTCGATTTACAAATATTTTTAGGCCGTATACAGCAATGGAATCACTTTTAATCGATAGTAACAGGATCTTAGTAAGCAAAGTAAAAGTCATAGACACATAGAGTTAATCAGTTTGGTGTAAATAGCAATTTTCTGAGCGAAAACAGACGGGGCCGATCGGCCCCGGAAACACAGTAGCGAAAAAAAATTTTGAGCTGAATCGGCCCTGCAAACAGGCTAAGGGCCTTTTGTATAAGTCTTTCGCAACCACTTTCCGGCCTCGGATTAAGTTGGTTCCAAGTTACAAGCACGAAATCATCTTTTTCTTTAAACAATCAGGTATTTCAACTTCGCAATATCCTAACTATACCAAAAGCTATACAATATTACCGTGATTTTCAAACTTCCATCCAGATCTTTAGCCAAACGCCTAGATTACTAGACCTTGGAGGCAATTTCGGACTATGACCCTACACCTTCGCAACATCACAAACAATTACCATAAACAATCGTTATTCAAACTCACCCCCATCACTGTCGTGTATTCAAGGCATGTCGGCGAGATAAGGCTAGGGACAGACCGGCGGCATGGCGTCCGCGCGCAGCCTTCTGCAAAGGAAATGAAGATATGAACCGTGATATAAACTTGTTTGATCGTGCATGCGGAAATATGGTCACCAGTAAATTGAGGCGTTTGATAAATATGTGGGGCGTTCTAATTTTAAATATTGATGAGTTTAGATAAAAGTAAATTAAATAAGGTAGGGAGTTCAGCGTTATCCATACTTCCATACTAATATTATAAGTGCGAAAGTCTGCCTATCACGGCTAAACCGCTGAACGGATTTTGATGAAATTTGGTGTGAATATAGTTTAAGACCCAGGGTCAAACATAGGCTACTTTTTGACCCAGGCGAACCTGCAGAAAACAGTACTAGCTGTTCATAAACACCAAAGGTCTAACACCTAGATCTATTTGTCCCGCAGGTGGGACCTCATCATCATTTCGTGTAGGTTACATGGTCTATCGACCATGTACACCCTGGTGTCAGAGTTGTCCGAAATCGCCTCTCGGCCTCTGAGGTGGTTCCTTTAATGTCTACCAAATGGCAGCCGGGACCAACGGTTAACGTGCCTTCCGAAGCACGGAATCATCTTTATTATCAGACAATCAGATGATTTACGCCTGCAAAGTCCTAACTAAACTGGTAACAACTAAACAAAGTATGCTTCCGGTGGGAATCGAACCCACCGCCCCGGGGCTGAAGGCAAACGCCTTAACCACTAGACCACGGAAGCAGTGTTTCACCATGGAAAATATAAACACATTTAAATCAGAAATTTTTGACTGTTCTTTTTTGCATCCAAAGTCTGGCTTTTTTTCTGCCACATATGGGTTTAGAACAGATTTCAGCCTTGCCTGTTATAGTGATTTTGTTATAAAAATTATCATGCCAAAAAGTTGTAAGGTAGTGTAGATTCTTTCAAATTGTAGATTTAAGTTCAAAATTTCCAGAACAGAAGATTTGATGCAGGCAAATCATAGGTAATATACAAATAGGAAATGACGTAAGCCATCCGGTCAATGACATGGGCAATGAACTGCGAACCGACTATCTTATGTACGGTTCAATACAGGCGTGTGTACTGGACCTAATATCCGGATATAGACCGCTGCTTTTAGACAAAAATATATTGTGGTACTATTGCATTTTTTGGTCTAGGGCCGTAGTACTGCCTAATCGAAGAACTACTATTTTCGATCTACAAAAGTTAAATTATGAGGGGCTCGCTAGTCGAGCGCGACCCGTGTATCCGTAGCGAATACGCGTGTCAAGGCATGGCGTGACGCGACCACTATTGTATTGGTCGCCATTTAGTGGAATTTTCTATCTTGAGCTCCTCCGTGTTTCGGAAGGCACGTTAAGCCGTTAGTCCCGGTTATTGTCGATAAATAGCAGTCGTTAGACTGTGTCAGATGCCTTGGGGCAACCTGAAAAATTCTGACAGTGTTTGCCACTAACACACCTCGGGTCATGTTCCTGTTGGTCTGGTTTCACTGTAAAAAGGGTTAAGAAGACAGACGGCAGTCGCTCCATTGTAATAACCAGTTCCGCGAAATCTAGTACCATGAGTTACAGCGTACCCTAGGCTCCGAAGCGTAAGCTTACGACGCAACTAGGAATACACGCTAGGATGATGATGACAAATGTTAAACAATCCAATACGTCGCCCGTAGTGCATTGTTGATAGAGGATTGTCGAGAGAACTGTTGCTGGATATCTGGCTTGATCTGTTTCTTTTATCCCTTTTTTTTCTATTTTGTATGTATGTAAAAACTTTGTTGTATAGAAAGACAACAAAATGGAACGTAACAAGAGGCGGACTTATCCCTGATAGGGATCTCTTCCAGTTAACCAAAGACTACATGGGCATCAAAGAGTGTACAGTACTATTGATACGATAAATATAAATGTAAAACAAACTAACTTAACCTAAACCTAAGTCAACTCAAGTTCGAACGCTCAAAGTATTCCCTAACTCGGAATTGGAAGGTATGAAGAGAGGACGACTGTTTGATCTCCAGAGGAAGCTTGTTCCATAAACGTGCAGCAAGTATTGCAAAAGAGTTAGCGTAGTATTTTATTGTTATGTATTTATTTATCACTTCTTAATCACCTCACACACTGCAAGTAATTATTATTGATTATATTTTTATACAATTAAGCAGGCAAACAGGCGTATTGTCCACCTGATGGTAAGCGGTTACCGTATTATTTGATTATTCGTCTGTGTTTATTTGTTTTTATATTCAACACTATTCCCTTTTAAAGGTGACAGGGAAAGTCGGTAGGGGCCGGCCTCTGAGAACATACTGCGACCAAATCGCAGACATATTAAAAAAGGGAGGTGACAGGAATACCCGTAATCGACGAGCGTGTATGACGAGAGTGATGAGCGTAGAAGAAGCGAGGGAAGTCTGTAGGGATCGTAGCAAATGGAAATCCGTAGTCTCTGCCTTCCCTACGGGGAAAAGGCCTGTTGGTATGTATGTATGTACTATTCACTTACGTGTTTTTGTTCTTCGAACAATATGAGCGCTGAGCTATGACCCTTTTGCATTGCTGCAATGCACATATGTATTTTTTTTTTATATTGTGTATTTGATTCCTTACTTTTTACATGTGTTATTGTGGCAAAAAATAAACAGTTTACCTATCTATCTACGTCGGACACTTGATACAACAGCGGCGACTCTGATATACAATACTACTCCTACTATTCGGTCGCGTACGCACGCACGTCAACGTGTGTGTACCAGGGGTACTACGAATGTAAAGTGTTCCAAAAAATAAACAAATTAGTAATCAATCATTTTTATTATATAAAAGAGAAAAACATGTACAAAATGTATTGTAAATACGTGTTTATATTATATGTAAGTATATGCTATTGTATATAATTTTTTTAAGCTTTTCTGTTAATTTAACTTAGACAAAGCTCAGAACTCATCGACAATAATTGATGTTGAGTTAATTTCCGACTGTCCTAATTTATTGTGGTGCCCTGATCAGAATCTGTTTAATTAAAATTGACCACTGGTCTTTACATTTATCTGGCCATTCGATTTCAGCGAATAAAAATAAATGTTAGCTTAAATTTTAGTTTTCAAGTTCTCATTTATTCCCAAATCTTGCTAGCCTAGTAAGCTGATTATTCTAGTCGCACCGATAAAATTACTTCCAATCCAGCTTCGAATACTACAAGCACAAGGAACTAAAGGCACTGATAGATTTAGAATGGCTATTTTATGTATTGAAATCATTTTTGTATAATTTTATTTTATGGTATTATGTAAAGCATCGTTGACACTGGCTCTCAATATGTTTACAACAAGTTGTTAATCCATACTAATAGGTATTAGAAAGAAAGTCTGTCTGTCTTTCTGTCTGTCTGTTACGCTGCCACGGCCAAACCGCTGAACGGATTTTGATGAAATTTGGTATGCATATAGTTGAAGACCCGGGGTCAAACATAGGCTAATGTTTGACGCAGGCACAGCTGCGGGAAAAATGCGAAAGTCTGTCTGTCTTTCTGTCTGTCTGTTACGCTGCCACGGCCAAACCGCTGAACGGATTTTGATGAAATTTGGTATGAATATAGTTGAAGACCCGGGGTCAAACATAGGCTAATGTTTGACGCAGGCACAGCTGCGGGAAAAAGCTAGTACAGTACATAATTCAACGAGAAGAGAAAGTGTCTTATTAGTGTTATACTTATGTTTCTAATGAAATTAAAAAAAAAATTGTAGGACAAACCCCCAGAAATGGTTTCTCATAGATGTTTTAGGCCCGCATGTTTGTATGAAAAGAGCGACGAACTTTCTGCGCCATTCTTGCGCAAATAAAAGTC
Organism: Euzophera pinguis; assembly: GCA_947363495.1. Lineage (NCBI taxonomy): Eukaryota > Metazoa > Arthropoda > Insecta > Lepidoptera > Pyralidae > Euzophera > Euzophera pinguis. Next base: position 14,872,175 of record OX376161.1, on the reverse strand, counting down.
TAAATAAATCTTAGATTAGAAAAAAACTTCGTCTTTACGTCATTGTTAATTTGAAGAAACAATTTTTGTCATGAGATCTTTTTGAAAATCAAGATCACCTTCATCGGACTATCTTCATTATTCTTCGTAAAATTGTCTTTTCTGTGACAGTGAATTGCCGATTTTCATGCAGTTTGTAAGCTATTAAAACCAACAGTTTAGCTCAAATACTCATGTTGAAACCAACAAACAAACAACTTCTTCCATTAAACTTGCGTGTGCTGAAAGTTTCTCAGCCGCCGCAACTTTGTATGAACTACATTCAAATAGCTAATTTTGATACGTGCTTTACTTGCGCCACATTCGTTAATTCATTGGATGTTTATGTGTATTTGTATTTGTTATAAAATATAGTACCTATCGTTGGGTTAGTATCCCATAACACAAGTCTCCTAAGATAGAAGAAGCCCCCTTTTAAATATTTATTTGTTACAGCTATTTCCCACAGCTCCGCCAAAAAGTAGCCTATGTTTGACCCCAGGTCTTCTTAATATATTTATACCAAATTTCATCAAATTCCATTCAGCGGTTTGGCCGTAAAAGCGTAAAAGACATACAGACAGACAGACAGACTTTCGCATTTATAATATTAGTATGGATTCTGTTTTGTAGTATTTGTTGATGTAGCGACAGCAGAATTATCAACTGCGAAAATTTCAACTAACTAGTCTAACTATCGAACTATTGGATGCTGATTATCTGAGATACAGCCTGGTGACACATAGACAGACGGACAGTGCAGTCTTAGTAATAGTGTCCCATTTTACAGTTTTTATTTTATTTTATTTATTTTTTTAATACAACTATATAGGCATTTACGTGGGCTGTTTTCCTACTCAATAAGTGAGTAAGTAAAATCTCTTTATTGTACCAAAGGAAATAATATTTGAGACAATATGTACAATAGACGGCCTTATCGCAAATGCACTCTATTTCTGGCTACTGGTCGATAAATATCAAATAAAGACGATACTGGATGTAGAAAAAAATTCAGTCATGTTTAAAATTTATTCTGGGATGACAATCCCAGAAAGAATTGCCTTATCTAACACATGTTACTCAATTTTTTTTTTAATTATCTCGGAAACCGTGAAAATTCTATAAGCAATGTAAAAACATGTGTTATACCCATATAACTTCGACACAATACTCAATTCACATCCAAAATCGTGATCGGGGTCTTCAAATTTCAAGGCCCGTCTCTCATTGCGATACGCATAGAAGATATTAATCTCAGAAATTAGTCGCCTCTGAGTATCTCACATACACTAAACGAGGCTCTTAATATGATCTCAGATTTTATATATCTTAGAATAGTGGTCGAAATAAATGCTGATTGCTTGCCCTTGCGGGTCACGTCACCTCAGCTTATACAGACCTAGGCAGGTCAGTCACAATCACAAGCATCAAACAAACAATTGTGACATTGTTCCATATTCCCCTTTGCAAAACTAACTATGTTAAGAATACTTATTTATATCGCACTTGCCAAAATTACAACTCTAAATATAATGACGTAGATATTTTCCATTTGACTATCGCTTCTTTCAAAAGTAATATTAAATCACGTAATGCTTCACTGTAAAAGTCATTAAAGTCCAGTTATTCTATGTTTACCAAATTTTTATATTGTATTCATTTTAGTATTTTTAGTTCTTGTCGTTGTTTTTGTAAAAGTAATCTGAGGAAACTTAATTGGTTTGAGTGTATTGTAAATGTATTATGTATATCAACTATATAACTGTATGTTTCTTAAATGTAAATAAATAAACAAATTAAAAAAAAAAACAAATTTTAGAAAATAAGGCAATTTTCAAAATTTTGTTTTTGATTTTTTTGTATCCATTTCGTTACAAAGCTTTAGACAGACTTCAATTATTTGGGGAAAAGGAGCTAAGCTGAAATAGGAAAGGACCAGGTGAGAGATCACGTATATCGTATACATATATCTAAAGATGGTGGTATAGATTATTTGAGGATTTGAGAGAGTTAAACTAACTTCGAAAAAATAAGCAAAAGACTTGCATGGAAGAATGAAAAAGAGGATTTTGACCTGCATTGGAACACAAACTCATGAAAAAAAATCGTATCGCGAGTCAAGAAATACTCGTAGTATCATCTGGTATTCCACTCAACTATTGTATCTCGGATGTATCCTAATGAGAGGTGGGCTTAAAAGACATAACAAAAGGTTAGATTGACGACTGTACTTACGCAAGGGATGCTCAGATACGTTCCGTTTCAGCCAACTGTCACAAACAGTAAGTCTAATAAATTGAATAATGGTATTAATGTTTCTATTATAAACTTGAATCCGGTTAAATTTTGGATAGATAAATCGTGTTGAACCTCTGGAGGTCAAAATTTGTTCAAAATTAATTGGTTAAAATTCTGGAACACTTTCATATTAGTTATTCGGTTCTTCGGTTCGATCTACGCTTTAGTTAGAGCCTTGGGTACGCTTTTGATCATGTTCCAAGATATGGCGGTACTGCCATTTGACCTATGTACGCGTGGCCCTTTTTTACTGAGAGAGAAGGGTTTTAGTGGCCATCACTGCCAGAGTTTCTGGATTGCCTAAATGCACGTCAGCAGAAGACAGCTATAGCTTTTATTCTCGAGACAATTTCGTTCAAAATGAATGATCTAATTATTAAAAACTAGCTGTTTCCCGCAGCCCCGCCTGCGTCAAAAAGTAGCCTATGTTTGACCCCGGGTCTTCAACTATATTCATACCAAATTTCATCAAAATCCGTTCAGTGGTTTGGCCGTGAAAGCGTAACAGACAGACAGACTTTCGCATTTATAATATTAGTATGTTTAAAGGAGTATGAATTAAAACGTAGCCTAAGCAAATACACAAACACATGGCAAACATTAATTTCCTCGTCGAATATAACACGGTTGGGTTCTAAAGCAATCAGATACATCACGTCCCGAGTCTCCGGTCCTTCTATTCAATTACATCTCACATGTCCAAGATGCGTCGCAGGTTGTATACGCTAAGTAATTTTGGATATTGCTTTTAGAAATTCTAGTACGACAGCATCACTAAGTCGCAATTCGTTCATATCAAGTTGCTAAGGTATATGATCCGGCACTTCATGATGAAATTTTGGATCAGTGGTTATCGGAGCTCATGGGCGCAACAACAGGAGTAGTATGTGCGAATTGCTAAGCTTTGAGAAATAGTTTCACGCCCTTATTGAAAGACCCCATGCTTGTAGTCTCTCGATAAAGACGTTGATTGTGATGACGACAAGGTTCAAAAATTTTAAAAGTGATGATATTTCATGATAGCATACATGTATTTAAATTCGTTATTAAATTAACAGTTTTGATTTTAAGCACAGGGGACTTTTATAACAATTTAAAAATCGATGGGAAAGTCCATTTTGAAAAATAGAAAATTACTAAAAAATTATATTATAATCGATGAACACATAAAAATAAAGAAACTTTTATTCAGAAACCATTTACATAAACACAATATTTAAGGTAGTTGTCGAACAAATTTTAGTCTTACCTTTGTAAATTACCTAGACGTGACGTCACCGCTATGTATCCACTAGTATGGAGCGTTTGGTATCGTCTAACATGCACGTGAGTTAAAATTCGTCATATCTCAGTTGGTTCAAGTTTAATCGACAGGTTTTTTTTACCAATGTGCCTAATAAAGTGAGGTCTTTGATTAAAACATGAAATCGAAAATTATTCGTCATGTCTATTGTATTGATCGTTACATATGAAATTGGCGTTTTGTCGTACTGGCCACTTTAAACACAAATTTCTCCTCTTTGGTTAGGAATTCTAAATTTAAATTTATACAGCTACTTTTACATGTATTTATGTTTTGTAAACCGTTATTCATTTGTTTTTTTTTCTTCTGTTTGCGGCGCTCAGTTTACAAAATGGAAAACTTGAAATATCACGTTATTTACGAGTACGACTTCCACCGTGGCACCAGTGCTGCGGAAACGGCTCGAAGGGTTAATGATGTGTATGGCGGTCGTGTCGCAAGAGAAAACACAGTGCGTTTTTGGTTCCAATGTTTTCGTTCTGGAAATTTCGACCTGCAGAACAAGCCCCGTGGACGGCCGGAGACCCAAGTTGACAATGAAGAATTGAAGGCTATTGTGGAAGTGGATCCATCGCAAACCACGTCCGAGTTAGCTGCAGGCTCCGGTGTTAGTGATAAAACTGTTTTAATCCACTTGAATCAAATTGGGAAAATTAAACAATAAAGGGTTTCTTAATCGAATCATTACCTGTGATGAAAAGTAGACTCTACACGATAATCGGAAGTACTCATCGCAATGGCTGGGCCCTGGCAAGCCAGCCAAACCCTGCCCCAAGCGAATATTGACCCAAAAAAAGTTACTTGTAAGCGTTTGGTGGACTAGTGATGGTGTCGTTCATTACAGTTTTCTCAAATCTGGCAAGACGATTACGACAGACGTCTATTATCCAGCAATTGCAAACCATGATGGATAAGCTAGCTGCTAAACTACCGAGGCTGGTCAATCGCTCTACGCCACTGCTGCTTCACGACAACGCTAGACCACACACTGCAAAACAGGCGGCTACCAAATTAGTACAGCTTCAATTGAAATGTCTAAGATACCCACCGTACTTCTCGAACCTTGCTTCAACAGATTACAATTTTTTTCGAAATTTGGATAACTTCTTGCAAGGGAAAAAATTCAACTCCGATGGGGCAGTCCAAACCGCCTTCAAAGATTTTATTGATTCCCGTCCGAATGGTTTTTTTTTTAGTAAAGAGATCAATGAACCACCTATGAGATGGCAAAATTGCATAGATAAGAATGATTCGTACTTTAATTAAATTATTAAATTAAAAAATATTCGACGTTTTGTTCCTCCCATACAAAACGCCAATTTGATAAGTAAAGGACCTAATATTACTTTTTTATTGACACTGCTTTATTTATTTACTGCTAGCTGTATTACTATTTTATATTTATCAGAAACCAAGCTAGAAACAACCCAGCATATTGTTTCACATGGGAATCCAAACCAGGAGCTTCTTCTGGTCTGCAGTCAACAACCGCAAAAAATACTTATACTGGTAACTAAAAACTAGTAAGGATTGATTAAAAATTAAAACAAAACTGCGCAACCGAGAAAAAATATCTTTTCACAAATAATAATGAGATTAATCTGGTGAAATGAAACATTTAAATCGCTGATAGTTGAAAGCCAGTGTTTTCCAGATGCAATCCGGTTTACGCCAGTTTTCGATCAGTCGGACGCGCTCAGATAATCGCGATGAGAAATCACAGCCGATTCGCCGATCGGCCGATTGTGCCGAGTTCGTTTCTCTGCCATTTAATAGGACATGTCACAGATTGTTTTCAACATCTATTTTCCCTTTTTTTTATACAACTAACTAGGCAAACAGGCGTACGGCCCACTTGATGGAAAGTGGTTACTGTAGCCTATGAACGCCTGCAACACCAGAGATGTCACGAGCGCGTTGCCGACCTGTCCGCTATCAGCACAGCGACCCCTCTGGAGCCTGGCGACCCTACTCACCAGCAAGAACACAACACTGCATCACAGTGTTATTTGGCTGCGGTCTTCTGTAGGGTGAAGGTACTTCCCCAGGCGGACTACTCCTTACAAAATGTCCTACCTCTCTTTTTTTAGTTTTGTGTGTAAAACTGGTAAATTGAACAATTTAAGTTTCTTTGTTCGTTTCGTGGGAGACCTGGAGCCCTATTTTTGAAATGTGTATATAATAAATGTATGACATATATGTCGAACAAAAATCATACGATAACCATGGAGCAATTACAAATAGGAGATGCCGTAATAAGCGTTTTGTAAGAAAGTATTTGTGAGGCTACACGGGGCGGAAGTCAGACGTGCGGAAGTCGGGGTGCATGGTTTCGGCCTTGGCTCCAACCATGGAGCACGAGCAATGACAAGCTCCGCCCACTTATGTGTCGGCGAGGCGCCAATGATCAAATCACTGCGCCATTTCAAACGGCATCTCCTCTTTGTAATTGCTCCATGGATAACCAACAAGAATTGGGTATTCTATTAATTTTTCTTTTTTCTTTCATATAAATATTTTTAAAATCTAGAAACAGGATTATGAAAGAATTTTCGTAATCCGTTCAAAAATAAATAAGTTATAAGCCTTTGAAATTCGGTGGAAGGGAAAACTGTCAAAAAACAAGAAAAGGATGCACTGTGTGTGCTGTGACGTCACTGCCACCCGGTTTCGTGCGTACAAAAGAGATAGCAAAACGTCCCCACCACACTCCCACTTTTCTTTTAGAGAAAACCTTAAAATCGAATTACTGCCTTAATTAATAAGCAATTTTGTTGTTGTTTTCAAAATCGATTACTTTTTAGTGTTAATTTTGTTTAGTATAACAATATTAACCAAGTATAAATACAGTCAAGTAGCCTATTATTCGACTGGCCGATTTTGCGTAAATCACACTTTCCAAAAATAGCACTCCTGCATTGTTTTTTAAGAGTTACATAAAAAAATGTTAGGGTAAATATTACGCATTCAGCTTATCTCACAAAGAGATTAAAAAATGTATTACTTACTCGTTAGTTAACATTTAGTTAGCCACCATCCATATCCATACTAATATTTTAAATGCGAAAGTTTTTTTTTGAACGGATTTTGATGAAATTTGGTATGAATATAGTTGAAGACCCAGGGTACTTTTTGATGCAGGCGGAGCTGCGGGAAAAGGCTAGTAAATTAATAACTAGTAATTAAGGGAACTTCCAAGACCCAGTAATATTTGGAAAAGGCTACTTATCAAACTTGCCTTGCCTTCGAACCTAGAGCTGGAATCAAGAGAGCGTGTTGACCATTACGTTACAGAAATCTTAATTTTTCGATTAGTCGGACTCAGATAATCGCGATGAGAAATCGCTGCCGATTCGAGCGATTAAACTGAGTTTGTTTCTCTATCATTTATTCGGACATAATATGTATTGTTTTCGAATTTTGAATGTATATTTATAGTGCAGCCATTAAAATTGAAACGATGATACATTTAAGTCGACTATATAACTTTTGTGATATTTAAGATTTTTTTAATTAACGTAAAAACCCTTTATAGCCTTGTATATATGGAGTAGATATAGATAATTGTGAACAAGCAGACATTTCTAAAAAAGTAGTAGAAAGAGAGCCACGTGCTCCGTTGAGGGTATAGATGTATTAAATTATTTAAGATTAAGCTCGTTGAGGACTGCATGTCGAAAATAATAAAATTCCTATAGTTACAATCATAAATAAGCTACCCAGCGTAGTACAGAAGCTGGTGAGCGTTTCGTATCGCCCTGATTTCTCATCTTCATTGTCTGTGGCTGGCGGCACGTCGATCATAACTCTACGTGGAATTGAACTGAACTATAGATACTTGTTAGGACTGCTAACGATAACCAATGCATCCAACATCCATACTATCCATACTTCCATACTAATATTATAAATGCGAAAGTCTGTCTGTCTGTTTTCTTTCTGTTTGTTACGCTTTCATGGCCAAACCGCTGAACGGATTTTGATAAAATTTGGTATAGATATAGTTGAAGACCCGGGGTCGTATTACCACAATGTGTGGAATACAGACACAGTTGCTCTGTAATCGCAAACAATATGCTCTTGTAGCTGGAGAGCATACTATATGTCAGTACAGAGAGAGACTAAAACAAAATAAACTTTGCTCTATTCATTAAGTGCAAAAAATATACGAGCACAGACCATTTGGCCTATTATGTTATGTAGAATGGCAGGATTGGCAACGTTTATTGCTAGTACTTATCTATGTATGTTACATGTTAGTTTAATCTTAGTATATAATAATGTAAGTATATATTATTATTAGCACATATATATATATATATATATATATATTAGTATATATTATATGCGCTAATGTAGGCATGTAGGTACGTTTAAGCTTCCTGCACCGATCGCGCAAGTTTTTTTCCGCAGCTCCTTTCTACCCAAAGGTAGGGTAGAAATTGTATTAGCGATATGTTCGCCTTTGTACGCATTTAGTTTTTTTTTCAATTTAACTACGTGTTTCTTCTGTTTGTAATGGTGCCTAATTCATTCATTATAACTAATGTTTGGACAAAAACCTTTCCCAAATTATCGTATGCCAAACTATTATTCGCAAATAGGCAAAACAACTCGGTCGCTCGCTCGCTCGCTCACTGCCATGGTCACTGTAAAACCATAACCTTATCTACATTTTATTAATTGCTTCTTGTTTTAAAGACGCTTCTAACAGTTTGCGAGCGAGCGCAACGTAGAGCGTAGTCTCAAAAGACTACTTTGTGATATAAAGTAGGTTAGAGTTTGGTTTGACAGAGACAAAAAACATGAGATGACATCGATTTTATTTTGAATGCAGCAATATATATAAAAATTAGGCAAATGGCTACCTACAATAAAACGGTTATATTTTGCTTTAGAAATATGGGAACAAACTGTATGTTGGTACAGATTGGTCTGTGTTCATACGTAGTTTGCTTTCGAATATTCTTTATTTTAATGAGCACAAAGTGATCGAGTACAGACTATGGGTGTCTGAACTGATATATAGTATGGCAATACGCGACCGGGGGTCTACTTTTTGACGGGGAGCAGCTAGTCTATATATATAAAAATCAATGCCACTTTTCGTTGTAATTTTATAACTCAAGAACGGGCTCATCTATCCAAACCAAATGTTTAGGCTTCAGACTATTTAGTAGATGGTTTATGTAAAGTTTGCACAAAATCGGTCGAGCGGCTCTTCATTTATCACTTTATACGTAGCGAAGCACGTACCGGGCCGCTAGTTCTCTATATAACTCTAGTAACATTCATACTTTCATGATAATTTTATTATTTTTTAAAAGAAAGATTAAAGTTGAATTAAGAGAAACACCCATAAATACTTATAGTTCTAATTTCTCCAATTCTAGTTTTCTTCAAATATAGTTCGCTTCAATTTTCTTGTGCTTTAAAAGCCGGATAATAAGTATGTTATCTTAAAGATATTTTCAGGCTAGCCTGACAACAAGACTAGTCTTGTTTAGTACAAAACTATAACCATATTAAGGGAATAACTAAATTTAAAGACGCGAAAAAGACATACAAGACCTTGAAATGGAAATGGGATGGTCATATGTTAAGTGAAAAGAGAGAGAAATTGACAAAATTAGTAACGGCATGGTACCCAAGAGTTGGGAAAAGGAGTCAGGGCCGACAGAGTTATACTCTGGGAGGACCACATTAAAAGAACTGCAAGACGAGTACGGATGAGAGTGGCGAAAGACCGTGAAGCATGGAAATCATTGGAGGAGGCCTATGTCGCAGGACAAGCTGTTCCAGCAACTAGTGATGATAGAAAATCATTGTAATGTTTAATGATGCAAAACAGCAATAAAAGCTTATTTGATTTTATTTATTTTAAAACTATAACATGCGTTATTTTAGTCTATTCGATGTCTTCTCAGCGAGTCGACTCTAGAAAATCTAAACACGACAAACTTCACTGAGAAGATATTTTCAACAGAGAGATCAGAAATAAAAAAAAATTTCGTCATTATTATAAGAAACCAGGTTGTGTCATAGCGAAGCCAAAAAAAAGATATTGCTGGCATGAATTTCCTAATTATTTGACATGAAAGATAAATTATGCTTTAGAAAGCAACCCTCAACCCGACCTATCAAATCAAATCAAATCATTTATTTGCATAAAATAGGGTAAGTTTACAATGCATAGGTGGTACATAAATATAAGTAGCAATCCTATTTAGCCATTTTAAACAGCATGCAAATTTATTTCGCAAGTCATTTAAATTATTAGCACACAGTATTATTCAAATAAGATACAAATACGTTGAAATTTACAGAACAAAATGAAATGTCAGTATTTATTATTATCAATGTCACAAAAATAATTTAAGTAAGTTTACTGTTAAAAAACTCTTTAACAGAATAGTAGCATTTTTTTACAAGTTCTTCATATAGTTGCGAATTAAAAGAATTTTACTCAAGCTCCTTTAAAGTGTCTGGCAGTCTATTGTAAAATGTTACACAACTATTATAGCAATTCCTATTAAAATATGCAGTGCTTTTACTTGGTACAACTAGTCTATTTTTGCGTCTAGATGGTCTGCCAATATAATTATCTCTCTGGTCAAATAAGTCAGGATAGGTCTTTACAAATACACAACATTCATAGATGTACATTGATGGGACCGTTAGTACATTCAATTTGCGGAACAGTGGTTGCCAAGAAGTTAGTGGTGTTACACCAAACATAGCTCGAATGCATTGCTTCTGCGATATAAAGACACGGTTAATGTCAACTGAGTTTCCCCACAAAAGTAAGCCATATTTTAGGATTGAGTTAACATAAACGTGGTAGGCTGTTAACGCAGTCTTTAAGTTTACTTGCCTCGCTAGTTTAAAGAGGGCAAACACAAATCTATTTATTTTAGCACATACTTTATTTATGTGCAGTTTCCAGCTACACTGGTTATCAATTAAGATACCTAAAAAAAGCATATCGTTTGCTTCCATAATAGGTCCATTATTGTTGTTATGTCCAATATATTTGTCTTCTTTTTTCTATTAAAAAAACGAAGGTACCTTGTTTTATTAATATTTACCTGCAAATTATTTGTTTCAAGCCATTGTATAATCTGTAGTACAGTAGAGTTAATGTCTTCATTAAAGTTAGTGTCATCTTTTTCTGCTATTACTACTGAAACATCATCATATCTTGGTCAATATCATATTTTGGTCAAAACAGAAAAATCATTTAAGAGCCAAGTTACAAAATATAGCCGTTATTCTTCTACCTGGACGTGATTCCGTGGCCTGAAATTTTACGGGTTTGACGTAAGATTTGGCATTGAAAAACTTTGACATGACAAAGTCAATTGACACTCTCACATGATATGACATGAACATGAACAAACATCATTAACAACGGACGATCTAAGTGACCACATTTACCTCAAACAATTTCATTAAAATGAAACGCCACTTTGTTATCTCAACCACATTTCGGTTTGCATATAATTACAACGTAAATGGCGTGTGGTTTGCTGTAGGTTTTCAGATAAATTGAAATTAAATACCCGACCTTTTGACAGTAAACACAGAGAACAAAAGAAAACATGTAGTTTCTGCTTACGTGTGTTGACACGTCACTGTGTTGATATTGTATTAACTGTGAATAAATGCGTCTGACTTAGCTTTGCAGTCTATATTTCAAAGTTGCTTTCACTCGAGTATAGACGTACGTACCTGGATGTGTTTACCCTGTACAAAATACTAAATATTTTTTTCGAAGCATCAGAAATTGTAAACGTATTAAGATACATTGTTCCTAGAAGTCATTTGGTGCGTCAGGTGCGTGCCAATCCTCTATTTGCTTTGTGTACATGTCGTACGAATAGTGGAAACTGTATCCCTATTCGTTGTATGATACAGACATTTAATGAAAATTTTAATAACATTGATATTTTTGCATGCAGCTCACAAAAATTTAAAAAGATGGTCATTTTGGTTGATTTGTTTGTTTATTTAATTTAAACTTCTTGTAGTATTATTTTGAAATTAACTTCTTGTTACTGTTTCGTCACTTTTTTAGTATTTTTTCAGTTTTTTATTCATTTTCAATTTGTTAGTTTTTATTTGTTTAGTTGTAAGTAGGAGTAGTTGGTTGCCACAGTCGCATATATTAATATGTGAACAACGCTGTGGGCTGCATTACTGTTAAAATTTAAAATGTACTAAATTTGAGTATTATATGCAATACAGCTGTATGTTGTTTGTAAATAAATAAAGTGTCAGTAACGTTATACAAACATCAATATTTCATAGAGCTACAAAGTTATAATAATGAACATTTTATTGCACCAAGAAAATAGAATTTTAAAAGATAGACATTATAAAGAGAATGATGTGCAAACGCGGCCATATTGCAATAGCAATCTCTTACAGGCAACCCTTTTCGTAATAAAAATCAAGAAATAATTATAATCATTTATTCTAGCATTTTCCCCTTTGTAAACCAAGCAGTGTGGCTTCGGAATTCGGGTTCCACTATTATTTTGCTTTCAATGTAGATTACCGGAGATTAAAAAACGCTTAAAAACTAATTAAAAATTAACTCATTTATAAAAAATCCAAACGTCTGTTATTCTTTATTGAAAAAAATTGTTCTATCTCGTTATTAGGTTTTCGTAGTATATACAAGGAACCCTTATAGTTTCGCCATGTCTGTCCGTCTGTCTGTCCTACGTTTTTTTAGTGTCCCCAACCGCTTCTGGGAAAACCGTTGCATTTGGACACTTTGGAAATTTTGTAGTAGTTTTTATGACCAAGACCATTTGGGATCATTCACATTCTTAGCAGGCCCTTCAGGCACCATACTGTCTGCCCTGTGCCATCGAGCGATTGTGCCACTCGGCAAGTTTGCATTGCTCTAATTGTTCAAAATCTATGTTTAATAAACAAAAAGTTTTGTGGAAGTACAATTATTAAGTATAAAATTTAAAAAAAATATAAATTTTCATACTATATTGACCAAATGTATCTCGCCCGATGTTCATCCTTGGTTGCCTTTTGTTGATAAGGCTGTACCTAATTATTAGATTAAATTATTATTAAATTCATATTCGTCTTCGGCCAAGCGTGTTTTCCAGTTGCGTCTTCAGCTTACGTTTCGGAGCCGAAACGCTTTTTACTCGTGACGGACCTTGATTTTGGTGATGGTTACTACAATGGAACGACTACTGTGTGACCTCCGTATGCAACGCTTTTTACACGAAAACCGGACCAACAGGAACCAAAACTGTCAGATTTTTTCAGGCTGCCTTTCTTCTTCTGGCTTCTGACACAGCCTAATGATTGTTATCTATCAACAACACCAAACGACTTAGAACCGAGATAAAATGTGCCACTAATGGTTATCAATCCAATACGGGTCGACTCGCGTATCGCCGTCGTTTGACACGCGCATTAGCTACTCGTACTTCGGATACGCGCGCCGCGCTCGGTTATCGAGCTTCTTGTTATATCTGCTAACGGGCATAATGTAAGTTTGCTTTATGTTTAAATTCTTTTTTATTGGGATTACTACTACGTAAATCTACATTGCGCGTGGCTTGACACGGCACTTGATCACTTAATTCACGTCAAATTATCAATAAGGGACTGAACAAATTTTAGTCAAACTAGACTTAACGAACTTTTGTCTTTTTTATGATTAAGGTGGTAAGTTAGTAAGGTTTCTTCCTTTCTTTCTTTTCTTTTTTCTTTTCTTTCTTCTTTTTGTTTTCTATATGTATTAGTAGCATAAATATGAATTAGTTATTTACAAAGCATGAATGTAATGTTCTATTTACTTATTGTCCATTCAATTCCATTTCATTGTGAACTTCATCATCAACTTGGGATGAGACATGTACTTTGTACTCGTGCTCGCTTTTGGTGTCACAAATGGCCATTGTATTTTTTTATAAAATTATTCTTTGTAAAAAAAATACAATGGATTGTAATACTGTTTTGTACACCTAATACATGAATAAATAAAATAGGTACTTAATTTCAGGCTACTGGTTGTGCCTCTTATATTTTTTTTAAATTTATTACAATATTAATAGACAATCAAGAGAAGATAATTTAAGGAATACTCGGAAGCTTTAAGATCTCTTTTTTACAATTCAAGAAATCAGTCGCATTGCAGTGTAAATAATTGAAATTCTATTTTAAAATGCCACACACACTTTTCTTTTTTGCCGAGGACAAAGCAAAGCCAACCGAATGCAGCCTTTTGTGAGTTTTTGCATTTGTTTATTGAAGTTTTTTTTTTCTTTTTACTTGTTTCTCTCGCGGACTTAATTAAGAAAGTGTTGTTGATTTTCCTTTTCGAATACGAATAGTTTTGCAAGCATTGATTGAATTATTTCAATGTGAGTTTACATAGTTTTTTTTTTGTAAGCAAGAAAAACTACATTGAAATGTGAATTTCAGTGATATTTATCAATCAGATTTGTATTGATAGATTGTAAGAAGGCACCAATGGGATGATGACCAGACCAGATCTTTCTCTCATTGATGTCGCAAGAGTTGATTGAAGAAATAAGAGAGATCTCAATTTACTTACCATAGACTGGGAGGTGTTTTACTCATAAAAGTATAACCGAGGAGGGTAAGAAATTGTGCAAATACTTTTATAAATTTAAGAAAAAAAAATACATCTTATGCTATAGGGAACTTCAACGCTTATTGGAGGAGCTGGAAAGCAGAGCATGCTCGTTCATAGTGATTGCGCGTAGCAGGCGTCTGTCTTGGATTGGTCATCAATAAAGGCATTCTATAGCAAGCTCAATGCGTCAGAAGTGCCGCTGAGGGCGTTGTGGTTAAATACTAGCGCGATCCCATGGCGCCCTCAACAGCCGATGAGGAAACGGAAACGGAGGGGTTTTAATGGGTAGTCCAGTGCGCTGTGGTAGGCCTGGGAGTCTCACACTTTGTGCGTAAATGCATTTCCCCTACATTAAAAAAAAAACAAAACAAAGGTAATTAATAAAAGTAGTGATACTAGTAGTAGTATAGAGTACCATTCCCTGGAACATTTTCCTAATGACATATATATATATAGCCTATGATATTATGTGGGCTACATTAAGAATTCTCAACTGTTCGGGCAAATGCCTTTTCCGTGTTGAGAAAATCAACAGGAGGTAGTGTTTCTTCGATTTTCTTGTGCTCTTAAATCCATACTTCCAAATTAATATTCATCAAAATCCATTTATTTATTTATTTAAACTTTATTACAAAGAATGTAAATGGCGGACTTAAAGCCGTGGGCTTTTTCTACCAGTCAACCAACAGGTGGTGTTGAGAGATAAAAGTAAGTGCAAAGATTTGATTGTGATTATAATTACCTAATTATACATTCGAACAAATAAAACATCCAATAATAAATATAATAATAAAACATAGACTACATATATATTACATAAACCTACATACTAACTACTTAAATAAATACAACTATATATTCTCTGAAAGCGTGTGAAGAAGCGGTTTCGCCGTGAAAGCTTAATAGACAGACAGACTTTCGCACTTATAATATACTAGCTGTTTCCCGCAACTCCGCCTACGTCAAAAAGTAGCCTATGTTTGATCTCGGGTCTTCAACTATATTTATACCAAATTTCATCAAAATCCATTCAGCGGTTTGATCCCGGGTCTTGAACTCTATTCATACCACATTTCATCAAAATCCGTTTAGCGGTTCGGCCGTGAAAGCGTATCAGACAGACAGACAGAAAGACAGATAGACTTTCGCGTTTATAATATTAGTATAGTAAGGTATACCTACTATAGTATGGATATGGATATTATGTTGAAGACAAAGTGGGATAAAGCTATATACTGTTAGATTTTGAGGAAAAAAAAGAAGATTATTACAATACATTACAAAATTCTTAAAGTAATAATATTAACAAATAATAATCTAATATTATTAACTGATAATTTAATTAAAAATATCAATTTAAAAGATGTACTTACACATGACTTACATAAAAATAAGAGTGTTACAAGTTGAGTTATTAAATGAAAAACTTTTTTAATTTTTAATAAAAAATATTCTTCTCTTTATCGATAAAAAAAATATAAATATGGCGTTTACGGGGTAATCCGAGAAGTTTTAATGTAAATTATTGTTTCGTTCGTGTTCATTTTTAAGTTAAGCAAAACTATTACATTACATAATTTTATTAATGTTACGTATCTTGTAATTGTTATATTGTATTGACTTATGGTCTGAAATAAAATTATTTTATTTTATTTTATTTTTACTAGCTTTTTCCCGCAGCTCCGCCTGCGTTAAAAAGTAGCCTATGTTTGATCCCGGGTCTTCAACTATATTCATACCAAATTTCATCAAAATCTGTTCAGCGGTTTGGCCGTGAAAGCGTAACAGACAGTCAGACAGACAGACAGACTTTCGCATTTATAATATTATTAGTATATTAGTATATTGGTATTAGTATGAATTTTATTAATTAATTGATATTTTTTTAAATTACTGCGATTACGGATAAATCATAACTTAAAAAATGAATAAATTATCTTTACTTGGTTCAATATTATGAATATTAAACCAACAAATAAATATCTTGTTGAACAAATAAAAAAAAAATCTTATGTTTTCGCGATTGTTACACATTTAAAAACTATTTTAATACGGTCTTTTATAGCGTTTATTACTTACTAGCTGTTTCCCGCAGCCTCGCCTGCGTCAAAAAGTAGCCTATGTTTGACCCCGGGTCTTCAACTATATTCATACCAAATTTCATCAAAATCCGTTCAGCGGTTTGGCATTGAAAGCGTAACAGACAGACAGACAGAAAGACAGACAAACAGACTTTCGCATTTATAATATTAGTATGGATTTATTTACACCTAAATTTTCAAACACTTTACAGCGTTTATGGTCGCAGGCAGACTAAGATGAAAAACCGTATTAAAATAGTTTAATTAAAAAATAATGTCAGTTTATAACAACTTTAAAGTTTTATCAATTTTTATTATCAATATTATTAATAAATGTAATTTCTACAATTACTTTTTAATTAGTTAATTATTACAAAACTATATGGAAATAACTTACCGGTCAGTAGCTCAAAGAAAAGTTCCGACAGCACCTCATCATTAAAAATCCGAGAACACTCCGAAAAAGAAAAAAAAAAGAAAAATTTAAACCTTTCCATTCATTCGCTAACTATTATTTAAATTTCGAACACTTTTGAATGGCACAAAAGTGACGTGTGGAAAGTAGGTTAGATGGAGCGCGCAGGCTTTGCGGGCGGAAACGAAGAGTGTCGCCAGATAACTGGCTACGGCTATGCGCTACGCCGTAGACGTAGCGGTGCTACGCGCCTACCGGTGAGGGACGCAACAGGCGCCTTGTTTATCATTCCTGAATATGTAGAATAGATTTTGTTTGTTTTCAGAAGTACTTTTTTTAAGAATTCTATTTATTTTTAATGTTTATATTATTGGTTAATATCGTGTAGGTCACTTGATGTTTTGGAAGTAGGAAAATAAATTCGGTATTAGTTTATTATATGATTTAATTGGTTGACATCTCATTCATGATTTGGGTAATAAAAAAATATTTAAAACCAAGGTAAAAGTATATAGGCATCCGTGTAAGAGATTTTATAATTATTAATTTACTGTTTCCAGCGGCTACGCTCTCTTTGAATTATGTCATTTCACCCTTGCCTAGAGTAATTTACTCGTACTACTAATTATATCGAAATTTATTTTAATCGATCCAACAATTTAAAATATTAGAGAATACAGAGAAAAAGCCATTTTCACTTTACGAGTGAAGTAGAATAGAGAATTTATGTCTGGAGTAAAACACAAAAAATCTTTTCGAACGTCCATTTTACATGGTAAACATGCACCCCGTAAATTGCATTAATTAAATTGTTCTAGTAGACCGGGCAAACCGGGCGCTCGCTGCGGGGACTAAATGTATTTTGGTTTACTTATTTTATTAGCCGATGTCCGGTGGCTGTGTTACTGTCACAATTTTTGGCTATTTTTAGAAATTAATTTACACTATTCTTTTTTTTTTGCAAATCCTTTGGTATTTTCTTAATTTATCTCATTTCAATTCATCAATAGCTGATTGCACCGAAAATCTTATAAGGGATTGACGTCAGACAGGCGGCTAGTTAACGAATGGCATAAATAAATGCTTATATGTTTCGATTGTTGTCCTTGTAACTTTATATTTAATAAAAGAGGAACACTTAAAGATTGAAACAAGAATATATTTTTGGAGCACGGCGGGAGCGATGGTGTTATTATGCTCGACCGCCGCAAAGGGAATTACTTCCCGCCAGGCGAGGTGTTATGCCTGGGGAACCGCGGCTCCGACGGTGTTCTGTCGGAGGTTGTATATATGCTCCAATTCTCAGAAACTCTGATATCGCGTTTCAGTCCTCCATTCTAATTAGGCTTCTTGTATGAGAATTTCTGTTTAGCCGATTTTAGCGCCATCTGTTGCGTTGTGTTGTGACTATTTACTGTGCGATTGTGTCGCCACAGGACTCCCTCCCAAGACCGAAGGTCTGATAATCTTGATTTGCAGTCTGTGCTTCAGATGTAGCTTGCAAAGTGCCAAGTTGCTTGACGTCCCAGTGAGTCGGGAGTGAAGTTGCTGCTGCTGCTCGATAATCCCAGTGAGTCGGGCGTGAGCGATTGCGTTGCGTGCTCGTAGTCTGCGGTGAGTCGAGACTGTAGTTGAGCGATGTTGACTTGTTGGCGCCGGTGGATGTCTTGTGCAGAACTGCCACGCTGGTGTGCGGTGGCCGGCCGTGAGTACCAGACGTGGGCTGCGGTAGATGTGCCGGTCGCTGAAGTGCTCTGAGTTGTGAGGGTAGTTGCAGGACCAGGAAGCTTAGTGAGTCGGCTGCGATGGACCTGGAGATACCCTTATAGTTGGCTTGCTGTAAGACTGCTTGCTACTGACTGATGATAAGGCTTGAGAGGTGATGAAAGGTTGGAGAATGATGTTGAAGAAGGCTGAAGGCTGCTTTCAAATCACGTCGGGGAAGGCTGCTTTCAATCACGTCGGGGTCACCACTTTGGAGCACGGCGGGAGCGATGGTGTTATTATGCTCGACCGCCGCAAAGGGAATTACTTCCCGCCAGGCGAGGTGTTATGCCTGGGGAACCGCGGCTCCGACGGTGTTCTGTCGGAGGTTGTATATATGCTCCAATTCTCAGAAACTCTGATATCGCGTTTCAGTCCTCCATTCTAATTAGGCTCTTGTATGAGAATTTCTGTTTAGCCGATTTTAGCGCCATCTGTTGCGTTGTGTTGTAACTATTTACTGTGCGATTGTGTCGCCACATATTTAAGCAAAAATTGTGGTCTATTCCTGTCTTGAAAAATACATAGAAATAAAAATGCAAAGTACTCTTATAATATCAAGTCAGTACAAAGAAATTACATTCTCACAGAGTAATACAAAAGTCCTCGCATTTCTCAACTTAAACTTTTTAAGTACTAACTACGGAAGTTCCAATGTGACTCTTTGTGTTTCTCCGTTCACATTACGAACTATTTTAAACTGCTTAGTGATACTTTAACTTTTAAATAATATTACCTTTCAGACAATGAGATTGAAACACAAAAAATCTCATTGAATAGAATCGTGATTTCAGTGAAAACTAACTGTAAAGTTCAGTGGTTAAGGCGTTTGTCTGCTTATCAGGTGGTCAAGAGTTTGATTTCCAAGAGATGCATACTTTGTTTATTTGATTACAGTTTGTTTGGGCATTGCAGGCTCGAATCACCTGGTTATCTGATAATAAAGACAACTCCGTGCTTCGGAGCTCGAGATAGAAAATGCCACTTACGACGACTAATCCAATATGCTTCTCGCCGTTTCGGTTTACTTGCGCATTACTTCTCAAAATAAAAACAGTATTTTATATTTAACTTAAATTTATTTCAATTTAACTTAAAACTATTGACACTTAAAATTTATATAATTTACTTATAATGCAATAGATAATACACATGATTAATTTTATTTATTTAAAGTAACTACATTTGAAGCAAGAGGACGCATTTGCTTCAAAAAAGTACTCATTATAATAATTACTTAAAATATTTAATTTACCTATGAGTAAAAATGCAGTATAAAAATTAAAACTAAAATAGTATTTTACTTATTAAATTATAACTCATTGTATTTTTATGAATATATTCGATTAAAAAGTATTCGAAGACATTTCTTTTACACTTAAACGCAAAATATATATTGCTTAAAATTACTTTCCTTAAATTAAACAATAACTTGTACGATTAAAAATATTTTCACTTTGTGCAATTTACGGCCACGCTCACATTTATACGTTAAAATTAAAATATTTTTTAAAGTTAAATTTATATCAATTAAATAAACAATTGATTTTTTAAATTACATAAATAAAAACTTACTGCATCAACCATACTCATTACATTCAAATGTAATGAAATGTGACTATTAACTTCCACTTTGTTTTGGATTTAAATTGTTGAGATAATGTTAACATCGAAAATATTTCACAAATAATGCTTACCTTGATTGTGAAAACAATATTATTAATTATGAAAACGATATCACTTTGTGATTAACTGGCTTTAAATTACAAAGTTAAACAGCTGTTTAAATCTGCATAAAGTTAACTGAAACTACAATTAATATCAGAAATGATAATAATGTGTTTCGAACTTATGTTTCACGCACATAAAATCCTAAAATATTGATAATAATAATCTAAATATGTTTATAAATCAAAAAAATATGTGTTTAAATAATAATAATTACATCTAGCATTTCTAATCATATAGCTAGTACTTTTATTAACATGACAATAATTTATTTACAAATATAAATTTAAACTTACTAGAGTAATTTGTGTCTCTCGTTGTACATAAAATATTTTAAAATTAGCCCTATTTATAAATATCGATAAAATATATTATTGTAACTTGCTACTTAAGTAATAAACAATAATAATAATATGGATTAATTATTCAAAATATTTTTTCGTAATTAATAAAAAATACATTTCCTTTCATGTAAATTCAAAAAAGAGGATGCATTAATTCAATGTAAGTTATAAAAGCATTTGTTTTATCATATTTTTAGCTGGTGGTGATGGTGTGTGAAAGGTTGTTAAAAATTAAGTATTGTATTCATAATACTGCAATTAACGTTTTCAACAACAAAATCTGAAACAAGAGGACGCGTTTGTTTCAAATTTATGTGATGAAAACATTACAATACTTAAATTTTTTAACAGTTAAGTTTATAACCATAAATTGTATGAAAATTCGAGTAAGTATGTTTATAATAATAGAAAAAAAATTAATGATTGAACATAGTAATAAAAGCTGTTATACAAAGCAGCAATAATGATATTCCCAGTGTAGGGGCGTCATTTTCGTCTATCCATTCATAGACACTGTCCATGAATAGGTTGTCCCAGGCAAGGTTTTCTGCTACTATATCATAAGCCCTATCTGCTGCAACTTGGGAGTCGTCTAAATTGTTATTCATGTTGCTTCTCCAAATGTTGAACTGAAAAAATATGTAATTTTTAAGTGTTTTTATAGGCAAACAAACATTTCATCCGACATGGAAAGCGGTTATCTCGGAATTAAAGGTGTATAAAATTTTTTTAAGGCGCTGTATCCCTTAACCCTTCGGTATTTGATATCACGATATTTGATTATAGTACGTACTCGTAATGAAATAAGGTTGAAAGTGGCGATACCGGTTGGCCTGTCACTGCCATTTCGGTTGTTTTTTTTCTCAGTTTTAATTTAATAATTTCATAATTATAACCAAATATTGTAATTTTTTTAGATACCCCTCTTGCTCATTAAGTTATACTTTTATAGACGCAAAAAAGTTGGTATTTGTCGCTTAAAAAAATATCAAGTAATTCGCGACGAAACTTTTTTTGGATATAGCTTTTTTGCTATTTTATTTTTTTTAAATACTTCTTTGAAAATATTTTGATGTAATCATTTATTTTGTTCTTTGAACTAGGTATACTTCATATTTTTTTCATGCTAGTATTCCATGTAAAATAAGGCTAACTGCGCGACGAAAAAATAGACGTTTTACGGTATTCCTCTGATGCACAGCGCCTTAAGCATCGGAATGTGCACGTGTTGCTCCTGGTCTTGCAAGGAAACCACTTACCATGAATGAGGTGGGCCGTATGCTTTTAAAAACTTGTATACTTCAAAAATTATCACTCTCTCATATTAACGCCTTCCTGGTCGCGCCCTCAGCTGTTTGCCTCTGAACCCAGGGTCCGCTATATTCCACGGGGGTATTTCAAAAATTATATCAAAGAAAATAACAGTAGCAAAGTAAGCTTACCTCTGTCGCTAAATCAACGTTAGCCATATTGTTAGCCAGGTGGAATATCAATTCTTCAAGTTTTCGAGATCCACCGTACCTGCAAAATGAAACAAATGAATTATCTTCATCATTACAAATTTCATTATTTTCAAATATGTAATTTATACAAGCAATATTTTTATTCTTTTTTACTTGTGCAACAAATTAGCCTCTTCAAGCAATTTTTATTGTAATATTATCAAATCGATATCGTGAAGGAAGTCTGGCCAGATAGTCGCCGAGGGGCAGGAATAGCTAGGAAGAGATAGCGTGCCCAAATATGGACAGTTTTAAAACTAATAAAAATAAAAGAGGAAGGCTCTAGCAGCGGGGCATAAAATTTTTAGGCTAGGATTTTGTTTAATCAAAAGCATACTTACCCATTTCTAATTTCATTAGTTCTTCTCGACATGAAGCTAAGCGCGACAAATGCGTTATCATAACTGCTCTCTATAACTGAAGCCAAAATTTTGACTCTTTCTTCAGCCAAATATGGACTGTTGACGGCTATGGTGGATTCTAAGAGCCTGAAAGTTAACATAAATTTTACTCTTGTGACAATTTCTATGATTCCGAATGGGATTTTGTGATTTATTGCAAACAAAAAAATTATAATTTAAACTTATTCACGAAAATCATTCATTTTTGCAGCTTTGTATTTGTGAACTAAAAATTGGAATGTTTATAAAGCCGTTAAAAAAACCAAAGGCTGATACTAAGGTGATGTTAAAAACATGATTCTAGGATGTACAGAATCTCTCGTGAATGACGAACGAAATGTGAAAATCCCAAGTGTCTCGGCAGACTATTAGTAGATAATATGTTATGCTACGAAGTTTGGTATATAAAAAGAGCAAGAACTTACACATTTATAAAATCGGTGTCGCGTGAGCATCCAAATGATTCCAAAATGACTACGCGTTCATACTGAGTTGGCTCAATCTCCATTCTTCTCTCCAAGGCTTGTATGACTGCGTCGTCTCCCTCTCTCACCATTGTGCAATAAACTGCTGGTCTTATGTCATGTGGTATATCTGGGTTTCTGTATAAATAACGAATCAAATTGAATTAAATCACAAAGGCGAAAGTATGCTACCTTGAGGAACTCCGAAGGAGCCTACTAAATTAATATCGGTAGATTTATTTTGAAAACATTGTCAAAAATATGTCTTAAAATAAAAGCTTATTAATTTATCGCACTCCAAGAAAAATAGCAACCTTAATTATGAACTTGATATAAATGAAGCTATTTCAGGTATTTCTCCCTATGCAGTCAGTACTATTATATATTATGTGCCTATACGAAAATTGATCTTCTTCTTTACCTTGTCCCATTTTATGTGGGATTGGTTTGTGGCACAGTATGTTAGTTTCTTTCTCTCTAACCATTTTCTTTTCAACGCCCTTCCCACTCATTACCATACGAAAATTGATAATTCGTATTAATAAACTTTATGTTTTAGAGTTTTTATGAATCTTAATTACACTTTTGGAGTTATATAGGCACTTACACAGTAGGTTCGTCAGTATTAGAAGCGTAGAACCAATCAACAGCAGCAGCTATACAAGGCTGGTAGTTAGCCCTACAAGCGTGGTCCATAACCAAACCACGAGTAAGTGAGGTCATTGCTGGCTCTGATAGCAATGGGTCAGGGTAAAATCCGATTTCGTCTTCGAACCTTCCAATCGTTCTTCTTACCATTCTCTGTAATGCAAGGATTTCAATGATAGTCCTTAGTATTGTGTCTATAATATATCTGAGTGTATCACAATCGAGGAAATTCGCCAGTTCGTGTCAAAATTCTTCTAAATTTGTCGAATTTGGTATTAAAATAAAGCATTTTCAAAGACGATTACATAAATATAATTTATAAATATACAAATAACAATCTGTAGGTAGCTTAATAATATTTGGAACTGTTTTGCAATGTGAAATGCTTAATTCAATTTTGGCAGTAGAGTTGTTTATTCGCTTGAGTTGTAAATTTTTTATCCTCGTTGTTCGTTTGTGCCATGATTTACGAAAGTAAATTTTTAATATCCATAATATACTTTGTCAAAATGTTTACGAATTATATTAGCATAGTATAAATAAAATAATAACATCCAATAACATTTTACCAAATAAATATCAGGATCCAATTCGTCGTCCGTTGTCACTAAAGCTGTCAGGCGTTTTCTCAAAAAGTCCATGTTCCTGACGAAAGCCTTCCAGGGAGCATATTCGGTTTCATGCTCCATAGAGAGAACCACCTCAAATGCAATGTCGTAGCTCATTCGGTTTGCTCGAGCTAAGTTCAAGGCATCATCTAAAAGCTGTTTAAAGAAAAATATTTTTTAATTATCAAAGTGATGTTACCACTTTTGCTTCAATTTAGTAAATGTAAATTAGTGTATTAACAATTCAAAAATCTTTATATCTATAAATATTTCTTGCAACATTGTTCATTTCATACTAGTCTTCAAGTGAAATAATAATGCATGTTGTGTTGCTCATTATATCTTGAAATATGACATAAAATAAAAGAGCAACGAAATTGCAAAGGCGGAAGTAAAACGTTATTAAACTTTGTGCTCCTTAATTTTGTAAATTTTGGTCCTTGAGAATATTTAAGAGATGTTTTTAAATTTGTTTGTCTGTTTGAAATTCAAACATAAGAAATTGCAAATAGTTGAAGATTAAGACTATTAATTTGTAGTGGCAAAAACATAAAGGCACATTGAACTTAAATCTATGAAATAAACAAAATACTTTCGTTGTTAAGAATATATAAATTCACACAAAAGTACACAGAAAATGTAAATTCTTAATACGTACAGTGCCTCGATTCAACGGATGGATGACTTCTCTTTGGTCGCGATCGTTCAGCGCCTCGATGATTCTCTCCCACAGATCGTCAGCGTAGTTCACACGATAGTATCCTAAAATAGATTTGGTTTCATTCATTGACTTGTCAAAGGATAAGTTACGGAACATGTTTAGTACCTACTTTGTTTTTGAAAAACATAATCTTGGTTTCCGAAATGAAAGGGCGCCAAAGTGTTTTATTATATTTATAAATTTGAAATATAAATTTATAATTTCTTAATTTGAAAAATACTTTAATTAGTTGTTTCTGGTTTATTTAAGATATTGCAGGCTTGAATCACCTGGATATTCTGATAACAATGAAGATACATTTCGTGCTTTGGAAGGTACGTTAAGCCGTTGGTATCGGCTGCCATTTGGTTGTCATTAAAGTAACTACATCGAAAGCCGAAAGGCGGTTCCGAAAACTCAGACGCCAGGATGTAAAATGTAGATTGACCATGTAACCCATACTGCAGAAAATTGCAGATTACGGCTTGTTATTTTATCGGTTCAAAAACAAAATCTACTGAAACTAATTTGATATAATTTGGTGCAACCATTGAATGGACCTAAGTAACAGATATACTTTGGTCTATATGTAAGCATTTAGCATGTTAAAAAGGCGCTCTTTCTGTTATATATACGCATAGGTTCATCTCATTTAATACCGCAAGCAGCCTATCTATCTATATTTTATAATCTTAAATTTTTATGTTACCTTGACCCTGAATGTTGAAGAGGGCCCAATCTTCTTCGCCTAACAACATATCCAGGATAAGGGTCCCGTCGGTCATCGTTTCAGGGTAAATGTTGTCGAAGTCAGGAGCAAGACTTGTCGTGTACGTTATAGGTATCTGGAAACTCTCTTGTGCCAATGAACTGAATGAAAACCTCTCCTGTAATAAAAAATTCGGGTTTATTAAACAATCATACACCGTGAAATTTTAGTCGTTTTGGACCCATCGTCCAGTGACTCCATTCATGCAACTGAACAAATTTCCCCAAGGAACATAGCTCGAAACATGAAAAACAAATTTGGACTTCCCATAGTAAGTTAGGTCACGTGATGAGACATTTTGTATGGGAGGTTCAAAAATTTACTCCACATTTCGACCCATGTACCTATTTTGGGGAAAGTTGTTCAGTTGCATGAATGGAGTCACTGGACGATGGGTCCAAAACGACTAAAATTTCACGTTGTAGAGAACTAAGTATTTGGTAGCATACTTAATACAACAGCGGTGACCGCGATACCTATTGCGACTACTACTATTCGGTCGCGTACGCACACGCGTCAATATGTGTATTTCTTATTCCGCCACCGACATTGGTCACTTTTTCAAAATTACCTGGGTTAGAACGAGACCTCCAGATCTAAGACTGACAAAAATACTCGGGTATCCAGTATTTTTCAGCCACTGTTCCATATACTCTTCTATGTCGCCGATAAATTCATTGCCTTCAAATTCACTGTTTATTGCGTCGTAGAAGTTGATTGAGTTTACAGTTTGAAGCGATCTGACAAAGACGATTATTGTGGTTAATTTAATAATATCTGTTCCGTCAGTGTTACTTTTACCCGATTATGATAAAGGCAAAAGAAAGGGTTAAGAGTTAAGCAGTATATGTGTGTATGTATTTACTCTACGACTCTATAACAAAGCCGATTATAAACATTGTAATATATTAATCAATTCTCAATTTATGTTCAGACTGTACTTTTATTTAATAAATTGCCTTTAGAACTAAAGACAGAGAAGAAATTGTCCAAGTTTAGAAGTCTCCTACGAACATTGTTACTGGAGAAGTGTTGCTATAGCGTTAATGACTTTTGAAATTGTATTTTATTTTTCTTTCAAGTATTGACATGACATGTACCTAGCTAGAATATAGAATTATGATTTATTTGTGTAATATTCGAATGCAATGTATTTTGTTTATGAATAAATAATAATAATATGTTCCGGGTGCAAAGAGCAACAAAACGTTCCTTACTACGACGAGGACTAGTTACTTTTTCTGTCAAGATATTGCATGTTTTGTAAGTAATTTGGAAAAAACAGAAGTTTCAAAACAACTGACGGTATCGTATGTAATGTGAAGTCAATAAAAGTCGAGAAAATTCTAATAATGAATACGTGTATAATAGTTTTTTCAATGAAAAATTTGTTATTTTCAATATTTTTACTTCAACTAACTAACAAAGTTCTGACGCGATAAGATATCTGAATATAAATTCTGGAATTGTACATCAGTAGTCGTGTTTGTTTTTAAATTTGTGCCAAGGGAAGTTCACGACGTTATTAGGTACTAGCTGTTTCCCGCAGCTCCGCCAGCGTCAAAAAGTAGCCTATGTTTGACGGGTCTTAAACTATATTCATACCAAATTTCATCAAAATCCGTTTAGCGGTTTGGCAGTGAAAGCGTAACAGACAGACAGACAGACCATCGCATTATAATATTAAGTAAGTATGGAAGTATGAATTACAACAAAAATATTGAAATGTGATCCTAATGTTTTTCCCTTCAGTCTGTTAAAGGTTGTCTTTTGGTCTCTTTAATTTCGTGGTGCGTTAGAGATAAATTCATAAAATACGTATTAAAGTAAACTTTACAAAACAAATACTTTAAATCTGATAATGTACATAAGTATTAAGTATTTCAAAAACTTCACGTGTCCACGACATATTGAAGTGTCTGATTCTGCAGAGATATTTCATATCAATTCTGGAATGTGTTATCATGACGTGGATACCTCAATTGGTTCTAAAATTTTTCTCACTAAATTTCATACATAGATCTTTCAATAATTTAAAGGAGTTTCTTAAATGTATGATTTCTTGGATGAGCTGTCATGATTATTTAATTTAAGATGGTTCCCGACAACAATCAAAACTTCGTAGGGCGTTAATATCGGCCAATATGGACTATGCCAGTTAGAGCCCCCTGACCTATCGCGCACCGATGGAAAGCGTCCTGACGGTATTACTCTAATACGGTGGCAGAGAGGACGTTGTCTCTTAAGGGACACAACTTGCGTCAGCACGTTTGAGGCGTCCTATCTCTCTAACACAATGCGATCTCCTGGTGCTGCTGCTAAAGTAGCAGCTGGACTTAAATTAGCGAAGGACTCAATTTTGACCAGCCAGTACGAGATTGTACCATTTGCAGTAGAAACGGCTGGTTCATGGTATACAGAGGCTTAGCAATTTGTTAGTGAGATAGGGCGACGATTAAAAAGTCGTGGATTTGGCAATCGCTCCGGATGGTGCCTGGTTCAAAGGCTATTCATAGCATTTCAAAGAGGAAATGCAGCAAGCGTTATATACCTTTGAGCCGGGTACATCGGGTTGGGATTTTTGATTATTATTTTTGTATATATATTTTTTTTTTTACCGAACTGTTGTAAATTAAGTTTTTTTCGACCAGAAAAGTGTAAATTCTTTTTACTGTTATGTGTTATGTATATTAAAAAACAGTTATTTTTCTTCCTAGCAAGGAATCTGCTTATCTGCAGCGAGACGTAACCAAAAAGACAATACATAAAAAAATTAGGATAACAAATACCTAACCTAATATTTATTTGTCATTGTATTGTTTTTCACAAAGACTTGCATAAAAACTAAAAGGCAGTAAAACAAAATTTAAGCGATCACAACTTTTTACAAGATTACTTTAATACATTTCACAAGTCTCAAAATATTTAACTAACTTTACCAACAATGCAAAAACTTACCTTGAATTGAGAAGAGACTGCGCAGCAACTTGGATATAATCATTTTCATCATCTCCTAATATCAATCTAAGCATTCTCATTATGGCTGCTGGTTTATACTTCACACTCATATGGTGATCTCTTATTTCTGCTACATCGAACAAATCATCGTCTGGTTCCAATATTCTGGATGCCATTGAAGCATCTTGAAGAAGACTTTCTTGAATCACTTCTGTCACAAATAAGGTGTTGATGTCCAGAAGGGATATGTCTGTTGTTCCACCAGTTGGTTCTTGGAACTGAAAAATTTATTTCTCATTTTGAGTTACAATTAAAAAATCATCATAATAAATTTACGAGTCGGTGGAGATTTTTCATTCTAGGTATATCTTTTATTATCAATATTAGGACGCGTTGCTTACTTATTTTTTTTTATTGTTCATGTTTATGTTATTACCCGACAACTATCTTAGAAAAGGAAAGTATTGAAGCGATGTTATACATTTTAATTACGCAATGAAATAAATGGACACTAGTGAGATAAATGATGATAATAAAGTTAGATAGTGATACTTTCTCAAAGAGATGTAGAGTAAACAAGTACTTATTTAATTTAGTTATATTTAAAATTATTAATTCAATGTATATAAAAATCTTCATCATACACAAAGACCATACGAGTAATTAAAGAATACAGGGTACAACAATAGGTGGTATCCCAAATAGGGATCTCTTCCAGTCAACAAAACAAACTATATGTATTTGCCTTAGTCTACCTGGACCCCTAGAACCTTTTTTCTCATTTTATAAAGTCATCGTGTGGTAACAAATGTCCAAAATAAAGAGGGAGCACGTTGACAGGATGATGACTAATGAGCAATCATGAAAACAAAAAAAAAATAACAAATTGAAAACATCATAACAAATCATTATGAACTTAAGCAAATAAAAACGAAAATAATACCAAAGTCATCAAAAGTCATTGCTCTAACTTTCTATGTTATAATGAGTATTTCAAACTGATAGATATTTTCTTTTTTTATTAAGTATTTCAAGTTAAAAATATTACCTCTCTCAACATCTCCCATGCCGAGTAAGAACACAATCCTGAGACGATCCAATCGTGCTTCCAGTTTTCAGGGTATATCACGTAGCCGAACCATTGTCTAGATATCGCCTCCGCTACCTTCACTAAAGCTGTACTCCTCTGTCTAACTGACTGTTGCGTTTCCATGATGACGTAGGGTTCCCTTAAAACAAAACATTTCTGGTTATATAATAAATTGTAAAAGGAAATCCACGTGGCTAAAGTGTCGGATTTACCAGAATCAGAATCATTTATTTGTAAAATACATAGGCTTAATAGGTAAGCACCTGGATAGCTGAAGTTAGGTAACGCTGTCTTGTTTAACAAACACACTACGCCACGATGGTCATGGTCTATCCATTCACTAAGAAAATGAATAGATACCTAATGAACAGTAATTTAAAAGGAGATATGCACAAAATTTCTGCAGCATATGCTCAGATTACGGAATGAACTCCCTGCCTCGGTTTTTCCCAGTGATTACAAAATGAGGGTTTTTAAAAGGGGTGTGAATAAATTTCTTCAGGGTCGGCAACGCGCCCGTGATACTTCTGGCATTGCAGGCATCCATAGGCTGCGGTAACCACTTACCATCAGGTGGGCCGCGTGCGTGTTTGCCTACAAAATTATATAAAAAGTCCATCTAGAGATTAACTTTGAATCTAAATGGACGAAGGGTATTTCAGTTTGGTTATGTGTTGAAAATAGTCTTGACAAACTAATCCAAACGAGTGAATAAGAAATGTCAAAACTTACCAAATTCCTACAGTAGACAAAGCACTCCATTCCACATCAACATCTGGTAATGCCAATATTACCATCCTTCCGTCTTGATTCACGTCGATTTCTAGATAGTTCTTATCAGTCCATGTGTTGAGGTTGTTGAAAAAGAAATTGATGGCAACGGCTTGAGCATCTTGATTGGTTAGTCCAACACGACCATATACTTGTACTCCAGCAGTAGGAATTAGGACACTTTCGAAGCTATGAGCGACCATGCCCCAGACGTGAGGAGGGCCTTGCAATGCACGGAATTGATTTCTGGGAAAAAAATTGTTATTTCAGTCAAAAGTAAAATTATATCACAACCTGGTAACACTAAAATAATGAAAGAAATTCGTTTATGGAGCATCGGTTATCGTATATGTAACGTGTACGATGGAAATGGCAGCCTAAGTTCACGAGTGTATAACAATATTATTTAACCGTTATTTGATGTGAAAAATACATCTAGGAATTTTTCAACTACTTTAATAAATAAACGGACCATTTTAAGTTGAGTGAAATACAAAAAATTAGAATTACACTTACTGACTGTTCTCCTCTAACATAGAATTGGAGACCAAATGGTTGTAGCTTTCCAAGTTGTTGAAAGTGAATGAAATAGTGGATGCTTCTGTTGGCTCGTCTAAGCATGGGAAGACTCGTCTTGCATGAGTAGGATGCATGGTCATGGCAACGTATGAGCTGAAATAAAAAAAAATGATTTCATGTGATTATAACAGTATATGCCAATTATCAGTTATTTGACTTCCGTAGGTGACTAAATAACAGAGTCCAAATTTACAAGTGCTTCTACAATGTAAATAATATCCAGAACTGATTTTTCATGTCTCAAACCTGTATAAGTAATCTTGTGTACTAAGTCTCCAAAATCCTGGTTTGTAATGCAATCAAGGAAAAAATACTGATAATGATGACACAATGTTCAAGCAACACATAGTATTTTTTTACATTTCTGCTATTTTCTTACTAAATAACTTAATCTAATTCTATGTGATAAAAGAAATAAAAATAATAATTACTTTCCAGGATACTCCCCCCTATATAATCCATAACCAATATTGCCTAATGATCCTGAATACTCAACAATAATAGTATAAGAGGACGCTACACGCACGGGAATTATTTCCAAAATTCCATCGTCTACATTAAATTCAGCTGGTTCCGGATTCGTGCTACTAACAATCCCAGCCAACACACTATTAACAGTAAGATCTTCAAAATGAAGCAGAATAGGGTCTTCTCGCGTAGCTGTTTCAAGTTCAACATTCATAGCAGCTCTTCCATTAAACGTATTGCCATTTATAGTTATTTCGACAGCATACTGCCTGACCATTTGTCCAGGTCTCACATCTCGCCTCAAAGAACTTCTCGATACATTCAAAGGTAATGTGAAATTATGATTTCTTTCAACTTTTATTTCAGACACTTTCTCTTCATCAATGATTGGAATATTTTCACCAGGATTGGCGTTTCTTAGTCCAATCGGTAAACACTCAAACACATTAAAAGATACAATGTACAACATTAACACAAACTTCCATTTACATTTCACCAAGACCATTTTTGTGGTATGGTCTTTTACATTTCACTCAAACAACCATACGTTCTCTTTGCAACTCTGATATAGTCAAACAGATAGAATCGATGAACCGAATCAGATTATTTCGATAACGTATGTGAGATAAAAGGAGAAAGGAATTTGTTTCTGTGGGTGTCTAAATCTCTTTGGTATCTTTAAGGAAAATTGATTAATTGACCGAGCAAGCGAAGCGAGTGAGGTCTCCGTCTCCTCAACTTGGCCAAAAGTGCTTTGGTATGTCTGTGTATTCTCCTTTAGAAGTCGCATTTCTCAACCGATTCCCATGAAATTTTGGGAGCAGGTTCGATAAACATATGAAAATCGACAGTCGAGCCATTTTTTGGAAATTTTTGAAAATGACGGAGTTGGCACAATGGGCCTAAGCGCCTTTGGATTTTATGGCTCTTACTACCATTTTGTGATTGTAGTGACAACGAAATAACCAAGGATTTTTTTTTCTATTATGGCATAAAATAGACGTATATTTTCACCAGTATTGCCAAAAGATGAATAGTCCAGTTTATTTGTAAAGAGATCTGATTGACTTAAGCTTCTAGAGTTCGAATCTCACCGGAAGGTGTTCTCTTTTTAGTTTAATGTATTAATTTTTATTTTGCGACCGGTAATCTATTTTATTTTTAAAGTTTTTTAAAAGTACGAGTATACTTATTTGTTTTTTTTGGGAACTATGTAACAAATTTAAATTTTATAAAAGATTTTAATATTTAATGAAAAACATATGGTGTGAAAAGTTCCTTCGATCTGCAATATCTATAAGCTCGCGAGGTCTACAGCTCACAGAGCCACTAGTAGTAGTAGAAATAGGTAGTTCATCACAGACATAAATATAATAAAGCATTGCATCCTTGGACTACGGACTGAGAAGTCGTAATTCTATTGATGCCGCAAAATATTTATAATATAAAAGGTACAAGTGATAAAAGAAGATACAACAATAAGAACAAAACAATAAATAGCTTAAGATTCAGCATCTGTTTTAAGTTACTTCATCTAAGAAATACCAGAAAAGTTTACTGTAAGAAATCGGAGAACATACGTGTTATCCTATTGTCGTGAAATTTAAATTTATCTATAACTAGCTGGTGCTCGCGTATTCGTCTGCGCAGGATTAGTATTTCCAGTAGCTTAGTTAGCGTGGCGTAGAAAAGAACTAACATATAATATTGTCAAGACATATTTTATCTACTTTAAATACCACAAACGATAAAAGTAGGTATCTATTTTCATTTAGGAATCAATTTATTACTACCAAATGTGCATTTGAAATAAATGATCAATTTTGATTGTAGATATGGTTAACTATTTTGGGTATAATGGGTTACATTACTTTTTTGTAGGAATATTTAAGATAAACATTTCTATCATGCATTACATATAGTGTGACTCTAGCGGTTTTGGCAGCGCACGCGAGAACAGCTCGCAGATGGTAGATTTTTTTTCCCACTTACTTGACACTTATCGTCATATTTTGGACAATTCACACAATATCTTTATAAATTGTAGCCTATGTGTTATTCTGATATACAATCTATATTATTGTAAAGTTTCATTAAAATCCATTTAGTAGTTTTTACGTGAAAGAGTAACAAACATCCATCCATACTTACAAACTTTCGCGTTTATAATATTACTAGGATATTAAAATTTAGATCATTGACAGTTACTAGATTTAAATTGATGATTACAAAATATGACACATATGCCTCTACCGGGTTAATGATTTATCCTACTCGTATCTTGATAAATGTTTGTTTTTGTCTTTGTTAACCAGTACACAACATCTCACACTTTTTGATTATGTTGTTCACCGTTATAAATACTTATATTATACATCCATACTAATATTATAAATCTGTCTTTCTGTATGTCTGTTACGATTTCATGGCCAAACCGCTGAACGGATTTTGATGAAATTTGGTATTAATATAGTTGAAGACCCATGATCAAACATAAGCTACTTATTGACGCAGACGGAGCTGCGGGGAAAAAGCTAGTTTTTGAATATATTAAGACGAGCTGTTTTTAATATAATGTAAACCGCTATTAACCAGTGATGTAAAAATGTATTTCCTAAAAAATTTGGCTTCGAACGCACAAAGAATTTTTGAAATCCAAATTAATGTGTTCCAAAAAACAAAAATTTTGAGAGAAATTACAATATAAGTGTAGTGTAGATACTCGTAAGTAGTTAGTATATACGAATACCAAAGCTTGTATCAGTGACGTCATTGACGACTAGCTTCCACTTTGGGCAGGTTCATAATACCTTTTTTTTTTTTTTCGTGTGGAAAAGTCCTTCGCCTACCACCCAGCCAATGAACGGGAAGCTGGGTGATTATGTGGGACTTGGACCGACTAAAAACCACACGGTGTCAATCGCCTACCGCGTATTGCCGGAACCGTGTGCTTTCTAATGCTCCACAGCCCCGGCGCGGCGGCCGCTACCACGGCGGCCTCGGCTCGGCCACTCTTCGAAGTGGCCTGCGGGTGCCCGTCGGGCAGGGGGTTCCCGCGAGGGTAAAGGCGCGCTTGACACGGACGCGCCTTTCAACCCAGGTTCATAATACCTAATTCAAGGTAAATGGTTATTTCGAAGTATTGGATTTTAGCAACAGTAACTACATTTTATTTATTTTGCTCTTTCGATTATTGACACTATCTTGATTTGTGTAGTATGCCTTTATCATTATCAAAACTGATATGATATTTATCTCATCTGCAGATGTATTGGTAAAACCAAAAAAGATGTGCGTTTTAAGTTATTTTATGATAAATGTGTAATACGTATTTTAAAATTTGTGTTTTTACAGAAGCTTAAAAAAAACTCTCTGTCTTATTTCTATTTTTTTCAAATTAGTATTTTCACATAAGAGTGAAGATTTTCTAGCATTTATACTGCTAAATACTGAAATATATCTTATATCATCATCATCATCATCATCTCAGCCACAATTCCTCATTTCTTCATACTTTTTTTATATCATAACCACATTTTCATTTAAAAATCATTTCATATTTCTAATCATATTTTTTTTATCCACATTGTTTTCACGTCATCTCACACATTCCATTTTCCGCAACAGCTCCTCTTCTATTTTATGTATTTTTTATTTTAATGACCTAACCTCAGTTATAATAATTGATTAATGTGTGCAAATCAGTAATAAAATAAATATCGTTCTGTGAAGTCTCAGATTTCTGCATTTTCTCTGAAGATACCACCACAACACTCCTATTCATTTACTTCGTGTGGCAGGGCTCCCATATATAGGGCTCATGCTGAGACAGCCTAGCTCTCCAATCTGACTGATCTAAAGCGGCTTACATCCAAAAAAATTGAGATAGCTTCTTTCACAGTGGTAAGAAAATACGAAAAAACATAGAAGTAGACGGTACCTATGTATTTATTAATTAAAACTTAATGCTAAAAACATTTTCTACTAAACCATACAGAGAAACAAAAAAATTGCGCTGTGCAAAATGTATACTTACTTTTATGAAAATTTACACTTCCATATATCCATTAATATTATAAATGGGAAAGTATGTTTGTCTGTCTGTTACGCTTTACCTCTAAACCGATGTGGAGCCCTATTTTTAAAATGTATGACATATGTCGAACAAAAATCCTCCGTTAACAATCGCAAATCATTCGTTATCCAACAAAGATTATCGCCTCACGTGAGTCACATTTTTCAAAAATAGCACTCTTGATTGGTCTATGTATTTGAAATACATTGATAGGCCTATCGTGATAGATAAGAGACTAACAGTAACTGTACTTTAGATAACAGAAGTTCTAGATATTCCAACCTATATTGAAAATTGTGCTTATTCTGATTTAAAATGTTTTCTCACTTCACCAATTTGTAAAAGTTGGTTTTAGGGTAAAACGGGACCCTATTACTGAGACTTCGTCTGACGCGATTTTCAAAGATAACGGTACGGAACCCTACAATAGCGAGTCCGACTCGCACTTAACCAAAGAAAGAAAGAAATTCATTTATTTGAAATACATCAACAATACATCTCATCAATGTTTGTGATGCAATCAGCCAGCAAGTTTTATTAAATAATCATAAGGCAAGAGCCTTATGATTATTTAATATATTTATAGTTAACTAAAGATAGTTAACTTATCCCATGAAATGAGGAAATTCATTTTTAAGTTGGAGCAAAATCTACTGAATTGCATAATCAAAAGTTTAACGGACCTTATAAGAACCTTAGTATTCTTATCAATTCTGCGTCAAAACTTAAGTCTTCAACTTTTTCTCAGGAATTAGCATTGCTTAACAACTTTTTTATTTCTACTTGTAGTATTACTTATATTATGTTATGTAAAGGTACTTACTTTCCAGGATATATTCCAGAAAACAATCCTACCCCTGGTAAATCCAAGCTTCCCGAATATTCAATAATAAAGGTGTAAAGCGATGCAATCCGTCCGGTTTCAATTGACAGCTGATGATCGTCCACATCTACATTAAATTCTGCATTAAAAATTATTGAACCACCTCCAATACGGAAAGTAACTGATTGCACGTCTAAATCTTCACAGTGGAAAATTATTTCATCTTCTCTTGTATCCAGGTCTAAGATGTTGACATCTATTTCAGCTATGCCATTGAATCTCCCATTATTTACATTTGGCTCCAGTGTAATCGCATATCTTGTGACTACTAATCCTGGTCTTAAAGAATTCCTTTGGCCTATTATGCTTAGTTCTGTCTTATTTGATACTAATTCAACACTCGGTAAATCTAAAGAAGCCACTTTAACTTTTTCATCTTCACTGTTCCTAATTGGTAAGGATTCAGAAATCACTACTATTGCAAGCACCCATATTATTATCGTCCTCATTTTGTTTTTTATTGCTAACTAACCCTACACATCTCAGCCTACCAAACGAACCACGGCTAAACTCAAACTGACCATGTGCATTTATCTTTTAAAAATTGATTGATTGAGTTAAGATAAACACGTGATTTCTGAAATGATTAAGGGAGACAAAACTCTGTTGACTCAGTTTTACAGTAATATCATATACTGATAGGTATTCTTCAATCTTGGAATTCACGCTGACGACGTAGATGTTGCTTATCTAGTAAAACACCTATTTCGTTAGTTGTGAAATAACTTTTAGCGATCACATCTGTTTCAAGAATGTTGTCAATTGCACCACTTCCTTTTTGTACATTATGAGTTTTAAAAAATAAAGTGGTGTTAACCATTATTATTTCGATTTTCGTTACTTAATGCAAATTTTAAGCAGAGACTAGTAAAAGTTTGCAAATTAAATTATAATATAACTATTTCAAGGACTGTTGCTGTGTTGCTACCCAATGGGCTATGTTGTATAATGTATTGTACTCTCGTTATCAATTAATTGATTTATTTAATTGCAAATAAATTAATTATGATTTATTTAAGTATCCTTTATCTCTAAACAGTGTAAATTGAAGCGAATAGCAAGTTACCAAAGTGCAGTTTTTATTGTCTTAGAACAATCCCATCTTTCTAAACCTTTAAAGTTCAACATTTGTTTAGTAATAAATTGAAAAATTATGAAAAAGCAAAGAAAAAATAATTTCCAGTTCTTGATCTATATTTAAAAAGAAATTTGTTTCTTATCTTATTATCACCAGAAATAAAAACAGGCAACTTCAAGATATATAAAAATATATTAAAAATCCTAACAATTTAAATATCACAATAATATTAATTGTTCTTATGTGTCAATTAAGTACAAAATTACAAAATATTAAACTTAAACATTTAGGTGTTCGTGCTCATCTTTCTCAGACAGCATACTTGATCGTGAACGTTGTGATTTTTTATAGAAAAATTAAATTAATTATAGAAAAGAGCTAAAAACACAGATACTAAGATAAACAAACTAGACTTGACGGCAATCGCTCCGTTTTCTCCGTAGTTTTGTTCTAGCCAGTAGTCAACAACTTCGAAATTCTCTGAAGTCCAAGTGATGGCTGCAGCAAGATTTTCTTGGATTGCAGCTATGGAAGCCAGCTCACCAGCAGTGAATATGTTTTGATGCTGAGCAATGAGGTTATTGATCTGGTGGAGGAAAACATCGTTATCGTAACTTCTAATTTTGTTTTGGTATGGTCTAATCAAAGTCTATTAATTTCACTAGTAATTTGGTAAAATTAATAGAATCAGGTATTTACTAATTTATCATGATCATACAAAGTTTACACCCCTTTAACCAAACGACCCAGCGGTTAGGGCAGGTCAGTCAGTCAGCACTATGAATCTATTCTTCCATAATTAATATACTTAATACCTAATATATACTTCATAATATTATAAATGCGAAAGTCTGTCTGTCTACCTCTTACGCTTTCACGGCGAAACCGCCTATGTTTGACTCCGGGTCTTTATAGATATTTATACCAAATTTCATTAAAATCAGTACAATGGTTTGGCGGTGAAAGCGTTACAGACAGACAGATAGCACTTATAATATTAGTAATTTAGATAAGATACTTACTTTGGTCGAATGAGCTGGTGTAGTCAAAGTTCTTGAAAAAGCATTCAAGATGTTTGTAGTGCCAGTCAACCCTTGTACTCTGAAAGAAAAAAAAAAATATCACGTTATAAGACATTTTTTAATAACTATGGGAAAAGATAGGTCCTTGGAACTCTGCCGACAATAAATAATAACTTGTTTCTGAATCTTTAGAACCGTGGATTCATAGTCTCTATAGTTTTTGATATATTTAGTAGATAAACATGCATACGGCACACCTGCTGAGATGCTTTTGCAAACTGGATCTTACCTGGGTTGGATAAGGTGGAAATTTTCAATGACGAAGTCCAAAGCAGCTTCTGTATTTGCTGGGCTAGCGTTTGTTACAGCTACAATGATGGTATGTCTGTCCTGCTCTCTCACCTCCGATTCATCGGATATCACTTGATTGAAGTAGCTGAAATACATTTATTTTGATTATTTGTTGTAAGAGAAGACATCTACTTTTCTAGCTATGTGGCGCTTTCGTAGTAGGAGTTTTTTTTTCGTTACGACATATGATAAGCTCCGTACGGCATGTGCATGTTCAACCGATCTTGTTTCTATGACAACTCGCAGTTTCTTTGACAATGCGTCTCCATAAATAAATTTGCTTGCATGATGTGTGTGTTGTGTTTTCTTACTTGCTATCCTTAAAAGAGTTCTTAGATCTGGTAAGGTATTTGTTTGGTAACTGTTATGTTGTTTTCCAAAGGTAAAGGTAATTTCTGCATGTAATGATAAGGTATCTTGGTTTTTCTTGAGGTACAGGTAATTAGGTAAGTACACAGGTAATGGTGTAGCCTCATAGTCAATTAAAGACTGTTTATAAATAGACTTTCTAAGTAGTATTATTAAATTCTGAGTTAGAAGAGTGAATATGGGGGGTATAAGCGGGGCAACCCTTCTCCCATCTTTACAAAATTAAATAGTACATTCCTAAACATCTAAGAAATGTCAAGGCTACCTTCCTATTTTAGGTTTACTAAAATTAGGTTGGTTAAAAATTTAATTACAATATTTCTTTACAATACAACTTTACCTAGCTTGGTTGGGTTATGCATGAAAATGGAAAAAAATATCTCTGACAATAATCAAACTTATCTTTAACTTTCGACGTCACATTTTACGAAATTGACATTGCATTTCGCAAATTTTGAAAATACCTATTCGTAATTATTTAAACTGGCGCCGACAAGCAAAATCACTTACAATTCAAGAGCTTCTGTATTAGAGGTACAGCCAAGGGCGTTTAAAAGGATGGACTGTTGGCTAGAGTCAGAGGTGTCAAGATAGAGGTTCCATAAGTAGTCAAAGTTCTCCCGACTTCCACCACGGAGACTGGAGCAGTAGACCGTGGTCTGAATGTCAGGGTTGATCGGGTTCGCCGCTAAAATTTATAAAGTAACCTCGATCATTATCGTGAATTACAAAATGTACATACCCTATACAACACAGTACTCATATCGAGTGGGTTACTTGATCAATCGACCACACGTGTCAGAATTTATCGGAATCATGGTTTCTTTAACGACCGCCGAATGGCAGCCGGGCTCAATGGGTTAACGTGCCTTTCGAAGCAGGTAACATCTAAATTGTCAGACAATTAGACGATTCAACTCTGCAATGTCTTAAATAAAGTGGAAACAACTAAACAAATATGCTTCCCGTGGGAATCAAACCCACGACCTAAGGCTATGGTTCACGCAGTCTTTTAGTATCGTTAAAGGAACCACATCAGAGGCCAAAAGGCCGTTCCGAAAAACTCTGACACAGGGTATACAGGATCGATTGACCATGCAGCCTACTTGAAATAAATGATTGAATGAATTGTACAGAAATTATTGATACAACAAAAAGGAAATATGAACACACTTTGTTGTTTCCAGGTTGGTTATTTATACTACAGTAAATAACAGCGTACAGTATAAGTACAAAAGGCGGCCTTATCGCACAAGCAATCTCTTCCAGGCTACCTTAAGGTAAAGGAATAGGAACAAATGATTTTGCACTTAGGAAATCACGTTCAGCTATTGGTTTCGATTGCAACTAATACGAATAAATATAAATACTTAATACACTCATTGGGCATTCAAAGTAATTTAGTCCATAGTATATCTTACTTGGATTATCTCTGAAAGCCTGTAGAATATCGGAGGCTCTGTTCACACAGTCTTCATTCCCGTATCGGCAGTTGAAATTGAGCATAATATTTCTGAAGTAAGGAGTGACGTGTTCTTCTTGAGGATCAGCTATGAAGCCCAACTCTTCGTACATTGGCGCTGTGAGTTCTAGGATATACTCCTGTAAAGACCATTTATTTTAATATCTTATTGCTACAAAGAGGACAAGACCTCGATTTGGAGCCTCAGTCGCCTGACTGATGCTCCAAATTGAGATTTCATATCTATAACCGGATAGGACGAAAATCTTCTATATTTTAAGCCTCAAATTTCACAATACACGTAACGTGCTTTCCGAAGCTCGGAATCATTTATAATGTATTTTGAATTGACACGTGTTGCAAAGGTTGGCCATAAAATACTGAAGGGCCATTGCGCTAAATGAAAAGACGTTAACGTAACCAAAACCTCGCCTCTGACGTGGGTTTAATATTATGACTTTTCAGAGATTCTTATCGAGCTGGTTTACATGGTCAATCGGCCCTGCACATTCCTGTGTCAGAGTTTTTTCGGAAACGCCTTTCGGCCTCTGACGTGGGTTCTTCATTATTAATTTTCAGTAATTCTTATCAAGTTGGCTTACATGGTCAATCGACCCTGCGCACCCTGGTGTCAGAATTTCTTCGGAAATGCCTTTCAGCCTCTGACGTAGATTCTTCATTATTTTCTGTCTTTTTTATGACTTTTCAGTCATTCTTATCGAGTGGGTTACATGGTCAATCGACCCTGCACAACCTGGGGTCAGATTTTTCGGAAATGCCTTGAAATATTCCTATTTTTGAGTAGTACTCACCATAATATGGCACTCGACTACCATATATTATATGGTAGTCGAGTGCCGGTGAGTGAAATGAATACTTCTCAAAAATAGTTATATATATATAACTGGTGGTTGACAATGAAACTTTCACACCCGAATCATGATTTTATATGCCTGGAAAGAGTTTATGGGTATATAATGTTCATATTACAAATCACGATTGTTTGACTTTTTCTTTCCAATGTTTCACATAGCGTCGCAATATTTTACATAGCGACCTCTTAAAACTTTTTAAATATTAATAGCATTAAATATTGTGTGTCAAACTCTGCAATGATTGATATTATGTAAGGAAAGAAGGTATGCACTCGAACGTTACGTGGATGAAGTCGCGGGCACAGCTAGTTTATGTATATAAAAATCTTTTCAAATGTATGTGGATGAATAGTTGAATAATATTCTATTTTTTTAAGTTTTGGAAGGTCATATATCTTTTGGGAATTAGATTAAAAATTCTAAAATCTTAAAACCTAGCATGACATGTCTGTCAGGTCTAAAACAAAAGAACCCGTCTAGAGGAGTATTTTCTGTTTTTTGCTTTTCTAGATTATAATAATAATAATAATAAAACTCTTTATTGCACCAAGAAATTAAAATTACAAAATCACATAAGAGATTTGCAATGTACAATGGCGGCCTTATCGCTATAGCAATTTCTTACAGGCAACCAACGGGTAGGATTTAATAAAATAACATGGGTAAGGCGCAGACATAATAAACAGACACAAAAATAAAGAATATATAAGTTAATTTACACTTAAAAAAGTAATTTAAAAGTTAATCCATACTCAACAATTATGCGTTCTATATACATTCAAAGTACATATGTAGACACAAGTATTGCACAATACTTATTGCAAACAAGACACAGGTTTATCAAGCGGTTCGAATGGTGAGGTAAATAAGTTGTTAACATAATCATATAGATAGGAAATGGGCTTTAACAAGTGACTTAAAAACGAGAAGAGTTTGAGCGCGTCGAATGGTAACCGGAAGAGAATTCCATAAACGGATTGCTTTGACAGTAAACGAGCGGGAAAAAAATTCAGTAAAGTGGACAGGTGTTACTAACCGTAGGTTACACGAGCTGCGTGTTCTATTTTGTTCTTCACTACAGAACACAAAACGATCTTTTAGATATTGAGGAAAAGAGGGATTAAAAAGAATAGAGTAAAGCAATGAAAGGGTATGCCAGTCGCGGCGACGTCGAATTGGGAGCCACTCGAGTTCATTGCGGAACTGTGAGACATGATCATATTATAATTATGAAAGCAAATATGGTATTACGTTAGTATTAACACAAGACGCTACCCATCTATTGCGATTCAGAGACTTACCTACTACCAGTCTATGGCACTAACCTGGAACAATCGGTAAACTGCCGGAACGCCGCTAAGAGCGGTGTCGAGGTAAGTGAAGGCAGCGTTGGCAGCAGCCCACGGGATGTAGTCGCTCTCGTCTA
Source organism: Euzophera pinguis (assembly GCA_947363495.1). NCBI lineage: Eukaryota > Metazoa > Arthropoda > Insecta > Lepidoptera > Pyralidae > Euzophera > Euzophera pinguis. Next base: position 14,829,086 of record OX376161.1, on the reverse strand, counting down.
TCAGGTATCGGGAAATATCGAAGGCGATATTGTAATGCTGTAAATGAATCATAAGTAAGAACCTGTTTTAGAAACCCTTCTGACTCACCATACCACCAACAATACTATATCACCAGTAAAGGAAGGTGGGTAGAAGAATAAATAATATATTTTTTGGCAACGACACTACTAGTCACACTACTAGTAGTGTCGTTTATAAGACTACCACCGGTAGAGCACCATTTAACGGCACTACAGTCTTTTTTTTCAATAGCAGACGCATTAGTTGTGCATAACCGGTAGTGTCGTTTTATGATTTTAATAATATTTATTTTGGTATCAATTTTCTTATCGAACTAGTAGAACAAAGACTTATTCCATCATGACAGACATGAGACAGACATTATGTTCATGGTTCTGTACAAAGGTTTAATAATTTGAAGACAGAAATCGTTCGCGCGTAATCTCAGCTTAAAATAAGATTTTCCTTTCCCTGCCTTATGAGGCTGTCCACAGACTTCTTAAGGTAATAATGAAGGATCATACAATTTGGGATATAAAAAAAATATAACGCATCAATTATGATTACCACTACAAGTATCTTGAAATGGACTCGGAGTCTATGACATTTCCATTTATAACATACAGCAGCTTGACAGCTAGACAGACGGACATGAAGGTTTATTTATCATACTACAATACGGAACCCCAAAATGTACAGCATTACGTAACCCACATACACATGTTGATTTCCTTGAAATTTCTCTAGTAGCTCTCAGTCCAATGCATATTTGATATTCTGTTTAAATATTTGAGAGAGCCGTATTGAACGCGGCTGTAAGCTGGGATAGTTCTGTTACGTGATCTAGCTTCATGCTTTTACATGAAGCAATTTTTAATGTACCTACTTTTACTTGTATGAAGATTCGTGTTTGTTCGTGAATTTCAATATTATCTATCATCTACATATATTAAGGTATACGGTTTATATTCTATCTGATTTCATGGAAGTTACATTTCCTTAAATTAAATGGTGCAAACCGATTACGACAAAAATAATGCCACCCATGTTTGTTACATAAAACGCCAAACCAGTTTCAGGAGGAGAATTTCATTGTTTGGTAATCAGTTGTTAGAGAACAATTAATATTCCACTTTGGTAACTAAACTTATGTAACAAAGGTTTCCATGTACAGTAAGCTTAACAAATGGCGATGACCCGAGAAAACAAAAGTAAATTCATTGTTTGTCGGGACGTCGGCATAGAAAGTACTAGCTTTTTCGCGTCGAATCTTTTCTGGAAGCCTTTTAGGCGAAATATTTTTTTTTTAATGAAATGCCTATTTATACACTGAAAGCAATTTTCATTTCCAATTAGTTACACCGCAAACCGCAATTTTATTATCCAAGTCAATTAACTAAAACCACGCACCACTCAAATATTAATTTCGACCCCGAAGGCGAACAATTGATTTGAGGCCGCATTGAATAAATTTTGGTGTTTGACCGTAATTGATTTTTTTTTTAAATATACGTGTGATCGATATGTTTATTAGTTTATTGCCTATATCATCAACGTCAAATGTTGATTTCAGTTTGTGCAGAGTTGAATCACTAGATTACTTAACTGAACTCGAAGATAAAGTTGATGAGATTTTATAAAAAAAGATTCTGAGACAGACAACATAGGTGTCTGTCTAAGAATCATCTTTGGGGTCTGTTCAGACCAAGAAAAGCGCAGCGGATAGGATTTTTTAAGGCAATCAAAAATCTACTTTAAACTATTACTATAAAGTGCGCGCGAGGCTACCCGCGTCATTTTTTGTCTTGTTCAAGCATGTATGCACTTTATAGTAGTCGTTTCAGAGTTGAAATTTGAGTTCCTCTCCGCTGCGCTCTTCTTGGTCTAAACTGACCAAATGATTATTTTTATGATATTCAAAAATATCATTATCATTATAATTTACTCCTCTTATCCTTGCATTTCATAAATTATACATAAACACACAGTTCATAAGAAAATTCTTAATTTATCCCATCTAAAAGATATTTTAGCAAGATTGACCTCAAGCGGCTGTTCATTTAAACAACAACGGATCTATATCTCCAAGAACATGACAGAAGGATAAATAATTTAGTGCTCCTTGCTTTTAAGAAAATTAGCTTACCAGACGTCCATTCCTAGCCAAGTTGAAGGCGTCATCAACGAGCTGAGCCCTGTTCAGAAGATGGACGGTTTGATGAGAAGAGCTCAACAGATTCGCCAACACTCGCCAATTAGCCTCCTCGTAGTTCACTCTGTAGTAACCTGTTGATTGCATACGAAATTAGTGCGACCAGCCATTGCAAAATTGGATTTAGGACTACGTTCGTCTGTAGTGTGGTAGTATGTATTTTTGAATCTAAACCCTTGTTGTTTTTTGCGCGGATGACCAAAGACGCTAGGCTGCACTGATTGGCAGTGTCGCCATGTAGAGGGGGTAACTTTAAAGATGGTTGGCGTTAGACTCTTTAAGTTATTATAATAACATACATTTTGAACTTAAAGCTAACTTATTCACGACTACCACACTTCAATTATGGAAAGATATCATTAAATCTGGTATAAAATATAAGTAGATTTAAAGTAGAAGTTGTCATTATAGTAAGTGATTATTTTAGGTAGTTGTCATTCTCTCTAAAAACTCTTTACGCTGATTACGCTGTATAAGTGTTTTAGGAACATTTGGGCCATCTTATTCTTCGAGTACACAAACTGGTCATTTATTTTAGGTTCTTATATTTTTTTAATCTCACCTGTTTGTTGTTTATTAATTATGTACCACTCAGCGTCCGCCAGTCCAGGTATATTAATAGATTCAGCAGGAAATGTGACAGGAACCCAGTGGCCAGGGCTAGTGTCAGAGAAGTCTACGTCAGTTGACAGCACCCAGTTGACGGGGATGTGCCAGCGATCGTTGGAAGTTTGGCTGCGGTCGGCTAGGTAACGTTCCTAAAATTAAAAAAAATCCTGAATGAAAACCACATTTTCCTTGTTGTATCTTCGATCATCGATTCCAGATTGTCGATTGTCATTCTCCGGTAGCTGAAGAAATTTCGGCTTTACCTGGCTGACAACAAGAGAGTTAGCAGTCGGACTGGATCTGGTGACATCGATGACAGGGAAACCTCCTTGAGTGGTCCACCTCTCCATAATGGTGGCTATTGGCCAGCGGATTGTGTGATCTGATTCGTCTAATGCCTGTTGTAGAGCGGCGTATAAATCAGATGGGTGTGCGGCTCCACGGGATCTAAAACACATGATTTCAACTGTTGAATAAAGGTCTTCCGCAAGGACTTTGAAAATGATCTGTTAGAAGCGGCTTGCATCAGCGCTTGCATACGACCATGTCGTCTGACTATCTTGTTGGACAAAAAATTATTATTATTATAAATTACTAGCTTTTCCCGCAGCTCCGCCTGCGTCAAAAAGTAGCCTATGTTTGCCCCGGGTCTTCAACTATATACATACCAAATTTCATCAAAATCCGTTCAGCTCTTTGGCCGTGAAAGCTAACAGACAGTCTGACAAAAAGACAGACAGACAGACTTTCGCATTTATAATATTAGTATGGATACATGCTAGCTATAGGGAAATGAGTGAGCGAAATAGTGCAATTCTAGCGACGAAGAGTGTGGCAGAATTTGAATCATACCACTGGTGCAATTTATAAAAAGAAATCATTATGTAATTCATTTTACTTGGAGCTCATTTTAGCTCATCCGTGATTAGCAAGACACGTTAAGAAATAGGTCTTGGTTATCGCTCAATGACTGGCAGTCTGTGTGAAATGCCTTTATTTATTTTGAAAATTCTGAAAGCATTGGCCACTAAACACACCTCAAATGCACCGTTCCTGTTTGTCTTGGTTTCCCTATGAAAAGGGTTACGGAGATGACGACAGTCATCCATTGTTACAACCGTTAACGCAAAATCCAGGACCATAACTAAAGTAACTAAGATCTGAAGATTAACACTTTCACGGACAGTCAAGAAAATAACAATGGCACTCAATTGTTATCTACGTCGAGAGACGTTACTGTCCGCGAAAGTGTTAAGCTGAGGATACAATAGTGAGACACGCTTGGATGGAGAAATAAATTAATATTATTTGTAAGCAAAACCTTGAGCTAGTCCTTCGGCGAAGCGACCTTTCGGAGATTTAACAGTCGGCCAAATAGTGGCGGAATAATGACCTAGAAGACTCCCTGACAATAGCAGTAGAATAGGAATTGGATTTATATTGGATCTTACTTGTTTTGAACATAAATCACGAGACCCTTTCGGAACACCTCAGGAGTGAGGAAATGAGACATCATGCGGATGACGGAGCCAGCTGAAAATGTAAAGAAATGTTTAGAATACTAAGTTTACTTTCAAGCATTTTCAATGTAATTCTGATTTTTTTTAGTAATGAAGTATCTGAAGACATGTTGGTATCTGAAGACATGTTCTTCTTGTTAAATTTTAGAACAAATTAAAAAGAAATAATCTGTTTTTTTCATCTTAGCGCACTTCCGGTTATACCTCGCAATCAGCTGCTTTAGAGCCGCTAACAAAACATATATATTATAAAAAGACACTTTTGTAAAAAAGAAAATGACATGTCGTCGTGAAAAATATCTTCCCATAGGGATTGCTGTTGTACGTAGAACCCGTTACAAGGACAGAAGGACAGAAGTATTATACAGAAATCTCTTTGACAATTTAACTCTATTTAGGATATATACGTGGGGCGCACTATAAGTTTCCGGAATGAATATGAAAAAATACTATTAAAGGTACAAAATTAATTTATTGTTTTTCAAAATAATCTCCCTTGGCGTCTATGCACTTTTTCATTCGATGAAACCAGTTTTGAAAACTTTTGTGCCACTCCTCTGTGGTGACCTCTGAAACGTGTTTTTCATACTCCTCGACAGCCTCTTCTGGTGATGAAAAACGTTGACCGCGTAATTGGTTCTTAATTTTTGGGAACAGAAAAAAGTCACAAGGTGCCAGGTCGGGACGGTATGCAGGATGACTCATGAGTTCTACATTTTTCGCCTTCAAAAAGTCGTTTGTCTGTCTGGCCGTGTGAGAACTAGCATTGTCGTGGTGCAGGATGATACGGCGTTTACGGTTATTTTTACGGAGTTCGTCAATAATTTCCGGCAAACAAATGGTCGTGTACCAGTCACTATTCACTGTACGACGATTCTCTAAAGCAACAGTAGCCACGTGTCCAGTTTTATTAAAAAAAGAAGCAATCATCCGCTTAGATGCACTTTTCACGCGCGCCACTTTGGTTGGTTTCGGCTCATCTTGAAAGACCCATACGCTCGATTGCTGCTTTGTTTTGGGATCGTAGCAATAAATCCATGTTTCGTCACCTGTTACTATGTCTCACACCAAATTTGACGCACCTTCGTTGAATCTGGTAAGCATGGCACTGCACCAAGTGACGCGGTCCGTTTTTTGAGCCTCGGTCAAGTTGTGTGGGATCCACCGCGAGCACAGCTTTCTCACACCCAAATGTTTGTGTAGGATTAATTGTATTTGACTCATGCCTATTTCTAAGGATGCGCGAATTTCATGGTAGGTCACATGCCTGTCTGTTTCAATCATACGGCGCACAGCATTGATGTTTTTGTTGGTCACAGCGGTGGACGGCCGACCATCGCGAGATTCGTCACTGAGATTGATACGACCACGCTTGAATTCTGCAAACCAGCTATAAACAGTTGTCTTGCATGGTGCTTCATTGCCAAAAGTTGTTTCAAGCCGAGCGATGCTCTGTTGAGCTGTCAAATTACACTTAAAATCGTAGAAAATCATACTACAAAAATTTTCCCGAGTTAAATCCATGTTGATGCAGACACACAATTTTTTAAATGGCGCCACAAGGTAAAAACAAAAGACAGTCAGATGAAACAAACTGCATTCTACAGCCAAAGAGTTCTATTTTCAAATGTTGCAATAAATTTTTAAATATTGTTTATGTAAGTGACCAGTTCCGGAAACTTACAGTGCGCCCTATGTACAGGGTGATAGGAAGTCGTCTCCGAAACCTTACTATCGATATCAAACGGCTGTAAAAATACAGTCTTCTGCCATTGATTCCAATTTCAAAATATTTATTTTTCGTCATCTCAACCATAGAATTACTTTTATCTCATTTCCTGCATTAAGCCCAGTCGTATGAGTACATACGATAATCTAATCTAAATACAATGTGCAATGATTCAGACGTCAAGAAGTGATACAGGTTTCACAATAACCATAACAAGATATTTTTTCTTACTTCTGTAGTAATAACATACGAGTAGGTACATCTGCACACTGCACATATTCTTGTTCCCACTACCAAATCATAGCATTTTTGCATGTCAAAAAATGAAAGTTTGATTTCCCTATCTTAGACTATTTTTTCTAACAATGTAGCTACCAAAAACTTATACGGCTTGCCTTATAAGTTTTTTAAGTACATAGTTCTCCTTTGTAATTGTGAGAGGTATTCTTTGTAATGTAATATCAATTTATTGAATTATATAGCAATAACAAACGATGAGTCAAACGTTTCCTCAGCCTAGAATACTAAAAATCAAAGATCTAAAAATCAAAAGAAAAGTTAAACCGTTTCTTTGGATAAATAAGTTTTTTTTATAATTAGGTAGATTTTTCATTGGATGCCGATGAACAGGCAAATAATGAATTTTCTCTTGTTCTGTCGGACAATAGGCGATCAATATATTAACGATCCCATCGTGTCTATTTTTCGTGATAAAAAGGGAGCTAGCTCCCCTTTACAGTTGCTTCACTTTTCAGGGTGCGAGCAACTATTAAGTGTCAATATATTTGTGCCAGAGTTGTCAACTTTAGGATGTCTGTTAGTCTCATCTAATTTTCATGGGTCTCCTTTTCCATGTTCTCCAACTACATAACCTGCTATTCCACCTTTAAATTATTCTGGGAGGACTTATTCAAAAGGATTTATTTGTGAAATAGGATACTCACATTTTTGATAAGCAACAGCGTTGAATGTTCCAAGGATTTCAGAAGGCGAATATACAGGGTGTGTCATCGGGTTCACACTGAGGATAGCATCAGATTGAAACACGTTCTGCATGGAGATGACGAACTGGTCCATCATACGCCAGTCTGGTAGAACCTGGAAAAATGTAAATTATGTTACGAACTGGCCATTTTGAGTGTTATGAATAGGGTGATAAGATCCATCATGGACCAATCTTTTAAGCTCATATTGGCGCTGCATTCAGAGCAGCTCAAACTTTTTCAATTTGCATTAAAGGCCCAATCGGTGAAAATTACTTTTTTCATTGGTTCGTTAATAATTATCATACATCTATTGTTTTTGTTTATCAGGTTTTTTTTAATAATAGGTTTTACGGCAATGGATATAAGTTCTTTATAATTAACGTAAGCAGATTCTTTCTATATAGATTGCAGTGCAGGCTGATCTGCGAGAGATGGGAGCTTTGAGCTGGCACGCTATCGCGCAGAATAGAACACAATTAGAATCCACTTCGTTTCGGAAACCAAGATACACTTCGAGTCGCTGAGCCACCTAAGTATCTTAGATTACTAAAAACTAGATATATTGAAATCAAATTGTCCTAATAGTCCAGATACCTGCACGGCTGAGGATTTTGGGCATGCCAACGACAGAGCGGTTAACGTTGCTAAATATTGGTCTAGACTAGGCTTATAATGACATCGTAGCTATTTCAAGGAGGAATTTTACAAAAAAAAAAACAACAGCTAGACAAAACTTACTAAATCAGTGCCGAAGCTCTCAAAGAAATTGGCAAACCCTTCGTTGAGCCACGTGTAAGTCCAAGATAGGGGTCCCACTTCGTTACCAAACCACATGTGTGTGTTCTCGTGGCAAATGATCCGGCCAATGTTCTGCTTAGTGGCCGTGGTGGTCACTCCATCTGTGACTAGGAGAGCTACCTCCCTGAAAATCAATAATCACATATAGATTTTTCACTAGCTTTTAAATAAATAATTTAATAATAATATCCTTGGCCGTCTTCGGCTATGGTAACTGACTGCGTAAAAACACAAAGATCTCTGGTGAAAACCAGAGATGTGCGAGGGAAATTTGTCGTGCGAGGATATCTCTGGTGAAAACCAGAGATGTGCGAGGGAAATTTGTCGTGCGAGGATGTGTAGCAAAGCTGTGAAAATGCGCATTAATGTGCGGTGCGAGCCGTGCAGAAATGTGTTTCAAAACTGAGTGATATGTCAGAGCGGGGGTGCGGTGTAGTGAGAGCGAAACCCCGCAACGCATTCCTCGCAATACATTCCTCGCAACACATCCCTTGTATCAAATTTCTCGCTCACTCACTCGCTTGTTTTATACGTACAAAAACCTCGCTCCGCTAAGCCGTTTCCACCACAGTTGTGCTAAGCGAGGCTAAATAAATGAAACGATTCTATTGATTCTTCAAAAACACATCAGAAACGCAGCCTTAGGCTGCGTTCATAAAAATATCTTCACTATATAAAATACCTAGATGCGATAAAGACTAAGGTATGTATCAATATTATTTGTTTGTTTGTTTATTTCACAGAAAATATCATTACAGAAAATATAAAAACTAATAATAAATGCAACGGCGGACTTAATAAATATTATTTTCAGAACAGAACAGATACCTCCGTGGTTTAATAGTTAAGGCGTTTGTTTTAGATCCAGAGGTATACTTTGGTGATCCTTACAGGAACCACGTAGGTACCACCAGGAACCACCAGGCAAAAGTCAGTTCCGAAAAACTCTGACACCACGCTGTGCAGGGTCGATTGACCATATAAACCACTCGATATGAAAGATGTTCTCTGAAATATGTATTTGTTCGAGAAGTTCATAGCAGTAGCATATTCACAATAGCCAGCACTTTAGACATTTTCTAAGTACACATTATATATATAATTAAATTAAAATATGTTGTAAGTATTTGTTTCTAAAATCCCTTCGGTGCGAACTGTAAAGATGCTATGAATGGTATAAAGAAATTAATAAAAATAAATAATTGTATTTACGATTGTTTTTCTATATTGCCAACTATACCTTGTTGTCGCCTAGAAGCTTTCATCTCGAAACCTCCTTTTGTTAAAATTGGTTAAATATACCAGTTTTCGAGATATCTCCCGTGCCGTTGTAAGTAGACCGTTTAAAAAGAAGAATTTTTCATTACCGCTCCTGCGTGCGGGAGCTAATTTAGAAAGTACTCATTACTTTCTATGGCTTCACTTAAGGTACGTTATTTGATATTAGTTTTCTTTTATATTATTATAAATGTGTGTTAAGACTGCGCGGTATTTTAAGCCAAGCTACTTTGTCTTGATTAAAAAAGTGAAACGGTTCCGAAACACTGTAATACCAGGGTATACATAAATTTATTAATTTGACAGTCAAGTGTACGTAATCAAACAATCAATCTGAAGAGTAGCAATGTTTTCTGACCTATTTCAATTGTAAATGTAATTTTCTATTCACAGGAACTTATTTACTAGCCTCTTTTTTACATAAGTATGAAATAATAGAAGTATTTTTTAAATGTTGAGTGTACCAAAATACGCTCAGGAAATAATTAAAAAGTTAAACCCTTAATTAGCGAATCAACATGTTTTATCACGAGCATAAGTACTAAGTACCCGTAACTTCTTACGACTTAGTTTTATGACTTTTGCGAAAGCACTTCCTTTTAGAGTAACCTATCAAACATAATTTTTACAAAACGCGCATTTTTTCCAAGAATTCCAAATATTTTAATAGAACCTTTTGTTTCGATTCCTAAAAGTACCGCTTACTTAATAATATAGAAAGTACTTAAATTTATTGTTTGATTGGCAAAAGATGAACAAAATACTCAGAACTGGCTCCATATACCATTTTTAAACTAAAATCATAAGTGAATATTAATTGACTTGCTAAGAATATTGCTAGAGTCGATTCACTAAAAAGAAGAAGATCAATAAACTCCATTTGGATGTGGTGTGTCATCGATTTTAAAAATAGATCTCCTGAAAAAGACACTCACCTGTAAATAACAAGACCCCAATTTTCCATGGCACCAGCAGCAAAGTCAGGGACAGCTGCTTTGTCAATTTTCGGGAAGGCATATTCAAACTCGGTGTAGTTCTCCAGAGCGAGCATATTTCTTTGTCCAAAGTCCAGGGCGAAACTAGCGGAGTTTAAGGTTTCTGGTCTGGAGTAAACCCTAAAGGGTACATTGTAGATGGGCTCTTCGACATTCTCAACGTAGTGGAAGTTGGAGACGAGGTAGGCAAGAAGGTAGGAAGACATGATTAAGGTGTCGTCGAATTCGTGTTTCGCCCAGCCAGCGACGTCCTCCCTGAAAATTTATACATAGTTAGAAACGGAATGAAATAAATCACTCGCAAATTGTGTAAAACAAAACAATTTGTTTAATTTTCGTTTCTTTCTCTATGTTTGAAGGCATATCAAAGTCGTTTATCGATGATCAGATTTAAAATGCCTATAGGCTCTATTTCAGATTTTTGATGTCAAATGGAGAGGAATATGCTTGTTCTTTATTTCCATATCCATACTTATTACTAGCAGTTTCCCGCAGCTCCGCCTGCGTCAAAAATAGCCTATATTCGACCCCGGGTCTTCTACAATTTTCATATCAAATTTCATCAAAATCCGTTTAGCGGTTTGGCCGTGAAAGCGTAACAGACAGACGGACAGACAGATAGACATTCGTTTTAACTTGGATCAGAGACTCTGTTTCAAGACATCTATGATGCTAATCAGAAATTTAAAAAATGCATTGAAATAGAACATTCGGTCATTTTGTTTGAAATTTGATCATAATTTTTACATGGAATTTTTATATAAAACTGGCATTCACTCTCTTTTTTTAGTAATAGGTTATACGGCCAAGGATAGAAATCATTTGAAGCCCTTCTTAATTTTTCTATCTTCTTCAGTCCTACAGTGTGGTTTCGTCAAGTCCTAGTTAAGTCTAAAAGTCTAGTCGGTAGTTACGTCTAGTCAGAAGAATTAAGTGAAGTGTTTACTACTTATTTACTTTCTGAGCAAGTGTAGTTAGTATAAATAAATTTAATTATCATGTTCTAAGGAATAAATGACTATTCTATTTTGGTGTCTATGTTCAACGTGTACACAGTCCTTAGCTTTGGAAAAGTAACTTTTCATTTTAAGTAAACGCACGTAAAGAAATAACAATTTTTCTACGATAATAATTATATTTAGAGAATAGGGGAGACCAGCAGTGGGACATTATAGGATAAGGAAAAAAAATTCGTCTCGTCTTTCTCACTTGCTCAAGAGATCCTTTAAAAAATGAGACTTACTTCAAAGTGTCATTTCTTTCTGGCATGTTGCTTCTAACTGTATCATATGCAGGCGGGGCATAGATTGTTGTCCTAAATATGGCTTTCTGATGAGGTTCATCGTAGCAAGGAAAAGCCCTGCGCGAGAATGTAGGTTGCAACTGAGAGGTCACCAAGTTTCTGAAAAAAAAATCAATGGAGTTAAAAACTAATATTGGCTATAAGGAGCTGATGGATATGCAGAGCCTTGGAGTAAATAATAAAATAGTGCCAGAAATGACGTCATCTCCTCAATCTTTTTATTGAATTCATTACATACAAGTATACTTTTTACATCACGATTAGTAAATTCTGTGTTCACACACTTGGAAATGTTTTTAATAAGTACAAGAAAACTTTAGAATCCCGAAAGATTTTTCTGGAAAATAATTTGCAAAATGTCATACTTGAAAATCAGGAATTAATCTGAGACTTTTATTTCTTAATGTCTATACAAATTAGTAAAGGAAGTTGTCAATAATAATGTAAATACATACATGGTATCTCCATTTTCTTCATAAGTAGACACATACACTCCAAACATATTAGCTGCGTACTGTGCTACATAATTGATCTTTACAACATGTGGTTGGGAAACGCCAATAGCCCTTGTCAGTGTAATTCTTAGCAAATGAGTATCATCTGTAGCTAGAGTAAAGCTTGAAAAAAGATCATCTGCTAAATTCACATCTCTGTCACTAAATACTTCTATGTTATTAATTTCCATAGCCATAGCATGTATGATAATTTCATCTGTATCTACTCTTGGGATGATTCGTATTGAAACATTTCCGTAAAAGTAATCTACATTGCTTGGATCTATAAAAAGTTGAACATCGTAGAATGTAGGGTAGGTTGTATCAGGTAGTACGTATATTTCTTCTCTTGGGTCATTTCTTTGTACTTCTGTGATCGGGATGGCAGCAACAGAGCCCAATAAGGCTAGGCATATTAGTAAATACATATCTGAAAGAGAAAATATTAATTATAATAAATTTTACGTTATTTCTGGCTGATTTACTGTAATTTCTGAATGATGCATGTTGCGTGTAAATTAACTCCTTCATTTTAGGGGGTTTTCAGTTGCTTCTTAAGCTTGTTGCACCGAAAGCCAGGGTTCGCTGATTGATTATACTTCTCTATGTAGGTATACAAAGAATCTTGGTTTCTTTCAACTTGATTTATTTAAGAAAATAGTATTTTTGTGATTTAACTGTACCATAAAAATACCATAATATATACATACACATAGAAAATAATAAAAGAGTCATGTATAACTAAAATAAGTCTCATTTCATTAAATTATCGATCAATATGATGAACTAATTATTAGGCTGCGTTTCCACCAGAGATGAGCGAGGGAAATGTGTCGTACGAGGACGTGTAGCGGAGCTGTGAAAATGCGCATTAATGTGCGGTGCTAGCCGTGCGAGGATGTGTTGCGAAACTGTGTAATGTGTCGGGGCCGAGGCGAGGGTGCGGTGTAGTGGGAGCGGAACCTCGCAACGCAATTCTTGCAACACATATGTCGCAACACATTTCTCATCGCTTGTAACACATTTCTCGCGCACTCCCTTGCTTGTTTTGTACGCACAAAAACCTCGCTTCGCTAAGCCGTTTCCACCAGAACTGTGCTAAGCGAAGCTAGGTAAATGAAGCGATTCTATTGGTTCTTCAAAAACACAGCCCTCACTACGCATCCTCGCACATCTCTGGTGAAAACGCAGCCTTATTTATGCCAGTAAATTTATGATGTAAATACAAAGCGAAATTTCAAATGAATTGTCATAGTAAAATTTCTCCGACGTATGTATATAATGTAATATAATTACTGTTGATAAAATCATTATTAGAGCGACAATGATAATTTCTCGACGATATAATAGGTACAGTACACAATGCTTTAACAGATAGGATTATTAAAAAACGGTCAAGTACTAGCAGAACTTGCGCATGAAGGGTTCTGTGAAAATTTCAAGCAGTCTTTGGCTTTTATTAATATTCATCTAAAATGCTAATTGTATGAAAACCCCACTTATATTTTTTTCTCTTTTCATTATTTGTTGTTATAGCGGCAATAGAAATACGATATCTGAAAAAAATTTAAAAGTCTATCTGTCACAGTTGATGACATACAGGTGGCCTGGTGGTAGATGGACAGAATTGATAGTAGTACTAACGTAGTAAAATGGTCCCGTTTTTACCCCTTTAGGAACAGACGGAAAATAGTAGATGCAACATCTGTGCTGTTGCTGTTTCGCCTTAGGTGACTTTTCTAATCAAAGTAAATTTTTTGATCATGAAACTAGAAAGCCTTAAAAAAAAAACCGGTCAAGTGCGAGTAAGACTCGCGCATGAAGGGTTCCGTACCATTATCTAAGTTTAAAAACCACATAAAATCACGTCTGTTGTATGGCAGCCCCCATAAATATTTATTTTTTTCTATTTTTTAGTATATGTTGATATAGCTGCCTCAGAAATAGCCAGTACATCATCTGTGAAAATGTCTACTATCTAACTATCACGGCTCATGAAATATAGTCTTGTGACAGATAGAGTGACAGTGGCATACCTAGGTACATACATAATAAGGTCCTATTTTGTTTTGCTCTTTGGAGTTTGGGTAAACAAACTTAAAAAAATTAGAACGGCGTTTGGTGGATTTTTGATTTACCTCTATAATTATATAACATACTAGCTGTTTCCCGCAGCTCCGCCTGGAGTATATAGCCTATGTTACTCAGGGTGAATGTAGCTTTCCAATGGTGAAAGAATTTTTGAAATCGGCACAGTAGTTTTTGAGTTTATTCATTACAAACCTACACACAAAAATACAAATCTTTCCTCTTTATAATATTAGTGTAGATGTAGATGTACCTAGATATATTCTGTTTATTTTAGCATTGTGAGTAGACGAACGGCTGGCGTTAGAAATTTGTTATGAATATAGTTGATGACCCGGAGTGAAACATAGGCTACTTTACTAAATGTAGGTATTATGGTTAGGTAAAGCGCGAAGTATTTATATAATTGCAACTAACGTCATCTATCGCGCTTCCATGTAACAATACATGTAGAAATACGATAAAAAAAATTAAAAAAAAAATCTACTGGGGCCCGAGATTTGGAGTCCATGTATTGAAAGACTGCACTGCTACCACATTTTCCAAACCCTTCTTAGCAATAATGGTGAAAATAACATTGATATGGAGACGATTTGGTTTTACATCTTATTATTATTCCTTAATTAAAAAATATTTCATTATTCAATTTGAAAAATATAATTATCTTGATCGGTCTGGTAGATTCGGAGAAAATCGACTGTGACAGACGGACAGACGACATCAGTGCAAGCCTATAAGGCTTCCTTTATTAGCTTTTGAGGTACGTAACCCTAAAAAAGGTGAAAACCGAGAAAAAATCGTCTTTTCTTAAAAAGTCCTGTATGGGACGTCGTATCTTTGCCCCCACTTCTTGCTTTTATTGAAAGTTGTTTAATTTCACGTTAATAATTTTTTGGAAAATAACAAAAATCGAAATGGCGGCAATGCGGTTCGCAACGCATTACGTCTCATTTCTCGCGGGGGTGAAAAGCGGGCTAGTAGTCTCTGCCTACCCCTACGTGGAAAAAGGCGTGATGGTATGTCTAATAATCAGGCTGTAAATAATTCTTCCCGATCCCTCACTGCTCACGATCACAACCTTATGTGTTTTCTGATTGGCAACTTGGCTGGTATTTAAAAAGTCAGTATTTACGACAACAGAACATGACCTAACATTTTTTTCTTTACCCTACGGAAAGACACGATAACTAATCTAGTTTGATATATCAGATATTAACCTCGCATACAATTCGACAGACGCTGAGTTAAGATAACGATAAAATAGTTGAACATATCAAATAGATAGGGACTGGATAAATTCTGATAATAAAAACCTTAAGAGCCCACTTGTGAATTGCCCAATCTAAGAACTATGGAATTTGGGAAATTGGGACAGAATATTGTGAGTCCACCAAAAGATTTTGCAAACTATTATCGCTTGCGTCAGTATTAGAATTTTGTTATTTATCTTTTCGATCGAGAGTGTCAGATTTTTAGAGCTCGATAGCCGAGCGCAGCGCGCATATCCGTAACCATTTCTTGCGTTAAGCGGCGGTGAAACGCGACCCAAATTGGATTGGTTGCCATTAGTGGCATGCTCTATCCCGAGCTTCTCGTGCTTAGTAAGGCACGATAAGCCGTGGTTCCGGTTGTTATCAATAAATTGCAGTCGTAAGGTAAGGCTGCGTCAGATGCTTCGGGTAGCCTGAAAAATTTTACAGTGTTGGCTACTAACACACCGCGGGTCGTGTTCCCCTGTAAAAAAGGTGACGGACAGGTGGCAGTCGCTCCTTTATAACCAGTACCGCCAAATCTACACTCTAGGCTCGGAAGCGTAAGCAGCTAGGATACACGTTTGTAGGAAAAAGAAGAATCCCTATTTACTCTACTCTCTCTCTACCGCAGTCTACCGCAGGTCGACACCTTGGCGGAACTGCATAGTTTATAATTATAATTATTTTAATTTTTAATATTAATTTCTTAGCTGAAAAGTTTTAAAATTATATTATAAAATTGTATTCTATCTTACCGTATGTATTTACTCTTACACCGTAATAAATAAACTAAATTACCTATCTATATAATTTTAATATTAATGTTATCATGTTCTGATACATGCGACTAATCAAATTATAATATGCTAAATCACTGATAATATATCTGTAAAAATGTAATGTACCGATTATTATAATAAGCCTTTTTGGGGTCTTTGTTTTCCTGTTTAGAGAGATCACATCCATCGACCCTTAGAATATAAAAAAGTATGTCCAAGTATAAGTCTGGCCATACATATAGGAAACGCAGCCAATATTCTAGGCACGTTGCGTTCCTGCGGCGCGTCGGAAGACTATTTTGTTAGTTCGACTGTTTTTTTTAAGTATTATTAAAATAAGAACAGACGTTCTCAATCTATGCATCGACCCTACACCCCGTTTCTGGTTTTCTTTTTATTCTTCTTCCAAGAATCATAATAAGATTTTTAGTCGTAATGTTATTATCTGACTGATCGGAAAAAATCACATTTAGCGCCATTCCTACCTACGGAGGATTTATAGAATTGTTCAACAGTATTGGATGTCAGTGTGCATTCGATGCTCTACAAATGACGTTTCTTTCTCAACGTCTTTGGTTTATAGTCACAGTTACATAGTTTTACTCACACATAAATTTTATCCATTCTTGTTATCTCTCTTGTCACAGCAAATGTGAACTATACAGTCAGATTATCTCCAGTCCCTCTTGACGTTATTGAAATTCATATCTGCAAAGCAAGAAATAGAGGTTAATTGATATACGAGTAGCTGAAAAACGAAAAGTACCAGTATGACCACCGGTAGTTTAATTTATAAAATTTTTTGGCATTCGCGGAAGACCAGCGTCGTGGCTCGTACCACGATCCACGACACATGCTGAGCGAAGGCCGTTTTGGTGCATGTCAAATGTGTTAATTTTATTTTATTCGAACAAATGAAAACCAAATAAACAATTTTTCTTCTTTCTTTATTTCTTTAGTAGGTATAATAAGGATAACTCTTTCTTTTTGGACTTACTTCCAAGAAACTGGAAAATCCTGCAAAGTGGAGTGGAGAGTAAAATAGGAAAGCGGCTCTAAGACAGACAGACAAACAGATCAAGGTATTTATGCCATAATATGAAGAAAAAGATCTTCTTCAACCTTTTTTCAAAGTACTTTTTTAAATCAGTTCCCAATGGTCCTTAATTAAATATATAATCATTTATTTCGGACAAAATCCATATATGTTAGCAACAATAATTTTGACTTAAAGCTATGTTAGTAAAAAATAAATTCTTAAAAATTCTGCCTCCGATGGATACTAACATGCAGTGCCTCAATTTTTGGCAATCAGGATGAGACGCAATCATTTTCAGGTTTTAAAACGCATTTGTCACAAGTTATTAAAAAATAAATAGTTTAGCGTAGTGTCATGATTTTATTCTTCATTAACATCCCATAATTAAAGATGTTTAAAAATAAACAACCCCTAAATTGTGGTTCTAAATTCATATCATTCTCCTAACACAAACAAAAGGGACAGACTTTACCTACTTAGTACTTAAGTCCCGAACTTAAATAGACAATTTTAATTAAGTCCAGAATTTGCAGAAGCACGGAATGGACGACTGCTTGCGTCACGTCATTTTGTTCAGAAACGTGCTACAATATTTTTTATATCAAAAGCATAGTTTGTCCAAACGCGACAAACGAAGTCAAAATACGAAGCAAATGACATTTCCCATACATTTGACATATGCATTAGTACTAGATGTTTTTGTAATAACAACGTTTTATTTTTATAATTATATCTTTTTAGGAAAATTAAGGCATCACAATATAAATATTTTTAAGTATAAATACCTATATTTTCCGAAATTTATATACACAGATTTTTATAATCATATTTAATTTAACTATTTTATATTTGTTTTAAAGTAATAAACGCGATAAAAACCGTATTGCAAAAAGTTCAAATGAAGGAATTATTGCAAGACAAATGAAATTTTTATGTTCAAAGGGTATGGTTTCTTTGCAACTCCATCTGCACCCTATCATAGGTACTATTAAATAAATGTACTAAAATCACATCTAGCAGCAGTCTCTAACACCATGTGTAGTTCGTTACATGGTAACGTAACAGATGGCAGCACATGTCACATTCTTCAACGTGCAGTAAGTACAATCTATGTGGTCATTACAAAATTACATTTGAGTTTCAGTTTGACACCAGGGTATGCAAGGTCAATTGATCTTTACCCACTAGATAAATAAAGTGGAATTAGATTTTTTATTTATAAAACTTTATTTAATTTATAGCCACTTAATAATAACACATATAAACTTTACAAAACGTGACAAAACTTAAATCTAATAATAAGTAGGGTCCATTTGATTTTCTTTACTAGGTACTTAAATATTTATAAAAAAAATAAAAATATATAAGGCAAAATGACGTAGATTGTGCTAGTTCCGAAATAAGTTCAGTTGTGAGACTATAGTAACTCAAAAAGACTTAAAATATTTTTAAAAAAAATTTCACCTTGACCTGACCGGGATCGAACCCAAGACTACGCCTCACAGTCCATCAGTATCTTGTAGAGTCAAATAGTAATTCAGTCTCTGAGAGTCTTCTCTCTTATCTCAGCGCCTTCCGGTTCCGTCCCCAGCTTTCCGACATGAAATGAAATGAAACGAAACGAAACTAAGTGTAACGAAACGAAACGAAATTAAATTAAATTTAATGAAATCGTTTATTTTCAATATCAATATAGGATATAAATACCACTTATTGACATCAATTTACTACCACTTACAAACTGGGGTCCGCTAGGCCTCTGAAAGTCTTCATTGCTCTATATTTACTTTTTACCCATTGCTGGGCAAAAGTCTCCCCGCTCGTCTTCTATTAATCTCTACATATACACATACATCTACTCTCTTGCCAGTTTCTGTTGAAAACTTTAAGTTCATATGCCACACTATCCCGATAACGCGAAGGTTCGCGTTCAAGTGTGGCCGCAGAATTAAGGAAAGTGTTAGATCGCAGCTTTACACTTAAATAATTCACCATTCGGTCGCCATTTAGTGGCATCTTCTATCTTTAACTCTTCATAAGCTCCTGTTGGTTTGGTTTCCCAGTAAAAATGGTTACGGAAGTCAGACGGCAGTCGCTCCATTGTAATAACCAGTTCCGCCAACTCTAGGACCATGAATTACAGCGTACCCTAGGCTCCGAAGCGTAAACTGACGACGCAACTAGGATTACACGCTAGGATGATGAAGTATACGAAATTAAACAATTTTATTTAAAAAAATAATGTATGCAAAATTTTTGGAAAAATTGGTTATGTAGATTAGAGCGGAAACACATTGCACTTAGGTACTATCAAAAATATATTATTTTCTTCGCACCACCTGCTTGACCGGTAGAAAAAGCCTTTGGCATTACCCCCAACATGGTTTTCCCAGGAGTATACAACATGGGGTCTTTCAAAAAGGGCGTTAAAGATTTCTCAAGGGTAGGCAATATGCACGTGAATCCCCTGGTGTTGCGACGTCCATGGGCTAAGGTGACCACTTATCATCAGGTGGGCTGTATGCCTTTTTACCTATTAATTGTATAAAAAAATACATAAATATAAAAACACAATTTCCTTTTTTAATATTTGATAAAATATGTTTTGTGAGTGGGTTCTACACATTAATTCAAAGTTTCATTTAAGAATACGATAAGGTTGGCAGTGTCAAAATTTTGATGCTTATGTGTGAGTTAAAATTTGATTCAGACTCAATTCAAAGTTACAGAGATAGGTAGTGTTAAGTACTAATGATGATGAATTTACAAATATAAATTTGTCCTCCAACAGGTGGTAGATCACGCAGCAGGCAGGCGAGTAGTCGATCATGAAAATAATTTCGAATTTTATAAAATTCCTTTTTTTATATATATAATTAAGTAGTCAAACAGGCGTATGGCCCGCCTGATGGTAAGTGGTTACCGTAGTCTATGAGCGCCTGCAACACCGGAGATGTCACGAGCGCGTTGCCGGCCCTGAAGGAGTTTTTCGCGCCGTTTTTGAAGGCTCCCATCTTATAGCCACTAGGGAAAACCATGAGAGGGAGTTCATATCATCGTACTGTACGCGATAACATGGGATCCAAGGTATGGGGATGAAATCCCTGACGCGAGATGATGGCGAGAGGTGCGATGGTAAACAGTGGCTGTTGGCATCATGGTTTTACAGGGAAACCAGACCAACAGGAACATGACCTGAAGTGTGTTAGTGGCCAACACTGTTGCAGAATTTTTCAGGCTGCCTTAGGCATCTGACCAAAGGCTTAACGTGCCTCCGGAAGCACGGAGGAGCTCGAGATAGAAAATGCCACTAAAATGGCGACCAATCCAATAGTGGTCGCGTCTCGGCGTCGCTTGACACGCGCATTCGCTACAGATACGTGGGTCGCACTCGACTATCGACCTTCTCTTATTTTATATTTATTACTTTGTACTTATTATATATTTTTAAACTTGTGAAACGCAATAAATTCTGATTCTGATAATGTAACCTATACGAAAATATGATTATGACCAGGTCATAATTATTTAGTAAAAGACACTGAAAATTTGTCAAATGATTTCAGAATAACACCGTATCATTCAAATACGAATTAATTGCTGTAAGTATCTTTGTATGTTAATCCATACATCCATACTCCATACTTATATTATAAATGTGAAAGTGTGTTTGTTTGTCCTTCTTTCACGTTAAAACGGAGCAACGGATTGATGCGATTTTTTGTGTGGAGATAGTTGGAGACCTCGAGTGACATAGGCTTTTTTCCGTGACACAAATGAAATTCCACGCGGGCGAAGCCGCGGGCACATCTAGTAGTGCAATAAAGTCATACATTCACGAAGTCAAGGCAAAGTGTTCGCAAATTTAAGTGACACACGAGAAAATTAGGAGTTCATTGTTGCTTGTTGTAGAAAATTAGGTACTGCTAACCTCGTGAGAATCTCACAGTTCATCCGGCTGAATGAGTCCGGAATACCATAATAAATGAGACAATGAAGAAAACAAAGTCAGGTTAGTTACTCAAGCTGACTCAAGAATAAATGAGTTAAAATTTTGTACAAGGGTAAAGCATTCTCTTTGTACAAAATAGAAATAAATATGTGCAATGCAAGCTTCTTGTGAAATAAAATTCCGGTACTTCGATAATATCTATAAAATATCTGAAGGAAATTATGTGTTTCTTTATGTCTTATGTGTGTTTTTGTGTTTATATATTAAATCGCAGCACCTCAACATTCATGCAGATGCAGAATGCTGTCGTGAACTTAATCTGAATAACATTGAAAGTAAGCCAAAAATTCACTAACGCTCATCAAATTTACCACAAAGCATAAAATCAAATATTAGTCGGGGAGCTTGCATACTAATTAGCACGACAAACTGTAACACAATGACACAACCAAACAATTTCACTACATTTCACCCCTCAAACGATACGAGGAAACGAAAACTCATCCTAGTCGTAAGATCTCATCCCTACTATATGAATGCCGCAGTCGTATTCAGACCTCCGCCTAGGCCGCACGGCTCTCGCGTCCACAGACATCATCGCAATTAAAAAAAGAACAATGGATTAACGTCATTAATAAGGTAAAGGATATTTTTTATTAACGCATTGTTTATCCCATATGTAATCAAGGTTGTCATTTCGGTAAATCGTTTTGTGTCGGCCGTGAAACGCGTTGTAAACTTTTCCCATGTGTACTCGTATATATCCGAATGTGTGTTTCTTGTTTACGTACACAATTTCTTATTCGCATCTGGCTTTTAGTTTTGCAATTTTTATTTTAGTTTTGTTTATTTTTGTTTACTTTATCTAGTTTGTAATGGGCTCTGAGATTTAGCAACTCTTGTTTAACATAAACGTTTTCTTATGCGGTTTCATTATAAATAACTAGTCGCTAGTTTGAATTGTAATCAAACATAATATTCGAGTTCTTACTTGTTTTTTTGTGTTTATGGTAAATGTTTGACAACGCAAGCGTGATAGTTCTAGTAGTACAGCTTAGTTGTTCATAGACTAACTTATATTTTACATAAAATAGATAATTAGTTTTCGGAGAGCTAGTTTTTTTAAATCTTGTAAAAACAGTTTCCTTTAGTAATTTAATTTAAAGAAAATACTCTTTTGAATGAACTTTTGTTCGCGATTGTACGTTATCCCGACCGATTTTATTAAGAGTTTTATTTTTAATAAAGACTTTATTGTTCGACTTAACATTATGAAACATTCTAAGTTAATAAGACTTTCATTGCTTTTTTTATAAATTCCAAATTTTTGAGTAGCTCATTGCAAGCCGACTGATTGAAAGGATTTCGTAATTAAGGAAGGGCATCACGATTTATCTTAATCACTTAAACAATATAATATTTATAAGAAAAAAAAATACAATATAAATAACTTTATTGCCCACATCTGGGAAATCACAAAACTGAAATTATAACATTGTTAGCAATATGGAGCAAAGGCTAATGTTATTTGTTCCTTGCTTATCTTATTGCAAGGTCTATCCCAAACCGCGTCACGGGCACTAACGTGATTTATTAGACGATTATCAGACGCCGTCTGGGGCCAATAAGGCCTTCACATTATATCTGAAGCATGTATTTATGTTCTAACAATCAAAAGACATCATCCATTTAGATACAAAAAAAGTGAAAAGTGCCAGTCAGAAAGAAATGTTGGTTATTCTGGTAGATATTGTCTAGCTTATCATTTCTTGTTATGGCACCTAAACTGCTTGCTTTTTTTTTAAGTTTAAAAATTATATTTTTACATACTTTCTCGAATCAACGAATTAAAATTTATAGACTGATACAGCTTATAAATGTTGCCTTAATAAGAAATGATTAGGTAGTCAATATCACAATAACCCACTATTTTTTTTTGGGCTTGTATGTAGCATTTACTTACATGTATTTCTTAGCAAGCTCCTGGCCTAGAATTTTTCATAGCCCTAATAATTCCGATACATTTAAATCATGCAGATTCTTCTTCTTCTTTGCGAGTCGACTCTGGCTGTTATCATGCAGATTCTTCGAGTTTTATTTAAATATGACTTCAAACATATTAATTTTATTACAATAAAAAACAAACTTAAACACATCTTTTTAATAATTCGATGCTTAAAAAGCAATAATTACCAAGCGACATATTGACAACTTCACAGTAGAGATAATATTTTTTTTTTTATATATAAGAAACATATTTGTTTAACTCTTAGTTGTAACTCATACCAACGAATTTTGAATGAAGTTAAAAGGCTTAATCCTGGCATCTAGAGATTATAAATATTCTTAATATTTTATGAAGTAGCGTCGGTTAGTAAAACTTCCAACAAAATTGCAAACAGGTAAAAATTACTTACCATAGAAAAATTTTATTATAAAATAGGCAAAATTAACCAAACACCATTATTTTGTAACTGTGTCTGAATAAAAATGGCGTATCTATAAATTTAGCATGTTTGATCTACAGGTAAAACAATCTTAATACAAATCTAAAAAGTTTAATTATTTAAACAAAAGCAATTTTAATCATCGACTAAATTAAATAAGGTAGTGTAGGATTGTTTTGGACAACAAAAACAATATTATTTACATCATTATCTACCATGCTACCCAATTCACAAGTATCTACGATATTTGGATGCAATAGAATGATGTTGTATTTCTCAATTAGTAGGATTATAATATATCACTGATATAGTGAAAACTTTCTATTAATATAGTTACGCTATCGAAAACCTGTTGCTTTCTCTTTTTCAGACGGAACCCGCAAAAAATAGCCTTTGTATTTTTCTACCATAATCACATGAATTAATTCAATTCAATTATGCTTGATTTAATTTAATTATGAATAGCCTAATTATTCGCATGTCATTAAATGTGACAAAACATGTGATCCATTATGTGAAAATTGTAACACCAATATACATACCATGTTTTTCGTGAATAAAGATATTTATTATTATTATTATTATGAAAATCAGTTCAACATTTAGAATTCACACACTTTTTCGACCCCTAACTTTTTCAAATCAATCAATTAATATTTAAATTAAACCTTTAAACATTCCTCGTATTCTAAGGTATTAAATCCTGATTTTCGTTATCGTTTAAAATATATATAACTTTAACTCAATCCATTCGAAACATAAATATTAAAAAAAATACTCAAGCCATTACACATAGGCGCTTAAATATTATTAATTCGTATCGATACTCGTAGTATCGATTAACGTCCCTTACTTTGCGTCAAACTCATAACAGCTTAACACCAAAAATCACCGTTTGTGTAACAGTATTATCAACCCATACACGTCATCCCAAACGTTTCAATCTTTTTATTACTTTTATTAGCTCTATAGTCATCGTGAACCCTTTGTAAGAATCACGTTTGGGGCAAAAGCCCTTTGACAATGGGCTAGCGGAAGGGGCATAGGGGATGCCACGTCGCCCTAAGCTAAGTTAGATAATGCTGCGATTTATTGTAATCTATTTGGTATCTTATCTGTTAGATTTACTAGTTTGTTGGTAGAAGTTAATTAACAAATGATTTTTTTGGGATAGATTAATGTTTTTTTATCTTAAAATTCCGCACGCTTAAACATTTTGAAACAGTTTCATAACACCTTTTTCGTAAAAATTTCCAAGTATCTGAAAAGCCCATTTTAACTTAAAATGTGTTCTGTTTCGTTCTTTCATACCAAATTATCGATAAGTGATAAAGGTTTAAGATATTTATTCTCATTAAGAATTACAAATTCACTTCACATGAGAACAACACAAATAAATCCAAATAACAACAATATCATTATCGGTATACGCGTACGATTAACATAGATTTTATATTAACTAAAACTATTTGGTGCGGTTACCCTCACTTTAAAAAATATCATTGATCGAGCGGTCACAACTTCGAGCGTCGAGTGGTGTAAATACAAAGATGTATATAGCCCGGCGCAGCTGGAAGGGACATCGAGTCACACGAGTAAGTATTTAGATGTTGTAATATTTATTCTATGCAAGTAAATAATATTAGCCTGTTTTATTATTTTTATGTTTGTATTTGTTTACAGAAGTTTACTATAATCCATACTATTATTAATGTATTTATTATTTTATTGTTACCTATCATTATTTCTATAAGTATATAATTTTATTTATTATAAATTTTAATGTATTACAATATAGTTTATTATTTTATATATTATAAAATGTATAAATATATTATTATTATTATTTATTAAATTTTTATTAATTTAATTAATTTCAGTGGCTTCCTTTTTTTTATTATAAATATATATATATATATATATATATATATATATATTGTAAATATGTTCTATGAGTAATCATACTATGTAGTTTTTACCCACAAAATGTTTTAGCAATTTTTTAAAGGAATACATTGATTGCACTTCTTTCACATTTTTGGGAAGATTATTATATAACTTACACCCCTCAAATAAGATACTCTTTTTGCCATAATTCGTTCTGGGTGCTCTTAGTACTAAATTGTTTGCGCTTCTTAATTGCATTTTATGTATTGGCTTCTTTTTAGTAAAACTAATTTGGGTATGTATAGAATTTGTCAAGATCTTTCGTATTAGAAGGCATGTATAATATATATAACTTTGTTTTATAGTCATGAGTTTAGTATCTTTGTAAACCTTTTTGGTCGGTGTTAAATAATCAAAATGAAATAGAACTTTTATAAGTTTGTTTTGTGCTCTTTGTATTTTATTTAAATTGGTTTTTGCAGCTGTACCCCAAATTTGGATAAGGTAATCTATGTGTGGTTTAACCAGAGAGTTATAGATACAGTAGCGAGTTTTCTTTGGAAGGAATCGGACAATACCACGTAAGGCGCCAGTAAGCGATGATAGTTTAGATCTAATTTTTGCAATATGTGGAACCCATGTGAGTTGATTGTCAAGAATAAGACCCAGGTAAGTTTGTTTGTCAGTTCTGTCGATTTTGTGTCCATTTATATTAAGTGGGTTGAAATCTTCAATTTCCCTATTTTTTGCTTTAAATATAATGAAATTTGTTTTCGATACATTGATAGTTAGTAAATTGTATTGGAACCACTGGTGTAATATATCAAGATCGTTTTGAGCGTTCGTGATTACCGTTTCCACTGAGTTACCAAAGTAGAAAAGACTTGTGTCGTCAGCATAAAGTGTGAGGTCGCCCCGCAGACCTATATCATTCATATTATTTATATATATTAGGAACAGTAAGGGGCCCAATATTGAACCCTGTGGGACCCCGTAAGAGATAGGATTAGGCTTACTTTGGTGGTTTCCAATTTTTACTATTTGTTGGCGATTAGAGAGGTAGGATTTTATCATTTTGTGCGCTATCCCAGTAATACCGATGTTAGCCAGTTTTTTTAATAATACTCTATGACAAACTGTGTCGAAAGCCTTTTTGAGGTCTATGAATACTCCTAACGCTATTTGTTTTTGGTCTATATTCGTTTTAATTTTAGTAATAATATCTATTGATGCTGAAAGGGTGTTGGATTTTGGTCTAAAGCCATATTGTTTGCTGTAAATTGTGTTTTTAGATTTAAGATAACTATCAATTTGGTTGTACAAAACTCTTTCAAAAATTTTTGATATTATTGGCAAAACAGATATGGGCCGGTAATTACTTGGGATGGATTTGTTTCCCGATTTAAAAATTGGGGTTACTTTAGCAACTTTCAAACTATCAGGAAAGATACCCTGCTCTAGACATTTGTTTATACAGATTGTCAAGTTTGTGACTATTAATTTTTTAACACTTTTGATAATTTTTGCAGTTACACCATCGACTCCCGAAGCACTGTTACAGTTTAGGTTATCAATAATTTCACTGACTTCAGTCTCTGTGGTAGGTGAGAACTTGAAAAGATCGGGCGTATCCGGTGTAGGGTTACACTGTGCGGCAGTGAAGACATCATCCTTGTGATACTTCTGAGGTATTTCATTTGCCAATGATTCTCCGATTGTTGAGAAGTAGTCATTAAAGCATTTGCAAATATCATCATTATCAGTTATATCGCTATGATCTGTCTGTAGTTTGGATGGTGGAGTTACTTCCTTTACTTTGTTGCAATACAAGCTATTTATTAGGGACCACATTTTAGCAGGTTTGTTTAGACAATCTTTGAAAGCCCTATGATAATACTCTGCCTTAGTTCTTTGGATTAGGCTAGTAACATGTTTTCTTGCTCTCAAAAGTTCCTCATCCGATTTTGAATCGCTGGGGTTATTGCTTTTCTCAAGCCAAAGGGCATTTCTTTTGTTTATGGCGACTATAATTTCCTTCTTTATCCAATCTTGTTTTGGAGGATTCAACTTTTTGATCTTCTTGGATCTACATTTATTGATACTCGATAATAAGTTTTTTTCAAAAGTAGAATACTCCACGCCCCGATTTGAATTACTTTCTACTGCTTTGTACAATTTATCATAATTAACAGCTTCATATTCAGTCGATTTTATAGGCTCTGGCTTGAATTTTTCAACTTCCACAAATATTTGTTTGTGGTCCGACATATTAGATTGAATCATAGCCAAATGGAATTTATTTTGTTTTAAGTTCGTACATACGTGGTCCAAAATTGATTTCCTAGATTTCCTGTCACGGGTACAATATAATTCATCGACTTTGTTTATTATATAATAACCACTCTCGTTAACAGTATTTTTATATGTAGTTGACAATTTCGGACGTAGCAGATCATAGTTAAAATCTCCAAAGATTATGGCTCGTTTGCGTTTTTCTAATTGCAAAGTATATTCATCTAAAAAGTTAGAACTGTTGGTACGACCAGGTTTATATATCGCTCCTATGTCTAGAGAGAATTTGTCAATATGAACCCACAAGTAGTGATTCTCATCTATCGACTTCTGTTCAATGAGGTTATGCCTCATGGAATTGTGGGCAAAAATTGAAACTCCTCCGCCCTTTACTCCTATTCTATAGTTATAGTAGTGTGTATAACCAGGTATTTGCATTGTTTTTGCATCTTCATCTGATTTTATCCATGTTTCAGAGATAACTATGACGTGAAGAATGGTATCGAGCGATTGAATAATACATCTCAATTCGTCCAACTTTCCAGCTTTCATTATACTGCAAGCGTTAGCATACAAGAATTTCAAAGATTTTTTGCCCATTACTATATTGCTGTATTTATTTACAATTTGATAGGAGGTATTGTTGATCTCACTGTCTGTTACGGATCTGCATATGGAAGACGCTGTTGGGAGTTTTTTGAGGCTGAAGTTACAATCTTAGGAATTCCTTTAACGTATTTTATAGCAAGATTTGTTTCACCATTGTTGATGCGTCTATTGAGTTCGTCTTTAACTATTTTAATATATGCCTGTTGTTGGGGCGTTTGATCAGAGAAAATCTTTATTTCCTTGTTTTTCAATTGTACTCTATGTTTCAGTATTTTTACAGCATGTTCTTGGCAGGTGAATGTGACTTTAAGTAATCGTTTCTGGGCAGGATGATACTTTCCTAGGCGAAAAACTTTCACCGGTTCTGGACAATCGGCACATATTTCTTTTATAATGTTGTAGACTTCTGTTTTGTCTTGTTCCTGTCTCTCTTGAGTGTGCGTTGATGAAGGTTCTAGTATTCCAGCAACTAAAATATTTTTGCATCTTAAGCTGCGTTCATTAAGCTCTGCTACCATATTTTCTTGGGTTTGTATCATGTTTGATGATTGCCATGATGATGATGGTGTACTTTGAGATTCAAGGACCACTATTCTGTCTTCGCTTTTTGCGGTAAGATTTTTAAGGCCCTCAATATCGGCTTTTAAGCTTTTTTGTTGTTCTGTTAAGTATTCAGTTGCTGTTTTCATATTATTAGCTTGCTCTTTTATGATAGAAATATCTTCGCTTATTTTGTTAAATTTTTCAATTTGCATGTTGTTGCTAGTCATTATGTACGACATCATTTCACTCATTTGAGCTTGCATATTTGACATTTGTTTTCTCATTTCAATTAATTCTGTGTTCATGGTCGAGAATTCGTATTTCATGTCATCATGTTCACATGCCATTTTTCGTTTACTACGAAATGTAACTTGGGTTAAATCTGACGTTTCAGGAATTTGTGATGTGTGTGACAATTCTGGGTATGAGCCACTACGCCCTGCGTTTAGGCCACTTCCAGTCGGCGGAGATCTTTGTAGACTCATATTTTATGTTTGTTGCTAACCGATGAGTGCAACAAGCACTGTGTATGGTAGCTAAGGTCCTGTCCTTTTCTCGCAAGATGATGTCGTCACTCCTCACCGCCCGATTGATTCACAACGAGATAAGTCACTTAAACTGTGTGGAGTAATTAGTAACTTTAATTATAGGTGGATAAGGGTTAAAATTGAATGTAGTAACTTTTAATTTTTAGAGAACACTAATAACACGTCTGCTCCGTACGCGCACCGCTAATTTTTATAAAGCGACTAAACGTAATTTTAGTTAAAGTAGGCTTAATGAAAGTTCGTAATTTTTTTTGAATAATACGGTTAAAGTCACTGACTGTTATTAATAATTTATTAATCCTGGAATCATCCCACTTCTATTTATATAAGAAAAACTTACATACTGATTTTATTCGGAAGATCTTATTTAAAACTTAATTCACAAACAAGTTAAACGCACAAAACAATAGGCTACTTGACTGAATTTATACTTGGGCAATATTTGCATACGAAACAATATGTACACTAAACAGTTACCGATTCTGAAAACAACAACAAAATTGGTTGTTAATTAAGGCAGTAATTGGATTTTAAAGTTTTTTCAAGAAGATAAGTGGGAGCGTGGTGGGGACGTCTTGCTATCTCTTTTGTACGCACGAATCCAAGTGGCAGTGACGTCACTGCACACACAGTGCGTCCTTTTCTTGTTTTTTAACAGTTTGTCCTTCTAACAAATCTCAAAGGCTTTTAACTTGCTTATTTAAAAAAATATTTTTGTTTTCTATTTCTGGTAGTGAAATTTTTCAAAGGAATGAAAAGAATAAATTTAGTAGAATACCCAATTGTACGCCAGAATGTGAAGGCATTTAGATTTTCATCAAGTAGGTAAATTGTTTTATACTGCGGAACTTCAATACGGATATTAAAAATTATCTTGAGGTTACAGGAATAAAATCTGGCAATGTTTTATCAGAAAAACTTCTACTTACGCAATATTAATATACTATTTCTTTAAACTGATCATTTAATTAAAACAAATCAATACCAGTAACGGCCTCGTAAAACAACAACGAAATTTTCAAAGAGATTTATGAATTTATTTTGAAACAACCTTCTTGGAAGGTTACGTTGTTCTTTGCTTAATTATTTAAATCATTTACTTCTTTATTATAATTTCTTAACTTCAAAGAATTTAAATCCACTTAATATATTTAAAAAAAACTTACCATTGGACGTTTCTGTTTTCTCATAAAAAATAACTTGAATATGGGAGACTTAACTTATTAAATAATTGCTACGTATCCACATTTCCATACTTATAAAGTGCGAAAATCTGTATATCTGTCTGTATGTCTGTTACGCTTTCACAACCAAACCTCTGAACTGATTTTGATGAAATTTGGTATTATTCATACCATATTAGTTGAAAACCCGGGGTCAAAATGTTTCTACTTTTTGGCGCAGGCGGAGCTGCGAAAAACAGTTTTAGACAAACTAGATAATATTATTATAAAATGATTTCTCTAAAGGGGAAGTCTTTATTTGAGTTTGAAGAACTTTAACGATTCTGAGTGTGGTGTTTGCTCCCTACATTCCTTTCTTTTCTTTCTTTCTAAAAAATAACTTTTTACTAAACTAAGTGTACCTATTGTTCTCTTGATATTTCAATGGAAGTTCGACTATTTCTCTATACCCCTCGGGCTACGCGATTACCAGTTGCATCGGTCTCCCTCGGGACAAATCCGTATGATTTAACAGTTTCGTTTAGGGCAGGATAGAAACTTATTAACTAGTAAAAGACTAGTAATCGAATACAATATTTTTAATTTATTTTAGAAAAAAAATCACGCGTCAGGGTCCGCTTTCCTACTTTTGCGTCTCTACTTCGCTCGGTCTTCGGCATCCCTGACAGATAGTCCGTTAGAACGCATATTCAGCTTTGCGACGTCAAGCCAGCTCTTCTTGGGCGCGCCCCTTCTACCAGGCCCTGGCGGAGGCGGCATGGCCAGACACTTTTTCCCAATTTATGTTGCCGGTATTCGTAAGACGTGACTGTACCATCGCAGACAATTTTCTTGAAGCTGACATGAAGGCTACCCCATATGCGGGAGTTTCTTATGCGGTCCTTCAGCGACACTCCGCACATCTAGCGCAACATCTTCATCTCCGTAACACGCAGCTGTTGATTGTGCCGCTTAAGGGCGGGCCAATATATTGTTTTCGTGCTAAATTATATAATTTTAATGGTTTTAATTAAATGTCAATTAATTAAAATAAAAAAAACATATTTATTGCATCATGCACAATCGGAAAAATTCGATAGATTTTTTTAAGACTTTTTTGACTCGCGTCAACTCTCTAGTTGAAAATAAGAATGCTACGTTATATATGCCAAGCCTATATACGCGACATTGTTTGCACATAATCGTTATGTACAGTCTATAATGAATGGATCAAAATGGTTATTAAAGCTATTATGAAACCTGTTCCAAAGCGGCTTCTGTGTCTGTTATTTGTAGAATAATATTAGAAATGGTTAATCATTTATTCTAGATTTAGTTTGGTTAGGATATTCAAGCCTCGAATCACTGATTGTTTGGCAATAATGTCGATTCCGTGCTTCAAAAGGAATAATAAGCCGTTGTTCCCGGGTGCCATTAGGTGGTCGTTAAAGGAACCACGACCAAAAAGCGGTTCCGACAGGTGACACCAGGACAGGTGCGGAATGCACGGGGTCTATTGACCATGTAGCCTACTGGATATGAATCAATCGAGTGGGTAGCATGGTCAACCGGCCCCGTACGTCCTGGTGTTTGAGATTTTTAGAAACCGCCTTAACTCTCACTAAATGGTGGCTTATCGTGCATTCAGAAGCATGAAATCATCACTATTATTAGACAATCAGGAGATTCAAGCCTGCAAACTACAATGTTTTCCAAATTGGAAACAACTCTTGATAATCGAACCCACGACATCAGAGTCTAAGGTAAACTACTTGAAC
The DNA here is from genome assembly GCA_947363495.1 of Euzophera pinguis. Classification (NCBI taxonomy): domain Eukaryota; kingdom Metazoa; phylum Arthropoda; class Insecta; order Lepidoptera; family Pyralidae; genus Euzophera; species Euzophera pinguis. The sequence continues at coordinate 14,796,783 of OX376161.1, read as the reverse complement.
CACGGAAGCAGTATCAAAAGCAGTAAAAAAGAATCTTAAATAAAAAAAATAAGGATAATAGAATATGATAAATGAAAAAAAAAGATCTAGAAATTGTGCAACCGATAAAACAAACACCTCTAATAAATAATAAAGAAATTATATCCTTTCTCGAGTCTTGAAAAGAACCGGAGCTAGAAATAAGATGTTTTAAAAACTATTTCATCCTTCTTTTGTTTTATAAGAGGCCAGTGTTAAAATAAATTCACGCACCTGGAGGTGCCATTGAGCAAGGCACAATTTACTTTTTTGATGCAATTTGGGTGGTGTTTCTATCAGTTTTTTTGATAGACTCCCATATTACTGATTTGCCAGTGACCCCTGTAATCCTTGAGCCACTGTTGAGTCTGGTTGAGAAAAATCTTGCTTGCAAATGAATTTATCTACGTGAAGGCCAGAGCGCTAAAGTCGTATGCACACTTCATTAAATAAACAAATATATAGAATTATAATAATATGCGTATCTATGTGTGTGGTTCCTATTTTTTTTAAACGCTGCATATTTTCTTTAAGTATCATGTATCTGCTGGACAAACGTCTCATCATTATTTATACTGTACTCAAAATGAGACCTTAATTTTTATTTAATTTAACTTTTATTAAAGAAAACGTAACAATGTAAAATTAATATTACTTTTAAATAATCTAAACCAATAAAAACCTATCTAAGAATTTAAAACAGCTTTTTACAAATTTTACAGACCGCAGTTTGGTATTAAAACTATTGCCATAGTTTTGTCTAATTTAACACTGTTCCTACCTGAAGAGAATAGTAATTGGCTCTTAGGCATACATCGAAAAAAACCATCGTTAATTAAAAATAATAGCTGTAAGTCTGCGAAGTTAGTACATAAATAAATAAATATGTACTAACTACATGTGGTACAAGTCTTACATCGAAGGTAGCTGAAGACATTTGCGATTCAATGAGCTAGTCGGGCTCGGACGGCCAATTGATACCACAATTGAAGTTTCGCATATCTACACTCTGCATTGAACTAGATTTTGTACAATATACAATACAATACGAGACCCTTCATTGTACAACAAAAAAACAAAGTTTGAAGGTGGAAATAGTAACACTTTTAAAATTAGCAGACTTACCGTACTCAGAGAGTTTGAATTTGTATACCAGTTCGGCATAAATGTAGAGAGGCCCAATCTCTTCGTCAAGGACGTTTACTTGGGGTCTTCCTTGTCCGCCTTTTTCACATTGCAAGATCTTGAGCTATCGTGGAGTTCAGGCCCCTTTGCTGGAGATCCTTTTCGATCGACTTCGGCCTGGTGGAGGGTGGTCTTCCAGGACCCCGCTTCTTTGTTGGCATGTTGAAGGCAAACTTAGGCTTGCTTGCATGTAATTATACCATCTAAGGTGTTTATCTGAGCTATTTTATACGCCATCACCCTGTTACTCACCCTATCTATATTTACTAATATATTTGTTGGGGCCTCGGACAATTTTATTCCTGTATATAACAAAGAGAGGATAGAACCTGTACTCACTTAGCGATGAAAGGAAATTTATTATAGTAATGTATGTATGTAAGAAATAAAAGAAAATGGTTGGCCATGTGTGCTATTTCGCATCTCAGTGAAGGTTAACCAGAACGTTGTAATGATTTATAGCTTCGATTGAAACTAGCATGGGATAACGTTGCATGACCTTGATTATAAAATATGGAAGTAACAGAATATAGTAAATAAAGTCTGAGACACATAAAACTGACCCTGTCATTACGGTGGGTGCGGTAAGGGTGGCCCCCGTTCAATCATTCATCATTAATATTTCGTCCACTGCTGGACATAAGCATCTCCAGATTTAAAGAATGATCGGAAAAACGGGCTACATCATGCTTGCGTCCTTCAGATAATTTTGTCGGTGGGAGTCCAACGCTGCGCTTGCCGATGCCGTCATTTTACCTCAACGCAACGGTTATCCAAAATAATATTATTTTGTTATCATTACTATTCCAAAGTATTCTGTACTTGATGTTGCCCACGGAATTTCCAATAGTAATGAAAACTCTGGTTAGATTCACTAATTAGTACAGTTAAACAGAAAAAAAAGAGAAGAAAAGAAAACACTAAACTAGAAATTAAATAAATCCTGCCCGTGTAGCTAGTAGCAAGAACGCTGGCTGCATTTCCCCCTTGGATAGCAATGCTTATTCGTTGGGCGAAATAGCAGCCGGCCCTCCTGTCACCAGCAGCGGAGATCAGGCGCGGCGAGATGTCTTTGCAAAAATCTCTCGCGCCCGGGGCCCAAGGCCAATTTGTAGTCTCGATTAAGACAGGAACAGGCACTTCATTTGTAGTGCTTTGAATCCGTGATTGTCTCATACACAATGGTAGGAGTCTCACCATACGTAGAGCTTTCTAAAAACATCGTATGCTTATTGTATCTCACTCTCGCCTACTTACTTTGTCCAAGCGTATTTACCTAGTTGCGTGCTCACCCAACAAACATTATGGCTTCAAAAAGAGCTTACTCTGGAACCTAAAGTGTTATGAAGGTAGAGTAGTAGCTGCATTTATAGTTTTTGACGACAAAAGAGTGTTAGTAATAAAATATAACGCTTATAGTGACAAAGCAAGTTCATAAGAGCAATGTATGGAGGTTAAACGCGTAGAGTAGCTATTATTATATCTACAATACAGGCTAAAGCGTTTGTGTTATAGCTTTGAGCGAATCTTACGACTTTAAGATCCATATAAGAATTAACATTTACTATTAACTTCTAAAGTTCTAAGCAAGCTATCACGTACTCTTTCGGAGCGCTGATAGTTGCACAAAAGGAGCAATTAACGCTACTAGCTCTACAATGGTGTTTATTAAATAATTTACAACACCAAACTCCTAAAGGGATACAAAACTACCTTGTATAATTTAGGGCTGAATAGTAGTGATATTTCTCCCTATTAATAGACCTTATAGTGTCAAGTATAACCTCCATATTATTTAAGGTTGAATTATTGAGTTTGTTATCACTTTAGTAAGCCTAATTGATCACGTGTGTGGTCATTTGAGCATAAAATGGCGTTGCAACATAGCTCCTCTAAAAAGCGTTTTAAAACTTGGAAAGTTCAAAGTAGAACCGGTGGAAATAGACGGAAAATCCTGAAAGATTATCGTAATATTTTAAACTACAACGTTGAAGATGCAAACTTGTCACAAGATAACCTGAATGAGAATGGAAGCATCACTAGACGCGGTCAAGTGGGGGTCTTGCTTGAAGATGAGAGTTCCGTATGTAATGTAAGTGATATCGCAACTGCAAATTTTGATCTTTCCGAAGAGGACCGATGTTATCACTCATTGAGTAGTGATGATGAGGGTAATCTGAGTGAATATACTAGGAATCTTCATTTTAGTGAAAAATTGAGGGCATGGGCGATTAAGAAAAATATTCCACAAACTGCTATGAAAGATTTGCTGTCGATCTTAAATGAAAGATTTGGCATGATTCTACCAAAAGATCCTCGAACTCTTTTACAAACACCAAAAAATATTTTAATAAAAAAACTAGATGACAATGGCGAATATTGGCATAATAGAATTTCTGAACCTTTGAAATGTATTTTGAGGAAGTTAAGTAATTTACCTAATACTATTTAGGATGGCGTAATGGAAACTTTGGGATTTATAATACAAAATGGTGTGCAAGTGATATCACTAAAGTAAACGAGTTATTGATGAAATGTAGAATGCCTTCGGAAATACACCGGTCAATCCGCACACTTGATTGCCTCGCGCACTGGAAAGGATCAGAATTCAGGACTTTTTTACATTATCTGAGCATAATCGTACTGATTGATGTCCTTCGAGAAGATGTGTACCAACATTTTTTAATGTTTTTCTGTGCGACCACTATATGTTCAGTAAATAAATATAGCACGTATTTACCAATAGCTAGAGAGCTGTTTCATTTTTATGTGGATCAGTTTAAAAAAAATTATGGCATCGACTATGCGACCAGCAATGTTCATAATTTGATGCACGTAGTAGATGAAGTGGAAAAATTTGGGCCGCTGCTAACTTTTAACGCTTATCCATTCAAAAATAAATTATACACAATTAAAAATATGCTCAGGCAGGGAAATAAAACTTTGATACAGCTAGCGAAAAGAATCACCGAGAAAAGGCTGGTTGATTCTCCTAATTTACTCAAAAGATCTGAGCTTACTGAGCCTTTTGTATCTCAGAGTCAATATCGTACAACGCTTCATTTTAATACTTATGTATTATTACCTACACTTCAGGACAGATACTGCATGACGAATGACAGTGACATTGTGGAAATAAAAGAGATTAAGCAATTACATGAATCTAATGTTGTGCATATTCATGGCTATAGATTAAGGAATAAACTTGACATATTTTATCGTCCTATTAAATCATCATATTTGAATATGTTTGTAGTTGCAAAGGAGGCTGAAAATCGAGAAGAAATTGTGATATCATCAGATGTCCAGTTTAAGCTTGTGTGTATTGAGCTTGAAGTTTCTCTTTACTTCTTTCCTTTACTTCACACTGTGTTACATTTTGAATTAAAGACAATTAATGTATGTCAACAAATTTATTTCTCGTGCAAAATCAAGTTGTTATTCTAAAATTAACAATATTAATACGAAAATTAAAATCAGAAATTGTTAAAGTTATTAAATAACAATTACAATGATTAAATGCGAATCAGGTACTTTTTCTTACTGGAATAGTTACATGTTACATAAAGTATTTATTCGAGTAATTCGTTCTTGCAATAAAACATTTTCAGTATAATTACTTAAAGTACTTTTATCTTCTAATAACAAGAACGTTTAATGTATGATAGTCAGGTACTAAAATAATAGACTCATTGTTGTAATTAGCCTAAGAAGAAGAGTATTTGCATCATGATCAGGCACTAAAATCAACGTGAATTATTATTATATATAAAATAACATCCTTATTGATAATTTTACTTAACAATTGTAAAACAATTTTTTATCAAAAATAGATATTTTTATATGCTATAAATAGGAACATGTAAGTTATGTAGCACTTAAGGGGATACATGAATTTTTCGGGTCTAGTTATGCCCACATTTAAAATAAATTGTATAAAAGGAACGGAGATATCATTTAAAATTTTGGTCTGATCATGCACTAGATAACCACTTCAAACTATTTTATTAATATATCCAGTGGCTGTATTTTCCTTTTTCTAATGTCCTTACTATTTTGAATGGCATTCTGAAATTAAAATACATATATTTATCTAGTTAACAGAATTAAATTAGTAGCGTCTACGTCGCCTTGCACTTTTATATTTTATTTTAACAACCCTAAAACCAAATGTTTTTACGATATGAAATAATGCTAATATCTACCTATTAACACTTTTAAAATAGCGCAATCGAAGCTACTTACGTTAACAAAGATACCTATAGCAGTACTCAGTTTTCGCGCGGTACCCGACAACAGGCAACACACGGCACGTCGAACTTAGTGGAGAGCAGCGATTGAATGGTTGGTACTTATTTGCGCGCGGTCTCGGTTTCGCTGTGTGAGGTACCCACGAAACGCGATCGGTTGATCTGCCGAATCATATAGGTAATTAGTATCGCATACAAAGTAAATACACGTAAGGAGTTTATGCTGAAGCCAACCTTGCTTTCAAAAATAACTTTCCATTGATACAAATATTCAAAGGCTTTAACTGGCAAAATTTTACAGTACCTATTTAAATATGTAGAATTGCAGACAGATAGGGACGTGTATTCAAATTACAAATCTTTTCAATTTGGCTAATCAAATAATAAAAACAATTTAGCACTCGTTCAGCTAGGAGATACGTGTACTCGTCGCTAGGTAGTAGTTTTGGGAAATGACAACTGATCCCTAAATTCATATGCCCACCATTTTTAGATTATGAAGTTAATTAAAAACTGTAAAACGTACGAAATGAAAACTTAATACAATGAAGGTATTTATTTTTCTAGCGTTCTAATATAAGGGTCACGACACTTTTAAGTCAATAGACTAAGTTTTATTAGATATTTAGTAAAAGAAAGGTTTGCTCCATATGAAGCAAAACATTTTTTTACATAAATACACAACAAAGAGTGGGCCCTTCAATTATGTGCTAATAATATATACATATATTCACAGTTTACTTACCTTCGCAATGAAAATTCCGCTTCAGCTTCCACTAACAATGAGTTAAAATTTTAGCACTTCACCTCCGCCATTTATTTTCGTAAACACAATGTATGTTTTTTTGTCAAGGGAATAATATCATTCATTTCATAAATATAAATAATAAATAATCAAAAATTATATCCTTAGACGCAAAAAAATTCTATTGTAGATCTATACTGCTACTCAAGGTGTTACAATTTACCTTATTGCCACCCCCTAACCGCTCAAACAGTAAGTAACATACATCATATATCTACTATACCCCTTACGGAGTTTATATTCATACATTTACTTCCTTTATAGCGTTCAAAGTGTCAGTACGCAGCATGTAGATCTACCATACCGCTTGAGGAGTCACTAATCACTTAAATACTACTCTTACAGCGCTTTAGATCTCAGTTACCGCTACTGTACCTTCACAATTGCTCTACTATATCTCTTAAATTCATTCTGTAACTCCACTACATCGCCAAAGTGGAACCTAAGACTATAAGAACTTGTGCCCATTCCAAGGGTATAGTAGAGTTATAGCTCGCTATAACTACCATGTGATAGCACTTATTGATGACCTTAGGATCTGTTTAGCTCTTTTATATATCTGTTCTAACTCTTAAATTAGCGCCTAATGTTAGTTGGGCAGCTAACGCTTCGGAGCCTAGAGTTAGATGTAATTTAGGTCCTAGATTTAGCGGCACTGGTTATTACAATGGAGCGACTGCCGTCAGACCTCCGTAACCCTTTAAAAGCGAACCCAGGGCTCCAAAGCAAACAGCGCAAGATGCAACTAAAATAACGCTAGGATGATACCGCATTGATATGATTTCTGTTTTCCCTAAAGGTTGACTGGTAGAGAAGGCTTTAACATTAAGTCCACCCATTGTACCATTTTAGGTAATAAAGTTTAAAATAAATAAATAAATAGATGATGATGATTACTGCCGTCTGATCTCCGTAACCCTGTCTATAGAGAAACTAGACCAACAAGAATATGACCCGAGGTGTGTCAGTGGCTAAGACAGTCAGATTTTTTAGGCTGCCTAAAGGCATCTGACACAGCCTAAACACAGCAATCTCACTCTCCCTACTTAGTAGAGTACAGGTAGTCCCCTATACGTCAGTGCTTGCTATTTTGTTCTGATTCTATTTTTTTTAATTAATACCATGAAAAAAATTATGTACGTTTGTTTCCAATGCCAACAATAAATTGTATGAAATGGCAGCTCTAAAAGATAAATGTGTTTTATTTCGAGTTTAACTGCCTCTCTACAAGAGTGATATTATACCTTCGTTGTTTTAGCGGAAACAGAAATACATCATCCGTGTAAATTTCATCTGTCTAACTATTACTATTTATTTATTAAAACTTTATTGTACATAATACAATTGTATAGCACAATAGGCGAACTTAATGCTAAAAGCATTATCTAACAGTCAACCTTTGGGTTAAACAGATATCGTCATGTGGGTATTAAAAATATATAGCTATAAATACAAAAAGTTGGAACGATAATAAACTTACTTATGGTACTTATATAATATACTTACATATATACGATGAAATAATAATTACCGTTCATGTCCGTCCCTAACGGACGAATAGCATAGTCTTAGTGGAGTCCAGTTTTACCATTTCGGTACGGAATCCCAAAAAGATACGGTTTTAGAAGCCTGTTACAAAGCGTACGTAAAGTCGTCGCGTACAAGTTGCTATTAAATTTTCATAGAGCTTCTTCGAGCGAGCAGTTGGTGTACCTACTGCTCGCGCTACGAGCTGAATTATTAATTAGCTGTCACCGAGGTCCTTTGCCATGTTATCAATGTTTTAGTTCTGTTTCCTTTTTTCACGAACGCGGTTCGAATACAACCGACACCATGTTGTACAGGGTCGATTGACTCTGTTACCCGCTCGAAATGAATTAATGACAGCTTCAGCTCCTTAGTGCAGGTACCAGGGTGCTTTGGCTTCAATAAAAAGGCCAGTGAAAGATACTTGAGAGTGTCAATAGCGCGCTACCAACTCATGGCCTGAGATGTTACGCCACAGTACAAAGTAATTTATTTATTCCACTACCTTTTTAGTCCTTTAAACTTTTTTTAATGATACAATTAAGTAGGCAAATAGACTAAACACAACAATACAAGCGATAAGTCCGCCTTTGTACTCAATTTTATAAATGTATTACTTTTAATTTTAATTTTGTGATTACTACTTTACAAATCAAAGGTAAAGGCCGGCCTTGGAGAACATACTGCGACCAAATCGCAGACATATTAAAAAAGGGAGATATCAGGAGCACCTGTAATCGACGAGCGTGTATAAAGAGAGTGATGAGCGTAGAAGAAGCGAGGGAAGTCTGTAAGGATCGTATCAAATGAAAATCCGTAATCTCTGCCTACCCCTACGGGAAACAGGCGTGATGGTATGTATGTATGTATGCAAGTACTGCAGTTTGGTGTCCAATATACATAAACAAATAAAATGCGTTACGACACTATTCATATGCAAAAACAAATATTTGACTTACTCGTATTAAAATAATATGTCTTTTCGTTGCCACGTTAAACTTTATTTATCTAAGTATAAAGTCAACCCATTGTATATGTAAGTAAACAAACTTCTACAATAGGCGGAGTTAGTGTTAAAACATTCTCTACTGTCTTCTATCATATGAAGAAACAGTAAACTCGTGCGGAGCAAAAAGTGTACCGACATGAAAATAAGGAATGAAGCCAGATATCTGCTACTTATGGTTATTTATTAAAAGCTTTATGTAAAAGCGTTGAAACCAGTATAAAAAGAGACGAAATGGCAGGAATTTTCCAAACTGCCATTAATTGAGTACCGAGTCACGTCCGAGGCTCTAAATATTCCGGATAACGTCGAATTCCGTCCAAGACAATGCCATGGTCACTAGACGAATATCCAATTATGCCTATTTTGTAAGTTTTTATTTTTACAACTCTGTGGCGAAGCCGAAAACAAGTGTTTTAATACTACTAAACTACTAGTTGTTTCCCGCAGCTCCGCCTACGTCAAAAAGTAGCCTATGTTTGACCTCTTCAGCGGTTTGGCCGTGGAGCATAACAGACATACTTTCTCGCTTGTAATATTAGTATGGAAGTATGGATTTCATGTACACAATATAATTTACTTTTGACTGTATATCAATATTTTTTTTTTTATTCTCTTTATCATACTCTATGTGAGAACTCAATGTAAAAAGTACCTAGCTAGACAAATATTGTCAAACTTCACAAGAAAAATTAGACTTAATCACGTGCGTGTGAAAACTGTTTTTTTTAATTGTTACTTTTTTCTGCGTCCAGCTAAATTTTTGTAAGGTTCACAATACAAAGGGATCAAACGGCTCTGTTTACCCTGGTTTTGTTGTTCGAAAACCGCCTTACTGCTTCTGTAATCTTTAGTCCGTTATACTATAAGATAAATTGAACCCCGCTTCTGGTGCATGCTCTTGTTTTTATTATTTATTATGTTAAATAATTAATTCAAATCACAATCACACACACAACGTAGCTGTTCAAAGTGACATCAAACCAAACACATAGGCAAAATAACAAGCCCAAAATATAAGTTTAACAAGAACAAACTTGGTGGTCTTACGAACGTTAAACAATAGATCCATTAAGACGCACTTTAAAACTGATAGGATGTGAAGATTGTTAGGAAAGGGAAGTGCCACTCCACATTTTCCTGCGCTTTCAAGGAGAAAATGAAACGCGGCATTCAGGTAATGTTGCAAAGTTTTCTAAGGAAAACCGTTTTGTTGGAACTTGAGAATTTGATATATTAATACCGTGTTATGAAATAGTAGTAAAAGTAGGGAGTGGTATAAGAAATATCCTACCTCACTATAAACAATGGTAAAACTTAAACTAACTGAGATATGACGAAGTTAAACTCAAGTGCATTTTGGACGATACCAAACGCTCCATACTAATGGATACCTAGCGGTGAAGTCACGCCTAGGTAATATACAAGGGTGACACTAAAATTTGTTCGACAACTACCTCTAATATTGCGTTTATGTAAATAGTTCCTAAATGAAAGATTCTTTATTTTTTATGTATTCATCGATTATATTATTTTTTTTTTGTAATTTTACATTTTCAAAATGGTCTTTCCCATTGATTTTTAAATCTATACTATCTCCACTAATATTATAAAGAGGAAAGATTTGTATTTTTGTGAGCATGTTTGTAATGAATAAATTCAAAAACTACTGTGCCGATTTCAAAAATTCTTTCACCATTGGAAAGCTACATTCACCCTGAGTAACATAGGCTATATACCGCAGGCGGAGCTGCGGGAAACAGCTAGTTCTTATATAAATGGCCTGTGCAAAATTTCGAAGTAAATATTACAACAATGAACTTAATACATGTACAAACAATTTTTGAACCTTCTTGTCTACCCAATTGTTATAAGTATTTATACTTGAGGAACATTAAGTTTTAATAAACAAATAAATAGATATTAGTACTAATATTGGTATAAAGTTAAGTGTACAATTTCAATACGTACTTTCAATCTGTTTTTTTTTTTAATTTTCTACAAAACTGATGAACAGTAGTAAACTAGCACCGTAGCAGTGAATTTAATTCCACAGAGGCTTCACTAGTCTGAATAAAGTCTCAAAGCTCGATGTTCGTTTACTAAAGTCGTTTCAGACAGAACAAAGACTGTCTGAAGCGAGATAAAACTGGGATAACTGGATAAAGATATTAAGCTTTGACCCAATTTGTAAGTGCATCTGTTTATTGCATTGGAGCATTGCTACTTGTGTTATTATACTGAACGCACCTTAATGTCAAAAGCGAAAGCGAGTAGTACATCCCGTTACTTTATTCCTTAGCAAAAGTCAGTATATATATTTTTCTTTTTATACTATAATTATTAAAAATTTATTGTTTCATTAGTAAAACATATTTAATTATACAATTAGCGGACTAAAATATTATCTACCAGACGAACGTAAAGAGAAATAGAATATTTGTTAAACGCTGTACTTTTATAATCAAATGCCCTTCACGTTTTCTATATGGATACCATGGATTGCGATCCAGAGACGAGGATTTCATTTAATCTTGGCTCATATGTTAGTACTAACATAATCTTCTTAATTTTTTTATAAGGATACCTGGCCAATAGGATCATGGTCCAGGTAACGTTCCTGAACCATGACGAACAATGTCAGATTTTAAAGGCAGATGTCAGTTTGAGAGCCTTAGCATTATATCCAAGTAGCTGTTTCCCGCTCCGCCTGCGTCAAAATGTAGCCTATGTTTGACCCCGGGTCTTCAACTATATTCCTACCAAATTTCATCAAAATCCGTTCAGCGGTTTGGCCGTGAAAGCGTAACAGATAGACAGACTGACTGACAGACAGACAGACTTTCACATTTATAATATTAGTAGGAAAATAACACGCCAGACGATTTGTTGTGTCTTTCGAAGCATCTGGCGATGACAGATTCATCTATTTAGCGATTCGATGGTACATATTTCCTAAAGCTCCCTGAATCCCTGAAAAAGCTACTTGCATAGAGTATATTCATACCAAACTTCATCAAAATCCGTTTAGCGGTTTGGCCGTGAAAGAGTAACAGACAGACAGACTTTTGCATTTATAATATTAGTATGGATATGGAAGTATGGATATACAATAGTTATAGTACTAAAGGCCAATTAGCTAACGCTTTATACAGATTTTCCTCGTACAGAGTTTCAGACGTCAGTGACTTGCGATCAAACCGCTCTCCCCTGTTATTTGTACCACAGAAACCGCTGATTACTTCTACAGATTTCAATCAAAAGCTAGACAAAGTTGATTGTGTGGTGTGAAGAGTTGCTTCGTGGCGTAATATAATAGTCACATGTGTTCATTGTGGTGTCAGCGCCAGTTTCGTAATTAATATTAGTAATAGAATGAGGAGTTTCAGATTTTAAAACTAGGATTTTTATCGTAACCGAATTCACCTACTTGCGTATTATTTACGAAACTGTAATTAGTTTGAACTTAAGTTTTTAAAACAACGGTTAATCGATAATCGAAATCACTTACCTGCTTTTAATAAAATTACTTTAAAATGTTCACCCATGAAACTGACTAAGTAAATAAAAGAAAGTTTTTAATAATTTATTAACTGTTTTGTTCAATAATTCTCTTCGCTTCAGAAAAACCAAAAATTAAGTTTATTTTTGAACTCTTCTTTAAGACTAACCAAGTAAAAAATTAAACTTTAAAATTTAAGAGAATATAAGTAAACATATTTTAAGAGACAATATGTAGGTTTTTGTCACCTAATTAATTTTTTGTCTTTTGTATCTAAAAGTGTAGATTACATTCTTACACTAATGTTTTGTTTATCACTTTAAGAAAAATATATGTCGGCATATGACTAACCTAACTATCTATCATTTAATATAGAAAGTAAAATGAGAGGGTGTCGTTGTAAACAACACGTGCGCCTACCACCTCCACCATTATCCCTATTGTTGCCCCTTCTTTCATAAAATAAAAAAAAAAAAAAAAAAAAATGTGTTTATTTCAGACTTTTTGTGTCCATAAATTGTTAGTAGTTAACCATTATTCTATGTTAGTACCTATTCTAAAAAATTAAAACGAACTTAACCTAAATATTTTCCTGGCCGATTGCAGGATCCCGGGACAACCGTGTGCGCATCCAGTATCTCGCAATCGGGCAGTCAGGCTTATCACTAATTGTTTTCAGAATAATGTTATTACTCCCGCGCACTCTGCTCATGAGTGAGGCTGTTCGTTTGCGCAGTACAGCGTGAAAGCCATCGACTTGCGCTTGCGCAAACATATTTGAAGCACTACAGCAACGCGGGAGGCCCAACATCACTCTGAAAGCATTATTGTATTGTACTTTACTGTTTATAGCGGGTTACAAATCGATCGCACAATGACTGAATCGTGAGTCTGAGTCTTGGCCAGTCATAGCTCTGACTGGGTGAGGTGCACTTAGGTGCACTATCCTTGTTTAACTCTGACTCTTGATGAGTTGTCTCTTAAATGTTAGCTTGGAAGAGATCCAGGTAGACTATAATTATTGGTTGTAGATCATCGTACGACGCGGGGAGTCGCGTGCGTCTGCTTTAACCATGATTTGAGATACCGTCCCTCTATCGGGACTAACAGGCCCTCTGTCCAATTTAATAAGGTCTTAATGATAACTGATTGTTAACCTTATCATATCTCTCTCATTAAATAGAGCTTTCATTAATGCCATCCTGTCCGGTCACTTGATAACAGCCTACCCTTTTCGTCATTTCGACATATCATTACTATATGGATTCGCGTTTTAGTTATCTCAAATTGGATCTTTCACATATAACACTGTTCCCAACAAAGGTCCAATTGTGGTTACTATTCAGCTGACACGGTTAGATTCATTTGTGAGTTGGGTCCTTACTTATCAAGTTCAATGGCAGATCTTAATACGATAGAAGAGAAAATATGTTAGATAATATCTAGTTTTGTGTTTCAAAAATGCAACAGTACTTTTCCGAATACTATACAAGATGTTAAAAGAATTAGGTAGGTTTGATAAACTAAAAAGTTATTTCGGTATGACTAATGTAAATGTTAAATGTTATAATTATGATGTGCAACAAAATGAAAACAGGCCATACAACGAGATTCTTTTCTGTTCTATTCTATTATGATGTAATAATATTTTTCAAAAAATTTGGACCTTGGACACTACCCTATTCAAATAAATAACACCCTGATGTCAGAGCTTTTGGGCTTGGAAAGGCGGCTGCCTTTCGGTTACTACGTGCAATAATTTGTACAAAGTTTACTTCTTGTGGGGTTCTAGCCTACTTTCTCTTGGATTTTTATCACCTAGACCACATACCGCTATACAAATTAAGATTGTCATAATACATACTTTTGTCACTGACATGTCACTTTTGATCATACTCTACCTGAGTCATTAATTTACTTTAAAGTAGTCGTTTATTCACTTAGTATGAATTACATTACCTTTTAAACAAGTGGCTTCCTGTTCCTTAGTAGTTCTAAATACTCTCAAGGCTATGTATGTTTATTGTACATCATAGTGCTTACTATGTGACTACCAGTGGGAGGGGCACATAGCGTGGAAAACCGATGGCCAATGTTGCAGAAAGGATGTCTAATGTCGGCCACCAACCGGCAAACGTAGCGTTGGACATCTACGTCCAGATGGTCAGATGACCTGAGAAAGGTCAGGCAAATGCTGGAGGCAGGCCGCTTTCAACCGGTCATTTTGGAAATCATTCATCATCATCATTTCAGCCGCAATCAGTTCACTGCTGAACATAGAACTCTCCTAATGACTTTCAAAATGATCGGTTGGCAGTAGCCTGCATCCAACGTTTGCCTGCGACCTTTGTCAGGTCATCATTGGATGTCCAACGCTGCGCTTGCCGGTTCTCCGCGGCTAAAATTATGATGATAGTTGCTCGGACTACAACCTACCATACTTTTTTTGGAACATTTGGGTCAAAGAATTTAAAAAACTCTGAATTACATCACACATAAGTTATAAAATATTTCTTTACAAAATAAGTCCAAAGTAAAATAAAGCCTTGATAGAACGATAACAAGACACATAAAAGAAAGGGTGAAAGAAACGGGCGACGTGATCAAGCAACTTATCTAAGTCTTACTTAATGATCTCATCGCCTCTGTATCGATCGATTTTTCATCTTATTTCTTGTATTATAAAGTTGATATTTCATTGATGATATTCCGTGTGACAATGTTCTTGGAGCTAAGAAACGGGTATTAAAAATATTCCTCCCTTCTTATTGCTATTTGTTAGAATATGTTAGAATTTTATAACCTACTAGCCGTTTCCCGCAGCTGCCTGCGTCAAAAAGTAGCCTATGTTTGACCCCGGGTCTTCAACTATATTCATACCAAATTTCATTAAACTCCGTTCAGCGGTTTGGCCGTGAAAGTGTAACAGACAGACTTTTGCATTTATAATATTAGTATGAATATGGATATGATTGCTCTATTATACACACACATTTCTTTATCTAGCAGCCGCTAATGATGCAGGTATGTTAATAATTACTTAAGAAAATTTATAAAATTTTAAAAAATTACGTTTTTCTCTTGGGGATAATTTTCTAGTCTATCTCAGTAGAACAAATTTACTTAAGCAACCTTTGACATTTAATTAATTGTTATTTGTTTTCGTTTCAAAAAGCTTAAATGAATGCCCCTCCAGAAACCCGCTACTTTTGTGGCTGGCATAAGATATTATTATAATTAATTGATCATTTTGTAAACTAAGTAAGATCTTGTCCTTTTATAATATTGTATATTTTATAATCAATACTGTGCAATAAATTTAATTGAGAAGAAAATACATCTTAAACTAAAAATAATAAATGAAAAACTTAGTAAACTAAAGCATAAAATAAAAAATACACATTTTCAATATTCTTTCATTTTGAAAAAAAAGTCTATTTGTCATATCATCATGACATTTGATCGCTTCTAACGTTTTTTTTTTAATTCACTGAGAATAACCCTAACCGAACCCTTTTCTAAACAACTGACAAACCAGTATTCGAAAATAATTCGATTCTTGTTATTTTACATAACAAATGTTTCTATAATTCGTAGTGTGTTATTATTAATTCTACTAGCTGTGCCACGCGGCTTCGCCTGCGTGGAATTCCGTTTGTGTCAAGGAAAAAACTAGCCATGTCACTCTCCAGGTCTCCAACTATCTCCACACAAAAAACACATCAATCCGTTGCTCCGTTTTAACGTGAAAGAAGGACAAACAAACAAACACACTTTCACATTAGTATGGATTTTATTTTATGCTAAACACCTGCTTAAATATATTTTCTTGTTTTGTATTTAGCATGAAAATATTGAGTTTCAATTATGGTTTTTATGACAAACATATTGGTGCAGTTGTTGTTAAACACAGAGTGAATACTTTAGATAAATAAAACAAAACACTATCAATCGTTTATTGAACTTTTCAAAGAGCAAATAAGTAATTATTATTGTAAATATAAGCAAAATAAAAAAATAAATAAATAAAAATGACATTTAATGTAACAAAAGCAAAGTTGTATTGGAATCCGATCTGAATTTTACCACTTCATTTAATAAAAAAAATTATGTACTTTAAGTAAACAAATGCATTATCTTACAGTCACTATAACGAGAAACAGAAAATTTGTATTTGAAAAATTTTCATTTGTCAATTGCAGCTATACTTGTGTGCGAGTTTTTAAATTAATTTGACATACCTAATAGATAATTTATTTGTGTCGATAATGTATATTCATTAATTTATTTATAGGCTAGTTTCCAGGGTCAGAAGACTATCATTAAAATTAGTCCGTCATTTAGGGATTCAAAATATATTAGTAACGTATTTTTTTCTTTTGTCAATTGAGCGATAAATTATAAAGATATAACGCATCAAAGTTTAAGAGTGCAAAGCTCGTGACGTCACATATTGCGAAAAAGTATAGCACACTATATTTTTTGATTATCTAACTGACGGAGTAATTATATTTTTTTAGGTAACTAGCCTATTATATTTATCTGAAAATTTTCGTAGTATTCAAAAAAATATATAAGGGTTGTCAAATTGCTGGATCAATCAGAATGAATTATTACCAACTACGACCTTATCTAGTAATTTGTTTCTCATTTGTCCTCATCTATTCCTGAATCGACAATCTCGAATCACGCAATCACAATTAATCGATTATTTTCTATTACAGATAATCCTACTGTGATGTGATGACCCAAGCGAGGGAACCACTAAGCATCATGGACCACCAGCCGACCTGTGACTTCTCCACAAAGACCAAACGTGGAGTCTACCTATCCAAGAGTTTAACTATTGTAATACTAGTGATATTCGCTTTAGCAATAGTTGCTACGGCATTTTTAGTATACAATTTTGCGGCATGCCCCAGAACTGATCAATTAGCAAATGTTACTAAATATGAACTTAATCATTGTGACCCGCCAAAACTATCAGTGATACCTTTAAGTACAGATCATAGTAAAAGTGTTATTCCAATTGAAACCACTGCTAATCCTGTAGAAGAAAACACGGAAGAAACGGCTCCTACTATCACTGATGTAAGATTACCGAGAAATATTAAGCCAGAACGTTATTATATAAAATTAACTCCATATATTTATGAAGGAAATTTTACTTTTGATGGTGAGACTAGTATATTGTTAACAGTTAGGAATGATACGCAAGAAATAACTTTTCATGCGGTTGAATTGAAGTTTAGGAAAATTGAGATATTTGAGAAGAGTGAAGGTAAAGCATTGAAGATAACGAGAAGAACAGAAGATGTAGCAAGACAATTTCATATTGTATCAGTAGCGGAGACTATGAAAGCTGGACAGCAGTACATTTTGAACATAACATTCGTTGGTATTTTGAATGACAATCTGCATGGATTCTACAGAAGTTCTTATGAAGAGAAAAATGTTACCAGGTAATATATTTTATTTTTCATATGTTAACAGTATCATATGCAGTACCTTTGTTTAAAAGTTTATTATATCTCGCGTAAATGACGAGTGTAGTCAATTACTTACTTTTTTGTATTATGTGTAAACCGAGTTTGTATTATGTGTAAACGTGCAAAGCGGGGGGTGAAGTTTCGAAGTAAGTTGAGAAATTAATAAACTTGACTGCATTTCTCTGTATATTGGTAATGAAAAACCCCCAAAAAAAAATTGCCGTTTCTTTTTTAATATATCTATTGTCACTCTCACAGTAAATTCGAATCAAATGACTGCAGAGCGTAACAATTATATATACATACATACTCTCCAAAAACATAACCCTCCTTCTGTAAAAATGTATTTGTAAACGACAATACGTTTACAGATAAAGTCTTTTTTGTGATTGATTAACATCTTTATCATACCTACTCAATTAAGTGTAACAAGGGAATAACTTGATAAAGCAATAATCGGAATGCACTTAAAAATACCAAATATCCTTAAAATAATACCCATTTTCGGGCTGTCGAAAGATAATAAATAAATTACTCATATAATAGGCTATTTTCCCAAAAAAATGTAATTAGTCCGTCCGTTAGATAATCAATAATATATATGAGACTTATCTTTTCTTTTGAAAATTAAACAAAGAACGGTAAAGATATGGCGTGTTAAAGTTGTGTGTGACGTCACAGTGTGCTACACGTTTTCACAATATGTTACATCACGAGCCGTCACTCCTAAACTTTGATACGTTATAATTTATCGCTCAATTGAGAAAAGAAAAAATACGCCACTAATATATTTTGATTCCTTAAATGACGGACTAATTTTAATGTTTGTCTTTTGACCCTGGAAACTAGCCTATTCCATATAAATACTTATACTAAATATGTAAATTATTAAAATGATAACTTTCGTTTCTTACTCGTTCCGATTTTAATTATTTAAAAAAAATAACAATATATTTTTTTATACAATTAAGTAGGCAAAAAGGCATACGGCCCACCTGATGGTAAGTGGTCACCGTAGCCAAATACTTAAAAATAAAAATAAAAACAAATGATTCTTAATAATTCGCAAATATAACTTAACATTCTGCTGTAGGTCAAGCCATTTGTATCTCGACCCGGAACATGTGACGTTTCCGAGGATCCCACTAGAATACAAATTATCAATTAGTAGTCATATTAGAAGCTTATTGTGTATTCCATTAGGTATATAATTGCCATTTATTTTTTATCATGTACCTATTAGCTCCATTACCTGGGACTACGCTCGCGTTCCCGAGGAAATTTCGAGAAATCCGTTCTAAGCATACATCTTCTACATAAACTAACTACTTGCCAGATTTTAGCTTCAAAAATCATAAAAATACGCTTGATAAAACGTTTTTTGGAAGCAATGACCTTATTTGGAAACAATAAAATTATGCCTTCAATAAGGATCGAACCCTGACCTCCGGGAGACTGCACTGGACTACAGATGCAATTATATAATATATAGAAAAAAAATATGTACGAAATTTAAGAATTTGATTTGAAAGCCAAGATCAAGTTTTCTTACTAGAAGTATACTAGTAGAATAGCTATCATCGTAGTTTTAGCCATAGTTAGTCCAATAGCACTATTTTAAAAATGTATGAAACCCTATTTCGTTCATGTTAGGGCATTTAATACGACACGATGATTTAATGAAAAAATCATCGAAGGAAAGATTAAGGGAAGAAGGGGTTCAGGTAGACCAAGGCATAGCTAATAAATTAGAAAGAACGTCGTGTCGTATTAAAAACTAAAGAATTTCGCTTATAATCGAGAAGAATCGAAGAAGCTCCACCGTCAAGAGCCCAGCATAAATTTAAGATGACTATTTTGTTCGATTCACCGATTTTTTTTTTTTAAAAAGACGATAAGTTTTAAACTTTATTTATTAAGTGCTACCTAAATAGATATATGCCAATATACGATTCAAATATCCACAGATGGATAGCAGTGACCCAGTTCCAAGCTACGGACGCCCGCAGAGCGTTCCCGTGCTGGGACGAGCCAGCTCTGAAAGCGAAGTTCACAATCAGCATCGCCAGGCCAGCTAACATGACCTCGGTGTCCAATATGAATATTGTTAAACGGGAAGCCCAGTGAGTAATTCTTATCTCTAATTCTATTTTCTTACTAGGGCGATGAAGCAATCAGCTGAGGACGTTAACGGGAAAACTCTAGGATAAAGTACACACTAAGGTATCTTGGCCACCCATAATAATATTTAAACTTTCATCAATTCTGAGCCACCTCCTCCCAGTCATCGGCGTGCAGCTAGTGCAGATGCCTCCGCACTATCTCCGCGATATCTAGGACGGCCGACCGAACATATTTTGGGTACAAAATGAACTTCTAATGCTCCGGTTGCTCCGCATAATGTATCGGTATGATGATGGTCATGATTATATAGATGGTGATGATGATGATCACAAAACTAAAAATTAAATACATTTGAACAATTAAGTACAAAGGCGGGAAAATCACTTTTAAAATATTATCTTCCAGTCAACCTTTTAATATGAAAAATAAGATAAACAAAAGGTTTTCCCAAGGATCCATATAATGAGTTCCTTCTATATATTATTTCTGAAACACAACACAACTGGTGGAAATTTAGAATTTAGAATTTTGAACATACCTACCTAGTTCCAAGATTTTAAATGCGCGGAGTTGACTCTATCAATGAGTTTTACGTAAATTTAATATCACATTGATGAGATTTTGTATTTATTTGAAAGCTGACTTATTTCAAAAACTTAAACTTGTGTAGATCTTTTTCAGCCCTAAAAACATGTCTGAGCAAATAAGTCAGTTATTTCCGTGTCCATGAGAAAAAAATAGGTAACAAGTTTCTCTACCTTTTAAATAACGAACCACACAAATCTATCAATGGATTTGATTTAGCTATCAAAATCATAGACAACGCTAAGTGCTTTCAATAAGATCTTAATGTTATTTCTGGACAGAATCCAAGGTGTAGGTATGTATATTCAGATTTTTAAGAGTTTAAATTTGCGAATATATCACTTTTCACCTTGATATAAATATCATTGAAATCGTAGGGTTGATGTAATTATTATTTATTAATCGGTCAAGTGCGAATCGGACTCGCGTACGTAGTGTTCCGTATAATCTAAAAAAAAAAAAAAAACTAATTTTTAGTATTTGTTGTTATCGCAACAACAAAAGTGCAACATCTGTGAAAATTTCAACTGTCTAACTATTACGGTTCATGAGATACAGCCTGGTGACAGACGAACAGCGAAGTTTTAGTAATAATTCTGTTGTATCCTTTGGGCACGGAACCCAAAAACTACCATAACACATACAAAATAAATAAAACTATTCAGCAAGTCATATCGGGTATCATCAGATGGGCCGTACGCCTGTTTGCTTTCTTAATTGTATAAAAAAAAAAGGAAAATTATTTATCTACTGTAAGAAGTAAATTTATTTGCAGCCCGTCCCGACTTGGCAAATTATGTAGTACTAGCTGTTTCCCGCAGCTCCGCCTGCGTCAAAAAGTAGCCTATGTTTGACCCCGGGTCTTCAACTATATTCATACAAAATTTCATCAAAATCCGTTTAGCGGTTTGGCCGTGAAAGCGTAACAGACAGACAGACTCGCATTTATAATATTAGTATGGATGTTGAAGCTAACCTCTTCATTTAGCATTTCTTTTAAAACCGGCTACATAGATCTCCCTGAGAATAGTTTCTAATAACCGAAGAATACCGTACGAATTCATCACATGATATGATAATGCATCCCGTAGTACTAAAGCATTTCCAAGGAAGATCGTACCTCAAATGAAATCCGCATACGAAATTGAAAATCAGCGGTCGAATACACAAATCAGGCATTGAGCGTCAGAAATGAAATAATGCATGAAACAAAATTTTGTTCAAAGAACATGATTACTGCTCCGGTAATACGTGTACTAGATTAAAGACTTTTTTTTCATTCACGAACAATAGACTTAAGATTCTCACGAAGTCAGTGAAAGTTATTGTTATTAAATAATATGCAGGGTGTGAAAAGTGGTAGGAAAATGAACTCGGACTTATCATTGATGTTTTTATCAATGCGTTTCATAGATTGCATTGTCAGCTGACAACATTCAATTCGCATAAAGTCATTTGCTTGAATTCGCAGAGCTACAGAGTTTTTTTAGGATTTTGATACTTACTACAGGTTTCTTTGGAAACCTATCTCAGACACCACTCTCTCACAACACTGGTATTTTTTTTTTATTTTTTTTTTTTTTTTACTGGTTTCTCACAAAAAAATTAACTTTGACAGTTCCTTAAATTGAACTATTAATCAAATAAAATTCTAACTTAACAAGACGATAGTGAATTATTTAAGAAAATACTTATGTCAAAAACTATAGTTTTGATATTTTATGCCGACAAACACACAAAGGTAGTGTAACAAATACAATTGCAAAGGTGCAACTCTATCTCTATAACATTCTTGTAAGTGAAATTGATAACCTCCTTTTTTTATTTAGTTGTATAATACAGTAAAAAATACTTAATACAAGGTACACTTATTAGTTCAGTAACAAGCGTCATAAATCAAAGAGTATTTTTTTATAATTAATAAAAGGAACATAGTAATACTTGCATTATTAAAAATAGCTTTTCTTTTACAGCAAAACCCTCCAAAACTACGTATGGGATCACTACGCTGAGTCGCTACCAATGTCCACCTACTTAGTAGCCTTCGCAGTGACGGACTTTGGGAACAAAAGTGACAAGAACTTTGCCGTATGGGCCAGAAAAGAAGCCTTATCTTCTGCTGAATATGCCCTAGATATTGGACCTAAGATTTTGAAATTTTTGGAAGACTATTACAAGATTACGTTTCCTCTGCCGAAGATTGATATGATAGCGCTACCTGATTTCAAGGCCGGGGCTATGGAGAATTGGGGACTTTTGACTTTCAGGTATGTTTTTTTTTTCTTTTTCTTATTCTGTGTATTTTTCTTTCATAACAGAGGTTGAAGATTGGTAATTTTTAGGGCACAGGAAATAATAAAATATGAAGTATCGAATCAGTAGTGTCTGTCGTTTAGACACGGCCTTCCTAAGGTCGGCAACGCGCTCGTGACATCCCCGGTGTTGCAGGCGTTCATAGGCTACAGTAACCACTTGCCATCAGGTGGGCTGTACGCCTGTTTGTCTACTTAATTGTATAAAAAAAAGCCGAAATTTTCCGAATCTTAATAAAAATGTGATGCTGCTTATTTTTTGACTACAAGTTTTCTCAAAACTAAGAAATCTTTGTAGAAAATATTACTCGATTACATTTGGTCGACTAAAAGGAATCAGAATTGTTAACAAGTAATTCAAATTATTTTCCAGTTTTGTATGCTCCGATAAATCGACGTTTAGTTGGTGCAATACAAAAACTGTTTATTTCGGCTCGCAATAAAATTCCATACCATTACCAGTAACCCTCGGTAAACGAATCAAACTTACGCTTGACCGCTATAATTTATCTCCAAAGTGATAAATCCTTATTTGAATCAAACTAGACACCGGCTCTGACATTACTAAGATAGATCACCTTCACTTAGAAACTTGGTTGTGATTCTAGTTTTATGGAAAATTCCAGTAGCGTCCATTTATTTTCCACTAAAAAGTACAGCAGGCTACAGACAAGTGTACGACATTACTCTTGTATTAACATTTTAGGTAGTATACTTTTAATGTATCCCACTATACATCTCCGTAGGATTATTCCTTAGATCGACCATCATCATCATTTCGTGTAGGTTACATTGTCTATCGACCATGTACACCCTGGTGTCAGAGTTGTGCGGAATCGCCTCTCGGCCTCTGGCTTGGTTCTTTGACCGACTACCAAATGGCATCCGGGACCAACGGCTTAACGTGCTTTCCGAAGCACGAAATCATCTTTATTATCAGACAATTATGTGATTCAAGCCTGCAAAGTCCAAACCAAACTGGAAATAACTAAACTAAGTGCATCCGGTGGGAATCGAACACAACAACAGAAGGAAAATTAATCGATTTACGTAAGTCATCCTTTCAAAAATAGGGCTCCAAAGACAAGAAGATTTTGATGATTACTATGCTCTTTCAATCAACCATAGAGCCGCTTTGATATCGGCAGGATGTAACTTGCCACAGATAGACTTTTCAAGAGGAAAAAAATACAAAAAAAACTTCAAAGCTTTCATATTTTTATTTGAGCTCAAAAATTTGAGAAAACTTTCTTAACTTTGTAGATGTAGGATTTTTGTAAGAAAAGAGTAACGTACGGAATACAAAGTAAAATCAACTCGTAAGCCCAAACTTTCCGTGACTTTCCTCCGCCAAAACAAGTTTACTAAGCCGTATAAAGTAATGATAAAATAAAGACGCCGAACCGTAAAGTAGACCTTCTATTGCAAAAATATTCAAAAATTATTTAAAGGTATAGTATAAAGCTAACATTTCTTGTTTGATTGTGAAATTTATTTTTGCTGATTGTGCATTAGAAATACAGATAATTTAAACGAGAATAATAATTTTAATTTGAGCAAATAATAGAAGAACAATTTAACAAAAAATAACATTTCTTGTCATTTGTCAAATTCAATAGATTTAGATGATGATCTAAAATATCGGCTATACAGGCAAGTATTAAACCTTTGGGCCTGATACTTTCCGGAGGGGGGATCTTTCAAGTTTTCTTTTGTTATCTTATTATTTGTTCAGTATTTTTCAATGCTTACTTTTAGTTTCTTGGTTTTAATTTGTAATTTTTAAACGTTTCTAATAGTAATACGTAGTTTAAAGTTTTTATCATGGAGTAATTACAAAGATGAGTTGCCGAAATAAGCGTTTTGTAAGAAAGCGTTTGTGAGGCTACACGGGGCGGAAGGCAGACGTGCGGGGTGCTAGGTTTCGGCCGTGGCTCCAACCATGGAGCACGAGCAATGACAAGCTCCGCCCACTTTTGTGTCGGCGAGGCGCCAATGATCACATCACTGCGCCATTTCAAACGGTATCTCCTCTTTGTAATTACTCCATGGTTTTTATATTAAAATTTGTAATGGCTTGGTTTACATTAAAACTTGTAACTAATAAATAATGGTCTTCTAAGACCCCATTAATATTCTATTAAAATTATAATATTACGGATAGTAGGTATAAATGTATTTGTAAATATTTTTTGGAAATAAAATTCAGTTATCGTTTTTAATAAATGCAATAATATTCTTCAAAACCACGCTCAGTCTGAATTTTTTCTTTGGCTTAGTACCAAGATAGAAACTCATGTTTACAACGCCCGTATTTTGTTTCGCGCCAACCCTGAACTCTTTCAGGGTCGCTCATCGGAAACAAACAAGTGGGGTCCTATTCTGGTAACAAGAGTTAATAACAATTTACGTTATCAAGCGAGTGAGCTTTTGGTTTAAAGGACTGTTTGAAGACTAGCTGAGTTATATAGTGTGTTCAACTTCTAAAATTAAAAGCAATTAAAAAATTTTGGCCTCTCATACAAAAAAGCCACCCTGTATTTGATTGTCATATTTTTGAAAAGTGTGACATGCTCAGAATTAGTGAGTCTATTTTTTTATACAACTAAGTAGGCAAACAGGCGTACGGCCCACCTGATGGTAAGTGGTTACCGTAGCCTATGAACGCCTGCAACACCGGAGATGTCACGAGCGCGTTGCCGACCTGTCCGCTATCAGCACAGCGACCCCTCAGGAGCCTGGCGACCCTACTCACCAGCAGGAACACAACACTGCATCACAGTGTTATTTGGCTGCGGTCTTCTGTAGGGAGGTACTTTCTTTAGACGGACTACTTCTTACAAAATGTGCTACCTCTTTTATATAATCTAATAAAAAGAGTTCGACTGGAATTAAAATAAATAAATAAAAATCGTTTATTGCAGGCACAGGGGCCCATAAAGAAATTACAAGTTCAGTAGTTACAATTCCAAATTGATAAATATACATAATACTTAATTAATTCATTAATTAAATTAAATTAAAAATCATTCGATATTGAATAAAAATCATCAGACTCACAGGTTTCGCGTGAGTCATGCTTTTAAAAAAAAATTGATTCCAGAATAGGTTCCTATCGAACGTAGAATGAGAACCGAGACACTTCATTAGTCGTTCCGAGCGTCATCTATCACTCTCGCTAATTGGAATCCCCGCTATTTTCTAGGGGTGCTGCTCTGAATGCCATTTCCGCATATTTGGGCAAAAGCCGATGCGAATGGCATTAACAACGTCCTTAAGTCCTTAGTTTTTCTGATATTTTTTAAAAAAAGGATTGTTGGTTGACCAATGAAATAAATTTGTCCCAAACACATGAAATCGACGTAATATCAAATCTCATGAAGAGCCTCCTACAGAAGACCGCAGCTAAATAACACTGTGATGCAGTGCTGTGTTCCTGCTGGTGAGTAGGGTCGCCAGGCTCCAAAGCGGTCGCTGTGCTGATAGCAGACAGGTCGGCAACGCGCTCGTGATATCTCCGGTGTTGCAGGCGTTCATAGGCTACGGTAACCACTTACCATCAGGTGGGCCGTACGCCTGTTTGCCTATTTAGTTGTATAAAAAAAAAGCAAAACTTGACAAAACAGCTCAACTAAATTTATTTCCCGTGGGAATCGAGCCAACAACGTCCGGGTCTAAGGCTAGACCAACATGAGTATAGATTTCCATACTAAGGTTACAGTTTTGCTAATATTTCCAAATACAACACTAAAATCGAGTGCCAACTTAAATGTATTTTTTGCCAACGGTGAAATTTATGCATTCGTCACGGTATTGTATGCGAGAGGACTGCAACAGATGGCTGTCATTTTTCAAAATGTAATTATATTTCTGGGCACAATGGAAGCATTTATTGTTATTAGTTGTATGGTTCCGTTGTGGGTAAGATTAATGATTAACCACTGTTCATTTCATTGATTTGTATATTCATCTACTCAATGATTTATTTATTTTGAATTGTATTTAAAATCTATATGTAATATATTACATATAAACATTTTTTCGAAGTAATTTTGCAGATTGAGAATTGCTGTTTTCTGCCACCAGATATGTGAATTTATTCCTTAACAGTCTCCAAATTTTTTTGTTAAATACAGGTTCTGAGTAACACTACATTTTGAAAGAAACCTTACTTAGTTTACTATTATTCATTCACTCAAAATTCACTTACAGTTAATTCTAATGTGCAGTATCTTTCATACAACTTGACCCTTTCGCTGTCAGAAAATTCATAAGAATTTATGTTTTATTTTTCATTACTAGTATACTCGTAGGTTGACAACGAAAGGGTCTGTCTGTAATGCGTTCCCTCATTAATGAGGATCGTGGTCCCGACGAAGAAATTTTTGAACAAGTTCTCGCCACTGATGTATCCAGTTGGCTCTTTATCTGATCCGACTACCGTACCTTCTACTTTGCCTGTTACGAACTTGCATCGCTAATTAAGTATAAAACTCCTTCCACAGAGAAATAGCAATGTTGTACGATAGCGGCGTTTCTCCAACCACTGCGAAGGCGCGAGTTGCTGCAGTGGTGGCTCATGAGATCGCACATCAATGGTTTGGTAACCTGGTTACTCCTGCGTGGTGGTCTGACATCTGGCTGAACGAAGGTTTCGCCAGCTACGTGGAGTATGTTGCTGTCGATGCTGTAAGTTATTTTCAAGCTCTGACTACTTGATAGAAAATCATTCACCACAGCAATCAAATCTTGTGTGCAGTTTTGCACAATTTATTGCACTGGTTTAATACTGAATGTATTTATATAAGTAAATAGTTAAGAAATGTCTTTTTTTCAGGCATAAGACTTCTTCTTATTTTTCTTTGCCTTCGTGGATAAAAAAGTTCTCAAATTAAATGTGGCTGACCACATGGACAAAAATTATCTATAACAGATCATAAGCACATGACTAGATACAGTATGAGAGTCCGTAGAAACTTTGCAAACGCGATTTAGCTTCCCATACAAATTTAGACACCATTCAAATGAAAATAATTTATTTCTATTATCTCTATTATTACAGGTAGAAAAGACATGGAAGTTGATGGAAGTGTTTGTTTTGAACGAGGTGCAAAGTGTATTCAAACTAGACGCGCTGACGTCATCGCACCAGATTTCAGTAGAAGTTGGGAATCCAGAAGAAATCGGAGCCATCTTTGACAAAATTTCGTACGGAAAAGGTTTGTACATGATATAGAGCCCTATTTTTGAAAGTATGACTTACCCATAACTGGTGAGTCGAACAATAATCATTCGACTTATCGAGTTGACATAAGTCAAGTCAGTGAACTTACACACACACACAGGGCTCTTGTCATAGTTAATTCGGCAAGAAGTTATTTCTCTTCTTTCATTGTGAACGATAAGAAGCAGAAATAAACCATTTGACATGATGTTGAAGGATACCAGCTAAATTTTTAAAGGAAAGATAGTAGACGTTGACTATCAGAAATGCTATTTAAAAACTTATCTACCTCTGTTTCTAGTTCATCTGGAGTTGTTTCTCCATTTCATTTGCACTAGACTAATACATTAGTCTCACTTTACTTAGTCTATATTTTGCACTTATGTTAGCTGTAATCTACCTGTGATTTAAATTTGTGCCATATTAAGGACTTGTTTTGTGCAAAATGAAATTGTTTTACCTTTAAATATGTTTAAACCTTACAATTCATAGGGTCAGCCATCCTCCGCATGATGAACCACTTTCTAACAGACGACGTCTTCAACGCCGGCATCACAGACTATTTAAACGCTAAGAAGTATCGTGACGCAGAA
Source organism: Euzophera pinguis (assembly GCA_947363495.1). Classification (NCBI taxonomy): domain Eukaryota; kingdom Metazoa; phylum Arthropoda; class Insecta; order Lepidoptera; family Pyralidae; genus Euzophera; species Euzophera pinguis. Next base: position 14,768,163 of record OX376161.1, on the reverse strand, counting down.
CAAAGAGATCTCTGGAGTGCCCTCACCAATGCTGCAAGGATGAGAGGCGCTTTGGAAGTGGACGTAGCGGTTGTAATGGACTCATGGACGCTGCAGACTGGCTTCCCTGTTTTGACGATAACGAGGAATTATGATAATGGAGTTGTTCAGTTTAAGCAAGTATGTTACATTGAAGATCACGTTTTCTTTTAGACTTTAGTCTTGTTTTGGTTTTAACCAGCATAAATTTATGAGCTCTTGTCAGTGGAGATTTTTCCATTCTTCCCTGTCATGTCACTTGCTAGTTCTTCAGTTTATCGATACGATATGCGTCTTATACGTATACGACCAGCATATGCACTCGTTATTTCACAAGCTGCTTAGTATATGCTTTAATAAAACGATGTTTCTAAAAAACTAAATAAAAATATATAACGCAATGACCTACACTGGTTAAAATATAGCTTGATTAGAATGACAGCAAAACAGATGTATTGATAATTTTGAAGTGCGACAGAGACTAACAAGAAAATGTATGGGATTTGACTGCAATCATTCTAATCAAGCTATATTTTAACCAGTGTAAGTAAATTGATCTTTATATCTATTGTACATCATGAAGTGACAAGGTCCTCCGAATCTGCTGGTAAAAACATAGGTAATCTTAATTAATAGAAAACAGACATATTTTTTTGAGATGAATATGGTATTGTAAATATCAAAGAAATATCGCTCACTAAAGAGGTTCGTAAAGCGATAATAGCAATACTAGCATAAATCGACAAACGCAGTGTAGGACATGATCTCTTTGGAACATCTGGTATCTGGTAAGATCGCAGAAAGACACTGGATCTGGGCCCTTTCAAAAAACTATGTCCAGCATTGGAAATCTTACAGTTGAAATGATATCAAAAGATCACATATCATAAGTGAATCTATTGAAGTTGGAGTAAAGTTGAAAGCGGCTGCGTTCAGGAATGCAACTACAGTGTACTTGTCTACTGTAAAGTCTATTCAAAGATAAGATACTTTATCAACAGTGACTAGTAAAAATTGATCCACTTTTTTTTATCGTTATTGATATAACATTAAGTGATATAATAATATAATAGGGCTTAATTGAGTCACTAAAATCATAACTAAAATGTTAACTAGATGGCACTACTATTTACTTTATAGGTTCAACTACTACTTAAGATGAGATCTGAAAAAAAAATTATTACTCACAAATTCCTAAACACAGTATACTCGTATTTTACATGCATGAGTATCATTATCATAAATTTAAGAGCTGGGCTCTTGATGGTGGAGCTTCTTCCATTCTTCTCGGTTATATGTGAGATCCGTTATTTTTTGATACGACACGACTTCTAATTTATTTGCTTCATGTAGCTATGCCTTGATCGACCATGCATCTATCTTGGTCTAGGCATAAGTAATGCTTGCTTATTTACAAAGGAATTTCTTTCGACAGCTCCAAAGGAGGATAGTTAATTTTTAGTTTAGTTGGGGCATTAGTACGCTCGATACATCTGACTGACTGTAAAAAATGGCATCCTTCGCATGCGCATGTTTAGCTATTTATTGTTCAAGTGTCTTCCCCCGGGGCATACTGCCCTGGCCAATCTAGAGATCCTTAAATTGTCTGCTTGTCCAGATTGGCCAGTACAAATGAAACTTGCAGAAATGGGAGTACTTAGTAGACACGATGTCGTACCTTTTATAATGCCCTTATGGCCTGTTAAATCTAGAAGGGTCGATCTTATAAGAGTGACAACGGGTGCGACTCAGATCAGCGTACCTGAACAAAAAAAATTTAAGAATCATTGACACAATGAAGTAGAAAAAAATAACATTTATGATTAGACGCGAAAAAAAAATATATCTCTAGGTTTGTCGAGTGGATAGTGGTGAATGGTGACTTAGAAAATTAACGACAGGTGTAGTCCATCACCATGCTTAGCGGAAACATTGATACCAAGACGTTCAGGGTCAAAGCAACTTGTTACCTCTATGCAAGCCCAGTTATCTACATTTTATAATCACATTGTAATAATGATAGAGCGCTTGACGTAGGCCATTAATAACACAATAATGAGCAATTTAAATTTTATCTTTGAATTTTGATAAACACGATAATATTTTACGAGACGAGTTATAGATATCTCCTAAATTTTACAATGTTCTACTATATTCTTTTTTTTTAATTTTAGAGTATCTCTTATATATTCTTATATTATATACTCTTGCACTTTAAATGCAAAACGTTGGTTACCGACTAAAATAAATAGATAAATAGACAAGGTGTGATGAGAAGTAGAACTATTATGCACTCTGTTACCTACAGGCCATCTCTGGCTCTACCCTGTTATCTATATATTTATTTTCTTAAATTAATATTTGAATATCTTAAACATGTTTAACAATCAATTACGTGTTTTTGAGAATTCAGGTCCAGTTTGCGAGAGTATCTTGCGAGATACAAGACTTATTAAATTTTTATAACGTTAGTGTTTTCTAAAAATACTACTTCGTTAATATCTACTTCGACTTAAAAATCAATGTTTGTTTACAGGAAAGATTCGTTCTCATCAATAACACTACAGAAGAACAGAAATCTCCAGTTTGGTGGATACCTGTGTCTTACACCACAGCTACTGAGAAAGACTTCGAATCAACTAGGCCCAAATTATGGCTTAGAGGCGAGAGATCCATTGAAGTAAAAAATATAACGGCAGATAGAAATGACTGGATCATCGCGAATATACAGCAAACTGGTAGGTATTCAAGTTCATTATCTATTGTTTCTTCTATAGGGTTTCAGAGGGTCGTGTCTACTGGGGATCGTTCCTGCTACCATACTACGCCATCGATGTCATTTCGCATTGCCTCAGTCAACATAATATGGCTAATGATTTAGCCTAGACATTTATTTTTTAAAAGCTAGAAGCTGTCAGAAGGATTTGAAATGAAGTATTTGGGAAATACCAGGACAAGAATACAAAGAATTTAATAAAATGGAATTGATCTTTAATATCACATTACAAATTCAATGTTTTTTTATAAGTCTTTGATGTCCTACTGCTGGACAAGCATCTCCTATAGTTTTCGACGCATCTCTACCGAGTGTCGTTTAGAGCTATCGACAGTCAAATTTGTCGAGATCATCCCATCTATTACGCGGTCTATCACGGTCTACATCTCTCAGGAACTTAGTATGTTGCTAGTCGGGCCCATGTAGTGATATGTCGTTTCCGGAAATTTTCGGAAACTTGCCCAATATTTTTGGAAACTTTGGTACATTTTCGGAAATGTTGAGAATACCCCGGAAACTTTGGTAAATTAACAGAAAATTGATAATGATCTCGTAAATTTACAAAGTTTACAGCGACACATCACTAAATAAACACGCCAGATAGACACAGCTATCCGGCGACATGTCTAGCCCAATCCTAGTAAGACTTCCATTTATCTCTTAGTCGCTGATACATCTACAAAGAGAGGAAAATCAGTGATATTCACACAACACAATTTAATAAATTTAGTGGTTCATGGCCATTATTATTTGCATTGATAAAATGTTGCACAACATTAGGAAATCTGTATCGACCCAAGTGAATCATCGTAACAATCAGACTAGTTTAGGCCAGATGTAATAAAAGATTAGCATAAATAATTAATGAGACAACAGATAGTTCAATAGGTCTCATTTGACTCAGCATTATTTCAATATCATCCTTGACCAGATAAAGGCAATTTTAAATTACTCTACCATTAGCTTTCCTTTCAATATTGCTTCGAATAAAAATCAGGAGAACACTGAAATGCCATTCAATTATAAATAAAATTACGGCAGTCTTTTGCCACATGCATGTGCAAAAGAATGCAAAGTGTACATGGGAAAGTCTGTCTGTCTTTCTGTCTGTCTGTCTGTCTGTTACGCTTTCATGGCCAAACCGCTGAACGGATTTCAATTAAATTTGGTATGAATATAGTTGGATACCCGGGGTCAAACATAGGCTACTTTTTGACGCAGGCGGAGCTGCGGGGAAAAGCTAGTATTATATATAGGGTATAGTACAGATATACGTAAGTACCTTTAATAGATCACGATATTCAATCTTGTTCAATGTCATTAAATTAAAACTATAACGTGAGCCGACCGCTAGATGGCGACAATGGTAATAAAATTACAATGAGAGTTTTTAATTTGTATAATAATTTCAAAGAAAAATGGCAATCGGTTTATAAAATGAAATCGTTTATTTTCAATATAGGATACAAATATCACTTATTGACGTCAATTTACTTGTACTGAAAGTGGTTTACCAACACTTTCAAAGCGCAAGTGGAGAAGAAGCGGCGCCACAAACTCCACTGTAGCATTTTCTTCACATTATCAATTTACAAATAAGAAAAAAAACTTTTCTTAATTAATTAGTTAAATTAACGAATTCAAATGTTTGTCAACATTTTGCACAATATATAAGATTTCAGATTATTTAAATCAAATAAAAACTGAATAAAAATAATAATAATCGGCCTAATAGCGAAGAGTCTAAATCAACACTCACTCATTTGCCCCTTTCGAAAATCTTCACGAAGCCATCAAAGCTATCAATTTTGACCTTTCCGTTATTGGTGAATGGTCCCGTAGTTATGGGTTAACTATTAACACGGCTAAATCGCAAGCAATTATTATTGGAAGTCCACATTTTATTGCTAGAGCTCATTCCGCTTTTCTTCCCAATGTTGTACTTGACGGTACTGTCATTCCCTTTACTTCTAAAGTTAAAAACTTGGGAATCATCGTGGATGAAACGCTTTCATGGGTTCCACAAATAAATGAAGTGAGCCGGAATGTTTTCTTTTCCCTACAGTCCTTAAGAAGATTGCAAAATTTTCTTCCAATTAAAACTCGGGCAATGCTGGCGCGTTCTCTCTTGCTCCCCATTCTGGATTATGCCGATGTTGCGTATTTGGATCCTTCTGAAGAACTCCTCAATAAATTGGATCGAATCCAGAATGTATGTATAAGATTTGTCTTTGGACTTCGCAAGTTTGATCACATTTCGGAATTTCGTGAGAAGCTTGGCTGGCTTCCGATAAGAGCACGAAGAAACGTGCATATTCTATCTCTTCTCTTTAATGTCCTTTTTAATCCTACTTCTCCTAATTATCTTAGTGAACAATTCTCCTTCCTCAAAATTGATAATAGGTTACGATCTTCCAATAAGCTTATTCTATGTATTCCTCTATTTTCTTCATTTTCCTATTCTAAATCTTTCTCTGTCAGAGCGTGCAAATTGTGGAACTCCCTCCCCGTTGACATCAAATTGTCTCCTTCTCATCCCTCCTTAAAATCTCGTGTTTTAAAATTCTACTCCGATTCTTAATTGAACACAGCTTTGAACTTTTATATTTTTTGTAGCTATTAATATGTATTATTGTTTTTTCTTTATTATTATAAGAATATGTATGTATCTAAGTATTTATGTAGCATATTTTTCTGTAGTTTATGTCATTATAAGTATTATTTTTGTTTAATATTTAATAAAAAGCGTTCTGTTCTGGTTGCACAACTTCTACCATCTGTCTCTTTTAACTGTATCCCTGTAACATCCCGGTTGACTGGAAGACATTTTCATATGGGATAAGTCCGCCGTTGCATTTATTTTTAGTTTTGTATTTGCTGTAATGTATTTTTCTGTGCAATAAAGTTATTACAAACAAACAAACAACACCTAGTTAGGCTCTCGCTAGGTGGTTGGATCAAGGGTCGGATACAGAAGGCATGCCATCCAAGCATGTCATCCTTGACACGGCACGGATTGTGAGGAGGTTCCTCACTTTGGAGCCCTGACCACCGGCAGCTTGTGTCTTGACTCCGCTGCCTATGGGTGCCCCCCCTTTATTATATATTTTTAAATGTTTATGTTTTATTTATATTTAAAAATGTATTTACAAAGAAAAAAGAATAAATAAAGAGATAATAATAAAAAATGTAAAATGTAAAAACAGAAATAATAATATGTCAATTTGTTGAGGACTCTGCTCCAAGCTTAAGTTCAACATTCCTGTCATTAAGAAAATCACCATTACCATAATAAGCCTTCTTACAAAGTAGATCTTTAATATGGGCTTAAAATTGTCCATCAGGCAAACTAGTGATTGATTTCGGAAGCTTATTGTAGAAGCGTATACAGTTCCCTACAAATGAGTCTTTAACCCTACACAGTCTAATAAGAAGGTAAAAATAAAATTATTTATCTCTATTGCGCAAAGGTATTTTATACAAATGGGCACACAATCCCATAGGCAAGGAATACAATGGCAATTATAATGAAAATAAATAATAATAGCAGCAACAGGGAACAGAAATACGAGTATGTGGATACGAAGAGGGAACTTTTGCGCAGCAGTGGGACTTAAACAGATAGTTAAAAAAAATCTTTATTATCAGATAATAGTCCAAAGTGTTAGTAACAATTTTCTCAAAACTTTACTTTCCCTGAGTCTGTGTTATTACTACATGTGAGTGATATTTCCAGGGTTTTACCGCATAAACTACGACAGCAAGAACTGGAAAATGCTCATCAAGGTTCTTAATGACCGAAAAAGATTCGAGGAGATTCACCCCATCAATCGTGCCCAGATCATCGACGATGCTATGAATCTGGCTCTCTCAGGCAGATTGGACTACAAAACTGCTTTGGACATCACCAGCTACTTGACTCATGAGAGAAGTTATGTGCCGTGGAAAGCTGGTCTTGTTGCTTTGGGCTACATTGACACGATGCTGTCTAAAGGAGCGTATTATTTGGAGTATAAGGTTTATTTCTTTACTGTTTTCTCTTTTCATTCTTACAGCAACAATAGGTCTACTTCAAAACATTGGTATTCCACGTTAATTATGCATGAGGAATCCTAATTAAGAATAGATCACGAACTAATAGGTTGGGGGAAAGGTTTCGTCGCATTTTTGAAGAAAATTCAAAACATTTTTTTAATATTGTTTATTTACATTTAACTAAAGTATGTGGGTGCCATTTTGTTTGATTACTTTTTGCCATCTTGTGGGTAGGGACATGATCCCATTGCTATAGATATTTTCAGGCTTCTGAGCATAATACCGCGACAAGTGGTTTTGGCAGACCTCTCATGATGTTAACCTGACACTGCCTAAAGAATTCTGAAGACGCCGAAACAGGTGGAAATCTGAAGATGCAAGGTCAGGACTATACGGCGGATGCATTAACACCTCCCAGCCAAACTCTCTTAATTTTTGCTGAGTGAATAAATATGTTTCAGGTCTAGCGTTATCATGATGAAAACCCACACCCTTTCTGTTGATTAATTCCGACCGTTTTCTTTCAAATTTTTGCTTTAATCTCATCAGTTGTTCGCAGTAGAGTTCAGAATCGATGGTCCTGCCTGGTGGTAACAGCTCCTAATGAATAATACCCTTCCAATCCCACCACACACACAGCATCACCTTGTTGCGAGTTAACCCGGGTTTCGCCATAGTCTGTGAAGCCTGACCGGCCTCTGACCACGACCTTTATCGCACATTCATATCGTACGTGATCCACTTTTCATCACTAGTTATTAGCTTCTTCAAAAATGGTTCGGTTTCATTACGTCGTAATAAAGAATCACAAATCAGTACACGGTTGATTAGGTTTCTTTCAGTGAGCTCGTGAGGTACCCAAATATCGAGCTTTATTGTGTACCCAGTTTTTTCAAATGCGCCAAAACTGTTTTGTAGTCAATTTCCAGTTACTGATATGCCGATCTTGCTCCACATTTGTGAATGTATCCAATTTCTTCATTAGATTCATTTATCTTGACAGTAAGAAAAACTAATGAAAATCACACATTTTCCCAATTTGAATTTGGAATTATCTTCTTTAAAATTTAAACTTTTAATGAAACCAAAACCAGCCAGGTACAAATAGATTTTAGCCAAAGAGATTTTATTACAAGTTCATACATACTTTAAGCGAAAAGACTTTTTTCCCAACCTAATATATTTCTAAGGGTGCCCTTTGATCCGGTTTCCCCGTAAAACGGTTTATCTTGGTAAGACAGCAATGACACCATTATGATTTAAAAAAAACGGGTCTCTAAAATGTAAATGCCGTGGATGCAACTGCCAAACATGCTCGCAAAGATTAATTTAGGTAGAAATTTTGCGGTTGAATTTAATATTTAGTTCTTCTTAGTATGCTACATACGATGGAATCAATGTTTTTAGAAATAGAGTAAATAAAACTGGCATTAGGTTAGGCAAGTTTCTGACAACACAAAATCTTAAATGCATTGAGGTAAAAAGAAGAACAATTTATAATACAAGGGATGAAAGAAAATCATTGTCTGGAAAAAACAATCAACAAAAATTAGTCATGTGATATAAATCTTGATCACTATGTCTACTTAAAAGATGATATCAGAACTGAAATTAATATCCTAATTGATAGATATGTCTTATTAAATTAGTTAAGAGTACCTACAATAGTCACGTTTTAAGAATCATAGTGATATGTGGGATATCCATTTCATAAGTAAACCTAATAAACATTGTGATGATGACGACATTCATCTAAATAATGGTTACCACCGAAGCAATTCCTCAGTTACTTACAAATGCATCCCAAGTATACTTAGGTTAATGTTATCATTCCTAGAGAAATAATAAGTTGTTACGAGTTTGCTTAGGATCTTGCAGTTTTGAATCACTTGATTAATAGAGATGATTCCATGCATCAAGCTTGAGGAGCTCGTTAGTTGAACGCGACCCGCGTATCCGTAGCGAATGCGCGTGTCAAGCGACTGCGTGACGTGATCACTATGGTATTGGTCGCCATTTGGTGGCATTTTCTATCTTGAGCTCCTACGTGCTTCGGAAGGCATGTTAAGCCGTTGATCCCGGTTGTTATCGATAGATAGCAGTCGTGAGGCTGTGTCAGATGCTTTAGGGCAGCCTGAAAAATTCTAACAGTATTGGCCACTAACACACCTCGGGGTCATGTTCCAGTTGGTCAGGTTTCCCTGTAAAAAGGGTTTCGGAGATTAGAAGGCAGTCGCTCCATTGTAATAACAGTCCCGCCAAATCTAGGACGATAAAGTATGATTGTGACATTCAATCCGAAATTTCAGAGATACGTCCTCCGACTCCTAACTGGAGCAGTCGAAGACCTTGGCTGGGAGGTTTCATCAAACGAGAGCGTGGTACGAGCTCAGCATAGAGTGGATTTACTATCCACTGCTTGCCACTTGGAACATCTGGATTGTATGGGACACGCTGTCAGGATGTACGCGAATTGGATGCTGTCTGCTAATCCTGATGCTTTTAATGAGTGAGTATTTTGAAAAGACACGACTTAAGCTATTGTCAACCTAAACATGTCTCTTTTATCTCAGCACTTTTTCAAATTCGTCCAAGAAGTGATCTTCTAAACTTAAGCCAAGCGAATTTTCCCTTGCACACACTGTTACTGTGTAACGACGGATATAGTCTCCTATCTATGTCATATCGACGTCAATGGTACAAGATTTCATTATGATGGGTTAAATTGCGGGAAAGAGAAATATGGAAAGAAAAAAGAAGTTATGGCTGCTGCACATGAACCGGGATAAGAAGCACGACTATTTTGTAGATCGAAAAACAAGAATGATATATAACAGGCTGATATCGATAAGATTAAGGGCAGCGAACCTTTACTAGTTGGACAGGCATCCTTAAAAGAATAAGTGTTTCCCTACTTCTCAACCGACTTAAGTCCAGAATCTGTTCAAAGCTTCCATGTCGGCCATGGTGCCAATCCATGGTGCCCATCCATGGTAGATTATTTTTAGAGGGAAAGCTCTCTGAGAGTTTAAGAAGTGACGATGTTGGATATCTCTCTTCCCATGTTTGTTGTTGACTGTGAGGCGTAATGCAATATAAGACTGTATTTTTTGTAGAAACGAAAAGGTGAGTAGAATGTCCAAATTGTCTTCTTTCTTATTTGTAATCATTCTTTCATATACATTCACGTTATCAACCTATAGTTTCGAATGTTTATAACAGCATATCCATAAGTTGGATTTCTTTCACCACATCTTTTTAATGAAAGAAGTGGTATTATTCCAAAGCCTAAATGGCTACATAAATGAGGTCCACGAGGATATAACGATACATGATATCTTTGCGATAGGCTTTCATAATCGATTGTAAATAAGTATGATATTCACGGATGTAAATATATAAAGATTCCGATCTTGCGATAATGTTATCAAGCATTACTTAGTTATATGGAATTCGGTAACGTTTTCTTGAGTTCACCAGCACTTAATTTTACAAAAGTGAGTTTCATTCGATATAATCAGTGAGTGGAACAGAATGGTCATACTTTCAAAACGCCTTCATCGCATTCAGCCTCGCGGCGGTAAATTTTTATATTTTGGAACGTTCCCGGAACGTCACGTGGTTCGACAGGAGAGTTCATTTTCTAACCGGGAGACATTTTGGTCTTCGGCTGTTTGGTCTCGTAAAATATTTTGTCAACGCGTGGTTATTCACTACAGCTTTAGTTACTGTTCTGCTCAATGGTTCTGCGCGGTTTCCATAGAATATTGACGTAAACTAATGTAAAACTTGAAATAACAGATACAGATGCAAATACTTATACAACATTTATAAACTTGCAATGACTCCACTGAATTAGATCAATAACTTTATCATTTCATCTTAAAAATGTCATTTGAACAACTCCAATTCAAAATCATTGCGAAAGGAACGTCATTTTGCTCAAAATACATAGAGACGAGACGTAGGTATGTTTTTCAAACACGGATGATTTTTTTTCAGCTTACCAAAATCTTTTGATAACTCGTGATTAGTAATAATACAAAATAAATAATAAGCTGTGTAAAAACAATGATTCATTTCCCTCAATATCCATAATATAATTAGAATGAATCACATTAAGCGAAGGACTTTGTAATACGAAAGAATTTATAATTATCAATATTCCGTATCAACATTGTCTTATTAAAATGGAATGCCGAAATTACGGTCAACTAAAAAAGCCGTAATATTCAAAACTTTAATTGATTAAATTTACTTTTAATACATTTCGGTAGATGGCGTTAGTAGTACCATTTTTATATTTTTATCAGAGGCGGCCATATTGTTTAACCCTTTCCCCGCTACGTATTTGAAAAACGCTCGCCAAACCCTGCGATACATAAATCTTGACAGATTATGATACTAGCTTTAACCCAAGGTTAAACAAAATACTGTTTAATAAAAAAACAATAACAAAAGTAGCATTATTATAATTTATTTCCATTCATACCCTACCCATGTAAAAAATTTCAGCTCTTTTTACAAGCCAAGTTAATGGTGTACTCGTAGTAGTTGTACACACTTTGTTTTATGTATTTATTCGATGCTCCGGCGCCGGCACGGTTTTTAATATTCATACCTATCAGACACTGGCATTGAAAGGGTTAAGCAAAATAATTAGTTCCATATTTGTCAATAGATGGCAATACGGAAACCTACTGAAACAAATCTCTTTAATATTTACTGCATTTTATGGTGAAAACAATCTTAATTTATTATAACACGTTTTTTTTTTCAATCACCATCTTACCACAAGCTGAATTTTGAAATTCAACAAATGCCTTGGTTCTGACTTTCATCTATAATTTTTTTGGTGTGGTTTCCCTGTTAACATGGTTACGGAGATCAGACAGCAGTCGCTCCATTGTAGTAACCAGCACCGCGTAACGTTCAGACTAGGACAATGATGTGCCTTAATAACTGACTAAGTTAAGACTATGAAGAAAGGTAAATTTATAAAGAAAAATTTATGCATGACTAAAACTTAGATAAACGATACTGTATTTATTTGCATATTCTTTATTCAATTGAACATAACATAAACTAAAAACGATATTCTAAAGGAATAAATGCTATAATAGCTGAATATGTAAGGATTTTAAAGAAAGTTAGGACTAAAACTTGGATAAACCAAATCCTAAAGGAATAAATGAATCATGAATAATGATTAAAGCGTGTGTCTCTACTATGAGATCTTATTAATGCAGACACTGGTGACCTCGATATACAATGCTGTTAACAAATACCTAAGTATGTTTGAAATCCGTTCAATAATGTTTCACTAAACTTTCCCTCTTTTGTCCTCATTTATCCCCCAATCAAAAAAGCTCTTGGCCAAAACTTTTCATAAATCAGAGAAGTGTGCCAAGTTTTGTAACGATACGTTTTGAAATGCGACCTCTAGATTAGACATTTTTTAAAACAAAAGCAAAATTAGCCATTCTGGAAATGAAGATTTCGCTAACGCTCAGTTAATAAACAGATGACTATTATATATAAGCGCTAGCGGTTTCCTGCAGCTCCGCCTGCGTAAAAAAGTATTCTATGTTTGACCCCGGGTCTTCAACTATATTCATACTAAATTACATCAAAATCCGTTCAGCGGTTTGGCCGTGAAAGTGTCCGACAGACAGACAGACTTTCACGTTTACAATATTAGTATGGATTTATTTACTTATCAACATTGTCCTTAAAACATTCAATTAAAAATGCCACCCCTGATTGTACCCGGCTCAAAGGTTCCCAAAACACTAGCAATTGCTTATTTGGATAGCTATGGAAATCCTTTGAACCAGGTACCACCCTGAGCGGTAGTCAAAACCACAATCTTATAAGCGGCATCCTATCTCGGTCACAAAATTTTAAAATACTTTTTTCCAGGATCCATGCCGATATCCGTAGTACAGTATACTGCGTGGGAGTGCAAACAGGAGGGGCCAGGGAGTGGTGGTTCGCCTGGGAGCGGTTCAGAGTGGCCAGCCAGCCGTCTGAGAGGGAACTACTGCTTTCTGTGCTGGGATGTACCAGATCTCCTTACTTGCTATACAGGTAGACATTGCTATTGCGATAACTTTTGCGCATGTTTTTTTCTTGTAATTTCTTGTACTTGGCAATGTATCTTTACAAAGAGTTTTGTATTGTACTACTGAATTTTTTAGAGATCTGGTAAGCCTGTTAAAGAACTGGCGTATCTCAATATTCTTTGACTAGCTGTTTCCCGCGGCTCTTCCCGTCTCTAAAAGTAGCCTATGTCTCACATCAAGTCTTTAACTAGGTATATCCATACTAAATTTCATCAAAATCGGTTAAGAGGTTTAGCCGTAAAAGCGCAACAGACAGATAGACAGACTTTCACATAAATAATATTATGATATTAGTATGGAAGTACGGATGGATTAATATAGTATGGCATTGACTTGTAGGTTAAACAAACCTTCATCATCATCTTAGCGCCTTCCCGGTTGCATTCTCCACTGTTTGCTTCAGAGCCCAGGGTCCACTTTCTTACTTTTACGTCGCCACTTCGCCCGGTCTTCGGCATGCTTGACAGAGAGTCCATTAGGCTTAACGAACCTCTTCATACCCTGGAAATAATCCCAGGGTATGAAGGTTCATATCAAGGTATCATAGGATCCCAGGGGTCAATGGACTTTATTATTAAAAATGCCTCCCTGCCTTTAGTCTGGTAAACAAAATGTTTAAATTCTCACTTCAAGGGAGATTTCTTTTTTTAAGTTTAAATAATTTGCTCAAATAGTCATTAACGACTGTTGGCGCGCCATCTATCGGCAACATCGCGCAACTCACGGAACGGATCTAATGAACAAAAGGACCTCATTCATAGCCTTCATTCGCTCGATTCATTCACTCGACTAGACATTACTTGCATTATATTCGATCCGGGGCAAAAACCTAATTTGTAAATCTTTAAACGTTATTAAACGAAATTATAGAGAAACACGTTTTTCCACTCGAAGAATCCTGCACATAAAATAATGGTCCTTCTACGCCATATCTGAACTGGCTACGCGAAGAAAAGGCCAGGCGAGGGAAGACCACGCCCACACTCCCGGCAGCTTGTGCAGCATCAGATCGGCAAGCAGCGTGTTTGGTCGGTAATCCTTTCGTTATCCTACTCCTAGTGTCCGGATTTGTGTTAATACGGTGTTACTTCTCAAGTTTCAGTTGGTGAGCCAAACGACACGTCACAAGTTGTCTTCACCGACTTCTGCGATTGAAACTGTAAGTACTTTACCTTCTTCTTCCTTATTTCTCCGAAATGAGTGAATCTGGGAAAGGTTTGAAGCTTAATCTACCAAAATCAGCCGGCTTAGAAGGTGGTAAGTCGCCTTCAGATACGAGTGAATTTGATTTTAAGAAAATGTCCCTATCCGATTTTAGGAAACAAAGAGGTGTACTAAAGACAAAACTTACCTCTTTCGACAAGTATTTATCTAAATTAGATGAGAATTCGTTTAGTAAAACCCAAAGAATAGAATTATCTCTGAGGGTAGCTAACTTAGAAGCGGTATATGTTGAGTTCGACAAAATCCAAAGCAAAATCGAACATTTTTCAGATGAAAGTGAGATTTCCGATCAATTCGAATATCGTGAAACGTTTGAGGAGCAGTATTACTCAATCATTTCCGTAGCGAAGTCTTTATTAGAGGTTGGTGAAGGTTCTGGGTGTGTCGCAGAGTCAAAGCCTAACTTACACGCTAAATTACCAGATTTGAAGCTTGTTTCTTTTGACGGTTCTAGCGACCGTTGGCTTGAATTCAAGAATTCTTACTTTTCACTCATACATAATCGCACAGATTTAGATAATATACAGAAGTTTCACTACCTACGGTCATCACTAAGTGCCAGTGCACTGCAAGTAATTGGCGCGTTAGAATTCACTGGTGCTAACTATGTCCACGCGTGGGAGCTGTTGGAGATGCGGTTCCACAATGAGCGCCTATTGGTACATAACCACATTAAGTCATTGTTTACAGTTCCTAGCATTGCAAACGAATCGCCAGAGCAAATCAGATTGCTAATTGACACAGTTTTACGTAACCTACGAGCTCTTAAAACCTTGAATGAGCCCACTGAGTCTTGGGATACGTTATTAATTTACATTATAACTTCAAAACTCGATTTAGCGACGGAACGCGAGTGGGAATCATACAAGGGTTCGTTAACATCTGGCTTGCTCGGCGATTCGAAAAGTAAGTTAAAATTGGATACATTAATGACGTTTTTGCGCAATCGAGCCGACACATTAGAAATGATTAACAGTAATCACACTAAAGGCGTCTCTGTTAAACATGTTTCAAACCCCACGTATTCAAAGGTTGAAACGAAGCAGCGTTTGAAATCACATCAGGTTCAAAGTTTTGTGGCTACACGAAACAAAACCGCTAACAGCGTTCGTGTGTGTCCATTATGTAACGGTGACCACGGCCTTTATACCTGTTGTGAGTTCTTAAATATGTCTGTAAGGGATAGACAGAACATTGTAGATTCGAAACATTTATGCGTTAACTGTTTGCGATCTGGACATCTACCTAGCGATTGTTTGTTCGGCCCATGTAAGATGTGCAAATGTAAACATAATACGTTGTTGCATTCTAACAAGGTCAATGGCAACGGCAATGCGACTAACCTGTATTGCAGTGATGTGCAATACGAATCAGCTGTTCGCCCGGCCGCCATTGCCTGCGGCGGCAGCGCCGGCGGAGGTACATCGCACGCTAGTAGCACTACACTTCATACAACGATCTCGAACATTGATAGTTTAACCGTAGATAGGTCAACTCGAGTTTGCGGTACCGTTTTGCTTGCAACAGCCTTAGTAGACGTGCTTGATAATAATAACGTATTTCATACAGTACGAGCACTCCTTGACAATGGGTCGCAATATTGTATAATCACGAAAGAATTAGCGAAACGTTTAGATTTGCCTCTTTTACAGTCCACTATACAGTTAATGGGTGTTGGACAGACTGTCTCAAATCCTAATAGTCAATGTAACATTTCTATTCATTCAAAGGTATGCGAATATAATGCGACAGTCAAGTGTCTAGTTTTGCCGAGCATCACTGGTCGCTTACCTTCCCGACACTTCGATCCGCTTGATATACCAAGTACATTTCAACTTGCTGATCCCACCTTCGACATTTCATCAGAAATCGAATTACTGATTGGGGCAGATCTTTTCTGGGATTTATTATTCGAACATAAAATTAGATTATCAAATGGACCTTATTTGCATAATACTAAATTAGGTTGGATAATTTCTGGTCCAATTTACACAGACGGCTTGTGTTTAAATAATCAGGCGAGTTGTCACTTTTCTCAAAGTTTAGATACGGAACTTAGAAAATTTTGGGAAATAGAAAATTTGGACAATGTAGTCAAGCCTCTCACGAAAGACGAGTTGTATTGCGAACAGCTTTTCATAGACACCACTAAACGAGAGGAAAACGGACGATTTTCCGTGCGCGTTCCATTAAAGGAGTCTGCTGAAACCTTAGGCGATTCATTTAGTACAGCTTTAAATCGATTCAATTCTTTAGAGCGTAAATTTAATCGGAATTTGGAGTACAAAACAATGTACTCAGACTTTATGCACGACTATGAGAGGTTGGGGTACATGTCACATGTAAAAGATTATGGTTCTCCGAATTATTTTCTTCCTCATCACGGAGTATTGCGAGAAAATAGTTTAACAACTAAATTAAGAGTAGTTTTCGAAGCCAATTGCAAGACATCTTCAAATAAGTCGTTAAACGATATTCAACACGTGGGTATGCCTCTTCAAAACGATATATTCTCTATTTTGTTACGTTTTAGGCAACATTTACATGTAGCTTGTTCTGATGTGGAGAAAATGTTTTGCCAAGTACTTATACAGTCGGATCAACGAGACTTGCAACTTGTTTTGTGGCGAAATAATTCTGACGAGGCTTTAAGAATATACAGGTTGAATACCGTTTCGTTCGGGACGGCATCGGCTCCTTATCTAGCCATGCGTTGTATTCGTCAACTCGCGGATGAGTGCAATGATGACGTCATTGCTCGCGTCATTCGTGACGATTTGTTCGTTGACGATTTGATTACAGGCCATGACGACCCCAACGTCCTTATAAATATATGTGAGGAAATCTCACAGGTTCTGAAGTCCGGTTGCTTCAATTTACGAAAGTGGACCTTCAATTATGACGTCACGCAACTCAAACCTAAAGATTTAGCTATTGGCGAGTACACTCAAAATAAAACTCTCGGGTTAGGTTGGCATAATGATACAGACGAGTTGTATTACACTACCCAAATAGGTTCAGATGAAAAAACATTAACCAAACGAAATATGTTGTCCACCATTTCTCAAATATATGATCCTTTGGGGCTTTTATCTCCATCCGTAATTATTGCAAAAATAACTTTGCAAAAATTGTGGTTGTCGAAATTGGACTGGGACGACCCGGTACCTAAGTCTGTGACGGACAAATGGATGGACTTTTTAGAGTCACTACACGACTTGAGCCAACTCAGAATACCTAGGTTCGTAAGAAGCGTACACACTCGCCGCACTGAGCTTCATATTTTCTCTGACGCATCACAGGATGCATATGGTGCTTGTGCTTATATACGGACTTATGATGAAAAGGGCGTTGTAGTAAAGTTGTTATGCGCCAAAAGTAAAGTTTGTCCTTTAAAGGCGCTCACTATAGCTCGTCTTGAACTAATGGGCTCCTTAATAGCAGCTAGGTTGTACAAAAAAATCATTGATTCTATGTCTTTAATATTTGACCATATCTCCTTCTGGACGGACTCCACTATAGTCATATGTTGGTTGCGTATGTCCCCTCACTTGTTAAAAACATTCGTTCAAAATCGAGTCACGGAAATTAATGAGTTAACTGGAGAAGCTCAGTGGTTGCACATTAAAGGCACGGAAAATCCAGCTGACTTATTGTCGAGGGGTCTTAATTTTAACTTGTTACGCAACTCTGAGCTGTGGTGGAGCGGGCCATCGTGTTTACACAACATAAATTCGGATTGGTCAGAATATAAGCGATTCCAATCTGATAATATTAATCTGCCTGAATTAAAATCAAAGGATTTAAGCTTAAATTGTATAGAAAACCATGATTTTGTAGATTTTAGTAGGTTTTCTAATTATAATAAATTAATTCGCACGGGCGCATACATGTTAAGATTTGTTTACAATGTTAAGTGCAAAAGGGATGGGCATAAACGTAAAACAGGTTTACTGCTGCCGGACGAGCTCGCCGCCGCTACGCGTATCATTTCAAGGTCGTCTCAGTTGCAATCGTTTGCGGAAGTGCACAGATGCTTATCGAGTAATTTACCGGTTAAATCATTGAAAGATAAGAAACGACTCAATCAGATCGCGAGTCTAAATGTATTCTTGGATAAATATGGTGTGATAAGGGTTGGTGGACGTTTGTGCAATTCCAACTACGATTATAATAAAAAGCATCCGGTACTTTTGTGCCCGAAACATCGATTTACATTACTTTTGTTTGAATATGAACATAGACGTTTATTGCATGCTGGACCGCAGCTGTTGCTAGCTTCCGTGCGTGAACAGTGGTGGCCATTAGGTGGTAGAAACCTGTGTCGAAATGTAGTGCATCAGTGTGTGACCTGTGCGCGTTTTAGGTGTAAAACGTTAACACCGATTATGGGAAATTTGCCGTCATCAAGGCTGGAGGCCAGCTTCCCGTATTCTCGCTGTGCTGTCGATTATTTGGGCCCTGTATACATTTTAAACCGTAAAGGCAGGGGAGCACAGCGCGTTAAAGGGTATGTATGTTTGTTTATCTGTTTGGTTACTCGTGCGATACACCTAGAACTTGTCACTACGCTGTCAACTAATGATTACATACTGGCTTTCAAACGTTTTATTTCACGTAGGGGAAAACCGATCGAGATTTATTCGGATAACGGTACAAATTTTGTTGGATCTCAGAAGGAGCTTTCTTTGTTTTTTAATGAAAATTCGGAAATTTTAAACGATTACGCTTCAAACAACGGAATTTTCTTCCATCGTATCCCTCCTCGGTCTGCTCATTTTGGCGGTTTTTGGGAGAGGGGGGTGGGTTCTTGCAAGTATCATATTAAACGAGTCGTTGGACTTGCTAATTTTAATTATGAAGAATTTAGCACTGTATTAACACAGATCGAAGCAGTCCTAAACTCCCGACCCTTATCTCCTTTATCATCTGATCCAAACGACATGTCCCCATTAACCCCTGCCCACTTCCTCATCGGCCGGCCGTTGACTTCGCCAGCTGCTGAAGATCTCACGCCGGCCACAACCGCCTATCTGAGCCGCTATCATCGCGTGGAACAAGTGAGACAACACTTTTGGCAAAGATGGTCTAAAGAGTACATTTCGGAGATGCAGCAGCGAACGAAGTGGAAACATCACAGTGCCGACCTGAAGCTGGGCAGCCTAGTCATCATAAAGGAGGACAACCTGCCTCCCCTTAAATGGAAGTTGGGGAGAATCGTAGAGGTTATGCCGGGAAAGGACGGTGTCGCTCGTGTGGCCAACATACGTACGGTCAACGGCGTGATTCGACGGGCCTTCTCCAAAATTTGCCCACTACCACTACAACCAGGCGACGGAGAGGAGGAATAAGATGTAAATTATTTTGGAAGATGGTGCTTCCAAGGCCGGCGGTATGTTGGCGCGCCATCTATCGGCAACATCGCGCAACTCACGGAACGGATCTAATGAACAAAAGGACCTCATTCATAGCCTTCATTCGCTCGATTCATTCACTCGACTAGACATTACTTGCATTATATTCGATCCGGGGCAAAAACCTAATTTGTAAATCTTTAAACGTTATTAAACGAAATTATAGAGAAACACGTTTTTCCACTCGAAGAATCCTGCACAACGACTCTAAGTGCGGCTGTAATTTTTGCATGTTCAATTATATTTTTTTATTTCTTCCAGGTACTTGGAGCTGTCCCTTCGCAACGACAGTGGTATCCGAAAGCAGGACACAGTGCGTGTCTTCTCAGCGGTGGCCGGGTCTGCTATAGGAGAACCTATAGCTTTGAACTTCGTACGAGCAAACTGGCAAAGGCTGAAGGAATAGTGAGTGATAGTTTAATTTTTTTATTTGACTTATATGTGTGTATGTCCGTCCCTATGTTGTATGTATCCTTGTTGAGCAATAAAGAGTGTATTGTATTGTTGCCTTGTAACTAGTGCGCTAATGGTACTCGTATTGGAGTCAAATTTCTGAAATGTATGACGTATGTATATGTCGAATGAAAATCGTACAATATAGAATAAAATTGGAATGTCGTACGTTAAAAAAATATTGCTGATCACAAAATTGTAAAAAATCTAAAAGGCGGAACTTTAGCGCAAAAAATAACTCTATCGAGTATGGTGACAAAATAAATTGTTTTTCAAATAAAAACATGTTCGGACGCAAAAGAATGATATAACTAGAGCAACAATGAAGACATTCAAAAGCTTCAATTCGAGCTGCGTTTGTTGAGTTTCTATTGAAATTATGTTTTAGCATACCAATGTATGAATAAATCTTTTTGTTGCAGCGTGGGGTCGGTATCGACCTTGAATTCTATTCTGAAAGTAGTGACACGAAGGTTAAATCAACCGCATGAATATGAAGAGGTAATTTTTTTACTCATCTGTTTCTCTTTTTAATGGCACATGATACAAATTTATCTAATTCAGTGAATTACGAGTATTTAGACGAAAATTTAGCTAGGTCGCACAACTAATTCATGACTTTTGAAAAACATATTATGTTTTCATTAAATTAAACTATTTTAATACGGTTTTATCGCGTTTATTACTTATTTATTTACACCACAAATGTTAACTTAGTCTGCCTGCGACCATGAACGCTGTAAAGTGTTTGAAACGTCAGGTGTAAATAAATAAGTAATAAACGCGATAAAACCGTATTAAAATAGTTTAATTTAATGAATAACAAACGCGAAAACATAAGAAAACATTATATTATGTTTTCATTTTTTATTTTTTTTTATTTATTTATTAAACATAAAGCGCATGTTACAGTTTTGTATCTATATACGATGCCATCACAATCTCTTTCGAGATTTTACGTGCATCGTATGTTGCCAATTTAAACATTTACAAGTTAATATACATTATATATAAGTACAAAGAATAGTAGGTACATATATTTCATAACTACAAAATTAAAGCATCCATCAAACCATCACTAATGTGAGACCATTTACCGACATCGCGTCGTCGCCCGGTGAATCCAAGTACCTACTTGGCTGCATCGGACGCATACTGCAAAACCAGTTATGATTAACTCGTAAACAACTTTTATACAGAATGATCTTTTTATCTACACTAATTGGTTTCATATTTCTTATTAATAAAACATGATTCTTGTAAATTTAATAATCGCTATGGGCGATTGTGCTGCTTCATCCAGGCTAATATTATAAATGCGAAAGTCTATCTGTCTGTTATAAAAGCATTGTCGTAAAAGTTTATGGCCAAACCGCTGAACGGATTTTAATGTTATTTGATATGAATATAGTTGACGACCCGGGGTCAAACATGGGCTACTTATTGACGCAGGCGGAGCTTCGGAAAACAGCTAGTGTTCAATATTTTGTGACGAGGTTGAAAATTGAGCCATTTGGAGTGCTATTTTTGAAAAAGTGACTCACGAAAAGTAGATGAGTAGAATGATTTCATTTTGTCTTAATCCGTAAGTCGAACAATTTTCGTTCGACATGTTTGTCGTACATTTCAAAAATAGCAAAGCAATTTTATTGCTCGTGCGCTTTATTTTTATACTATCTGTTTCCCGCAGCTCCGCCTGCGTCTTAAAGTAGCCTATGTTTGACCCCGGGTCTTCAACTATATTCATACCAAATTTCATCAAAATCCGTTGAGCGGTTTGGCCGTGAAAGCTTAACAGACAGACAGACACACTTTCGCGTTTATAATATTAAGTATGGATTAGTTAGTTTGTCACTCGAACAAATATTAGGTCGCTAAAATTTTATAATGCTGCTCGGGGTATATTTTAAGCAGTAATTAAAGTCAGTCGCTGATTATGTAGATTTATCGTCGCTCGGCATCATTCGCAGATATTTTGTGCTCAAAGCTCATTAATTTTGACACTTCGCTCAAGTCAGAAATTTTGTCGTCAAAAATCATTAGGTTTGACACTTAGCTCATGTCAAAAATTTTGTCGTCATATCTCATTAATTTTGGCACTTCGCACAAGTCAGAAATTTTGTCGTCAAAACTCATTAATTTTGACACTTCGCTCAAGTCAGACATTTCGTCGTCAAAACTCATTAATTTCGACACTTCAAATTTGCATTTACAGTTAATTATTTTTTTCTTACAGCTCAAAAGATTCTTAAACGAATCTTGTGGCGAGCTCGGCAGACCAGTCCAACAAGTTCTTGAAAGAACTGAAGCCAACGTGCAATGGATGCAAAGGAATTACCAAACGATTGTCGACTGGCTACTGGTAGCCGACAAAAACACGACCCAAGCCTGGTG
The DNA here is from genome assembly GCA_947363495.1 of Euzophera pinguis. NCBI lineage: Eukaryota > Metazoa > Arthropoda > Insecta > Lepidoptera > Pyralidae > Euzophera > Euzophera pinguis. Next base: position 14,745,724 of record OX376161.1, on the reverse strand, counting down.
ACGGAGATAAGCTTAATTGAATGAATGAATGAAACTTTATTTGTAGACAAATTTATTTAGAAACTTCTAGAAACAAACTAATAACTTGTAACTAAAAAAAAATATTAATAAGATCTGTGTTCCACTGTTTCAAGAAAGGAGGAGTTCTATAATGAACTATGTGTTATTTTGCTTTTGTTCGCCACTAAATGGCGACCAAACCACTATTGGATTGGTCGCCATTTAGTGGCATTTTCTATCTTGAGCTCTTCCGTGCTTTGAAAGGCACGTTAAGCCCTTGGTCCCGGTTGTTATCGATAGATAGCAGTCGTCTGTGTCAGATACTTAAGGGCAGCCTGAAAAATTCTAACAGTGTTGGCCACTAACACACCTCGGATCATGTTCCTATTGGTCTGGTTTCCCTGTAAAAAGGGTGACGGAGGTCAGACAGCAGTCGCTCCATTGTAATAAGCAGTTCCCCCAAATCTAGAACCATGACTTACAGCGTTACTAGGCTCTGAAGTATAAGCTGACGACGCAACTAGGAATACACGCTAGGATGATGACATATTACCTATTTAAAGTTTTAGATGCATGGTTATCGTGTTACATGGCCGATGCCTTCTATACGCTGATTTTTAAAAGATTTTTCATTGGCATTGCATAAAACAGTTTTTCTGTTTAATCTTTGTTTTATTTAATTTTTAGAGTTTCAAACTAATTAATTTCATCATCAATATTAGTTTGTTTCTAGGTAAATTTTCTGTACATTAACATCAATGGTTCTATAAGGTGTTCAGATAATTATTCAGTACCTTATATAAAATTTGTCATTCATTTAAATTATAAATTAAGTATTAGTTTTTGTAATGTATTAAGAAATATACACTTGTTTTCTTACTAGGCCAATGTGGGAATTCTTAAATTAATAATTAAAATTATTTTTAAGAGTGATAATGAAATTTTTTAAATGATTTTAATAAAGATCATAGAAATATTTCTTGATGAATGCCAAAGTTTTGTAACTTTATTATAAAGTTTGTAATATCAATGTTTGTAAATTCTATAAAATGCGTAATAAATTTTCTCATCAATCATAATCATATGTATTTTTATGCACATGTAAACTCTTAAAATATTATCAATAAAGTATTTTTGATGAGTAAACAATCAATCTCTTTAATTTTATGTATTAAAATGTAGGCAATTATTTTTGACAATCGTAGGTAATTTAAATTTAATAATGATAGGATAATATTAAATCACGACGTCGAAAGGCGGTTCAGAAAAACGCTGACACCCGTGCGCACAGGGTCGATTAACTTTGTAACCCACTCGATGAATGAATGAATAAATTAGGTTTAAATTTGCGCCTAGAACTTCTTTGGAATCGGAATGTACGGAATGTCAGTTAGGGTGAAGCCGACGAGCATAATTTTGTGAGTCGCAGAATAGGCTACTTGACTGTATTCATACTTGGTTAATATTGTTATACTAAACAAAATATACACTAAAAAGTAACCGATTCTGAAAACAACAACAAAATTGGTTGTTAATTAAGGCAGTTATTCAATTTTAAAGTTTTCTCTAGAAGAAAAGCGGGATCGTGGTGGGAACGTCTTGCTATCTCTTTTGTACGCACGAAACCGAATTACAGTAACGTCACAGCTCACACAGTGCATCCTTTTCTTGTTTTTTGACAGTTTCCCCTTCCACCGAATTTCAAAGGCTTTTAACTTATTTATTTTTGAACGGATTACAATTTCGTAATTCTGTTTCTAAAAATAAAAATATTGATATCAAAGAAAAAATAAAAACTAGTAGAATACCCAATTACGCTCGTCTGTCTTTACCCTAACTTTGTTAACTATTTCCATTTCACGTCGTACTCTGATTTAATGAACGATGCACTATAGAAATTCATATAATACAAAAATCCTCGTCCCGTGCGCTCCGTATCCGACATAAATGACTTTTCAGTACCTATACAAAATGACACTACTTAAGTAATTATTTTTATACATTTGCCACAATTTTGATGGATTCATGTAAGTTAACTTACATAGGAAATCAATACATATGAATATTGTATGGGATCATAGATACTAGTCATTTTCAGTACAATTGATATATTCAAATAGCATACCGTTATTTTTATTTTTGATGGACCATTCAATGTAACTTTCAAACGTAGAAAATTTGTTTTTTTTTTTACTCCCCACGTGTTTTCTTAATAGCTCAGGATAAGCTTGGAAGAGACAAAATTATATCAACCAAAATTTAATTTTATTTAGGTATGTACTAGCTTGTCATAATGTCATATACAAAGAAATTTTGTTAATCCATTCAAATTTATAAGCATTTAATTCAAACTCTTCAGCATTATAAAACGTTTACACACATTCAACATTTTTGTCAGAAACGTTTCCATTATAACCATGTAAATAAGTCACTTCACCTTTGTAATATTTTATTGTAGTAAGTACCTACAATTATATTTGAAATAAAAAAGTAAATTTCTAATTACTCGTTTTATTTATCATTATTGTGTAGACTACGATATCTAAGAAAGTAGGAAATATCTACTTTCCATAAGTAAGGCATATCGATGTATCGATCCCTCATATAGATGGAAGTTGTTGGCTGTGTTAGATACCTTATGGCAGCATAAAAAATTCTGACAGTGTTGGCCACTAACACACCTCGGGTCATGTCCTGTTGGTCTGGTTTCCCTGTAAAAAAGGTTCTGGGGTCAGATGGCAGTCGCTCCATTGTAATAACCAGTGCCGCCAAATCTAGGACCATGACTTACAGCGTACCCTAAGGATCCGAAGCGTATCCTGAGGACGCAACCAGGAAAAACACGCTTGGGTGAAGAAGCGAAAATGAGTTTCTATACCTATATGTATATTTATTTATTTTATACATTCGGATGACCAAAAGCAATTAAAATTATATACGAAATATATATCAAAAGGTAATAGGTCTTCACTGCCTCTGTGGTCCAGTGGTTATGGCGTCTGCCTTTGACCCAGAGGTTGCGGGTTCGATTCCCGTGGGAAGCATACTTTGTTTAATTGTTTCCAGTTGGTTAGAACAATGCAGGCTTGAATCACCTGCTTGTCTGATAATACCAATGATTAGGGAAAGTTAATCCGTTGGTATTTTGTGGTCGGTAAAGGAACCACGTCGAAAACCGAAAGGCGGTCCCGAATAACTTTTGACACTGTGGTACACAGGGTCTACTAACTATGTAACGCCGGGGGAGTTGGATTGAATGAATGAAGCGACAATATCGACATAGTCCAGTGGATTAGCTCTTTCAAGTGCCACTGTGCGGGGCGGCTGATGGCCGATGGGGCAGTTCTCCAATGGCAACTACGAACCGGCAAACACAGTGTAACCACAGACCAGATAATCAGAAGGCCTAATAAAAACTTAAAATTATTAAAGTATATCATTATTTGAATACTACGAAAGTGTCCAAAAGATATTCATCGAAATGTTATCCCTATCATCACTGGCATCTACATGCATCAGGTTCAATACCGTGTAATGTTTATTAATACAATTTTCGCAAATGTTTTTGAGTATGGCATGTAAGTATGAGATAAATTCAAAATCATGACATGGGAGGGAATTCCTTAACAAACAACGATTACTTATATACTTAATGCGATAGTCCAGCAACGCAAAGAGGATCTTGGCCTCCAACTTAAGAGATCTCCACTGTTCCCTGTTCAGCGCAACCTCTTGGATTCAATAATTATAACTAAGGCGTTTTCATCTATCGAAAATTATATAATAATTATTTACCGTAGCTTACATCGGTCCTTTCCGACAGTGAGAGAAACAGATCAGTAAGCTAATCAAGAATATTACTTTCGTTAGGTTTGCCCAGGTTCAAACCACCGTAGTTTGTAGAGTAATGAAAGCTAAATGCCTAAATTATGTTCTAGGAAAAGATAGATGGATACTGATAGAGATCTGTATGCTAGATCTTGGACAATACATACTCTATTCGCCTGTGGTGGAAAAAGGGAGATCCTTAGTGTATATTTGAACCATATTATTAAGAAAAGACTGCAATAGCCAGAGGACCACGATAAAAGTTCCTGGATGCGCTTAAAAACTGAAATTGGAATAACTCGACTCGATGCTTGGCTGATGATTAAGATTTGATCCTATCAAAACAAATGATAATATCATACTAACAATTGAAAGAAAAGATACATCTTTTCTTATTGATCGAGCGAGCGAAGCGAGTGAGGTCTCAGTTTCAACTTGGCCAAAAATGCTTTGGTATGTCTGTGTGTTCTCCTCTAGAGGTCACATTTCTCAACCGATTCCCGTGAAATTTTGGGAGCAGATTCGATAAACATATGAAAATCGTTAATCGTGCCATTTTTTTGGAAATTTTTGAAAATGACGGAGTTGGCACAATGGGCCTAAGCGCCTTTGAATTTTATGGCTCTTACGACCATTTTGTGTTTGTAGTGATAACGAAATAACAAAGGAATTGTATTTTCTATTATGACATACAATAGACGTATATTTTTACCAGTATTGTCAAAAGATGAATAGTCCAGTTTAGTTATAAAGAGATCTGATCGACTTAAGCGTCTAGAGTTCGAATCTCACCGGAAGGTGTTCTCTTTTTAGTTCAATGTATTTATTTTTATTTTGCAACCGGTATCTTGAAGTTTATTTTTAAAGTTTTTTAAAGGTACGAGTATACTTATTTGTTTTCTTGGGAACTATGTAACAAATTTAAATTTAATAAAAGATTTTAATATTCAATGAAAAACATATGGTGTGAAAAGTTCCTTCGATCTGCAATCTCTATAAGCTCGCGAGGTCTACAGCTCACAGAGCCACTAGTTTATATTACATATGAGAAAGTTTCCACAAGAAGCTTTTGACGAAGAGTGATGAACCTTTAAGATTGTCAGAAGAAACAACGTTAATATTAACATGTTTCTTTTACTATCATGCCGATAAATATTCAAGCAACTTTAACGATAGATAATTTGTGATATGTTGCAGATACGTTGCTGATAAATTATCAAACGATGATTAAATTGAGTGTTATATTCTTATATTTTTGATTAATATAATCCAGTCCCTGGTAATAGCTCCGGGCTAGTGGTGTGCCGCAAATTTGACAAGGTAAGAAGATAAATGATATATTATTTGTAAAGTTTATTTAAAAAGAAATAGGAAGAAGATAAAATTCACTAACGCTTCACGGCCTATGGAAAAGCCGGTTGCCAAGTAATATAGATTCTATCGTTCCCTCCTATGGCAAAAAGACTTAGAGACTACTTATAAGAACCACATACATTCCACTTCGAGTGTGTTATTGGTCGATTCTTAGACTTATAGTTATATCAAGCTGTCTGAAGTCGTGTGGCTGAGTTCAAGCAAAATCAGCCGGAACTAATGGCTTACACGTTACTTCCGAAGGAAACACAATGTATATAATTTTCTTATCAAATTAGTTACTTGCTATCAATGTATGCTGGGACTTGTACAAAAAAAATACTCTAAAGTTAAGCCTTAAGTAATCCGTGAATGAATTTGCAATATTAAGTAAACCTTATATACTGATTGATAAGTTAAGTATAATTAGTGAACTTATAAGATTATTTTTCAGTGCAATCAATAAAATGATATATACATACAAATTTCTATGTGCACTTTTTTATATCTTTGTGTGCATTTTGACAAAGCCAGCTGCTTATCCTGTAGTAACTTTAATCATAGCACGGAAGTAATAATTCAATTTATTTAAGTAACGATACTATAAGTACAAATAGTTAAGTATTATCACATATTATTTATAAATTTTAAAGAAATAAGTTAAGTCATCATTATATCAAAGCTCATTAGAGACATAAAATTTTATTTTCTAGCGTCACATATTTGATATTACACCTTAATTCCTAAACGATAAGTGAATTCAGATAAAAAGGTAATTTATCGATGATAACAATCTTATGGATATGGCAAACGATAATTACATTATTTCAAGGCTGTCTTGGTCGATACCTGTAGGTACAACTTATCATTATCTACAATATCTCGTAATTATAAAACTACTAGTAACACGAATGTTACAATAATGTATATTCAAAAGTGAACATCTTGTGTATGCGATTTCTGCACAGCTTCAATAGAATGTATCTTTCACAGATGGCGGCGATGAAGTGGTTCATTCTAGCAATCACGTGCCTTTGCGCACAGGCTTTCCCCGAAAGACAGATACAAAGATCAGCCAAAACTACTGTCTTCCTCGATGAAATGCTTAAAGGTCAAGTCTTTGAAAATCTCATGGATGAGTCACCGATTACCGCTACAAACACCGTTGTCAATGCTTTCCGTTTACCGACAACCACGAAACCGTATCACTACAACATTGATTGGATTGTTGATACCACAGAACTTACCTTTGGTGGTACCGTTACTATTCAACTTTATGCAACTCAAGAAGAAGTAAGAGAAATAGTTATTCAATCAAATGAGTTGAATATTAACAGTGTAATTCTAACGAGAAATAATGTAATTGTACCACAAACAAATTACCTGCAACCTGAATATCATTTTTTGAGAATAGAATTAGTAAATGGATATTTAGACTATAATGCAGCTGATCCTTCTGCAGCTCTTTACGTTTTGACTATCAACTTCGCGGCTGAACTTCGTCATGATATGTATGGAATATACAGAAGTTGGTTCAGAAACAATGATCACACTGAGACACCAAGGTAAGACGGATCCATAAGGAAAAATAAATCTTCCTCCTCCTTTTTCTTGAAAAAGCCGGTATATCATTCAAAAAAATATTTGAATAACGGGATATAGCTTTCTTAAAGAATTTTCGTCTGATCTACTTCATTTCTTTCAGTTACATGGCCTCAACCCAGTTCCAGGCTACTGCTGCTCGAAGTGCCTTCCCATGCTATGATGAACCGAGTTTCAAAGCTACCTTTGATATCAGCATCACACGTCGCAGGAATGTCAAAAGTTGGTCATGCATGAGGCTTGCCGGTACTAATGATTCAACTTATGGGTGAGTTTACAAATTTAACATTTCATTTATTTTTCCATGTATTAATACTTAAGCATTATTTTTTTTAAAAGGACCATGTCTTTGTTTTTGGTACAATAATGAGGCAACGGTCTTTCCACCACAATATCGGGTTTTGTGAACAACAATTAACACACATTATTTTCTGGGTTTATACACTGTAATCTACATTTATGTTTCAGAACTGATTTCGAGGTCGACACTTTCTACACAACGCCTATCATGTCCACATATCTTTTGGCTATTCTCGTTGCTGACTACGATACTCGTGCTGTAACTAATGACAATGACGAAATTTTATACGAAGTCATCGCAAGACCTGCCGCTCTTAATAATAGCCAACATGTTTATACTTTCAATGTTGGTCAAGAACTTTTATCAGAAATGAGCAGCCACACGGCAATCGATTTCTATTCCGTAAATGAAAATTTGAAAATGACCCAAGCTTCTATCCCAGATTTCGGGGCTGGTGCTATGGAAAACTGGGGACTGCTCACTTACAGGTATGTCAAAGCATGTCTAATAGTGATGTGACGCAAATAGCGTAGAATGTAAATTTTATAATGACTTAAATTTTGAGAAATGCGAGTACGTTCTGAACGTATCTATCATTCTACAATTGACTCTTTTATTTGAGTTCACTATAATGAAACAGTATTTTTGGTATTTGCATAATGAGGTCAGGTTAATTATTTCCACTTATTATTTACAAAAATAGAACCCGACTTAGTATTAACTATCGCTGGTCTTCCGTCAGGACCTCTAAGAGATTTCGCGCATGATATTTTTTTAACGAAAATACCTACGTACAGAGTTAGGAACTTTCAGAATAATTCTTGGTCACATAATATTTCTAACACCGTTTTAGGGAGGCGTACCTCATGTACGATGAGGCCCACACTAACAGTAACTACAAGCAGCTCATTGCCTACATTCTGTCCCACGAAATCGCTCACATGTGGTTCGGAAATCTGGTTACGTGTGATTGGTGGGACGTTCTTTGGCTCAACGAAGGTTTTGCTAGATATTACCAGTACTTCTTGACTCACTGGGTATGTATACAAATAACTATGATGCTAACAAATTTTGTTGTTGAATGATCTGGGCCCTGTTTCTCGCGTCTTTAAAAAAAAAGTCCAATAAGAGATGTATTGAAAAAAAAGGCGGTTTTCTATAGTCAGCCGTAATTTTTTCAACAAATCTCGAATTTTGAGATTAGACTTTATCTCGATGAGAGATGATCGCGTTTAAATAATCCTTTAGCTTCTTATTTTAGATTATTAGCATTTACAAATTATTACTATAATTTCTTGCTATTAAAAATTTACAGAAACTTGAAAGCTGAATTGTGCAAATTAAATACATGACAATATTAATTCTTCCTAGGTTGAAACAGAAATGGGTTTTGAGACAAGATTCATCACAGAACAAGTTCATACGTCTCTACTATCAGACTCGGTCATAAACGCCCATCCTCTCAGCACCTCCGGCATCGGCAGTCCAGCCCAAGTCAGCGGCATGTTCTCAACACTCAGTTACAACAAAGGAGCTGCTGTCATCAGAATGACTGAACATCTCCTCGGATTCGATGTTCATGAACAAGGATTGAGAAATTATTTGACTGATTAGTAAGAAATTAACTACTTGTTTCATGTTATCGTCTATAATCAATGGACTAAATAGAACAGAAACATTATTTTAAGGTCGGCAGCTCGCGACTCTCCTTCAGAAGTTTCATATACTACGATAACCTTTGCCCATCAGGCGGTAAACCCCACTAACAAAAGTATTCCTAAGAAGTCTAGTTAACATCAATCAGGTGGTCAAAAGAAAGTTAAAATTATTACAACGAGGCCGCATGAATTATTTTATCTAAATCGAATATTTTAAAAATGCAGTAAAATAATTAACATCTAAAGAATGACACAATTGATTACAACCGAGTTAATTAATCTTCTTTTCGTGTGTGTTTCTTCTTTTTCCCCGAACTTAAATCCGTGTTTTATTCAGATCAATAAAACATCTTGAAATGTATGATATTTACTCAAGTATCTACTCTGTTGTTGTTGAAAAATGTACTTACTTCTATTTTGATTTCAGCGCCTTTGGTACAGCTCTTCCAATCGATCTATTTGAATCCCTCCAAAACGTATCAGTTATCACTGGTGCCATCTCTGAGTACGGATCTGACTTCTCAGTGGTCGATTACTACAGAACCTGGACTGAACAAGCAGGTCACCCCGTTCTCAATGTTCAAGTCAACCAACAGACCGGACAGTTGCTCATCTCTCAGGTATTTAGTTATAAAGTGTTCTTTTTTATACTATATTTTTATTCAAGACTTTATTTCTTGAAAATCCCTTGGCAACTGTTAACTTCTTCAGAACAAGAGTATTCTATGTGTTTTTCATTATACCAATATAATTTTCATATTTTATAACATTTCAAAAACATTAAACCGTGAAGAGGAAATAAACAAATGAATAAGTAGGATAGGGATAACAAATTTTTAGACGTCAAAAATAAACATATCACAACATCTGAACTCTTAAAACTTGTTTTTAAATGTTTTTCAAATAATAATATAAACACCAATCTATTTTAAAAACATGAGCTCTGCTAGCCGCAATGAAAGTCTGAAGACTTGTTTATTCTCTAATTTTTTTGTTTTATCTTTTAGCGATAGATAATTGTTGTCTTGATATCTATATTTATTTTTTCATCTTTTAGCGTCGTTTCGATATCAACAACGGCTACGCTACAACGTCAAGGAACTGGATCGTTCCTATCTCATTCGCCACCGCCAGCAACTCATTATTTAACGACACCAAACCCACGCACATCATGACAGACGCCACCTTGACAATTAACGCAAATGTTTTCAATGAATGGGTTCTCCTTAATAAACAACAGACAGGTAATTTGATTTAACACATTGGTTGTTTAATGGACACGACATTTCGGATTTGTTTGTATTTCATTTTGTTCTTGGTAAATATCCTAAAACAATGAAATATAATTTCAGGATTCTACAGAGTGAATTATGATGATTATACATGGAACCTCATTGCTTTGGCTTTGCAAACCGAAGAGGGAAGAGCAACCATCCACGAATACAATAAAGCACAGGTACAAATCATTCAATTTAGAAACATGTTCTACTTAAATAATTAGTGCCCCAATATTTATACCAAAATGACCTTTGGTTTCTTTTGGTTTGCAATTGACAAAATACCCTTTTAGAATATTAGCATTCTTATCCTTCATTATTATTTACAGATCGTCAACGACGTTTTCTCATTCGCTCGATCTGGTCTTATGTCCTACACCAGGGCATTCAGTATTCTTTCCTTCTTGCAATACGAAACCGACTACGCTCCTTGGGTAGCCGCCATCACAGGATTCACTTGGCTGAGGAACAGATTTGCGTCGACACCATACCTGACAACTCTTGAAGTGAGTAGTGAAAAAAGCATTCCGATTTTCTTTTTAAATTAATAATATTTAAATTATCCTTTCCTTAAATGATTGTGATCAAAGTTATTATATTTCTATGGATTTTGCTGACACTGTATAAACATTTTCTACGGCTTCGCGGCGCCGCATAGGAAGTTCCAATGAGTTTTACATTATGCTTGACGATTCAAGTTGTTCGTTATAAGGAAATCAATCTACCAATCTTAAACACACCTTTACCACAGGGCATGATCGCCAACTGGGCTACAGCCGTGATGGCCGACGTCGGGTACTACCCCGTCGATGGGGAAAGCTTTATGCAATCATACAAGAGGATGCAGATTGCCCCAACAATGTGCGCCATTGGTGTACCTGCTTGCCTAGAAGCTGCTTATGCCCAGTTCACCACATTACAAACCGGAGGTCCCGAGTATGTATTTTCATAATTACTATCATTTAGACGATTATTTTCTGAGATATCGTTTTAACAATTAATTTCTGTATCTTATAACTTTTCTTTGCATATTGTACCCGCTTCTGTGCTCAAATGTCTAATTTATACTTGTTTCAGTGCATCGTTAACGATGTGATGTTCTATTAGTGCCTTAGCTAATACTTCAATCCATACTATAATATTATATGCGAAAGTCTGTCTGTCTGTTACGCTTTCACGGAAAAACCGCTGAACTGATTTTGATGAAATTTGGTATGAATATATTCTTCTTTAAATAGGCATCTTTATGACGCCGGCAACGGCTTTTTGAGCTGCGGGAAAAAGTAGTATTCTATTAGTAATATTATTTATTATATGGTCTGTAGCTATATTCGTTGTCATTAACTGAAACTGTGAAATTGTGTACAACTTATTATTTTTTTATTAGGGTTCCCGTCGACAGCCGCATTTGGGTTTACTGCAATGCTCTACGCAGAGGCAATGCTGCAGACTACCAGTTCCTCTGGCTTAGGTTCCAACAACACCAAGTCTATACTGAGAAGATTCTTCTACTTACCGTTCTTGGTTGTACAACAGATGAAACAAGTTTGTACGAGTAAGTGCGTTCTGCTCTACTGCACATTTTTAAGTATTATAAAATATATATCTTTATATAATAGGCTAGTTTCCTAAAAAAATATAATTAGTCCGTCAGTTAGATAATCAAAAAATATTGTAGACGTATTTTTTCTTTTGAAAATTAAACAAAGAGTGGTAAAAAGATATGGCGTGTGAAAGTTCCGTGTGACGTCACAGTGTGCTACACTTTTTCGCAATATGTGACGTCACGAACCACCCACTCCTAAACTTTGATGCGTTATATCTTTATAATTTATCGCTTAATTGACAAAAGAAAAAATATGTTACTAATAATTTTGATTCCCTAAATGACGGACTAATTTTAATGTTAATCTTTTGACCCTGGAAACTAGCCTAAATAATAAACTCATAACAATACGCCGCATCTGGTTTTTACTTGGGTCGTGATGAGATAAACAAACATTTTTGGGTTTTTGTTTATATAATTTACATTTTGTAACCAGATTTTGCTTTAATCTGTAAAGAATCTAAATAATTATTTGATAAAACAACTGATAATTTTAAACATTCTCGAATCTATGAAACTGCACTATTAAATCAAAGAGTAAAAAGTAATTAGCCGATTTATGAATCCTACCCATAATATGATAAAAGTTAAAGTGAGTACAAATTTGTTTATATTACTTACGCACTCTTCAACTACTGAACAACAAATAGTTGGCAGTATAAATCCCAGCTATTTACCTAACCTACCTTCTGTCACAATGTTTTTTGAAACTAAGTAGCTTCTGTCACTGCGAAGCCGCGGGCAAAAGCTAGTTCAACAATAAACGATTATGTAATTTTGTCCAGTAGTTTTATTTTTTATTTAAACTACTGAAAAGTATAGCTTTGCGTGAGTCATACTTTTAAAATAAGCTCCTGAGCTGTCATACTTTTAAAATAAGCTCCTGTGGATATAAAATTGCAGTAAATTACTATTTAACAACCAACATGTTATTCTTTAGTTTCTTGGACAACATCCTTGAAGAAAACTACCTGATCAGGCGCCAAGACTACAACACAGCCTTCAACTCCGCTGTGACAGGACACGAGAACAACACGCAGGCTGTCTTACGTTACGTTCAACAGAATTTGGAGAAACTGGAAGCTGCGTAAGTATTTGCACTAAGTACGGAATACTTCAAAATTAATAAAATAAAAAAAAACTAATATATTCAATTATCAATTGATCAAATACACCCTTTTGTCAGAGTTTTGCGGAACCGCCTTTCGGCCTCTAACGTGGTATCTTAAACGACCACTAGAGGGCGATCCAAACATTAAACAATATTTATGGTTTCGAATAGGAATACGGGTATCCATAGATTTTTATATAGGTACTCTTATAACTCGTGTGTAGTATCTACTTAGTTTATTTGAGAAGATCGTTTAAATTTCCCGCTAGCTTTCACAGTGCATGTGGTACGCACTCCCACAAGGGAGTGCGTAGTTTACAGTACGTTATAACAACCTTATGTTCTGTAGATAATACTATGGTAACTTTACGCTTTTCAGCAAGGTCTACCTGTAACATTGAGAAAGGAACGTGTGCGGTTTCGATGCTCTTTGACCTCTACCTAGTGAAAGTACTACTCTAGTATGAACTCATCATATCTCGAGATATACTCTTAAACGAAACTGATCTTGGCCTCTGACACAAGACTTTTCCACTCCAGCCTATTCCCCCCAGAGGGATAAAGTATGCAAGGACTTGAAAACGCTACAAAAACACACTGCCAAACAATCTAGACATAAAATAACTTCCTTCCTATTACAGATACAATGTGACATCCAGTATCGCTGTTCCTCTATCTTACATCACTGCCAGGTTGAGAACTGAGCCAGAAATCGAGGAGGTAAGTACGACTTCGACGACCATCTAATACCAGCCGGGACCAATGGCTTAACGTGCCTTCAGAAGCACGGAATCATTAGTATTAATTAATACACAATCAGGTAACGCAATTTCAACAACTAAACAAAGTATGCTTTCCGTGAATCCAACCCACTACCTCCGAATCGAAGGCGAACGCTTTATCCACTAGATCACGAATGCAGTTTCACTATACAACTGACTAATTAGAAGAATGTGACAATGATCGATAAAATCCATGCAAATGGCTTTTTTTTCTATGGAATTAAGTCGATTCTTACAAGTACTGTTAAAAAATCTAACATTACATACTAACCACTTCTTTCAAAAACTGTCAAACTGCCGTAAGCATCAAAACAAGGTCGGCAAGGACCTTTTAAGATGTCAATATTGCAAGAAAAGAATTGAAAACTCTGAACATACCTGTTATCTTTTCAGTTCATTCTATGGGCGCGAGAAAATCGCAATGCTCTCGGTAATTCATACAACAGCGCCATCTCTGGGGCCGAAAGTGCAAGAGCCAGCATATTTTGGGTAACCGAAACCGTTGAAGATTATTTGAACTTCATCGATACCGGAGGTATTGAGCTGGAAGTAACTACTGCCGTGCCAGTGACAGACGGTCCACTTGTTACTGAAGTACAGCCTGAACTGCAAGAGCCTATTTCACCAGAGTTACCTGAACCTGATTCTGCTGTGACGTCAGTTCTTTCAGTAGTTGCTATAACAGTTGCTGCTGTTGTAAACTTAGCGTTATAATTTAAGTTATTGAAATTAGCGGTATCTAGAAATGTTTTTCACTGTTCATAATTTCTAGAAACTCGCTTTTAGTACTTAATTAATTCTTGCTCAAAGTCAAAATGTTCGAAAGTATTCAGATAGATTTATTATTGTTACAGAGTTTATTGATTGTTGCATTGTATCAGGTTGAAATAATTAAAAATAAGTGTAATCATACTGTTGTAAATAAATGTAGTAAATTATTTTAATATTTTTTCAGACTTTTTGTTTCATTCCTCTTCTGCACTGATCCCGTTATTCTCTCTTTTATTCAATTTTTTTATTTTTCTTATTAGATTTCTTTCGATGTTTTGATACCTTTACTTAATGAAGCTTTACTTTTTAAGAAAAATATTCCCTGTAATTTTTATTTCACTTTAATCCATACTTATTACTGTTTATCTGTCTGTTATAATTGAAGACTTTGGGTCAAACAGAGTCTGTTTTGGCGCAGAAGGAGCTACGGGAAACAGCTAGTTAAATAGTAAAAATAAAAAAAAGACAGTTTTGATATAAAACTAAAAAGAATGTTCACATTATCAGTACTATTATCGATTCTGTGTCTTTACCTTCTATTTCCTTCTCTTCTTGAGTTACGTTAACAACTTTAATGCTTATTATTCTATGAGGTAGATATATCTTTATTTTTTTAAATAATCATACTTAATCTAGGTATACAACTCTGTGTAAAAAGTATCGGGAATATGTCAATAAAAAGACCTGCGTAAAAGAGGTCGTTCTAATTTTTTTACTGCATGTTGGTAGCACTGTACTGATTTAGCGCGCAAAATTTGAGCGGGATCTGTCATTTAATTTGTTTTAAACTACACTTTTTGTTGGTCATAGTTTTGAGTTCTCGGCGATTTTTACAATGAAAAATATTGTTGAACAAAGAGTGTGCCTTAAATTTTGTGTTTCGAATGATATTTCATGTGGTGAATCACTAAAAATGTTGCGAAATACCTACGGCGAATCGTGTATATCGAAAACAAGGGCTTATGAATGGTATAAGGCTTTTAAAGAAGGCCGAGAAGTAGTAGTAGACTTGCCTCGTTCTGGTAGACCTTCAACCGCTACGACCAAAGAAAACATCGACAGAATCAAGAAGCTAGTGCTCGAAAATCGACGTATGAGTCTGAGAGAGTTGGCTAGTGAGGTAAACATATCTTTTAAGTCCGTCCACAACATTCTCATTGACATTTTAGGCATGAAACGCGTCGCCGCTCGACTAGTTCCGAAAGAGCTCAATTTCGTTCAAAAAGCGCAGCGAAAGCATGTCGCTGAAGACATGGTTTCCCGAGCTTCTACGGATCCGACCTTTATGAAACGTATAATAACTGGCGACGAGACATGGGTTTATGAGTACGACATGCAAACAAGCCAACAGTCTTCAGAATGGCGTCTCGAAAACGAGCCGAAACCCAAAAAACCGCGGCAAAGTCGCTCCAAAATCAAGGTGATGCTGACAGTTTTTTTTGACTACCGTGGTGTGGTTCACTCCGAATTCCTTCCTGAGGGAGAAACAGTGAATAAAGAATATTATTTAGGCGTCATGAAGCGTTTGCGTGAGAGTATCCGCCGAAAACGTCCAGATTTGTGGCAACACAACTCATGGATGCTGCACCATGATAATGCACCATCACATACAGCCATTATAGTGAAAGAGTTTTTAGCAAAAAATTCAACAAAAGTTCTCGACCAAGCACCGTATTCACCTGATATGGCTCCGTCTGACTTTTTTTTATTTCCCAAGTTAAAATTACCACTTCGAGGAAAACGTTTTGAGTCGATAGAAGCCATAAAAGAAAATTCGCTGAATGAGCTAAAGGCCATACCGCAAATAGCCTATGAAAAATGTATGGAAGACTGGGTGAAGCGTTGGAGATTTTGTATTGCAAGCGATGGGGCCTACTTTGAAGGCGATAAAATAAATTTAGATGAATAATTTGTATTTTTTGTTTTATTGACAAATTCCCGATACTTAGTACACAGAATGTATACAATATAATGAATTTCTGCGTAATTATGTGAATATATAATGTGACAAGAAAATGTCGTTCAGACTTCAATTTGGCAATAATACCGATTATTTTATGTATAACATGTCTTCTTTTAACAGCCTGGTCAGGGGAACACCGGCGTCTAAAAGAAATACATAAAAAATGCACTAAAAAGCCACGAGAACTAGCAACTGGCGAGGAGAAATGAGGAGTAGTAACGATTAGTGCACTAAAACAAATGCATTTGTATATATTTCTTTTAGTCGCCGGTGGCATCGCGGTGAAATTCGTCTTGGCGAATTTCCCCGTGGCTAGGCTGTTATCGACACCCTGTGATAAGCTAAACGAGTTAATATTGAATACTCTTTCATCGAGTCGACATCTCTCAGATTGTTTAAGCTCAATACGTTGCTACCTGGGTCGCACCTGTTGTTCGCTTATAAGGCACAACTCATAGCGAAACACAGTTTTGTGCTCTAGCACGTGCGACGATCTACAGAATACCCCACTTCCATACTACTTACTATACTTATATACTTACTTACTAATATTATAAATGCGAAAGTCTGTCTGTCTTTCTGTCTGTCTGCCTGTTACGCTTTCACGGCCAAACAGCGGAACGGATTTTGATGAATTTTTGAAGACCCAGGGTCAAACGTAGGCTACTTTTTGACGAAACGGCTTGTAGATAATAAGAGGATCTACATGTTGGCGTATTAAAAAACATATATCAAATTATTAAATAGTCGTTGCCGGTTATTACATGAAGTGACGACCGTCTAACCTTTGGAATCCTTTTTACAAGGATACTATACAAATAGAAAAATGTTCTGAGGAGTAATTGGACAACACTGTCAGATATTCAGACTGCCTTAAAGCATCTGCTTAGCAATTGCTATCTTACGATGACAGCATAACAGGAAGGAAAGAATCAACATTGTTATTGGATGATTTACCCCTTTATTCATAAAAAAAATATATAACAACGTTCAATAAGCCTACATTAACTAAAATATGTTAAGTCCCTAATAAGGTGGTGTTTTATTCATATCTATTTAAATACGATATATAACAATGTAAGTTGATATTCAACGACTAAATTATGCATATACAAATAATAAATTCAATTGACCCCTTGAAACTTTTGAGTCCAGGTTGATATCCACTTGATGATATTATGATAAGATTATGATAATGATGATAACTCATTATGATTCTATCGTTATAGCGCGGTCTGGTCTAGGCAGGGATGGAACCGAAAAATCCTGGCAAAAAATAGAGGTAGACGGTCAATAGGTCAATAACGTGTACCGCAGTCGGTGTAAAATGTATGGACAATGGTCTGGTTAATTATTTAAATCAAAGTTTCCGACACCCTGAATCCATCTTGTCCTTGTTTTGTTGGTTCAGCCAAAAGCTGAACTATGTTACATTCAAATCCACTTTAATCGTAAAGAAAGGTAGGTAGCCTGGAAGAGATAGCACTAGCAATAAGGCCGCCTCTTTGTTACCATAGAATTATGGATTTTCCATGTAAATTTATGTTTAAAGGTACTTAAATAAAGACAATAATGTAAAGAGCGGGTTTAATATTTTTACCAGTCAACCAAAAGGTGGAAAAAATAATTATTCTGGGTAAGTGCATTTTTATTATTTTTATAGCTATTAAAGTCTGTGTGAATCAGCATAGTTTCCAATAAAATTATAGGCGGCAGTCTTGTATTCTTACGACATCACAGACAAATGTTAACATAGTCTACTTGCGACCACAAATACTGCATAGAGTTTGAAACGTACGGTGTAAATAAAACCCTATGTAATGTATAACCATTGCGAAAACGAAATAGGCTACTTGACTGTGTTCATATTTTAACAAATTTTTTATACGGAACAATAAATACACTAAAAAGTAACGGATTCCGAAAACAACAACAAAATTGGTAATTAATTGAAGAAGTAATTAGGATTTCAAGTTTTCTAGTGAAGAAAAGTGGGAGCTGGTGGGGATGTCTTGCTATCTCTTTTGTACGCACGAAATCAAGTGGCAGTGACGTCACTCCACCACAAAGTGCGTCCTTATCTTGTTTCTTGACAGTTTCTCCTTCTAAAGGATTTCAAAGGCTTATATAACTTATATAATATTCAACGGATTCAAAAAATTCTTTCTGTTTTCGAATTCAGGGTCTCAAATTCTGTGATATGAAATAAAAAAAAATGAGTAGAATAGTCTATAATTAATGTAAAGGCTTCTTGGCATATCACGCAAGCGGGGCTGCAGGCAACAACTTGTGTTAATTGTTTTGTTTAGAATGTACCGTTGATTGACTTTGCTAGGAAATAAAAATATGTTAATATTCTTATCTTCATAACGATATACTCGATTTCAATGAAATCCATAATTTAATTAATGTACCTACCTATCATTGTTTTGGTAATCATTTCCACGAAGATTTTTGAAATATATACTTTCGGCCGCCTAAATATTCTGTAACCGGTTACAAAAGGAGAAAATTTTCTCTCTTCTTGATAAACTTACAAAAGTTTCAGTAGACTTAGAAGTATTTTTCAATAAAAATAGTTCGTTTCTAAGAAAGATTTCCTATTAAATTTTAATGCAAATAAATATTTGATTGATTGATTGATTGATTGATTGATTAAAAAGTATAGTAAGTTCTTGCGGCAAAGTGCGACCAAAGCTAATTTTCATGATTACCTTGAATGTGTCACCAGCTCGTTGCCACTATACAGGGTGATTTTGAAACTACTAGTAAAATTCTTTCACTGTGTTTAGACCCATTGTTTAGACCGTCAAACTAACTTACTGTCAATAGAAATTGAATTGAAATCAAATCTTCGACCTCCCATACAAAATTAGAGCCAGTCTGGTGATCACTCGATTTGTTTGAGAAGTCGAAACATTATTGTCAGTTTTCACTATTTTTACCTATTAAAAGTGGATTAGTTTTACGGTCTAAACACACTGTAAGAATTTTGCCAGTAGTTTCAAAATCAACCTGTATTTGTGGCAAATGCAAACATGTATGTATGTATGTTTTTTTTATTTATTAAAACTTTACAAAACATTTAACATTTCCATGTCCTGCAAAACTGCTAACGAAGTTTGATAGTATTCTTAATTTATCACAAATGTAATCTGATACCGTGTGGTATGTGATACCCGTGAAAACCTGGTATTAATTGTTACTCCTAGGTAAGTTATTGGTCAACCATTTCAATAGGTTTACATTTATAATTTAATTTATTGTTATGAAATAATTCTAAACTGTGGGTACGTATATGAGGCGAGTGAATTATTAATAACTTTGTTTTCTGCGTGTTCAATATGATTCCATCATCATGTGACCATTTGACCACCGCATCCACGTCCCGCTGGAGCAAGCGACACGTCTCAGCGAGGCCAATTCCAGCGCTCAGATTGCACAGGTCATCGGTGAACATGTAGCTAGTCCTGTGCTGCAGCACTCTGCAGAGGCTGTTCAGTGTTCACGTGCATGAGGTAACACACAGGGCCACATCCCGATCCCTGAGGGACGCCGCAGTCGACTGGTTTCTCCTCGATTAGCGTGTCGCCGACCTTCCCACGATAGGATCGCAGGTAGCTGAACCACTGAACAACTGTTCCAGCGACTCAGTATTCAGTTTAATTAAGGCTTTGATTTTTATAAAATAACAAACACTTTGCATTGTGAAATCAGGACATTACTGGAATCGAGGATATAAATAGCTTTAAAGAAAAATTATTGAAATGGTTGGTTGAAAAAGCATACTACAGTGTAAAAGAGTTCCTTACCGACAAGTTCCAAAATGCTGTCCAATAGGACAAACATGTTGCATGCCGTACGGTTGTTTGTGGTCAAGATCTTGTAATTGCTTTAAATAACATCATTTGTACACCCATAATATGCAATATGATTGATTGATTGCTTGATTGTGTGAGAGGAATTATGCAATAGTTCCCGGCTGTCAATTGTTAAAGGAACCCTGTCATTCGAAATGAATGAGGTACTCCTATCCTTTTCAGCCATTTATAATAGTTGAATTTACCCTTTGCCCTGAATGGTATTTATTTTATTTTTGGCGGGTTACTAGCTCTATCACTATTTACACTTGGATTAAGATAATGGTATATTATTTAGTATTAATCTCTGATAAATTATATCAAAAGCAAAATCGACTGATTAGCAATTTATGTTATCAACGAATTGAATTTAAGGTAATTTAAGGCATTATCATATGAATCCAGTCTAACGATGGTACGTATTTTATTTCAGTTATCATAATTATTTGTTATTCCCTTATTTAACAAATTATTTGGCAAAACATTATCATGTAAACGGTCTGTAAAAGATGGGAGTGTAGACGATATAAACTGTTTACGCACATGATGCCTTGGAAATTTCACTAGTGCGCTGCCAAATCGTGGCTAATGGTTCATCAGAGTACTCAGTGAAAAAAATTAGCTTGATAATGAATGTGATGGATTTATTTATTGATTTAAATATTGTACTGATACTTTTGCATTGAAAAATGGCGACCATTATCCTAGTCAACCTTTGGATTCATCCAAAGTTTATCGCTATACTATATTCACACTTTTTTTCATGTGTATTAAATACTAGCTGTTTCCCACAGCTCCACCTGCGTCAAAAAGTAGCCTATGTTTGACCGGGTCTTCAACTATATTCATACCAAATTTCATCAAAATCCGTTCAGCGGTTTGGCCGTGAAAGCGTAACAGACAAACAGACAGACAGGCAGACAGACTGACTTTCGCATTTATAATTTATGTATGGAATTTGCTTTTTTAAAAATATGTAGCAATTGTGGTTTTTCTTCAAACAGTTGAGCATTGCAAGATTCTCAATGAATATTCAACAAATTTTTAACAAATATTTTTTGACGCAGGTTGGTGGCTGGATTTTCTTTCTTATAGGGGCAGTCCTTCTTCAGGACACCCTTTCGTCAAGTCCCATCCCAGATGTAGAAGAAGAATGGGCAACTTTCACTGAAATGCTCAGAAACCCCGCCTATCGGCTCCCAACCACAACAATACCGTCAAGATACGAAGTAACTCTAACACCATATTTCGACACAAATGCACCATCAGTAGAAAGACAATTTACTTTCGATGGAAGAGTTGCAATCACAATCAACTCTACTGAAGAGAACATTTCTGAAATTGTTCTCCATTGCAATGATTTAACCATAGAAACTGCCAGCGTTGAATACACTGGCGTAAATGGTGATACAATTAATATAATAGTGCCTGAAACAGAAAGAGTTTGTGAAGATCCATACAGCTTCTTGAGGCTTCAAACATCTGAAGTATTGCAACTGAACCAGGAGTATGTTGTGACGATAACCTTTATTGGAAGGCTGCAAACCAATATGCGTGGGTTTTACAGAAGTTTTTACTTTGACAGCTCTGGAAGAAGGTAAGAATATCATTTCTATGGCTACTAAAGAAAATTAAATGTCTAATGGAGATATCTTTATACATGTACTTCTACTTTGTCTTTGCACATTCCCATATGGTCAGCTCTCCAAGTTAAATTGCGACATTCTCATTCTGCCGTGGATAAATTAGAAAGTAAATATGATATATATACTTACCTAATACATTGGCTCAGCGACCCTAAAAGGATCTTGATCTTTGTCACAAAAGTTCTCCACTCCTCCCTATTCGGTGCCATTGCTTGCCAGTACTACATGTCGTGGTACTAATATATGATAAAGAAAATAAAATACAATCGATTTTTCCTTAAATTTGATTTTATCAGCTTATACGTTTTTTATTTCTTTGATCAGTATTCTTTATCGAGTCAGGTTAATTTAGCTGACAATCTAGTATTTATCAAAACTTTTATAATGCAGATTATTCAAGACTGCATTGACTGAGACCATAAGAATCACAAACAAACAAGGTAGTGCTCTAAACCAATAAAGTAACTACAACAGGACACACTAGCTGTCTAGTAGAGTTAGTCATCATCATTTTAGAGTGGGTTTCACGGTCAATTGAAAGAGTTTTACCCGCCATATTTTGTATCAAGCAACCAAGCTATCCAAGCCTGCAATGTCCTGACCATACTAACGAAGTATGCTTCCCGTGTGAACCAAGCGTTCCGGACCTGCAGTAAATCGCCTAAACTTAGAAGTACTAGGTAAAATAACGCCGCAGAAATTATTAGGATTATAATAAGCAAATAAAAATTATTGAGTAGGAATTTACATATTCTGATGCAAAAAGAACAGCATGAATAGAATTTTCTTACGTTGCATAAATAATTGATGTAATAAAAATAATATAATAAAGATAACACTTAATTATAATCAGCTTTTTCCGCGGTAAATTTATTGTTTTATTTCATCAAAATATCTAACTAAAGATAATCAGTAATTGAACACTCAATATGAAAACATTGTAAAATGGACATCAAAAGATGTTGTGAACATTAAATCTTAAGTAAATACAACTTTTACTATTACATCTTATAAGCATACGTACAATGGACAATACATACAACATACAATAGGCTAATTGACTGTATTCATACTTGGGCAATATTTGCATACGACACAATATGTACACTAAAAAGTAACCGATTCCGAAAACAACAACAAAATTGGTTGTTAATTAAGGCAGTAATTGGATTTTAAAGTTTTTTCAAGAAGAAAAGTGGGAGCGTGGTGGGGACGTCTTGCTATCTCTTTTGTATGCACGAAACCAAGTGGCAGTGACGTCACTGCACACACGGTGCATCCTTTTCTTGTTTTTTGACAGTGAGAGTTTTGAAAGTGACAGTTTCAACGAATTTCAAAAGCTTACTTACTTAATTAGGAACGGATTTAAAAAATCGTTTTTGTTTTCAGTTTCTGGTAGTGAAATGTTTTATATGAATGGTAAAAATAAATTTAGTAGAATACCCAACTCTGAATTGATGATTTAAACTTACTTTTTAGATTCTTTTTAAAAACTACAAGCTCTTTAAAAATACGCAATGAAGAAACGCTGTTGTTTGAAGGCGATCGAACTTTAGCGATTTATTTTTTTGCAGATGGATGGGAACTACTCAGTTCCAACCTGGACATGCGAGGGAAGCCTTCCCTTGCTACGACGAGCCTGGTTTCAAAGCCAACTTCGACATCACCATTATCAGACCTAATGACTTCAGTCCTACAATATCGAACATGCCTATAAAGACCACTCTTGAGTAAGTAAACCCTTTGAAGTGGTAGTTCTTCCATTTTTCTCTACTTTAGCATAAGTTTTAGTTTGCATTACCTAGAGCAAAAGTAAAATGAAACTGATAAAGCAGTTTAAAAGAGGTCTCAGCCTCAGAAATGAGATGATGATTTATATCTAGTGAAATTGCCCGTAGATTGATTGAGATAACTCATGCTAATTTTTGGGCAAAGTATGCCAGCCCTCTGGCATACTTTGCCCAAAAATTAGCATCGCTCTACAATGTGGCAATGCCTTCTGGGCACCCTACGTCTCCTATTTTAGTATTAAGTTTAATGCGGTTTTGTTTAAGTTTTTTTTTATGTTTATGAGATCATCATAAATACCAATATATTTTTATTACAGTTTGCCAGAAACCAATCAGGTATCGGAAACGTTCCATACAACACCATATACGTCCACCTATTTGTTGGCCTTTATTGTTTCCCATTACCAGAAAATAGCGGAAGGCAACAACTCAAACAGACCTTTTGATATCTACGCAAGAGATAATGCAGTAGGCACTGGAGATTGGGCCTTGGAAATAGGGGAGGATCTCTTGGTCGCCATGGAACAGTTGACAAACATTCCATACTATGAAATGCAAGAGGAATTGAACATGAAACAGGCAGCTATTCCTGATTTTTCTGCTGGTGCTATGGAGAACTGGGGCCTGTTAACTTACAGGTAAATTATTTATGTCATATATTTGTAGAATTAACTAGACAGAGAGCCGGCGCTTTGATCGTTTTTAAATTTGAAATAAGTTTTCAAATAACACTTACAACCGTACCCAAAGTCGTTAATGGCCATTAAAGCAAACTCATCAAACTAAAATAAAATTTCTATGTTAGAGGAAAAGCAACTTTTAAGTATAGATTCAAAATGTCTCTCTCTAAAGGAGATTTTGAGTCTAAAGAATTCATTTTTCACAATTCAGAAAGTATGAGTCCACTAGTTTCCCCATTTTCCTCGACCTGACATGTATTTTTTTTTTTAGAGAGGCTTTAATCTTATACGACGAACAGAACTCTAACCATTTCTATCGGCAGCGGGTTGCCAATATTGTGTCCCACGAGGTTGCCCACATGTGGTTCGGCAACTTGGTCACGTGCGCTTGGTGGGACAACCTTTGGCTTAACGAGGGTTTTGCCAGATTTTACCAATACTACCTCACTGGTTCGGTAAGTGGTTTTTAAAGTTTGCTGTCTGAGAAATGTTTTTCTTATTTCTAGTTAGTATTTTGATAGTACGACTGCTGAAATTGAAGGACATTTTTCACAAAAAGAAACAATACAAAAATTACAAGATGTGGTTCGATGCTCTTAGAGCACGAACTCACAATACAATTCAATATCTTTAACGCCCACATCTCGTTTTTTTTTTCCCTTGTCAAAAATTATAATCAATCTGCAAGGAATGTCGGTAAGCCAAACTGACCGATCCCTTTGCCACGACTCAATGGCAAAATAAAATTTATATTAAGTCATCTTTCGAGTTTGAAATATATAAAATTTTACTAAAATCTCGTAATTTTTCAGGTCCGTGAAGAGCTGGGCTATGCCACTCGTTTCATCGTAGAACAGTTTCAATCAGCTATGTTCTCAGACTCTATCGACTCAGCCCATGCCCTCACTAATCCATCAGTCAATTCACCAGTCCAAGTCAGTGCTCATTTCTCAACTATCACTTATGCTAAAGGCGCAGCGATACTTAGAATGACACTCCATTTGCTTGGAGAAAATACATACAATAATGGACTACGGATTTATCTCGATGAAAGGTGAGTTGATTTTTTGGCCGGATCTTGAAATCAATAAAATGGGTTTAAGCAAATAAATATCTTATTAAAATTTGACCATTAATCGTCATTCTCTTACCTGTGACAGTGTATCCCAATGCTTGCAAACCAATTCATCTATAACTCCCCACACGTCTTTCTTTTTTTTCAAATATGGACCTCGTCAATTCAGTATCTTATCTTATCATGCATAAGGAGTCCTATACCAAGGAAGCACGTCGAACCTCTGGGTTCTTTTGTACGCCAATTCAGTAAGTTAAGTTATCCATATCTTCATAATGTGTGACTCTTGGATCATTTTACATATATACACGAATAAACAAAAAAATGTCTATATCTCCATGTTCATAGCGCTGAGAGGCATGATCAGCAGTTGCATGTAAAATACTTTTAAAAGCAAATTTACAAATCATTGTAATTTTTCAGAAAATTTGACGTCGCTGAACCTCAGCATCTCTTCAGTGCTTTGGATAGAGCTGCTGCTGCAGATAATGCCCTTGCTGCTTATGGTGGAATCACCATTGATCGGTACTTCAGGACTTGGTCGACACAAGCTGGTCATCCGCTGGTGACCGTATCAATAGATCAACGTACTGGCCGCATGGTCGTTACCCAGGTGCGTATGTTTTTATTCCATACTAGCTGTTTCCCGCAGCTCCGCCTGCGTCAAAAAGTAGCCTATCTTTGACCCCAGGTCTTCAACTATATTCATACCTTCATCGAAATCGTAACAGACAAACAGACAGACTTTCGCACTTATAATATTATAGTAATTATGAATGAACGGATTTTGGTAAAATTTGTTATGAATATAGTAGAAGATCCGATGTCAAACATGGGCTACTTTTTGACGCAGGCGGAGCTGAGGAAAACAGCTAGTATTAGATACTGATGAACTTTAAAAACAACGCAGCCATTGATTTAGGAAAGAAACGGGACAAATGCGTGCTTTTATTATCATAGCCCTATAATTTGAATGCTTAAATGTAACTGGTAATATTTTTATGATCCTTAAATGCACATCTTTCTCGATCATTTCACCTACCGTTACTTTTTTCAATTCATACTTGTAACGTGGATCATCATCGGACATATCCATGCTTTCATACTATCCGTACTCCATACCTACTACTATTATAAATTCTAGTCTTTTTTTAAGCTATTGCATAGCTTTTATCGCGGGCCTTGAGCGCGGCGACCGAATCAAGAAATTCCGTAACGAAAATAAAACCTAACACCCCCCACTTCACCTACCATGTAGGCTTACAAGCAAATTTGCATAAGTTGATAAAAAATGCTATGCAATAGCTTAACCGCGGCAGTCTCCGAGTGCCTCACCTTTTTATTTATTTGTTTCTCATAACTTCTTACGCTAGTTACATTTTTTGATTTTGCCAAATTACAAAGTAGTTTATCGGCAAAGTGATGCTTACCAACCCTAATATATTTTGTATAATCAAACTTATAACTGAACAATGATCAATGAACAGACCTATGCCACTACGTTTCGTTGCCTCAGCAAACCATTACTCAGTTTAAAGTAAACGTTTCAAAACTAAGCATCAAAATGAAACAAAAAAATTAACAGAATTTCTTTCGCAACAGTCAAACGATTCCCATATCCATACTAATATTATAAATGGGAAAGTATGTCTGTCTGTCTTTCTGTCTGTCTGTTTAGCTTTCACGGCCAAACCGTTGAACGGATTTTGATGAAATTTGGTATGAATATAGCAGAAGATCCTAGGTCAAACATGGGCTACTTTTTGACACAGGCGGAGCTGCGGAAAACAGCTAGTAAGTTATAAACTAAAAGAGGAGGGCACAGAGCAGTGTCCTTTTTAAAACAATAAGAAAATAGAATATTAAAACCTCATAGAAAACAACTAAAATTATGAGATTTGCTAAGTTTTTAGGGAGAATACAGAATAATACGGAACCTTGATTTGTTCAATATTTTTGTAGGTATTTGTACAACAGTGATGTCGTATATATATACATTTAGCCATTCTGTGCATCCACAGATCTGCACCTATGGACACTTGGATAGATAGTACTTACACAATAAATTTCTTAAAAGATTTCTAGAGGTTGATCTACTGATTAGTTCTACAAGTAGCTCATTACAAAATGTAGGTGTTAGCCTCCTCGTGCGCTTACCGTATTTATTGTTTACTTTTGGGACTATTAGTTTACCCCTCTTTTTAGACGCACGGGTTAGGTAGGAAGGACTTTTGGTATTTTAAATGATTCATTGGCATACTGTTCTATTAAAATTGTACTTTTTACTTTTTGATCAACCGGTAATACATTACATATATTAAATATTTTTTCATATTGACCGTTAAAATTATTTGTTTGTTACGCTTTTCACAGAAAAACCTCTGGACTGATTTTGATGAAATTTTGTATAGATATAGTTATAGACCCTAAAGCTAGTATATAACATGTCTCTAATTCTTATAGGCACGTTGGGAGCGAAACACCGGAGTGTCACAGAACCCAAGCTTATGGGACATCCCCATTACTTGGACCAGGCAAAACGCTCTTGACTTCGACAACCTCAAACCCTCACAATTCGTCACTGAACAGGCCACGGTCATCGATAGAGGATCCACTGGATTGGAATGGGTTATCTTCAACAAACAGGCATCAGGTGAGATATAATACACATACATTGTAACATTGTACATATTTTATCCTATCTATTAAGTCTAATAAGGTTGGATACATCCAACATTTCTTCCAAGAAATTGCAATAGCGATAAGTCCGCCTTTGTACTCAATTTTCTAAATCTATTACTTTTAATTTTGTGATTGGTACAATAAAGTGTCTATCTATCTACATCAGTGATTCCCAAAGTGGTCCAGGTGGACCCCCAGGGGTCCACGGGAGACTTGCTGGGGGTCTACGTAGGCGTGAACAAAAAATGGGGGTCCATAAGATGTTAATGGGGGTCCACGAAAATTTATCTGCTTTTGATAGTAAAGAGCAAAAATGTAAGCATAGTTTTTATAAGGGCCTACCTACATTGTTTTAAGTACCTATCTAAGCAGATAATATTTTAATAAGGCAAGCGACTGTTACTTGTCCAAACTTGTGTATTCGATATTACGTACAATTTCGTGTACAGACTTGCAAAGCGCTATCCGCCCGACAATGCTTAATGCTTGTTCAGACATGAACTTGATCAACACTATAAATACTTGATGCCAAAGGGGACTCTATGGCGTCAGATGACTTCGAACTTCTCGAGGAGTTGGGGTACGCCCTCATAGCCGCCGGCAACAATTGGGTTGCGCGTGCGAAGGTTATGAGGGGGTACCACGACGTTATCAAGAGGTTGCAGGCGGTCCAGATCCCCGCGCATCTTCTGCCCTCTAGCCATCCGTAATGGGTAGTACAGGTCAGAGGAACAAACCCCGTTCGCTGACCGTGGCATTCTACAATGCCAACGGATACCTCCGCGATCAAAGGACTGAAATTGCTCAGTACCTCACCCACCATCAAGTGGACATCCTCCTAGTGCAGGAGACCTTCTTGAAGCCCTCTCACAGAGACCCAAAAATTGCGAACTACAACATCATTCGCAATGATAGATTAGACAGGCCGAAAGGCGGAACTCTAATCTATTACAAGAGGTCCCTGCACTGTTGCCAATTAGACCCGCCAACCTTAACGAACATGGAATGCTCAATCCTCCGTATAGCGATGACCGGCCACTCGCCGATCAACATCGCTTCCATTTACCTCAGCCCCTCCAAATCTCTGCTCG
The DNA here is from genome assembly GCA_947363495.1 of Euzophera pinguis. NCBI lineage: Eukaryota > Metazoa > Arthropoda > Insecta > Lepidoptera > Pyralidae > Euzophera > Euzophera pinguis. The sequence goes on along the minus strand of OX376161.1, from coordinate 14,716,648 downwards.
AGAGCGATCTCCGAGCCCTATTCGCCATGGGAAACGCCACCATCTTGACTGGCGATTTCAACAGCAAACACACCAGGTGGCATTCGCTAACGAACTCGACGAACGGAGAAACCCTCACGAGACTCGAGGAGTCTCTGGATTTCGACGTTGTAGCACCCCTGGCCCCGACCCGCTATCCAATCACGGACGGCCAAAATCCCAGTGTCTTGGACTTTGCCCTACTAAAGAATATCACCCTTCAAGTGTGTTCTTTAGAGGTGCACTCAGACCTGAGTTCGGACCACAGACCGGTCCTCCTACAACTAGGACAGACTGACAATGGGCGTCCCGCCCATACAAGGACGATTACTGATTGGAAGAAACTCGCAAGAGTACTCAACCAATCCTCCCCAGACTTGGACGCTATCCCTGACAGGATAACGTCCACCGAACAGACAGACTCGGCGATCTCCTCCCTCACCAACCACTTGCAAGCAGCCATTAAGGACTGCTCCAGGCAGGTCCCTTCTGTGGATCCGAACCACAGATTCGAACTGCCGGAAGATGTAAGGAGGTTGTTGACGGAGAAAAACGCCGTAACAAGAGTACACGACCTCTATCCCACCGATGAAGTCCGTTCCAGACTTCGCTACCTGCAACGTCGAGTTAAGGAGCGAATGAAGGAACTAAGAGACGCACGGTGGGGTGAATTCCTCTCTGAACTCAAACCGTCACATGTCACTTACTGGCGTGTGGCGCGAAGTCTGAAGTGCGATCAGATAGCTTCAACTCCTCCTCTCAATAGACCAGACGGCTCCATCGCCTTTGATGATGACGAAAAAGCTGAATGCCTTGCAGACAGCCTGGAGAGCCAATGCTCTCCTAGTCGTGAGCCAGTAGATCCCGAACATGTAGAACGTATGGGAACGCATGTAGAGAGCATAGCCGCCTCTGCATCGAATCCACCCGTTATCGCACTCCCGCCCACTACGATTGACGAGGTACAATCGATAATAAAGTCCCTAAAACCCCGTAAAGCTGCCGGAGCTGACGGGATATCCAATGGCTTACTTAAATGCCTCCCTCAGACCCTACTACTGCTGCTAGTGAGCATCTTCAATGCTTGCTTAGCAAATTGCACGTTCCCAGACGCCTGGAAACAAGCAACAGTAATAGGCATCCCCAAACCAGGCAAAGACCTGAAAAACCCGTCCTCATATCGGCCAATCAGTCTTCTGAGCTGCATTGGTAAGATATACGAGAGAATCATTTCAGCCAGACTCAAGGATTACATTGAATCCATGAATCTGATTCCCGACGAGCAAATGGGCTTTCGCGCAAAACACTCTTGCGTGAACCAACTGCACCGCCTAACCGAACACATCCTAGGCAACCGCCGTCGCGGAAGACCCACAGGAGCACTCTTCTTCGATGTAGCGAAAGCGTTCGACAAAGTTTGGCATGTTGGCTTGGTAGCCAAATTAGCCGTAATGGGCCTGCCGGACAGTCTCGTGCGCATCGTACGGGACTTCCTGTCGAACAGATCCTTCCGGTACAAAGTTGAGGGTACGCTCTCTAGTCCCAGACCCCTTAGAGCCGGAGTCCCGCAAGGCTCCGTGCTTTCCCCGACCCTATACTCGTTGTACACCAACGATGTACCCCGCACCCCGCACGTGGAGTTGGCTCTATTCGCTGACGACACTGCGCTATACACGTCCAGTCATGGAAAAGACATCATTTCCAAACGACTGCAACAAGCGGCCGATGCCCTCGGAGCTTGGTTCAGGAAGTGGCGCATCGAGGTGAATCCGGAAAAGAGCGCAGCAGTGTTCTTTTCCAAAGATTCATACGGTGCAACACGTCCACCAGCATGGAGTACGGTCTCGCTCTTAAAAACGATATCTATGTTTGGTAAACCCATTCCATGGGTGAACCAAACAAAGTATCTGGGCGTTATCTTTGACAGCAAGATGACCTTTGGAGCACACATCCAAAGAGTTCGCAACAGAGCTGCATTCTATCTAGGCAGACTCTCTCCCATGATCAGCAATGTAAAATTGTCGCTTAGAAATAAGCTGACACTTTACAAGCTAGCCATCCGCCCTGTCATGACATACGCGAGCGTGATCTTCTCACATGCAGCTCCATCTCTCCTGAACAAGTTCCAACTCATCCAGAATAGGTTCGCACGCAGAGCCACGGGGTCGCCCCCGGGCCTGCGTACACGCGACCTACACAGGGACCTTGAGCTTCCATCCATTTCGAGATATCTCAAAGAAACGTCTCGACGTTACTTTGAGAATTGTCCATCACATCCGAACCCGTTAGTTGTGCGGGCTGCCAACTACAGCCCGGCGAAAAATGTCCCTCTGCGGCACCGACGCCCGAGGAATGTTCTCTTTGACCCTGACGATCCCATTACGGTGGCGAACCTTCCCTTCGAAAACCCCTCGACTCAACGGAGTCCTGGGTTTTCCATAGGAACATATAACCGCACCCGCCGGCGAGTGCGACGTAGTAGGAACAGTAGACAGTATACCAGGTACCAGAATGTACCAGGGCGCTTCACGCCACCGATAGGTTCTCAGTAGGCCCTTCTGGCACAATAGTGTCGGCCCTTATGGCATTGAGCGTTTGCTACCGCTCGCGAGTTTGCATCGCTCGCTTGATCAAAGGCAAAGCCCATGGCCGAGGTTCGTCCCAACTGGGAGCCCCTTGTGCATTTGCCGAAAAGGCTGAGTGGTTAATAGCCCTCGCCTCAAACTGTCCCGCTGTAAATTTAAAAGCTCACAGGAGCTAAAATTGTAGGTCATGTCAAAAAAAAAAAAAAAAAAAAAAAAAAAAAAAAAAAAAAAAGGCAACCAAACGCATTCATTTGTTTCCGGAATTTCGAAAACAAGGCGGAATTTGGAAAAAAGTTGTGAGAAAATTTATATCTGTGTTTGCTAGTGCCGGAGAAAAGTAAGTAACCTACCTTTTTTTGTTATAGTACTTAAGTATTTTGTTTACGTGTACTAGTCGGTTGATCACAACGGCCTGTATAGATAGGTAACTTAGTAACTTACAGATATTTTAATTGTCCTCTTTCGATTTGAAGACAAACACAGCACGTTTTATTCAATTGTTTTTTCACGAGAGAAGCACTGCCTCTCTAAAAAGGCCGAATAAGCAATATTGCAGAGCAATTAATTTTGTAATTTTTCTTGCAAATAACTACTAATTTTATAAAACAGTAATTTCATAATCATGTTAAATTGATTTTGAAGTAACTATTTTATCAAAACTATTCCTTTTCGGAAAGAGCGAGCGGTGCGCGGGCGACGGGAAAAGGGCGGGGCTTGAACTTCGATGCCTGTTTGTCACGTTTTAACAATGAAGCCGCAGACAAAAAATACGCAAATACACGGAGCGCGTGAACTCATTGATTTAATAAAATGTTAGTTATCGTTTTTATGGACAATTTTGGGATTTCGACGTTTATTTTTTCCTACACAAATATGATCAGTATTCGATACTGAGTACACTAATTTTTATTTATACTATTAAAAATTAGTGGTAAATTATGTACTTTAAAATTGATACCGTTTTGTGAAAACGTTTGTATTTGTCTCAGCGGTTTATTAGTTGGTCCCTTTACAAGCCGTAATTCTATTTCCGCGTGCTGACAAAGGCTGCGGTGTGATACCTATATTCAGAAAAAAACTTGGTTACTAAAACATTTTTTTTACAGGTAAGGTAACTGACACGAAACATGGCTACAGCAAAGAAAAAATGTCGACAATATAGTGTCGATTATTTGAAATATGGTTTTGTTCCATCAGAGGCAGACAAACAATTGCCCATGTGCCTATTATGCAACAAAGTTTTGAGCAATGACTCTATGAAACCATCAAAGCTCGAAGATCATCTAAAAAGGTGTCATACTGATAAAATAGGTAAAGATTTAAAATATTTTCAAACATTGAAAGAAAAATATGGAAAGAGACCCACCATGCACAGTATGTTCGCTTCAACATCTCAAAGTAACGATGATGGCTTGCGGGCATCTTACAATATCTCATTACTTATAGCAAAATCTGGAAAACCGCACACTATCGGAGAACAATTAATTTTACCCGCTGTTGAAGAGGTTTTAAAAACTGTTTTGCACAAATCTCCATTTGACGTACTAAAAAGAATTCCATTAAGTAACAATACTGTACAAAGACGCATTGATGAAATGAGCTCTGATATCGAAAGCTTTTTGTGCAATCATCTGCAAAAAACTCATTTTTCTATACAACTGGACGAGTCAACGTTACCCAGTAATGAAGCATTACTATTGGCATATGTCCGATTTATTGTTGAGGAAGAAATTCACGAAGAATTGCTATTTGCCAGAACTTTGGAGACTGACACTAAAGGCGAATCAATATTTAATGTCCTGAGTAATTTTTTTACGGAAAAATCGATCCCATTTACAAACATTATTTCAGTGGCAACAGACGGAGCTCCTGCAATGGTCGGGCGATATCGTGGGTTTATAAGTCATCTCAAAAGAATTATACCAGGACTTACAGCTATTCATTGCGTAATCCACCGACAACATCTTGTGGCAAAACATTTAAGTGACAGGTTGAACCAATCTTTTCATTTTGTAATAAAAGCTGTCAACAAAATCAGAAGCAATGCATTGAATACACGTTTATTTGCTCAATTGTGCGACGAAAATGATGAAGACTTCCAACGACTGCTCTTACATACTGAAGTACGCTGGTTGTCGAAAGGTGCATGCTTAACGAGATTTTACTCTGTTTTCGATTCCATATTAGAGTTCTTAGAAAGTAGAGATCCAGATTTAAAAGAAAACTTTATCAAATTCAAAGCAGACATTGCGTATTTGACAGATTTGTTTAAAAAATTTAATGATATTAACTTGCAGTTACAAGGGGACAGCCTGAATTTAATAAAAACAAAGGGGATAATTTCGGCTTTTCTTGGGAAATTGAAATTTATGAAGCAAAACATTAGTCGGCGCGAATTCTCTCAATTTCCAAACTTGTCGCAGGTAGAATGTATTGATGAGGATATCCATACCTACAGTCAACATTTAAGTGCCCTGCATGATGACTTCAAAACCAGGTTTGAAGATATACTGACGATGGATATACCACCATGGATAATAAATCCATTTGATGAAACGGAAGTGGCCAATGTTGTATTACAAGAGGAGCTGCTCGAGCTAAGCACTAATGAGGAGCTGAAGGTGAAATTTAGAAAAGGCTACCCAACATTTTGGCTGCAAGCAGAAATACCCGAAAAATATCCTGGACTGTGGGAAATCGCAAGGAAATTTTTAATAGCTTTTCCCTCGTCATATCTTGTCGAAAGGAGTTTTAGTGCCGTTACAAACCTCTTAACAAAAAAAAGGAGCAAATTAAACATCACAGAGCGGGGGGATTTGCGGTTATTGCTCACAAAAATAAAGCCAAACATTGATCGTTTGCTGACACTCCATCAGATACATCCTTCCCATTAATTAAAATTATGACCTGAACCTATATTACCTTAATATTTTTTTCTTGTAATTCTATTCTTTTAATAAATAAAGTGATATAAAATGTACCATTTTTCGTTTTTATTTTACATATCGAAATATAGGGACAGAACTCAGAAGTGACACAATTTTTATTTTTTGGCGACTTTAAGAATGTTGTAGAAATGTAGCAGCAGGGGGTCCACCGAAACCAGTAAAATTTTGAAAGTGGTCCACGAGAAAAATAAGTTTGGGAACTACTGATCTACATTGTTCATCAGGTGAAGTACACACAAAGCATTGAGAATGGAAAGTGTTAAGGTGTTCGGTTTCGATGCTCTTTGATCATCATCATTTCATCATTGTCAATCGACCATGTACAAGGTGTACATGGTTCCTTTTACGACCGCCATATGGCAGCCGCTCTTTAAATGCTCTTTGATACAAAGTACGCAATCTATAGGGTACTGCAAAAGTTTCTTAGCAGCTCACTGGGCATAAAAGATTTGAGTCATCGACTGATGAAGAAGAAGCAGAAGTAATTCTACGTTAAAATAAAATTCATGAATGATTAAAAATGATGTTTTTTCTTCCATCTTAAAGGTTTCTACAGAGTCAATTACGATGACACCAACTGGGCGCTTATCACCAATGCCCTACGAGACAGTACCCAAAGAAATCTTATCCATGAAATCAACAGAGCTCAGGTAAACTTTACTTCTTATTTATTTATTTATTCCATGTACACGCTATAAATATACATTGGAAACATAACATTAGGAAAACTGTGAACGCTAGGTGGTAAAGTATTCCATAACCTGACTGCTTGAACAGAAAAAGAATGAGAATATGAGGCAGTGCTACGAGTAGGAAAAGTTAGGATAAATTTACGGTGCGATCTACAAAGTTCACCTTCATCTTATTCTTCGCCTTGGTTTTTAAATACTAGTTTTTAAAACTCCACGTTTTCTATATTACATTTGTAGCTTATTATAAATTAATTAATTATCACATTATTAATTTAAACATACAATTGACTTTGTATGGTGTGCAGTTTAAACGTGGTTCCCTTAAGGACTTCCATATGACATTCTCTACCACACAACCGTAGGACCAAACAGAAAGTACAACTGTTGGCGACGAAGGAGTAAATATTGATGACATACACGGAGACCCTACCCAGTCGAAAGTTCCTTTCTTAGCCACATTTAACAAAATATTTCACTTCACAGATTGTAAATGACGTTTTTACTTTGGCAAGAGCTGGTGTCATGAGATATGAAAGGGCTTTCAACATTTTATCCTTCTTGCAATTCGAAGACCAATATGCACCTTGGTTGGCAGCTATCGATGGTTTCTCATTTGTACGTAGAAGGTTGGCTCATGATCTAGATAGTCTTCAAAGGTTACATGTAAGTGTAATAACATTAATATATTAAGATTGTTTCATTAAAGTTAACAGATTCGAAAATAAATAGAGATTCCCATTCTTAGAAACTTAAATCCGTGAATTTCATTATTTGTGTTATAAAATTGTATCTTTAAAAATATGTTGGCAATTTTCGTCCAACTTACAAACATTGGGATCCCTAAAAATGACAGTTGTATGATCCTCATTTAGGGGATAACAATAAAACATACGACAGTGAAAATTAAACTGTTGATAAGCATATTATTAATGATCAAAGAAATTTTAAATTTGTGTGGTGGTTAAAATTTTTGATGTCATTTTAGGAATACATACATTTGTGGAGTACAGCCGCAGTGAATCGCCTCGGTTATACCGAGATAGCAAATGAGAGTTATATGGATGGATTGTTCAGGATGTATCTAATGGAATTCCTTTGCAATGTTGAACATCCTGGTTGTGTTGATGCAGCTCGTGCCAATTTTGACGCATGGGTAAACGGCGAAACGTAAGGAATTTCTTGTAAACTTTACTTTTGCCTTTCATGGTTTAATAGACCGTCCCTGGTTTCCTACTACATATTTACCTACAAAGTTTTTGCTCCATATATTCTGTAAATTGTTTTTGAATATGCTTCCAACAGAAGTAGCAATTAACCATTATTTGGAAACTAGGTACAATTTGGAAAATATTATATTTATGGTCCATAAAGTCCCTACTTTAAGGATCTGCTCGAGCTTAAAATACGCCATATCTAGATTTGTAATTCAGTTAATAAGTAAACAAATAATAAATAAATAAATAGTCGTCGCCTTAAGACGTATGCTTATTTATAACCATGCAGCCTAACAGCTATAACATAGCATAATGTCGTGACAAAAACACAGACAGAATTTCAATCTAACACTATAATAATCACTGGAGTACTTCACAGGTGCAATTAAGAGCAATAAGGATACTTGACTCATGATAATAAGGAGTATTTTCTATTTTAGTATCCCAGCCAACTTGCGTCCATGGGTTTACTGTACTGGTTTGAGGAACAGTGATGCTGCTGGCTTCAACTACTTCTGGAACCGTTACGCCGAAGAAGATTTGGCCAGTGAACAAGTCGTCATGCTTCAAAATGCTGGGTGCACCTCAGATACTACCAGCCTTGAAACTTTCCTCAGTGCTGTCGTCGCTGATACTGATGACGTCAGGCCTCAAGATTATGCTACAGCCTTTAATAATGCTGTAGCTGGAAATGAATTTAACACGATGAGAGTTTTCAACTGGCTTACCAATAACTTTGAGGCTGCCAATAATGCGTAAGTTGGATTCTTCATAAATTGACTTAGAAATTTTAATTACTACTCCACTCCAAGATAGAACTTAAAAAATTGATAATATTTTTAAATTAAACCAAAATCTTTTTTATGGGGTCATTTAATATTAAAAACTGTTCAATTATTCGTTGTTACGATAAGAATACAAATTAATAACCAGAACTGAAAAATTTAGGACCATGATTAAAAACCTACCCTGGGCTCCGAAGAGTAAGCTAATGATGCAACTAGGAATAGAAGATGGGATGAAGAAGAAGACGATAAGAATACAAAATGTGATTGTGTCTTCCACTCTAATTTAATTAATAAGTCCTCATTTTGTTCCACTAAGTGTAATCAATGTATAATTTGATTTCTAAAATATGACGTACTAATAAACAGAATTGTATAAGTGCGGACATTGAAGGTTTGGCTCTACAACCAAATACAAAGTATTCATCTTATGGATACCTATCATTTTGAAATCGTGTTGTTGCAGATTCGGAAGCTTACAGACTCCGTTGAATACCATTGCTGGCCGTCTTCTTACTGAAAGTGATTTTGATGTGGTAAGACTTTTAGCCTTATCAGTGGCCAAGGCTTACTTTCAGTCGCTGCGTGCTTACATACATACATACATACATACGAGTACATACTAGTAGTAAGACTTTTAGACACAATCAAATAACTACTTTTGGAAAATTCCAATCTTTATTACTCCATCTCATAAGATGTTTGGACTAATAAATAGCTTGACTTGTATTCCAAAGTATTGAACCAGAACCATGTAGATAATGTTTTTTTTTATATGTACATCTTCCTATTTAGATCTGTAACACAGCATGGTATTTTTCATTTGTGACGTCAAATAAACTTTGAGGTTATTACATTTTAATGAGGTCAATCATGTTTTCGATTTTGCTATTTGTGATAATGTAATTTTTAATATGTGGTTTTACTATTTCTCTGTTATTCTTCATGTTTTTAATCTCATAACTTTACATCCTTAACACTATTATTTTACTTTCCAACCACTTACAACCTTAGAAGAGGTGTGAAAAATTCCTTCAACAAATATTGTATTTTAACACTGTATCTGCATTAAAAATTTTAATTGCATGTTTTGCAGTACTGTGCTTATAATCGTAGGAAAAAATCCCTATCTAATACCATTACTTTCCAAACCTTACAGTTCACGAGATGGGTTGATCAAAACCGAGAATACATGGGCGAAGGTGTTTACAACACAATAAGTAATACTGTCCAGGCTTCAAGAAATAACCTAGAATGGTCATCCGGAAGAGTTACAGAACTTGCCCAGTTCTTTGAGACGGGATACGTTCTGGACATCATTGAGGAAATTATTGATCCTGAGACTACAACAGATGCGCCAACTGATGAACCAACAACTGATGAACCAACAACTGATGAACCAACAACTGAGATTCCTACTACTGAACCCGATTCGGCCAACATTGCCGTTTTGAGTTTGATTACTCTGACTGTAACTTTGACCATTAATTTTGTAATGTAAATTGTTATTTATTGAATTAAAATTTTGTAAGTGTTTTATAAATATGTCAATAATTTTTTTTCTTTCTCTTATTTAGGCAACTTCTTGATTACACCATAGGGGTATTGAATTAATGAACACTTTATTGCACCATTGACATAGAGTAGTAGTAACTGGGGCTAGATCAAGCGTCATTGCCTTCTAGTCCATCTGACGTAGAGTATCTGATGCAGTTTCAATAACAACCACTAACCAGTAGGCTTAATATGCCTTATGAAGAACGGAGTAATTTATATTAATTACTTAACACGAGATTCATTTTTTTTTTTAATAGATCTTCTAGTATATTTTGTTCGATTCGAAATGGACCGACTGCGTTCAGCGACTACGCAATTTATTTTAATGATTTTAGTATATCGCATAGCATTTATTATGTTATTTAGCATACAATAATTCATATGCAACAACATTCTCGCTATACTTTTGAAAGTGATACTAACATTATGGTACTGTAACTACAAATACTTTTGCCGCTTTCTTTTTATCTAAAAGCACTATTTTCATTTCGTGTGGGTTACATTGTCTATCGACCATGTACACCTAGGCGTCAGAGTTGTTCGGAACGGCCTTTCGGCCCCTAACGGGATTATTTTATCGACCACCAGATGGCAGCCAGGACCAACGGCTTGACGTGCCTTTCGAAGCAAGGAATCATCTTTAATATCAGACAATCATATAAAAATCAATATTGTTTATTGCCACACAATTACAAGTTTTTACAATTAGATATGATAAACATACAAAAGGAGAAAGAAATAAAAAATTAAAAAATAGAGGCAAATTTGAAAAGTGAGTAGCAAAGGAATGCCTCAGCTTGTGTTACCCTAGCCTCGACTGGAGTAACGCTGTTTTTCAGGTGATATCAAGCCTGCAAAGTTCTAACCAAACTGGAAACAACTAAATGAAGCATGCTTCCCGTGGGAATCAAACCCACGACTCCTCGGTCAAAGGCGAACGCCTTAATTACTAGTCCACGAAGGCAGTTCTAAAAGCACGCATAAGTAATAGTACTGACGTAATAGTAAAGTACGAGTGCACTAGAATCACGTGAAAATGAACCATCAAATATTCATCGGTGATATTATTTGATGGTTCATTATTAAAATATTTATATATTGGCGAAAGTAAACTATAAATAAGACGAATAAAGACATTATTTGAACTAAATTTAATGTACAAATATTTATTAAATAACATACAGCGACCAAATCGCAAACATCTCAAAAAGGGAGATGTTAGGAGTACTTGTAATCGACGAGCGTGTAGGTATGACGAGAGTGATGAGGGTAGAGAAGGCGAGTGAAGTCTGTATGGATCGTATCAATTTGAAATCCGTAGTATCTGCCCACCCCTACGGGAAACAGGCATGATGATAATTAATTCTTCATCCTAGCGTGTATTCCTAGTTGCATCGTCAGCTAACGCTTCGAAGCCTAGGGTACGCTGTAAGTCATGGTCCTAGATTTGGCGGCACTGGTTATTATAATAGAGCGGTTGCCGTCTAACCTCCGTTACCCTTTTTACAGGGAAACCAGACCAAAATTTAAATAAATTTTGCTCTGGTTTCCCTATTATATATAAAAATTAAATTTAAAAAAATAAAATAAAAATACAAATGTAACAAAGAGGTCGGAAAAGAAAAGAAAGTTCTTCTGAATAAAGATAAATTTATAACAAAAATAAATGAGTGAAGAAAGGTTGACCACACTACACGACGTTCAGGCTATGTGGACAAGCCATGTAGTCGGCATAGCGAGGTACGAAAGGTTTTAAAAGCTTTTAGGCAAATGCCCCACCGAGGTGGAGGTATCACCGCCTCGACTAGCTCAGCAAGCAAGAGGGAAACAATAGCGCGTCTCAATATTGTAGCTCACCATCTATAATCACGTAGTGTAACTTCTTATATATTGTGTTACAGTCTCCCCCCAGCTTCTGAAGCCGTCCCGATGATAAAGCTGGATAAGGAGAAGTGTAATACGAAGTTGCAACTCGATTTATAAATGTTGCAGTATCCTTTGTTGACGGATTGTTGTGTTCAACGCATTCCTCCCCCTGGTACACATACTTGTGTTTCACAATTTGTCTAATGAAATACTCGATCCGGTAGAAAAATATTATTATCTTTGTCAGGATCATTTACATCTATAGAAAAAAGATCCGTCTGGGAGAAAGACTATTCCAAAAAAATATCGTAATCCTCCAATTCTTTCTGAGCATCTGCATACAAAGCGTCCAGTAGAGATGAATAACATTCGAAAAAAATTGTACGAATCTTCTTAGCTGGGGTGTGCCTAGATCTATTGGTATGAGAGGTCCATATTTTCTTTTACTAGCTTGATTTGTGGTTTTGCTACTCTCTGGTAAAGGCGGTGACCTAGTAACATCGGATTCTAGCGTAGAAATAGTCACATTTTCTTGAAAAATAACGAAACTTTCGTTGTATAGTTCGTAGACTTCATTTGGTTCTTCGATAAAATGCCAAGTACTCTGAGGGAGATTCAATACCATATGTGCGTCTTGCAAGAAACCAACAAGGAGAGTGCTATTTGTGCGGGCATCAGGGAGGACTAAGAAAGTAGTGGAGATCATCCGGTTGCAAATCTTCACAGCCACTCTAGTAACCAAAACATTTTGCTGTTTGAATACTCCATCTGCAAATGTAACACCAACGTACAACTTTCTGAAATTTTGGCCTTTACGTTTAAGTCGGCAATACAAATCAAAAGACGCTATACTCGACTTAGCACAGGTATCGACAAACGCTACGCCCTCTACACCATTTATTTCCACGAATATGACTGGTCTGTCTCTCGCGTCGATTGCACAGAATCCAATTTCTTTCGTTTCAACTTTTGTCTTATGGCACGTGGGACAGCTACTGCGCAGTACTCCGGGCGCACCACATCCGTAACAGCTAAATTTAGGAACTGACGGCGATGGGGCCTGAGTGACAGCTTCAAAAGTAGTTCGTTCTGTTTTGGCAAGGGAAACTTTCTTGTCTGCGTATCCTTTTTCGGCATTTGATTTGTTCCTGCATATATCAACAGTATGACCAATATTTTTGCAGAATGTGCATTTGACTTTCTTTGCATTGGGTTTCCTTTCCAGGACTTCCAAATTGCGCGAAAGGCCCACCGATTTTTCATTCCGAATTTGTTCAACGCTGCGTGCAGCTCTACTCATCTCTTCAAAGGAGTGCACGCTAGCCCGTGGGAATTTATCTCGAATTTCCAAATTGAATAAACTGTAAATAAGGTCGAGCTGCGTATGTTTGGGCAGGCTTGGTTCGGGCAATTGGGAAAAGAGGAGACGCTTCTTAGTGATAAAGTCATTCGTTGCTTCTTGCGGTCCTTGTTTGATTTGGTGTATGTCGTGGTAAATGAGATAAGTCTCCCTCTTGGGCGCAAAGTGGTCGCGCAGACGACGTTCAAACTCCGCCCAGGATTTTATTTCATTTTTAACGCCTTGCCACCATGTTCTGGCTGATTCTTTCAGAAGAAGCGGCAGTTCTTCCAACGCACGTTCATCCCGAATATTTTCTGACTGTCTAAATATGTTGAGCGCAGCAATAAATGCTTCGACGGCATCTGTACTCTTCTTCCCGTCGTAAGTGTAGCGGCAAGTAGTGAACGAGCCGGGCTGAATTTTTAATGCTGGCCTGGATTTAATCATAAGATTTTCAAATTGATTGTCGCTAAATTGAACTGCCATCTTCTATTTTTAAGTTTCTTACTTGTCACACGTCCGTCTTTAGTGACAATAAATCACGAAAATCGCGGATTCTTCTTGGGAGAACAAAAGGATTCCTCTTCACTTATTCAAACTTTCTTCAAGGTCGGAGTCGGGCACGAGTTGAGCGCCAAACTGTAACAAAGAGGCCGGAGAAGAAAATAAAGTTCTTCTGAATAGTATTTTATTTCTTGAAGATAAATTTACAACAAAATAAATGAGTGAAGAGAGGTTGACCACACTACACGACTTTCAGGCTATGTGGACAAGCTGTGCAGTCGGCGTAGCGAGGTACGAAAGGTTACACGACTTTCAGCCTATGTGGACAAGCTATGCAGTCGGCGTAGCGAGGTACGGAAGGTTTTAAAAGCTTTCAGGAAAATGCCCCACCGAGGTATCACAGTGCCACTTTTAAAAAAATGTTCTTAAAATAAAAAGGGGCTCGTCTAGCTCGGGAAGCATATGAGCGAAAAGAAACAACTAACCAAATAATGGATCAACGAATGAATGGATACAAATCAATTTTTTTTTTTTTTTTTAAATGACCTTCAATTTTATCTCCTGTGAGCTTTAAAATTTACAGCGGGACAGTTTGAGGCGAGGGCTGTTAACCCTCAACCTTTTCGGCAAATGCGCAAGGGGCTCCCAGTTGGGACGAACCTCGGCCATGGGCTTTGCCTTACAAATCATTTTTTTTTTTTGACATGACCTACAATTTTAGCTCCTGTGAGCTTTTAAATTTACAGCGGGACAGTCTGAGGCGAGGGCTATTAACCACTCAGCCTTTTCGGCAAATGCACAAGGGGCTCCCAGTTGGGACGAACCTCGGCCATGGGCTTTGCCTTTGATCAAGCGAGCGATGCAAACTCGCGAGCGGTAGCAAACGCTCAATGCCATAAGGGCCTACTGAGAACCTATCGGTGGCGTGAAGCGCCCTGGTACATTCTGGTACCTGGTAAACTGTCTACTGTTCCTACTACGTCGCACTCGCCGGCGGGTGCGGTTATATGTTCCTATGGAAAACCTAGGACTCCGTTGAGTCGAGGGGTTTTCGAAGGGAAGGTTCGCCACCGTAATGGGATCGTCAGGGTCAAAGATACAAATCAATTGTTTGACTGAACATATAATCTACACGCAAAGGGAAACTATAGCGCGTTTCAATTTTGAAGCGCGCCATCTATCGTCAAGTAGTGTAACTTCATATATATTGTGTTACACAAAAGTTTTTAACGTCATTATATGTACGAGGTTTGCATATACAACCAGTAGGAGGCCGTATGCGGTGGCGGCGATTTGGGCCATGCCGCGACCGATTGTGGCGAATTTATTACATGCAGCAAGTGTCAACAGACTGGGCATCTACGTAGGGTGTGCCCTGGGAGCAATGGTCTGGCAGGACGTTGGGTGCCTACCTACTGTCGCGGAGAGCAGAGGCATAGCATCAATTTCGTGGCACCGACCACCTACCCGAGAAGGAGGTGGAGGTCATGGAGGAAAATTTGAACCACATCGCACTCAATAATTATCGAGCAGTAAGTCTACCTGTTTATATAGACAATAATCTTATAAATATGGAAGTAGATACGGGACCCACAATTTCGTGCGTTAGTTATAAGACTTACGAACGTTATTTCAAGAAAATACCTATTGAAAGCTATGATACAGTTTTAAGGTTTTACAATGGTACGAAAATAAAACCGTTTGGTATCATTAGACCGAGAGTACGTTATTTAGTTCATGAAAAATAATTAGAATTGTTTATAATAGACAACGGAACTACTTTTTTGATTGACCGACAGTGGTTAGCGAAGTTAGAAATAAATATTCCTAAATTTGTAAATATGAACACATGTGATATGAATTTTGTACATTCTAATAAAAAAAAAAGTTAATACTTGACAGGCATAAGGAGCTGTTAAGGCGACCCTGCGGATGCGGGAGGGTGCGGTGCCCGTGTTCCACCGCGCGCGGCCCGTGCCATAAGCGCTGCGCGAGCGCATTGACGCCGAGCTAAACGCGATGTTGCGCGCCAGCGTCATCGAGCCCGTCGACTGCTCGGACTGGGCCTCACCGTTAGTGCCGGTAACGAAATCTGACGGTACGTTACGTATTTGTGCGGATTACAAGGCGACTCTTAATCCTGCTTTACTGATCGATCGTTACCCACTTCCAAAAACAATTTCGTAGCCTCGATTATAGGTATTTTGCAGCACATAAGTATGTTTGGATGACGTCATAGTGGCGGGAAAGACCAAAATAAAACACGTACGAGCTCTGGAGCTGGTGTTCCTGCGCTTGTCGGCAAGTGGGTTAAAACTTAAAAGACAGAAATGTGTTTTTATAGCGAGTGAAGTTACCTATCTAGGCTACATAATTTCGAAAGACGGCGTCAAGGCGGACAAGTCGAAATTAGAAGCAATTAGTAAAATAGAGGCTCCATGGAACATTAGCGAGTTAAGGTCGTTTATAGGAATGGTTAATTTTTATTCAAAATTCATAGGGAGCTTTAGTCCGCTTCTAGTACCATTGAACGAATTATTGCGTAAGGTGCTGTCTCAGCCGGGTCCACGCGGAGAGCGGCCGGTCGCCTATGTGTCGCGCTTGCTCACCGCGGCGCAGAAATTATTCTCAAATTCACCGCGAAGTGCTTGCTATAATATTCAGTTTTCGTAAATTCCATCAATACGTTTTCGGTCGCAAATTCAGTTTACGCGCAGATCACAAACCGTTAGTATCGACTATAGGTCCAAACACAATGACGGCCAGTAGGATGCTACGGTGGGCGGTGATATTATTTGCTTATAATTATGATATCCAGTATTTACGTACTAAAGAAAATTGTGCAGATGTACTTTCGCGTTTGCCTGTGGTCGATAGCGTTCCGAGGCGAACAGAAGAGTCAATTCCAGAACAAACGTACTTACATTTTGTTCAGGATACTTATTGTTAAATTACGAGTACAATGAGATTAAAATACAAACTGCTAAGTAGAGTATTAAGTTACTTAAGAGAGGGCTGGCCTAGTAAATGCGTTATTAAGAATTTGCAACCTTATTTTAATAGGAAAGCCGAGCTATATGAGAAGCTAGGTTGTGTTATGTGGGGTCACCGGGTGGTGATTCCGGCCGGTTGCCAAGACAGAGTCCTAAAAAATAATACACGAGCCACACATGGGTATTACAAAATCTAACTCGTTAGCTCGTAGCTACGTGTGGTGGGCCGGCATCGACGAGGCGGTGGAGCGCGAGTGCCGCGGCGCGTGCGAGGTGTGCGTAGCGCAGGCGGACGCGTCGCCGCGGGCCTCACCGCGACCCTGGCCGTGGCCTGGCAAGCCCTGTTCTCGTCTACATATGGACTTTTTGGGGCCGATAGCCGGGAAAACGTACTTGGTAGTGATCGATGCTACGTCAAAATGGGTAGAGATAGATTTTCTTAGTACCAAGTACGGCTGCAACCTACACTATAGCTAAGCTTAGGGAGTTTTGGAGTAAGTGGGGGATTCCTAGGCAAATCGTTTCTGACAATGCACCCTCTTTACCAGTAATGAATTTGCGGATTTTCTCCGTAGTAACGGAATCGAACATATATTCACGGCGCCGTACCATCCAGCGTCCAACGGAGCCGCCGAAAACGCGGTTGAGACTTTGAAGAGAGTGATTAGAAAGGCTAATGTAGAAAAAACGGACGTGGAGAGGGTGCTTAATACGTTTTTGTTATATTATAGGAACACCGAATACTGTACGACTGGCGCTAGTCCGGCTTATAACCAGACTCGATGGTTTGAAATCAGATAGAGAGTGTAGAGTCCGTCTTGCGCAGCAGCAATAAGTAGATAACGCAGGGGGAGTGGACAGGAATTTAAAGGCAGGACGAAGTGTGGTACCGCCAGTATTTAAAAGGTGAGAAGTGGTTGCCTGGTGCTATAGAATGTTGCAAAGATTCTAGCGATTTTCTAGTTAGAGGTAACGATATACACATGCATATCGATCAGTTGAAACGTAGGACAAGAAGTTCAGTGGTAGTGCTGAGCCGCACGCCTCTTCAGCGTCGGCTAAAGACGCACCCGAGGTCCAGTCTGATAAGAAGGAGGGGTCGGCGACGCCGCCGCGAAGGGTCGGTGTTTACTTCTCGCCGGCCCATAGTGGGGAAGTCTCTAAAAAGTTTGTCACGCTACCTACCGCTCCTGTACGGGCAGTACACGCCTCTCGCCCTATACGTAAATGTAGAATGAAACAGTTATAATTGAGTACGTAACCCTAGCAAAGGTGTAAGTTGTTTTCTTTTTCTTTCCGCGATGTTTTGTGATTTACGAATCACAAGTCAAAGATTAAGTTTTATTGTTGTCATTTAAATTGTTCTTGGATCTACTTGGAAGCCAACTAAGTGTGGAAGGAAGTAATGTAGGTAGATTTGTTTCAGCTTCTTATGTACAGTCTCAAATAAACGCTGCTACTATAACTACATGTCTCATTCCGCCCAGTACCTATATTACAGTCTATACATCTGATAAAGTATCAAATTATATAAACAATTGGCTAACAACAACAATAAGTGACTATTTCATAACATAAAAATATCAAAGAACTTAAATAATGTTATTTAACATCGATCCTAATATTATAAATGCGAAAGTCTGTCTGTCTGTCTGTTAAGCTTTCACGGCCTAACCGCTAAACGGATTTTGATGAAACTTGGTATGAATATAGTTGAAGACTCGGGGTCAAACATAGACTACCTTTTGATGCAGGCGGAGCTGCGGGAAACAGCTAGTTTTTTTAATAAAATAACAAAGAAACCTGTAAGTCTAACGTCTACACTCGCGCGATGAGCAACATGCCGCGTGACACCACCGCGCCGAAGAAACCACCTCCTGTGATGAACCCGGAAGCACAGAGAAGATGTTACTGTGCAAGGGGGTCTGGAGACGTACAAAACTCAGCTATAGCGAGGGAGAGCACATATTTAACGAAATTTTTTGCATGCTTATAATAATTTTAAAGTGACATTGAGGTCATAAGATCGTAAAATTGTAGTGCCCTGCCAGGGTCCATGATGTTCTGTATATTAATTATAAGACCAATTGTAATACCATGGAGACAATAAACGAATTGAATTGAATTGAATGCCGGGAGTAAATTCACCGTGAGGGAAACGCTCATAGTGCGAGTGCTCGCGTTTTAATATATCTATGGTGCTCATGATCGCCGTTTCCTCTTAGCCCCAAGAAACAAGATCTAGAAGTCTAGTCTTCAATTCGTCATGGCACTTATGAATAAATAAATGTACACTTTATTGCATCATGGAGAAACTCTAGGTAGAAAATGCCACTATATAGCGACCAATCAAATCCACAGTCGCTTGACACTCATATTTATTTATTAAATGAACCTTCATTGTACAAATTACAATTTGTAAAGCACAATAGGCGGACTTAATGCTAAAAGCATTATCTAACAGTCAACCTTTGGGTATAGCAGAAAGCTTAAATGTGGGTGTACTGAAAATACCACGGGAACGGCATATTTCCTACAGATACACCCGTGCGCCGTGCTCGGATAACGAACTCCTCAATGATGACTGGATAATTCTTTAGAGTAGTAACCTGAAAGCCCGAGGTCAGCTTAAATGTGATTACTTTTATCCCTGCATGAGGTGATATCATCAAGGCATAAAATAAGGTTTGGCATTGCACCAGCTTCTGTATGTCTATCATCATCCTATAGAATGCTCTTACCCGCCACCAGTCAATCAATAGTACAAGCTGTAATAGAAAATAACGATATCTGCGGAAATAGCGGCAGTGGTTAAGTATAAATCCAAATGGCATGAAGTACCTATACAAGCATAATCTTCTTGTTTGGATGATGCCTTAACACTGACATTTGATTCGGTTACTGTTACTCTGAACAGACTACTGTTTTCATGCCAGTCAATTCGCGGACGTTTATAAGAAATCCTCAATCAGTTTTTATATTTCCCGTGATATAAAATCAAATAAAATCAAGCCTTGGGCCATTACAGTCATCTTTGATGTCGATAATTTTAGGTGATTCAAGGCATTTGCACAGAGAATTGATATAGCGGAGCAGACGGGTAATGCTGCTATCTTTTTGGGAATCCTTTATATTACTTTTAATATTATAATTTTTTTGTAGTTTACGTTTGACAGTTTGTAAACTGCTACAAAATAGCATTGTGAACTTAAAAAAATGTGAGCTCTATGCGAATTTAATAGACAAGAAACTAGAAGCATTTGTAAAGATGTGATGGTGCATATATATTTTGAATGATATCACGGTGATCAGACACTAGTCATCATCAAATTAAATTTCAGAATTCCTCGACGAAAATTATTATTGAATATGTGATTATGATAATGATATGGATTCTTTATCGATGATGGATAAGATATAATGGTAGAATTTCAGCGTGTAGACGATAATTTTATGGATTTAATAGAATCATTATTTGTGATAATGTAAAGTCCTAATGATAAATTGAATTATATAGACCTAAATTACCTAGTTGTTCAGTTGGTGTAGAAGGGCACGACGTGGGTAAGTTCGTTTTTTTTTTAATATCATTAAAGACAAGGATGCAGGCTAGACAAATTATGATGTACCTAATTCAAGCGATAAGAAAATATATTTAAGGAAAAATATCTCTTTTTCAAAATAAGTTTGAGCTAAAAAGAAGGAAAATACTGAACGTTTATCAAAACCCTACCTTAGTAATTGTAATTCTTTCTCGAAACAATTTCATATGCAAGATACTGTCGCAAGTATTTCACAACGTTTTCTATTTTAATACATTTTAATATTCTGCATCGCTTCTTGATAGTGTGGCGCTTTTATACGAGTAGCTACTGATTTCTGGCAACACTTCTGTCGGAAGTAGCTCCCACGTTACTTGTGAAATACTGTACCGTACTGCACTGGTGTTAATTAAATACCAACGAAATATACTACTGTGACGTGAACGTACGTATTTCATTCAAACATCGCTACGACGACGGCATCAACTGCATGACAAAATTGAACAAGGGATTCGCAACCAACACCTGCTTACTACACACCGCACACATACCCCAAATAGAATAGAATAGAATTTATTGAAACGTTTATTTATCCATATACAGAAAATGATTTACAAAAATGATTGACAAATTCAATATATGCATGCCAGACGTCTCAATAGGAGGCGGTGCGTGCACCAAAAAATCCCTTAATCTATGGATAGGGAATCTTAACTAATAATAACTTTACAAGAACTAAAATAGAATAAATAGATTTTTACCTTTAGTTTGTAGAAGAGGATACAGAAAGGGATGAGCAAATGTTTTAATGCTTTCTGCCACTAACTACAGCACTAACAAAACTCAAAACATCTCAGACGACCAAAAGGTAGATACATCATCCACTCAATCCTGCGCCGCTTGCGATAGCCAGTCGCGGTACATAGTAGGTACCATAGATTTAGAATTTTTTTGACGTAGGTACCATAGATTTAGAATTATTTTGACGTAGGTACCATAGATTTAGAATTTTTTTGACGTAGGTACCATAGATTTAGAATTTTTTTGACTACGTGTAGGTACGTACAGCGCGGCGCGGACTCGCGGCAAGTGATGTGATTGACACCTGCCACCTAATCCGCTCTAAGACTGTTGCGAATTATATCGGCCGATTTTGTATATCCCGCATTTCTACCTATAGAAGACTAGTTGATCAATGCCTAATAAATCAATTAAAACCTTTTTAAAGTAATTGTTTAAAAAAGTGTCTTCAGTGGTATTCCCGGTACGCTTGTACTTATAAAGAAAAAGTTACTAGAATAATAAAAAGTAGATACTTAACACTTTCACGGACAGTCAGGAAAATAACAATGGCACTCAGTTGTTATCTACGTCGAGAGACGTTACTGTCCGCGAAAGTGTTAATTTATTCCTCGCTATACATTAATAATTAACGCCTTTCAAATCCAAATCCGACGAACTAAATTCATCTCCTTAACTTAGTACAACTATATTTTATCAGTCGACAAATTTTCAGAACGCACGATGATCGTTCCTGTAGTTTTATTCCTCCTGGGATCAGCTTTTGCTATCCCAGATGAACTGAGATCCAGTTTTGAACTTATGGATCGTAGCACAAATTGGGATGATCCTAGATACCGCTTGACGGATAGTGTCCAGCCCACAGACGTATATGTTGATCTTGATGTTTATCTGGAAGAAGCCAGATTCAATGGTCTAGTTCAACATACTGTTCAGGTAAGCTTTAATACATACCTATTTGAATTTTAACTTAAAGAAGAAAACATTGTTTGTACGAAACTATTGATTAATTATCTAATGATTTATGGGATGATTGTACCTTGTTGACTTTATTGACTGTATATATACGAAGAGTAAACATTTAATTTCTATAATCTGATAAACAAAATGCCTACATTAATTCTAAAAGAACTTTCTTCATTTAATTCAAACACATCTGCACTCACCGAGTGCATGAAATAAGATTGTGATCAATCGTTATACATTAAGTACTTACAATTTTCAAGGTCGAATTTCAGTTAATTTTCTGCCTAGTAATTTTAAATTATCGATTTATTAGGGCAAAGGTATCTTATCAGTATGTGTTAGTTATCAAATTGATTTGAGACTTGTCAACTATATAACTTATATTGGTTAAAGTCGGAAAATTTTGTCCAAGTATGACGTCAATGCCAAACTTTTCAAGGTTATTTACATTACCTACCCCTTTGATTTTTTAAATAATATATGTACTTACTTAACTCAAAAGTAAGAGTAATATTTTTTTTCCACTATCTGTTTCAAGTAGGCTATGTTGTTTGACCCCGGGTCTTCAATTATATACATCCCAAATTTCATCAAAATTCATTCAGCAGTTCAAAGGTGAAAGCGTAACAGTCAGACAGACAGACTTTCGCACTTAAAACATTAGTATGATATACGGATTATCTTTAGTGTTATCTCGGTTGCACCCTAAACCACATTGAATGAGGTCCATTAAAACGCAATGTCTTATTAATATTAATAGTACATTGGGAATTATTCTTTGTTGTACACAGGTAAAAATTACCTCCTCCCTCACCTCCTCACTTACTGACTTCTTATGACTCTTACTACGCCATAAGAGAAAGGATGATTTTTATTTTAAGCCTTTAACCACGCGACATTAGTAAAAACAATGACTCACTAATGTTTAATAAGAACATCATAAAGATTCTTGAAAATTTTCTTTAGAATATTAGTTCTCGTAAATACTCGTAATGCATGTATCAAAAATTAATGATACTGCTTTATCAGATTTATTTATTTTATGTATAACACGTTATCTTTAATTATTTAAATTCTAGGTCCGAGAAGAAAACCTAACTCAGATTGTCCTTCACCAAAACGTGGTTGAAATTGAGACGGTCACAGTTCTCAATGCTAACAACCAGCCCGTGAGTCTGCGGTTCCCGAACCCCTACGTCACTGACAGCTACTTCGAGACCCTTGCAGTAAACTTCGAAAGCCCATTGCCGGTGGGACAGTACCACATTGTGATCAGATACCTGGGTCAGATCAACTTGAACCCAATCGACAGAGGCTTCTATAGAGGATATTATTATGTCGGGGATGAATTGCAGTATGTACTTTATAATATTCTAATGTAACAGCTTACAAGATGATATTATGATGATCATGATGTTTTAACTTTCTACCGTTTACCTAGCAATCATAGTTATTTACACTAGTCTTGTGGTGTTCCACTTTTTCTATATTTAAGCCTTTGTACTCATTAATAATTAGTATAATATAAATGCAACGTTTACTAAATCACGAAATATTAACTGGATATAAAATATTGCGCATAGCATCTAAATCGGTCAGAATTCAGATGGATGAGACAGAAATGTCAAACTTATAATACCGTCCTGTTCTTTCTTTGTAACATGTAGTACATAGTAGTTTTTTTTCAGCATCTATGCCACAACTCAATTCCAGCCTTACCATGCCAGAAAAGCATTCCCTTGCTTTGACGAGCCCCAATTCAAATCAAGATTCGTCATCTCTATCACTCGTGATGCAAACCTGAGCCCATCTTACTCTAACATGGCCATCGAAACTACAGAAATTTTACCGTGAGTATACACAGTATTAGTACAAAGGACCGTCAATTCATTTCAAGTCATCATTATCACTTATCTTAAGGTTTTAAAACGCCTTAAAACGCTCTCTCTTTAGTAAGCATTCGCCTTTATTCATGTTTCTTTATTTGCCTAATTTGCTCACAAATAAAGACACAATATTGATGTCGTGACCTCATTCATTAAATATTTAACAGAAAAAAATAAGAATTTTTATCCCAAAATTATAATAAAAAAATCTATCATTATCCTTTACAGGGGAACTCCGGCTCGCGTCCGTGAAACTTTCTTACCTACCCCCATTGTCTCAGCCTATCTCATCGCCTTCCATGTCAGCGACTTTGTAGAAACCAACCTAACCAGCACAGCTACAAAACCTTTTGGAATCATTTCCCGTCAAGGAGATATCCTGGATCAGCATGAATATGCTGCTGATATCGGTCTAAAGATAACAAATGAGTTGGATGACTACTTTGGTATTGATTATTACGATATGGGACAAGGACAGCCCATGAAAAACGACCACATTGCATTACCTGATTTCCCATCTGGTGCTATGGAGAACTGGGGAATGGTCAACTACAGGTTAGTTATTCATTGAATTATGCAAGTTCATTTGGGCACTGGCGACATGTTATTATAAACTCCTCCAGGCGTAGGCGCATCAAAAGCTAAATGCCTGCTATCGCTACAGGTAATCGACAAAATGAACTCTGTCCCGAGTGAACAAAAAAAAATCGATTGTTTATCGGGACATCAGAGTTGAACATAAATGTATATCTCCAGGCAGCTTGATAATTTAAAACCAATCTTGTTCTACTAACATATACAACTGGAAGGATTATAGTTTTGTTTATTTTTTTTATTTCTTAACTAAAGTTTGACTGGAAGAAAAATCTATATTTGTTGTAACAAAGTTATATCAAAGGCTAGTTTCTTCAATATTATACAATAGATGTTAATTTTCGGAATCGAATGTAATTCTTTTGAGAGCTATAACATCTAACGCAGCAGCTAGTTTTAAATTTTATTTTAATTATTAATACTGTTTTCAGAGAGGCTTACCTATTGTACGACCCCAACCATACCAACATCATCAACAAGGTCTTCATCGCCACCATCATGGCGCACGAGCTGGCTCACAAATGGTTCGGTAACCTGGTCACCTGTTTCTGGTGGAGCAACCTGTGGCTAAACGAATCATTCGCCAGCTTCTACGAATTTTTTGGTGCTCATTACGTACGTATTAATTTTTGCACACCTTGATTCATAAAAACAAGAGACTGTTATCAAATACAAAATTGGTTGTAGCTGAGTTATAATTAGATGTCTGTCATACGATAAGTGAAGATTTTTTACTTTGGTTTCGAAATAATTGTGTAATTACACAATTTGCTCAAAATAAATTGTCAAAACTTAAACTGAATTATCAAGAAACAAACCAGTTTAATAACATTTATTTTTCTAGGCGGATCCAGAATTGGAATTAGACGACCAGTTTGTCATAGACTATGTTCAAAGTGCGTTGCAAGCTGACGCATCATCAGGGGCCACGCCTATGAACCACAGCGCGGTTGTTGACAATCCCTCCGTCACCTCTCACTTCAGTACCACTAGCTACGCTAAGGGTGCTTCTGTTCTTAGGATGTTGGAGCACTTCGTTGGGTTCCGCACTTTCAGGCTTGCTCTGAGATATTATCTGAGAAACAAGTGAGTATAATGATCGTGATCAACGCACAATTTATTTGTTTATGCCAAATCAGAATCATGAGGCTTTTATTCTGCGTAGATCAAATATTAGTCCTTACTATAACGCAAGCTGAAGACGGGGAACATGCTCGGACGAAAAAGAAAAACTAGTATTATTTCTAGTCAGCTATTACAATCAAATTTGAAACATTACCGTGAGTTAAGCAGTAGGCTAGGTACGGTAAACTTCATGTAAATGGCAAAACAGGTTTATTTTTGTAATATGCTACTTTACTCTCATTCCGCCACGGTCTTATTTTCATTATCTAGACATTTATTATTTTTTTATTTTTACAGTGCTTATGGTATTGGTACCCCCGAAGATTTGTACGCTGCCTTCCGAAGAGCAACTGGTGAAGATCTGGACTTCCAACGTCAGTATCCAAATGTCGACATTGGAGAAGTGTTTGATAGCTGGGTACAGAACCCTGGAGCGCCTGTACTAAATGTTAATTTCAATACCGAAACTGGAGTTATTACTGTTGTTCAAGTAAGATTTTTTTGGTTTTTCTTATGTTTAACATACCATATTGTTACATTACATATTGTTTTCCTGAAATGATTTGTATTTTTTTATCAAACACCTATTGTTACAAAGGTCTGGACTCTAAAGGTACCAACCGAAAACCATGCCAGAAAAGTTTAATTTAAGTCTAACTTTTCCATCCATTCGGTGTGCCAGCCTGTATATTATTACTAGCTGTTTCCCGCAGCTCCGCCTGCGTCAAAAAGTAGCCTATGTTCGACCCCGGGTCTTCAACTACATTCATACCAAATTTTATCAAAATCCGTTTAGCGGTTTGGCCGTGAAAGCGTAATAGACTGACAGACAAACAGACAAACAGACTTTGGCTAGAATAACACATACACTCAATAACTAAGTATCTGAAATATTAATGGCATTAGGAATATAAAAGTAAGAAATCATATCTTAAAGGGGAAAATCACGGCTTACTCTATTACGAGTATTATAAGCGATTAGCAATAAGTCCGACCTTAAACCGAAATTTAAAACACAGTTGGTATTTGGATTTGTATCAATATGTTACAATTTATTTTTATTTTTCCTCTATGATTATATTTTAATTTAGAAATTAATATTTAATAGATATAAAAACCAATCATCTCTCTTTTTTTCTTTAATTTTAATAACTTACTATCTATTTTTAGCAACGTTACCAACTCAGTGGCACTCCAGCTGCACAGCTGTGGCATATCCCGATCACCTGGACCCAGGGTGGTTCCGCTGACTTCACAAACACCAGGCCCAGCTTTATCCTCTCCTCTCAGTCAGCCACTATCAATGCTGATGCCAGTCATAACTGGGTTATCTTTAACATTGCTCAATCAGGTATGACGACTTTTGTAACATGGCTGTTCAAAATTCAAAGACACCTAATGAACCGTGTACTCATTTGTGATTTTTTATTACGACTTAATGAAACCGAACCATTTTTGAAGAAACTGATAATTGGTGATGAAAAGTGGATCACGTACCACAAGAAAGTGCGAAAAAGGTCGTGTTCAAAGGCCGGTCAGGCTTCACAGACTGTGGCGAAATCCGGGTTAACTCGCAACAAGGTTGCTCTGTGTGTGGTGGGATTGGAAGGGCATTATTCATTATGAGCTGTTAACACCAGACAGGACAATCGATTCTGAACTCTACTGCGAACAACTGATGAGATTAAAGCAAGAAGTTGAAAGAAAACGGCCGGAATTAATCAACAGAAAGGGTGTGGGTTTTCTTCATGATAACGCTAGACCTCACACATCTTTAGCCACTCAGCAAAAATTAAAATAGTTTGGCTAGGAGGTGTTAATGCATCCGCCGTATAGTACTGACCTTGCACCTTCAGGTTTCCACCTGTTTCGGTCTCTTCATAATTCTTTAGGCAGTGTTAGGTTAATATCACGAGAGGTCTGCCAAAACCACTTGTCGATGTATTTTGATCAGAAGCCTCAAAATTTCTATAACAATGGGATCATGTCCCTACCTACAAGGTGGCAAAAAGTAATCGAACAAAATGGCACCTACATACTTTAGTTAAATGAAAATAAACTATATTAAAAAATGTTTTGTATTTTCTTAAAAAATGCGAGGAAACTTTTTCCCCAACCTATTAAATCGACTTTACACAATACGAGTTCGGTTTGTAACTGTATCAAACTTTTTATTATTCATTTAGAAAAAAAGCTTTTAATTTAAAGTCTAAATAACAGAAGACTCGTATGCAACAAATTTTTATGTAGATACTTGGAGTAGATACATTTTTTAGTGGTAGAATTTATAATTGTACATGAAAGTAACAAGTAATTTCGGTAAATTTTGGCCTTTTTACTAATAATTCCAATATGATACACATACTGATAACAATATATCCACGTAATTAATAAATTTCTAAATCTATTATATTTCTCTAGGTCTCTACCGTGTCAACTATGATGACCACAATTGGGAGATGATCGCTGCTTTCCTTCGCAATAATAACAACAGGCAAACTGTCCACAAACTCAATCGTGCTCAGGTAAATATCTATGGGACTTACCATGACTACTACTAATAACGGTAGCTAACCTAACGCCAACGGAATTTTTTTGCTTTACATACAATGTCACAAAAAAGTTGTGTTCGCCTTTTCTATCAATAAATTATTAATTGTTGTTATGTATTATGAGTTGTTCAGAACCGCCTCTCGATCTCTGCGTGGTTCCTTTAACGACCACCAGATGGCAGCCGGGACCAACGGCTTAACGTGTCTGCAAAGCACGGAATCATCTTTATTTTCAGACAATCAGGTCATTCAAGTCTGCAAAGTCCTAACCAAACAGGAAACAACTTAATAAGGTATGCTTCCTGTGGGAATCGAACCCGCGGCCTTAAACAAAACTTATAGTAATATGATTTTTGTTTTCTAGATTGTTAATGATGTCCTCTTCTTCTTACGTTCTGGACACATCAGTACTGAACGTGCTTTTGACGTTCTCTCGTTCCTGGAGTCCGAGACTGATTACTTCGTTTGGGGCGCCGCTATCACTCAATTAGAATGGGTCAGAAGGAGATTGGAACATCTGCCATCAGCTCATGAGCAATTCACTGTGAGTACTTTGAACAGATCAGCCGTGTTTTTTTATGTTATTTTTTATTAACGGTAACACGCGTAGTTGAAACTTTTAAGACATCCTTACATTGTGAGAAATACTGGAAGACCTATCTCTATCGCTGGTAGCTAAAATAATACAATACAAAACAATTTATTGCACAACAATAACAACAATAATGTTAACGATTGTGATAGAAATCTAAGGTAATCTACAAGAAAATGTAAAATCACACTTCTCAATTTCACATAACGAGGTACTGAATAAAATAAAGATCTTGTCATTTCAATTTAAATTAGACTACTCATTAATAGAAATTTATTACTTCTATATTAATTGGGTCTAAGGAGCCTTAAGTTTTTTTGTATTCTCATATTTGGTTTTAGCTCGATCTGTATGACTTGTGCCTATATTTTTCTCTTTGTAAATATTTCAGACATGGCTTCTAAGACTTATCGATACAGTGGTCAACGACCTCGGATTCGATGGCTGCCCTACATGCTCCACTTCCAGCAATCTCAACCGCATTCAGATCCTCAACCTTGCCTGCAACCTCGGACACGAAGGTTGCATCAGCGATAGCTTGGAGAAATGGAACAGCTTCAAAGATGACGATTCTAATTTGTGAGTAAACATGTCATTCATTCATAACTAGGACGTAACATTGTTAGTCCACCAAACAACCAGCTTTTAGAGTTTTTCAAAGCCGCCTTTTAGGCTTTGACATAAATTTGTCATGAAATATTAGAACTTACGGTATGTCGCATCAAAATGTAATCTAGCTCCTATTACAGTGTCTGATAAACATAATTTGTGACGCATTTACATTTATAAAAGTATCGCTTTTGTCTAAATGACAATAGCAACTTATGATTTTTGGGAGAGTATGTTTGTTGATTTACAATCAAAAGATATTTTACAAGAAATCGATTTTATAAACTTAAGTTTTAAAAAAAAATCTGATGATGATGATAGTTAATTCATATCTTAAAAGAACCTAAATATGATTTACCTATTTCAATAAAAATTACGAACTTTCTTGTCCAGAGTTTACTTTCTATCTTTTTTTTTTTTCTTTTCCAGAGTCGATGTGAACCTCCGCCGTCACGTGTACTGCGTTGGTATCCGTTATGGTGACAGCAGCGATTACAGCTTCCTCTTCTCCAAGTACAACTCCTCAGAGAACACTGCCGACATGGTCGTCATGCTCCGTGCTTTGGCTTGCACTAGAGACGAAAATAACCTGCAAGAGTAAGTACTTATTGATTTAGGTTAGCAACAAAAAACCCCCCGTATCTAGAAAAGCTTATTATGCACTTGTTGTTTAATATGTAGTGTCTTATATTTAACATGGAAGAACGAGACAAATCGAGAAGAGATTCTTAATACGACGGTTAGTTGTTTAATACATTGTAAGTAACTTCAGATTGATTGGTAAATTATAGTTTAATATTTTTAAATTATTATTCTTTTAAACAAATTTCAAGGTCTTAAAAATACAATTATATTACGTGCCTACATATTTGATTTTGATAAGTCCTTGAGCAATCAAACATTTCATAACACATTTGTCATTAAAATATATAACCCTCCTGTCGCAGTCTGGTTAATAGAAACCGATAAATGTCTTTACCTACGCTAAATTAATTTTCTACCAAATCGATAGTACCTACTCAAGAAAACTTTATTTCCAGTTACTTGTACCAGTCGATGCACAACGACAAGATCAGGATCCACGACAAGACCAATGCATTCAGCTACGCCCTTCAAGGGAACCGTGAGAACTTGGCCACCGTCCTACAGTTCTTGTACAACAACTATGCTGAAATCAGAACAACGTAAGTGTTGCGGCGTCCAGCCTCCATAATGACATGACTCTATGACTTTATGACTATAAAAGAAAAAGACGGACTGACAGAGGAAAAAAGGGACTTGACTTCACTTTTGGACTGACGACGAGACGAGAAGGATATATGAAATAAATCCAAGGTTTTTCATTATCAACGACAAGCCGACAAAAACCTTGAACGAGCCCTTTCAGTAAGTTTTATACTCAATTCAGCTTCAGGAAAATTGTAAGCGATCACATATCCAGGGTTTCCCATTTCGAAAACATTTAGCATAATTTCTGTTATAATCTCGGTTATTCTTCAAGTCAATTATGTCAAATATCAAAATCGTTATCGATATTCAAATCAATGTCAAAGAATAGAATTCCTGCTACCGCAGGCGACACTGCGGCCTGCAGTCGTGGCCACTTCTACTTCCAAACGAGGCTGCATGACACAGCTGCGCAATGCATAAATAGTAGATTATGATACTATATATTTTTTTTTGCAAAAACAGTTAATTGATTTAAGACTTAAAATTCACTTGGCGTACATTTAAAAAAAAAATTAACCATTACAAGTGCGATTATAATTGAACAACGAGTTGTTTAAAACCAAAAAGGTCTTAATTACAATGAAATAAAGGATACTTGACAAGCAAATATGTTGAAAAATTAATTTATACTACATCCTCTTTCGAAAACGACAACATGACAAGTGTTAAATCTCTGTGGTCGCCACACCAGTGGTGCTGTCTGTGCTCGCAGACCGCGTTGTAATCGCGTGTAGAATCAATTTCATATAAATGTATAGAACAATCACACCTATAATTTAACTTTAACAATTATTATGATGATCTCATAAATGAAATCACTAACAAACTACAAATTTTCTTTTACAGATACGGAGGTGATGCTCGTCTCAACATTGCCATCAACGCAGTAGCAGCCTTTTTGACAGACTTCCAGGATATTCAAACAGTAAGTTAATGTACATCTTTTTATATGTGTCTGCTTGAGTTGTTATAACTGATTAATAATATTGATTTGATAAATATATGTGATATTTGATATTCTGATATGATCTAGAATGCTGATATTTCATTTCAAGTAGTAATTTTAGCTAACAATTTATTTCTATTAATATTACTTCTATGTTAAGCATATTGACTAAAATGTTATTAAGGGATAGATAATAAAAACTTTCACTTTTTCAGTTCCAAAACTGGGCATACTCTCAACAAGTGGGACTAGGATCCTCTTTCAGTAACACAGTTGCTGTTATCAATTCCGCAGTCGCCAACCTGCAATGGGGTAACAACGCTGCAGTTAATATTATCGAAGAAGTACTGGCTAGGTCATCATCTGTAGCCATCGCCTCATCTTTTATCTTGATACTGGCAGCTTCTTTTGCTCATTTGCTGCGTTAATTTATTAAATCGGTTTTCTTTTCATACATTTTAATAATAGTTTTTTTCTATGTAAATAGTAAGGTTGCCAGTAACATTATTTAGAACAACTTTTAAGAGAATGTGAAATAGTGTAATTTTTTTGTGAATACGAAAAGACGTCATTTAATTTAGTAAATTATTTTCTAATAACATGTGCTGTTTTTTTTTTCAATTCCTGTCGTAAATAATACCAAATGGTTTGTTTAATATTACACACGGTGCTGCTCGCCAGTTCTGTACTTGAACTTGGCTTGACACGCTACCGCCTGCCTAGATCGACTCGGTGTTCCAGCAGATTTTTATAAGAAACCTTTTTCGTGATCCGATCGATTTTAATTTTGCTGTAAAGCATTGTGTAAGAATTAGTTAATTCTGCACTTAACGCTTTAATTATGATTGTAGGTATAGATTAATAATTGGTCTCCGCGGCGCTACGGCTAGATAACGCGGTGTGAAGAAAAGTTTCCAGAATGCGGCAACTTAATAGGAAAGTGTGTGTAAAACAATGTGCAAAGACGCACACTAGCGTTGATTATGGTGTTGCCAGCTACTTGACTGGTGCCCGACCAATAGAAAGATTATTAATTGCTGTGGTCTTGTTACGGATTATAAAATGTAGCTCAGAAAATCCTTTAAAATTAAATTAAAATAAAACTGGCCAAGTGTAAGTCGACTCGCGTGGAGAGGGTTCAGTACGATTTCGGAGATAAGGTAGGGGAAATGGTTAATTTTTGTCTACTTTATTTTATAATTCTAATATAGAATCCTAAAATTGCAACAAAAACTTTCATTTGATTTATTATTACACAGTACAGTATGTTAAACTTTACTTTTAATTTTCTATTTAGCTTGGAGCTAATTGATTACTGACCTCTATTTTTGAAACTGTGCTATTCACCGATCATGTTAAATGAAAATCATTAGAAATCAAACGAAAATCATTTGACTTACCGGATTTGCATTCTCAAAAATTGCCGTCGGTTTGGTTTTGGTAAATGTGATTGTAGTCTGCGCGATCGCCCCCTGTTCATGTTATTGTAGCCTTTGTATGGCCACTAAGCAATATTTAATAGATACAACTCTCGCCGTGTTCGGCAACGTCGCACAACATCGCGCAACATGTAAGAGTTGTTCAGATATCAAAAAAATGGTAAATATATGCTTCAGGTGGTATGACATCACACTAGTCAGTCGCCGGCAACATGCTGCCATAAAATATGGCAATATCAACAATAATAACATTCACAATTAAACATATAAAAATTAAAACTAACTATCCTATCTAAAAATAATAAATACAAAAAAAAAAAAACTAAATGTAATCTAAATTGGGTCCCCTGGGTAGAGTTCCCATCACACAGGCAGCATTCCCGGGTTGAATAGCTATGGCTATTCGCTGAGCGAGAAAGCTGCCCGCGCGAGGGTCACCCGTTGCCTCTTTTAGGCGTCTACTGATCTCCCTGTGAAGACCCCGCGCACCGGCGCCCCATGGGCCTAGTGTCTCGACACCAAAGGCTGTGAACTCGTACTGAGTGCCGAGACAACTATATTTATTGGCCTTAAACCGTTCGCGGGCGTCCGCCGCCGCACCGGCCTGTTTGCTGGTGGCTGGGAGGTACGTAGCTGCCATAGTATCGGAGCACGTGGCGTCCCAGACAAGGGCTCGACCCATCCTCCAAGGTATCAATGACATCTCGTCAGTGCGCTTGCCATCGTCCCGCACAATTTGAGGCTCCAGAACTGCGGGTACTTTGGCACTAACGAGCGCCTTTCGTAGGATGTCATTGATGGCTGCATGGCGGGTTTGGCGACCGGCGCCCGACGAACAAGCGAGTCCATGGTGACCGAACCGATCCACGGGGGCTCCACAAGCAGCGCAGCTGTGATCCACGCACACTTCGGCTCCGAGCCGGAAACCTACAGCTATGCGGAATGTTAGCGGGTCAATAAACGTCCTTAGTGTAGGAGACGGATACGCACGTAGCCAGTGGCCGGATTCAGATCTCGACACAGCCAAAATTCTGGCCATATCTTTACCTGAAGTCGAGTCTAATAATGATTGTAACACGGATTGGGAAGAAATAATGTCCCAGGCCCTCTGTTTTTTGGGCGTAGGGGGTAAATTTGGGCTCGGTCCAGCAAGCCAAGCATTCGTAGCCTCAGTCAAGCACGCGATGTCGCAGTTTACAGCTGTAGAAGCTTTTAAAATATTACTTACGAGATCTGACGTACTGTGGATTGAGGAAATTAGAGAAAGATTGCCGGCAGAGAAATACTGTTAATTTTGCGAGTACCCAAGCCTCCAAGCCTTATCGGTAGAGAAGCTTGAGTCCAGGCCTGCTCACTGAAACGAATATTTAAAATTTGTTCAATTTTTGATTTCTAAAGAATATCGATTGTACTAACCAGATGGGGGAATTTCCAAATAGGGCAACAACGGAGCAGGTAGTTAAATTTTGGGATGAGTATAATAATAACATGTCACATCGACCGAAAAATAGGAGCGTTACATTATTTGGGGGCGACTGTTGTAAAAGTCTGCAAAGATATCAACAGAGGTCTAAAATTCGTTGTATTACATTTTACGAATTTGACGTAACATCGAGCGAAAGTATTACAATGCGGGTTTGGTATAAAAGGCGGAATTATTGCTCTCTTTCAGTCCTCCTTAGGATGGATAGTAAATCCATACTTCCATACTATACAGCTCGAACTCAGAGAATTTAAATGCGCGTAACACAGGAAACGATAGTTTTTCTTTCCCACATCGTTACATTAAAATCTTGTTGAATAACATTTTACAATTAAAAGCGAATTAATCCTCATAAATCCGCAATATCTTATCAAACCTACCCAATGATTACATATTATAGTGATAATCAGGATTATGATAAAAACCAATAAAATTATCATTTAATCAATATTCAAAGAAGGCGGTGTTTTTACGTATTTTTTGAAATCTAGTGTAGTTTAGTTTTTTATGGAGGACATTTCTTTGATCAGGTCTGTGTCAAATAACATCAAATTAAGATAATTTTGAGTTCATCGCTTCATCAACTAGGATTTTATTTTATTTGAAATAGTTATTTGATTAAGTGGCTCTATTTTGTTATCAAGAGTTTTTAAAAACCAAATTATTTAATATTTATTCTTTTCATTTAGCAATTATTTTTCTCGGACTCTGATGTGTGGATATCTAATGCGATGCTTGCTGGTGCGAAATGAGCGTTCTGAAACTTTCTCTGTTAAATAGTCATTTTATTCATTATATCTTGAATGTGAATTTGTTTTTGTAAATTGTTTCTGTATTGTAATAATTTTCTTACATTAAGAATTTTACCTGTGTACTGTGTAAGAAAATTCTTTATGATAACTTTGAAATTGATAGAATTTCCAGGTTTTTCGGGTTGATTTTAAGGCATCAGTTGTTTATTTAGGATAAATTTTCTTTCAGAAATGTCCAAATTTATAGCGTTTTTTCTGGTCCTGGCCTTAGTCAAAGCTGATCAACCACTCCTTTGGGAACTGGATGAGTTGCCGGAAACTCGGGAACTTACTACCAGGAACGACGAACAAATATACAGGCTACCCGAAAGTATTGTGCCAATAGAATATGACATTTATATAGATCTATATTTTGCGGAGCGGGAAGATAGACCATTTAGTTATGACGGAAGGGAGAGCATTATTATTCAAGTGAGTATACTTTAGACCTCAAATCATAAGAGCTATATACAAATACATGATGATAGGATAAGACTATGAACTATTTAAAATTTCAGGCAGTCGAAGAGAACGTTACCGAAATTGTTCTACACTCGAATGTAGATTCAATTGATGACTTAAGTCTGCTAAATAATGGTGTGCCTGTAGCTCTTCAACCTTTATCACCATTTACCACGGAACCTCAATACCATTTTCTGAGAATCAATTTGGTGTCACCTCTAGTTGTTGGTACAAATTATACATTGGTCATAGCCTACTCTAGCACTATGAATGAAGGCCCAATGAAAAGAGGTATATGGAGAGGATGGTATACCGATGCTGACGGTAACGAAAGGTAATACAAAAACTTACATTTCGAAATATATAGGTCTCATAAAGAACCATGCAATAGTTTTGGCCTTGTTGATCAAAGAATAATTTTCTTATTTGCTATTCACAGGATATATGCTACAACGCATTTCCAACCCTACAATGCAAGACAAGCTTTCCCGTGCTGGGATGAGCCTCTTTTCAAGGCAGTCTTCAGGCTTCACCTTTCAGCACCAAGGTCATACCGTGGCACCTTCAGCAATACTGCAGTTCGAACCTTAAGTTTGTGAGTGATGTAATATCAAATAATTTCCAAGATTTTACCATTGACATAAAATTTACTGGAAGCTTACAAATCTTCATATCTCGACATACCAAATATATGAAAAATTTGATCTTCACTACAAAACATGTAAATAGCAAACTTAAAGTTATGTGTTTTTTTCTACCAGTCAACCTGTTAGTGATGTTGAGAAAAAAGATTCATCAACTTAGGTGATTTCATCAGAATCCGCTTCACGCAGCTTTGAGACCGATAAATTTTAGTATGTTCAAACAAAGATCTATTGCGTCGGAATTAATTTTTACAATAATTTTCAGCGTCAACTCTCAGCGGATCCGTGAAAATTTCAACCCAACCCCAAGAATGTCATCTTACCTTGTTACATTTTTAGTCAGCGAAACATTTCAAGTCATAGCAGAAAACACTACATTCACACCAGCAATCAGAATCATTGGTAGATCTAACACAGCTGGGCTAGCTGATCACGTTTTGAACTTGGCTGTGAAAATGACCACGTTCTTTGATGACTACTTCCAAATGCCTTACGCGACACTGCATGAAAATTTGCTAAATGATCACGTGTCATCTCCTGATTGGGCATCTGCTGGCACTGAAAACTGGGGTATGGTAAGCTACAGGTAAACATATTAAATATTTTATTTGTAACTATCGTTAGTGAAGGTTGGCGTAGATAGGCTGACGATGATGACGAAAGATCATAAAAGTTAATTTTGTATTATTGATTTGTTTTATAATTACTATTTTATTGATCAATCTCTTGAGTAATAAAAACGTAACTAAACTTGTGACAAAATTCAATCTCCAGAGGATAGTTTTTACAATTTATCAACTTGTGACAAAATTCAATCTCCAGAGGATAGTTCTTACAATTTATCTTCGGCCACCTTAAGTCACTAAATGTATATAACTAGATAAAAGATATTTCTTTCGCTGTTCGGTTGCGGTTCGGTTTATGTTTATCCAAACTCTTACAATTTCAATTTTCAGAGAATTATACATGATCATAGATCCAAGGGAGACCATTATGTCAATTGAACATTATGCTGCTACTCTCGTTTCTCACGAGCTAGCCCATAAATGGTTTGGGAATCTTATCACCTGTTACTGGTGGAGTAATACTTGGATCAATGAAGGTTTTGCTAGTTACTTCGGGTACATTGCTACTAATGAGGTAAGACGATTGAGGAATTAAATTTATTTGTAACTAGCTGTTTCACGCAGCTCCGCCTGCGTCAAAAAGTAGCCTACCTTTGACCCCGGGTCTTCAACTATATTCATACCAAATTTCATCAAAATCCGTTCAGCGGTTTGGCTGTGAAAGCGTAACAGACAGACAGACAGACAGAAAGACAGACATACAAACTTTCGCATTTATAATATTATTATTAGTAAGTATATTAGTATGGAAGGATGTGTAAGATTGAAGAAGTTTATAGGTTTCTAAGTTTATTCACTAAATAACATTTGATGAAATGCAACAGCCGTCTTCATAAGACTATCGGTTTGATAGATGCACTTTAATTGTGTATAATTAATTTTAGACTGAACTTGTGTATAATTTGATATTTTTCCATAAAAAAAAAATCTTTCGTTGCTATATTTTACGTTATTTAGCGGATAGGACTCGGAAGCGTTTTAAAAGTTATAAACTTTTGAGAATTAAAAACACACTGTAATTTCAGATGTTCCCAGAATACGAACTAGACGAACACTTTAACTCCAGATATCTCCAAACGTCCCTGTCTTTCGACTCTGGTACAGGCACAGTACCTATGAACCATGACGTCAATACTCCAGCTCAAGTCACTGGTCATTTCGGTACAATTAGCTACTCTAAAGCTGCTGCCTTCCTAAGAATGACTGTGGATATCATCACACCTGAAACTTTTAGAAAAGCCTGCCAGTTCTTTTTAGAAAGAAAGTAAAATATCAACTAGTTTGCTTTTATCTTTAACATTTTTAGTAATGCTAAACATAAAATCTTTCAAAAATTCTTTAAAAAGTTTTGACATAAGAAAAGAGTTAATTTAACATTACAAGAAGATCTTTTTAACAAGTTTGTTTGCCTACTAAATCGTGGGAAAAAATAATAAGCTGCACGTAAATTTATTAAAGCTATTTATTATTTATATTTTAGTAAATACGAGCCAACTGACCAATATGACTTGTACAATGCGTTCGCTGATGCTATCAACGAGGATGGTAGCTTGAATCAATACCAGCTCTTCAATTTCACCGACTACTATCGCATCTGGGTCAATGAACCTGGTTATCCGATCCTCAACGTTAACGTCAATCACGCTACTGGCAACATCTCTCTCCATCAGGTATAGATAGCAATATATAAAATTTATACTTAAATTTTAATTTCCTTGTTTCAATTCATTCATTCGCCTTAAAATTTATACTAAAATTTTAATTTCCTTGTTTCAATTCATTCATTCGCCTTACTTTTACACATTACAAATTACGTGGTATTTTCTGTGTGGCCCACTACATATTTGCAAACATGAATTCCTTTCACAAACTTGTATTTATTTGACAAGAGCTACTTTTTGGGAATGCAATTTTGTAGATCATAAAGAAAGAACGAAATACATTCCTGTCAATTTAATTTTTGTAAATAATATTCATAGACTTTATTTAAATTTCAGGAACGCTTTTTCCTAAGTGCCACTGCTACTCCCACTGGTCAAATTTATCCCATACCGATCACTTACTCAACTGCAAGTAGTGCCAATTTTGAAAATCTACGACCAGTGTTAATGATGTCAACAGAAAGTACAACTGTACAAAAATCACCTGGAGAAGAATGGGTTATTTTCAATCACCTTCAACACGGTAAGTATAGAAATTGAACTTACTCAGCTGGCTCAGAGCATCTTGGCCTCCGAAGCAGGATAAGAATTTTCTTATCTTATTTTCTTTTGAGAAAAAGTATGGATTTAAAATTCGTAATGAGAACATTTCTAGTCTTGAATTAAAGAAAAGAGAAATAACAATGGCTATTAAAACAACCGACCAACAGAGCTCATTCCTGTTACACATAATATGTGGCAGTTACCATCCGGGATGTTACGATTCTGTTGTATAATGTTAATGTAGAATTCATGTACGATTATAAAGTGAATAATTAGCAAAATAAAAAACATGCTCCAGTACGTTTAGAGAGTTGTTGTTTGTTCATAAGACTCAAATGTGGCTAATGTCATCTACTTATAAAGTACTTAAAAAGTAGTTGATGAATATGACATTCCACACAAGTGCAGAGTATTTTATTTTCAAATGAATATGAAATTTTGAACGAATTTCAAATATATAAAAATCAATACAATAGACCTTTAATAAATTTTCATGCTAAATGGGATAAAAGTAGTGACCTAGCAAATAAGAACATTGTGACCCCTATTTACTGCATAAATTGAATTGAATTATAATTTTATACGCGTTTCAGCACACTACAGAGTCAACTACGATGACAGAACTTGGGATCTAATAGCAGAAGCTTTAAGAGACTCGCCAAATTCTATTCATCACCTAAATAGGGCTCAAGTAAGTACCAAAATTTTTATTAAAACATGTATAAATTTACCCGGTCCCAGATGAAAGTTGTGACTTTGGCTATGGACCCAGGAATCCACGATGCAGACGCAGGGTCATTTTCACATATCAACAAGATCCATGAAAGTTGGTGAAGTCTTGAAGTGAACAATAATTATGTTTAAGTGGCTGAACAGATCTCCATAAATAATAGCTAAAAATCATCTTGATCAAATCAGCCTAAACAAAAAAACCCATTCGTTTATATCATAGATATAGGCGCTACCCACCAAATTCAACCAATTTCTACCAATCATTCGATTGAGCCATGAAGACAGTTCAAGTTATCATTTATTTTCTAGTAGTATATTTCGTTACTCTTCAATTCCTTATCATTTTTCAGGTTGTCGACGATGTTTTCGCACTAATGCGCTCAGGCAGGATGACTCATCAAAAAGGCTTTAGCATCCTGCGATTCCTGCGCACTGAGACCAACTACCACGTCTGGACAGTCGCCCTCAGTGGCTATACCTGGCTCAGGAACAGACTTAGACATTTGCCTGAGAGCCAAGCTACTTTTGATGTAGGTTTTATGTATTGTTTATTTGGGACCGTTGTTCATATTCCAAAATTGTGTTGTAGGGTGATTATGTAATATTATAAATTCAAACCTTTGCATTGGGTCTTAATGGCCTAATATCTGAATACACCGTAAATAATTGTTATAGTGGTGTATGATATAATTATGTACAATCAGACTAATTCTATATCTGATGTGTAATTTGTCTCCCTATATATTCATAGAAATATGAATTGACAATGTTTGTATAAATTGTTTTTCTGTGTTCCAGTCTTACATTCTCAGCAACATGCAAGAAGTCATCGACACTGTTCAATTTGAACCTGCTACAAACGAAATGCCTACCACCAGCCTGACGCGGCAAGAAGTCCTACAGTTTGCTTGCAATCTTGGACATGAGGCATGTCAGGAGGAGTCGCTCTCAAGGTTCCTTGCGATGAGAAACGGCACCTGGTGAGAAAGAAATTTAATACCACTTTATTGCACCATTAAATAAAAAAAACATTAATGCTGCAATAGTCAGCTGCATGCTGATAATAGTCTCGGAGAACAGAGTATACGTCTTTACTATCAAAGACTAAAGAATAGATAATAGTACTCCCAAGACTCACTTTCTCTGTATTAATCTAGTTATTAATGGCTTGATTGGTTTGGGGTCTTATAAAAGGTAGAGGAGTGCAAGTCGACTTCATCGAATAGTCCATATGTCTTCCTACCGGATACTTATTGGTTCAGTTTAGATTTTCTCTTGTTGATAAACCGGATTTAATACCGGAGTATGTGGATGTCACCGCCTCTAGTGGAATGTTATCATAAGCTATTTAGGCAATATCTACCACAAGTGTTGGCTACTATCACAGTCTATAAGGAGACACTATGATGGATAATTTGTAAAATTTCCTTCCCAGGATAGATCCTAGAATCCGTCGGAATGTATACATGACTGGTCTTCGCCAAGGAAGAACTGAAGACTTCGATTTCCTCATGAACCGACTGCTCCAGTCAAACTACGCAAATGACCAACTGGAAATGCTAAGAGGACTGGGAGCTACTACTTCACCGGAGCTTTTGTTGAGGTAACCTCTAATAAATTACTCTACCAGCATTGTTATGTCAACAGGAAAAAATTCGTATAAATCAGATTCTTGCAGGTCTTCTTCTTTATGAATCCTATCATCATCGTCATCTCCGGATGACGGATTGATTCGGCAATCATCATTTAATGCATTTAGGTGAGTATGTATGTGGCTACTTGTAGATGCCAAACGTGCTAAGCCAGGATTTCAAATTATATTTTTGTCAATGTGATGACTCAGAATATAGAAGATTGGCATATTGGAAGGTTGCACAAAATAGTAGATCGTAAATAGTTTTGATGATGAATGAATTTAATTGAACAAACATTATTGTGTCAGATTTCCATACCATCATCAATTGAGACAGGAGTTCCATCCATGCTTGTCTAACAATAGAGTTTATTTCATCTAATAATCTGTATCTTATGTTATGTCAGATGGGTACTGTTTGAAAATATATTATTTTAAAATTGTATTGTTTTACAGATATCTGAATTTCACATTGACCAAGGATGTAAGATCTCATGATAAAGTGAATGCTTTCAACTACGCCCTGCTTGGCAATCAGGAGAATGCTGTGACGGTGCTAGAGTTCGTCAAGAATAATGTTGACGCTATGAGAGTTGCGTGAGTAGAAACCTTTGATTTTATGAACTGAAAAGTAACATTTTTACTAGGAGTCAAATTCTGGCAGATTGTTGATTGATGCACAGAGGACTAATAGAATCTGTCGCTTGACTTTGTAATTTATACGCCTCTATTTATCAATACAGGTGAAATTGACAAAAAAAAATTACACTAACTGTAATTGTTATAATTACTATTTAAACCTTATTGTTGTATTGTGTTGTGTTTGAATTTACTACCAATTCAAACTAGAATAGATATTCTAAGTTCTAAAAAGAAAAAAATACTTAAACGGATATTGCAATATGCCCAACATTCTGATTGAATTAGTGTTTTATCGAAAAACAAGAAAAAGGGTTTCTTTAACATTATTGTAACAAGTAATATTCGTTAACAGATACATTGAAGATGCTCCTCCTACTCCGGTGAACACTGCGTTGGCTAATCTTGCTACCTACTTGGATGAAGATAGTCTGAATGACGTAAGTATTCCGTATAAAAGAACTGATACGTGCATAGGATAAAAAACATATAAAATGGTTCCGAGATGACGAAGACCTGAATGAAAATACCAACAAGAAAACTATTGTGATTGCCCAATTTAATCCGACGCTATAAGTATTTTATCGCTATAAGTTTTAAACCATTGAATCCTTATGAAAGAAAAGTTGTAACTGATGACCAATGTTAATGTCATTATCATCCTTATAAAATTAAAGATTAACAGCTGTGAATGTAAAACAATTGGACATCTACTCCTTCATCCTAGCGTTTTCCTGGTTGCATCAGCTATTTGCATCGGAGCTCCAGGGTCCGCTTTTCTACTTTTACGTCTACACTTCGCCCGGTCTTCAGCATCCTTGGCAGAAAGTCCATTAGCACGCATATCCTGCGACGTTAAGTGGGCACGCCTTTTACCAGGTCCTGGAGAAAAAAGAATTGGACAAACAAATTACTATTTGTTTATATGAGTTGTTGTACCCAACTTTTTCTCTTTTGATTACAGTACCAAAATTGGCTGCAAACAACACAGTCCAACACCATGCAGTATGCATCAGCCATATCCGCCATCAACTCAGCCAGAAACAACATAGCATGGGGCACAGCTAATGCTGAAGATATTCTTCTTTCTGCTGCTCGTGATAGTGCAGTTATGGTTATGACGTCACTGTTGATGTTGACTACTATGGCATTTGTTGCTATTGTTATCTAGTTTATAAGTTGAGTTGTTGTATTAAATTATTGTAAAAGTATATGTTGTTTTATTATATAATTTAAGAGTTATTTCACCATCTCTATTATTATTCATGTTGTAAAACTCACTGTTCATGTTAACTATTATGGCATTTGTTGCTATCTTATCTCATTATAAGAGAAACTGTTTGATGTATTAAACTCTTATCAGTAATTCATCATTGTATTATTTAATTCAACAGTCATTTCATCATCTTAATTATTTCTTTTGCAAAACCAAGCTTACTGTTTATGAACAACACTTTTATGGTAGAGACGTAAAGGATTATAAAGCAAACGCTAGAAATATGTCATCATGAATGAAATCATTGTTTGATTTGTTTTTAAAAAAACTTACAACAATGACAATCAAAAACATTTTCTAGAGAGTCTAACTATATTTGTGTTATAAGCTAATAATGTGGTAACAACGCTTTTGTAGTCTTAATCATTTTTTAAAATTCTATGAGTCTAAATATTACGATGATAAAGAGGCAATATTAGCTAAAAAAAAATAGAGGTTGTAATATTTGGGGTGACTTGAAATGAATATTGAAAATGTTCTATAGAAAAATCAGAAACATATACCTACAGTGTTATTAGTCTGAATTTCAATTTACAAAGTGAATGGTGATCGAGAAAGATGACATCATAATAAATTATAACATTATAAAAAATTAGAAGAAGTGACATAATAACATAACTACTGAGTCAAAGAAATACCTTTGGAGTTTACATGAAAAGCATTGCGTGTCCCAGCTTATAGTGCCTTACGTTTAGGTGATAAAAGTTATGAAAACACTCGCAGATTTTATAATACGATTCAAAAAATGATATTAATTTCATGCAACTTGAAATAATAAATATCTGACAAAACTCAGGTTGAATATTATAACGCTGCGTAAGTACTAATATCAGAAACAGTTCTCAAAAACCTTTTAAAATTATGTTTAAATAGTCAGTTTAATATAACAAATGTTTTCCAAGTTCATGAGGATGAGTTTTATAGAAAATCCATACTAATATTATAAATGCGAATGTATGTCTGTCTGTCTGTTACGCTTTCACGGCCAAACCACTGCACGGATTTTGATGAAATTTGGTATGAATATAGTTGAAGACCCGGGGTCAAACATAGGCTACTTTTTAACGCAGGCGGAGCTGCGGGAAACCGCTAGTATTACATAGACTTGAAGTACAATCATTTTGTTATAGGTATAATTAGTGTCTAGTTGATTGAGTTAAACTGGTGAAATTTACTTGAAGGAAAGATGACTTCATAAAAACTATAAAATGCTATCTAATATCTATCATAATCATCTTGATAATATTAATTTACCCAATTTATCACAATCTATCTGTATGTATATCTTATCAGTTAAGTTAAATCCTGTGTATTTATCATGTAAAATTTATAAGATAAGCATTAAGGTTTCTTACTAAATACACTACATCACTTTTGCTTAGGACATAGACTTAGGTAGGTAAGTAATTGTGTTATTAAAGTAAATAAAAAGAATTCCTTTGAATAAATTAATTCCACTATTATTCATGCTGAGAACTAAGTAATAGTCTAGCTTTGGTTTCATTTTGGTACAAAGGCCGCAATCTATCTAATCCAGTCATAAAATTTTCTATTTGCTATCAATTCATCGCTTTCATCATGACGGTACTTCTCTACATGTAAAGAAGCTCAGAAATGACCACAATTTTTATTGTTATGAAGATAATAAGACTTTTTTACTTAGAATTTTCAG
Organism: Euzophera pinguis; assembly: GCA_947363495.1. NCBI lineage: Eukaryota > Metazoa > Arthropoda > Insecta > Lepidoptera > Pyralidae > Euzophera > Euzophera pinguis. The sequence goes on along the minus strand of OX376161.1, from coordinate 14,671,700 downwards.
CCATGTCCTTCATAGTAAAGTTGGTGATCCTGCCAGCTTTATTGGCATTCGCCGCTGCAGAATTTCCTTTCGACATTGAAGAACTAGATGTCCTTTATAGAAATGATGACAGTGCACTGAGTTATCGTCTTCCTGAAGATCTGGATCCTATCCATTATGAAGTCGAAATAACTCCTTATTTTGAAGAAGCACCAGCTAATAAAGAGCCGTTCACGTTTGATGGTCGCGTCACCTTGACGATCCGTGTAAGTATTTTGATAATATTGTACTGATCCTAAAGTTGAAAGATTATTTTTCATAGATATCTATTCATGAAAAATTTGAATATCATTTATCCACATGATTGTTTTATTGATGTTTATGATGAAATTTCTGGTTATATAATTCTGTACTTGAGGCTCTCCTCAAGAATCAGGTTTTACGTAAAATGTATATGAAACTGAGCGCATTGATTTGTTCAAAAAGTCCTGGGTAAATAAAAAAGTGTATAGTGTAGTTAGTGAACAAAATGATAAAAATAAAGGTAAGATAATTGATTAATCAAACTCTGAATAGTCATCATACATGCGCTATGTAAAAGAAAGAATTGCTAACGATGAGGTTACCAGTTTACGCACTCGAATTTTTTGTTGCACTTTTTAGAAAAACCTACACCAGAAATAATTACATACATTTTATACAACTTTATTTTATTTAAAATCATTATGACAAAACACATTGAGCTACTGAATTTGTATTACCTTACCCTACTGTATGTTGGCAAATAAATAATTTGATTTATCAACTGAAATAGAAACTCCTACTTTTCAATTATTATTTATTTCCACTGCTGATAAACTAGGAATGACACTGCCAACGCCATCTTTTATTCACAGATTTTGCAAAGTAGCTTTTATTTTTCAGGCTGTAGCAGATAATGTTGATGCTCTTATCATCCAAGAAAACGTACGGGATGTAATATCAGTTTCATTGTTCCTCAATGGAACCTCAATTCCTATCTCTTTGAATACTACAAATCCCTTCGAACGTATTCGCGAATTTCATTTCTTGAGGATCAATTTGGCTGATGGAGTGACTTTGGACAATGGAGAAATTTACCTTTTGAATATAGTTTACATTGGAAACATCAACGAAACTCCTCTGTCCAGAGGTGTCTTTAGAGGAAGTTACAGGGATGACGATGGAAATTTGCAGTAAGTGGTTAACTAGTATACGTGGATTGTTATACTATTTTTCTATGTAACAAATTATTATCTTTACCTTCAGTTCTGAAGGTTCAATCCGCATATGTCATGTTTTAGAATTTTATTATAAGATAATCAAAAATCTTTGTCTCTTAAAGTACTCGGTGCTACTATCAATATTTTTTTAACGTTGTCATTTTTTTCAGCTGGTACGCTGCTACACACTTGCAGCCAGTAAATTCTAGACAGGCTTTCCCTAGTTTTGATGAACCTGGTTTTAAAAGTACCTTCGACATCATCATTAATAGACCAGCTCACTATGGCGAGACGTTCTCCAATATGAGAATTAAAGCGAACTATACGTAAGTATATTGATGAAATCAGTCGTCAATCACACTTTAAGTGTATTGATCATATTATCATAATTTTCACTTTAATTTTATACTTTCCCTTTTTTTCCTAGGGTTGGCGATCGCGTCAAAGAAATCTTCTACACTACTCCAAGAATGTCAGCCTATTTGATCACCGTCCATATCAGTGAAGAGTTCAAAGTGATTGCTGACAATGACGACCCAGCGAGGTCATATCGTATAATCGCCAGACCTAATGCAGCCAACCAAGGAGAGTATGCTTTGGAGGTCGGTCCACCTATTACTGAGTGGTTAGAGAATTACTTCAACATCTCATATTATGACATGGCTGATGGTCTCAAGAATGATCAGATTGCTGTCCCTGATTGGGCTTCTGGTGCTACTGAAAATTGGGGATTGGTCAGTTACAGGTAAGAAACATATTCAAAATGTTGATTCTCATAACTTTGTCATCAAATAAAGATAAATTAATATTTACATTAATAAACACTCCATTTCCCTAAATACAAATATCAACATTTTTTATTCTCCTCATACTGTTGCGATTTGTTGCATAGCAATAATTTGTTTCTTTATTTATTAAAATGTTACTGTTTCACAAGTAAAAATACTCGCTAGGTTCTCTATTAATCGACCATTGGAAGAAACAGCAAGATTTATACAAAACAATCTTTTACAATGGTTCAGGGCCCCAAAGATAATGTTATTCTCCGACACTAGAGCTCTCCACTACCCAAATTGAGCAGGGTAATCTTAATCTCTTTCGATTATTTTTCCTTATTTTCAGAGAACTTCGTCTGTTGAATGAAGAAGGTGAAACCAACGCGGTAGACAAGATGACCATTGGTACCATTACGGCTCACGAACTCGCACATAAGTGGTTCGGTAACCTTATCACATGCAGATGGTGGGATAACGTCTGGATCAATGAAGGATTCGCCAGCTATTTCGAGTACTTTGCTATGGACGCGGTAAATTAATTATTTATATTAATTAGTAATACGTAGAACAGAGTGACTAAACTACTAAAAGGTCGCAGAATTGAATACAAAATCTAGCCAAATCTGAGCATGACCATTAAATTAACTAAAGTCACCGTCACGAGAAGGTAAAAATTTAGTAAACAAACTAATCTCTACCACCGTGGGTTCTAATGGTTACCTAGCGACAATATTATGAGTTTACCAAGTACAATCGACTTAAATTACTAAACGGGTACAACCAATTTCAATTAGTCGGGTTATATTTTGCGATATGTCAACGATGCATGGTACAGGAACGAGTCCGGCTCAATCATTTGGTCCGCCATTCAATTTTGGTGACAGGTTATCTTTTCACTTTTGAAACTAATAAATGAGAGCAAAGTAATAAACTAATAAATTATGAAATACATGCTGGTGGTTGCGGCGGTCAACAAAATCATCTAAAACAACTCATAAATTTAAATTCTTTACACCGTGAAATTTTAGTCGTTTTGGATCCATCGTTCAGTGACTCCATTCATGCAACTGAACAACTTTCCCCAAGATACAAGGGTCGAAATATGGAGTAAATTTTTGGACCTCCCATACAAAATGTCTCATCACGTGACCTAACTTACTATGGGAAGTCTAAATTTGTTTTTCATGTTTCGAGTTATATTCCTTGGGATAATTTGTTCGGTTGCACAAACTTGACTGCACTGGACGATGGGTCCAAAACGACTAAAATTTCACGGTGTATAAACATTAAAATGTGTGACAAAAATACTATTTTTTCTTTCATTCAAATGTCGCGAACCCCTGAGCATTTATTTAGATAATTTATATCCTCTCGTGACGGGGTGATGATCGTAATCATCGCAATGATGTAATAGTACCTACTATTTTCACATAATCTTTAAAATATAACGGTAACATTTTAACCATGCTTAACGCAATAATATTATTGTTTAGCCTTAATTTTCTCATTTCTTTTAGGTACTCTAAATAATTTTTATTTAAAGATATTATAATCCCTATAATGCCACGCTTACTACCCAGTGTGGACAAGATCATTCAATATCATACTACAGCCATCTACATTCACAGAAATTGAGTATTAATCTGTGTCATCATCCAAATCAGTTTCTATAAATAAATCAAATATTATAATGATATTTTCAAGGTGTACCGAGACATGGAACTTGAAGATCAATTCAATATCATGTACGTGCAAAGCGCATTATCAGCTGACTCAGGAATCAACACCAGGGCTCTTCAGCACACCGTCAACAGCCCAACGGAAGTCACAGGACATTTCTCCGGTATCAGCTACTCTAAAGGAGCGTCATTGCTGCTGATGCTCAAGCATTTCCTTGGAGAAGATACGTTTAAGCGAGCACTGTATCTATTTTTGGATGACAGGTAGGTCAAAGCACATATTGATTTACTGTATTGAGGTGGGCATAATGCTAGAAGTTGCATGCTGTTTTGGAGAAGTCATTGAGGAAGGTTTCTACTTTTTACGGGTAAAGCAGATATTTTTGTTGTAGCATTTGTTGGTTAAGATGTAAAAATATTGTTCAAACGGATAGATTAGAAGCACTCTTAGGGCAGCCATACGAACCTTCTAGGCACCTAATTGTCGTACTGAATACAGTTAAATTAATATAAATGATGAGAAATTCGACTATGATCTGAGGGCAACTAGAATGATGACATCTTACTTACCTACAGATACAACATCCATATCTATACTAATATTATAAAGGAACAACATCCATATCTATACTAATATTATAAAGGTACTTCAGTGTTGGATAGCCTATTTATCAAGGAAGGCTAAAAGTTGAGACGAAGCCTAAACGGGCTATTAATATACTGATAAAACTATAGAAGAAGCCACTATTTTATGAAAATCAAAACCTAACATACTCATTGCGATACTCCTAACTTAGCAACCAGAATATTGGACCTTCTTCCGACACTAGAGCTCTCCACTCTTTCTAATAACAACCTAATATAACTTATTTTCAGATCATACGAGCACGCCTTCCCGTCAGATCTTTACCGTGCGTTTGCTCAAGCGGTATCTGAAAGCACCCAAGTTACTAACGTTAATATCGCATCGTTCATGCAGTACTGGGTTGATGAGCCCGGATACCCTATAATCAACGTGAATGTTAATACAGATACTGGACTTATTTCTTTGACCCAGGTAACCGTCGTACATCGCTATTTTTTATACAGTTTCCGACAGAGCGTATTTTGTATGGCTCCGAAAATGTACAACAAATTACCGAAGGTCATTACTGAAATCGAGCTTCAAAGAATAATTATTTAAATGGTTGGTTGAAAAAGCATACTACAGTGTAAAAGAGTTCCTTACCGACAAGTTCCAAAATTCTGTCCAATAGGACAAACATGTTGCATGCCTTACAGCTGTTTGTGGTCTAAGATCTTGTAATTGCTTTATATAACATCATTGTACACCCATAATACGCAATAAAGTTGATTGATTGATTGACAATTAAGTAGGCAAAATGGCATACGGTTCACCTAACGGTAAGTGGTCACCGTAGTAGTCACCGTAAGGACGCCCGCAATACTACCCTTGAGAAATTCTTTTGAGATTAGTTTCTAATTCACTTTAACTCCGGTAAAACAAATTTGGAGTTAAAAACCTAATGACTACAAATAAAACATTTTAGATTTTAAAACAAAATGTATCTTTACGTGATAAACATAATCTGCGGATTATAATGCAGATTTAAAGAACAATAATTAAGCACGTCTGAGGCCAAACTACACTCAATACTTTATGCAAACCATAAAGTGAATAGAGACAAAAAACACAAATAAGGCCATTCATGGACCCTATCGGGCTCAGCAACTTGAAGAGGAGGAAGACAAATAAGTAAAATATAACTATCAAGTAGTCTTGAAATATAGGTTCCAAAGCTACTTAATAGGTTAAAAAAATTTTAGTCACAAATAACATAATTTGTCAAAAATAACTTTGAAAAGTGAGCGTTAGAAGAATGATAGAAAAGTTTACAAATGTCTGACACTTATACACACACTACAATATAAAGTTGCCGCATTTTGGAAACTGATTTTTCTACATAGCGCGGTATCTAGTCGAGCGCGCGCGAGACCAATTATTAATCTATGGTCTGACAATTTACAGGAACGTTTCTTCATCAGTGCAACTGCCCAGCAAACCGGCCAGGTTTGGCCTCTGCCTCTAACTTACACTAGTGGAAATAATCCCAACTGGGAGGACCTCACACCTACACATCTGATGACAGGCAGTTCATACGAAATCCAGAAAGATCCAGGAAATGAGTGGGTCATCTTTAACGTGCAACAAAAAGGTAAGTGATCTTACAAACTTCTTAAACCGAGAATAATCATATGATTGAATTCAATGTGATACTGCACATACAGAACTTTTAGACAAATTGGAGAAGCTGCAGAATCAGTGCATTAGATTTATATTTGGATTACGTAAATTTGACCATATTTTTTAGGAATTCCGTAATAAGCTGAAGTGGTTGCCTTTTGGGTTACGTAGAAACGTTCATATCTTGCATCTTCTCTTTAAAGTTTTCTTTATACCTTCTTCTCCTATCTATTTAAATTTAAAAAAATCCTTTCGCCGGTTTGATGACCGGTTCCGCTCTGCCGGTAACCCAACCCTCGACGTGCCGCCTTGTTCGTCACATTCTTACTTGAAGTCGTTTGCTGTTGTGGGAGCTAAGCTTTGGAATTCACTTCCTGTGGAGGTTAGGCTATCACAGAGTTTAAGCGCTTTTAAAGTAAAACTTTCAAATTCTCCTTTGCTGAACTTAGACATTTAAAACTATAAACTAGTTACATGGGTATGTATGTATGTTTATTTATATATATATATATGATTATTCTATATTTATTTATTTAATGTATTTCCTTCATAATATTATATTGTACACGCTTCTACCCTATTCTGGTAAGCATATGTTCTCCTGTCACTCGCTGGTTGACTGTTAGAGATCCGTAAGTGGGATAAGTCCGCCATTGTACTTATTGTTTTTCCATGCTTGTGTATGTAAATTATTTGTTTTTTTCTGTACAATAAACAAACAGAAATTTCTAAATTCTTGTAAGTTCTAACCATTTTGAATATAATTTTAATTGCTAAAAGTGTAATTTCATTTAAGGAATTTACTGACAATTAAATTCATAAATTTTACAGTAGTCTAAGAGTACTTTATAGATAAACGTAATTTTACGATATATTTTTTTTGGACAGGTGTTGAACAGATGTCTAACTTTTTGTAGCTCAAAGGCTGAATAAAATGAACCTTAAAATAATTGGTGCATTAAAGTATTTTTACTCATTTAATTTTTCTTTATTCCATCTAGAGTATAGAAAGGCTGGCTTCTATTTCGCCCAACGGATAAACATTGCTATCCAACGGGGAAATGCAGCCAGCGTACTTGCTAACATGCCACACGGGCAGGTTTTATTTAGTTTTAGTATTTTCTTTCTTTCTTTTTATTTTAATTTTTCCCGTGTTTTATTCTAGAGTATTATTTTAACTCTATTTTTAAAGGTATCTACCGAGTCAACTACGATGAAAACAATTGGGAGACGCTTGCGCGCACTCTCAGGGAAGATTACACCAGCATTCATCATCTGAACAGAGCTCAGGTTAGTTTATATATATAATATTGAATGGTATAAACATAAAACTAAAATAATAATAATAAATAATAAACCCCAATAATGTACGCTGCACACTGAGATTTGTGTGGCCAAAAGTTTATCCTTCGTAGATTAATACAAAGATTGGGTATTGTTTCGACTAGTCGATGAAGGGTTAAAAAAATAGAATGTAGCTCACGGACATCTAAAGAAACATCATGTTTTCCTAAACTAGTTACACCAATCAGCAAAGCGACTAATGAAGTTCTCTAATTGCAGATCGTCGACGATGTTTTTGCACTGATGCGCTCAGAGAGAATGTCCTACTTGCTGGGCTTCCGAGTTCTTGAATTCCTTAAAGAAGATACCAGTTACTACTCGTGGTATCCGGCGATAACTGGTTTCAACTGGTTGAGGAACAGATTCCTGCATTTGCCGGCGATTTTGTCGCAGTTCGACGTAAGTAATGTGTAATTGCATTGCAAATAAGTCATTACATGCTTTTTCTTTGCAAGTTTGTTAGGGTAATTAGTTTTTTGCCAAACTATTTACGAATCAGTCTGTAAGAATGTAAAATCAGAACCACATTAATGATTGCCAAAAATATTCGAACTTTTCTCATAGGAAACTTTGCCGTCTACACCAAAAGGTTGGAAAGAAAACAATTATATTAAAATATAGGACCCCTCCAATAGACGCGGGAGAGTTCATATCATGTGGAAGAGAGATAGGCAAGCGCCTTTCTGGAATATTTCCAATTTATTCCCGGGATTTTTAAAAAGTCCGACCTTACTGGAAATTAGTTATTCTCCCCCTTTCTCTTACGTTCTTCCCGTTGCCCATCTCTAATATAGAAGCAATACTTTAACAAAATATGAACTTAGCCATGTTGATTTAGAATTTGTTTCCAATTTTCAGGCAATCATCTTCGAATACCTGGAGAAAGTGATTGAAGATCTAACCTACGATGTTCAACCTGGCGAAGCACTGACACGTACCCTTAATCGGTTTTATGTTTTGTCCTTTGCATGCAGCATTGGACATCAGGGATGCGTAAACGATGCTATCCAGAAATACGCTGCTTTTAGGACTCAGGGTCAGAGGTAACTGTTGCACCTTAATCTTAGTTAGTTAGAAACTCTTTATTTTTTCTTTTTTTTATTGCATATATTGTTGTTTATTTATTCACGAGTGATTTACATGGTCAATCCATATAAGGTGTGAGAGTAATCAACTTAAATGGTCTGAACATGTTAAAATTATTAGTAAAAAACTTAATAAATCTGCATTTGCGCTTTATAAATTACGTAAAGTTGCAAAAAGGGATGCTGTACTGACTGCCTACCATGGGCTAGTCGCATCAATAATTCGATACGGAATCATATTTTGGGGAAACTGTACCGACTGGGAGACTGTATTTAAAGCACAAAAACGCTGCATACGTGCTATGTATGGTTTGAAGACCAGAGATAGTTGTATACCGATTTTCAAACAATATAAAATACTGTCATTTCCTTCACTATACATATATGAAATGGCTACATTTGTTAGACTGAATTTAGGATTGTTTGTAAAGTTATCAACACTGAAAAAGAATACGACACGGTCCCTTCACATGCACACATTATGCAATCAAAAATTAAATTTTAAATTAGTCAAGAAAAATGTTCTGGGTATGGCGGTAAGAATTTATAATAAGCGACCAAATGATTTGAAGGATTTAAATACTTATCTGTTTAAGGAGCAACTTCTACAGAAATTAATTGACAAATGTTACTACAGCGTTAATGAATTTTTTAATGACAATTTATAAGTATTGACATCACTATTGCATAATTAACTATATGACATGTTTATTAATCGCCTATAATCACCTTAATTATTTTATTGTTTGTGCATGAAATATATATTTTTGACTTTAAATTTGGAATTGTTTTGGCTGTGAGCCTGTAACCATATTAGTATGAAATACTTATTTGTATGCTGTGCAATAATAGCAAAACATAGTGCGTCTTATACTCTGTAAAACATCTTATTATGTACCTATGTTTAACAAATAAATAAATGATTGATTGATTGATTGAGATTTTCAGAATATTAGGGTTCATAAACTAATTTTGGAAATTTAGAAGGATTTTGCTAGTATTTGCTAAGTAATTTGCAAAATGGTTAATGGGCCAATTTCCGTGTGTGTCTTATAGAGCTATTACTCGACCTGAAGGCATAAAGTTATTTATCATAACTCTTTATAGATATTGATCACGCAACATTAAAGTTTGATGTCCTGTACCTGTGAAAATGTTTGATTTTAGTTCAAGCTTTTGTTCACTTATTTCAAATATGGGGAGTATCGTTGGTGGAATCTGTCACTACTAGAAGAAGGATAATAAAAATAAGTGGTCAAGTATCATGTCAAGCCACTCGCAATGTAGGTTTTCCTAGTAGTAGGCACAATAATAAATAATTTATATAAAAACATACATTTTCATATCACATTGACTTCAAATTTCAGTATAAACCCAAACCTTCGCCGCCATGTTTTCTGTTCCGGCCTCAACCACGGTGACTACGACGACTGGCGCGCCCTCTATGACCTGAGGCAGCGGTCTAACAACCAGGCAGCTGGTGTGCAAATACTGAGAGGACTTGGCTGCAGCACTAATCCACAAGCTGTTCAAGAGTAAGTTTGGTTCTTTATAAGAAAATAATTTATTTAAGAAACGCACAAAAAGAAAAAATATATGAAAAGAAAAAGCATTAGAAAAAAGGTTGTGTATTCCCAAAAAAGGTCCTACCTCAGCATATTGCCATCCGATGAAATTGACAGCGCTGATCTTCCGTTAGGACCTCGGTTGACGACACGGCACCCCGCGCACAGGTCATACTTTGGACACAAATATAAGGCAAGATTAGCCAGAAGTGTCATGTGGGCGTAGCCTGTATGCCAAGGTTAAACGTTGCCGAATTAGGTTAAAACTCGAGAGGCCCAACTGGCCACTAATACATGGCACCTCTACCCATCCAAACATACCTACGTTCCCGCAAACGCCACATATGGTGACTCCTTAAACCATAGGCATCAGGAGCCGTAAAATAATATTAAAAATAATAAAATAGTTTCATCCATGTTCCATCTAAAACTAAACATGACATTGACGTATGTCAATTCGATATACGATTCGACATTTACCATTACAAATATAAATTTCGTAATTCGTAAACAAACAAAACGGCTACCTACCTACATTTTTAAAATAATTATTGTTTACAAGCATTATAGTTATGGAGAATAGAGGTTACTTACTAAGAACAAGCATGTTCTCTAACCTAACATGTCTACATTATCTAGTACATTTTCTCTTGCATCCTTTAGGGTTATCTAGAGACCGGGCTTCAAAGCCAGGGTCGGCTCAAGACTTATAACACAAAGAAACATTACGTATATATATATATATATATATATATATATATATTATATATATATATATATATATATATATATATATATATATATATATAATATACTAGCTTTTTCCCGCCAATTCATACCAAATTTCATCAAAATCCGCTCAGCGGTTTGGCCGTGGAAGCGTAACAGACAGACAGACAGATCTTCGCATTACTGGACAAACCCATTGTTTCCTAGGATTTGCATTTTTTTTTATACAATTAAGTAGGCAAACAGGCGTACGGCCCACCAGATAAGTGACGTAGCGTATGAACACCAGGAATGTCACGAGTGCGTTGCCGACGCTGAAGAACTCCTGAAAACTTGTTCAATATCTTTATTTACTTTGGGAACAAACAAATTGGAAAATCGAAATCCACCACCAATGACCAATTTAATTATTAAAAATTTGGCGGACTTCTCACAATTCTTCATTATGTGGAGATTTGTCCAGTGACTATACATCTGATATAGTATTTTACTATTTCTTCCAGATACTTGAACATGATTTTGAACGACGACCTAGTAAAAGCCCAAGACCGAGTAAACGCCTTCACATTCCTCTACATAGGCAGCCGCGACAACGCTAGAGTTGCTCTGCAGTACATCAAGGAGCATGTTGACGAGATCCGCACTGGGTAAGCACTAATTATTCAACTGTATAAAGATCACTTAGAGCCAATTTCACCAACATCGTTCCTATCCAAGAGTAACTAGTCTGAGCATAAAAACTGGATGACAGACATTTTTAGTCTAGAATTAGAGTCCTTATAAAATACCGGCATTATACGTGGATTAACAGTATATTTTCGGGTTAATTGTTTAATTTTCCTTGGAATAAAACTTATCCGACTTTGGTAAAGCCGCTTAGGTCCACAACATTAACAGTCAACTTTCGGAAGAGAGACTCTCAAATTTTAAGCTTAGGAGAAAGGATAAAGGTGTCGTTGAACCTGCACTCTCAAAATTCTTGAAATTTAGAATTTCTGGAGAATTTGTATAGGATTTTTACCTTCTCTTTATTCTATACTGTACTTGTTAAACACTTCTTTGCACACAGTGTAACAGTGTAACAATGTATGTGAACCCCGTAGGGATCATTTTGTGGAATCAATTCATCTTTGCTTTTTATTTTCTGTAATGTACTTTTGTTAATATTGCGCCACCGAAATATTACCAAAAAAAAAACAAACAATTAACACAAGTATATCTTCCGTGAGATTTCAATTTAACCTACAATTCCCGACCTTGACCATAAAATGAAGCCTGGCTACATGGGATAGTTATATATGATAAGTCGAATCGAATCATACATACCATCACGCCTTTTTACGGATTTCCATTAGTAATTTCCATAAGTCAATTCAAAATTTATATTTTAATTCTGTGAACTGTTTATCGATCAGACCTGTATCATGATAAATGCAAATAATACTTAGTCTTTATTATACAAGTATATTTTCTTTACAGGGTGGTATTACCAGCTTGGTTTAATAACGTTCTCGCTAACGTTGCATCTTATTTGGATGAAGAAGGCTTAGTCGATGTAAGTCCATACTACCATCCATACTAATATACTAATTCATACTAATAATATAAATGCGAAAGTGTGTTTGTTGGTTTGTCCTTCCTTCACGCCCTAACAAAGCAACCAATCGACTTTATTTTCGGCATAGAGTTAGTTAAAAGGATGGAGAGTAACATAGGCTACTTTTGGTCCTGGAAAAACATCATGTTCCCAAAGCAGGTTAACACGCGGGCAAAGCCGCGGGCACAGCTAGTAATATTATAAGTGCGAAAATCTGTCTGTCCATCGATCTGCCTGTTACGCTTTCACGGCCATACCGCTGAACGGATTTTGATGAAATTAGGTATAAATATAGTTTAAGACCCGGGGTCAAACATAGGCTACTTTTTGACAGGCTGCTGTGGGATACAGCTAGTTATAGATATTGTAACTCAGACATCCACGAACGCATGGTTTCAGAGACAGAGATACTCACCACACGCGAAAATTGAGCACCAAGAGATTTTAACACGCTGCATCACACTATCGCCAGTCCCTAAGTCTTCATTGTTCGACGATTGTACTTGCTGGTCGTACCATGTGGCCTAAGAAAATACTTCTAGCGTTCATCATTTTATTTTAACTAGGTCATTTGAATTTTCGCCATCTGGCACTATATCTCTAGTTGCAGTCATTGTCTGATGTTACTGATTGTGTGTGGGGCTGCTTCTTCTCCACTTGCCCTTGAGAAGTGGTAGTTAGTAGACTTAATATACTCAAGTAAATTGACGTCAATGTGATATTTATATCCTATAATGAACGACTCCGTGACTGTGTGGTCCACTGTACTTCCCTATTTACTTTACATACTTCCAAATCTTTGCATCTATTTCACCATAAACAATTTTCAGATGGAGCAATGGCTAAGAGAATCGAATATTCCCGAAGCTGCTACCGGTCTCAGTGCCATAGCTTCTACCAGGTCTAACATGCAATGGGGCACAGAAAGAGCTGACATTATCCTGACTGCAGCAAGGGGCGCTGGTTCCATCATTGTGCCATCATTCACTTTGCTTCTAACTATACTTTTTGCGCTCATGATTAGATAGATAATGGTGATAGAGATGATGGGTTGCGAAAACCATATACAGATTTAAGTGTTGATTATGAATAAATTTATTTTTAATACGTTCTGGTTTTTCATTTGTTTAGCTATGAAAACATTAGATATAAATAAGACAATTTTAGATCCCTTTTTGTTACCAATAACAATTCAAATTAATCCAAATTAATTTAATATACAGGCAAATAAATGTTAAATTCACCAGAATAAATAGTATTTGAATTACCAAAAGTTCGGAATTAAATTGAACTATCAATTAAAAGAATAATTAGTATATTCATTAGAAATCGTTAAAAGTTGTGATTTTGCACTTGTAAAATTATTTTTTCTAACATGACCTGTAGATCCTTGCCTGTTCGAATTTTATTTAGCTATCTCTCGTATTATCAATACGTGATGTGTAAACAATTTCTGTAAGGATTTACAACAAAATACACAAGAATGGTATTATTCTCAGGCCTTATCAATTTTATCACTCAAGTGATGAATAAAACTGAAGTCACGATGGAGATACAAACAGTCTCCAACATTTACTGCAACTGGTGTTAGGTAAGTGTATATATTTTATCTAAAACTTATCAAAAATTCAAGAGATAAACTGTTGTTCCTTCTAAATATATTTACTAGTGAATCCACTGAAATTCTAAATTAACTGTTAAACTAACGCACTGCATATTTAAAATAAAGAAAAATACTAAAAATAATAATTTAGAAAATAGCATTTAGACATCTAGTAAATCCTAGAGGTGGAACTAAGCAGCTCATAAAGATGAAAATGATTAAGCAAATTCTTCAAACTTTAGAAAATAGTGTAGATTTAATAATTCTGATGTGAATCTCCGACGAAGATTTTTTAGTTTAATGAATTGCTTAAGTCACCATTAAAGTATATGATGCGGCTGTTAGAAGTACGTATCCTCAAAAAAAGAGGTTGAAAAAAGCGTGCTTTATTTACATTCTTTGGTGTCGTCCATGTCCAGTGACATAAGCTTCTCCTAAAGATTTCCGAAATTACCGATTTGATATTTAAGTTTTTTTTTATTGGATGGCTAATAAGAAAATTTGCCACTATTGACCCCTTATTCATAGATATTTACGAAATTTGGTTAAGCGTACATTAATTTCATTATGTTGAGTCACTTTCTGTCTGATCTATATTTGACATGAAAGAACAAGACGCAATACATTTTAGTTAACTTGGACTTATCTAACGTTCATTATTTTTTATGATTAAGGGGGAACTTCCACATCAGATAGTATAATTTTCATATGATTCCCTCTCTACTTTTTGGAATTCACGGGTTACCCCGGTCCTTTGAGAGGCTTGTTCGGGGATATTGATCGTAGAGGCCCTTTGGTGAAGTTGATGTCATGTGGTGCTCCTGCCAAAACCCGTTCTCGGCCATATCAATAGTTGACATTTCCATGAACAGGTCTGGGCAGGCGGAGGTAATATTGCTAATGAGTGAAAAGAATAAAATGGGTTATGGTTATGAAGTTTGGATGGGTTTAAACTGGGCTATTGTAATAGAAATCGGACACCTGCCATAATCATGATTACCGACTATTAGTGGCAGGCGGTGACTCGCCGCTCAGTGAATGGGCCCCCCAAATAGTCGCCGCGTTTGGCAACAGAGGGGCAACATTGGAATGAGCGGCTAAGGGTGCCAAGAGGTGCGGCTCCGGTTTCGCCATCGCGAGTTGCCTCGTGAGCGGGTTTCCCCGTTATTACACCATTACGTGCAATACACTTCCACCCTCGAGCATATAGCTCTTGTGACTCCACTCTGGCCGGCCGGCTAAGACAAGCCAGTGGTAGGGGTCCTGTCCCTCATCGGCGTTCACTCCGACCTTGGCGCAGGAAGGTCGGAGGTGAGGGACGAAGGCCTCCTCTGGAGCTCATTATTATTATAAGTATTGTCTGTCTTTTTATGTATATATTATATGTAAAAATATTTATCTTTTTTTTGTATATTCCAAATAAAATATGATGATGGACTTGATTTGGTAATGAGTAGGTATACTCGTAATTATTACCGCTCTTTACTAATTAGATCATCTGTTTCTTTTAATTTAGCTCATTTTACATGAACTTATCCAATTTTGTTCTAGTTTGTTGAAAATCATATTTAAACAATACTTTCTTTAAAAATGCTTCTATTACAAAGCTTCAAGTACTTTTAATCTTATAAATTTTTTTATCATTCCTAACACCTATAAATACCACTTCTGAAATTTTATGTTATCTTCGTCACATACCACTTCTGAAAGTTGTCATTTAAAATCTTTATATCTTTGACCTAGTTAATTCTCAGTTCAAGGTTATCAAACTAGCTACATTTGCCATCTTTTGTGTAGGATTGATAATTTCTCAACTTGTTTTTGGAAACGTTTCTCCACTTTTAGATAAAGTTCAAGAGGAGGTAAACAAAACTCGATGGTTTCATGGTTTAAAACTTTAAAAGATTAAAGTTGTCTTTTTTTTAAATTTAATGAATATTATTGATTCATATTCCTTTTGTTATGTTATTGTTTTAAAGTAAAGGCAATGTTTATTTAAAGTCACCTATTAAATACTTACTGTGTTTGTACTTACACACACTGTTCTCTACGTAACCCAAAAGTTAACTGTTAGACAATGCTCTTAGTATTAAGTTCGTCTTTTGTACTGTACGCATTGTATTTTGTGCAATAAAGTTTAATTAAATAAATATTATTTTATCATCATAAATTGTAACTAAACAACGCTAATTATAGGCAAAGTTTACAGATAATTACAGTCTTTATTTCCGAAAACTCTTATCTTGATTACCATTGTAACAGTTGTGTCATTTTGTTCATCTTGGTAGCCAAATATTGTTGCATCTACAGCTTACTCATTGTAATATGGCGATACGGGTTATTACGATAGAATGATTGCCGTCTCACCTACATCCTACCAGGGAAACTAGACCAATGCGATCAATCATTCAAATAACAATTAGGATCAGTGGCTTAAAGTGCCCTCCGAATCATGGAATCATTAATATTTTCAGACAATCTTTTGATTCAAGCCTGCTGTCCTTACCAAAGGGGAAACAACTAAAAGCAAATACGCTTCCTGTGTAAAAGAAATAATAGGCAAACGCCGTTCACACTGGACAACAGAGACTGTCGATAAGATATGTTTATCTTCCTTTACAGCTTGTTAGTGTTAAAGTATGACTAGCGAAATATGATCAAAAAATAACAGGAAATAGATTTTTCTTTTCAAACATTTGAGAATAGAAATAATTAATTAAGAAATAATTAATAAAAATAACCAACACAATGATTCCTTGGAACATAATAAAAATAAAACTTGGCCTAGATTCATTAGCATTAGGCAGCATAAATCACATTCTATTGTGTAATACTTATCCATTCTTGGTTAGACTTTGTGCATCAGTCAACTGTATTTACAACTAGATTAAATCTAGAATTTTTATAATTTGCTTCTTCATCCTCGGTGTATATACCTACTTCAGAATCTTCTCCAAGAAACAGACTATCACACGTGGAAATATTTTTTTTGTTGCGGCGGTGTTATCAAATTGATTTAACAAAAGACAAACTCTTTAGCCTTTTTATGAGAATAAAATTTATTTAGCTACTGTTGATCAATACTGTTTTTATGACTTATATATGAGCAAGTTTTACACAAGCAACTAAATTACACTGACGACTTACATCTAGTTCAAATATCAATAGTGAAGACTTGTTGCAATTGTTACAATATATTTTTTGTTCAAAATCTTTTTGTAATTAAACTGTAAGACTTCCAAAAATAAATAAATAAATCCTAAGTGACCAAATTACTAAATGAGCAAATAAATTACTAAATGAGCTACATAATTATTTAACATGAGCACCAAAATTACCAGTCAGTGTGAGAATCGTCGAGTTTCAACATGAGTTTGTGTCAGAAGGTAGAAGGTAGAAGGATAGGTTATGGTTCTGCAGTGTCCAAAACAGTGACCGAGAGAGCGACAGAGCTAGTGACAGAAACGATTGAGTTTCAAAAGACGACTTTGTGACAGAAAATATGATACAGTTTAACAGTGATCATACAATCAAGTGAGCGCTTTTTGGAAAAAAAAATAGTAATTCGGTTTGCTAAATAGTATGCAGTTCCTTAAATTTTTCATTCGAACAAATATTTGGTCGTTAAAATTTAATAATGCTACTCGGTTTATATTTTAAGCAGCTCTAATATACGTCAGTCACTGTTACGAGGTGATTTCTAGTCGCTCGACCTCATTCGCTCAGGTAGTAATTTTGTCATCCACTACTCCACTCATTATTTTTTTCATAATGGTTTGGATTTACAGTCACTGGTTGAATTACTACCCTTTTTATGTTAGTGTATATTAATAATTATTGATTATTTTTTTCTTTCAGAAATGGAGCTCCGAACAGTTTTTGCTGTACTACTTATAGGAGTAGCTTATGGAGACACAAACTACAGACTAAATACACCAATCGTACCATCAAATTACAGAATAACACTTTTCCCCTACTTCGAAACAAATGATTCTCAAGCATTTACATTTGACGGAGAAGTGGTAATAACATTTT
Organism: Euzophera pinguis; assembly: GCA_947363495.1. Classification (NCBI taxonomy): domain Eukaryota; kingdom Metazoa; phylum Arthropoda; class Insecta; order Lepidoptera; family Pyralidae; genus Euzophera; species Euzophera pinguis. The sequence continues at coordinate 14,653,822 of OX376161.1, read as the reverse complement.
CTACTACAACTCCTACAAATCAAATAAAATTCCATGCGCAGGACCTGAATTTTACTATTAGTGATGTAAATTTGACCCCGAATATCAATTTTGATGTAACAAATCCTTTGGAGTTCAACAAAACCTATGATTTTGTGTTTATCAATCTGCAAAATGATTTGGTAACTGGCGTCACGTATACATTGAGAATTGTGTACATTGGCCCTATAAGAACAGACTTGAATGGATTCTACAGGAATTCCTATATGGAAGGTGGCGTGAAAAAGTAAGTACCTATACCTTATTTTGTTACTAATGAACTTTTATTTTAACTACCTTTGAATAATATTTTTTGGTAACTTTCGCATCAACAAACTGTATTTAATAATTTTATGAGAACCAGATGAAGCTAGCTATCAGAATTGAAATTACTATTCTAGTAGCCTCTCAAAACAGAGCCAAAGATTTTTATTAATTGGTAAAAGATCGTTCTCACGAACGAAATCAAACACACTTGATAGTTTGTGGAACTGACGACCAAACTTCAGTAATAGAGGGTACTTGAAGAAGAAGGACCCCTTGATGACGATAATCAACAACACAAGGTTTTCGGTCATTATATGATTATGGTTTAGAATATGTTTACCACGTGAACGATAATTAAACATATTGACATAGTTAAGAGCTCTTATGAGGTACAATGAATATAGATAAAATGAAAGTACTCGTACCATTGTCACAACGTACTTGATCAGATTATTAGTTCTTTGAACTTCACATGGTCGAATTCTTAATATTTCGCATTTATAATATTAGTATGGATTTTTTATACTAGCTTGCGGCTCACTTGATGGAACGTGGTTACCGTAGTGCATAGACGTAGTAGATAGAGTCTATCAAAAGTATTGCGGAGACATAAAAAAGCGGAAAAGATATATCTATACTATCCATATCAATACTTACTAATATTATTATAAATAGTAGCACAAACAGACAGACAGCGACATTACAGGATTATCAACGATGAGTAAAATACTACTCAGTACATACCTATATATTGTAAATAACAGTATGATAATGGAAGAGCGGTGTCTCCTGGCACAGGCATTTTATGCTTATAAGGAGGCACCAATCAACTAAAGAGTTGTAATGTTATTTTCGAGAATAAAGAAAATTTATTATTTATAATCCATACTAATATTATAAATGCAAAAGTCTGTCTGTCTGTCTGTCTGTGACGCTTTCACGGCCAAACCGCTGAACGGATTTTGATGAAATTTGGTATGAATATAGTTGAAGACCCGGGGTCAAACATAGGCTAATTTTTGACGCAGGCGGAGCTGCGGGAAAAAAGCTAGTTTATTATAAATGCGAAAGTCTGTCTGTTACGCTTTCACGGCCAAACCGCTGAAAGGATTTTGATGAAATTTGGAATGTAGTTGAAGACCCGGGGTTAAACATTGGCTACTTTTTGACGTAGGTGGAGCTGCGGGAAAAAGATAGTTAAAGATAAAGTTTACTACATAGTAGACTCTTGTAGAGATTTCACATCCATTTTGAAATCCGGTAAATTAATACTGTATACCATGCATTTTACTTTTATTGAAATAAGTTCGTCACAAAGATAAATCTAATTTTATCAAACGTTGCAACGACTCAAAGAAATATAACCACTCAGAGACACAATGACAATTGCGAAATCAAGTCTATTATCAAATTGCAGAATTTAGATGTGATATAAGTAATCATGTGATTCGATTAGCTACCTTACGTTTGTCCAAATAAGTATTGTTATTTTGAAAACGAATTTATTTCCGTCCTTCATATTAAAATAATTTGTTTGTATGTTTGTTTGTTTGTTTTGTGTAAATTTATACTATTGTATTTAGCTTATGTGTCTGCACCATGCCTATCTCTTTTCCTAAATTTTTCCCACAAAAAGGGTTGCCTGTAAGAGATTGTTATTGCGATAAGGCCGCCTTTGCACATCATTATGTCAACATGTATGTGTGTCAAAATTGTATTTTCCTGGTGCAATAAAGTGTTTATTATTATTATTAAAATGTTGATGATTTAGTATGTCAGTCACCGGTGTTTGTTAAAAAAAGTAAAAAATATTTCTGCAAAGGTATGTTATTTTTACTCGACTTACAAATTCAGAAAGGAGGAAGTTTTCAATTCGGCTGAATATTTTTTATCTGTTACAGCAGAACTTCATTTCCCAGCCGATTTTGAGCGTTCTTGTTTTTTGTTTGATAAACGTAATAAAAAACATAAATTTCATCATTGCAAACAATATACCGTTCACGCACCGATATGTCCAAAGAAATCGATGTTTAATCTCCGAAATTGCTTCCAGGTGGCTCGGGGCTACGCAAATGGAGCCCACGCACGCTCGGAAGGTGTTCCCCTGTTTTGACGAGCCAGGCCTGAAAGCGACTTTTGACCTGGTAATAAGCCGTCCGGTGAACTATAAGCCAACACTTACTAATATGAAAATTATGACAACTGAAAATTTGTAAGTATCTCCAAACTCGAAGATAGATAGATAGATAAAAAACTTTATTCACTTTCACTTTTACAACATAAATCCAACTTTGAAAATTAATATAAAATATTACAATATTAATAACCAAAGATTATATCTAGAGAAAGAAAATACAATTTAACAGCTACAAACTGTAATAAGACAGTTAAAAGGCTCTGACTCAGCATAATGTCACAGTTCGACAGGTCGAGCCGTGACGCTGTTTATTCTGCCAGAACCTAGGGTGTGAGATTGGCACAGCGACACGAAAATAATAAATAAAAGTAGAAAGAAGAATACCATTTTGCATCAGTATAAAGCTTGTGTGATCTACAATTCATAATAATAGCGACTAATACAGACAACAAAAAGAAACTGAATCAAAACTAACTGAACTAACGTTATCTTTGAAAGAATTTATCAAATCTGACCAGTAGTTCCTGAGATTAGCGCGTTCAAACAAACAAACTCTTCAGCTTTATAATATTATATATTATACTAGCTGTTGCCCGCGGCTTCGCCCGCCTGATCAAAAGAGATTTCCAATAATGTTCGAATCACTCAGATTTATATGTGACAGGTATTTTTCAGGATCTTCCTTTTATGTATTTAGAATATTACTACCGCATCGGATTCCAATAGAGATTGATAGTAAAACAGATCCCGCACGTCGGATTTTAAAATGGTTTTTATTCTCGTAGTCAGTGACCCGATAAACCATACAAATAACACTCATGTCTCCCATTCAGGGGCTGAATTCTAAAAACCTTAAAACAAGTCAAATTATTTATTAAAACAAATAATCTTGTGAAGTTTCGTACTTTGAACATCAATTTTCTTTATAATGGTCAATTTTGAAAAATTCCTCATTAGTAGTTAGCCCTGATTACAAAAAAAAACCTACTTGTTAAAATTCAATGACAGATCAATTATAGTTTAGTCAGAGTTTGTCCCCCCTTTAAGAACTGGTATTCTAAAAATACTGATACAGATTAATCTCCTTGCTTTTATTAGTGCAACCGCGGATTACAAAAGGAGCCCCCTTGCTAAAATAAAAACAATCAATGATACACAACCTTTTCCCCCTTTTAGGGGTTAACGCAAAATATCCTAAAAATAGGTATTTACTCATTTATCATATGAAATAATTTTGTGAAGCTTTGAATAAAATGGTCATATTTCCCCATACATGTTTGGACCTGGTCTATATTGGCTCCCCTATTTTTTTGTCTATTTTAGGTTGGTGCAAAAAACTTATAGTACAAAATTTTTTCATCATCAAACGATTTTAGGACATCTGTTAATAGAGATTCTAAAATTGGAGCTAAAAATTGTTAAGCTAAACTATTAAAGTGCAAAAATATCAATAAGGCTAGACAATAATTTTGCATTACAAGTTTAGACCAATAAGGTTCGGCGAAGTGAAATTAGAGAGTTAGGGGGAATCTCGTCCCACCCTTGATATCGTCCCTGAGACCACTTTTTCAATTTTATTTTTGATATGAGTAAAATCGTCGGTCGCCAGAGAGAACTTGCCTCTGGGACCACATTCCCCCGTTAAACAAAAATTTTAAACGAATCGAAGGGCACCCGTTTGAACCCCATTTCACCCTTTTATCAGGTGAATTTGGAAAAATATTTGCTAAAATTCATTGACGATCAATGATATTCTAGTTTCTCTTTTTTCAAACTTTGTCCTATTTGTTCCTTTCTGGTGTTAAATCTAAAAAGTCAAGATAATTATACTATTAATAATTATAATTATTATAACTATTTAGAATTTATATCCCCATAAGAAAATCTTGCTTAGTGAACCCCATTATCCCAAAGAACCCACATGCCAAAAGTCGTTTAGGCTGAGCGTTGATGAATCAGTCAACCTTGTTCTTTTATATATATATATAAAGTAATATAGATATGAACTGGATGTTTAGTTGCATACAGTTTTCTTGAGACAATCATCTGATTTATCTAACTGCGTATTTTTATCTCCGTGTATTATCTTTACAACGACCACGTGTTGGAGAAGATCTTGTTTCTCTTCATTTTGCTTATCATTTGTGTATTAGGCATGATATTTTTATTTCATACCTACATTTTTTATTTCCAAATTTTCTTTTTCCTTATCAGTATTAGAACTCGAAAAGTAAATTCTGACTCTAAGAATCGTTATTTTAAAGCTTACGCTAAGACGATTGGCCAGTTACAAAAATAATTATTTATTCAAATTTATCATATATTAACCAGTTCCCTTTATAATATGTAAGCAATCAATGTACATTTTAACATGTTATTTTGTTACAGTTTAATACCGATGTCTCCTAAATTATGTACAATTTAAAATTTTGTACACGTTAACAAGAATATAAATGAGTGTACTACGTGTGTGTTCGCTTTTATCTAAACACATTTTAGAGGTCTATTTTAATTCCAGAACCGACACCACGGTGAGAGATACGTTCTACACCTCTCCCATTATGCCAACATACCTCGTCGCCTTCGTCATCTCAGAATTTGACGTGAGGAGCACCAACGACAGCAGCTTTGGGGTCTACTCCCGGCCTGAAGCCTTGAACCAAACCCTCTTTGCTTTCGAGTTTGGAGAGAAGGTCGTGAACGAACTTAGTAATTACTTCGGAATAGATTATTATTCGTCGAATGAACAGTTGAAGTTGGATCACGTGGCTTTGCCTGATTTTAGGGCTGGTGCTATGGAAAATTGGGGATTAGTTACATACAGGTTAGTCTATCTTGTGTTTTTGGTATCCTCTGATCGACTTTATTACACGGGCCTGTTTTTCAATGTCTGAGAGCAACGACAACAAAGCTTCCTCACTCCAAGATGCTGATGCAAAATAATGTTAACACTCCCCTAACTAACGCCAAGAAACTTCTCGATGTCCGAGTAAGTAAATCGTGGATCTTCTCGTACCATCAATCCAGTAGTCCACACGTTTTCTGGAGTAACTGCCGTTTGTGGGCGACCAATTTTATGGTCATCTTCGAGGTTCGTTTCACCCCTTTTGAATTCAGTAAACCATCTTAAAACTGCTCAAGATAGGGCAGACTCTAACGCTGATTGCAATCGTTGGAGGGTTGTTAGTCGTACCTAATTTAAAATAATAAAATATCATATTTTCATGTTCGCTGTTACTTTAATCGTTGCAAAGAAAAACTCAGGAGCGTGCACGAAGCTTTGCTCCATGGGATCGTCGTAGTAAAATGACTGTAACCTCATTATACTCGTAGCACCTGGCAACTTGCGTTCTATTTTTAAATAAATTTGCTTTTTAAAAATATATAATACAGATGCGTTTCCTCTTTTAAATGACGAGTATCTTAAAACTTATAGAGTGACCTACGAATGTGTTAAAAATAATTCTAATCAGATGTTTATTATTTTATGTACGCTACTTTGCCTCTTTCTTTGAAAAAAATCTTTACAAATAAGTACCTACTTATTTTTAATATAATGTATCCTTCCCTAGATAAATCCTTATTATTCAAATAAACTATTTCGTAATCTTAACTGTTTCAATACATGTAGATTAATTTTAGGGGGTTTCACTTTTGTCAATTTCAACATATAATAGATACCGAAATATTTAAATTTTTCGTTCTACACGTACCCAAACCACTGATATGATAACACTACTCACCGACGTGATAAAATGTTTTACCGATGTCATGAACCAATTTACCTATGTGATAAAAATGGGCATCATGTAGTAATTTAAGCACCGATTGCAGAACAAAGCAACCGATTGAATTTTTCACTGTGGCACTACCAGCTTTCTTGTCCTAAGTTCCTAGGACGCTCAACCTCGTCCGACGTAGAGGTTGTGTGCTTGAACCAGACCAGGCGAGCCTGGTTCAGTGTTATTGGTCCAGGAAAAGTCAGGAAAATGTTCGGCGTCCACAAATCCTACTTGCACTTGAAAGTTTATTTTTATATCTGGTACATATCAGTCTATTCATCATAATTGGAATGTTACCTGAGATTATTTATCAGATGGATAGTAGAATAAGATTATGTCAATCGCATACGATAAAACCCTCTTCAGTTATCTATCGAAAAATAATGCAATGCACCGAAATGAAAATAATACCTATCAATAGTATACAATTTCTTTAAAAAAAATATATAAAGTCACATAGCCCGAAAACTAGATGACAACCTGCGAAAGTCACTGGCAGGTCATTTTGGAAATCAGTAGAAGAGGCCTATGCCCAGCAGTGGACTGACTATGGCTGAAATTTTATGATGATGATGATGACTGGCAGGATGCATGGCAGCAGAGCTAGAGGACGCAGCCCAATACGATGGTCTGACCAAATCAGGCAGCAGCTCAACACCGAGATCTCCAACGAAATCCACGGATCCAAAGAACACGATAATATACGGTGTATAATACACACACACATACACACACACACACCACACACACACACACACACCACACACACCACACACACCACACACACCACACACACCACACACACCACACACACCACAAACACCACACACACCACACACACCACACACACCACACAGGATGGGTGGTCTCTTTGTCGGAAAGGATTTACAGCACATCATCTGTGACAGCTTTGTGATGGCAAGATGGAATATATTTAATAATTAAGTCTTTTTTTGTCCCATGCATGTATTGTAAAATAGTTATTGTGTATCTTTCTTTGGCGATAAATTTATCCTATTCTATATTTAGAATTTAGGGAAATCATCATCAAAACTACAAGCACCACACTTATAAAAATATAGTCATAATAAAATTATATTTATTTCATTTAAGCAGAGTAATCAAATTAATAATTTCAGGGAAGCTTTACTCCTCTACGTGCCCGAGGAATCGATGCCATACTACAAATACAGGGTTGCCCAAATCTTAGCCCATGAGACGACTCATATGTGGTTCGGGAACCTGGTTACCTGCCATTGGTGGAGCGACACCTGGCTTAATGAGGGTTTTGCCAACTATTTTCAGGATTACATCACTTCTATGGTCAGTATTAATTTATGTATTGAAATAAATGTGTTCGGCGTCTTAAAGAAGGAGTAGTTGACACCTAAAAACAATTTGTCTGCCTGTGAAAATAATTCTGCCTAGTCTCTCTGGGCTTACGATCTTAAATTTACTACTAGTTTTTTACAAACTATTTGAATTTGTTTTGTACCTAGTCAGTTGAGGTACCTAATCTTCCCATTTACGACCTTTTTCCATCTACTTGGGGTCCTAATATTATCTGATACGTCTTGAATTTTTTTTTATTGTAGATTGACCCAGACCTTGGCGCAGAAGACCTTCTTATCACAAGCTCAGTATATGCCGCTTACGATGCAGACAACTCCCCTACTTCTAACCCCATCTCCAATGAAGACGTCAACTCGCCAGCGGAAATCAGCGGCCATTTTGGTACCATCACTTACCAGAAAGCTGGCTCTATCATCAGAATGATGCATCACTTGATCGGTGATGATGCGTTCAAGTTTGGATTGAATTCTTATTTGAATGCTTCGTAAGTACTATATCTTGATTTGCGCGAGTTGCAATACGATCAAAAAGATCATAAAGCCTAAATTACCAAAAGAAAAATCAAGACTAATATTGCTATTAATCGTCGTTTCAGTTAATATGAAATGTATGCCTCACTCACAACCAGTGAGGCAAATGAATTTCATTCGATACTAGCTGTTTCCCGCAGCTCCGCCTGCGTCAAAAAGTAGCCTATGTTTGACCCCGGGTAGCGGTTTGGCCGTGAAAGCGTAACAGACAGACAGACAGTTTTTCGCATTTATAATATTAGTATGGATAATAGGTTCATCGAACGATTTTCAATCAACTCGCCGGCTTTGCTTTTCCAACCAAGTTACATGAAGATTAATTATTCAGCTACGCTTAACGTCCCGCGGCATCCGGCTGTCGCCTATTACGTGAGGGCTAAATCTACCAAATTCTTTGTATAGCTTCAAAACAAACTAATCATTCTATTTCTTATACTTATCATAATTGTTCCTGCTTAGCTAGTTTATTATAATTTGCAGGAGATTCGGCTCTGGCTACCCCGATTTTCTTTACGAAGGACTCAATGCTGGAGTATTGAGCACCAATGCTTTGTCTTCTTACCCTGGTGCTAACATCAAGGATATAATGAGCTCTTGGATCACTCAGGCAGGACACCCAATATTGACAGTCAATGTGGACTACGAAAATGAAATAGCTACGTTGACGCAGGTATTATTAAAGATAATTTTTGAATGTACATTTTTACATAATAGAACAACAGAAATTCTAAGGCTACCTATTTCTTTTTTTTGTCTGTCTGATATAATGATTTTAACACGTTACAAGTAAGTGTTTTACGCTTATATCTTCATAGTCACTGGTACTAGGCAAAAGCTAGTTAGTCATTTCAATTATAACAGAAATTAACATTGAACGAAGGCTAGACCCGAAAAGAAACATTACACAAATAATCATTTCATTCTAATTTGGATTCATGGGATAGTTGTTATCTCTAGAAGATTTTTTTATTAAGATCTTAAATTTAGGAATATGTCAAGTAAAAATATTATTATGTTTTCAGAGTCGTTTTTACATAAACTCATCTCACTCTTCGGATCAAGAATACAAAATCCCAATAACGTATACTACAAAAGCATCAATAAATTTCTCTGACACCAAGCCAGTATTTATAATGGAAAATAAAACACACACCATTTCATTGAACGCTTCGTCGAATGAAGATTTTTGGGTGATATTCAATATTCAGGAAACAGGTAAGAATTGAGTAAATACTTGTTATATATTATTGGCTATAAAATATATAAAATTTCTACTCATAGCTGTATGGGACGATTAAACCATACTCAATTATATCCATGGACTTGCCCCGTGTGTTTAAACGGAATCAATATATGATGCTTTGGTCGATGCTTTCAATTTTCATACGCTTACAAAATATTTCTCACTCTCAGCATAATACCAATACTTTAAATACAATAAGGAAAACGTCCTGATAAAAAAGAGAAAGATTAGGAATAATTTATTTCATCTGAAAACCACTCGAAAATGTTGTAAATGATGAGCTGTCATTTGATGGTGTTTATTATTGTGAGTGAAGTAAGACAAAAATAGAAAAACAATATGTACATGACAATACATTTAAAATATTAGAATAGTATCAAGCCAGTATCTTCAACAGAAAATGACTATATTCCACAGGTTTCTATAGAGTTAACTACGACGATAGTACTTGGAGCCGGATAGCTACAGCACTCAGTGGAGAAGACAGAAGAATTATCCATCATTTGAACAGAGCTAAGGTACGAGTAATAATAGGTTTCAAGAGTAATATGCTTGTTAAACAATATGCACTAATTATATACTTCAACATTAATTTTGCTGATGTTACTACAACACACAACTCTAAATAAAACAATTATTTTGATTTCCCTGATAATGGCAATAGAGATATATAATAGATTTTTACATTTATTATTATTGGATAATAAATTATAGTTCCATCAGGAATAAGGATCATTGATACGACAAAAAAGCCCTAAATATGTCAGTAGATTTACATGTCCCTAATAATTATGATACAAACAGACAAACTTTTACAACTGTTTTTTAATTTCAGATCGTTAATGACTTATTCGCATTCTTCTATGCTGATGTGGTAGATTTTGAAAGAGTTGATGAAGTATTGGAGTTCCTTAGAAATGATGATGATTATTCAGTTTGGTACGCTGCTATTCGTGGACTCAACAAATTAAGAAATAGTTATGTGGGAACTGACGCATTAGAATCTATTGAAGTAAGTAAAAATATATAATTTAGGCCATTATAACAAATTAAAAATCTGTAAATCTTTTTTACAAGGAAGATTGTACCCACGTACGGTTGCCTACTTAGTTTCATGAACAAACTGTATAATTTCAGGGATATGCTTTGGATTTAATGGAAAATATCATCAACCAACTAGGATATACACCTCAAGAAAATGACAGTTTCGAGACACTTAGAAATCGACTACAACTTTTAGATTTCGCCTGTCGAATCGGGCATCAAGGTTGCATTGACAATACTGTACAAATGTTCAGAGAATTCAAACAGAATGCCACTGCGTAAGTATATCTTAAATTTCATTATAGAGATTGCATTTGTTTAACGATTTTATTAACATCTTAAAAATAACTAAGGGTCAGTCGCGCAAACTGCAAAACACGTTAACGTATTTACCTCCAAACAATGACCACGACGGCTATTTTTAGAAAGCATATCCTGTGAGCCGAATGATTTTATGCGACATAACAAAATGAGTCTATTTTCAATCGACTCGCCGATTTTACATAGGTACTCAAATTCTGTATTATGCATTATGCATTACTATTATCTTTATTGTTCATATCTATTCATATCTATGTTTGCTGTTTACTTCATTACAAAAAATATTTTAACTAAATTTGAAATTAGCATATATTACTGCTAGATTTTCATAATTGAATTTTCTATGATTCCCAAAGTTGGCTTCTTAAAAACATTAATACTCTCTGACAGTGTACCAGTCAGCCTCAGATCAGTAGTATATTGCAATGGTCTTCGATTTGGAGACGGATCAGACTACGAATTTCTATGGAACAGGATGTTGACAACCAACGTGGCCAATGAGGCAAGGACCATTCTCGAAGTCTTGGGATGCACTTCGGATGAGGAAAAAATTAAGGAGTGAGTCTTTTGTGTATGTATTAGATGGTGATTGTTTCAAATATTTAAAAAATAACTATGCTATGTTCTTCATTCTTGAAGACGATGCTTCAGAGACTTAATGACTTAAGAAGCTGGAACTGTTTCAAAGGTACGTATTAGGCCAAAATTGTGAATCTACTTCATTACTACTACTATTCAAATGGTTAACATACATGTACTCTACTCAGAAGATCCCGGGTTTGATTCCCATATAGAAAAATATTTTTTTCTGATCGGGTTTTGGGTATTTATCAAAATATGTATGTGTTATAAATTAAAGTATCATAGAGTTAGTACCTTATAACAAAAGTCTCAATTAAGTCTAACTCAATCATTGTGATTTGTCACTAAATATTTATTTATTTACGGAAGTAAATTAAGTAAATTACTTCACAGATATCTTAGCTCGGTGGCGATAGAAGACAGTCCAATCAAAACCCAAGACCTAACGTCTCCTTTAGCCAGTATCCTCTCTAACAGCAGCCATGCGGCTGTGGTGCTTGATAGTCTGAACTGTTCACATTGGAGCACTATGTAAGTAAAGACTAATACTTAAGCGTTAAAATTAGACAAATAGCTGACAACAACTGGAATACGATAGCTCAGGACAGAGGTTGCTGGCGTAGTAGTTGACAGGGAAAAGCTTATGCCCAGCAGTTGGAAGGAAAGCTAATGATAAAGTATTATAAAATAATATAATATCAATAGCCCTAAAATGAAACATTATTGATGTGAAGTGCACTTTGTAATCTGTTTACTGAAATATTGCCACCAATGCCGAGGTTGGCTGTAGGCTTGCTTAGCAATAAGTCCGCTTTTGCTCCATATTGTTAACAAGTTCTAATAAATGTTATAATTTCAGTTTTGTGATTTCCCAGATGTTGGCAATAAAGTTATATTATATTGTATTATAATGCCCCATACATATATAGACAAAGAGCTCAACACTCCTTCTTTGTGTCAGGCGTTGCAAAGACCCAATTCGATTTTAATTTTGCTCAGGACCATCCAAAGTTAAATTGGTTATCTTTAATAATTGACTTTAATAGGTCGATAAGTATAAAAAACTTTGTGTGAGATGATGGAGACTATAATTGATTCTAAAATTGTGTTTTCTTGAACAATGTATTTAATCATTTAATTTGGAAACTCCAATTACATAAAACTTATGGTAGAATATCGAACGAGAAGAATTGAATTTTGTATTCGATCGCATAATTCTCTAGTTTAATTTCAGTTTGTTTTATCTTTTTTCAAAAACTTTTTCAAGAATTCTACAAAACAATATTTTTATAGAAAATTTATTTTCAGATATCCTTCCATGGAGACTATCCTTACGACAATCGCTTCTTCTTTACGTTCTGCCGAAGATATTGAAACTGTAAGTAAATTCGATATTCACTTTAGCAGGAAGCATCCTGGCTACCATTTGTAATTGTAACCTAATCATTAAAAATGCTACATTGAAGCCTGCAATGTGATTTGTACACATATTGAAGAAATCACTATAGATATAGTCATCAAACACGTTTGTATGCATCAATTTGTACAACAAAAAAAATTACGCGCAAATTTAAGAGATTTTAATTAAATTAAATTATTCAATTAAAAAGACTTATTAATGTTTTGGTTATGTGATAGTGATCCCACCATGTTGTTTGACTCGCCCTTTAAAATATTTCCTTTTACACGTAAGAAATCCACAGCAAGTCGCAACAAATAAATACTACATATCTCATGTCAAAGAAGACTGGTCCTAGTTATCAGGTTACTACACCGGGTTAGGATACTAGTTGTTGCCTCACTTTCATACTAGCGTACTACTTCTAGATACTCCATTTTCTCTAACAAATCAAATAATTTATTTGTGCAATATAGGTATTAGATCAATAGATTGCTGAAACTAATTATCATACTTTTAAACCATTTGACTTGAAAAGAAGAGACTTAGAAACCAATAGTAGGGATTGCAATTAACTATAATCAGCACTTTTGCCAAATTATGCTATTGTTTCAACTAGCCCTTTCTGCTCAGCCATTAGTCGTCTATTGAGGATCCGCAAACAAAGTTTGTCGTAATGAATGTGTGCTTAGTGTGGAGTGGTGTTTGAGTGGGTGTCATTTGGGTCAAAGTGGCCCCGTTACAGCCAGGGATGAAAACATAGGTAATATAGAAGCAGATCTAATAGACAACACACGCAGACTCACTATTAAACTAGACAAAGCAATTTCCTTTAAGACCGGGCAAAGCGTAGAAAACGTAGATATTCATATAGTAAAAATTGCTTAGACAAATGGATGCAAACAACTAAAGTAACATTGGTACAGAAATGGACTTGAAAAGACTTTTTGTGAAATTACAAGACACTGCTTGATTTAGACACAACAGCTGTAACAGCTGCCTGTCTATAATTAAATGAATAAATAAATATTGTAAGCTTGTGGAGTAGGGCTACACATTTAAGACATTGGATGGGACTACATTAAAGTTTTCTGACTGTTACGTACTAACATAGCTTAAGGACACTAACTAAATAACATAGCTAAAGGACTGTTACTAACACTTATGGATAATAATCTGAAATAAAAATATGTTATTATTATTTATCTCCACTTGGGATTCACGGGTTGCCCCGGTCCTTTGCTAGCCTTGCGCGGGGAGAAGTTGAAGTCATGTGGTGCTTCTGCCCAAACCAGTCCTCAGTTATATCAATAGATGACATTTCCATGAACGGGTCTGGGCAGGAGGAGGAACTATTGCTAATGAGTAAAGAGAATACAATGTGTTATAGTTATGAAGTTTGGATGGATTTAAAACTGGGCTATTACAATAGAAATCGGACATCTGCCATAATCATGATTACTGACTATTTGTGGCAGGCGGTGACACGCCACCCAGTAAATTATGTATAATAATTATTAACGAAATCTCAATATAGGGAACAAGTTATTGACGGAGTGTCTATAGACGGACGGAGTGTCTTTATTTTATATACATACAGATCTCCGTTTGACCCAAAGGTTGACTGTTAGATAATGCCTTTAGCATAAGTCCACCTATTGTGCTTTACAATTGTATTTGTACAATAAAGTTTAAATAAATAAATTAAGTAAAGCATCGGTCACCTGAAAGCCAGATTAATCGAGACAATATGAAAAATGAAAAAATACGGGGACTACAAATGATTCGCGTGGTATAAGACATGAGTTATTACATGAGAGAGGCCTATATCCAACAATGAGAAGAAACTGGCAATAATGATGATGTAGACATTAAAAACAACACAAAAATAAAAATGTTTCCTATCTTTGCATCATCAGCTGGTCGTTAGTTAATTTTTTTCTTTTTTTTGAGAAATGAATATAATGCATCTAAACGTTAGTATCTCTATGATTATGAGGATAAAAGGTAATTTAATTTTAATTATTTACACTTTTTAACTCTAGCTAGTTAACAGCGAGAATACTAATTCTAGAAATCTGCGTGCAAAGAGATGATGTTGATGCATCTGGAACAAATGCTAACTCTAATGAATGAATATTTTATCCTATCTCCTATAGACTTTGATAATAAAGTTATAAGTTGTGTAAATTTAGATGTGCTTCAATACAAGGTTGGAGTTCAATTTGTCCTTGACAAAAACCCAATGCATAATTTATACGAAAGTGAAAATAGAATCAGAAATAACACTTCAATCCAGAAATCATTTCCACCACTCTCTACAATTTAAAATTTTTATAATACATTATGGTTTTTAAACTAGGTATTCAGATTATTTTCCATCTTTAACCGACAATGTATGTAAAATATTAGCCATAGGGAAAAAATCGTATTACGTTTGGAGAACTGCCAAGTTGCGAATTTTCTGAGCACAATCCTGACCTTGTTATGAGTCATATGGAACTGCATTTTTATAGATTCATAATATAGAACTAGCTTTTCTCCGCAGTTTCGTATGTGTACTAAATCCCACAGAAATAGTAGAACTACTATCGGGAGAAATATCGAGGAGCTCGTTAGTCGAGCGCGACCCGCGTAACCGTAGCGAATGCGCGTGTCAAGCGACGGCGTGACGCGACCACTATTGTATTGTTCGCCATTTAGTGGCATTTTCTATCTTGACTCCTCCGTGCTTCGGAAGGCACGTTAAGCCGTTGGTCCCGGTTGTTGTCGATAGAAAGCAGTCGTTAGGCTGTGTCAGATGCCTTGGGGCAGCCTGAAAAATTCTGACAGTGTTGGCCACTGACACACCTCGGGTCATGTTCCTGTTGGTTTAATTTTTTGGACCTAAATGAATGATGTATTTTGATCATTGAGAAAGGAACAGTGGTTTCGATTCGATGCTCTTGGATTTTGATGAAAAATTCTGATTTTAATTGTTAAGTTTCTTTACAGATTTCAAAAAAAAAAAAATTTTTATTGTAAGCTTATAAGACACATATCGTTCATCGATCAATAAATTGACAAATAACATAAAATTTATCGAATAACACACAATTAGATATACGATTGCAACTAACAAACTGACTAATTGTAGAAAGGAAATTGTTCATAATTGAGGTTATATCAATGTACATGCATTATTTTTGTGTTTCGCTAATTTTTTAAGGTCATGGTAAGGACTGTTCTTGGGAATGGTCACACAATATCAACATAGGACGATACATTTAGATACTTATATTAGTAAAATAGATACTTTAAAAGAAAAGCATAATTTAAAAGATTGTGGAATTTTCAAACCCAACCAGCTGAGATAAATACAATAATACAATACAAAATATATTTTTTGTCCACATACACATAATTGGGTAGGCGACAAGGTTCAAAAATTGAAAAAATAATGTGACGGCATGTCATCATGTATTAAGCTTATTGTTGAAATTTTCACTTTGAAATTTTGCACAGGCGATTTCATATAATAATTTTAAAATCGATGGGAAAGTCTATTTTGAAAATATAAAATTACTATAAAATTATATTATAATCGATGAACACATAAAAAATTTAACTAGTTATTTAAGGAAGTTTTTTCATAATTGTAAATTGACGTTTTAAAGAAAATGCTGCAGTGGAGTTTGTGGCGTCGCTTCTTCTCCACTTGCGCTTTGGAAGTGGTGGTAAACTTAATATAAGTAAATTGACGTCAATAAGTGATATTTATATCATATATTGAAAAGAAACGATTTCATTTCATTTCAAATTTCACTTTCATTAAGGAACTATTTACATAAACGCAATATTTAAGGCAGTTGTCGAACAAATTTTAGTCTCACCCTTGTGAATTACCTAGGCGTGACGTCACCGCTAGGAGTTTAACTTCGTCATATCTCAGTTAGTTTAAGTTTTATCGACGTGTTTTTTTTACCATTGTGCCTATTATGGTTAAGTCTTTCATTTAAATATGAAAATTAAAATTATTCGTCATGCCTATTGTACAATTATAAAAACAAATACATGGAGCAAGGGCGGACTTATTGCTAGGCAATCTCTTTCAGTCAACTCTTTAAACCAAGGAAGCCCTATTATTAAAAGACATTAAGACGTAAGAAAAGCTCCAGGGTGTACAGGGTGACCATGGAGCCCACTCGATATGAATGAACTGTGAACTAATCACAGTTCTTTTCTTTACAGTTCGAAGCAATCCTGGACAGCAACCAATGCGACGCCGCAGCAGTCACCAGCTCTAAGACGACCCTCGCTCAGGTCATAGCTTCAGCATCTTGGGCCGAAGACCACAAGGCTGAAGTCTTCAACACTGTTAGGAATAATGCCGTGTTTGCTGTACCATTACTTTCAATGATAGCTTTGACTGCTGGAGCTATCTTGATGTCGTATTAAAATAATGTTTTGAATTGGTCAACTGCGTTGATTATAGATATCCTTTGTTTTCGATAGTTCCTTTCGTAGTTCCTTAGGAGGAGCTACTGAGTTGGGCAGAAAAGGTTTTGTACTAGCAGCCTATGAAAATAATTACTTTTTTTGTATGAAAAAAAGACATGTCAGTTGCTTTGGAGCCGTTAATTTAATAAGTATTTAGTATTCGGTTTACTAGTGAACGGAATATACGGAACTATTAAGTAAATTATATTTTTATAATAATACTCTACAATTTACTTTTTGATATGACTTATTACTGTTAAATCCATTTTATTTTTAGAACGAAGTGAGAAAAGCTTTTGTGTGCATCAGAAATCTACGCTTATTTCTCCTTTATTCAGTCGTACCTGTTTCCGAAAAAAAATATTTATTTGTATTAAGCAGAGCCATACCAATACATATTATATCAAACACGGTATTCCTAAGTATATTAGAATAAAACAAATTATGCATGAAGAAGGGATTCCTAATTGCAGAGGTTCTCTAAGATCCTGAAAACCCTTATTGAGTGAAATTCCATAGGTGCCTTTTGTATGATAATTTATGTTGAAATCAAATCATTTAGTGTGTGTTAGCATTAAATAATTTAGAGTAAGAAAGAAGAGATGTCTCTCCACTTTTTATTTAGAATAGAAAAAATATGTTTTTCAAATAAGTTTTTAGGTATCTATAAGAAATACACAGGGTTATTTTGTAGCCGTTGGCCAAATTTTTACATAAAAATTTACAACTTTCAAAAAAAAAATTGTGAAATTCAAGAAAATTATTTCGTAATTTTTTTTTACATTTACGCATTGAAAACTTAATATTAAGAAATTTTGGTACAAGGGTTCTCTACTTATTTCCAAAGAAATTTCTTCTTTTGTCGGTTTTCTCATATTTATTAAGAGTGGTTTAGTTTTCTTACCTACTAAAAACACTGTAAAAATTTACGTTTTCTGATATAAAGTACTAAAAACTCATGCAATGAAAGCAAATTTTCGAAGATACATTTGTATTTACTTGTGTATATTTTTAGTTGATAAAAAACGTAATAAACCTATTTGTGTTTTTCTTTACTTGAAATTATAAATCTACCAGCTATATCTCGCAGCTCCGCCTGCGTCAAAAATTAGCCTTTATTTGTCCCCGGGTCTTCCACTTTATTCATACCAAATTTCATCAAATTCGTTAAGCGGTTTTGCCGTGTAAGCGTAACAGACAGAGAGATATACAGACAGACAAGCTTTAGCATTTATAATATTAATATAAAATTTATAACAAAATGGCATTAAAATTAAGCTCTATCAACAAAGAGTCTCATATCAAACATGACAGACATACTCGTATATCATTCTAATATGACGTAAATTATATAAATGTCACATAGAGAATAATATTGTCACTCCAAAGTCACTCTAATCCGAGACATACATCAAACTGGAACAAAATTACAAGAACGTTAGAAAGCACTGTTCAATAGAGTACTTATTTATACTACAGATACAGAAAGATAGATGAGCTAAATATAATCAATATGGAGGTGGTCAGGTATATTTTATGGCTACTGATGATGATTGAAGTAGATGACCTTTATAAATTGTTTATTTACTGAAAATTATGATCTGGTACGGAAAATTTGATATTATAATCTGTGACTGACGACAAGTTTGTAAATGATTTAAGGTTTTATTATTTTGAAATCTCCTTTATTTAATATCGAGTGGGTGACATGGTCAATCAACCCTATACACCCTGGCGTCAGAGTTTTTTCGCAACCGCCTATCGACCTCTGACGTAAAAAATATATAACAATAATGTAAGAAATAACTTTTGCCAATTATACCCATCTGTCAAGTCCATTATCTCTGAATAAAAAATGTATGTTAATTTCATTCTCATTACAACCTTGCACCTTCACTTGGATAATATTTGCACTTCAATTCCTCTAAATAAATCTATGTAATCATCTTTTATGAGTATTTAAGAGTAGGTTTTCATAATTCACTATAAAAAAATATCCCCCATGTCACACGCTGACTCTATGGTTTTAGTTACCTTTCTCGGGTAATATTAATAAAAAATGTTTTCTTTCGATGCCACCATCAATGATGCAAAGTATTTGAAATGTTAGGTGTTAAAAATTTGTAAATAAGTAATTTACGTAACAAAATAGTTATATATATATATATATATATATATATATATATATATATATATATATATATATATATATATATATTTTAAGGTCTTATCCATTCTACTTTAACTCTTTGTACGAAGTAAAAGAGGCGTACATATCGTGTACAAGATCACTCCTACACGTTTATATTCAGATGCATTTTGGCGCCAAAACAATTTCTTTTACGTGGGTGAAGCACTTAGTAATGAACAATAGCATTCCGTTAGTTCCGCATTATAATGCACTTTCTGTTTAGAAATGGTTATTTTTATATGCTTTGTTTATGAATGCACTATAGTATAGTTTTACATATTCTGCTGTTTTCAACTTTGACTAAAAAATTAATGCTTTTGAATTAATGTCAGAAGTCGTTATTTTATTTAATTTTTTTACTCATCCATACTCTCCTAATAATTTTATAAGTGAGCCAAACCGCTGAATGGATTATGATCAATTTCGGTATTAATATAGTAAAAATTATTTAATTAGTGTATTTGTTACGGTAAATCTGATTAATTGAAAATTATTAATAATTTTACAACATTATTAATAATAACCTCGTGTTTTGGTAAATGTGAATAAACAATCGAAATTAATTACTTTTAGTAGTAACTATTAATAATTCACTACACACATTGGTAAAAGTTATAAAATAAAACTCTCAAAGTTTTTTTAGCAGTAGGTATTTATTTATAATATTACTCACAGTCTTACAATTATACTTGTCTGAGATCACACGAGCAAGGTTAGGTTAGGTTTTTTTTTCTAAGGTGTTTGTAGAGCGAGAAAATTTCACTCAACAAACTTCTGCGATTTGATACAGAGTTCAAGTTTTATATTATAGGAACTTTAAAGCGTTATATTAGTACGTTAGACGTAGCATTAAAGGTACATTCTTAGGGTTATTACATTTATCGCTACTAAGGTTATATTATTAATAAATACCGACAAATGTGATTAATTTATCACTTTTACCTCGACTTTCGGTAATTATTAATAATGATAGAAAATTATTAATAATTTTCAATTAATCACTCTTACCGTAACATATTCACCTTCAAAGGTATACTGTACCACCACCATTTTATCCTTAAATTCACTTAAGTAGCTGGTTTGTTTATTAAGATTGACTGGAAGAGATGTGTCTCATTGTATTTGTTAATAAGTCGCTGTTTGATAAGATAGGGTTTTTTAACAAATTCATAATTTTATAACTAACTTATTTCAAAAATACTTAAATTATATTTATTTGCAAAGAATTATGTCATTTATTTACCATGATTGTTTAATCATCACTGTAGATTTTTGCTAAGATTTAAAATAGTGGGAGGTAAACATTTCTCTGAAAAAGTTTCAACGGAAAACCCGTTTTCAGCAATGTAAACATACAAAAAAAATGTACTGCCTACGAAAACAAATATAATTACATACAATTCAAATATAGAACACAGGTGACCATCATAAATTGAGCTGCAGCTCGATATGAGCTGACCTCTTCTCTATCTGAGCATTTAAATGGGAGTTGTAATGACAGACCAAGCTATTCTGGTCTTTGAATGGGTGGCGCCAAGTTTCGTTCGGTCGAGTTTCGAGGCAAAATGCACTTTTGCACGCGACGCGGTCGTACGTCTCCGAACGCTCCGTGACTGGCGGGAAAGAAAATAATTCGAAATTTAAATTAAAAAATGATGTCCCGCGCTTTGTTTTTTCTTTTCTTAATTTTTTCTTTGGCTAACGCTTCTTTTTTAATCGAAGAAGAGTGTTTAAATTACACAGTGTACCCAGTGCAGTATGAGTTGACGATAGTTCCGTACATAAATGAGTATTCTTCGTTTTTCGATAGCCATTTGAGTATTAATGTGATTGCAAATGTGCCGGGTGTTCGAATGATCGAATTGGATGCTAAGGAGTTGGATATCGATTTTAGTTCGATTCATGTTATGAAAGGAGGTATTGATATAGTGAGCAGATCCAGACCGTATGAATATGACAGCCTAAATGGAAAACTGTTTATTTACCTAACAGAACCTTTGGTACCATATAATGTGAATTCTCAAGATTATAATATTAAACTTACGTACCGGAAAATGGTTACCGAAAAAAGCGAAGGAATATTTTTAGTCAAATATGTGGACGAGTATGGTGCAAACAAGTGAGTACTTTTATATTTATTAAAACATGCAACCCTAGTACGACTTGAAAGAGACCATTCAAATCGGTTAATTAGAACATATTGATAATCGATAATAAAATTGATGCGTAACAAAAAAAAGAAACTCACTTTACTTAAGGTAAAGTATGTACAGTCGTAGTTAATTCATTTTTGAATCAATTCTTTCAAAAACTTTTTTTTTTTTAATAAAAAAAGTTAAATGGAGGCTCTAGCAACTTATACATATGGAATAACTGTCAGTACAAATTTAAATAAACAATTTCATTACTATTATGGATTAAAAAATACTCCATTTGAACATACTCTACATTCTAATAATGTATGGTCTAATGTTCTGCAATAAAGTATAAATGAATAAATAAACATAATCTAAAACAAAATCATAATCACTTAGACCTAGATCATAAAAATCATATTACAGCCTAGGCTTTATTAATAGTTACGTATTACATTGTTGGTCGTCGTAGACTAATTATCACACTTTGAGGGTGATAATTAGTCTACGACGACCAACAATGTAATACGTGAGCTAAATCTGTATATAGTATATATCTGCTGCAAAAGTGCATGCATAATCTGCAATATTTTATTTATAAAGAATAAAAATAAATAATGCAATATTTTATTTTTAAGAGAGGTAGGACATTTTATAATGAGTAGTCCGTCTGGGGAAGTACCACCCTACAGAAGACCGCAGCCAAATAACTCTGTGATGCAGTGTTGTATTCCTGGTGGTGAGTAGGGTCGCCAGGTTCCAGAGGGGTCGCTGTGCTGATAGCGGACAGGTCGGTAACGCGCTCGTGACATCTCCGGTGCTGCAGGCGTTCATAGGCTACGGTAACCACTTACAATCAGGTGGGCCGTACGCCTGTTTGCCTACTTAATTGTATAAAAAAAATATTGTATGTATGTATTTAAAAATCTTTATTGTACACAAAGAACATATATACCATTCTACCATTGGGAGAAACATATAGTTCGGCGCCAAAAAGTTAATACATACATTTTGCTCTAAAACTTATAAGTACATGCACTTTTGCATTTGACTGTATCTTAATGATAGAAAAATATATACTCGTTATAAAACTTACCTTAGACATATAGTTTTATTATAAAGAGAACAATATCTTTTGATTTAAATATGTTATTTGAATATGTTAACTATTCCACATATGGGCAGACCTAGAAAGAGTTGGACAGACGACATTAGTGGAGAGTATCATCAATGAATCAGGAGTATAGAAACAAAGGGGGCAGACTTTTGCTTAGCAGTGGAACCTAAATAGCTCATCATCATCATAGCGTGTATTCCTAGTTGCGTCGTCAGCTTACACTTCGGAGCCCAGGGTACGCTGTAAGTCATGGTCCTAAATTTGGCGGAACTGGTAATTACAATGGAGTGACTGCCGTCTGACCTCCGTAACCCATTTTACAGGGAAACCTGACCAACAGGAACATGACCTGAGGTATGTTAGTGGCCAACACTATCAGAATTTTTCAGGCTGCCCTAAGGCATCTGATACAGCCTCACGACTGCTATCTGTCGATAACAACCGAGACCAACGGCTTAACGTGCCTTCCGAAGCACGGAGGAGCTCATAGAAAATGCCACTTAATTAGCCACCAATTCAATAGTGGTCGCGTCACGTCGTCGCTTGATACGCGCATTCGCTACGGATACGAGTACGCGGGTCGCGCTCGACTAACGAGCTCCTCAATAGTGGAACCTAAATAGTTAATTACAAGAAATTATTATTACAAGAAATTTTTAAACTATGGATTTCCCAAATTCCAAAAGGAAGCGAATCACAGCGCCGAAAATACTAACGTAATTCTCATAGGTAACCAGCAGATGCCAATACCTACTAGTAAAATTCACAGAAATACAATAAATGCTAGTACCATAAATTTTAATTGCCCTGGCACTCTCTGGACTTACTACTCTCGTCGTAACTCTCATATAAATATTTCTTACAAATCCAATCATTTAATTGGTAACAGTGGTATAGCAATTGCCATCAGTTTTTACATTATAGATTTTGTATATAAATATTCGCCAGGATATTAAAAACCCTTTTTATTAAAGTCTCTACATCAGCAGTTTGCAAAACTCATGGTAGAGACCATTAAGAAGTGCCATGTGGGCATTCTCTGTGTGCCAAAGTTAAGCCTCGCTATATTCAGTTAAGACATGAGAGGCTTGGACAACTCTGCAAATCGTTAGACATATTGCTCGAAAAGATAGGTCCAAAATTTAAAAAATACGGAGTCTTAGTAAATGAAAGTGAACGCAGTCGGGTAAAAACATGTTGCATTACTAACAGATTCGAAAAATAACTGCTCAATGACCTATAAAAATCGAAGCCAGCAGCATTACACCAGATGCATCATATTCTGTTATCTAATAATAAACACACAAGTGATCTTGAATCGGCGGAGGTCACGGAGCCGTGCAATGCCAAACTGACTCATTTACGCAGAAATGTACATTGTTTGCCAATATTGGACGTTTTGACACATATTTTCCGATACTTTAATGGTATTTTGTTATGAATCAGGAGGTCAGGTTCAGGTGGATTTGGAGAATTAACTCAGATACTTTAGTACTATTATCTATTCAGTGAAGCAGATAAATTAATTTAACGTCAATATTGTTTTGTGAGCTGGTACTAAAATAAATTTAAACTCGAAATAAAAACAAATTCTAACTTTTTTTATGATGACAAACTCTACCATATTTTTATAAAAATTTTGCAAAAAAAATATCCAGATTGCTTGCAGACCATTTCGATGACCGTTTTAATGAGAATTAATGGGAATGGTTTTAATTTGAAACCTAACGAACATTATTCAATTCACTTTTTAACTTAGAGTGAGTTGGGGGCCTAGCTAATTTAAAAAAAATGTGCTCTAATATCTGCAGATGTTCAGGTGGTATCCTCTCATAATTCCATCCAAATGCGAGTGAATAAAAAAGATGTTATGTTGCCCTGCACACTGTATTACGTTAGATAGTAGTAAGCCCCTTACTAGTTTGTACAATGTACATTTAACAAGCTTGTCTCAATTCATAGAGTTCAAAAATAATATGGCTTCCGTGGGATCCCGTAGGACTAATCTCTCAAAATAATAGCAATAGTTTACCAAGCAAACTGTGAGGAAGAGAGAAAATGTCAAGAACAATTTTAAAACATAAAACTTACTCTGACCAACTCCGTAAACTAAAGCGAAGTTCTAAAATCGATGGTAATAAGGCATAATCCTCCAGATTAACATGTAACAGATCTTAAACAAATATAGACAAATATGTTACGGTCGATCACCATAAACATAAAGACTGGGCGACCTTAGCTCCCACGTGCCCGCGTCTACAAGATTATCATACTTTTTATGGCGCTATATCATACTAAATCAAAGTACTGCAAAGCGTGGGTATTATGCGTTAATTGCATACATTACAAGAGGAATTTTTAAATTATCATCTTATCGAGCATAAACCCTTGATGATTATTTTTTTTTGCTGGAAGCACATACTTAATCTGATGTTAGCTAAAATGTTTCGCGTCTCGTGTCTTACGCTCACGCTAAATATCGAATAGGAAAGAAAGGGACGGAAAATATTTTAGCCAACATATGGTTAACACGTCTTCTTTCTGGTAGGAATAAGATTCAATTTTTTTATACAATTAAGTAGACAAACCGGCTGACCCACCTGATGGTATGTGGTAGCCTATGAACGCCTGCTACACCGGGGATGTGACGAGCTCGTTGCCGACCCTGAAGGAATTTTTTCACGCCCTTTTAGAAGGCTCCCATGTTGTAATCACTGGAAAAAACCAAGGCAGGGAGTTAATTCCATAATCACAGTGTACCAGGGAGGAAATTCCGTTTAAAGCGTACTGTACGCGATAACATGGAATCCAAGGTATGGGGATAAAATCCCTGACAATGGGGAGAGGTGCGATGGTGGTATCATCAAACAAATCCTCCGAGCATAGCCCATTATACAAGCGGTAGAACACGCATAAGGAGGCAGAGTCTCTCCTGTGACTCAAAGGCTCCATGTTAGCAGAACTGGCTAAATACGTTTAGTAAAAGCCCTATTTAAAAAAATGATCAGTGGACCAAAATTGTGAAAGGAAAGGTAAACTACTTAAACATTTCTTGTATCTCTGTGGGTGGCCTTAACTTCAAAGTTTTAAAAACAAATTTTCCATTTTCATTACAGTTATAAACCTAGTGTGAAAAATAAAACTTTTAAACAAAAATCAGTCATAAAAGTTAACAAAATAGCAAAACAAACGTCGTCCAAAAAGGATGTTAATTTAGAGGTTACGGAATTAAAGTTATGTAGGTCGATGGAGTTTTATTTTTAACATATATTTATGATCTTGGCTTTTTGTGGGGGATCTTTATAAACATTTGTTAGCTAAGTGGGAACGGATTTATTTCGTTTGTTAGTTTAATAATAGACAAGATTAAAGAAGATTTAAACTTTGGCGGAACGTCTTATAGGTATAAACTTATTTAAATTGTTTTTTCTTTTATCCATAAAATTTGCTCAGTACTCCAAGCATTGTTCGCCCGTTCTGAACGGTCGTATCATGGCCGTATGTAATCTTGTGCAATAAAGTTCAAATATAAATGAATTTGCAGCCAAATAATATGCAGCACATAAACTTTTCCCGAAATGCTGGGTAATTACTAAATTTTTTGAAAATAGATTAACTGAAATCTAAATAATACAAAGTATAGTAGGTTTTACTAGTCTATGCGCATAAAAAATTGACTGATTATTTAAAAAAACATCCAAATTTCGTAACGTATCATACCATTTAAAACCGTAATTGTTAACATCAGTTCTTACTATATCTATACTCCTAAAATACATTAAAATCATTTGTATTTATTTAACTCTTATTATTCCAACAGTTCCGGAAGAAATGACGTCACTACTGCATCAATTTGCGTTTTGTCTACCCATGTCACAGTTTGCCCAATAGCTAATTACCCTAATATATCTCTAGCCGACTCTGACGCGGTTCGTTAGACAAGCTAAATAGAACAATAGGTTATGTTGTAGGCCGTAATCTAAATAAGGAAATTTGTATTACGTTTTGAAAGAATCGTATCGTCATGAAATGAAAACGACGATTGACTTTTGTAAAATTCCTTACAACTAGAGATGGGCAGCGGGAAGAAAGTCAAGATGGAAAAAATAAATGAAAGGGGAAGAAAAGAGAAAAAATATTATTACCTATTTATTCCCGGGAATTTTTAAAGATTCCGGGATTAAATGGGAAAATTTTCGGGAAGGCGCCCATCGCTACTTACAACCCTATAATAAAACACTGTATGTTCGTCTGTTATAGACAACGCCATTGTAATGAATCAATTTTGATTAAAATTATTAAACTATTTAGTTTAATTCAATGTAAGTAATACCTAAATGTGATTATTAACAAATTGTCTATATTATACTACGTGTCCGAAGACCACCAAAAGCATTAGATTTTTTTCATTTTCTTGTTAGTGCTTTCAAATACTTGGTTGACTGGTAGAAATTCCTTTCTGAGATAATTCCGACATTGTACGGCATTTTTTCCTCATTCTGTATTTTTATATATAATTACAATATAGAGTTTACTACTAATTAACATGATTAATGTTATTAATTATTTTACCAAGAACCATCATTATTACACCTACTCGTAGATACATAAAGGCCCTAGCATTTGTCCACTCATAGCCAGAGTCAATGGTTACATCATATTCTTTATATTTGTTTAACCACAACTTTAATTAAATCATTTCATGGAATTATATTTTTAAAATAAAATCATTAGCATTATTAAATATTTCCACTTTCACATAATTTCTGCAACAACAGTGTATTATTGTTGGGTTATGTTATGACCTTGACGTAATAGGTACTTATGGTTTTTGACACAGATTAAATGAAGTGTGAATAAGTAGATTTATTAGATCAGTCTAATATTATATAAAAATTTATAAAAGTACAACATTATCTTTAGCCCATGACCACAGAATAGGTAAAAGTACCCGCGAATATATGGAATTCAGAATTATTTATAAGTTATATACATATTTTTTCCATGTTAAAATATAGCCAATATGTTAAATAAAATAAATAAAAAATAAATATCTTTTATTTCAGACCGTAGTCCATATCTGTTAGTAATACATACACTTAAATACTAATGTTAGTTCCTTACATAACTAAATTGGAATTTTAGTACAGCGTCCCAGTGGCACTGCATACGCCCGCCCCATCTCTCTGGCAGCGCGCTAAGAATGCTATTGCCGCCGCCACTGTTATGTAATGCTTTAAAACATTACACCATTTAGTGATGACATATGGGTCCGAAACGTGGTCCCTAACCATAGATCTCATAATAAAGCTCAAGGTCACCCGAAGAGCCATGCTCGGTGTTTCCCTACGAGATCGAATCAGAAATGAGGAGATCCATAGCCCAGCGAATTAGTTCTGTGGCAGTGGACGGGGCACATAAAGCGGAAAACCGATGGCCGATGGTGCAGAAAGGTTCTCGAATGGCGACCACGAACCGGCAAGAGCAGCGTTGGACATCCGCCATCCAGATGGTCAGATGACCTGAAAAAAGTCGCAGGCAGACGCTGGATGCAGGCTGCTGCCACCCGGTCATTTTGAAAGTCATTAGGAGAGGCCTATGTCCGGCAGTGTACTGTCTGCGGCTGAAATGATGATGATGATGATATATATATAAAATAATTTACACCATTTATAATGATAAGTAGTTTTTTCTTACTCCATTTATAAAACAGTTCTGCTATACATCTGCCATATGTATTACTTTTAATTTTAATTTTGTGATTGGTACAATAAAGTGTATATGTATCTATCTATCTACATCATCATATGAAAGAATGTAGCGTTGTTTACCTTAGTCTAGGAAACGCTTGTGATTTCAAAAGATTCTTTTGTTTTATTCCAGGTACTTATTCACGACTCATCTGACTCCGAACAAGGCTAAGTACTTCTTTCCCTGCTTCGATAACCCTCGATTCGAAGCAGTATTCAAGTTCAGGGTGTATATTGTGGCCAAGGACCGTGTCGGACAGTACACCAACACTAGTATAGTTATAGCCAATGAGCAGAGGAAAGAAGTGTAAGTCATTTGTTAAACCCGTATTGTTAGTACTAATAACGGCTTGGAGGCCTATTTTTGAAAAGTGTGACTCACGCAAATCGGCTAGTCGAATAATTTTTGCTTGATATTGAAGGATTTTTGTTTTTTTTCCTCGGGTGAAGCTACCGACGACTAAACCAAATACATACAGCGAAATTTTTACATTGTGTTTAGGTCGTGAACCAAACCCTTTTCAATGAAATAAAATTTTATACACCGAGAAAAATATATCGACCTCCCATACCAAATCTTGTCAGCTTCAGTTAATACCAAAATGATATTAACTGGAAGAGGGGAAACGTCTCTTCATGGGAAAAGACCACCGTCGCATTTTTCATTTTTGTTAAGTACTTTTATTTCTATTGTACAATACATATTATTTCATTATAGTAGTTTCTGAAACTGTTGCATAATAAGGGTTCTTACGAGTGTAAGTTAAGAAAACGAGCCGTAGGCAAGTTTTCTTATAGTATTTATTACACGAGTAGTGTAAGACCTAATTATGTGCATTTTCATGCACTACTTATCTAATCTCATAAAATTAAATAGAGAATAATAAAAAATGGTGTAAAATTTTCTTCAACATCGCTACGGTTTCAGACATTTTTTTAAAAATAGTAACAAATTTTGAAAATTGTATCGTTTGCTAATTCTGATCGCGCACGCTTGTTGGCCGCGTTCACAGTTTATAAAGGACCAAGGAAGTTTCAATGTAGAAAAACTGCATCACAACCACCTTGGTCCAGCCCAAGCTGTACTTTAATAAAAAAAAAAGTTATATTATGATACAGTTGTCCATACAAGAGCTGTAATCCATGGACTTCAATATACTAAGTCCATGGCTGTATCATAATTTAATATCGATGTCATGTGTAGAATGACTGACATTTAAGTTCTGTTTTTAATTTTTTAAGGCTAGACTTGACTACCGACTAGACTTTTAGACTTGACAAGGACTTGACGAAACCACACTGTAGGACTGAAGATTGAAAAATTAAGAAGGGCTATTAAAGGACTTGTATCTATGGCCGTAAAACCCATTATTAAAAAATTATACCTACAAACAAACAAGAGGGATATTATTAGGTTGACGACTCTTTTCTCATTGCGTTTACCTGTGGCTTAGAAATGGGTCGTCTATATACAATTTTTATAGCCTGTTTCAGCCAGAATTTATGAAGATTTTAAGTACAAAAATAATTAGCAGATTTCCTAGTAGAATCCACCAACTTTCCAGAATGTGTTCAGAATCTAATAAATACATAATATTATTGAATTGGCAAACCATTCTTTCATCTGAAATCGGTTATGAAAATATACCATTTTTATCATACTATTTTGTGACAAGATCGATTTGAGAAGCCATATTTCTTTTTAAGTCGGTTTAAGCGAAAGGCTATCCTGAAACCTAATTTATTTATTTAACACTTCCTTGCACACAGTAAAATAAAATATAAGTTAGTTACAGAAAACATGAACAAAACATTTTGTAACTATCTAGTAAATACACTACAAGTGGAGTCAGACGCAAAAACTAGTGAGCATGTGTAAGTCACTTCCTCACAATTCATAACTATCCTTATAAGTAGAGAGAGCAAACTTTTGAATCTAATCAAAGGTAGCTTTCCGGACATAAAGGGCGATCATACAAAGTAATGTAATAACAGAAGCTGTACCCAAAACACCTTTTTAGGGATCCGTAGTAAACACAAGGAACCCTTATAGTTTCGTCATGTCCGTCCGTCTGTCCGTCTGTCTGTCCTACGTTTTTCTCTTACTTATTTCGTACCACTGCTGGGCAAAGGTCTCCCCCATTTCTCTCCAAACATCTCTGACATCATTCATGTTCTAAATCACTTAATACCTAATTTAACCAACCTATACCGCAATGTGCGAGTTCTTTCACTAACAAGATTGGCTACATAGACGACATGAGAGCCTTAAATTATATAGTGGTCGCAATGACCGATGTTGATTCGAGCGATACTAAGAAGAGATAGACCGGTCTGTTTTGTGATTTTATTATTTTGTAACGATACTTAAAATACATTTCTCTGGTCCACTCCACACCGTCATATGTTACGAGCTGTCCACAATAATTTTCACCATTCTCAAAGTCCAGTCGGGTTTTGCCCCCCTTAAATGGATAAGATATTTACGGTAAGGTCCCACTGCCAGCGATCACTTATCGGGCTTCGAAAGTGAAACGGTGGGTACTTGATTTCTAGTTTTTTCTGAAGCATTTATTGATCATTGACCACGAGTATTCTCCTGTTGCCGACCCATGGTCTAGTAACTTGGTAACTTAGCAAGTTTACAGTACCAGGGTGGAGAGGGTCGATTGACCCATGGAGTAATTACTAAGAGGAGATGCCGTTTGAAATGGCGCAGTGACGTGATCATTGGCGCCTCGCCGACACTGCAGTGGGCGGAGCTTGTCATTGCTCGTCCTCTATGATTGGAGCCACGGCCGAAACCAAGCACCCCGCACGTCTGCCTTCCGCCCCGTGTAGCCTCACAAACGCTTTCTTACAAAACGCTTATTACGGCATCTCCTCTTTGTAATTACTCCATGGATTGACCATGCGAGCCACTCGATACGAATGAACAGTAACTACACTGCCTCTTATAATCCGAACAATAGACGATAGTGAGCCCCCCAAGCCTTAATTAGAGATACAGTTACTTGTGGTAAATCATTTATTAACACTTTCGCAGACAGTAACGTCTCTCGACGTAGATAACAATCGAACTGCTATTGTTATCTCCTGACAGTCAGCGAAAGTGTTAATATGTTCTCATATATAGGGCGCACTGTAAGTTTCCCGAACTGGCCACTTACATAAACAATATTTAAAAATTTATTGCAACATTTGAAAATAGAACTCTTTGGCTGTAGAATGCAGTTTGTTTCATCTGTCTTTTGTTTTTACCTTGTGGCGCCATTTAAAAAATTGTGTGTCTGCATCAACATGGATTTAACTCGGGAAAATTTTTGTAGTATGATTTTCTACTATTTTAAGTGTAATTTGACAGCTCAACAGAGCATCGCTCGGCTTGAAACAGCTTTTGGCAATGAAGCACCATGCAAGACAACTGTTTATAGCTGGTTTTCAGAATTCAAGCGTGGTCGTATCAATCTCAATGACGAATCTCGCGATGGTCGGCCGTCCACCGCTGTGACCAACAAAAACATCAATGCTGTGCGCCGTATGATTGAAACAGACAGGCATGTGACCTACCATGAAATTCGCGCATCCTTAGAAATAGGCATGAGTCAAATACAATTAATCCTACACAAACATTTGGGTGTGAGAAAGCTGTGCTCGCGGTGGATCCCACACAACTTGACCGAGGCTCAAAAAACGGACCGCGTCACTTGGTGCAGTGCCATGCTTACCAGATTCAACGAAGGTGCGTCAAATTTGGTGTGGGACATAGTAACAGGTGACGAAACATGGATTTATTGCTACGATCCCAAAACAAAGCAGCAATCCAGCGTATGGGTCTTTCAAGATGAGCCGAAACCAACCAAAGTGGCGCGCGTGTAGAGTGCATCTAAGCGGATGATTGCTTCTTTTTTTAATAAAACTGGACACGTGGCTACTGTTGCTTTAGAGAATCGTCGTACAGTGAATAGTGACTGGTACACGACCATTTGTTTGCCGGAAGTTATTGACGAACTCCGTAAAAATAACCGTAAACGCCGTATCATCCTGCACCACGACAATGCTAGTTCTCACACGGCCAGACAGACAAACGACTTTTTGAAGGCGAAAAATGTAGAACTCATGAGTCATCCTGCATACAGTCCCGACCTGGCACCTTGTGACTTTTTTCTGTTCCCAAAAATTAAGAACCAATTACGCGGTCAACGATTTTCATCACCAGAAGAGGCTGTCGAGGAGTATGAAAAACACGTTTCAGAGGTCACCACAGAGGAGTGGCACAAAAGTTTTCAAAACTGGTTTCATCGAATGAAAAAGTGCATAGACGCCAAGGGAGATTATTTTGAAAAACAATAAATTAATTTTGTACCTTTAATAGTATTTTTTCATATTCATTCCGGAAACTTATAGTGCTCCCCACGTATAAGTGACTTCTAAGAGGTAAAAGAACAAAATTTAAATAGCTGAAAACTCAATATTTAGTGACTAGTATTTGGGCTACTTACAAAAAGATGCAACCGTGAAAACACAAGCCACGTCTAGATTTCATCATAATCATCATTATTTCAACCGCCGTCCGTCCACTGCTGGACATAGGCCTCTCCCAATGATTTTCAAAACGATCGTTTGGCAGCAGTCTGCCGCAGGCAAACGCTGGTTGCCTGCGATCTTTTTCAGGTCATCTGACCACCTGGTCGGTGGATGTCCAACGGTGCGCTTACCGGTACGCGGTCGCCATTCGAGAACCTTTCTGCCCCATCGGCCATTGGTTCTTCGCGCTATGTGCCCCGCCCACTGCCACTTCTAGATTTGATTCTTTACAAATAAGATGTTTTAATTAATGTGAGAAAAAAAAATTAAAAATATTTTCCGCTTACAGTCAAACATCACTTTATTGAGATAGTACTCGTATAAGAGAAGAAAGCAAATAATAGGTGCTTCTATTTTCTACGAGACTTGCCGAGAAATATGGCGAAACTCTGAATAAAAACGTGTACCATTATTCATGAATGTCATTGAATGTATGATTTGTCTATAGATACAGCGTGGCCTTCAAGTGTGTGCATAATAGTTACCTATATAAGTAGTGTTTTTTGGACGTTGGCCTGCTCCACAGATGGCAATCGTTTGACTTGTTTGATGCCTGGTTTGGGCAGCCCGAATGATCCCTATAACTAAAGGCTGGTTTACACAAGATTCAGTGCGACGATCCAGTGCTTTCACGGACACGAAATTCCCACCCACACATGCAAACAATTTACTCACACATTTAAATAATTGTTTGTAAGTGTGTGTTAATATTTTTTTTTCGTTCGACCGTAAACACATTTATTTATTACTAGCTGTTTCCCGCAGCTCCGCCTGCGTCATAAAGTAGCCTATGTTTGACCCCGGGTCTTCAACTATATTCATACCAAATTTCATCAAAATCCGTTCTGCGGTTTGGCCGTGAAAGTGTAACAGACAGACAGACAGACAGACAGACTTTCGCATTTATAATATTAGTATGGATATGGACTAGCGGTTTCCCGCAGCTTCGCGTGCGACAAAAAGTACCATTTGTTTGCCCCGGGTCTTCAACTATATTATACCAAATTTCATCAAAATCTGTTCAGCAGTTTAGCCGTGAAAGCATAACAGACTAACAGACAGAAAGATGGATAGACAGAAATATTACAGACCTTCGCACATAAAATATTAGCATGGAAGTATGGATAACAAAAGTATGGAATTATGTATAATTAAATTATTTTGTGGTCTAACTAATTTAGACAAACCCGCATTTCAATTTACAAATGCTTATTTTTGATATACTTAGTTCCTTCTTATTCAATGCAAATATTGAGCAAATACTGAGATACTCTAGTATTCTCAAAGTTTTCGTTTTTATCGCGCAATTATCTACTTCTAATTTCATAACATTTGTTGCTTTACAGAAATCCACAAAAAGACGTCATAATCTATTACGCACCGTCTCCTCAAGTGACGCTTAACCAAGTCGGCTTTCACTATTCCCGTTTCACCAACATTCAGACCACATCCAAAAACGATGTCTTCATGATTTGGACTCCAGGAAACACCTTAGAATACTACAAGTTCATACTGATGTATGGGAAGAATTTAATGGACTTGATACACAAGTATTCGGGCGTGGATAGACCGATGTTGAATGGTCCAATTCACTTGATAGCTGTGCCTTCGGAGAGAGTGGAAGGATATGAGATTAATAGCTGGAATCTTCTGACGAATCGGTAAGAAATGTATGACTTTTGAGCTAGCGTTTTCATTAATCTTTCATTATTAAGAACCAATTGGTGTGCGGCTAAGGAACCTATCGTGTCTCAAGAAACATCAAAAGTTTGCAGCTTTAGTTTTAAGTTTGATTTTGAATTTTTTGTTGAAGAGAAAAAATTAATATAAAAAATATTTAGAGAATCCAAGTTTTTATTTATTGAAAGAATGACAACCAAAAATATAAACAAATACAATCACAATGTGGACTTCCGTAGAGGTTGTATCTCTAACATTTTTTACCAACGAGAGATATGTGGCTTAAGAATAAACCCCTCATTTATCAAGAAGTCGAAGGCGAACGCATTAACCACTGAGGCAGTTATTATATATAGAATATTTGAAATTGTCTCATGTTGGTATTAATTTTAGGTAGATACTGTAATAGCAACTATCTTATCGAAGAAAAAAATAAAAAAATAACTTTTAAATGAAAGCCTAGGGCTTCCAAACTTATACTAAGACGAGTAATTACCTAGATACAAAATACGAGTACACGCTAGATGTGACCGTGGAAAATATTGAAAAAAAAAAAAAATAACAGCCCGAAATTGCGCTATTTCTAATGTGTTTCTATTTGAAAAATTTCCACTTATTGCACGCGTCATTTAAATTCGTATTCCGCATAAAAATACAGTAGGTACGAACATGTTTCGTTTATAAATTTTCGAGGTCGCCACCGTACTGCGTTCATATTTCATTTCGACATACTGAAAATATTCACCACCTGTTAATAATATAAACAAAAACTTCGTACCTATATATTTTTTTTTTTTGTATATTTCGCAAAGTTCTTGTTCTTCACATTTAGTAGGAACCTCAAAAAGATAATTATACTGAAGTCATTAACATCTTCTCATTTTCCTGAACCCACTTTGTTAAGTGGGGTCAGTACATTTCACAATTCCTTTCCATCTCAACACCCGAATCTCTCGTATATGTACGTCTATCTCAAATAGAAATATTCATATTCTCCCTGATACAGTCAAGCAATCTCTTTTTTGGTCTTCCTCTATTCCTTGCTTTTTCTCGACATTGTTTAACTTAAATTGAGATACCAGGAGCTACGATTACACATTTACAATATTATTGCGCACATCCCAAACCATCTGATAAAATACACTAGCTGTACTCTGTGATTTTATCTTCTAAAAGAATAAACTTTTTGGTATTGTATAGTATTGTGTATTCAAAAAAATATGTATTCGTGTGCTACATCCAAAGCCACAAGTATACGAACAAAAAAGCTTTAAATAAAGCAATATTTTTTAAATTTACCTAAAATACTGCAATGGATGGAAGGAATACTAAAGCATTCTCCAGTCAACCTTTATAAAAACAAAAAACATTATAATAATATTGCTTGTTCTCAGTGCCAACCGAATAGCCTATCAAGAAGAGTTTACCAGCATCAAACAATTAGAGAGCATGACCTTCGAGCTGGCGCAGCAGTTCAGCAGGATTTGGCTCGGGAACCCTGGGGAGCCGCAGCGGACCAGGTGGAGGGAGGAGTGGTTCAAAGAAGGAGTTGCTACTTATCTGGCATATTACTTCTTGGCGCAAGTACGGACTTGATATTCTTTGAAACTACCCTAATTCATTATTATGTACTGTCGAATAAAGCACATTTTATCCTCGGCGAAAATAAAAGGGATGGTATATGTTTTACTTGTGTATATCTATATGTGTTGGAGAATACTTTGTAATCCAAAAATAGTACTGGTATGGTACTACAAGTATTTTGAATATATCCTATCATGCCCAAACGACGGAACTAAAAATTTTGTTTTTTTTCATTGGCCATCGCCAAGAATTGATAATAATACTAACCAGCTGTTAATTAAGCACAATGCAAATTTTTGACGTATAATAGCTATGATCATGCATCCATTTACTATGAAGAAACCTATTTGCAATTTATTTTTTAGTTATCAAATTTCAAAAACACTTTCAGTATAACCACGGCAAAGGCAGTCAGCACAGACAGCCCCTAGGCCCATACGGCCTCGAGATGAAATTCAAAGCTATGGCCGTAGACTCCCACAGAACTACTCCACCTCTGGGCAATTTCAACAAGAGCTTGGCTGTAGAGATCCCAGTGAGATACAAAGACCTGATTACGATGAAGACAGCGTCAATCCTGTGGATGGTCGAGAATTGGATTGGATCGGACAAGTTCCATCAGGCGCTGGTGAAATATATTAATAGCAGGTAACCATCATTAAATAATTTCTAATTTATTTTCTAGTAAATGATACATTGTTTCAAGTTAAGGAAGACAAAATCACCAGCACATTGGTCTGATGTCTTGCATAATGAGAACGCAATAATAAATTTTTTAGTCGTTAAAGGAACCACGTCAGCGGCTGAGAGGCTTGAACTTTTAACTTTGACACCAGGGGGTACATGGTCGATAGATAATGTAACCTACACAAAATGATGATGAAAAATTTACGAGAATAGTACATTGTTAAAAAGATGAGCATGCGAGGTGCTAATCACTGGTCTGGTGCGGGCTGAAACAACATTTTTTTTTTAATTTCTAAAAGCAAACTAGGTAAAATAATAGTGTGGATCGTAAAAACTATCCATATCTTTGTAACGAATTCTAAGCAGGTCATGTTTTCTTTTCTCTTAAATGATCTTAGCATTCCTTCACCACAATATAAATTATGTTTGTTTCTTACACTTCTACTAGATACGAGTACACTGACATATATACCAACGTTTGATAGAAGCAATTACTGTCTTTGAATTCTGGTAAAATGTAATATCCTTTTTAGGAGGGGCAAATACATTTCTTTGCAAGATTTCACAGAAGCAATGGACCGGGATACCATTGAATGTATGCACCAGTTCTTTAACGGCTCCACCACCTCTAAAATCCTCTCCGCCTGGATTCATCAGAGTGGATACCCCGTCATCAATGTTCAAGTATTGCGAGATAGGACCCCAAATGCGATTCAGTTGAGTCAGGTCAGTATCATGAAAATTAATTTGACGTGTGGATTCCAGCATTTTAATAAAGCACACTCCCATTTAAAACTCACCCAAATATCTTTCCTCGTTCATCCTATTCACGTCCTATTCAAAAAGGTAGGCTGCCAGCTCTTTAAATCTTGTCTTGTCCACGACGAAGATTACAACTTGAAAGAATCATAATAAATATTGCATCCTTCTCACTCGTTCCAACGATAGCTATTTCCATGCAAATGATTTTTTTTTTTTCAGTTGTTGTACCATTTAATTGATAGAATAAATGAGTAAGTAGTTCCGTTAAGCTAATTGTTACATTTAAGACAATTTTTACCATAATACCATCAAAAGGAAAAATTGAGCTCTTAATTTTCTTTATCAAAGATGAGTCTTTACCAAATAGCGCAGATGTCAAGCCAGTCGAAAAAATTATGCCATTGATTTTTATAGGGCACTAGCTGTTTCCCGCAGCTCCACCTTCGTTAAAAGTAGCCTATGTTTGACCCCGGGTCTTCAACTATATTCAAACCAAATTTCATCAAAATCCGTTCAGCGTAGCAGACAGACAGGCAGACTTTTGCATTCATAATATTAGTATGGATATCTATATCTTCTTCATCCTACCGTTTTCGGGTTGTATTCTCAGCTGTTTGCTTAACAGTCCAGGGTCTGCTTGCTGCCTTCAGCCACATGCCATTGATAAAATAGAAATATATTGATATGTTTTACAGAGACGCTTCAGTTTTACAAACGACAACCGTCAAGAATCCGACTACCTCATTCCGATCTCGTACATCGTCCAAAACAACCAAAACTGCTACAACTGTTACAAACCAAGGTTCACCATCGGCAGTCAGTCTTACACTTTTGGGGAAAACCTCAATGGTGGTTGGATCATCCTTAACAGAAATGCTTCAGGTAAAGCACAGGATGTTATTTTTCTTGTTCGATTTTTCAATCTTCCTGAAGGCATCTGAAATGGATTGAATTGATTCCAGTTGTTAGGTAATTGCTGGTTTGAATGCTTGTTAAAATTGTTAGAATGGTTGTTAGTGATAAGTAAAATGATTACTTCTCAGTTTTGAAAACTTTAGATGCACATGTATGGTATATACGATACAACAGGGGTGTACAACCATATTGCTCCATTTGGTTAATCTTATATACTACAAGTTTCATCGGTAGTGACAATAAATAATGATCTTACAAGTGGTACAAAAACGCACTTTTACATGACAACAATAAAAAAATCAAACTGTATCAAAAATACATTTCTTGGGTGAAGAATAATTGGACTTGCTCTTAAATAGTTTTTAACAAAAAGACAGGTAAATTATACAATAACAAACAGTAGTTATCTAACAAAGATTACATTTTTACATCTAATGAATGAATCATTTGAACTTGAAACTACAAACAAGTCGCCAATCCTTGGCCATAGCAATAAACCTATTTCTGGTCTAACCCACGCATCAATCTAGTGTTTAACGTAACTATGCGATTGGATACACTAACATCATTCTGTAGGCCGTCTGTAGTCTATAATCGTATTCATTAGATGTAGGCCAAGCTTGTATTGTGACTAGTCGTTATTGTTAATATTCTAGTTTCCTAAAAAATATAATTAATCCGTCAGTTAGATAATCAAAAAATATTGGAGACGTATTTTTTCTTTTGAAAATTAAACAAAGAATGGTAAATATATGGCACTTTAATGTTCCGCGTGACGTCAAATTGTGCAAAACTTTTTCGCAATATGTGACGTCACTAGACCTCACTCCTAAACTTTGATGCGTTATATCTTTATAATTTATCGGTCAATTGACAAAAGAAAAAATACGTCACTAATATATTTTGATTCCCTAAATGACGGACTAATTTTAATGTTAGTCTTTTGACCCTGGAAACTAGCCTAATACTACAGGATCATACTAACTTTTTATTTGGTACTTATGTAAGCTAATGTTGCCGTCACGAGAAGGTATAAATTCAGTAAACAAACTATCTCTACTGAGGTAGGTTCTAGTGGGTGGTTACCTAGCGGCAATATTATGAGTTTACCAAATATAATTGACTTATTCTTCTTCTTCTTCTTCTTAGCGAGTCGACTCTGGCAAAGTCAAAATTGACTTATAATTACTACATGGGTAATATGAAACTAACGACCAATTCCAATAAGTCGGGTTATATTTTGGATGCTTGGTACAGAAACGAATCCGGCTCAGGGAATGTAAACATTTGGTCAAACATTTTATTTTGGTGACGGACTATCTTTTCACTTTTGAAACAAATAAATTATATAAAAATAATACAACTAATCAATTATGAAATACACGCGAGTGGTTGCGACGGTCAACAGAATCGTCTAAAACCATTCTTAAATTTAAATTATCTCTAAACATTAAAACACTATTTTTTCTTTCAAATATTTCGGACCTCTGAGCATTTGTTTACATAATTTATATCCTCTTGAGACAGGGATTTTAGCAGTCAATTGAGGATAAAGTCATCAATATATACAGATTATACATTATTAAATGACAGGTAAATACTACCTTATTTCAGGATATTACCGAGTAAATTACGATGTAGCCACCTGGAAGCTGATTGCGAAGACGTTGGAAGAGGACCATGAATCCATAGATGAACTAAATAGAGCACAAGTAAGCGAGATGAAATCGAAAAATAAAATAAAAGAAATAAATGGTTTAAGACAGAAATACATTTAAAAAAAATGTTATTATAAAGAATCAGCTGAACAAAACATATTTATTTCTCTAACACTTTTTTGCACGCAGTAAAATCAAAATTAATTAACATAGTATACAGATACTGTAGTTCCCGATGTCATGAATAAACAAATTTTGAAAAATTTATACTTTTGACATATTTTCAAGACGTTGCTTCTTTTTCAAGGAGAATCTCGTAAACTTACCGACTTCAAATCAATTAATTAATTTTATTGCATACAAAGATTCCACTTACTCATTAAATACTCAATCAGAATTTCATATTGTTTGTAAGATTCTATGCAATGTTTCTACATCGTCTGTCAATCATCAACATTTTTATCGCTTTTTTAGATCGTCAACGACGCATTCGCGTTATACGTAGCAGGAGACATAACTCTCCCTCTAGCGATGGAAATATTGAACTATTTGGACAAAGAGCGCAGTTCGGTTGTTTGGCGCGCCGCCATGATGGGATTCGAATTGTTGAAGACGGAGGAAAATGGCTGCCACATGACGAGGCACTTGTATCAAGAATGGCAGGTAAAGATTGTTTTTCTTAACCTATACTGTCCCAATGCTGGGCAAAGGTCCCCCCATTCCATTAAGGTAAAAATATTCTACATTTTTCTTCGTACAGTCACTAGCATTAAAATTTATAGGTACATATTGGTTCTTAAGTCATTGTAACTAGGTCTAACATTGAATACAATGTATATGTGTTAATGCTCGTTGTGACTGTACAATGTGCGGCATATTAGTGTGAGCGAGACGAACTTGCACATTTACAACATTACATTGTGTTTTAAAGATTTAAACTTGACAAAATTTTATTAAATCTTCTGTTGATGTTTATAAATTGTATGTACATTCACAAAAAATTGTAAATAATCTTTCAGGAGTTCATGAAACGGAAAATAGCGCCGACATACAACGGTTTATCGAACAGTCACGATTTCGAAACGAGGTTGTTTAGGAGTTACGTTGTGAACTTTGCATGTTCTTTGAAATACAAACCTTGTATAGACAACCTGAAGTACATGTATGAACAGTACAGGAGGAGTAACATGAGGTAAGTGCCATCGGGGTTAGATCACGGACATTTTTACATACTAAATGTCTGTTTAAGAATTTCTAATTTTAATCTAATTGCCACTGTACACATAAAGTGTACAGTGGCAACTAGATTAAAGTACACATAAAGTGTACAGTGGCAACTAGATTAAAGTACCCATAAAGTGTATAGTGGCAACTAGATTAAAGTACACATAAAGTGTACAGTGGCAACAAGATTAAAGTACCCATAAAGTGTTCAGTGGCAACTAGATTAAAGTACACTCTTTTAATTTACTCGAGTATGTTTTCCAGTTGCATAAGAAACCAAGATCATAATTTGATAGAATAAAAAACAACGTTTATGGAACAAGCTTCCTCTGGAGATCAAACAGTCGTACCTTCAAATTCCGGGTTAGGAAATACTTTGAGCGTTCGGACTTGAGTTGACTTAGGTTTAGCTTAAGTTGGTTTGTTTTACATTTATATTTATCGTATCTATTGTACTGTTCACTCTTTGATGCCCATGTACTCTTTTTTTTCCTTTGGTTTTCGGGTCGACTGGAAGAGATCCCTATCAGGAATAAGTCCGCCTCTTGTTGTTCTATTTTGTTGTAACAATGTTCTTTCTGTAAAATAAAGTTTTTACATACATATATACATACCTTGTTTTGCAATATTGGGAAACCAACCCATCCAAGAAAACGTAATAGGTACATAAAGAATTCTTCATCTTGATTTACTTCCATCTTCCATTACTCCGGAATTCTGCTTATCAAATAATTGAGATATTTTCATATCAGCTTTCCATGCCTGTTTGTATAGACAATAATTATAAAAACTCTTTATTTCACCAAGAACTAAAATAAAGATTACACAAAAAAATTAAATGTCTATGTACAAAGGCGGCCTTATCACAAAAGTAATTTCTTCCAGGCAACCTAATAAGCAAGGAAATGTATACAAAAATAACACAGACAAATCGGTATAAAAACAGTGAATTGACGATTGTGTTACAATATGCAAAATCAGAAACAACACCAAAAATCTTCTAACTTAATATGATTAAATTGTATCAGTCACCAAAGTCGCATAAGTTTTATTCCAAAGATAATGACGTAATTTACTCTCGCATAATGAAGTGCACATTTCACCACACAGTTAACCCGAGAATATTCTGTTAATCCACGTATAACACCGGTATAAGGACTCTGTCTCTAGAATAAAAATGTCTACCATCCATTTTTTATGCTCGGATTAGTTACTCTTGGATAGGTACGATGTTGGTGAAATTGGCTCTAAGTAATAAATATTTTTCCAGATTAGACCCAGACTTCAGAGAATCTTGCTACTACATGCTTATAAAGGACAACTCGTATTTTGGTGCCAACAGACTAAATGCCTTCGAACAAGACGACCGACGATTGGCTGAGCACAGATTGTAAGTATGCAAGACTTT
This sequence comes from Euzophera pinguis, assembly GCA_947363495.1. Taxonomy (NCBI): domain Eukaryota; kingdom Metazoa; phylum Arthropoda; class Insecta; order Lepidoptera; family Pyralidae; genus Euzophera; species Euzophera pinguis. The sequence goes on along the minus strand of OX376161.1, from coordinate 14,610,969 downwards.
CACAGAGATTTTACATAGGTTAGAAAAAGCTCTTTGAAGAAATATATATATCTCACTGCCTATGGAATAAACTCCCGGCCATGGTTTTCCCTAGTGAATATAACATGGGAGCCTTCAAAAAGGGCGTGAAAAAATTCCTTCAGGGTCGGCAACGCGCTCGTGACATCTCCGGTGTAGCAGGCGTTTATAGGCTACGGTAACCACTTACCATCAGGTGGGCCATACGCCTGTTTGCCTACTTAGTTGCACAAAAAAAAATATCTCCTCTCAAAAAAAATTGCAAGAAATCTTTATCTTAACAAAAACCTTTTTTGGATACTTTGTTACCTGTGTGTTCTTTTGTGCCTAAAAAACGCTATGACCTATTTTAATACATTTATCGGTGTTTTGGCACAAGAATGGAATTTCTTTAGTAAAAAAACTTAAATTCTTGAAAATACGTGTAATTTCGAAAAAAGGATATTCACAATATAAATGACAAGCTCAAAGTGATTTTTTATAAATCTACCGCGTACAATGATCTCACGGTTATTACGGAGCAAGATTAACAAGGACAAATAAATGTTGCCTATTATTTCACTCAGGCGCTTGAACATAATCTCCCCCCGTTGAAAGGTGTAGACTTTCAAGCACAGAGACAATCTTCATACGTAGGCAGAGGACACAGGCGAACCAGGGGACGGCGAAGGCAGCCACGCGTTGTATCAACATCGGCGACTCGAGATATACCATCTTGTCCGGGAAACAACCGTAGAACTCGACCAAGGCGCCAATTCAGTGGAGGCACATTATCTTCTTGTAAGAGGACCAAATCTCCGACATTCAGTGTTGTCTTATCAGTCTTCCACTTAACGCGCTGTTGCAGTTCGAAAATATATTCCTTTTGCCATCTTTTCCAAAAGTGCTGGCGAATTTTTTCAATACGTGCTTATCGTTGAAGATTATTTTCGTTGTGATTTTCTAAGTTTGGAACTGGCAATGCGTTAAGAGGTCTCCCAATAATAAAGTGCCCAGGAGATAAGGGGTGGAAATCTTTAGGAGAGGATGACATGGGGCATATGGGACGGCTATTTAAAATTGCCTCCACTTGTGCGAAGAGAGTAGAGAGTTCTTCATAAGTTAAATGGGAATTTCCCATGACGCGCTTAATATGGTGTTTGGCGGACTTAATGCCGGCCTCCCAAATGCCACCGAAGTGGGGAGCGTAGGCCGGTATGAAAAAAAAAATGATTCCTTCCGCTGAAGCGTACTCAGATAGAGGTTCATTAATGCTCTTTAGAAAAATACCGATATCTTTAGCGGCTGCTACAAAGTTTCGACCATTATCTGAATATATCTCGCTTGGTTTTCCGCGACGAGCAACGAACCGACGAAGTGTCATTATAAAGGCTTCTTTGGTTAAATCACCGACGGCTTCTAAATGCACGCATTTAAAACGCAGACAAACAAATAAACACAAATAACATTTTATTAATTTAGCTCCGCGTCCTTTTCGATTTAGTATGAGAAATGGACCTGCATAGTCCACTCCCACTGATTTAAAGGGGAAGTCGACAGAGATCCGATTAGACGGTAAGTTACCCATTTTTGGATTTAGTGTCTGACCGCGAACACGCACACAAATAACACACTTATTGACTACACGTCTCGCAAGCTTCCTTCCGTTTACGGGCCATATGATTTCTCTAACAGCTGATAAAGTCAACTGAGGACGAGAATGCAGATTGCGAACGTGTTCACGTTCAAAGTAAAGTTTAGTTACATGATGAGCAGAATCCAGCAGAATAGGATGCCTTTTCTCAAAAGAATAATTAGATAAATCCAATCTCCCGCCAACTCTTATCAATTTTGTAGTCTCTTCATAAAATGGCGATAAATTCAGTATTTTAGATTTTGGTCCTAATGGTTTGTTTTGTTTAACATTTTTATAGTCAATAGTAAAACTTTGTTTTTGGGCAACACGACAAATAAAATTTAAAGAATTCTTTAGTTCATCAACTGTTAAAATACCTGTGCGTTTAGCATTTTTGGAATTTGCATTATGTAAAAAGCGTAAAATGTATGCGAAAGTACGTTGCAATCTGTTGAAACTTGAAAACCTGGTAAAATCAAAATTAGATTCAGGTATAGAAACAGCAATTACCTTTAGCTCCGGTAAATCAGTAACAAGACCATCCTTACATTTTGGCCAATGTAATTCATCATCACGAAGGTATGAGGGACCCTGCCACCAAAATGAATTTTTGATAATTTGGTTTGCATTAATACCCCTAGAAATTAGGTCTGCTGGATTAAAATTTGTAGGCACATAGCGCCATGATTGTGGATTAGTGAGCTCCAAAATTTCAACTATCCTATTTGCTACAAAAGTTTTTAAATTCCTGGGATCATTTTTAATCCAACATAGTACAATTTTGGAGTCACACCAATATATTACACGTGTGGGGGTGTATCTGATAGATTCAGAAACTGCTCCACATAATCTAGCCGACATTAGAGCTGCACAAAGTTCTAGGCGCGGTATTGTAGTAGGTTTTAGAGGAGCAACTTTAGACTTTGCACACAATAATTGAATTGTCACCTCATTTTGCGCATTTATTGATTTTGTATAAATGCAGGCGCCGTATGCACACTGCGATGCATCGCTAAATGCATGCATCTCTATAATTTCTGAATTGTTACCTAAAACTCTGCGGGGAATCTGAAGATCGGTAAGGGAAGGCAAGTTTTCAGAGATTTCTAGCCAATTTTGCCTTATATCATCTGGCACAACTTCATCCCAGTCGATCCCTTTAAGCCAAAGTTTTTGTATTAGAATTTTGGGTTGTATTATACAGGGACTTAGTAAGCCCAATGGATCAAAAATATGAAATGAATGAGACATAATTGACCTCTTAGTAATTACACCATCTTCAACCGGAATTTTCACTGGAAAATGAAGTTTATCATTGGATGGATCCCAGCCCAACCCGAGAGTGCTCGACGATTCGCTAATGGTAAGTTTTTCCTTAGTATTAACACCTGTGTTTTGAAAAAGTGACGACAAATTAGTTTTGTATTTTCTTAGCGGAAAGCAGGCAGAATTTAGAGCATTAGAAATAGAATTTTGTATATTTTTCATTTGAATTTCATCGTCACATCCGGTTATCAAATCATCGACATAAAAATCGTTTTGAATAATGGTTTTAATTAATTGATCTTCGCATTCCTCCCCCACCTGCCACAAACATCTAGTACTAAGATAACTCGCACTTGCGGTGCCGTAAGTGACGGTATCTAATCGTAACATTCTGATAGGATGAAACTCATCTTCTCTCCAAAGAATCAACTGTAGATTGCAGTCATTTTCATCAACCTTAACTTGCCTGTACATTTTAGCTATGTCTCCAGTCAAAATAAATTTGTACTGTCTTGCTCTGATTAAGATGGAGAAAAGAGAGTTCTGCATGTTTGGACCTACCATTAAAATGTCATTAACTGAATAGCCAGAGGATGTAGGAGCGGATCCATCAAACACTACTCGGATTCGGATGGATTCACTCTCTTCCTTGAAAACCGCATGATGGCAAAGAAAATATGATGGATTTGGAACAATTCCAGGACCCACAGAAAACTCCGAGAGATGTCCCAAATCTTTATATTCACGTATAAACTCCAAATATTGTCTTTTTAAATTAGGAGTCATTCGGAATCGTTTTTCGAGATTTTGCAAACGTTTTTTCGCTAGTGTATAAGAATCCCCGAGGCAGTCAGGGGAGTCCTTTAGGGGCAATCGCACACAAAACCGACCCGAAGATAATCTAATTGTATTTTTTATGAAATGTTTTTCGCATTCAGTGTCATTTAGGCCTTGAAACTTCCTTTGTGGAAGTTCTTCAAGCTCCCAAAATTTAATTACTGTATAATCAATATTAGGAGTTGAAAAAATTGCATTATTGCAATGAATATTGTTTTTAGTATTTTTTGTACCAATAGGACCGCCTATGATCCAACCGAATTTAGAGCTATGCAATTTAGGATTATTGGGACCCAAGGAGACTTGCTCGCAGCCAAGGATATCCCAAAAAAGGTCAGCACCGATTAATAAATCAACAGGTGCAGGATGGTTAAAATTTGGATCAGCTAGTTTTAGATGTTCTGGTATCTGAAGATTTTGCACGTCAATGGCAGACTTTGGTAAGTCTCCAGTGAGATCATCAAGGATGTAACATGATAGAGAAACACTGTAGTTATTTTGCATAGATTTTAGTAGGACAACACAACTTTCAATTATTTGATTAGTACAGCTATTACCAATACCTATTATATTTATGGCATCAATCAAAGTACACTTAAGATTTAGTTTTTGTTGGAGAGATTTGGATATGAGGGTAGTTTGACTACCACTATCTAAAACTGCGCGAATAATTTCTGTTTGGTTATTTAAAGGATTACAAATTTGTATTATTACTGTCGACAGCAGCACTTGATTATTTTCCTTTTTAGGATCATGAAGAAGTGTGTTATGCTTCTCAGTGCAAAGACGACAAGGACCCATACGACAATCTTTCACAGGGTGTCCCTGCCTCAAGCAGTTTTGGCATAATTTGTATTTAGTGACAAAAGACAACTTTTCTGTAATTGATTTAGATTTAAAAGTTGCGCAATCGTATATTTTGTGATTTTCGTTGCAGATTATACAAAGAAAATTACTCGATGAATTTTGATTGTTAGTTGACACAAATGAGTTAACATTCTGGGAACGATTTAAAATATTGTTATTTTTGTTTAGAGCTGTATGGTGTTGTGTGCTTAAACGTGGAGGTTGTTTATTTAAATTATTATTGCTATGATTTCCAAATTTATTTCGATTGAGTGTATCCAAAACGTCAGCACGATCTATCAGAAATTTATTAAATTGCTCCAAAGTAGGAACATCCTGTAACGTATTACGATATTCTTCCCATTTAAGAAGAGTACGGCTGTCTAATTTGGAAATTAACAAATCCCAATGATCTGTAGGCTGACCAAGACTTGATAATGCTCGTAAGTTCTTAGTCACGTGATCAACTAGGAACCGTAGCGATTTCTCTGACTCGCGAGTTATCGGTTGGATGTTGAACAATGAATCTAAGTGATGATTGATAAGAGTTCTTTTGTTATCATATCTTTCGCATAATATGGACCAAGCCTTACGGTAATTCATACTAGAAACCTCGAGGTTTGATATAACGCGTGCCGCATCGCCTTCAAGGTATGACAACAAATAATGAAATTTGTGAACGTCAGAAATGCGCTCATTTAAATGAACTAAGTTTGAAAAAGTGTCACGGAACTCTAGCCATTGAAAATGAGAACCGTTAAATTTAGAAATTTGTATTTGAGGTAATTTAAACCCTATATTTTGATGATCGCAGGTCGCATTGGAAGTGGATTTTCGGCGTTTTTCATCAGTACCAATTAAAGTTTTTGCTCTGGCAATATTAGTGATAATTTCATTTTCAATGCGCTCACGTTCATCAAGTTCCGAATATATAGCTTCAGCATTAAGAACCTCGATCTCAGTCTGAATATCATCAAACTTTGTTGATAAGCATTCCAATTTGTTAAGTTTTAATGTTAATTCAGCAATTTGTTCATTAGAAAATTCGACTACATTACTAATTTTATCTAAATAATTCTTAAGTTTTGTAACTTGCCCTTTAATGGAACTTCTTTTAGAAATAAGATCCTTTAGAGCTTGCTTAACTATATCGTCTGGCATTTTGTAACTTTATAGAAAAGGAAACTTATATACCTATCTATATATAAAAATTTATATCAACAAAGCCTGAGTATAATATATATAATATATAAAATGAAATAATAAACGAAATGATCTCACGCTCCCCGCGTCGATGGATAGCACAGGAACCCAGACGTGTTGTCCACCAACACCGCAACCCGCAGATAACTGATAACAGCCCGAGGAGGCCGAAACTGATAAGGACCCTAATAAGTAGTGTAGCACGCAGGAAAAGCCTGAAATTGTTCAGCGAAATCGGGTCAATATCTATTACTAAATAGATACATTAATTTGGATATATATTATGCTAAATAAATTATCTATGTAGATATATTTTTGTAATGACCCAGCACTTAATAAATTTTGTGAAAACAAATTAAATGTTGAATTCCACAAATGTTTATGAATGCAACTTTTCGGATGTACTTATGTAATTAAATAATGCATAATACTGAACAATACAGGTCGAGTACAACCTGAAATAGAACCTAGGATTTTCCAAATTCCTACAGGAGTGAATTCTATGCGCATAGATATTAGTCTTTGTTATTGTACCTAAATATCAATTCGTAGGATATATGTTTGAATACCAAAAATTGCACAAGTGGATGGTTATTCAAATAGTTACGTCGAACTTAAAGGATTCTATTGGTTACATACGAGGAAAATAATGGAATTTAGTCTGGATATGAAGACAAAGGAATGGCACTTAACTTTCTGTTTTTGAAGAAAATACGCAGTTGTCCGGCACAATCTTTTGTTGATTAGTTGACCAGGCTGACAAATTGATCTTCTATCACCATAAGCACCTCCAATCTTCTTGATGTATAGTAGACAAAGAAGTCCAAAGGTCACGGTATGATACGAACTTTCTTTGTTCGATATTTATTGTTTGCATTAATGACCGTTGATTTTTCTTGATTTTCGTCCTGACATCGGTCGCCAATTTCTTGTTTTGGCACAAGAATGGAATTTCTTTAGTAAAAAAACTTAAATTCTTGAAAATACGTGTAATTTCGAAAAAAGGATATTCACAATATAAATGACAAGCTCAAAGTGATTTTTTATAAATCTACCGCGTACAATGATCTCACGGTTATTACGGAGCAAGATTAACAAGGACAAATAAATGTTGCCTATTATTTCACTCAGGCGCTTGAACAATCGGTAGAGTCTTCTTTTTTTCATTTCGAAGGTCAAAATTGTTATATCAAAACAGACGTTCAAAAGCTATTTTATATATATGTAAACCCTATAACATTAGTGGGTACTATTAAAATTCTGTGCTGTTAAGTATAATTTACGTTTGAAAGTAGATGAAATCCCTATCTTCTGCATATTTTGCCAAAAGTTGCGTATTTTTCGCGCAAAAAATCGCAAAAAAAAAGAACAAAACCCATCAATTATCACTTAATCAATAAATCTAAATCTTAATCTATGTAAATAGTGCAATAAAGTGTTCATTCATTCATTCATTCAAATGGTAATGAACATAGTAATCTGAATTATGTTTTTCAGGCGTGAAGAAAACAGATTCATGATGAAAACTCCAGTGGGAGTGCCGAGACCAATGCCCATCATCATGTCCACCACTCCGGCCACTACGGTGAGCTTCAGTTATAATCCACCTCATAATTTTATGAAGTTACTCAAAAATAAAGGAATTTAATTCGAAACTGTGCCTCTCACATGACTCTACTCAAGTTGCAAGGGTTTCTTCTCACACTTAAAAAAGCTTTTTGATTTTTCACAAGAACAAAAAAGTTTAGTCAAGTATTCGGCGGTAGCGCGGCGACCGGCACGTCACCAGCGATCAGTTGCTAACGCGTTACCTACCGGTTAGCAACAAGTCCGTCGTGTGCGAACCTCTTTGAAAATGTACGGGCGGTAACGCTTAAGTTTGTGACTAGTATTTTTAAAGTTTGTCAATTACGTTTTGAAAAACTTTTAAGGGCTTACAAGTTAAAAGTATCAAAAATAAAATTATGATAGGATCATGTGTTCTTCGTTCAAGCCTGTTTCCTGATTGCGTCGTTGGGCTTTCAAAAAGCTACTTGAGCAATATTTGCATACAAAACAATATGTACACTAGAAAGTAAACTATTCTGAAAAAAACAACAAAATTGGTTGTTAATTAAGGCAGTAACTGGATTTTTTCAAGAAGAAAGTTGGGAGCGTGGTTCAGACTTCTTGCTATCTCTTTTGTACGCACGAAACCGTACGGCAGTGACGTTATTGCTCACACAGTGCATCCTTTTCTTGTTTTTTGACAGTTTCTTCTTCCAGCGAATTTCAAAGGATTTAAAAAAATCTTTCTGTTTTCAATTTCTGGTAGTGAAATGTTTCATAACAATGATCAAAATAAATTGTGTAGAATACTCAATTATGATTCTGAATTTGGTTTTACTGGGTTCCGATTTCCATGGACTAACTGCCTAAAAAAGAAAATTCATTTTAAATTTTATTGGTTTTCAGACAGTGGTAGTATATCCTGTGACAGAAAAACAGCAAGCCGACTCCTCAGTGATTCTCGTACCTTCACTATGCACTATTCTGGGGGCACTGCTCTTCGCTTTAAGATAAAATAGTTAATTAACTAACGCACTGCATTTAAAACATAAAGTTACCCGAAGTGCATCTTGGCCTCCTAAACGAGAGAGCTTCTAAACAGGAAATTATTTAAAGAATTATGTATTAAATCAAAACTTTGCCGGCGGAAGACGATTCCGCAGTATGGAGCTGTAGAAATGTTGAGCCAGTCGTTGCGTGACCACGGCCGTTGTAACATGGTTGAAACGTCGGATGTATGAAGGTATCACACGCACTTAATCCTGTAATTTTATGTTTTAAAATGGTCAAAAGTCTTTGTTTTATTACACAAAACTGTTTAAGACACCAATTGCTAATTTACGACTGACACTGTTACGACTTTGCCACTGACTGTGTTAAAAATTTTAAAAAAAATTAATCACATAAATTTATCTTTACTCTCAATCTTATTTATTTTTGTTACACATTAATCTCCTGATAATAAATTCAAAGTAGTGTCGAAAAACTTAAAAACTTAACCGATACTAGTTTAAGATGTCGGCAACGCGCTCGTGACATCTCCGGTGTTGCAGGCGTTCATAGGCTACGGTAACCACTTACCGTCAGGTGGGCCGTACGCCTGTTTGCCTACTTAGTTGTATAAAAAAAAAGATTGAAGATTAATCAGTAAATATTATTTTACAATGTTTATTCTACAAAATTGTTTAAAATATTTCTCTTATTATTTGTGAACTATATAAAGTACCTACAATGTTCATTAAATTTATGATTCATTTAGTTAGTATTAATATAAAATAAGTTATTTATTAATTTACATTCCTAGATATTTTTACGATCACATATTGTGTGTGTGATCTGTGATCAAATGTTGTAATATTACATATCTTAGGAAAATACAAATTGCATGCGTCATCTGTTTAAACTATCTATTTAGATGTACCCCTATTATTCATAAAAAAAACGAACGTTCGTTAAACCTACATTAACTAAAATATGTTTATTCCCTTTCTGTCTTTTCTATATTTAAAAGAACGAGACGAAACTTATTTTAGTTAACAACTTAGTTAGTTAGAACATTCGTTATTTTTTATGAATAATGGGGTTATGAAAATTAATTAAATAATAGGTATATTGACAGGCAAATTAAAAAAAAAACCATAAGTTAATATAAATTAAACTAGCTGTTTCCCGCAGCTCCACCTGCGGTATATAGCCCATGTTACTCAGGGTGAATGTAGCTTTCCAATGGTGCAAGAATTTTTGAAATCGGCACAGTAGTTTTTGAGTTTATTAATTACAAACATACACACAAAAATACAAATCTTTCCTCTTTATAATATTAGTGTAGATAAATAAATACTTTGTATAACTGTTCAAGTGTTCATCTATAATAGATAAGGATTAAGTTATTTATTACTAGCTTTTTCCCGCAGCTCCGCCTGCGTCAAAAAGTAGCCTTTGTTTGACCCCGGGTCTTCAACTATATTCATACCAAATTTCATTAAAATCCGTTCAGCTGTTTGGCCGTGAAAGCGTAACAGACAGACAGACAGACAGACTTTCGCATTTATAATATTAGTATGGATGTTTTTGTTAATTTATCTAGTCACATATTAATTTAATGTAAGCTGTTCAAGAAGGATCTACACATGGAGTAATTACAAAGAGGAGATGCCGTAATGAGCGGTTTGTAAGAAAGTGTTTGTGAGGCTACACGGGGCGGAAGGCAGACGTGCGGGGTGCTTGGTTTCGGCCGTGACTCCAATCATAGAGCACGAGCAATGACAAGCTCCGCCCACTTTTGTGTCGGCGAGGCGCCAATGATCACATCACTGCGCCATTTCAAACGGCATCTCCTCTTTGTAATTGCACCATGGATCTACATTAGTGTAATAAGTTAAATATTTAGTTTAATATTCTTACCAGACTATTTATCAGCTACTGATAAGACAATTATTTATTTTATCTTCACTAATATGAATTAAACTAAAAAAACGTGTTTTATTCAATTATCCTTTACCCTTGTTATATAGGTAGGTACAAACGCAGTCTGACTTAACAAAAGCTTACTAACCAACGCACATGCAGTGCGTTAGTTTGAAAACAAATATTTAAAACATAAACACATTTAAAAAAATATGTGGAAATATATATATGGAAGACTGGAGCTGGAAGTATGGAGCTGTAGAGATGCTGAGCCAGTCGTTCCGTGACCACGGCCGTTGTAACACGATTGAAACGTCAGAAATATGAAGATAGGTATTATATATACAAGAAGGTATTATATAAATTTGCTCTATAAGTAATACATTTTTTCCCCATTAACTTTTTTGCGCCAAACTATCTTTCCGTTTCTCCCAATGGTTGACTGGTAGAGAATGCTCTTAGCATTAAGTCCGCCAACTGTTATAAGTATATGTGTACTTTGTGAAACAATAAAGTTTTAATAAATAAATATACGCAATTATTCTTTAAATTTAAAGTTTTAACAAAGAGCATAAACCCCCACACAAAAATAAACATTCCTTTCTCAATGGACTTAAATCGCGTAATTTATTTATTATTCTTACAAACAGATGACAATTAATTCACAATTTTGCACACCAAATTTGATTTTCCGAATATCGGGATCAAAATCAGTCATTCTTTGAATTTTGCGTTCTGTCGTCAAGCAAATCTAAAACAATGTTGATATTTTTAATACATATTATATAATCATATGCGCAAATTTTGCCCAGAGAGGAATAATAAAGAAAGTGATAAATAATTACTTTTAAATAGTAAATCAGTGGGTGGCTCCAGCTATGGTCAGATGGCAACACTAGAAGTGTAGAAAACTGTGGTAGAAAAGCATATCTGGCAAGATATATGAAACTGAACGCAACAACCCGATTATATTTAAAGTTACATCGTGAACATAGATGGCGCTGTAAGTATAATATGAGGTTAGGACTAAGGACAACAGCGAGTCGTATTTTAAGTGTTTCTTAGCAAGAAATCGGTGGACCTGTAGTCGGGAAAGAAAGAACCGTTTAAACTGACGTGATTCCCACGTGACTGGCGGGACGCCCAGAAACGGTAGACGTGCCGTAGCGTATGAAAAAGTTAACTGGCCTGCTAATGTCACTTCTTTTGGCTAGACAGGAGAGTAACAGACAGATCAAGAGTGAAAGCTTAGCGAAAGGGTTCCGTTTTCATTATTTGCATACGGAACCTAAAAATGTTACTATGACCGTCACTGTCACTGAGACTGTGCTCGACCCCGTACCGTCTGATTCTGAGACCCCCAAATCTTTGGCATTTCAATCAGCAATATAATGCACTTACGCTTCATTTGTATTGGAGAAACGCCAAATAGCATTAATTAAAATACTGTAGCTTTATCGAACGACCTCAACGCTCGAAATATTTTGTACGTCGAAACATTTTTAAATACTATACAACAATTAATAATTGTCTTATGAAGACCAGATAGCATTTGTTTTAAAGAGAGATATAGTATGCGATTTAAAGAGGAAACTAAGCAAGTCCTATAGTGGATACTTTTGAGCCGGGTATTAATCGGACCCGCAGAAACGAGCTAAGGATGCAACCAAGAAAGCGCAAGAATAAGAAGAGCTAGGTACAATTACAGGCGGAATATTAGATGTGTAGAATTTGTTTTTTTAAAGGAAAAAATATCAATTCAATCTTATCCGACATATCTCCGTCTTTCTTTAAAAAAAATATCTATCTCTCTTTCTCTCTTATTTTAGCCTTTTCTCGGTTGTATCCTCACCTGGACGATTCAAAGTATTTTCTACTCCACTTTGCACTGTTATTAAAAAAATATATTCACATTTTTAAAATGTAGTGCATACATTTGAAAATGCGAATTTTATTTTTCGCAACATCGGGAATGCAATTCAAAAATTGACATCGTATTCGCGACTCTCCACACCACTCGACAAAGGCGATAAATAAAGTAAATCTGACAGCGTTCTGACCTCAAAAGACCTATTGTGCTGTGGGCTGTGACCAATCAGTGATGTGGGAGGGCGAAGGATCACTGGTATCCTCATTATAGATGCCGACAGACTTGATTTTAACGCACTCTATTCTTCTTTGCGTGTCTATGGTATTATATTATTTCAGCCCAGAAACAAGCCAAAATACTCCTGTCAGATGCTAAGAATTAATCATTTAGTGCATGTGTTTATTAGACGCCTAGAATAAGACAGAAAATGCCATATTTTAAGGAGAGAAACCAATCTTGCAATGGTTGTGCGTACTAGGTATCTGTGATTCTCCATTGTTCGTTTAGGATGCCTTTACAGAGACCAACTTATACTCTATTTCACGAAATAGATATTACATGAACGTGCGAGTTTATATGTAGAAGTAAACTTTTCGGGAAGTGTACAATATGATGAATACGTAAAAATTAGCACAGTGGGAATTTTATGAATTGTCAATCAGAGGATAACGGACCCAGGTACCGAAACACAACTTCCATAAACGACAATTTCCAAAAACTAGGAATATACTTTTGTGTGTTACCACTGTACTCGTATAAAGTCACGTAGACTTAGTAAAGATCCCGCTGATAAATCACATAAATTACCTAAGATTACCTCACAGTTATGAAACGTTTCATCAATAACATGAAAACGGGGCCAAGTTCGCGTATAATCAAGCCAGATATGAAACAAAGACGGACATGTAGATATATATTGTATCTGATATTAGTGACCCGACCTACATCGGACCCCCGACCAGTTTTAGTAGACCCACCATAGTATCGTGCGTGTGGTGTAAAATTTATACTTCTATAAGAATAACACCTATTCATAAAGCTGAAGTTTGTTCAAATGCTTTTAACTCTTCTTCTTTAATAAGGGTCGATTTCACCAAAGACTGATAAGTTTTATCCCAAATATTGAAGAAAATGTCTACCATCTTAGATTAGTTTTGTTACTCTTGAATAGACACGATATTGGTGAAATCGTTCCTAAATCGTTTACTGCTAGACATAGGCCTCCTCACGCCAGTCATTCCGGTCTTGCGCGTGTCTTCTAGGTACATAGTGGACCTGCCACTCTTTTATCGGCTTTAGTACCTATTTATACACAACACAAAAGGAAACATAGTCAAGTACTTGTTTAAACGTAAACATAATGTGTACGTACTTGAAGAATGACTTTACCCTTCTAATGATTATTAATCTGTTCTTATCAATTGTGAATGGTTTTCATGGCCGTTGATCTATGCTACAGAGCCCAGGATACGCTTTTGTCATGATTCTAGACTTTGAACCTTTTTATTCGATCCGGGTTGGGCACATAGTCAGTTTTCGCTTCTTAAGGACTTTCTTCTTCTACTTCTCGAGTCGAAATGGCTACGATGTCATATAATGTTTGGGCTGACAGTTGTCAGGAGGAGATGCACTGATGATTGGTGATGAAATGATGAAGATGACTCGAATTATACACGATTTATTGAATGGGTATGAGATACACCGATGTCCGATGCCGACTGGCGTGTTCACCGCTACCGCCAGCGCATGTATGTGTGTGTATGAGCTCGATACTTTTATTACATACATCGAGCTTCTTAGTTTTCCGATGAATCATTTAAAAACAAATTGATACGATTTAAGTAGGGCTGAAACAGTGACAAAGGAAAAGTGGATTTTCTTTGAAATCGATAAAGTAGGCACTTCAGAAATGCAATGTCGAATGCTCGGTACGTATTTCTGAGTGCAATGAATCTTGCGCACTAGGTATGCATTCCCCCTATGTTACCTCCACCACGAGACTTTATTAATGCAATCGTATGTTACCATTCTTAGTTACCTTACGAGTACTATCCGCCAGAGGCGCTGTACAGGTTTGTCATACGAAATCGCAGTCGCTAGCTTCTGAGTCAAACACATGATGTAACATGATAAATCTAGTGTAGGTAGTTAGATAGTCATCTAGCGTGATCCTGGAAATGCGAGGACATACCGGTAAAACAGCAACATGGAACATTTATTTGCTAGTCCAATTCATTATTTGACTGATTATGAGATCATCCAACAACAGACAACCTTAATATATGAGAGAAAGGAAGATTCTATAAAAAATATTTCTGAACATCATCACACATTTTGTAATTGCCTCTGAAAACCCTTCACTTTTATACCACACACTAAATTAGTTCAGGAGAAAGAAAAATTTCGAAGATAAATATTTTGGCGCCAATATCCGCCATTTTTAATTTCTTGCATTATGTCTCGCGCAAAAAACAGGAATCTAAAGTCGTATCATTATAATCAAAATAGGTTCAGCCATTCTTTGGGTACGACTTATGACTTGACTTTGAAACATACATTCTCACATACTACAGGTCAAACACATAACTAACTCTTTTTTGGTTTCTTCGCAATCGGTTACAAAAGCCATAAAAATGAGCCATGAGTCCATCGATTCACGTAGACCAAGCCTAAAGTTTAAAAATATAAGAGTAATTTAAAAAACTAAAACACCCGACTGCTTTTGCGCTGTGTAATTTGGAAATGAGAACCCCGAAAAATTAGGCATTTACTTTTTTTTAAATATTGATATACCCAGTGTCTCTCTCACACAATAAATACGAATCTAACGACACCTCTCGAGCTAAAATCCATCGAGCCGTTCAGGCCGCAAACTAAATAATTATACATACATATACACTCTCGAAAAACATAACCATTCTACTGAAGCAGTCGGGTAATAAAAAGGGCACGGGCATAATGTAGAGACCTTCACAAAATGGACAAGGTGCGTGAATTCTTGAGTTTCGTGATACACGGTGACACACACTATCCTTCTTTCCGTTATTTTTAGGGTATTTTAATTGAGGTCGTCGAACCGTGCGTGATGGGAATTACTGTAGTTAATTATTTACGTCCTACTGGATATTTTTGCATGATAAGCAGCTTAGCTAACTAAGCTTTTTCCTATATTAAGTTCGTGCTTGCGGTTTTTCGAAAATGTGAATTTTCTTCAGTGGTAAGTACGGTGATATTCGAATCCATACTAATATTATAAATGCGAAAGTCTGTCTGTCTGTCTGTTCACTTTCACGACCAAACCGCTGAACGGATCGTGATAAAATTTGGTATGTTTATAGTTGAAGACACGGGTTCAAACATAGGCTACTTTTAAAGCAGGCGGAGCTGCGGGAAACCGCTAGTAATCTATAAGCCTTAGATTAATAATTGGTCTCCGAAATTGCTCTTTTAGCTTCCCGCCCAAAGTCCTAGAATCCAGTAATTTCACCGATTCTGTGATGCTTGGTTTAAAACCAGAACATAAGAATGCATGCACTGCTGTTTGGCGGGAGACAAAGGTACAAAGATCTACCTCTGGCTTCTAAAACCATTCTGGTAACTTACAAAGGTGATTAACACTAACATGTATGTACCCATGTCTGACAAAAATTAATGAATTATGAATTATGAAAAAATATGATTAAATGGTGTAAATATTCTTTTTTAATTTGTTTTTTTAATCAGACGAATTTTTTTATTTTTTTTATTATCATAGTAGTCCCACTGCAGGGCAAAAGTTTCTCCGTCCATTCTAAAATAGGCAGTTCCTACTAATTATAATCAATGGTCCTAAATTTGGCTATATTATTTCTATATTTACTACTACAAGTTTGTATTTACATAAAACAATTAGATACCTACGTGACTAAACTGACTTAAATATTAGTTATTTTGAAACCAAAACAAATTCATATCATCAATCGATTTCCATATTTTGCATCGTTTAAGTATTTGAACTGTCAAAATTTTTAACATTGAGATATTATTCTGGTAGAGAATGTTTTGCATTAAATCCGCCTTTTGTATGTTTACTTAAGGTACAATAAAGTTTATTAAGACCCGGAGGTAGTGGGTTCGATTGCTATGGGAAGCATTCCTTTTTGTTGTTCTCAGTTTGGTTAGGATATAGCAAAAATTATTCAGCTGATTATCTGACTGAGGAGCTCGTTAGTCGAGCGCGACCCGCGAATCCGTAGCAAATGCGCGTGTCAGGCGACGGCGTGACGCGACCACTATTGGATTGGTCGGCATTTAGTGGCATTTTCTATCTTGAATTCCTCCGTGCTTCGAGTCCCGCCGTTAGAGGTTGTGTCAGATGCCTTACGGTAGCCTGAAAAATTCTGACAGTGTTGGCCACTAACACACGTCATGTTCCTGTTGGTGTGGTTTCCCTGTAAAGGGCTACAGAGGTCAGACAGCAGTCGCTCCATTCTGATAACCAGTTCCGCCAAATCTAAGACCGTGACTTACAGCGTACCCTAGGCTCCGAAGCGTACGCTGTCGACGCAACTAGGAATACACGCTAGGATGATGATTCAGCTGATTATCTGATAATAAAAACTAACAGCATTTCATATTATCTAAACTTTTTAAATTGTACTTTTATCTGTATTGGCCGATCAATCAATCAAATTCATATTCTCATTCTTTTTCTGTTCAAGCAGTCAGGTTATGGAATACTTTACCACCTAGCGTTCAAGAGTCCCAAACTCTGTCCACATTTAAGAAGCGAGTAAGAGATCAGTTTATTATACATATAGTATTATAAAATAGGTTTAGATTGAGCCTATTACTTTTGTATTTTTTTTTCTTCTTTTCTTGTACGCCTCTTTGCCTCTTTCTTTCGTAGTTCCTGTCGCGGGTCTGCTGGAAGAAATTTCTTTAGAAATAAGTAGAACCCTTGTACACAATTTTCTTAATGTTAAGTTTCCAATGTATATTTACAGCGTGTACATGAAATAAATAAATAAATATTTACTGCTATTACGCTGTTAAATTATTACATAAATATTTACTTAATAATTTAACAGCAATCTGTTATTTAACATCTTTGATATACCTTTCAGTTTATCAAAATGTTTCATTGTCTTCTTCTCAAGGACGCCGAATTTCATAGTCAATCGGCCATTTCATACCATTGTTCTGTGCTTACAATAACTCGTGTAGTAATAATAAACTCGCAAGTTATTTTGACAGACAGACAAACATTTCTACTAATATTGTATTAATTTAGATACGATACGCGGCCACTGCTTGTATGCAGTAAGCGCGCCGAACGCGAGCCGACAGCACGTGTGTGCTTAGCTTTATTGAACGGGATGTAGTGTGACACAAACTTTATATTTCGAACTCATTATCTGGATTATTTGTGAAAAAAAAGGTTCGTATTTTTTTTTTATCGTGTTTTTAATTCAAAGTTTGACGGGATTGTTTCGTTTGAATATTATTGGAATTACTTTTAAAATCCATTGATTAAACAACAATCGATAAGCGAGCCAAATGTTTACGATTCCAAAAATAAACTGAAATACTTACATTGGGAAATAAATTACAATTTGTCTATGGTGAGTTTCGGTTAATATCATTGTCGATTGAAACAATATTTTTGATAAGAAATGTACTATGGTACTATTTGGATTGGGTCCAGGTATAAAAATACAATGCCTAGTGCTGTCTTGGTGCGAATCGCCGGGAGATAGCTCAGTCAAAGATTGTTTAGCATTAAGTCTAATGAGACTAGACATGACATGTATCTTTTCTTAGTAAGATACGGAGAGCTACGCAAAGTAAAGTGGACCTAAATAGAAAAGTACACTACCTAAGTGTCGCGTAAGGTTAAAATTGCATGTTTTTCTTTTAGCCCACTGTAGGTACTAGAGCTTTATATATATTTCTTAAACAGATTCTGGGAAAAAAACATTTATTATCAATGACATTCAAATGTTTTGCAATTATTCGTCATTACAATAATAATGATTTCATATGCATTCAAAATTACGAACAATAGAATAATAAATTAACTTTTTTATAATGAACTCAAGTAGTGATAAGTAATATTCCCAAAATATTATGCCTTCTTAGCTCAAAGAGTATTTGCCTTAAATCTTAGGCAAAAAGCCTTAACCAACTTTTTCCTAAGAAAAAAAAAAGCTTCTTGTTTTCCATACAACTTGATTCCAGGCAATCCGATTTTTATACTTTATCGCACTTTTTTTTTTCAATATGGCTCTTACTTTCGTATTTAGTTTAAGTAATTTTTTTTAATAAAGTTATTAAGTTGTGCTAAAGTCACGTAAGTAGTTAAGTGAAGTCAAAAGAGTCAGCAGAGTCAGCCTGCACTTAGCGATTTCCAGGAGCTTTTGGCAACAAGCAAGGAAATCACATAAATCAAACACTGCATCACTTCCCAATACTCACGCTTGTTCTTGAACACTTTGCGAATAATAATCCACCATTATTAAGCACAAACATTCAAAAAAATTACATAGAGATAGCTACCCAATAGCTCAGATTAAGTTTTCTTCATCGGCTTACACTTCGGAGCCTAGGGAACCACGTCGGAAATGGATTAATTTATGAATAGGAAATTGTGATACGTGAGGAACCGGAGCTATGACCTTTGAACTTGCATTGAGCAACCAACAAAATTCTTTTGCCACTCGAGTATTGGAACGATTTCTTGATGTCTTTCGTATCGTGTGACAAAGTCATCGATCTTTTACATCCTTTAGAATTTATTGAAACCCCCTCTCGTTCTCTGACGAATTTTTTAGAATTTAATAGTATAGAAATATTGGAAGAAAAAGTAAATTAGTACCTTCCGATGGGCAGAAAAATAAAGGTTTCTCGGAATTCTCTAGCAAATTCAGGAAGAAAGTTGTAGTTTATTTATCTCAGTTGCCTTAGGCTCGTCAGTAGATACTACTATCTATTCAGCTGTACCACGACGGGTAGCGACAGCGTTAAGGTTTATTATGGAACTTCTTAGTTACCTTACTATCCGCCAGTACTGGTTTGCAATACTAAATTTTTAACGCAGTCGCTAACGTCTGAGTCGATAAAATCTAATAGTTGACGTACTGTGTCTAAGGTTCATAACACTCTTCGTTTGCGTTCTACCTAAGTACAATTTTAAGTAGGTATGAGTATGTCAGAGGGTTATGAAAAGCCAATTAGTGGTTACACAAGAAAATCTGGTAACAACTAGCTGTCTGCGGTGAAGCCTGTGTTTGACACAAATACAAATTATATTTAGAATAAAGAAAATTAGTACTTTTGGACTTGGTTTGGTTTTGGTAATTACGTTAACATTAGCGCGATTGAGCCCCACAGGAGGAGACCAGATACTTGTTCCCAACGGATTTATGTGACCTTACCATTGGAAACGATTTACCACCAAGGCAGATCATTGGACATTGCGTAAAAATTTTCTATGAAATTTCTTAGTTACATTACTATCCGCCAGGAGCGCTGTGCAACTTTGTCGGACAAAGTCCGACAAAGTCAGTCGCAGTCAGTCGCAGTCTTGGTAGAGGGGCAGTCTTTATAAATTTATTTGGACATACATTAAATATCATCATGCCTGTTTACCGTTTATTTATTTATTTATAAATCTTTATTGTACCACAAGTTTACAATTGGCGGACTTAATGCTAAAAGCATTCTCTCCCAGTCAACCATTAGGAAAAACAGAAAAGTTATGTGCGGCGCGAATTATTTTAGAAAACAATGAGAGAAAAAAAAAACAAAAAAAACACATAACTGCTAAATAAACATACATAGATTTACATACAATATTCATAACTAGACATATACATACATAAACATACATTAAAAGAAGAGATGAAACCGGAAAAAGATGACGATTTAGGGTGATATTATGCTAGTGAGGTGAATTTTGACTTTTCTTTTGAAAGCGAATTTAGTAATGGTCTCTTTGATGTCGTCGGGTAGAGCATTCCAGAGCCGTGTGGCTTGTAAGGTAAATGAATTAGACATAAAACTGGACCGAAATAGGGGAGTACAAAGGGTAAGTTTTTTGGAAGATCTAAGTTGCCTATCGTGACCGTTGGCAGAGACTAAAAATTTCAACTTTCTTACAGACCTCCCTCGCTTCCTACATACTAATGTATCTCGTCATACAAGCCCGTCGATTACGAGTACTCCTTACATCTCCCTTTTTCATAATGTCTGCGATTTGGGGGCATTATGTTTTCAATTATCATATATGGACTGAAGTAAATATGTAGATTGTAATCTCACTGCAATAATATTGTACGAATTTGATACCAGCACTCAACGGGCACTCGAGTCTCGCCCATTGTGTTTTAAGTGGGTTAAATGATAATAATAAGCTATTGATGTAGCTCACGTGGCTGGCTACTGGACTACAGGCAACGCCGGGTATATAAAGTGTTTCAATGTGTCATTCAATAAAAAAAAAAAAATGTTATAACCTTGAAAAATTTATTTGATGAATTCATTTAGTGATCACCTGACAAGAAGTATGGGAGGGCGAAATTTTCTTTATTCAATTGCTGATGGGTTGATATTTGAAAAAAGTAATACGACATCGGGTCTTCAACTGTATCCTATTCCATACCAAAATTCTACAAATTCTTTCCAGCGGTTTTGCCGTGAAAGTGCAAACAGACAGACATGCATTTAAAATGTAAGTATGTATAAATCCACGCAGATTTAACGTGCGATCAATACTATTGGATCTCATAGATAAGATACTCGTAGCTATGCTCAGTGTTGCAAACAAGATACAGTTTCAAACCATTAAACAATTGTATCTTTAATTGAAATAACGACAGTAGTATTATTTTCGACCTCAATTATTATAAAAGCTATGCTCACATGATTCTTAATACATTTGACTTTGAAGCGAAGTGTCACTAGTGTCTGCTAGTGAGCAGTGGCGTATTTCAAGATTTAGCCCCAGGCGTCATTGATGACTTTTAAGATGATAATTTAGGTTCTTGGCTCCTCGGTAGTAGAAAGTCAGAAGCAGCAAAAGAGTTATTTAATGATATGTGAAGACTGATTGGAGTCGATAGCTATTACCATGATAAGCTAACGCAAATTCGAACGCAACGACTCCACGATAAATTAAATAGTTCTGTAAAAGCGCTGAGCTTCGTCTCTGTATTGCCCCAATTTTCTGTAAAATTTCATCTATTGTCTGTGCCAAGTTTAGTAAGGATTCGTTAAAATATGCGAATTGTAGCCAACAAACAAACGTCCCCATAAAAGCAAAATAGGCAACTCTAGAAAAGGAGACTCTCACTCGCTTCGCCCGCTCTTCAATTATTGCTAAACGAAAGTGATATAGATAAATTGTCATTTTTTATATGCATCCCTGGTTTTGCCTTATTTAGACGTACAAAACATGCAGTGGATACAAAATGCGGGTCTACGGTTTTGTTTCAAAATCCTTCTTCTTAATTATTTAATCATCTCTACCCTATACTACTGTCACATTTAGACAAACACATTTACTTTTTGTAAATTATTATTCATATATTTTTAATATTGTATGGTTATAGTTGAAGATACGTGATCAATTATAGGCTGTGGTAAAAAGAGAATTGTAATGTAGGTAGAGCAGTAGAAAAAGAATGCAGGTTAACGGTTTTGTTTCGAAATTCTTCTTTTAAATTATTATAATCATCTCTATCTTACTCTCTCGTCACATTTATACATACACATTTATTTTTGTAAATAATTATAAAATATCTTTTTCCAGAGCCATGGGGGGCATGTTTCGCAGTGAGGAGATGGTGCTCTGCCAGCTGTTCGTGCAGCCCGAGGCAGCGTACGTCTCCATGTATGAGCTGGGAGAAGCTGGCATTGCACAATTTAGAGACGTGAGTACATGCATGTTTGTCCGTCCCTCGTAATGATGAAACGGCTGAACCGATTTTGATAAATGGTATGACGATAGATTTATAGCGCGAGGTTAACTGGCGATTTCAAGTGTGAGTAAGGTACCTACGTAGACTTTTAAAGTATTTAAATTAACATCCCATCGCTTTCGCAGTTGCTAATTCTTAACGCGTATAACAGTGGGACAAGATTCCCCCTAACTCTGTTGTTATACTTAGGTAAATATATAAAATAAATAAAATTCAGCTTATAATTTGTAAATGGTCAACTTTCTAATTTCTTTTTGAATGCTGATTATTGAAACCGCCACTAGTCAGTCACAATTAAATTATTCCTTTGGTCGCATTTTACGATAATCACTGTGAGTACGAAAGTATTCGACCAACACCTGAATATTTTGAAATCCAATAGAGTTGATTCCCAGGACCAAAAATATTTTTGATAACCTATTGTACCGTTAGTCACTTTACTCTCTTCTTTTATTTTTTATTATTGTATGTTGTATGTAGGTATATGATATGTATATATTCATTAAAGGTATAGTATGTATTAATTGATTGTAGGTTTATTTATTGACTGTTGTGTAAGGATGATAGTATATTTAACCGATTCAGGCGTTACTTTGCGGAAGTTAAAGTTACAAGCACTTAATAAATTATTTTGCGTGCTTCCGCCACCAGTTAGTTCATGCAAACTATTGCCGGCCGGCACCCACCCACTACTATTAGTCCCAACATGCCCGCCACCACTAGCTTGCACATGCAACACGTGTTTCGCCTCTACGCGAGGCATCTTCAGGCACTAGACCAAGCTGTTAATAGAGTTGATTCCCAGGACCAAAAATATTTTTGATAACCTATTGTACCGTTAGTCACTTTACTCTCTTCTTTTATTTTTTATTATTGTATGTTGTATGTAGGTATATGATATGTATATATTCATTAAAGGTATAGTATGTATTAATTGATTGTAGGTTTATTTATTGACTGTTGTGTAAGGATTATAGTTTTAGTATTTTATTACTGTACCGCCTTTTGTTTGTTTTCACTTTTTATCCTATCTACCCTAAGGTTGGCTGGAAGAAATTGCAATAGCGATAAGTCCGCCTTTGTACTCAATTTTCTAAATGTATTACTTTTAATTTTAATTTTGTGATTGGTACAATAAAGTGTATATCTATCTATCTATGGTGTAAAGTGAGATTCTTAAAATAAACATCACACGAACATTACTAGATATCTCCTTTGCTAGGATCCCTCCAGATAAGTACTTATATTATATCATTTATAGCATATTGTACAATCTTGTCACAAAAAATTTTAATTTTGTATCTTGTAGTGCAAAAGAGTTTTTATTTACTTACTTACTGTAAACTAAAATTCAGGTTAAAATAACACACAATGTTTTTAAATATAAGAATTGTGTCATAATATGCCTGTTTTCTCACTCAATAGTATTAAATAATCATATTACTTTTATAACCTTTCGACCTTAGAAAATATACCATTGTGTTAGCAACAATATATTTTTCTAAATTAAAAAATTCATATACTTTTATATAAGTTATAAGTTTACGACTGACTTCGTGGTTTTATAGTCTAGACCGCAGATCTAGTGCTAGTTTCATCCTTCCGGATGATGTATGTTTAAGCATAGACAAGTAGTGTTTTCCCAAAGCGCATCGAAACCGCCACGGACGTTTCTTTTTCAATGCGTTTTCCCTATGCTAACTAAGGTATTACTATATTACTCTGGATAATGTACCTACCTACACGTATCTAATGCAATATTTATGACTTGAAAAACAAAGGTTTAGAGTAGGCCGTAGGCAGTAGGCCCATAGATTAAGTTCTTTTTTTTTTACCTAAGTTTTGGTTCTGTTTAGTTACAGTGACACAGACTCATTGGGCAAAAGAAAATGTTATTTGGATTTTCCCCAATGAGTAACAGTGTAACACAAAATAGCGTAACTCACCGGGAACAAAAGAAATATGATCTCCAAAATCTTAGATAATTCACTATATTTCTACCATTATCGTCTAACAATATACTGATTTCCACACCAACTGAAAAAAGCTTTTGCACATCTGTTCTTACTCTAATTTCAACGCAGTTAAGTGCAACCTTGTTTACGTAATTTTCAGACGTGGTTTTAAATTTTCCTCTATCCAAAATCCAATATAACATACAATCGTCAGTAAGAAAGTACTTAGTCTAGATCATCAATCATAAATCTCACTTTAAACCCTAACCTTACAAGTTTATCGGCTGAATCATGTCAACCGCATCATCAAAACCTCGTTACAACCTACAGTTTTCAAATACATCTATAATGAAAGCTTTCAGTATGAAATTACCAGGATCGCTATTTATTTTTGTATTGACTCATAATCGACGAGACAAATAATTTTTACTCGATATCGAACGATTTTCATTCGATATATGTGTTTTAAAAGTAGGGCTCCAGGTCAACCATTGTGACGTCACAGTTAGCAATGTGCCGTTCCCAGGAACGTGCTAACTTTCCCAAAATCGCGGGGCATGTATCCGGGCACGTTTCCGCAAAATGGGAATGTTGAGGTAAGTTGTGATTTAAATTATTAAACAGTTTTTATCACGTCCAATGTACTTATTTTATGTAAATATGTATTATTGCATAATTGAAAAATATTATTACATAGCTGTTTAAAAAAAAATCAACGTTCCCAAACCATTGGTTACGTAGTTTTTTTTTTTTAAATTTGCTATATAATATTTTCATAAATAGTCACAATCATCGATATTCGGCAAAGCCAAACCACATGAATAAATATAAATAAAAGAGACAATAGAATTACATACGCCGTATTTTTATACGAAAAACGTTTTAATTCAGCAAAACTTTTGAAAAACTGTTGCGAGACCCTCGGAATTTCCCCTCTCCCCTTCCCCACTATCATTGTGATTACGAGGGATTACTTTTATTTGCCTCCGACTGTAATAATCCGACTTGTACTTGACCAATTTGTGTCTGCTTTTTTATTCGTATTTATGAATCTAAATTAAAAGTTTGTGAAACCAGTTCTTAGACAGTAAAATTGACATAATAATCATTTAATCAATAACCATTTATTCTTTTGTAAACATGTTGAATTTAAGATGGTACAATAAAAATATTAAGCACATAGGTGCATGTTTGGCCTACTAGGCATACAAAAGTGAAGTCAGTGGTGTCACACATCATCTAAATAAAATCATGCAAAACAAGTAAATAAATGCGAGTTAATCTTGCAAAAATTAGATCAGCTGTCCTTTAAAGTCGCAATCAACATTTTCTCAGAAAAGAATTCATACAAGTCATAACATTTGGTTAATAAAAACTCTTTCAGATGAGCTTTAAATTTAATAAGGGGTAATTCTTTCAAATTCCTAGGCAGTTTAGTATTCATAGCGCAAATAATGCTCTCTAAATAAATATTTAGATATAATGATAATATTTGACTGGTTTAATAATATTTTAAGAATTATTTTTTTGTAGATTGAATTGTTTTAATTTTCTTTGCATACCTAATAAGGTTGATTGTGCGGCCATATTGTTATTTAACACCAGACTGACCACTTTCATTGTAAATAAACTATTTCTTTCTTTCTTTCCATTCCTAATAACGTCATTGAAACATCATCTCTTTAATGGCATGTAGTTAGACCACTGCATCATATTATTATTAGTATATAGGGCCTTATCAGTAGTATAAACAAATAATTAACAAAGCGATATTTGAAACATACAATTGTATGATGATAGTTTTATTTGTTTAGTACGCTTTCACTACTTCGTTGAGACTTCTCAAAATATGATGATTACAAAGATTTCCGCCTGCGTCAATAAGTAGGCTATGCTTAACCCCGGCTCTTCAACTATATTCATACCAAATTTCATCAAAATCTGTTCAGCGTATTGTTTGGTCTTGGTTAGTATTAATAAGGATAGATGATGATTTCTCGTACCCTACTGTTCCCATAGCAGTAAGTAGTACGCGGGCGTAGTCGCGGGCAATCACTAGTTTTGTATAAAATTGACCTCTTATGATAACCGATATCATAAAATACCAAGTAATTTATCAGTTACGTAACGAGCGAGTCAACTGGTCAACTCCGGTAGCGAGTTGATATATTATTATTAATCGATTTTACTTCACAATGCAATTATACTTTACACGATTACAATATGTTGATATTTTAAGAATTTTACCGGTATCTCTTACAATCTCTGCAAAACATATTTATTTATTTAAACTTTATTGCACTTTATACAACAAAATACAAGAGGTGGACCTAATGGCATATCATAATCACATATGGAGTGGTCTCAGACTTTTTCAGCCTATGACGTGGTTCTTTTAAATACCACCAAATTGCAGATCTTACAATCTACCTGTATCTCACCTGTTCCTAAATCTATTAGTTTTTTAGGCTGTGAAAGAGAACCAGTTTAATTAACTTTTAAACTAAAGCACTGCATATTTAAAACATAAAATTACAGGATTATGCGCGTAAAATACCTTCATACATACTTTTACAGACAGTTGATATTACAGTGAATATTATAAACATATATTTAAATATTACAAAATATATGTACGACTAGCTGACCCGGCGAACTTCGTTCCGCCTAACAGTCGATTCTTTTATTTTTTAGTTTCTTTTTTTTTATTTGGTGGCATGCGCGTGAGCTGCGTGCGCGGTACTGTACAGTACTTGGACATTGCAACATTACTTTATTTTTCTAAAATAAAAGACATTTTCTAAAATAAACGTAGCCTAAGTTACTCCTTATTACATCAGCTACCTGTCAATAAAAGTCCCGTCAAAATCGGTCCAGCCATTTCAGAGATTAGCCGGAACAAACAGACAGACAGACAAAAATTGTAAAAAATGTTATTTTGGTGCATGTACCGTATATATATTCATATGCATGTAGTAAAAAACGGTTATTTCAATATTACAAACAGACACTTCAATTTTATTTATATGTATAGATGTATAGATTATAACACAAATACAGTATGAAAACGCGAAAATAACAGTTGTGATGTGTCATTTTCAAAGAGAGAGAGTTTTCTTTCAACAAAGTAAGTACATTGTTTCGACTTCCCAAAATTTAAAACCTTCAGATGTATAGTTAGGAGAGAATAAAAGGCTTTTATAGTTTATGTGAACACCGCAATGCGGCCAGTTGGGTTCAAAGAACTTCAGGCACAATGTTTTCTTTGTCTTTGCAATTAATTATGTATTAACATAGGCTTGTAACTTCGTATGTCGTATACAGGTTAACTAGTGTTGGGCTTTCAACATGTTTGGTAGAATCAAATACATAATACAACCATTTTTAAACGTTAAGCGTTAAACGTAGACCACGGTACGGACTACCTTCTCATGCTAAATTGAAATTTTGTGTTTAAATATTATTTACACATAAAACATTAATTATCTTGGGTGATGCTAGTACGGATACGAATCCAACACCAAAATAAAAAAATATTTATGAAAAATATGTGAAATGTTTCCTGCCGTAATTTGGAGTAAAGAACTGTAAAAAAAATGGTTGAAACCGCATATGTAGTAGCATTTTTTTACCGTTGAAAATTTTATCACTGCTCATCAGTATTAAGGACTTCAGAACTTACTCTACAACTATAGACCGAACCGGAATTCATCTTGCGCTTTCGCGAAGTCTACTGTTCACAGACTACCGGGGCTTAGCCAAAGTCACAATTTGAAAAACGATAACGACATTCATGTTCGCGATATTTCGGAATTAGTATGAAAATCGACCACGTGATTTAGCGCGGCTTATGTCAATCCCATACATTTTTAGTTTTCGAATGTCGTTAACTTTTTCAAATTGTGACTTTGTCAACGGGCCCAGTTTTAATTCCTTTTATTTTCGTTGAAACCCCTTTTTGAATTTTATTTTAAATTACCAAAAACAACACTTGTTCGATCCATTATTTCCAACCAACAAAGCAGAAGATA
This sequence comes from Euzophera pinguis, assembly GCA_947363495.1. Taxonomy (NCBI): domain Eukaryota; kingdom Metazoa; phylum Arthropoda; class Insecta; order Lepidoptera; family Pyralidae; genus Euzophera; species Euzophera pinguis. The sequence goes on along the minus strand of OX376161.1, from coordinate 14,582,914 downwards.
TGCGATAATTTTATTCAATGCAGTCCAAAGAAATTTGACGTTAACTCGTTCAACGATGATAATTAGAGGCCTTTACCCTTTGCCCTGTGATATCAAATGTCATGATAGCTCAGTGTGACATGTTTGGTTGTTTCATCAAGATATGAACTTGTGTTTAGAAAGATTGAAAAAAAAAATTAAAAACATTTTTTTGTATTTTCAATTTTTGTTATGTTGTACTGTGTGCAAAGTAGTATTGAAATAAATAATTTGATTGAACACAAAATAAAATTGTCTGTAAATTTTCAGTGTCATATAACTTGCGGCATTTATTTTATTAGTGGAAAGTTTAGAATGGCATTGTCTAGTTGCACTATTATTCATAAACTACAACAACACTGATACCAGGTTACTACACAAAATAAAATGAAGGTCATAAAAGTTAACAAAGTTTGTTAAGCTCTCTTTTTCTCTTACCGATATTTAATGAGAAAGAACGAGACAGAACATATTTTGATGAATAATTTCAATTTTTTAAACGATTTTATTTTTCTTGACGTGTGCGTTGTTGTTACTTGAATCATATTTAGTAATCCTTTAACCTCCTTTCTATTAACTGATTGATTTGATTTTTGGTACACCTTTACTCATCATTATCATCCAAGCGTGTATTCCTAGTTGCGCCGTCAGCTTACGCTTCGGAGCCTAAGGTACGCTGTAAGTCATGGTCCTAGATTTGGCGGAACTGACTATTACAATGGAGCGACTGCCGTCTGACCTCCTTTACCCTTTTTACAGGGAAACCAGACCAACAGGAACATGATCCGAGGTGTGTTAGTGGCCAACACTGTCAGAATTTTTTTAGGCTGCCCCAAGGCACAGCCTAACGACTGCTATCTATCAACAACAACCGGGACCAACGGCTTAACGTGCCTTCCGAAGCACGGAGGAGCTCAACCGAAAAAATGCCACTAAATGGCGACTAATCCAATAGTGGTCGCGTCGCGCCGTCGCTTGACACGTGCATTCGCTACGAATACGCAGGTCGCGCTCGACTAACGAGCACCTTAATTCGGTACACCTTTACCAATGACAGAGGAAGTAACTGTTTCAAATTTAAACGCTAAATGTTTCTCTCGTCAATGATGTTTACTTCTGTTCTATTTCTGTTCCGACTATGTTTTACACACCTCATTTTTATTAGGGGGTTAAAACATCAGACATGCAAAAGAAAACTTTATTTAAATCATTACAAGACAGTTTCGTGCCAACGATAAGCTCGCCCCCATAGAGTATGTATGTTGATGCGTGCTATAGAGAACGTTTAGTCAACTGATTACTGTAACATACTTCGCCATAATTACTGTCACCGACTTATTTGTCTATTTAGCAGCAACTCTGTTTGTCAGCTCTTTCTTATTATACTATATTTAATGCAATTTTTGAGTTCACTTTGATAACATAACATTCTTACAAATTACAAACCAGACACATTCTTGATTGAGTCCAATGTACATCTGCAATTAATTTCTTGACCCCAATTAAAATCTTAGACTCATCAGTACATGCAGGATCAATTGATCTTATGATAAAGGAAACGCTTTTATTAGCCACCAAAATAAGTATCCTAGTTATGCTCTACAAATAAATAGTTAGTCTAAGCCTTTACCCCATTAAATTCGAGGTTGGGTTCTGGCACTAGATTTAACATACAGCTAGGAGCGATTATGACCACCAAGACTCCGATACTGTGCATGATAAATTGATCTCTGATGATAACCAAAATAAGTACCCCCAGTATGCTCTGCAACAATTCAGTAACTCTATGCCTCTGCCCCATCAAATTCGAGGGTGAATCAGAATCATTTATTTTGCTAGAATACATGTGTAAAAAGATTTACAAAATTTTTCCGTCCAATGTATTCTGTCTGCTAGCAGACGTGCAAAATTATTTATAACATTAAATTTAATTATATAATATACTATAACTAGGTATATACACTAAAAAATAAGAAGTATATATACATATATATATATATATATTATATATATATACCTACATAAAAAATAAATTGCCTATCTAATTTAGACGTCGTAGAATTCATCCACATCCTAGTTATAGTCTGTAGGCGACGCACTTAGGATTTTAATTTTTATATTTTTATTTTAATAACTAAATTTTTTCCTTTGTTTGAAATTATTTTGATACCACTAACGCCATCTGTTGCGCAACGGTGGAACTGTTGTATGTCGGTAAAAATCATAACTTTTAATTTTTGTACGTCGGTATTCCGATTTCGTCGAGAGAATTCCTCAGTTACACTACGGTTTTTGTAATCCTAAATAATATTCAATCTTCTTTTATTGTGTCTACAATATACGTAATTCAAAGTCTACACGGTATTTTCATTGCGTCGGTTACAATAGTTTTGATTGGTCTTCGAGCGGATCTTGAAATCAGCGAGATGTCGTTTAAAACTCCGTACTCGACGCGTCAGCAGAGACATGAATCACGCGAACTAACAAAAGTACAAGACGCGCCGATGAAGAAGAAGATTGAAACCAATGAAAAGGTGATTCATGACCGCAGTACCAGCTGTGGAAACTTATTTCCGAATGTCGGAAATGACATGAAGAAGGAAGTAACCAAGGTGCCTTCCTCTCATGGATCACAGTGCTCTTCTGTGAGGTCGAAGAAGTCCAGCGCGTCCTCACCGGCTCGACGTAAACAGCTGGAGCTCGAAGCTGCTGAAGCGAAAGCCAAAATTCAGATGCAACTCATCGACAAGCGTTTGGAGATGCAACTAGCGATGGAGAATGTCGAGGAACAAGCAGAAGTCGACGAAGTGGCCAGCCGCCGCAGCCAGGAACAGCTGCACAATCATGTGGAAGATTGGCTGGATCACAATTGCGTCACACCTGCACCCTGCCCTGCTGACAAACCTGGAGATGGCATGCTACAGCTGGCTCATACGCTCAAGGACCTCATGAGTACACATACCTTACAACAGGAGCAGCGCTTAATTAACCGTCTCGCTACTCCACGAGATCTACCTACATTTAGCGGAGATTGCATTGAGTGGTTGCATTTCAAAAAAGCTTATGAGGAGTCTACCAGTGTGTGTAAATTCAGTGATTCTGAAAACTTGTGGAGATTACGTAAGGCACTAAAAGGTGAGGCAAGAGAAGCTGTGACCGATCTGTTGATAGGCAACACTCCACCATCAACCGTCATGGAGATGCTAGAATTGAGGTTTGGACGTCCTGATTTAATTATTTACAACCTCACTAACAACTTGAGAAATCTAGCCCCATTGCCTACGTTTTATCAAACAGAAATAATCAATTTTTCCGTCAAAGTAAATAATTGTGTAGCAACCATTCGTGCACTAAATCAAGATGATTATTTACGTAGTCCTGAACTGTCAACAGCCATAATTAGTAAATTACCCTGTACATTGATGGGTAAATGGACTGACTACGCCTTTGAAAAATTGTCAGATGGCAAATCTAAGTTGGAGCTACTTGCAACATTTTTAATGCGTGAGTCACAGATGTTGTCATTAGTCGGTGCAACGTATGACGTCAAGAGGACTCAGGAGGTACCATTTAAACGCACCGAGACTCATCATCGCTCGCGTACTATCTGTGCTACTGTTGAGAGCGAACAGAATAACAAGTGCAAGTTCTGTAACAAATATAATCACCAGCTGACTGACTGTCGAGACTTCAAGCGCGCCATGCGAAGAGATAAGTGGAAATATGTAAAAACACAAAAATTGTGCTTCCGCTGTTTGGTAGCCCGACATGACAGCAATAAATGTCCAGAGCCTGTTTGCGATGTCGACAACTGTGGTATGATGCATCACCGTCTTCTACACTGGAAAAAACAAACGGTAGAAATAGCTGAAGATAACTCGCGTCCGACGCAGTCTGAGTCGACCTATTCCGGCGCGACGGTCGCTCACGTATCGAATAATCGGCAAGGCGGAGTCATGCTAAAAGTAGTTGAAGTGCAATTAAGTGGACCTAACGGTAGTGCAACAACATATGCATTGTTAGACGATGCTGCGTCCGTATCGATCGTAGATTCACAATTAGCGGATAGCCTAGGCTTGCAGTGCGAAAATTCTAGTGCTATAAAGTTTATAGATGCGTTCGGTCTTGAAGTGTACCAATCGTGTGCCCCTAAAGTGCGTGCTAAAATAGGTGGAAAAGACAATAATAAATATGACATTAAGTTGCGTAAAGTTTCTAAGTTAAATTTACCAAAACAAGATCTGTCTATCGTTAATAATATAACTTGTGATCATTTGTTGTCAATTAAAAATAAAGTGTGTAGTAAGCGCCGTATGCTACTCGCTGCCGCCTGGGATGGTGCATCCACGGCTATTGCGGTCGCGGTCGCTCCTCGGTAAGTGAACACGTTTTCCATCTCGCTTCTTCCGATGTGAACATTGATGACGATATTAACTGTTTGAATGAATTAATTAAAACTTCATTTAGTATCGACTCTGTTGGTGTATGTTCCAAAAGCCGTGAGAATGCCTCCCATGTCCGAGCTATTCAAATTTTAGATAATACGTCACGCCAAGTAGGTAATCAGTGGGAAGTTGGTTTACCATTCACGAGAGATAACCTGTCTTTTCCCGATACGTATAGCTATACATTGCATCGCCTACAGCTGTTATTACGTAAGTTTCGTGCGGACTCTGCGTATGCAGAAAAATATAACAACGAAATAAATAAGTTGTTTACTAATGGATTCGCTCGCGAACTGAGTGAATCTGAGCTATCCACGAAGTCGGACAAGGTGTGGTATTTATCCCATTTTGAGGTGTTAAATCCAAACAAACCGGGAAAACTAAGGCTTGTTTTTGATTCAGCGGCTAAAGTTTTTAATGTATGCCTAAATGATTTTTTAATTACTGGGCCCGACCTATATAATTCATTGTTTGGTATAATGTTGCGGTTTCGTGAAAATGAAGTAGCTTTTATTGGCGATATTGAAAATATATTTTTGAGAATTAGGATACGCCCTGAAGATCAGCATGTACTTAGGTTTTTATGGCAGGAAAGCGTAGATTCACCTTTAAAAATGTGTGTCATGGAAAGTTTAATTTTTGGAGCTACATGCTCACCTTTCATTGCTCAATACATAAAAAACAAAAATGCCCTAAAATACGAGGATGAGTTCCCTGAAGCTGTTCATGTTATTATTAATGGCCATTATATGGACGATTGCCTTTACTCAACGTCAAATGCGGAAAACGCAATAAAATTAGTACGTGAAATAAGTTCTATTCACAAGAGCGGCGGATTTTTTATGCGAGGTTGGTCTAGCAACAGTAAACAAGTATTGGAAAGTATACCTACGGATGCGCTCGCGCAAACAGCTGTTCAGTTTAAGGACGGAGCTACGAACACAGCTGAGCGCACTCTCGGTTTGATATGGCATCCCGCGCGCGATACATTTGCGTTCAATATTTGTTTGGATCGTATTCCTCAAAATATTTTAAACGGCCTTGAGCGTCCTACGAAAGCAAAAATGCTAAGTATAATTATGTCTGTATATGATATACATGGATTTTTGTGTCCATTTATAATTAAAGCAAAAATATTGTTACAAAATGTACATCGTAGTGGTGTTGATTGGAAATGCCACATCCATCCTGAAGAACATAATAAATGGATGAAGTGGCTTAATGAGTTGAAGCAAATAAAAACATTGGAGATTCCCCGATGGTATGGTGGTCCGAACGGCTATGTACCGTGTTATAATTTAACATCTTCTTTGGATAAAAGTTTGGCTATAGTTGATATTCAACTTCACATATTTTGTGACGCGTCTGCACTCGCGTACGCAACGGTACTTTATTGGCGGTTCAGCCGGTCAGATGGTAGTGTCAAAGTTTGTTTTGTAGCTAGTAAAAGCCGAGTGTCTCCTTTACGCCCGATGTCAATACCACGCTTAGAGCTACAGGGTGCTCTAATTGGTGCTCGAATGGCTGACGTGGTTCAGAAGGAACACAAGATATGTAAACCACACAAGCGGTATTTTTGGACTGATTCAAGCACCGTGCTTAAATGGCTAAGAAGTGACCCTAGAAGCTATAAGGCTTATGTGGCTCAGAGGCTTGGCGAGATAGACGAATTGACCTCTTTACCGGAGTGGAGATATGTGCCATCTAAACTGAACGTGGCCGACTTGGCTACGAAAGAAAATACTGAGCTGATGTCATATGATGACGTTTGGTTTCAAGGACCTGCATTTTTACGTTTGACAGAAGAAAACTGGCCAAAGGATTTAAAAAATACGAGACGCTTTGAAGAGGCGATAGGGGAAGAACTGCATGTTAATTTTGTGACCGCAGATGATACATGTGACTTGGCTTCGTCACTACCTGATGAAGAAAGATTTTCATCGTGGCAACGTGTTCTCCGTACTGCCGGCAGCGTCCTACTTTTCATAAAGAAATGCCGAGGTGAGGAAGCAGTTTTGGACCCCACTGTACTTCTGGAAGCTGAACAGCTGATTATCAAGAAGTGTCAACTTGATTCATTTGCTGCTGAAATTCAATGTTTAAAACAGAAGAAACCTTTGATGTCAAATAGTCGTTTATTGACTTTAACTCCATATTTGGATGACCAGCACATATTACGTGTCGGTGGCCGTGTGGACAAAACTATAGGTATAAGTCAGTCGATGAAGCGTCCTATTATCCTGGATGGTAAACATAGAATTGCTAGGCTACTGGTTGAGTATCATCACAGACGAGCAATGCACGGAGCGCACGAGACGGTGGTCAATGAATTACGGCAGCGTTACTGGATTCTTCAACTGCGGCCCACTGTACGTAGTATAGGAGCCAACTGCCTATTTTGTCGTTACCGTCGTGCAGCCCCTCGCCCACAACGGATGGCGGACTTACCAGCTGTACGTTTACAGCACAATCGACGTCCTTTTTCGTGCACTGGAATTGACTTTTTCGGTCCCATGGAGGTCACAGTAGGCAAAAGAAGGCAAAAAAGATACGGCGTTTTGTTCACGTGTTTAACCGTTCGCGCTGTACATATTGAGTTAGCTGAAAATCTGTCTACTGATTCTACTATCATGGCCTTAAGGAGGATGTCGGCGCGAAGAGGTACACCTTGCATTATCTACTCGGATAATGGTACCAATTTAAGAGGAGCTGACACAGAGTTGAAGAAGAGCTTACATGAACTCAATGTACAGAAGCTGCAAGAAGAGGCTAGCGTACGTGGCATTGTTTGGAGATTTCTTCCTCCAGGAGCCCCGGAAATGGCGGGTGCTTGGGAGCGAATGATCCGTACTGTAAAGACCTCGTTGAAGGTGGTTTTGAAAGAACGAGCTCCTCATGAAGAAACCTTGTCAACCTTGTTGATTGAAGTTGAAGGGTTAGTAAATAGCTGTCCAATCACACATGTTTCATCCGATCCCAATTTTCCTGAGGCATTAACGCCTAATCATTTCCTGATAGGTTACTCCTAGAATCAGGTTCCCTTTGGTAAGTATGATGATACTGATTTTAGTTTAAGAAAAAAGTGGCCTATAGCTCAAAGACTAACTGACATGTTTTGGCATCGCTGGCTTAGAGAATATTTACCAACATTGTTGCCTAGGCAGAAATGGACTAGGGATGAGCGCGGTTTGCGAGAGGGCGATTATGTATTACTCGTCGAACCGAACCTGGAGCGCGGTTCCTGGCGAGTGGCGACACGGAGTAGTGAGCGCGACTCACGCCGGCGACGACGGCCGGGTCCGATCAATGGACGTACGCACTCGCACAGGGATACTGCGTCGACCTGTGACGCGCGTCGCCCTACTAGATCCGAAGGATCAATAGTGCTGAGTTTACATCTCAGCACTGGGGGGGTGGATTGTAGGCGACGCACTTAGGATTTTAATTTTTATATTTTTATTTTAATAACTAAATTTTTTCCTTTGTTTGAAATTATTTTGATACCACTAACGCCATCTGTTGCGCAACGGTGGAACTGTTGTATATCGGTAAAAATCATAACTTTTAATTTTTGTACGTCGGTATTCCGATTTCGTCGAGAGAATTCCTCAGTTACACTACGGTTTTTGTAATCCTAAATAATATTCAATCTTCTTTTATTGTGTCTACAATATACGTAATTCAAAGTCTACACGGTATTTTCATTGCGTCGGTTACATAGTCTATTATTAATTTTAGTTAGTAATTTTTATTTCTATAGTTATTAGATTATATAATATTACGATGTTAAAATAAAAAATAAAAAAAATTAGTCAATAATAATAAATGTGTCTAAAAATTAATATAAATTGTCAGTATTTTTTTTTTATAATTATACTATTATATCTTAAACAATATAATAAAAAAATAGGAATTTTCCGTTTCCGCCAATATCGGTGGTTTCTGGCTAGGAGCGATTAAGACCAAGATTGTGCACGATCTTTTAAATTTTTTAAATATTTTTATTAGTACACCAAAACAAGTATTCCACTTATGTTCTACAAATAATACAGTTACTCTAAGCCTCTGGCCCATTAAATTCGAGGGTGGGTTCTGGCCCCAGATTTAACATGCAGCTAGGAGTGGTCTCATGACAGTCTTGGTGGTCATCCACCAAGACTGATAATGTGCATGATAAATTGATATATTAATAAATTAAATTATTTTTATTAGCACACCATCCATACTTATAAATATACGTATACTAATATTATAAGTCTGTCAGTTACACTTTCACAGACAAACTCCTGAACGGAGTTTGGTGTAATTTGGTATAAATATAGCTGAAGACCCGGGATCAAACATATGCTACTTTTTGATGCAGGCGGAGCTACGGTAAACAGCTCTATAAAACAGTTACTCTAAGCTCTTGCCCCATTAAATTTGCGGGTGGGCTCCGGCTCTAGATTTCGCGTGCAGCGGGGAGCGGTCGTATCGTGACCACGAAGACTATCGATTGGACATCCTGATTTATGCAGACAAAGGTGAGGATGGCGGCATACTAAATGTTGTGGGGTCATAGCATATATACTTAGAAGAAGGTATGATGAAAAAGACAAGAAAAGTCATAGCTCAGTATCTCGGAAAATAAGTTAGTATGTAAAAACACTTTATAGAAAATTACTTAGAATGATATGTTGTTGCAAAGCGAAAGTTTGTATGTCTGTCTGTTCGCTTTCACGGTTAAACCTCTGGACCAATCTTGATGAAACTTTGTATAGATGTAGTTGAAGACCCAGGGTCACACATAGGCATTGTTTTGATGCAGGCGCGGAAAAACAGCTAGTTTTGAATAAATGCCAGGCGAAATGTCTGTCGGAATCTCACCAACTCACCGCTGAAAAAACCTAAAGGTAGTATAGATAAAGTACTAAAACAGAAATAAATAAAAAGAAAAAAACTACAAGAACTAGAAATTAAATAAATCCTGCTCATATGGTTAGCAAGAATGCTGGCTGCATTTTCCCGGCTGGATAGCAATGCTTGTCCGTTGTACGAAATAGCAGCCAACCCTCTTGTCACCATTTTCATTTCCAAGTTCATTTATATTTAGAATATTTTTTTTTGGAATGAATTTATGTTTGGTGTCAAGAATAATATTTATAATAACTTTCTCAAACAATATGCTAAAATGGAAGTGGGTGCGGCGGCCGAGCCTCCCGCATACAATAATAATTTATAAAACATTCAAAACGGAAGGAGTGTTATCCATACTTCCATACTAATATTATAAGTGCGAAAAGTATCTGTCGTTATGATATATTAATACCAAATTTCATCAAAATCCGTGCAGCGGTTTCTTCAAACGTAAGCTACTTTTTGGCGCAGGCCGAGCTGCGGAAAAGAGCTAGTTAAATATACTCCATTAAATTTTGTTCTATCAAAGTGCTATAATTGAACAGTTCATAGATTCATATCGAGTCAGTTACATGGATTATCGACCTCATTTTGGGCTAGAGACACAACTAAACTACTATTAACTGCCACCGTGATACATTGGGGCGTTTACTTTAGACCCGGAAGTCGTAGGTTCGAGAGAAACTTATTTTGTTTGTTTGTTGTTGTTATGTTGTTTGTTGGTCTGATAATAATGATGATCCCGTGTTTCGGAACGCACGTTAAGCCGTTGGTCCCGGCTTTCATTAGGTGGTCGTTGAAAGATCCACGTCAGAGGCCGAAAGGCGGTTCAGAAAATCTCTGGCACCAGATTGTATATGTTACGGGCAACGTGATTAACAGGGCGTTATAAATATGGGTCGAGTATTATGAATAGTTCCCAAGAGCATCGGGCTATTTGATAAATTTTAGTATTTTTTATAGAGCAGCAGTTTAAAGCTCCGCTCACTTCGCTCGCTCCGCTACCTCTTTAATCTGTTCTGTGCTCCGCTATGTGTGATCACAAGCCTTTTTTTTTAACGTAGGGGAAATGCATTTACGCACTGAGTGTGGGACTCCCAGGCAAAGTGCCTGGACTACCCACTAAAACCCCTCCGGCGTTTCCGCACTGGCTGTTGAGGGCGCCATGGGGTCGCGTTAGCATTCTACCACGACGCCCTCCAGCCATGGCCTTTCGGCCCCCGTCCTTTGTTAAAGTATTATGGAAAAAGTGATTAGGTGAAATTTTAATCAAATTGCCTATGTGACATGGGCATTATGTATACAGGCCGATCACTATTCATAGGGACCACACTTCTCAAGTTGCCCGTAACATATAGATTTGATTGACCATGTAACCCACTCGATATGATAAATGGATTAACATTAGATAACCATAGGCAACTGGCTTACTCAATTTCGGTGTACTTCCTAAGCCTATTTATATATCTCCGGACCGGAGACGATGTATGAGTATGAATGGCGACAGGATGTACTCATTGTGGAAGTTACGTGGCACGCTGGAAGTACCGGAAGGTATAAAATTAAAATTATATTTGAATGTGCTCCGTTTGTAATGGCACTCTTGCCCTCAGTAGCTTTGTTTTAACGAGAATTTGGTTTATCATGTTACTATTTCTGAGCTGGCATATCTTAAGAATAAAAGCCCTTTTGAAAAAAATTTACTGTTTTGCACTTTCTTTTCAGGTCGTTTGCGTGGTCTTTTGCGCTTTAGACAAGTTGCATATTTAAAATATGTTTGAGTGTATAGCAACTCGTGTTTTCCGTCTAAAATATCTGGTTCTCCCAACGATTGACTGGTATAGAATGTTCTTAGCATTATGTCAGTTAATTGTTTTAAGTATTTTTTTTTCTTGTGGAACAATAAAGTTTACTTATATAAATAAATAGCTAATCCCTATCCTTCACTCTCATTTTAGCGCATTCCTGTCTATTCCCCAGCTAGTTGTGATTTTAGGGTCGGTTTTGGAAAGTATTTTGTGGGTTATCAATTTATATTTGTAAGTTTGATATTAGTTCGAAACCCTGAGTCAGATCTCTTACTCGAGAAAGACAGAACTTAAAAACTTCTATCTTTCTCTAGTAAGAATATAAAATACCAACGTACCTACTTGTATGGATTTTAATAATTACAAGAAAAAGCAAAGATTGACAGCCCAGTTATTTTTAGCGATGTTAGAATAAAAATACCTTTTCAATACAATAGCTATTTATATCGCAACTATAAATAATAAATGTGATAGAACAGGAGTGCCATAACTATAAAACAGGAGGCGACAATTGTCCTCTATTTCGGGCGCGGCCTAATAAAAAACAGAAGAACATCAGTGTGAATTAGTTATGCGACTCGTGGTATTATTGTTGTTTATAATACTATAAAATACCATAAAATTATTTTAATACGGTTTTATCGCGTTTATTACTTATTTATTTACACCTGACGTTTCAAACACTTTACAGCGTTCATGGTCGCAGGCAGACTAAGTTAACATTTGTCTTTGATGTCATAAGATTACAAAACTACCGCCCGAAATTTTTATTGGGAACTATTCCGATTCACGCAGTATTGGCTCACAGTATCTAAGGGTCTTGCAGTCTGCTTCCGAGTTTGCGATTTTATTAAGTTAATGACTGGGTCCCAAGCTGGCGGTACCTGCCATCCATCCTCTCTATTGAAATTAGGATGTTTTTTAATTTCAATAGCTTCACGTAACATCCTTGGAATGAATCTGTTTTCCTTTGCAAGGACTTGAGGATTATCAAAACGCATATAGTGGTTGGGTTTGTCTAGAGCATGTTCACAGACTGCAGACTTGGTTGAGCGTCTATTTTTCATGTCAGCAATATGTTCTTTTATACGAGTATTAATGCTTCTCTTTGTTTGCCCAATGTATGATAAACCACAGTCACAGTCAATTTTATAAACTCCAGCATCTTGCAATGGGATATTGGATTTTACAGGTCTTAAAAATTGGTTAATTTTCTTATGCGGCTTGTAATAGGTCTTGATTGAAGCTCGCCTAAGACCACCCATTAAGACCAATTGTAAGCCAAATAGATTCGCCAACTTATAAACTAGCACAACACCTGGTGAACATATTAACACAACTTCGTGGTCATACTGATACTAATGTCAAGGACTCTTATCACTTTATCAGCTTAATTAAAGATCTACGATTAACTGATGAAGACACAATGGTCAGTTTTGATGTACAGTCATTATTTACCAGCCTACCTTTGCATGACTGTATTGATATTGTTAAGAGAAGGCTTGAGGACCACCATCTACCTCAAGAGTATGCAGAGTTACTTGAGCATTGCTTAACATCAGGCTATCTCTTCTGGGAAAACAAATTCTACATGCAAATTGACGGTGTAGCTATGGGGTCTCCAGTCTCTCCCATTGTTGCCGACATTTTCATGGAAGACCTTGAGGAGAAGGCTCTTTCAAGCACCCTGGCTATGCCGAAGATGTTCAAACGGTACGTAGATGATACTTTTGTTGTACTCCCCAAAACTCAAGTCTCTGTTTTATTAGATCATTTAAATTCCATTAATAGTAAAATTAAATTCACTATGGAACCTGAGATCAATAATTCATTAGCCTTTCTTGATGTTTTAATAACTAGAAATCTTGACAATAGTATCAGTCACACTGTGTACAGAAAGCCCACCCACACAGACAAATATCTCAACGGTAAATCTCACCATCATCCATGTCAGTTAGCTACCGTAGGCAAATCTTTGTTACAGAGAGCACACGGCATCTGTGACACCCACCATCTTAAGGAGGAGCTTCACCGAGTCAAGTCTGTCTTAAGAAGCAACAATCTCAGCCTCCCACACATATGTCACAGAAGTTGACCCAAGCCACACACAGTTGATCGTTTTCCTGCCATCTTACCATACATAAAGGGAGTCACGGACAAGATTGGTAACATACTTAGGCGAGCTTCAATCAAGACCTATTACAAGCCGCATAAGAAAATTAACCAATTTTTAAGACCTGTAAAATCCAATATCCCATTGCAAGATGCTGGAGTTTATAAAATTGACTGTGACTGTGGTTTATCATACATTGGGCAAACAAAGAGAAGCATTAATACTCGTATAAAAGAACATATTGCTGACATGAAAAATAGACGCTCAACCAAGTCTGCAGTCTGTGAACATGCTCTAGACAAACCCAACCACTATATGCGTTTTGATAATCCTCAAGTCCTTGCAAAGGAAAACAGATTCATTCCAAGGATGTTACGTGAAGCTATTGAAATTAAAAAACATCCTAATTTCAATAGAGAGGATGGATGGCAGGTACCGCCAGCTTGGGACCCAGTCATTAACTTAATAAAATCGCAAACTCGGAAGCAGACTGCAAGACCCTTAGATACTGTGAGCCAATACTGCGTGAATCGGAATAGTTCCCAATAAAAATTTCGGGCGGTAGTTTTGTAATCTTATGACATCAAAGACAAATGTTAACTTAGTCTGCCTGCGACCATGAACGCTGTAAAGTGTTTGAAACGTCAGGTGTAAATAAATAAGTAATAAACGCGATAAAACCGTATTAAAATAGTTTAATTTAATGAATAACAATCGCGAAAACATAAGAAAACAATACCATAAAATTTTTTATGTAAGGACGTCAAAAACTATCTTCTAACAAATATACGCTCTTGTCGGAGTTCCATCTAAATCCATTAAAATCGTTAGCAATATTACGGGTAGGTAAAATACGTTAATTAAGTACACCGAAATGTTTCAAAGAATTGCTTAAGACTAATTTATTCATGTCGACAACGCCACGATCCTAAATAACCATGGACCATTCACACAATCAATTATGAAATTTATGAAACAATCTACTACTATAAACCAGGACGTTCCACAAAAGTTAAATTCTATTCACGTATTGGACAATTCAAATTAAAATGTGTTAGAATTTCAGGGCTTGAAGATAGTTTACATATGATTTACATTCAAATGAAGCCAATATTAGCCTGACTTAGTTGAATATGTCTTGGATTGACTTCAATACAAATATGAAGAATATTGCACCAAAAAAAAGTAAAACTTAGCGTCGTACAATTATTGTCCATAAGTCTCAAAACGATTCTCGATTCATTATAATTTTTTTTCAAAGCTCAATTTCTAATTGTTGACAGTTGAACCCCAACGTGAATGACTTCCAACGTCGCTACGTGACAGAGGTGAGGAGATGCAGCGAAATGGAACGCAAGTTGAGATGGGTCGCCGGGGAGCTGCCCGAGCCACCTCCTCCGCCTAAGCCGTCGCCAAAGAGCTTGAGTCCCAGAGAAATAAATATGCTGGAGGTATAATTCTTCTTCATCGAATCTGTTTCTCAGGTTAAACCTACCAATAGGATAAACTTAATGGGGTGTTGGTGGACAATGCTTTCAGATTTTTCTGGGTTCTTGACGGCTTCAGTTACAGTCATCAACCGTTTTACAACCGTCATCTAGCCTAAGGCCGGAAATCACGGGACATCTTATAATCAACTATAATTTTTAATATTTACTTCGTTTCTTCTAAGATCCAATACCCTAAAAGTAATATTCGCAAACCTTCGAATCTAGCGTAAATTCGATTTAAATAAACAACTTGATGACCTTCAGATTCAACCTTCACATATCGATATCTATACAAATCATCTAACCGCTAAATATTTAAGCAACCCTACAAAAATGTGAACATGGTCAGAGGTCACGAACTTCACTATTAAAATGTCAATCTATTTCTAGGAAAGAATCGATTACATCGAATCAGAGATTCAAGACATAAAACGGAACGCGCAAAACCTAAACAAGGACTATTTGTCCCTGATAGAACTGAAACTACTTCTGCAGAAGACACAAGTATTCTTTCAAGATAACAATGCTCAGAGAAAGATTTCTGCGTCGGTACAAACGTATAATAACGAGGGGGTGTTCGGCCATCTTGGATTTATTGCTGGTGTGGTGACCACGGCGAGAGTTCCCTCTTTCGAGAAGATGCTGTGGAGAATCTCCCATGGGAATATATTCTTCAAGCAGGCTCAAATACAGCAGCCGTTGTTGGATCCTATTACTGTGAGTTTGATATTAAAGCAATTTTTTTTTGGGAGGAAACACAATCGGAAAACAGAAAGAAGGAGGAAGAAGTATAATCTTACGCTATACAAGTGCTTTATTTACTTTCGCTTATCGTATACCAGTATCGTATATATTAACCAGGAGCTATTAATGACTAGTAGATCTTGTCCGTGGAATTCCCTTCATTCTTGTCTGTCATAATCGAGTACCTATATTTCTTGATATAACACGACCTTCGTTTTATACTTTATTTTCTTCGTGAACCTATGTCTTGATTTACCTAGCCCCCTTTTTATGCTTGACTGCCGATATTAAACCGAAAAGCGTATAAAAATTGAAATGTTTATCTGAAAATTTACATTTTTAATAAAGCATAGTTGTAAAAATCTTTCATAATTGCAGTTCACGGCACGCAAAGCCGAGGCTAATGACTTAAAGCTATTATAATAGTATGGGAAGGGACAAGTTGCGGCCGGCCGTTGACCTTTTATTATTGATTTTTTAGCCGTTAACTAGACCGCTTTTTATAACTATTAGCATAGTTATATGCGCGAAATGTTAGCTGCCGGGATTAACGTTTTTAAACTACTGAGTAGGTGGGTTATGGACACGTAAGAGGTTCTCGTAGCCTATGAATTCTAATTGAGCGGAAGGATTGGGCGTTACAACCATGTTAGAATATGTACAGGGAAATCATTTTACTTTTGTATATACGGTATACTTCAACCTATAACTTCAATATAACATACCTACAAATCTTGCTTGACTTTGCAATCGAATCGATAAGCAAACAGCTTCTATATGTAAGTATAAAGAATCAAGAACAATTCTGTTCTGTTCAGGGTCATCAACTCCAGAAAACAGTATTCGTGGTATTCTTTCACGGAGAACAGATCAAGCTCCGTGTGAAGAAGGTGTGTCATGGATTCCAGGCGACCTTGTACCCATGCCCCACTTCCTACAAGGAGAGGCAGGAGATGTTAGCAGGAGTGGAGACGAGGATTAAGGACTTGAAACTGGTAATTACAAACAACTTTTTTTAAAGCAAAGAAATACGTACCTGATTATATAATACTACAAATAAATAAAAATGAGCTAAAAGACTGTACAAAGTGGATGCTAAAAAGACGAAAAGCGGACTAAAACTATGTATGCAATCGGGAAACGCCAATTCATAAGAGCCGAGACCAAATAAATTTCATAAGTGAAGCTCAACTTGATAAAGGTTTTAAATTTACGTATCAAAAATACTCCAATGTTGGAGATGTGACAAAGGTAAATAAATAATTATAGAATGTGGATTCTACTGAGATCGAGCTTAATAAGACTAATTACAAAACGCTCTAGTAGCATCCGTTGCCACTTATAAAACCGTAATTTTAACTTCAGGTGTTGGAACAAACAGAACAACACAGACTTCGTGTCCTAGCAAACATAGCCACCTACATCAGCACATGGATGGTAGCAGTGAGACGAGAGAAAGCTATATATCACACACTGAACATGTTTAGTATGGACATCGTAAAGAAGTGCTTGATAGCGGAGTGCTGGGTCCCTAGAGTGGATCTACCGACGCTGCAGAAGGCTTTGAATGACGGTGTTGTAAGTATTTATTGGAATTTTTAGGAACGTTTAAATCATAGAAAATCTACGCATGAAAAAAATGGCAGTGGAAATAAGTATTTTGGAAACAACGGCAGGATAATCTGAATATTTATTCAATACAATCAGCATTGTAATTGTAAAAAAAAAAAGTTTTTTATTGATAAGGTACAACAACTTAAATATCTTATTCTAAAGTTTTATTATGTAAACTAATAGTAGTGTAGAAAAAATAAAAATAAGAACACCTGCCAACTATCAACACAGAACCCAAACTAGGTCTGGCCTGTATTTTGGGAACCCTGTTCGTCCGACAAGTTCAGTCCGCCATCATGAAGATGTAGAAAGAAGTACCTTTAACTTAAGTGTAGAATTAGTTTTACTTATTTCCCAAACTAGTTGTATAACTGTTTATTGGGAGTAAGATACATACTTAATAACTAATAACAGAGTTTCATAATATGTTGCTTATATAGTTAAACAAAAAGAAAAACTAAAAAGAGAAAGAACCACACAACATAAAATTTGGAGTAGCAAGTGAGAGATCAAGTCACAAAACGATCAAGCTAATTTATAAATAAATAGGTTAGTGAAAATTGTTGTATTTATGTATGTTCCGCTATATCTCTCGAAACGTTAGTCCGTTTTTAAGAAAATTCCGAAGGTGAATAAAAAACATTATAGTTCAATTTCATGACTGTGTAGTGAATAAGCCCGTCATTTTTGAACCGATTTTGAAAATTGTTTTTGTTCTAAAACATATACCGTCAGGATCTGGAGCTTTTGAATGCATGACATATGTATCGAATGAGAATCGCTCGACACCAACTAAATCCCTCGATATCAAGCGAAAATCACTCGACATCGAACAAAAATTTATTCAACTCCCTAATTTTTCATAAGTCACACCTTTCAAAAAACCCCAGGATAGTACACATGGATGGGCACTATCTGAACGCCATTCGAGCCAAAGTTTTTCAGTCTCAGAATAATCCTTCAAGGACAACCATTCATACAATTTTACTTTGCAAGGGAACTTAGAGCAGGGATATATTGTAAGATCTTTATTTGCTTTATTATATTGTATCGAGTAGGTCTTTGGAAAAAGTTACTTTATCATTTAAATAATGAATTTAAATAGTCAGTAAGGGCCAGCTTCAGAGAACACACTGCGACCAAATCGCAGACATATTAAAAAGGGAGATGTCAGGAATGGATGTGTGACGAGAGTGATGAGCGTAAAAGAAGCGAGGGAAGTCTATAAGGATCGTAGCAAATGGAAATCCGTAGTCTCTGCCTACCCCTACGGTAAAAAGGCGTGATGGTATGTATGTATATAATGAATCGGGAGAATAAGCTAGATGAAACAACAGGTATAAAATGCAATCTTTTTATGTCGACTAGACCATGAGACAGAGCTAGAAAGTATAAATTTTACTCTAGTGAGGATAAATTTTATACAGATGAATACGACCTGTTTTTTATCCTTATTTTCCTCACTGCTCAACTGCAATTATTTGATGCCACACCAATAAGCATACGAATAATATTTAGTGGAACTTCAACTCGAAATCAAAATGGCTACCCCATTTAAGTAATTCGTTTATAGAACAGTAAATAATATGTTAATTTGAATATTCTTCGTTGGCAGAAAGCTAGTGGGAGTCCGATCCCGTCCTTCATGCACTGCGTACCCACCAGAGAGACTCCGCCCACCTTCAACAGAACAAACAAGTTCACCAAGGGCTTCCAAAACCTTATTGATTCCTATGGAATCGCCAGCTATAGAGAAGTTAATCCAGGTGAGTAATGCCACTACTCTTAATAAGTTCTGTTCACGTGATAAATTCCTTAGTAAACTTTCTACATCTATATATTAATGAATATAAAAGTAATGTGCTTAGATGATTTTTTAATTAATATGTTTGTACAGTATTAAATTGTCCTTTATCTATGTCTATCTTTTCAAGCGCAGTGTTACATTTAATTCACATTAGCTTCACATATTTTTGTATTTCCATGTCTCGAACTCAAACATAATAATCGGGTCTATTATTAGTACTAGATAGATCTAATCGGGCGGCTTTTTTGACGTTGGCACCTTTGTTTTCGACTCGAGGGGGAAATGTTGAATATTGTTTTGAATTGTTAGATTTTGAATAATATTTTGCTAGTCGATCCTCATGGTGATCACAATCAACTCAAAACTACAAAATTACAAATTTTACTTTTCAAACGAAAATACTTACATTCTATTGCTCCAGCATTTTGCAAGGCCTTTATCATAGTTTCAGTATATTTTTTTTATTTTATTACACAGGAAAACAAACAGTTTTAAGCCTAAAGTTTTCACATAAAGTAATATATAACTATAACATTAATTACAAATAAATAGAAAAAACAAATTCCTACAATCATACATTAAATATAATATAACTAGAAAGAGATAAATTTATAACACCTTTTAAAATTCATTAAAAACATAATTTTTTTTAGCATTATACACGATCATAACATTCCCATTCCTCTTTGCCGTGATGTTCGGCGACGTCGGCCACGGCCTCATCATGACTGCCTTCGCTTCCGTCCTCGTCGTCAAAGAGAAAGCCTTAGCAAGAAAGAAAATTGACAACGAAATCTGGACCATATTCTTCGGAGGCCGCTATATCATCCTCCTCATGGGAATATTCTCAATTTATACTGGATTGATTTACAATGATATGTTTTCCAAGTCAATCAATATATTTGGAAGCAGTTGGCAGAATGTGTATGATAATCAAACGCTGTGGAATAACTCTGTGCTTCAATTGGACCCAGCAGTGGCGTATACTCAGACGCCTTATCCATTTGGACTGGACCCGGCTTGGCAGGTAAGTGGTATTAATTTTTCCTCTTTATCACTCCCTGTCTCTTTTTAATTCACTTTGAAAACATGTTAATATTTTGAGGAGCTCGTTAGTCGAGAGCGACCCGCGTATCCATAACAAATGAGCGTGATTGGTCGCCATTTAGTGGTATTTTCTATCTTGAGCTTCTTCGTGCTTCGAAAGGCACGTTAAGCCGTTGTTCCCGGTTGTTATCGGTAGATAGCAATCGTGAAGCTATGTCAGATGCCTTAGGGCAGCCTAAAAATTCTGACAGTGTTGGCCACTAACACACCTCGGGACATGTTCCTGTGGGTCTGGTTTTCCTGTAAAAAGGGTTACGGAGGTCCGACGGCAGTCGCTCCATTGTAATAACCAGTTCCGCCAAATCTAGGGTCATGACTTACAGCTTACCCTTGGCTCCAAAGGGTAAGCTGACGACGCAACTAGGAATACACGCTAGAAATCATCCTAGGGTGAATATTTCCTTTTAACTTTCACTCCTAAAAATGTGAAAACAATAACTTATATTTTTTTCTTCCAGTTCGCCCAGAACAACATAATATTCTTAAACTCTTTCAAGATGAAGTTATCAATAATTTTTGGGGTGCTGCACATGGCCTTCGGTGTGACAATGAGTGTGGTAAACTTCAAGTAATTACTGTATTCATAGAAATTAGACCTAATTACGATATACTTGCTTTTGATGCAGCTGTGTAACTTTAGCGCAAACTCGACGTTTTTATTTTATTTATTTCGACGAATTTTATCTCTTGAGTGAAATACTTTTGAAGTTTTGAGTGATTAGAGTGATGCAACAACTTTTTTAGTAATTTGTTAAAAAATATGTGGTCGGAAATTTATTGTTTAACAAAACACATGGTATAGGTACCTATTTGTATAGAACAATCACACAGATCAATAAATGAAAACACGACGACTACGTCATTAAAGATTGAAAAAATTCTATTATATATATTCAAATATAAATTCATGTTGACGCTTAAAATAATAGATTAGAAGTTAGGTGTACAAATTAACGTGAAATTGCAACATTTTTATTGGATCATTAATAATCAAAAACCTACAAAGGCATACTAATCAATAATTTTTCTAGATACTAAGAAACACATTAAAATTTTAAATAACTGTTAAGAAGGAACGTTAATAATGTTGATTATGTGCTTCGGAAGGCACGTCAAGCATTTGGTCCCGGTTTTTGGTGGTCGTCAAAGCAACCACGTCAGAGGCTGAAAGGCGGGTTTGAAAATACTGACACCAAGCCGTACAGGGTCGATTGACTCACTTTATATGATGATTATGACCGTCAAGTTTGCGCCAAAGTATGACACAGCTGGTGAAGCAATAGCTAAACCGAATATTTCCTTTCAGCTACTTCAGGAAACCTGAGATGATATTCCTGCAGTACATACCGCAGGTGTTGTTCTTGTTGTTGTTGTTCTGGTATCTGTGCATACTCATGTTTATGAAGTGGACGATGTACTCAGCGACGGCTACAGGTAATATAATCATTTAGCAATTTTTTTTACTTATTATATATAGCCTAATTATATACCTAAGTACACAGATCCAGTGCTGGCAGTAGTCCAGTAGCATATCCAGTAGTGAATTTGTCTATATAGACGCCGCGCTCATAGAAACGAAATTGTTTGTGTATGTAGGTAAATATCATGTCCGTGAAAACTACTGTATGGCCAGCACTGGATCTGTCTTAACCAACCCTTATTTGCAAATTGAATATAGTCACGCACCAATGACTACTTATAATGAAATCTAAGTTAGTATTAAATGAGAAAGTTATTGAAGAGATAGAAGGCATCAATAGAAATACACAACTCTTTCACTAATTCGGGTCATCGTTCTCCCTTGCGTCGTATAGCTGAGTGATCATTTTATTGACATAACTCTCTGAACAAGACTCACTGTAAAGGTAGATTATGCGACCTGTATGTTGTTATTCACCTGTATGCTTGCTGAGTTTTTTGTACTTACCCTTACACACTTTCATTCCCTCTAGTAATTATTTTATAAATACTTGTTTCTTTAATCTGTGGATAACGTGGTTGGTTACAAAATTGTTACATTTACATATTGTTTATTTTATGCACTGTCAACATATATTTTGTATCTGTTTGTTATTCCAAATATGTAAAATAAAAATAAAAAAATAAAACTCTTAACTGTCTAGAAGAATGGAAAATCCTTAGTTGTTTTAATATTTAATTGTCCAGTAATTTAGTGATGGTAAACAAACCAAAGGTATGTTATTAATTTTATGAATACATTCATTTGATATTCTCATGCCAATTGACATTCAAACATCGAAACTGTCATTAAGATCTCCTAAGAGGATTCCATTAACAATATGCAATGTTCCGATAAAGGTCGTATTAATTGAAGTCGTTAGATCCTGTTAAGCTTGGTATTTGACTAATGCGACATGTATTTTACGTGTATATTTATTCCACACGCATTACAAGAATTTAACATTTCTTAGCGTTATCCCAGTGGCATAACAAGCTTTTAAAAACAGAGCCCTCGGACTGTTAAATGGCTATAAAATATCACAGGATGACTCGGCATTTTTTTATGATCTGTTAAGTCTGACTGCGTTAAGAAAATAAACCACCAATCCAAAAAGCATCGAAACTGAACCTACAGTGTAAAAGATTCCTTTCTTAATGCACCAATCGGACCAGAGTACAAAATTATTAAAACCTTGTTATTTACGTAGTTGCCTGTCTTTCATAGATCACGTAATGGATGTAACGCATGAGCTGATAAATCATTTCTCCATTATAATAGGTCATGGGTATGCAAATTTTCTGGATAGATTCCATCACTTAACGTTGCCGTTATTAGGAAAGGAAAGTGTAATACCTTTAAATTACTTGTATATAGTTTGAACTAAACAAGGGTTGTCTATCTGCTCAATCTAGATAATTGAATTAACCAAACCCTTAGTCAACCTTGAGTTTATACTCAACTTGAATATAAACTAGTTTTGCGTATCAGCTCACGCAATCGTGAATGTCTACACCAAATTTTTGGCATTTAAATTTCAGACGTGGCTTACGGCTCCTCTTGCGCTCCGTCAGTTCTCATAATCTTCATCAACATGATGCTGCTAAAGAAGAATCCAGAGAACCCTCCCTGCAGGACACTCATGTATGATGGTCAGGATATCCTGCAGAGCACCTTCCTGGCGTTGGCATACTTGTGTGTTCCGGTCATGTTGTTTGGCAAGCCAGTATATCAGATATTGTCGTCGAGAAGACGAAAGGTAACAAACTCTTATACTTTACTGTATGTTATTGGAATACTATTCTGCGACTACAAAAGAGAAGTCTGCATGACATTAAATTCCTTTTTTATTTATGATTTGTAGATTTTTTATTCTTTGAGAAAAACATCGATGGGGAAAAGCTTAAATCAAATCAAAAAATAAATATGAGCTGTAACTGTTTAAACAGGAACAGAAAATAGAATTTCAGACTATTAATTCCCCTCTCAGTTCCAGGGAACCAACATTATATTTCAATGTATCGATAGACCCTTTTCAATGGTGGAGCTAAGAAACTTAGTTTAGTAAATCAGTGACCTCTTCATCTTACATTAATTCCCGTATGGTCCACCTATCTCCGACTTGCATAAATTCAGAATCATCTTATTATGACGACCTCTGTGGTGTATTAGTTAACACGGCTGCCTGTTATTCAGAGGTCCCGGGTCGATCCCCAGTCGTGTCAAGTTGAAAAATGATCTTTTTCTGATTGGCCTGGGTATTGGATGTTTATCTATATATTTATTTGTTATAAAATGTAGTATCGTTGAGTTGGTATCCCATAATACAAGTCTCGAACTTACTTTAGGGCTAATTCCATCAGTGTGATCTATACTTCTATACTAATATTATAAAGCTGAAGAGTTTGTTTGTTTGTTTGTTTGAAATTGTAGGAACTACTGGTTCGATTTGAAAAAAAGTGTTGGGTGGCCTATTACATCGAGAAAGGCCATAGGCTACGACGAAGTCGAGACGGGCTGCTAGTTTACAATAAAATAAAACTTCCAGCAATACCAACAAGGCGTGGAGAGTGGAGAAGTAGTAGAAGATACAGAGCAGGACGGTGGTATCGGCGAGGTGCTGATCACGCAGGCCATCCACACCATAGAGTACGTGCTGGGCACCGTCTCGCACACGGCGTCTTATTTGCGGCTGTGGGCTTTGTCACTCGCTCATGCACGTAAGTGGCCAGGCTATGATAAAAGATTCCATTTTTACTTTCCATCGATTAGTTCTCAGCAGAGTCGTCGTCCAAGTTCCATAATACAGACAATTACAATCATGTTTTCAAGAGCAGAGCACGACTACAAAGTATGGTAGATGTGAGATACAAGAACGGTATCAGCAAGGTAATGGCAACATAAAAATTAATGCGAAACTGTGTTGGCGAAATTGACTTTTTCTCATAATTTCCAAATAATATTGGTTTCGCATATTCCTAGATTTTTCTAACCAAAGTATTAATTTTTAATTACAGAGTTATCAGCCGTGTTATGGCAACGTGTGCTCCGAATGGGCATGGGTACGCCTTCCCGTGCTTTCTTCCTCTACGTCATCTTCGCCGTTTGGGCGTTCTTCACTCTCGCCATCCTCGTGCTGATGGAAGGGCTCTCGGCCTTCTTGCACACATTGAGGTTGCATTGGTATGTGCTTGATATATCTTTATAAATTTTTATCTATCGCAAATCCTATCTCCCTCTCAGCATAGCGATAACATGTCAACTTCAAATTTAAGAATGAGACATTGTTTAATATTTTTCTCTTACTATAAGTTACACACAGATTACGTCGAAAAAAATAGTCGTCTAAAAATGCAAAATCAACCAAATGGAATTTTTTTTCTTCTTAGGTTTTAAACTTGTTCCGGGAGTTATTAGGCGTAACACAAAACGTCTAATTCGTATTAAAATCTTTCTTGGTTAAGCATTAATTGTAGAAAAATAAACAAATTCCATCAATACCTTTACAGGGTGGAATTCATGAGCAAGTTCTACGAAGGCCACGGCTACGGTTTCGCGCCATTTTCTTTCTCCGCCATCATGGAGAATGACTTCGACGAAGTGCTGCCTCCCAACCAGGAATCCAATGGAAGACCTCCAGAGTGACAGGAGGTCGATTGTTGAAACTCTAGCAATAATGTCCAGTATATAATAAAAATCAGCATTACATATCGGAGTGAATTTCTCAATGGAATATTTCTGTGGATTCTGTGACTAACTTGCGAGTATTTTTATAAGTTGCCAATTATCGAAAGGGTGTTTAAATGGCGCCACTAACATACATTTTAAGGATGTATTATTCGAGCTGCGCACAACTGGCTGAGATCTTTTACCCAGTAATTCAACTAAGTACCTACCATTAAATCAAAAAGAACGTAAAAATTTCTCGAATGCAAATTATTAGATCGATGTATTATTTTTCCAAAAGTTTGCGTAAATAAATTTAAATTGGATGTAAAAACAGTGATTTATACATGATTGCGATATTTTACATGAAGTCCAATTGCTTTTGTTGATTATTGGAATTATGAAAAGACATTTGAAATTGTGTATTTGTATAATAAATATTGATAATGTACTGAGGACTAGAGTAATGTGCCTTTAAACCAATAATTATTAAATTTTCCATGAACTCCCCTTAATATCATTAGGCTAAAATGATTATCGATTCGTATTAGATACATAATTTAAAAAGTTCGGATCTACTCAACACAAATATTGTTATATTTAATGCAATTTAATATTGTAAATTTAACAAAGTCTAAGGATTATTTTTTTTGCGAAGACCAGTTACCAGTAGACATAAATAAATATAGTACACATTCATGTTAACACTGTAGGGATCAGAAGATCTTACTAATTTTGTGGTTTTCAATAGATAACTTATTTAGTATTCTAGGTTCGAATCCTGACCCTGTCGTTACGTAGAGACGAAGCCTTACATTTAACTTACGTCACAGATTTATAAATCTTACATTTCGATAACCTACAATAAATAAAATATGGTTTTCAGAAATGTGAAAAGAGTAAACGATACAGAAAAAGGATTATACAGACTCTTTATCGAATTACCTTTTTTACTTCAAATTTGATATGGTTTATGCATGGTTTATGTATAGTTAATTTTTTTGTTACAATATTATGTTGAACTAACCAAAGATTGTCTATCGGCTGTTATAACTTTTTGTAAATAAGTGTAAAAGTGTCATATATTATTTTGTAATTGTGTATGCATGACAAGTAAATTGAACATGGCATGAGACAGGCCATTCTTCGTTTCATTCAAATCTGAAAATTTTACGTTTCGCAATTTTACTTATTTTGTACATCTCAAAAACAGCTTATTGTTTCACCGAAATCGGGTAAAAAAGTATACCTATATCTCGCAATTCTTCTGTTTATGCAATTCATGTATTGAACTGTATTTACTTTATTATAGACTTTATTTTTTCTAAACTGCTGTATATGAGAATGGTCTGCCATTTTAGGTTTACATAGTAAGAGAAAACGGCAAATTAAAATTATGTATCCTATATAGGGCCTGTTTTTGGACTGTTAATTTGTTATAAATAAATAATTATACCTTGACTTCTTTATAAGAAATGCCAATATTATTAAGGCATCAAATAAATAGGGACGGCACTGAACCAGAAACACGGTAGATATGAGGCCTATACCCAGCAGTTGGATGTAAAGATATCGGTTTGTCGACTGACTCTTGACAATGATGTTATTTATAATGATGATGACTTTGTCTTCTAGGAATTAATGTATAGAAATTTTAAAACCTTTTTTTCTAATTCAGGCGATACGAATTTTATTTCGTTTGCTTGTGTGCATATTATTATAATGATACACTACTCGCTCACAAGTTGAGAGCTCAGAGAAGTGCAATTCTTCGTTGTCCGCTTTCTCCTTTAAATCCAAGAACGGCTTTAGTCAAATCAATTTATTGGCAATGACACTACCAGCCGCACTGCCAGGAGTGTTGTTGGCACGTCAGTGAGTATTGTGTTTAGTTTCTGCCTGGTATATTTAAATTTACTAAAATTACAACAGATGGTTATTCTAAGGAGTAATGAAATAATGTGTTTCATAGATTAATCTAGAATAAAATTACCTTTATACCATTGGACCAATGTTGTGGCCTTCCTTGCACATAAGTAAATACTTAAATATCTACCTACTATTAAACATCACCAATGGCTTAGATATAGAAAATGTAATCGATTTTAAGTCTCTGAACTAGAAAACAATGAACATTCGTCAATAAATAAATCGTCTTCATAAATATGCACCTGTTGTACTTATTTTTACATAATACACCACTATTGTTCAGTTTTAAGTTTTCGTAGTCCACAAAAGTGAACAAACTTTTCAAAACTAAGTTTTGATCTCATACTTTTCCTCAAACCTTAATGAAAGTATTGTATTCATCTATATAAAACGCGTTTAAAATGGTCTTTGTGCCTCTAACGGTGGTGGATTTCACCTACAAATCATTCTTGATAATTTCCAAATAAATCAAAATGTTATAAGTAAGTCCCACAATGGAGCTTGAGAATGGGACTACAGGGATACGAGGCGTGTATTTCATGGCGAAAAAGAAATTGCGCATAGGCGGACTCCTGACTCCAAAGCAACAATAGATTTAGATTTTAACACTTTCACTGACTGTCAAATAAATAACAATGGCACTCAATTATTATCTATGTCGAGGGACGTTACTGTCAGCGAAAGTGTACGCTTGAGTTTATAATGAATTATTCCCTTGTAACCCCTCTTTAACAGAAATCCCTTTAAAAAGCCTTGAAACTCATTAATGTTGGAAAACAAGAGATTTCCTTTCGCTGTTTGATTACTAGTTGTAAGAAAATAATTATTTATCTACTTTGTTAGCTAAACTTATGTATAATAACAAGTGAAGCCACGAAATAATCAAAAACTAAGTTTTAGTAGGATAACAAATAATAAGAAAAATGATAATATTGAGAGCTTTATTAAAATTTATCTACTTTTGATTCCAACAGCACAAAACAGTTAACAGTCACTGAAATTCACAAAGACGGACAAAATATTACAAAAACGTTCAATTTCACATCTTATCATAATTATAAAAAGAGCTACATCCGATTTCATAATTTTTAGGTCCGTGGCTGGTTTAACTTCAGAGTTATTATAAAGATGAGCAATTCCAAATTGAACAAACATCTCAAAACAAGCAGTTATTTACAGAAAAGTAATAAAAACTTTCTAATATTAATGTAGTTTTCAAAAAACTTGAAGATCAACTATCAACAGATGCACTTCTTTCATCTCTGGATTAAAAACTTGCAGTCTCTACTCACACTCATTACTTGAAATGAAAAAATATAAGAAATTCATTGGGGAATAAAGACAAAAATATATGTGAACGAGAGGCAAATAGTAGTAACACCGTTGCTTATGTTTTCCTTTGATTGGCCAAGTAGATATTAATTCACATATGGATTTGTACGGTTTTCATTTCAATTTACCTATTTAAGGTTTTGTCTATTGAAGTTCTGCTGGGGCTTGCCTAAATTATACAAATGTGATCGATCCCACTTAATCTTTCATTATTTTGCTCATCTTTCATGTATAACTTTGATAAATTAAACCAATCCTCATCCTAAAAAAGCATTAAAAATCTTATATTACCATAATACATAATTATTATCAATACCTTTAGTAAAATGCCAGTTAAACAATATTCTACAATACACCTTACATTTCGCTCCGCTGACCCATAATCTAAAATATCTAACCTTTTTACTGTTAGTGTGTTATTCATTTTATAATTAAATAAAAATAAAATAACACTGATAGTCATGTAGTTATAACAAATTGATCAGTACAATACTTTCAAATATAGAAAACAAGAATATATAATTTGAAGATAATGAAACAATTTCAGATTTTCAGATTACCGTTGTCATTGATTTTATAACCTTGTTTGCTGATTTTTATTAGTGTATTAGACCATTTGAAACTAATTACATTATCATTACCATAGCTTCTTAACTAAAAGGAGCATTATTGTTGGTAAATAGTAACATCATAAATAAACAATGTCGATCTCACCTCTATAGTTGCGGATTCCATCCAACTCGAGTAAACTTACGAAACTCATCTAATTATAATAAAATTTACACCAGAATTTTTGTTTCGTCCTTTCGAAATGGCAACACCATCACACCGAATATAAAACGCACCAACAGCATTATTTTTATTAAAGTTTGTATCTACATAATTTTTAAACACTTCATACTTCATGTCCAAATCACACTTACCTGAATTACACAGTAACTATTTTATCTACATTTGCCAAATTCCATGGAATTTCAAATTCGAGAAATGTGAAGCTTTTTTTCAAGTTCTATTGTTTTTTAAAGTCTTTTCAACCCAAAATAATTGACCACATCAGATCACGAGCTCGAAAAGTTTTGGTTTTACACCAAGTTACCTCTCTATTACATTCATTTTCTTTTGCTTTTCGATCGCTTCTTTCTGCTGTCAGTGCCAACGCATTTATCGACCATGATCTTCGGCAGTTTCTGGTGTTGCTTACTGGGAGTTTCGCAATCTCCGCAACAGCGCTCTAAGCGCTTTGGCTCGCCGCTAGGAACACCCATGTTTCTGCATCCAGCTGGTGTACCGAGCGACATCCGCTGGCGTCACAGTCCTTCTGGTCTTCTCCGCTGCTGATTCCAGGTCGCTCTTTGTAACTGGTGCTTCCAGCTCTGACCTTTTCAGCTTGCGGATCTGCTCTGGCGTTTTGCCGGCTATCTTCCGACGCATCGTCATCATTGATGCGTCTCTGGAATATAAAATTGAGATGTTATGTAACATTAGAAGTCGACTGAGTGGTCAAATGTAAGTAATGTATTTTCATTTCCATAAATAATTAATATTATATATGTCTACTGCAGTGCAAGGTCAATATAATAGTTATGCAATTTAATAGTCCATAACTTAATAACAATCATGTCAAAAACAATCTGGTAGGTATGTTTAGTCCAATATTAGTATTATATTGTCAAGATCAAGACAACCTGCACCCTAAATATCCATGGACGCTATAAAAACATTTAATAACTAATAACTTGTACAATTTAAATTCCTTTATTGGTAGCACTTTTAATTCATTGGGTAATTTATTGTCAATTCTTACAGCCATTGAGTAACAATTTGCATAGGATTAACTAATCTTGCAGCGCATCGTCTGCCGAATCTGCTGGGCACATCAACATACTTTATAAACAAATTTGGATGTTGTTTGACTATTTGTCATATTTTATAAATGTACATAGATGGCAGACTTAGTAGGTTTAATTTCTTAAATAATGGCTTACAGCTGGTTCTCATAGTTACGTTAAAGATTGCTCGAATACATTGATTTTGGGCTACAAAAGTTTTATGTACTTTAACTCCATTACCCTATAGACTTATGCCATACCTATGCCGAGACGCAACATAACCATGTTATGCTTGTATAGCTATTTTTTGCCAGCAATTTAGTCAATCTTTGAAGAGCATTAGTAAATCTGTTCAACTTTGTGCATACTGAGTTGTTATGCTTCGCCCAAGCAAGGTACTTCGACTACTTTTTTAGGAATTATACTGTCCAAAATAATTCCAAAAAAAGTAGTCGAATCTACTTCTGAAATTCCTTGTCCTTTAAACCCTACGTCAAGATTTTTTTTTAGTTTCACTTCGTTAATTGAAAAATTGAATGTATTTAGTTTTTGTTATATTTACTTTAAGATTGTTTTTCCCAAGCCAGGTTACTATGTAATTCATGGTATTATTAATGTCTAAGCTATATGATGTCATTTTTCTTTTTGATATCAAGAATAAAGCGTACAAAAGTGATTTGTTGCATTTAGAAGGTCGTTGATATATATCAAAAATAGTAAAGGGCCCAATATACTACCTTCAACCACTCCTGTTTCGTTGGTTTGGGTGGTCGGCTTATGTGTTTCATTCCGTTTGGGTTCTTTGTTTATGGAGGTAAGTTCTACATATTAAGCATTATTTAATAAGTAGCTTTTTATCCAGTTTATGGCTAGACCCCTTATGCCATAACGTTCACATTTCCGTAGCAAGATCTCATGAGAAACCAAATTGAATGTTTTAATAATAAGTATATGTGGTTGGATCAAGAGTCGGGTACAGAAGGCATTCATCCTTGACACAGCATGTATTGTGAGGGGGTTCCTCACTTTGGAGCCCTGACTAGCGGCAGCTTGGGTCTTGACTCCGCTGCCGATGGCTGCCTCATTTTTTATATATTTTTAAACTTTTTTTTTTTGTAGCAATATTTAAAAATGTATTTACAAAGAAAAGAAAATAAATAAAGAGATAATAATAAACATTACAAAAATAACACACACAAAAAACAACAAATTACACATGTAAAAAATATAACTGTTGTGGGATCTTTTTTATCAACATAGTCCATTACCTTTAGTTATCAGATTAAATTTTGAAAATCATTCTGTTCATCCATACTTATAAATGCGAAAGTCTGTCTGTCTGTTACGCTTTCACGGCCAAACCGCTGAACGGATTTTGATGAAATTTGGTATGAATATAGTTGAAGACCCGGGCTCAAATATAGGCTACTATTTGACGCAAGCGGAGCTTCGGGAAAAAGCAAATCATTTATAATTTTATGTTTATTGAGAAAGGAGATAATCCTCTGAGGTATAAAAAGGCTTGAAGAGATAGGAATAAGAGTACCTTTAAATCTATTTAAGGACTATTTACGCGATCGTAAGCAGCGGGTTAAGGTAGGCAATATCATAAGTGATGAAGCTACCGTTACATTTGGAATCCCTCATGGGAGCATTCTAGGTCCGACATTGTTTTTAATATACATTAATAACTTCTGTGAAATGAGAATAAATAATGGACAAGTATTCTCTTATGCAGACGATACAGCTCTTGTCTTTATGGGTAATTCGTGGGATATCGTGCATAAAGATGTGCAG
The DNA here is from genome assembly GCA_947363495.1 of Euzophera pinguis. Lineage (NCBI taxonomy): Eukaryota > Metazoa > Arthropoda > Insecta > Lepidoptera > Pyralidae > Euzophera > Euzophera pinguis. The sequence continues at coordinate 14,550,860 of OX376161.1, read as the reverse complement.
GAGGGACTTGAAACGGTTACTAGTTGGTTGAATATCAATCTGCTCACTTTAAATAAAAGTAAAACTAACTATATTTGTTTCACAAAAAACGTAACCACACAACCTAAAAAAAGTTTTGAGATAAAAAAAAACATACTTGCGATAATGCATTAAATGCGAATTGTAATTGCGCAGTAATTACAAAAGTAACAACAGCAAAATATCTAGAAGTTATGTTGGATCAGCGACTATGTTGGCACTCTCACATAGAACTGTTGATGGGGCGTATTAGGAAACTTATATGGGTCTTTAAACTATTAAGAAACATTGCAACTAAAGAATTGTTGAAACATATCTATATATCTCTGGCGCAGTCTGTTTTAGGATATTGTATCCCAGCTTGGGGCGGTGCTAACAAAACAAAATTTCTGGAGTCATTCATTTTAAACCATATCGTTTTTCAACAACTGATCTCTATAAGCTGAGCGTGGTTTTATCTGTAAGAAGTTTGTATGTATTGAATACCGTTCTCAGGGTACATAGCACACTGCATTTTGATCCTAATTATCTGAACAGACGTAGAAATGATGTCGTCGCTCCTATAGTTGTAGTCAAGAGTTCATTTGCAGAAAGACAATTTATTCACATGTCGTCATATTTATATAACTTATTAAATAGACAAGTGACCATATATCTATTGTTTCGCTATAATTGCAAAGTGGTCATTAACGAATGGTTAAACTTTCAAACATATGAAGATTCGGAGATACTTTTGCATAAAGTGTAATGATTTTATAGATGAAATTGTATTTTGCGTGTAAATCTACATATTCATACTTACAACATTGAAATTATTCAACACACATTTGTATATGTGTTATATGAAAAAGGTGCGAAATAGATATTTTGAATGTCAAATTTATTTGTCTACTAGCTGACCCGGCGAACTTCGTTCCGCCTAACAGTCGATTCTTTAATTTTTTAGTTTTTTACTTTATTTTTCTAAAATATAATATTTTTTCTAAAATAAACGTAGCCTAAGTTACTCCTTATTACTTCAGCTACCTGCCAATAAAAGTCCCGTCAAAATCGGTCCAGCCATTTCAGAGATTAGCCGGAACAAACAGACAGACAGACAAACAAAAATTGAAAAAAATGTTATTTTGGTGTATGTACCGTATATATATTCATATGCATGTAGTAAAAAACGGTTATTTCAATATTACAAACAGACACTCCAATTTTATTTATATGTATAGATATATTGTCTGTTTCTGTTTAATATCTGTTTCTGTTTTGATAGAATTTGTCTTTTGCTTCTTGTCATAAAATAACACACATCTTGTTATTTAAGAACGGGCCTCCCTGACACAGGTTTATTAACTTACAAGGAAGGCCCAACCTATGAATGTTTTTGTATAACTTGTGACAATAAAGCATTTTGATTTTGATAGGTCTATAATTCTCAATATTGTATTCGTCAAAATATAACCCAACTAATTGGAATTGGTCGTTAGTTTTATATTACCTGTATAGTAATTTAAGTCAATTGTATTTGATAAACTCTATTTGTAACCAAAACCCTATTAAGTCTACCTGCATAGATTGCAGATGTCCGAGCCGCTGTAGCCGTCCAACTTGGTAGCCAGGTCCACCAGGTCCACATCACTGGCCAACACCACCTCACGGAGACACAGCTTAAGCAGCTTTTCCCGGATCCCCTCTGAATATGATGAAAATAACACACAAATTATTAGTACAGACTTAAACCGTAAGAACCTAGTTGATCTTAATTGATTGGATGCTTAGGAATATATTGAATTTGTAACAAAAAAAATATAAGTTTATCCATTGCAGCCTTTTGGTTGTTTTGATATGATAGTTGAAGAGTAGATATGGTGTAATAAACTGAAGCATTTCTAGCATTTCATAGAGGTCCACTATAGTGGACATGACCTCACGGGTTTTGTCCGCACTCAATCCCCTATTTTTTTTCATTTTTTTATATCCAAATCTTACCTACTGCTACGTGTTGATATTTCTTAAGTCTTGGCTTTCATCGCGCATAATTGTGAGTTAAGGTAAGGATTTAAAGTATCTATGTCTGTCTGTATTCACTGTTAAAACGTTAAGGGTAGAGAATAACAAAATTATGGCAATTTTATAAGCAGACATTTGTGAAGGAAGATGTTACCATCTGGTAGACCAATATATATCCTCTTCTCAAATCTTCTCCTGAACGCTTCATCGATGTCCCATGGATGATTTGTTGCCGCTAAGACCATTATTATTTTTTCTTGGTTGCTGAAACATAATAAGCTTATTATAAGGCCATTGTACTATATCAACCGAATGCATTTACACCGCAAAGCAACTTTGTTTCCATTTCTGTACTAGTAATGTAATGCCTAGGTAGCTTGTGTCAAACGTCTATGTAGCCTGAAGTGTTGGCCACTAACACTAGCTTATGTTTAAATTTATTGGATTTTTTCGTAAAGTATTACGGAGGTAAGATGACAATTGCTCGATCGTAATGACCAGAGGCTAAATCTGGGACAATTGAACTGTTCTCTGCATAACCCAAAGTTTATCTGTCGCCGTTCGCCTCTTGTACGATACTCATAGAATGTTATACTTATTATACTTAAAATAAATTATTTACAGAAGCATCCTCTGGTTTCTGAAGCGGAAGCGAAATTTACAATACGCTGAGAAGATGAAAATAAGTAATTGTTATTAAAAATACTTACAAAGCCGCAGCAAGCCCATCCATTTGTATGAGCAGTTCTGCTTTGAACCGTCTCGACGCTTCATGTTCTGAGTCGGCACCTCGCATCGCACATAATGAGTCTACTTCGTCTATGAATATCGTGCTTGGTGCGTAGAATGAAGCCTGGAGAAATAATAAATATGGAAAGTTAGTAAAATAGTTTGTATTTGTGACGGGTGTACTACTACTACTCCGCTGGCTCAGCGACTCGAAGTGGATCTTGGCCTCTGAAACGAGAGAGCACCAAAGAGTTCTTTTCTGCTATCATTAATTCGTGACAGGTGCACTTTAATCCATTGTCCACTATACAGTCTTACGAGATATTTCTTCCACCCTAAGGTTTGACTGAAAGAGATCGCTTTAGCTTGAAGTCCGCCTTTGTGTACCTCATTTTCACGTATATTTGTTTTGTTCTTTTTTTATTTTGGTGCAATAAAGAGTATTTGTATACATTTCTCCATATTCATATGTGTCGTTACACGATTTCAAACCTTGAATTACCTATGTAAGCGCTCGGTAAACTCTGCCTCTGTGTTTATTTTCATTACATGCTGGAATCGAAATGTCTTACGAATTCTTAAACAACAAAACAAGACAGACCATATCAAACAGTAACCGGACAAGTTTCTCCGAGTCCCCTCTGTATTTGGACGTGAGGGTAGCCGAGGAGACGTTGAAGAAAGTCGTCCGGCACTCAGTGGCCACGGCTCTCGCTAGCAACGTCTTCCCCGTGCCTGGTGGACCCGTCAGCAGCACGCCCTTCCAGGGTCTTCGAATGCCCTGAAAGTTGTTACAAAAGCATAGTTTATTCTCCCCTTTTAGACGTATTTTTCACTAGTATAGAACAGACACACACATGTTCCCACAGACACATCATTCGTGGATATCATCACCGTGAAAAAAAAGAGAATGCAATAGGTCATGACAAAAGGCACAGAAATATTTACCTTGTTATGCATGTATTGTATTATGTCTACAGGGTAAACTCTTTTCGAAAGAACGCGAAATCCTCCAATAACACAATTCTAAAACAATTTTTATATCTTAATCAGTTATCAGCCTGTGTTTGTGTTGTGTGGTGTGAACCTGTGCCTGATATTTGACAACTAATGCAAATGAACCCTCAAACCAACTCGAAGAAGTAGAAGTACATACATAACATTACAACATTAAGATTATTACGACACGATAGCATCGTCACGCGAATGCCCAATCTTATGTAGGCTAGACCAAGTTCTGTAATTACCAACACAACACACAAGCATAGCGTCGATCGTCTTTGTCTGAAGTTTAATGTTGGCTGTTTAACTTGTTGGCTAGAAGAAATTGCATTAGTGATAAGCGGCTTTGTATTTTTCTTCTCTGGTTGTGAAACCAATATCTAGTAATGTAAATGGTGCAATAAAGAGAATCATCACTCACTAAGTTACCGACGTTTTATTTTGATAATAAATAAAAACCATTGACAACTCAGGTCATTAAAATTTTGTTAACCTTTGACATGGAATCTTTCTATGTCATTCAATGAAGACAAAAATTCAATACCACCGTTATACGGAAGGGAAACGTGAATCACATATTCAAATAAATCTAGGTCTAAATTTACTTACAATTTATCACTTACCTTGAAGTAATCAGGCATGACAAGAGGAAGAACGACCGCTTCCTGCAAAACTGCTTTTGCATCTTCCAATCCGACGACATCCTTCCAGCGAACATCTGGATTCTTCTGCAGAATATCTCTCTCCAAGGTTTCCACTAGATGTAGCTCATACCCAGTCGAGTCGAAAACCTTTTCGTTCTTTTCTTCTATCGTCAGATCGATCCCCTCTGTTGGAACATCATTTTTTCTCATTGTCGGTTTTATAGGAATTAAATTTCTGCCCCTAGTTCTGGGCATCCGTTCTACTGATCGACATTTCCTGCCGCTGCCTACTGTTGATGTCGTGGATGAAGTCTTTCTGGTGATGATGGAAGGCAGTACTGGTTGGATGTCGGGATCCCTACGGCGTAATGTTCCCGCCCATTTCTCTGTTGTAGGATCTGTCTGTTTGGCTTGGTCGATTGGTTGTTCATGGAAATTGTTAACGTGAGTAGGTCTAACAACTGTAAAAAGACAGAAACTCTTTGAAGTTACACTGTTTCGTGAATTTTTAGTTAATTTTGTGTGTTCAATGTTAGAGTACCTACATCAATTCGATTCCCACGGGAAGCATACTATGTTTTTTGTTTCCAGTTTGTTTAGGACATTGAAGGCTTAAATCACCTTCCGTGCTTCGGAAGGCACTTTCAGTTGGTCCTGGCTGCCATTTGGTAGTCGCTAAAAGAACCACGTCAGAGGCAGAGAGGCGGTTCAGAAAAACTCTGATACCGGAGTGTACAGGTCCAATGCAAACCCTATTCAATTTTAAAATTCATATACCGATACAATTGAACACGATGAGATTTTGACTCCCGTTTGCATCCTCAAAAATTTCAAACAGCTGGTAAACCACACTCTACCTGCTTGGTGTTTGCAACTCGCGATGAGTCGATTGGCAAATCAATCTTGCTAATGATTCGCAAATCAAAATCGCAAAGTTTGCCTTAAGCAAACACAGCCTCAAAACTAACCTTGTGTAGGAGGATGCCTGGTTCCATTCGCCACGTGTGTGTTTTGGTTTTTCGCTCGCTCCCTTCGGGTGTCACTCCGTTCTGTCCTCAGACCGTCCCTGGGTGGCTCCTGGTTGTCTCCGTTGCGCCTGGTCGTCATCCTGGCGAATCCGAACGGCTGCAGGCTCTCTACCATCATCCGGTCCATCATCCTAGCCATTTGGTGGAAGCCAGATGATGAACTGTAACCAAATTGGGTTTGAAATTTCTGGACTACTAGAAATAGGCATCTACCGATATGTTTCTCGATCTTGGTGCTACCTTAAGTTTTGTGGGCTTTACCAAAAACACACTAATGTAATGACTGCTATTTTAGGTAAAAATTGTTTAAGTGTCATTATTTGTATAATAATAAATTTGCTAAGTAGATCATTGTAATGACGTTCCGTAACTATGTAAAAGACTGACTTAACTTACTTTTTAAACGTAAAGACTAATTACACAAACAATTTCGTAACATATTTTGTAAAGACGGGCTTTTATGAAAAGGATTGCTTTTTATAATTGCCTCAATCTTCCATGATTACATATATAATCCCATTTCCTCAATACTAGAAACTCATGTTACGAAATTATTATTATCAAATCTAGTCTGTCCTTTTACTTTCTACAAATAATTACTTAATCTACAAATCTAACAATACCTTAGGAATCTCATTTAACATCATAACTACTTCCATCACTTTCAACAAAAGCAACAGAACGTACCCAAACGGCTGAAAGTACTGCCTAAGCCCCCCCACATTGGGGTACAGAAAATCTCCGAATCCAAAATCCATCCTTCTCAAGACTCCTTTATTCACATACTTCAGGAACATATGGGTTACTTATATCAGCATGCATGAAGTCAGATGATACAGGGCATAATTTCTCACGGGCTATTGTTGAAAATGTGTGTCATTACTTTTTTGTTGATGGAAAATATCATGTAAGTTGACAATTTTGTTTTGGGTGAGTTACCATGGTTACCAAGTTGCGGAAACCAAAGGAAACTGACCGCATTGGTGCGTATGCCATGACATTGTTAAAGGGCATTGTTAGTAGAAAGAGAAAATAAACCTTGTTGATATAAACATAGAAGTGTTACTTATGTTGTTCAGTTTTTGCGTAACGTTGTTAAAGACCCTTGACTGGTCTACTTTTAGGTAAACTTAATCGTTAATCATTTTGGTTACGTTAGTTTGAACTCAAGTGTTGGAAAATTGTGTTGTATTATTTTTAGGGTTAATAACAAATTATATGGGTTAGCGGTGTATTTACCGGCTTAAGAATAAACCCCTTGATTTCTCACCCCATAAAATTACTTACAACATCTTATAACACTCTTACAAACTGATTAGACGTCTTCGGCGTTTTCTGCTGTTTTTTGCTTCTGATCATAAGATTTATTTCAGTACCTAAACACTGTTAATTTTATTTTCATTTCGACATCCTTAATCACAAGTTACAAGCAACTTCTCACCTTAAGCGTAATCATAACTTACTCAGAAGAAAATATAAAAATCAGAGTTATTTTTTTCGGCACTTCCTCAAAATTGCAACTTTAAAAGAACTTCCTTTTTAACCCACCCATTAATAGCGAAGCATGTCTATGTTTGAACATGTGAAGCCTACCAATGCACCGGGGTGGCTGACCTCTGTGTTTACCCTCAAAGCAATGGGGGTAAACTTGACAGGCTGGCGAATGTGTGTCAGGGGGCAATGACTAGACAACGGCCGGCCGTCGACCTGACCCCCATTCGATATGCAATCGATGAAGATGATGTGGCGAATCAAATCGCTATCATCACCAAAGAGTACGCTACCGCTTATGAATATTAAATAGTCATTTTCTTTTAATCCGTAAATTTTCCCTATCAAAGCTATCTCCTCTTAGTGAATACAAAAAACGGATGTGTGGAGTAGCTGGTGTCGGAAGACACTCAAGCCCACAATAATACTGGAAATATTACCATGTGCAATGACATAAGAATATACCAATGACGGCAAAACGGTAGTCATTCATTACCGTTCACACTAGTGGATCCAAGGGGAGTTCTCTCAAATTAAGATCATCATCATTTCAGCCGCGTGTGTCCACTGCGGAACATAGGCCTCTTCCAAAGATTTCCAATGACCGAAAGCGGTCTGCATCCAGCGCTTGCCTACGACTTTTTTCAGTGTTGAAGAAAATGCTGCAGTGGAGATTGTGGCGCCGTTTCTTCTCCACTTGCGCTTTGGAAGTGGTGGTTAACTTAATATAATAATAAGTAAATTGACGTTGATAAGTGATATTTATATCCTATAATGAAAATAAACGATTTCATTTCATTTTATTTCAGTACTGACCATCATTACATTAATCATGCCTTGAGTTATTTTATTAAATGTTAAGATTTACTGTTAATAATTTAAGCTAAACTAAACAAGGCACTATTTGAGCCTTTTGGTTTTATAGCTACCTTGAATACTCCGAGTTCTAAAAAAGAATCCATGCGAATTGAAAAAAACCTCATCATAAGTGGAAATTTGATGACTCTATCTAAATCATGAGCAAATTGGATGATAAGGTTTAATGAAAACAAACTGCGCCGCCCACCCATCAATTTGTTTTATTGAGGCACTGGCCTTACCATCATGGTTAAATGTATTAAAGACATAATTTCGACTAAGGATGAAATAATCGTCATATTATTATTGTACTGCATTATTTTGTCCGCGACTTAGTTTACTTGGTTTGTTGCTAGTTCAATCGACGTCTAAAATCAATGTGCAAGTCATTTAAAAAGATGTTTTATGTCGTTTATAAACAAATTTTGAGTATTTCTTCTTTTTTCTTAACTTTAATTCGGTACATCATGTATTTATAAATTTTGATTTGGTGTCCTTCAAAACGTCATGTCCTTTTGTCTCGCTCTTTTAATAGAAACAAATTTAATAAACTTTAAACTAAAAACATGTGAATCCAGCATTAAACCTCACTTTAAACCTTCGTATAAATGCTGTCGATGGCGGAATCTGTCCACCACAAGTCAGAAGATACATTTTTACTTTTCATAACATTCAGATTATTTTGTTTCCAGTCTGAAATTTATTACTACATCACATGCATTCACAACGAGTGAGTCACGTGCTCAATCGACCCTGCACCATGGTATCAGTCAGTTTTTTTGGAACTGCCTTTTGGCCCCTGAAGTTCAACTTCATTAATAGCAGCCGGGACCAACGGCTTATCCGAAGCGCAGAATCATCTTTATTATCAGACAAACAAGGGATTTAAGCCTGCTATCAATCTCACTAAACAAATGAAACTCTGTTTTCTATGGGAATCGAACCTCCGACATCTGGGACTGAAGGCAAAGGGATATCGTATAGTCAGGAATCAAATGACCGAAAGCCGTGTACGTAAACAAAACCTAATCGATTTTTAATATGAAGGAAGCGTAAACCACATTCCCGGATCGAAAGGGTGCTAATTTAAAAAATACGTATTCTTGAACATCGCGTGCGGCAACTGGGTCAGAGAATTGCTTTGTCGACTAATTGCTGGCTGTAAGAATCCTTGGAGTGAGTGTATGCCACCTTTAATTTTACATTGAAGATCATATCACTCTAACAGTAATCTCCAGAAGAGAGGATACTCTACACTGCTAAGTAAAAATCGTTTCGTAGATTTGTCTCCCCTGTTGTCTCCCTCGGGGGAGATAAGGTAACTTTGCTTGTGGAATGATAATTTAACGCATTTTTATTATTTATGTCTTTTTTAAGCAAAATAATACACCATTCAGACTGCAGACTGTAACCGACTCTGTGGTCGAGTGATAAAGGTTTCCTATGGGACGCATACTTTATTTAGTTGTTTCCAGTTTGTCTAACACGATGCAGGCTACAATCACTTGATTTTCTGATAATAGTGACAGTTCCGTCCTGGGAAGGCACGTCAAACCATTGGTCCCAACTGCCAACTGGTTGTCGTCAAAGCAAATCACTGTTCTCTTGTTCTGATTTATCTGTGAGAAGGGTTACGAAGGTCGTGGGGGGTATGATTCTCGCACCTTTAGAGATAAAGACTAATGCAAAATTTGTCGAAAAAATGGCGGACAAGTACTGTTTTCTGTAGTTAGCCACCATATCTCAAATTCAAGTTATCTCTAAAGGTAGAGAATCATACCCCGGGAGTCAATCTATTGATATTACCTACTAAAACTAAGACCACGATTAAAATCTAGTAATTCCGAGCTCTGAAGCTCTTGCTGGAGATGTAACTAGGGAAAAGCGCTCAGAATATAGAGCTGATTGCCAACTGCGTCTACTGATTAGGTACGGAATCCTAAAGGATTCCAATTCAAAAATAACTGGAAAAATAATTGACCGAGCGAGCGAGGCGCAAATCAAGTTTGGAGCGAAAAAACATTGTTTGTACAATGTATATGTATGTATGTTTCTTCAGCGATAATTCTCCAGCTGTAAGTCCTATTTCGATGAAATGTAGAAGGTGTATAGGAGACATGCATAGAATCAAGTTCGTTTGGTATCAAAATCGGTTCACTAGTTTTTGGGGTATTCGCATTAAAGTAAAAACAAATATTTCTAAATGATTCCTAAGTCGTTGGTCGGATTTCCCTGATATTCAGAACGTATAAAGGAAGCGTTAAATATACATCTAGTAAAAAAAAGTTTTAATAATTTTTAACCGACCTCCAAAAATAGGTTTTGATGTTTATTTCAAATTTATTGCCTAATAACACCGTCGTTTTTGAGCCGATTTTGAAAGTTGTTTTTATGTTCGAAAGCGTAGACTTTCAGTTTATTGTCCTGAAATGTTTAATACAATCGGTTTAGTAGTCTAGTTAGAAATTAAAAATAACTGAGAAAATACCTGAATGATTTTATCGTCCAAGTAAACAAATAATCATTTTCATCAAAATTGTTTGAGAGACTAAGTACGACTATTTGGATTCTCTCTATATTAATATAATAAAATAATCGCGAGGTTTATGTTTGCGTCAAACAACTAGTTATTATTCATGCGTGTGTTTATAGTGCTATGACTAATGTCTTTCCAACTTTCTAATCTACTATGCGGTCTAATGGTCAGTTGAATGGTCTAGACACGATGAAATATGACTTAACGCTGTTACTAAATTTATTTGGTTATGTCCATAAAACACTTACGTCATTCGTCCTTAGAATTGTTATCAGACTAAGGCGCGAAATCTTAACCCATACATTAACATGTCTCTTCGTTGTTCTACTAGGAAGCCCTATTCCTTTTGGTCTCACTGCGGAATCAACGCGCTTAATTAGCCTATGGCAGTTAGGACCAATGGCTTAACGTGGCTTCGGAATCATGGAATAATCTTTATTATCAAACAATCAGGTGACTCAAGCCTGCAATATCCTGACCAAACTGGAAAAAAACTACATCAGGAAGACGCTCTAACTACTGGACCACAAAGGCAGTTGTGGTTTGAATGACACTGCTATATACTGCAATTACTATGGAGCGACTGCCAGATCTTAATTGATAATGATATGCATGACTCTCTGCCAAAGATCCCGAAGTTCGGGCGAAGTGGAGACGTAAAAGTAGGAACTCTGGGCCCCGAAGCAACCAGCTGGGGATGCAACCGAGAAAGCGCTAGGATTGCATTCCTATCGTTGTAGTATTGACGTGTATCGTTGTATATATAAATAATAAGGGCATGTTTACCATCCAAGATCCCAGGCTGAATGGAAGGCAGGATGGGCCCCCATCGCTCCAAGTGGTACTCCAAATCCAAACTCTATCTTGACAGCATCATTGGGCTTTCTTTGCCAAGAACCCCTGGTTTCTTGAGCTTCGCCTACTCCAGGATTGGAATCGTTCGTCATTTTTCACATCGACTTTACACTATTTCAGTCAAAAGAGTGTGCAAAAGGAAAATTGGTTCGCGATAACGCACTTTTTAGTCTTTTTAAAAGAAAAGGTAAAGTCAATTGATTATAGTTTTTATCAAATTTATCAGATTTTAAAGAAAACTAAGTACATTATGGCTATTTATTCTGTAAGTGGACTTAGCTAAACGCATATTTGAAAGTTGCGTGCAAAAACATCAATTAAAAAATCAATGCGTCGCGCCGAAAAACTATTAAACAATCTAAACTTTAACTGCACTTTTTAAATTCATAGAACAGAAAACATGACTTTCCGCACGAGTTAGTAATGCAAAAATTATTGAAAAAGTGGAATCTCGATAAACAAAAATATTGCAGACAATATCGTCGTAGCGGGTCTACGATCGTCTACGAGCGTTACGAGTCTACGACCGCCCGACGCGTAGCCGTCAGCCGACTGGCGCGACGGTCGACGGACGATGACCGTCGGTGACTCAACTCATTACCATTTCATTGATGCCCTAAATCTTACTTAAATTCTTCCTGAAATTTTAATCAAAGGTAGAAAGGTAGACGTGTCACCACTAAGCTTAACAATAGCTTCAGTTTAGAGAGTGGTAAGTAAACGTGATAATTTGTGTGTAGGGTCTTCTTTGTCATCTTGTCGATTCATCGAAATTACCTCGATTTTGTCCCATACGTACCTTTACTGCTAGATCCACAACCATGCAGAAATCCGGGAATGGGGCACACATATTTCAGCCCGTTACCCCAGCCCCATAAATACGATCTCAAAATTTATCTTAAGACTTTAGCATGACTTTTGCTTTGCTCCAAAGAGCATCAAAACCGCATACGTTCCACTCTCAATGCTTTTCTCTGAGAACGCAGTTATTGTTAAATTCCATCAATTATCTGAAATAGGTACAAGATTTGCGAAAAAGACTTATCGAGAGGGTTACGTGGTCAATCGATCAAAGTTGTTTAAAACGGGTTGTTTAAAACTGTGTCAGATTTTTTGACGGAACCGCCTTTCAGGCTCTGACGTACTTCCTTTGACGACCACTAAATGGCATCCAGGACCGACGGCTTAACGTGCTTTCAGAAGCATGGAACCATCTTTAATGGCAGATAATCAGGTGATTTTAGCCAACAATGTCCTAAATGAACTGCAGTCCAGTCCTAATAACTAAACAAAGTATGCTTCCCGTGGGAATCGCACCCACAACCTCCGAGTGTAAGGAAAACGCCGTGGTCCACACCACGGAGGCAGTTATGTGTCTTGAAAACTTAGTTTTTTGACCAAATTTCGATATGAAGAAAGTGTGTAGAAAATCAGCCTAACAAGGAACTTAAGTAACAGTTAAATGGTACCACAAAATTAATTGGCGGTTTACTACCCTTGTTTACGGATGAACTCGGCCAGTGACCTACGTGACTCGACTGGAATATTATTAATGGTAAGTTTATGAAACAATGTCTTGAAAACCGTGTGACTTACTTAAACATGAAGTAATAATCACAAGTAAAACAAAAGTACTCTTAATAGAAATACTAGTACTTATACAAGTTCATGGTTTACTTGATGGTAACAAAATTATGTCAAATTTACCAATGGACCAAAGACAAAGTTTTTGTCTGTCGACTTCGAAGCTCAGGGTCTGCTTTCTTACTTTTACGGCTCCACTTCGCCCGGTGTCTTCGGCATCCTTGACAGTGAGTTCATTATCATGCGTAATCTGCTTTGCGACTACTTTACCTGTCTTACCGACTAGTGCTTTCAAATCGTAGGTATGCAATGACCCTTACCTGCCCTATGTGTGCTTGGTTGCCAATGTAATAATTATACTAATAAAAAATCATAGGACATAGCACATTTCAATGTGCCTTTTCAAAAGACCACTAGATAAAATAAGGTAAGTCTACGGCTTGGGGACAGGAGGCCAGAGATAGAGCGAAGTGGAATAAGATTGTGAAGGAAGCCAAAACCTCTAAAGGTTTATACAGCCCAGAAAGTAAGTAACAAGATCTCTGTTTTAGGATTTATAGTAACTTTATTCGAACAAACCAATATACACTTACTAAACAACGATTACAAATACAATAAACACAATAACAGTTACAATACGAGGAGATACATTTATAGAATTGTTTGTGACTTTTCCTAGGATGTCCTTTTTGTAGGGTTTTAGATAGGGCAAGTACTTGAGGATCATGTTGAGCATGGGTGCCTTGTCTACAGTCATGTTCAGCTCTTGAATGTACGGTGGAAGGGTGCCGGTGTCTCTTGGGTCTCTTGGTCTGCTTTCCATGACTTCTTTTGATATTTCTCTGAGGTCACGCTTTACCTAAAAAGTTTCAATGCTACTTATCTTGGTCTTAATGTGATGGCGATTCAGTGGCGACATAGTTGCAGTTTATGCAGTCTATCTTTACAGGAGAACAAACCAAGCACTCATTTTGGAACTTTCTACAAAGAACAGATTCTTTTAAATTTTAAAAGGTCACCAATGTGACTCTATTTTTATAGTCATTCTGTACCTGAAAGGTTCATAATTGATTTATTTCATCTAACACAGGGATCATCTAACATAAGGATCTTACAATTTTGGAATTTTTTTTACATAGGTGTTGAAATTATCATAAATTTTGAAATAATAAGTAGAAGTCACTGAAATTCATTGTAATGTAGAAAGAGTTACAGAAGGCTTAAAATACAAATTAAATGTACCTTTTCCGACCCTACTGATGCAGCAGTAGCCGTAGATGTGTCCATATTCTTCTGTTCCATTTGTCTTAAAGCAAGCTCAAGGTCACGAACAATTTCCGCTGCAACCAAAATTTGACACAAAATTGTTATACAGATTATATCAACTTACGAAATATGGTGATGACGTAGGTTAAAAAAAATAAGCTGGACTGCAAGACTAACAAAGAAGTGTTAACTAGAGTAGGAGTAGGAGAAAAGTGAAGCATTTAAAGGGTTATTGAAAGTAGAAGGAGAAATATGTTATGGCATTTGATACGATACAATGATTTCATGAGAAACATCATCTTCGGAAAGTTAAAAAGGGCAGAAGGAGTCCTGATAGACCAAAGCATAGCTACATGAAGCAAATAAAGAAGAAAGTGAAAGCTTTGTCGTTTTTTAAACTAAAGAATCTCGCAAATGATAGACAGCATCTTCACCGACAAGAGCCCCACTTAAATTTATGATGATGATTTTGAATTTTATAAAACTTTCCTTTCCATGTTCTATATTTAATTTTTTGTTTTAGTAGCTATTTGTTTAAAAGTTGGTGGTGCCAGCATTTAATTTCGTAACTTTACTTACGATCAGATAAAAGTTCATCCTCTTTTAATGATGCTAAAGTTGTATTATTACTTTCTACTGGTTCGCTGATATTTAAATTAGCAACTTCAACTTCTTCTCCGAAACTATAAGTGATATTCACTTTAGTCAGATTACTTAATGGATGTGTAATTTCGGATGTAATGTTATAGTTTTCTGTAGTTTTCACTGGTTCCGGAGATGTTTCTGGAATTTTCAGAATAGATTAGGTATTTTGTAAAGTGTAACCTTAAGTCACTTTAAGGGTATCTTGAAACGTACCAGAAATGACCACCACATTCTCAGATAAAACCGTTTCTCCCTCATTATTTTCTAAATATTGATAATCTGCATAAAATTCCTTTCGTTCCTTTGGCAAATCAGCAGGAATTTCATAATCTGCAAACAGTATTTCTTTATAATTTTAGTTTAATATTATCTATGTGATAATTACTATTATAAACTTACTCTCCGTTGTCTGGACACCACCAACTTGAATTAGTTCATCCGCATTGTAAGATTTAGGTCTTCCAATTAACTTTACTTTATTTGTACTTTGTGTTGGTTTCAAGCTTGTAGTTTCCTGTATTTGAACTACACGTACTACTTGTTTATCTTTTTCTTGCAAATTATCATTATTAAGTTCAATACGAGTATCGACATCTCGTTTTTGTAAATTATTATACGATTCTGTTTTCGCTTTATCTTCTAACGAAGCTATAGCTATCTTAGTTAAATACAACTCATCCAAGCTTCCTTGATAGTGTAAAACATCATTCATCTCTATATCGAATATTGTGTTTAACAATGTATTTTCTTCTATAGTTGTGAAGTTGTATTTATCACTAGGTACTTCTAAAAATGGTTCTGTAATCGACACAACAAAGTTTGTTTTCATTTAGCGTATATGACAGAATATCTAGATATACTTAATTTTCGTGCAAGAGACATAACCTAAAATATTGACGCAATGGCCAAAATGTCAGACAACCCTTGTTTAATCGTAAAACCAGGATGAATAGGCTTTAACCTAACGAATATATTATAATATAAAATAAAGATGTAAGGCATAACATATATGCACTTAATCTTGTTATTTTGTTTTGAAGGATGAATAGAGTCAATGAGAGGGAATGTTTACGTACGATAGGCACAAATTCCGCCAAACTCTTTGTCTGGTAGAGATCTTGGTGGACAAAAAGTCGCAGGTTCCTCTGGGATCCATATACCTTGTCCTGTGATGGGCCCGCGTGGAGCAAAGTTGCACACCAATCTTTCTACACTACGTAGTCGTCCTTGTAGTTGAATCTAGGAGAGTAGCTTTTATTAGTCTCTGTTTCTTAAGTGGTTTCCCACTTCGTCAATGACGTAAAAAGCGAAAAAGAGATTTACACATTTGTACCCCTTTAAAAAAAGGGGGTGGATTATTATCAAAAATAACATTCAAAAAGAGTATGTCCATCAAATTCATGTCCATAAACAATCCCTTTTTAGGCGCACCTGCCTTAATCTAGAATTTTATATTATTTAAGAAGAGAGAAACCTAAATCTGTAATATCAATGGTCTAGAATGCAACGAGTTCGTAGCTGGTTATGAAACATGATTACGAAAACGACAAGTAAATTCTGTTCTTGTAACTGGTTATCAAGCAAAAAAAAACCATGTTCGTATCTGGTTATCAAATATCATACAATTGTTTACTATGTACAATAAAGTTTAAATAAATAAAACTTTTCCAACATTACAAGACGAAATCAAATATTACGCAGCCGTTTAATTAGTTGTAGGTATGTGCTTTTTACACATTTCGTCAGTCTTCGTGCGTTTTGCTTAAGTTAGTTACCTATTGTATAAATATAAGCTGTTGGTCTTCCTTATAATATAAATAAATAAATATTTAGAATGGAAAGATGTTTCGTTGAATAAGATTTTTTGTGAAATATTTTAGTACTAACCATAAATCTGCTTCGTCCACAGCCGACCATATAAGTGTAGGACCACACTATCTGAGCAAAATCTCCATAGTAATTAACGGTACTCATTGGGCTGAAAACATAAACATGAATGAAACAACAGCTAGCAAATCCAACCTTATAAGTTACTGCTCGGTAATTATTTTTTTTATATACAACTAAGTAGGCAAACAGGCGTACGGCCCACCTGATGGTAAGTGGTTACCGTAGCCTATGAACGCCTGCAACACCGGAGATGTCACGAGCGCGTTGCCGACCTGTTCGCTGTCAGCACAGCGACCGCTCTGGAGCCTGGCGACCCTACTCACCAGCAGGAAGACAACATTACATCACAGTGTTATTTGGCTGCGGTCTTCTGTAGGGTGGAGGTACTTCCCCAGACGGACTACTCCTTACAAAATGTCCTACCTCTCTCTAAACCGCGAAAGTATCGCAGTCTGGAAAATCTGACTGTGTTTGTCACTCACACTCTTTAACTCAATGTTGAGTTTTCTGTGGGATATTAGAGAGACGGCAGTCCTTTCTTTGATATAATCAAATTAGTACCGCTATATCCTAGAATCATTATTAAAAGCGTTCCCTGGTCCAATGCTCGTATCGAAAGAATATTATTTATCCGCCTATTCATTGTATTGTAAATGGTACGAGGGAGCGTTTTTAATTCCGCGGAATGGGGGGCAAAGAGTGGAAATAAAAAATCCAAATTATTTTTCTTTTTCAATATATTCACCTGCAAGACGGATACATTTTTCAGATCTTTCAATTAACTTATTTATACCTTCATAAAAAAATGTCTTGTCTTTGTCCTCAAAATATGCTGAAACTGCCTCCTTGACTTCATCATCGGTGGAAAATTTCTTACCCCGCAGCTCTTTTTTTATTTTTGGAAAAAGATAATAATCACTGGGGGCCAAATCTGGACTGTAGGGTGGATGATTTAAAATATCGAAGCCCACCTGATGCAGGGCAGCCAATGCAACGCGGTTCTTGTAAACGGGCGCGTTGTCGTGCAAGAGCAGCACACCTCTCATCAATTTTCCCCGTCTTTTCTCTTTAATGGCTTCTTTTAACTGCTCTAATATTGAAGCATAGTATTCTCCGGTTATAGAAACACCTTTATCTTTATAGTCGATCAATAATATTCCTTCTGAGTCCCAAAAGACCGTAGCCATGAGTTTCCCAGCTGACTGCGACATCTTAAACTTCTTGGGAGGTGCTGTGCCCTTTTTATGCCACTGCATGGAGTCTTGTTTCGACTCAGGTTCATAATGATGAACCCAAGTTTCGTCTCCAGTAACAATTCGACTCAAAACACCATCCTTGTCTTCACTGCAGAGGTCCAAAAATGCGCGTGAACACTCTACGCGCTGTTGTTTTTGCGGCGGCGTGAGCATTCTCGGCGCCCATCGTGCGCTGACCTTAGTCATGCCAAGATGATCGTGCAAAATTATAAAAATGGTTGTATCGGATACTCCAACCATTTCTGCGAGTTGTTTCTTCTTTATTCGCGCATCTTCGACTACAATTTTTTCGACTTTTTGGACAAGTTCCGGCGTGGTCACCTCGATGCTCCTGCCCGGCCTCGGGTCGTCTTCAAGTGATTCTCTTCCTTGTTTAAATAAACTGTGCCACTTGTAAACCATGGTTTTTCCTGGACAAGAGTCACCGTAAACCGACGACATCTCATTCAGTATGGTCGGTACTGATTTTCCTTGCTTGGTAAGGAACTTTATAACGGCACGATATTCGATGTTTTCCATATTTCACTTTTCACTCCCGATTATGTTGCTTGGTTGACGATAGCTCAAGGACTAATTGACTTATAACAATGAAACCTCGTATTTATACTAACTACGAGTCACTGAACACTTTACGGTCCTAATAAGTATAATCACCCCCCTCCAACCCTCTCATTCCGCGAACTTAAAAACGCACCCTCGTATAAGTCGAAAACCGCGTAAAAATCCGTATTAGGTATGGTTTAGAAGTTCGGGTAGGATAACTTACCTACAAACGCGAATAGTCAATCTATGACAATTTTATAGGACGACTGATATTAATTAATGAAGATTTGAGGAATTTAGTTTGTTAAAAAGCCAATACATATCAAAAAAATAGGTATTGCAACTAACGGTGAGTAGTTGGTGACATTTCCCTTGTAGTGTATGTTCTGCATGTACCACATATCGACCATAGACTCCACGCGCAGACCGGGCGCCTCGCCCACCACTGATGCGACGTTCTGACCCACCGACACTGAATCTGGATTGATAATTAGAAATCGTCATTTCGATTACTGCCACATTCATAACTTTAAAGCTTCGAAACATCAGACCAAAGATGTCACAGACATCGTCCGACTGCGATGTTATGAATTGTTTTAAGCTCATAGCATAGTTCAAAAGAAAAGGATACCTCAAGGCATTTGGAGAGAAATTATTCGGATTATCAGGAGTGCTCATATTATGTCGAATGAAAATTATTCGACTAACAGATTATGACGAATGAACATCATTCCATATCGAACGAGAAATTTGACTCATCGATTTTGCCAGTCATACTTTTCACACATAACACTCCTGGCTGCTCACGTAAAACAGTATCCCCCTCATTCATCAAGTTGTTCGTTGGTTAGGCCTTAATAAACTAAAACATGTTCAGTCCTTTTCTGTCTTACCTATATTTAACGTGAAAGAACGAGACGAAACATATTTTAGTTAATGATAGGCTTGACGAACGATTGTATTTTTTTATAAATAAGTGGGTAAGAAAGGAATAATATATTTATGTAAATAATTACACAAATCTCGGCATGCGTCGTGTTCGTCTGGTGTCTGCGGCGGTCGACACTGGTCCGCCCACCGCTGGGCTTCCCGCGCCAGCTCCTCCACCCAGCGCTTGCAAATAAACAAATGTATTCAATAATTTTTGTACCTAAGCATGGTTTTAAAATAAACAAAAGCCATTGGTGACCACCAGGAGAAGAGACGATAGGCATAATCATTATAAATTTAAGAACTGGGATCTTTTTGGTGGAGCTTTTTCCATACCTCTCGATTATTAGTAAGATTATTTAGTTATTGATACGGCACGACGTTTACTGTCTCCTATATTTGCTTGATGTATTATAGGTGTATGCCTTGGTCAACCTGGACCACTTCGTCCCTTTATCTTTCCTTCGATAATATTTCACATGAGGTCACAACATGCTTCCCATTCTATTTTCAATCACCCTAAAAATATCAAAACTAGTCTGTATGAATTGTCACAGAAAATTAAAATCTAAGAATGGAAATATGGGTCAGGGCCCAGCTCACCCGAATTCAAATTTAGTCGTTGGTTATTGTACGCCCAGGGGTCAGAGTTTATACCATCTTAAAACCTTTGACGGTTGGCCCACTATGGTACAATCCATGATTTAGTCAAGACCTCTCCCAATTTGCTAAACCAGCCTTTGTTCCGAGATCAGATTTCCATAGACATTTTTCCATGCTAAATGTATTGGAAAAGTATCATATGCATTTTGACATCGAGTATAAAAGGGTATAATAATATGGTGATTAGTCAGTAGACATTTTGGGCATTCGCTTACCAATTTGAGCATATCACCAGCAGCAGGGAAACGACGTAGTCGCCCTGTGGCAGCGTCGTTTCTTCGTCGATTGAGGCGAGTCAAGATGCGCACTTTTTCTTCTAGGGTCAACGACGCATCCACATAGCCAGCACAGGACGGACTGGGACCGACCTGTTTTACACATATTGAAAGAGTGCAACTAAAATTATCATTAGAATTTCAATCTGTGTGTCGATGTGAACGCAAAGCATCCATTAAAATTGCGTAGTAGGGGCCTACTGGGCACACAATATTGAATCATCGATACGGTGAAGAAGACTCACACAAAACTGGTGATTCGAATGATTTTTGTGAGATATCGAATAATTTAATTCGATGAAATGAAATTAAATACATTTATTTGCAAGCAAACACGGTCATAGTACATGTAGGTTTTCATTTTTATTTTTAATAATATTGTACAAGTGTGTTGGCAAATCTACTTATTATAAAAGAACAAGGGTGACTGATTCATCAACGCCCAGCCTAAACCATAAAAGCTATAAACGTGAAATTTGGACAGTAGTTTTATATTATTACATAGTGCTCAGATAAGGAAGGATTTTTCAAAATACACCCCCTAGGAGGTCAAACGGGGGTCCAAAGTATGTATGAGGAAAGGAGATTAGTTAGCCCGTTTCAATAAAACTTCACAAGATTATTTCTTTTGATAAATGATTGGTTATCTGTTTCAGTATTTTTCAGAATTCACACTCTAAAGGGGGGAAAAAGGGGCACAAAGTCTGAGAGCAAAAACTCAACGATCACTGATATTTCAATGAATCTTAGCAAGTGAGTTTCTTTTGTAAACAGGGGGTGCACTAAGGAAGAATTTTTGAAATTCACCCCTATATGGGAAACTGATGTCCAAAGTACGGGGGAAGGAGATTAGTTAGTCCGTTGCAGTCAAAACTTAAACGTCAATAATAATATTAATACCACAATTTATTACGAATACTATACAAATTGGATTAATTATGTCCATATTTGTATATTTAAAGCATAAGTACATGCTTTAAATATACAAATATGGACATTGCCAATATATTTTCCTATTTTATTTTTGTTTATTGAGGGAGCTGCGTCAAAACTTAAATTCAAGAAATTCATTTACAGAGTAAACACTATTTTTGATTAAAATTTTTCGTAATCTTTTATGGAAGCGATGTGAGGTTCTCGGGCAAGCAATTATATAGTTTCACTGCCATGATATAACCGTTTATCCCAAACGATGCAGTGGTGTGCTATTGAAAAGCTAGACGGTTTATCAAATTAACAGAATGTAATCGGTAAAAACGATTTTCAACCGAAAAACAATTTTACGTGATATAACTAGATATTCTTTACAAAAATAGGTAGGTCTGGGTATACGCTCCTTAAGAAGTGACATTAGCAAAGTCTTCATCTTCTGCAGTCCTATTTGTCTAGTGCTTTCGTATTATTATCCTTGGCTGTTTACTTCGAAGCATAGGATCCGCTCTCTTTCTTAAGTATCGTTCAAACTGACGCTAATCCCGCGCGACTTGCGGGACGCCCATAGAAATAAGAACATAATTATAGAAGTGTCATTAGCGGGCCAGTTAACTTTGGTATTCGCTACGGCACTTCTACCTATTCTTATTTCTGTGGGCGTCTCGCCAGGCGAGCGGGATTGGCGTGAGTGTGTGTGCTTTACTTCCACACTTTGGCCGGTCTTCGGCATCCTTGGTAATGAACCTACCACATATATCTTGACTACGTCGTCAAACACTTCCACAAAGTTCGTTAAGCCAGGTCCGCTGCGGCGTGTTTTCGTGTTTGCTAACAGAATAAAGGATAACATTGTTTGCTAACCGAATAGGGGCGTGGCCTTTACGTTTTTGTAGCAAAAACACAATAACATGTTTGCCGAGACGAATGGGTAACATCCCCCGCGTTAGCCTGTGGGGAGGGGAAGTGATGCATTTCGTGTTCGCGCTCACTTGCGGAAGACGCCATTCAAAAACAATAACTAGGCGCAGAGGACTGGCAGTTTTGCTAACATATTTTGCTAACTTGTTTTGATAACATGTTCTGTTAGAAAATTGGCGCTGCGGACCCGGCTTTACGTTCCAAGGCCAGATACTTAAAAACAAATACTTACAGGATACTGACAAAATGTATGCGCGTTAGTGTACCCGCACATTTTAGCACCGCAATAGTTGACGGCGCCGTCGCACACGCTGATGACCGTGGACAGGAGCACAAAGACTATTGTGCTCAGCATTTTACCCTCAACTCGTAATTTTGAACAGCATTTTGAATTTTTGCGCGCACGTACGCTGTTGCGAATTTCGGAAATGACACATGTGGCAGATGTACCTATTGGTAGATGATGCTTGAATGTCGGAAGTCCAGATTTCTTTACCAAAGAGACCAAAGCCACGGAAGTGTAATAACTACCGGCTGTTAAATCTGTGGTCTGTCAATATTCTGGAGTACTTATTACTTTCATGGTCATGATTTGTACCGAATCTATAAATCCTGGAAGTAATGAGTACATGCCGGTGTAATAAGTACGTTACATGTACCTTGTTAAAGTTGTTCGGAATGATTTTATTCTATGGATTTTCATTGATGATCACGATTACCCATGGATTAACATTTTTTTTACTATGACTAACTACCCCTTTCCGTATAGGGGGAGTCATAAAAGTCCATAAATTTATTAAAAAAATATAAATCTATGGATTTAATATAATATCTAACAGTCAGGGTAGTGATATACCCATAGATTTAGAATTTTTTTTAACTACGGATATATCTAATACAAAAAAAAAAACAACTCACTTAAAAATTATAAATTATCTTTAATCATAAATTATTCATATTCATAAAAATAATAATAAAAAATTTACTTACCCGAACACATTATATACAATTTACATTTATTTGTGATCAAGATATATAAACAATTACTTGTACTATCACTTACTGATATATAAGGTGGATTTAAATTTTTGTATTAAATAAATACTTTCAGGGCTAAATAATTAAGTCATATAAAACAGATATATTTCGGTTTCATAACTTAGTACACGCTAATTTTCGAGAAAATCGAACTTTTATATTTTACTGAATAGTAACGATTAAGACATCAGACAGGAATAAGGAAAATAGCAAATAAATTCCATTTAAACATAGTTTGAGGTAAGAGCATTGATAGATTGTTACGATGAATAAATTTTCTAATGTGCTTTCAAAACAAAATATTTAAAAAATAAAAATATTTGTTAGGAATGACTGATGATTTAATATAAAGCTATTCAAGATAGCTCTTTACAATTTGCTTATTGATAAATGCTATTATAGCTAAAACGATTACTTTAGTGATGATTTGGAAAGTCTGATTTATTATCAAGCCCCATCGTAGCTTAAGTTTGTAATGCGTCTATTTGAAACAATTCCTGAATTTGGCAAATTATATTATGTAATGAATGCATATAATGAAATGTAACTTTTCATTGTAAACCCTAGCGGTAGGACATATCGATCGATCGATATTTACTATATTGTACAATATATGATCCACAATGAAATAAATTATTGATTGATTGATTGAAAATTGAAAAAAAAAACTAACGTGTAGATTTTTAAAATTTTGCTTTCAGTACTTTTCTTTGGCCTTAAGAAACCATCCCTTAAAATATTTGCACTTTATAAAAAACCACCTTTTGTACTATACGCATTGCATTTACAACCATATAAAAGTTATAAACGTGCTAAATCATATAGAATGCTAGTAAAATAAAAGAAATAAAAAAAAACATTTAGTTTTTTTCTTGTTCCATAAAAACATAACAACGCGACTTCAATTATTTCACATAAATAAGGAATATTAACTAACTTAATTATGAAAGACTACTGGCCGTAAGTGCTCGTTCACACGGATCCAGTGCTGGCAATCCAGTAGATTAATCAATAATTTATTTACAAATAATTAATTAATTAAATTATTAATAATTAATTTATCTATGTAGACGCGTTCGTGTGTGTGGCACTCAAACAATATCGTGTCCATGAACGCTACTGATTGACGGCACTGGATCTGTCTAAACCAGCTATAAGTGATAGAATTAGGTTCCAAGAAACATAGAAGGACCGGCTTCTGACGATTTATTTGATAAACCGACGCTTTGCGACGTGGACTTAGTATATTAAGCAGGACTGAGTACTTCTGCAAATTTGCATATAGGCAAGGCCGAGCCAAGCGAGATAGAAATAGTGGAGGAACCTAGCAACTACAAGCTTTATCAAGTTTGTACTTGTGCAAGATAGGGTGACCACGCTTCTCTGGAAAAAAGAGGAAAGGTGGTACATACTTTATGCAAAAAAATTTTCACACGCAATGTTCCGAGTGAGGAGGTGCTAACCTCCTCCCAAGTAGTTCTGTGCAGAGTCTATTGTCTCCTTCGGGGAAGACAAGGAAACTTTACTAGTGGCCTTGGCTCAACCAGACAAGCAGGACTAACGGCTGAAAGTAATACGCCAAGTGTTGTCCACACCAAGTTAGGTCGCACCTGCTGTTGCTTAACTCGCGTAATCGTCACAAACAATCACGTCCCGCTAAGCTATCTACTTATGTGCAGTATTTACGAAGTTTAATATATTTTTTCAGGTTGTCTCAATTAAAAACATTATCAAGGTTGCCCTATTAAAAAGAGATAGATTCCTCCATTATTTCTATCTTTCTCTGCTCGGGTTTTAGGTTAAAGCTCAGTCCTGTTTAATATAATAAGTCCATGGTTTTATATAATTTTGGCATCTGTAATCCTTATACCTACTATACCTACTTATATTATAAATGTACCCATAATCCGCTTAACCATCATCTTATCGTGTAGGCTACATTGTCAATCGAGCATGTACAATACACCCTGGTGTTAGAGTTGTTCCCGGCTGTCATCTGGTGGTCGTTAAAGGAAACACGTCGGAGGTCGAGAGGCGCTTAACCGATTTAGATGAAATTTGGTTTGGGGATAGTTTTAAGCCCCAAATAAGACATAGACATAGGAGACACTCCAACTATTAGCATATTTTTTATTACAATCTTTACAGCGCCATCTATCGATGAAGTGAGACAGTGGCGTCATCAGGAGCCCTATTTTTGAAATGTGTGACATATACCTCGCATGAAAGCGTTCGATAACGAACAACAAAAATCCTACATTTTCTACAAAAAAAATAGTCGACTCGCCGACTGTGTGAGTCACACTTTTCGAAAATAGCACTCCAGCGCACACAATTACTACACGACGAACTAAAATGTGTTTTATCTCATTTTCTCATGTTAAAATGACGGCAGGAGAAAAAGAGAAAGAATATTTAGCTGTATTCCTTCTTTTAACCGATTAAGTGCAAATCTATGAAAACAACAAAAAAAATATATGTTTTTAGTATGGCAGCCCCCTTAAATATTTATTTTATTCTGTTTTTAGTATTTGTTGTTATAGCGGAAACAGAAATACCATCGTCTGCGAAAAATTTAACCGTCCAACCTTAGATTAATAATTGGTCTCCGCGGCGCTACGATATATTGTTTATTATTTTAATGAGTAATTTATGTCCACATTTCGAAATTATAAATACTTACTGATGGTATGTAATACCAGTATCTTTCTTATTTCTTTTAGTATTATTCTTTCACAGTTTGACTACGCAAACGGCCATTTTGCTTTTGCTTTTACATTAAATTTTAAATTTATCTCGACGTCCAACTCACTCATCGGTTGCGGCGTGACTGACGCGGGTATGCCGCGAGTACGCCGAATTCGGCTTAGTTTTAGCTGCCGCATTTTCTCTAGTACGCCGACAGTATCTAGTCGAACGCGCGAGACCAATTATTAACCTAAGCGTCTAACTATCACGGTTTATGAGACACAACCCGGTGGCAGATGGACAGACGGACAACGAAGTCTCAGTAATAGGATCCAGTTTTACCCTAAAAACGGTCGCAGGAGACCCGGCTCAACTCTGTTTTTTGACCTGTGTTGAAGAAAAACATGTTTTTGCAGCTAGTTTCCTTATAACTGGTCGTCTTCGGGTCGAGGCAGGTAGTACATGGAGTCAATGAAATGCTTGGTGATGTCCGACACTAGACTTCTGTCGGAGATCTCTTGCGCTACGCCGTATATCGCCATCTAAGAATTAAAAAATAATTAGTTTTGAACGGGTTTAATCGTAAATCGAGGAGCTCGATAGCGAATGCGCGTGTCGAGCAACAGCGAGGCGCGACCCGTATTGGATTGGTCGCCATTTAGTGACATTTTCTATCTTGAGCTCCTCCATCCGTTCTGTGCTTCGGAAGGCACGTTAAGCCGTTGGTCCCGGTTGTCAATCCTCTGGATCATTTCCTATTTTGACCTAGCCAAGGATCTAATATTTATAACGATATTATATCTATTGTATGCGCGCAAGTCACACACATGTGTACGCTGGAAATTACATTAAATTAGACAAAAAAACATAAATGAATAACAAACTTTTCCTTCCACAGGCTCTGAAGCGTGTCGCAAACAATATTGAGCAGCGTCGCGTACATCCGACACAAACCGAGATATTCCATCTACGGTGTTAGGATGTAACACGCATATTTACGCTAGAAATTGCATTAAATTGGGCAAAAAAAACACACAAATAAATAACAAACCTTTCCTTCCACAGGCTCTGAAGCGTGTCGCAAACAATATTGAGCAGCGTCGCGCACATCCGACACAAACCGTTGAGATATCCCGTCTGCTGTGTGAGCGTGTGTCACACACATGTGTACGCTGGAAATTACACACCAAACGTTAAAAACAAACTTAATTGCCAACTTAATTGTATTTTAAAAAAACGTTCATGTCCTTCCACTTACTGGGAAATAACTACATTAACAAACAAGTACGAAGGAATTTACAAAATCCACGATAGGTACGAAAAGATATAAAATAGAATAGAACGTAGAACATAACGTAAGTGCGGCATTATCTATTAAACACGAACAGCCGCACTCAGGGTCGTTAATGACAATTAGGCTAAATTCTACAAATTCAAATAAAAAGATTTTTTAAATTTATACTCCTATGATTATTTACATACTTCTGAGATAGATTTTAAAGTTAAATCTCTAAGAGATAAATTTATTTTTGGGGTTTAAAGGTACATGCTTTTTTGTTGGAGGTTAAAAATATCAATTTAAATCTGCTTGCGATCTTGCGAAAGTAACTACGTTATAAAAAAACAATGCGTCAATGGACTCAAAGTTCAACGTCCAATAAACTCGCACAACCGGCCGGCTTACCAAATCTATACCTTATCTAATCGAATCTATTAATCAATTA
Source organism: Euzophera pinguis (assembly GCA_947363495.1). NCBI lineage: Eukaryota > Metazoa > Arthropoda > Insecta > Lepidoptera > Pyralidae > Euzophera > Euzophera pinguis. The sequence goes on along the minus strand of OX376161.1, from coordinate 14,523,345 downwards.
TCAAAAACGTAGCTGGCCTAGAATAAGTATTTTTATGCACACACTAAGTCATTTTGTGTTAATTGCTCTAAATCTGTAATCGCCTTTCAAAAATTCGCAAAATTAAATAAATACAAAAAACTAGTGTTATAAAGTAATATAAAAGAACGAGTTCATAATAATCTCCATTATCGACCAAAATACAATGACATAAAATCGCTTTACGAGCAAATGTGTTAAAAATAAAGTGTGATTACAAATCTTAAAGAAACATACCCTGATGGGAACTGCAACGCGTTCAAACTCCATCCCTTTTTGTGCAGCATCTCGCCCATTTTAAAAATGTCGAACTTTTTCGAGCCGAATGCTATCACAGACGTCGTCGGCTTGCCGAACACGAAAAGACCATCGACTTTGCGAAGCCTGCAAAACGTTTATTTTTCTTAATTAGAAGAAAATCAAAATTTATTTAAAACATTGCAAACACAAACAAGCGGTTACAAACACCAAATGAACAATTTAATAATCTTTTATACACTAAAATATATGTCACACAACACAAAGATAAATTAAAAGGGCATTATGTGTGCGTTGCAACAGTTTAAATTAGGTCATAGACTCGACACGAAACTTCACTCTCAGATACAATTTTGAGTGAGTAATTGAGTAACCAACATCCTACAATAATAGGTACTACTCAATTTATTTTTATCTTTCATAACAAACATTTCACTAACAGAAACTAAAAACAGAAAAGAAATCATATCCGTTCTTAAATAAATAAGTTATAAGCCTTTAAAATTAGGTAAAAGGAGTATCTGTCAAAAAACAAGAAAATGACGCACTATGTGAGCAGTGACGTCACTGCTACTTGATTACGTGTGTACAAAAGAGATAGCAAGACGTGCTCGCCACGCTCCCATTTTTCTACATGAGAAAATTTTGAATGCTGATTACTGCTTTAATTAACAACCAATTATTTTGTAATTTTTTTGAAACAGTTACTTTTTAGTGTTTATTTTGTTCCGTATAAAATATTACAGCCCGACCATTAAAATAGTAACCTTCGCCATATTGCGGGAAAATATTGGAGATTTCTTTTACTGGCAAATAGGTATTCAAGTAACATTCCGTCATCTCAACGTCATCTGCCAAAAAGAGACAGGAGTGGACGTTGTGTATTTTGTGATTATATCCTTCTATTAATTTATCAAAATGGCAAAAATAATTCGTAGTAATGAGAGAAAAGTGATACAAAATAATGTTACAATATTTTGACGCGAACAAAAACGAAGGATTATTTCTATTTCAATTAATTACATCGTCTATTTTGTTGTTGGCATGACAATTAAACATGTTGCCACCTAAAAGCGACCAGTATCGTTTTTATTGTCTTGGTCGGGCTATGACCAAGTTTATTATAGTACTAGCTGTTTCTCGCAGCTCCACCTGCGTCAAATAGTAGCCTATGTTTGACCCCGGGTCTTCAACTATATTCATACCAAATTTTATCAAAATCCGTTCAGCGGTTTGGTCGTGTTATACAGACAGACTTTCGCATTTATAATATTGTAGCATAATATGGTATAATAATATAATATATAGTATAGGTATATATAGTATAGGTATATATAGTATGGAATAAGTATATATATTATAAGCTGTATCAAGTTTTTTTTAATGCGATGTCCATAAATACCGCGTCGTAACCGTCAACAGCCCATTTGCTGCCCGACGGTCCTGCGATATACATCTCCGAGTCTGGTGATATTGTTTTTTTTTTTTTTTTGTATTTTTGCAAGTCATTGATATCTTATTTTGTTAGTAATTTTTAATTTGGAAATATAACGATCTTTGGTTTTGTGTTAACGTTTTTTTTTTTTTTAATTAATTCCACTCTGATTGCTAAAAATATATTAGCATATTGAAATGGGAAAGGGCTAGGATAGATCATGACAAGTGCACTCACTCGTCCTCGATGTATCTAGCAGTGTTGATGATCTCGTTAGTCATCTGTACGTATCTCGATCGACCGACAAACATCATGGTTGCCCAACACGCGGCTATCAGACCGCCGGCGCGACTGCCTGCGAAAGTATTACAAGTTTCATGACAATTTCAGGAATTCTACTCAATTTTTTTTTTTTTTATTATTCATGTCCAAAATGTTAATACCAGAATTCGAAAATAGAAACAATGCGTTCAAAAATAAACAAGTTATAAGCTTTTCAATTCCTGTGGACGGGCAAACTGTCAAGTAACAAGAAAAGGACGCACTCAATGGTGGTGTGACGTGACGTCACTGCCACTTGATTTCGTGCGTACAAAAGAGATAGCAAGACGTCCCCACCACGCTCCCACTTTTCTTCATTAGAAAACTTTAAATGCTAATTACTGCTTTATTTGATTACCAATTTTGTTGTTATTTTGGGAATCGGTTACTTTTTAGTGTATGTATTGTTCCGTTTAAAAATATTGCCTGCCAAATTTCAACTTTAATACAATGCATTACATCTTCATTGCTCTCATACAGAAACAAAACATTATGCAACCTCAAAAGTGCGTATTGATTGTGACTATTATTTAATTCTAAAATACTGGAATTTGCTTAATTGAATCTTGGCAAGTGCTAAATGCAGGCCACTACCAACTGGTCATTCTGTACATTTTTGGTATGGTCTATGTCCAGCAGTGGACTGATCTTGAGACTGAGAGATTACAGATAGGAACAGCTTCAATCAAGTTGTTATATTGCAACTCAAAAAGTCACAAATTAAATACATTTTTTTACAAATAGAAAATAGTATTTTCACGGTACGAATCTTACCATTAACTGTGGGTGATCCATAAACACCTCCCGGCCACTCCGTAGTCACTGTGTACTGGTGATGTCTGTATTCTGGTTTTCTGTACATAATTACAGACGTACCCTTCGGCGCGTAGCCATACTAAAAAAAAATGCGACAAGATATCAAAATGTCCAACTTCTGAAGAAACTACTAGAAAGGTACCAAATACTAAAAGAACTCTCTTCCTTTCACTTGCACAATACTAATTTTTATTTTTTCTTTCATATTAATATTTTTATTTCCAGAAACAGAATTATAAAAGAATTTTTGTAATCCGTTCGAAAATAAATAAGTTATAAGCCTTTGAAATTCGGTGGAAGGGGAAACTATCAAAAAAACAAGAAAAGGATGCACTGTGTGAGCTGTGACGTCACTGCCACTCGGTTTCGTGCGTACAAAAGAGATAGCAAGACGTCCCCACCACGCTCCCACTTTTCGTTTAGAGAAAACTTTAAAATCGAATTACTGCCTTAATTAACAATCAATTTTGTTGTTGTTTTCAGAATCGATTACTTTTTAGTGTATATTTTGTTAGTATAACAATATTAATCAAGAATGTAAAAAAAATTACTTAGACTACTAGCCTGAAAGAGATTGCTTTTGTGATAAGGCCGCCTATTGTACATCTTGTCTCAAACGTTACATATTTATTTGTTCTGTACTTTCTTTGGTGCAATAATGATTTTTAACTTTACTTACTACATTCACATTAGACTATAGTGAACATTTAACTACCATGCTATTTTTCTTATGCAATTTTAAAGTACGAGAGGAGATAGACTACTAGAATTACACAATAAAGGGCTTTGTCGTAGCATTTTTAGACGTTTGTCGAAAACATTCCTCATAAAGCAGTGACTTCATAAAATTTAAATCCAAAAATTCCAAATCATTATAAAAATATAACTATTCAAAAGTACGTGTGTTAGTTTTTCTGGTTAAAAACGCTAAACTTAAACCAACCTTATGCGTATCAGCAGAGATGCTAGCGACACCTGGCAGTCTAAAATCGAAAACTGGCACGTCATGTCCCGCCTCAGACATAAACGCTGCAATAAAACCTCCGAGACACGCGTCCACGTGTAACGGAACGTCGTACTCTAACGCGATGTCAGACAAAGCTGCGATGTCGTCCATGGTTCCGTATGGGAAATTTGGCGCTGAGCCGACAATCTTTAACAAAATAATATTTTTTTCAACACATTTGTCTCCTAAAGGGGCTTTTTGGCTCGTGACTTGCGGGACACCCACAGAAATAAGAATCGGTAGAAGTGCCGTAGCGTGTGCCAAAGTTAACTGGCCCGCCAATGGCAGTTCTATGTATTCTTATATGTGTGGGCGTCCCGCAAGTCGCGCGGGATTCGCGTCAGTTTGAATAGAGCTTTATTTCATAGTACACCCATTATGGGGGTATACAGCTACATCTAATGAATTAATAAATACATATGTCACAAAAATATTTTTTTTCTTTCATTCAAATGTTGCGAACTCCTGAACATTTGTTTACATAATTTACAGCTTGCTTTAACGGGGACTTTAGGTACTCATATAGATTTTATTGACAGCCCTAGCTTTATATCAAAGCACACATAATGACAAGTAAAAATGAATCTTATGAAAATACAAAATAATGATAAAATTAACTTACCAAACAAGTCCTCCTGCCAATCGCTTTTCTTACCGCATCGACATCCACTGTAAAAGTATTAGGATCTACTCGTATAGTTTTCACTGACAGCCCTAGATACTGGGCGGCCTTATCAAAGGCACTATGAACCGTGGAAGGTACAATTATCTGTGGGTTAGATATGCCTTTGCTGTAGGCGAGGTCGCGGAACGCTTTGCAAGCCATTATTATTGACTCTGTGCCTCCCGTTGTTATCTGTGGACGAGAGAAAGAATTTTTAATTTATTGTCCCATTTAAAAAGAAAAATGTTTGTTTGGATCAATATAGGGTACCAAAATGGTCTTTGATCTGCATAAGATGTTGCCATCTTATATATATAAAAATCAATTGCTGTTCGTTAGTCTCGCCAAAACTCAAAAACAGCTGGACCGATTTGGCTATTCTTGGTTTTATTTGTGGAAATCCAGGGAAGGTTCAAAAAGTGAATATATTCGGAGGCGGTACGAAGTTTGCCGGATCAGCTAGTATTTGATAATTTGTGGCCAATTTGTGGTTAAAAAATAGCACTCCATGCTATTTTTTAAGTGTGACAGTGTGATTTACACAAAATCGTCGAGTCGAATGTTCGATATCGAATGATTTCTGTTCGATTTAAATCGATTTTCATTCGACATACATGTCATACATTTCAAAAATAGGTCTCCTGGGAGCTTACCTATCAGCTCTTATGTAAGAGTGAAAAAGCGAGATGGCACTATACGTTGTCTAAGGCGACATCTCGTTTACTCACTCGCATTTGGATATAATTATGTGGTGATAGTAAGCCCTCCGGTCGTCCGAAAATGTCTCATTACTAAAATAATTAACTAATAACATTTGTACAAATTTCTCGAAATTCAAATCCCTATTATCTGTAACAACTGCATGTTCATGTATACCTATGTTTTCACAAATAAATTATAAGATTTATTTGCAATAGAAGGGTATGATACAGATGTTTAAATGACATAATATCGAGCTTGCCTATCTAACCGTTGAATCATACAATAGAAACAAAAACTTTGCTCAAATCTCATTGTCTTATGTATACTTAAAAAATCGTAAAAAACAAAAAATGTCATATAATCATATATTCATAACATTTACAACTGAGTCTCAAGGTTAATTCATGTTTGCACGGAGAACTAATTATCATATGTACCTACGTAATTTACAAGTTCGCTGTACATTTTCAGTACAAGTTTCATGCTATGTTAATTGTCTGGTGGCCGATCGCGATAAATGCGTATGACGTTAAAGTATTGACCAGAACCAAACCACAGCCGCGAGGGCTATTTTTGAGTATGTAATCGTTGAGTCTATTAAAAATCGTTCGACTCGCCGATATGTTAAAGTGTTATGCGATTACCGCGATAGGCCTGCTGTTGTCAGGCCACACTCGCCTAGTTAACGTTACCCCCATGGAGTAATTACAAAGAGGAGATGCCGTAATAAGCGTTTTGTAAGAAAGTGTTTGTGAGGCTACACGGGGCGGAAGGCAGACGTGCGGGGTGCTTGGTTTCGGACGTGGCTCCAATCATGGAGCACGAGCAATGACAAACCCCGCCCACTTTTGTGTCGGCGAGGCGCCAATAATCACATCACTGCGCCATTTCAAACGGCATCTCCTCTTTGTAATTACTCCATGGTTACCCCGTTATAAGCATTTTTTTTGTCATGTTCAAGCTTGTTACACTTAATAATTATAGTGGTTAAAGTTGATTTACGAGTGCCTTAAAAAATCCTCTTCGTTGCGCTTCTCTTGGTCTATGCTGAAACTTAAGTTTCTTATTTTAGTTTTATCAAATCAGAATCATTTAATTCTTATCCTTTTATCGATCAAAAAATAATATCATCACCATTCTAGCGTGTATTCCTAGTTGCGTCGTCAGCTTACGCTTCGTAGCCTAGGGTACGCTGTAAGTCATGGTCCTAGATTTTGCTGAACAATGGAGTGACTGTCGTCTGACCTCCGTAACCATTTTTACAGGGAAGCCAGACCATCAGGAACATGACCCGAGGTGTGTTAGTGGCCAACACTGTTAGAATTTTTCAGGCTGCCTTGCATCTGACACAGCCTCACGACTGCTATCTATCGATAACAACCGAGACCAATGTTATAATGCTTAACGTGCCTTCTGAAGCACGGAGGAGCTCCTATCCACTGTAGACAGATAAAATGCCACTCAATGGTGACCGATCCGATAGTGGTCGCGTCACGCCGTCGCTTGACCCGAGCATTCGCTAAGAATACACGTCTCGCGTTTGACTAACGAGCTCCTCATTCAAAACTAATATACATATGATGCATTTTTTTTGTGATTTCATACAATATCAGTCATAAAAAGATATAGTAGATGATATTTATTTTTACATTGAATCCTTAACCATAGGTATTACGTTTATTAAATTAAACTATTTTAATACGGTTTTTATCGCGTTTATTACTTATTTATTTACACCTGACGTTTCAAACACTTTACAGCGTTCATGGTCACAGGCAGACTGCCTAGATTAATTTAATGAATAACAATCGCGAAAACATAAGAAATCATTATTGTATTACGTTTATATAATGAGTGAGTAGCTTCGTAATATCTATTTTTAATTTATTATGACTTTGTACCTAATAGACTTATCACTTGTACGTGGATTGTATGGATTACAAAAGACATCATCCGCTCTTCATACAATTTAGTTCCAAAAAGTGAAAAGTACCCGCCAAAAAAGTGGGTTATTCTGAGAGACCAGGTTCCAAAGCTGTCATCATCATCATCATAATCGTTTCAGCCGCAGTCGGTCCACTGCTGGTCATAGGCCTCTCCCAATGATTTTCAAAATGATCGGTTGGCAGACTGCTGCATCCAGCGTTTGCCTGCGACCTTTTTCAGGTCATCTGACCATCTGGTCGGTGGATGTCCAACGCCGCGTTTATTGGTACGCGGTCGCCATTCGAGAACCTTTCTGCCCCATAGGCCATCGGTTCTTCGCGCTATGTGCCCCGCCCACTGCCACTTCAAAGAACTAATCCGCTGGACTATGTCGGTAACTTTTGTTCTCCTACGAATCTCTTCATTTCTGATTCGAAATCGTAGGGAATAGAGCCGGAAAATTTCCCATTTATTCCCGGGAATTTTTTAAATATCCGGGAATAAATGGAAAATATTTATAATATAATATATATAATAATATATAAATAAATTATTTTTCCCCTTTTATTCCCCTTACATTTCATTTTTTTCCCTCTTGAATTTCTTCCCGCTTCCCATCTCTAGTAGGGAAACACCAAGCATCGCCCTCTCCATAGCTGTATCAGCTTATAAATATTAACGAAGAGAACGAACTAGGAATAGGAACCCATTATTTCTAATAAAATTGTATAACGAGCGTAACCCCCGTCCGTCACGATGGCTTCGCTCGGCCGACTGACGCTTGTACGCGGAGCGCGCGTGAGCCACGAACTCGAGCGGGACAGAGCTATGCGGCGGGAGCGAGACAACAATACGGGACGCCACTAATCACTCCCCGCCACACGCGAAGCGCTAAAAAGATCCCGCGTTACATCCTCCCCCTCTAGTCAGGGCGATGCGTCCCCGCGTTCTGACTAGCCACCTTGCGCGGCCTACCGCGCTTTCGTTTCTCCTTAACTGGGGCCTGTTCGTGACCGACAAAAGGCGTCAAGTTCGAAGTGTGATATTTGCCGACGTATCGCCCATCTACCACACTCTCCAAACCATATGTAGTGTCGCTGTTCACGGTTCTAATCCTATACGGTCCGTCTCGACGCGGTATGAATTTCGCCGTCTGACCACGCGCTGTATCATTAGCCCCTTGTGTCTTTAGTAAAACAAGATCACCTACATTATAATCCGGCGGAGGCCGGCGACCTTCATCTGCATGCCGTTTCTGCACAGCCTGCGCCTTCTCGTGCACGTCTCGTGCATCAATTAACTTATTTGCTAAACCTCTAAGATAAGGCGTTACACTGGGGACAAAGTTGTCCGATTCTATAATGGCCCTCATGTCAGTGGATGCGTCACTGGGCGCTCTTAACTCTCTACCGAAGGTGAGGTACGCAGGCGAGAATCCGGTACTTGCGGTTATGGCCGAATTCATAGCAAACCTGATGGCAGCGAGGTGGACGTCCCACTCAGCATGATCATTCCCTACGAGAATGGCCAGCTGCGGTTTCAAGTCCCTGTTCTTACGTTCAATGGGGTTAGACTCTGGGTGGTAAAGCGGAGTTAGCACCTGGTCAACACCCATGACGTGACATGCCTGTTGCATTACCTCGCCGACAAACTGCACACCGTTGTCGCTGATCAAACGGCGCGGTACCCCGTACCTCAAAAACACCTCCTCGACGAGTGTTTTGGCACACTCATAACTAGTTGCAACCTCCAGAGGAAATAACTCAACCCACCTCGATCCGACGTCTTCCACAATAAGTATCCACTTGTGGTGTCGAGGAGTTTCCACAAGCGGTCCAAACAAATCCACTGACAGGACCTCAAACCTTCTAGACATAGCCGGTGTCTGCAACAAACCTGCTGGCTTCCTGTTATCTGCTTTATACCTTTGACAGGGCACACACCCTTTTATATACTTAGCCACGTACGCTCGCATCCCTGGCCAATAGAAGCGCGATCGAAGGCGAAGTAGCGTACGTTCAGTCCCTAGATGACCAGCAGTTGGTGCATCGTGAAAATCGGCGAGCACCTTAGCACGCTCGTGTTCCGGAACAACAAGACTAGCATCGTCGCTCTCGTCTTCCTCAAGACCATACCTGTATAACACTCCTTCAGAGATAACATACCCTCGATCGGCCCAGGGTCTCCCCCTAGACGGAGCATCGGACTCGATATCTTCTATAATTTTACGTACCTCCGGGTCCTTCAACTGGTTGTCCCGAATATCCGCGGAACTCCTCGCGGGTACGTCCACTACGGCAAGACCCATGTCGCAATCTGGCAACTCATCTTTAACCAATCTAGAGAGCGTGTCGGCCACTGCATTTGCGCGGCCGGGTACGTACTCTATTTTGAGATCATACTCCTGCAGCGTTAAGGCCCACCTAGCAAGGCGACCGCTGGGAGATCTTAAACTCTTATGCCATCGCAGGGGTTGATGATCAGACCTAACTATGATCTCAGCCCCTTCGATGTACCCGCGGAACTTTGTCACTGCCCAAACTACTGCCAACGCCTCGCGCTCTGTCGTCGAGTAGTTCCTCTCAGCACTGGTGAGGAGGCGACTAGCGTACTCAACAGGTCGCTCGTCCGGCCCCTCCCCCTGAAGCAAGACAGCTCCTAAACAATAACCACTAGCGTCAATGCGAAGAACAAAAGGTAGGGTCTCGTCTGCTTGCCGGAGGATCGGCGCGGAGGTCAGCAGCAATCTTATCCTTTCAAATGCCTCTTGTTGCTCAGGCTCCCATTGCCAGGCAACGTTCTTCTTTAAGAGGTTGGTGAGCGGTCTCGACACTTCCGCATACTTTGGTACAAACCTGCGAAACCAGTTGGCGGTTTGTAAGAAGCACTTCAACTGTTTAACATCACGTGGGACAGGCATACTGGATATGGCTGTCGTCTTACCTGGGTCTACCTGAAGTCCGCCAGGAGTAATGACGTGACCTAAGAATTTTACGGAACTCCGGGCAAAGTGGCTCTTTGCTCGGTTAACCCTCAACCCAAACATGGCCAATCGATCGAATACCGCTTCGAGGTCCGCCAGGTGCCTCTCAAACGGCCCTGGAGACAGCAAGACCAGGTCATCCAGGTAGGCCATTAGGGATACCCCCTTCAAATTTGACCTAAAACGGTCGATAAGACGCTGAAAAGTAGCGCCAGAGTTACGCAATCCCATTGGCATGCGTTTAAACCTGAAAGTCCAGTGCGGCGTAGTGAACGAAGTCATGTCCCGGTCCTCGGGGTGAACAGCCACTTGGAAGTAACCAGATTTTTAAGTCGAGAGTCGTCATGTACTCACTGGTCTTCGCCGCATGCAGCACATCCTCAATCCTTGGTAGCGGGTACCTATCCGGTTCCGTCACCGCGTTCAGTTTACGATAATCTATACATACCCTATAGCTGCCATCCTTCTTGGCAACTAAAACCACATTTGACGCCCAAGGGGATTCGCACTCCTCAATGACATCATCAGCCAACAATTGGTCTAATTCCATTCTGAGCGCAGCTCGGCGGCTCGGAGATAACCTATACGGAGGACTGGCTATAGGCTCTTGTCCTTCTTTTACCTTAATTCTATGAACGGCGAACTCGGTAGGTGGACCTCTGTCACTAAACTGAGATCTTCTCCGTGAAAGGAAATCGTTAAGCGCCAGTCTTTCGGTCGGTGCTAGCTTTGACCCCTCATCTTCACGTAGGGCGAGCCCCTTAATGGCACCACTGTGCTCTTTCGGTTGAGATGTGGGATAGCCGTCGTCCTCCCGCGGCGTGGCGAGATGACACTCGCCCTCTTCGGTTACGGTGCAGTCATCACATGTGCCTACAAATAGCGAGGAGCGAGCACTGTCGCCCTCTCGCGGTACGTGAGCGCCGTGCCCGTCAGAACGCGGCGCGGTGTGAATACCTTCGACCTCCCGCGGCGCGTGATCATTATACTCAGCTGGACGCGGCGCAGTGCGCACACTTTCAGCCTCCCGCGGCGCATGACCACCATGTTCACCAAGGCGCGGCGCGGTGCGAACATTTTCGGCCTCCCGCGGCACCTGAATACCATACTTACCTTTGCGCGGCGCGGTGCGAACACTTTCGACACCCAGCGGCGCGTGATCACCAAGCCCACCTGGGTTCGGCGCGGTGCGAATACTTTCGTCATCCCGCGGCGCGTGATCACCATACTTACCTGTGCGCGGTGCAGTGCGAACACTTTCGACATCCCGCGGCGCGTGATCACTATACCCACCTGGGAGCGGCGCGGTGCGAACACTTTCGACCTCCCGCGGCGCGTGATCACTATACCCACATGCGTGCGGCGCCGTGCGAACACTTTCGACACCCCGCGGCGCGTGATCACCATACCCACCTGGGTGCGGCGCGATGCGAACACATTCGACCTCCCGCAGCGCGTGATCACTATACCCACCTGGGAGCGGCGCGGTGCGAACACTTTCGACCTCCCGCGGCGCGTGATCACTATACCCACCTTGGTGCGGCGCCGTGCGAACACTTTCGACACCCCGCGGCGCATGATCACTGAAATTCCAACAAAGAGGGTCGCGGCGCGCCGGTTTACCCTGTCGCGCTTTTCGTGGCGCGCCACCACTGGCCCGCACTGACCTTTCCAACGAACCTTCGCCTGGGCCTACAGACGTACTAGTACTTGCAAAGTCGTAGGCCTGTTGTGGGGTGTCCGCAAAACACCAAGTACCTATGGCCATATTTAAAACCATACCTGCTTTGATGACGAAATCCAGTCCTAATAACGTCCTGGTATCGCCCCCAGGCACGATCATGAACTCAGTTTCGAACTCACGCCCACCCATTTTTACGCTCACTCTCGCGCAGAGTATGCGTCTCTTATAGCATGAACCATCCGCTAGGCGTATAGTGGGGTAGTCCTCCGTTACATTAATATCATTTTGTAACATAATTTCAAACAATGAGGGGCTCGCAATACAGTGCGTGGCCCCGGTGTCTACTATAGCTACGCCCCTATGACCTAAAACACATAAGTCTACTGTTGGTTGTGTTACAACACTAGGCGCAGTACTAACATTATTCAAACTCCCTAGCCAGCGACGGTTACTAAATGAAGCACTACTAAAAGTGATAGACTGGAAAGTTGACTCATTCTTCTTATGAGTACTTACTCGTACATCGGGTTTGTTTACGTTTTTACCCGTGCAAACATCACACTTAGACCTTATAACCCCGGGTCGGCCACACCCGTAACAACGAATTGACGATGAAGACGCATCGTTTCTAACATTCGTATCGGTCTTTTGGACATATCTATTCCTACACTCATTGGACGTATGACCTCTAAGTTTACAATTAACGCAACGCGCCTTATTAACTGAACGTGGCGTTATTGCGTTCTCGCTACCACCGCTGCCGGTCTTATTGCCGGATTTAGTTAAAGGAAAACTACTAACGTGCGCTTTCGTCTGCGTACAAACCTCAGTGATGGCATCTTCGACACACCTACACTTTCGGATTAGGCTTTCTAAATCCACTACACTTTCGCGATAGACGCGCTTACGCACCCTGCGATGAAGCAGACCGTACACTATATCAACTTGAGCGGGCTCCGGCAACTCATACGGAAGTTGGGAGATCACTGCCCGCACTTTACATACGAAGTTCTCCGCACGTTCTTCTTCCCCCTGCTCCGCCGCGAATATCTCTCGAAACAGCTTGTACGCTGGCTTTGGCGTTCCGTAGGCTGCGCGAAGCCGGCTTACGGCCTCGGACCACGTTGATATACCAGCGCGCGCGCCTCGCCACCAGACCAAAGCACCTCCTTCCAGCACAATAGACAGGCCGCGCAACGCGTGATCATCCGAAACATCAGCACACTCCTTGTACACCTCCAGGGCCTCGACAAACGCTTCCAGTACTTCTGGATCACTGGAGCTTCCATCAAACCGGGCCGTGCAACGGGAGAAATTCCCACTAGACGGCGGTGCGTATCCCCAGCTGGGGCGCGTCGTGCTGTTAGCCGTCGGTCGCAGAGTCGGCGATGCAACCGGATCTTCAAGGGTCGTGGCGGTTCCTCCTCCATCGCCACGACACCGCAATACTTCCAATATAGACTTGCTCAGCTCCGCCTGCGTGCGGGCGAACTCACTCATCATCTTGTTTACGAGCCGCTCCGGGTCGTAAGAATATAGTGGCTCTCGGCCACGGGCTGCTGCTAGACCTACGGGATCCTCTTCCGATGGGTTCTCCGCTGCCTCAAACTCCGTGTCGCTGCCTTCATACGCAGCCGCTCCTTCGCCTGCCGTCGCCGGGCCGGCGGCCTTGGATCGCGTCATCATCCCGGGTAACAATTGATCACAGGACAACACGACCCGAAAAAACAAAAGCGTGCTGCGGCGTCCAGTGAGCAGCGTTCGCGTAGGTTCTCGAATGTTCTCCAAACACTCGGCCACGACGTGTGGGCGCCAGATATAACGAGCGTAACCCCCGTCCGTCACGATGGCTTCGCTCGGCCGACTGACGCTTGTACGCGGAGCGCGCGTGAGCCACGAACTCGAGCGGGACAGAGCTATGCGGCGGGAGCGAGACAACAATACGGGACACCACTAATCACTCCCCGCCACACGCGAAGCGCTAAAAAGATCCCGCGTTACAATTGTAAATTATGGGCATCGCTATCACCGCATCTATTAGAAGTTTGTTCGTCATATTTAAATTGAAAATATGCCTGATTCGATATCTCACCGAACCGCAACAGTCAGCATCGCCGTGAAATAGGTTGACGACCATTCTGACCACCTCGCTCTACATCTTATTGGTTCCAAAAAACTCGACACAATTCACACAATTAAAATCTTAAAAACAATGCCTAGTGCGCCTAACTTTTAATCAAAAACATCATCACTCCCCATGATTCAACAGTCATTTTATAGCCGTGAAACAGATTAGCGGCCATCCTGATAACGCTGACCATTATGTTGATGCCGGTTCATTTATTCATACTCAACGTCACAACTAAAAAAGTTAATTGAACTTGACAAAAGTAAGAGAGTCAGAGGACATCACTCACCGTGCCACAGCAGTCAGCATCGCCGTGAAACAGATTAACGGCCATCCTGACGACCTCGCTCTCCATTTTGTTGATGCCAGGGAATACGTCCGAATGTAACGGATTCGTATAAGCGGTCAAAGCGTACGCGTCGCACGCTACCTTGACGATCTCTTCGTTTAAGTGGTACACGGCGCCGGAAACGCTACCGTTCTTCCAGTCGTAGGCACCTGCATTAATTCATTGATATCAAGTGGGTTATATGGTCAATTCACTTTTTTCTCCTTTCCTCCTTTCGGCGTCTGATGTGGTTCATCCACCAAACTGGAAACAACCAAACTTAAGTATGCTTGATGTGGGAATCGAACCCACAACCTCCGGGTCTAAGGCAAACACCTCACAATATAGATAGAATTTATCGTACAGAGTTTAATACAATGGGATATCAGAAATTACATTACCAGGAACCAGCTCATTTTATCCTAAAATTTAGACTATTTTTATCCATAGCTTCCATACTAATATTATAAATGCGAAAGTCTGTCTGTCTGTCTGTTACGCTTGCACGGCTAAAGCGCTGAACGGATTTTGTTAAATTTGGTATGAATATAGTTGAAGACCCGGGGTCAAACATAGGCTACTTTTGAACGCATGCGGAGCTGAGAGAATCAGCTAGTACTTTATATTTCAAGCAAAGCACAAATTAAATACATGGAGAATATACAAAGAAACTCACCTAAACTAAGATGATCCAAAACTTCCTGTTTAATTTGTTCAGCTGTGAGTCCGTTCTCAGGCAATTCCCTCCTAACGGTCATCCCGGTCAGCCTCTTGGCGACGTCCTTTCTGAAGCCCAACTTGATATCTGCCATTTTTTCTTCGATCTTTCTCCGGACCATAGGCACTTGACGAAGCCATCTAAAGAACTCTCTTCGCATGCGTGTTGTGACACCTACAATCATATGCATTACTTTTAGGTTTATTCAAGGTCGCTTCGAGAGTAAGAGAGAAAAAGGTGTCTTCCTGCTCGTTCGACGGATACAATGAAGATGGTCACTGGCATATCCTGACAGAGCAACAGTATACTTAGCTCAGGATCGGAACTGTAGAGGAATTGTTGCGAGTGCGGATCATGACAGTCATGTCCTTCAGACATTAAAAAACGACAGAGACAAAGCTTTTGCCCACGGCATCACACGCGTTAAACACAACCTGGACAGTTTTTTCCGCAACAAAAGATACCCTGTCTTATGCTACTCTTCCTTATTTATATACGAAATAAGATTTGCCATTTAGTGGCATTTTCTATCTCAAGCTCCTCCGTGCTTCGGAAGGCATATTATCCCGTGAGTCCCAGTTGTTATCTATAGATGGCAGTGGTTAGACTGTGTCAGATGCCTTTAGGCGGCCTTTCCCTGTAAAAAGGGATACGGAGATCAGAGGCAGTCGCTCCATTGTAATAACCAGTGCCTGCCAAATCTTAAGGCCAATCTAAAGGACTATGACTTACAGAGTACTTTAGGCTCCGAACTAGCTAAAGAAGCAACTAGGAAAACACGCTCGGACGCAGGAAGGAGTTTTGAACAACCACAGCAAATGTTGGTTTTAAAAACCATACACACTTAAGTGAGGTGCGATGCCTGTTTCAGTTGGGAGGGTGTTTTGTCCGTTCTCTATGTTAGTACTATTAATCATTACGTAGTAGTGACT
This sequence comes from Euzophera pinguis, assembly GCA_947363495.1. Taxonomy (NCBI): domain Eukaryota; kingdom Metazoa; phylum Arthropoda; class Insecta; order Lepidoptera; family Pyralidae; genus Euzophera; species Euzophera pinguis. Next base: position 14,507,426 of record OX376161.1, on the reverse strand, counting down.
TACTATCTTTAGCATTGTACAGGCTATGTGCCCACACCAGAGCGAGCACTGAATTTGCGGTAATCGTGACAATCTGCCATGGCTCTTTGCCCTCGAAAAACCTGTTTATGGCCTTCAGTGGCTGAGGACGCTCACTCATGACTGAAAAACATTATACACTTATTTTATTTCTGGCAATTTTTACAGACATGATTCATTGATTCATACGGAGCGGACATGGTCAATCGACCTTGTACACTGTGGTGTCAGAGTTGATACTAATCATCATCAGTAAAGTTATCCCAACACACAATACAATTGTAATATAAGCTTAATTTTGGAACTTTATGTCAAACATTTTGAGTTAAGGCCCAATACGAAGAGAACTAGCAAAATTTCATGGTTTTCTATTTACTAGAACTATGACCTGAAGTAATTCTAAGCTTTAGAAGCATATTTTGTAGGTTTGTGTGGTCAAATCAAAAAGTGCTGGCCTTCTTAAAATTTTAAAAAACGTGATAAGAAATGATATCTAAAAATGATTTTTCTTCTATATCTTTGTGAACATACATCTGGGAAAAAATATTTGTAATGTGATCCCAAAGGCTGCCTTCATTTTCATTAAAAATATATAATTGTAAAAAATAAATTGTTTTTATTACCAAAACCTAGTAATATTTCTTATGTCAAATGTATGGGAAATGTCATTTGCTTTGTATTGGGCCTTTGAAAGTTATGCTATCCTAAATCAAGCACTTATCAAATCTATTTGTGTACTTCCACGATCAGTTAATTTAATTTGGGCTTAAAACTAACTTTCACAAAGTAACACTTTTTTTCAAGGATTAAAAAATATTTCTGTTGTTAGTTTCTGAAACTGATATATTTGATATATATATAAGTAGGTAATAAATAGGTTATACCTTGACCTTTCTCACCTGCAAGCAAATCAGAAAAGGTGCACCAATGACAAAAAAAAAATCTTATCACAACACAAATTCTAACTTCCAATCAATGTTAGCGACTTGCTTTTAATTATGATAACAGAGATAACACAGTAATTTCTGTTACGTTAGCCTCATAACAATTTAAAAAAGATAATAGGATAATTAGTACATACAAATTGTACTAACAATTTAACTGTAGTAAGAATAAAATTCGATAAAACAAAAGGAGACATATAAAGGATACAAAAGGATAACAACAGTATTCAACCATAATGGTAGAATACTAAATAAACTATTTTCTACTGGTATTAAACCAAATCTACAGTTCAAAACGTTTTATACAAAATTCAAATTATGTGTTCAAAATTTAAATTATTTTACAAAAGGAACCATAGTTTTCATAGGATAGTCTGGTACAGAATCCTGGTCATATAAATCCAGCTCCAAAAATAAATAGAAAATGTTAAAAGTGTATGGAAACGTTTCCTAACGTAGTTTATAGTTAACAAACATAGAAAACGGTAAAAATAACAAGTTTTTAACCATTTTGGTTGAATACCAGAGTTTTCAACGGTTGAGAATTTACTCGCCGCCTATCACTACACTAGATAACAATGATAACAAAACATGAACGTAATGAATCGCAGGAGTAGGTATATTATGTGAATCATAGATACTTACTAAATTTTCTTTTCTTTTCCGCGTGAATAACGCTTTTCTTATTAATTAACTGCCGCTCGTTCAATTGTTAATTTTTAATTGCGTTATTTATTTTTGTCTTTTGTTATAAAAAATATAAAATTACAAAGTGAACATGACAATTTCATTTCAGTGTCACCATGAATGACTTTGACATTTGAAACAGAATTAGTCAATCAATTTCAGTCAAAATCAACGGCCTGTCCAAATTCTTGCGAACTTCTGACGAGAATGCGAGAACTGTGGACTCTGTTCTCGTACTCTTCTCGTTTCACGGACTCTGACTTTTTTGCGAAAGAGGGTAAAATAGAAAGCGAGAAAGCGATCCGCACTCTCGCATTTTTCGGACGAGAATATTCACGAGCCTGGTATACATAGTCTTTCTAATCTGTAAGCCTAGTGCACACTGTATATTGCAATCATTAAGTCCATGATTGCAATGGATATCGAGGAGTAATATTGTTCTTTGGGATAACGGAACAAAAATAATTGATAAAATAGCGTGTTGATATTTTCCCCTTTTATGTTCAGAATTTTAAAATAACTAATAAATAATAATAATAAATAATATTCGGGGGGAAAAAATAAAAAAAAAACTTTTGATGAAGGAAAAAAAAATCAAGCGCGAAAATTGTTATGTGAAAGGCTGCGAAGAGGCGAAGACGCTTCAAGTTCGCGAGTATGTGGACAGCTCATGAACGGTCCAAGGTGGGCGCGAACGCGAACGTAAACAGCTGTCCGCCCCGCAATGAGTCATCAACCTCCAGTTTCCTGCATTCCAAACACAGCGAAAATGTCGAAGGCAAAGAAAGTTATTGAAGAAGCGCGAGAAATTAACAATCCTGAAATTGATTTGGTGGATAAAGGAATCTCTAACCTCGACGAAGTGCCTGGGTTGTGTAAGTTTACTGTTACAAACTAGTTTTCCCCATAAATGGAACTAGTTTCCATTACCTGTTTCAGAGTCCATACTTTTTATAAGTATTTGGTTTTATTTT